>CAUIVZ010000012.1:7485056-8940857 GCA_961763995.1 Juglans cinerea | reverse complement strand
TGGACTTTGTCAGCACAAATGACAAAAACTACTCAGAAAACAAGAAAGGATTGGCCTTTGTTGTGGTATGGACCCCACGTAAATGTACAGCAGCCTTCCAAATCTAAACGAACAAAGAATTCCTTTTTTTTGGATAAGTATATCAAATACTTCAAACATATCAACGTCTCTGTATCAGCAAATCAATGGTCAAAACTCAAACGTAAATATTACCAGATACAGGATATACTTCCCCCTGATAAATACCATTCCTAGGACTAGGAGAACACCTTAATACGTTTTCTACTTCTGGACAGACGGACAGAGAGGGAGAGTCCGAGAGAGAGTTGAAGTCATGAGGACAGGCAAAGTTTGTTTATGATTATCTCTATCTTCGTGTCTTTCCAGAATCTTTCCCTATTGGGGGTACCTTTTTTCTAGCCCTCATTTGCGTTCGTTTCGGCTCAGCCGCCTCTGAGCATCGAGTTGCGTTCCAATTCCGAGCTTGTGGGTATCAGTATTGAATTTCTCACAAGTTTTTTGGTGAGAGTCCTCGATACCCACTTCGAGCTTTTTGAGTTGTCGACGCATTTTAATCATTATCTTTTTCATATTTTGCATAGTTCGTTGCATGGACTTGTTTTGATTGAGTTTAATATTGGCACAGGAGTTTGATAATACATGGTATCGTGTATCTGAATTCCTTTACTTTTGTTGTTGTTGGGTCACGCTTTGGCTTTTATGTCTTTGATGTATTTTTATGCTTTATGTGAGACTTGATCGATTGGGTGTTTTCAGTTGATGGGTAAAGTTCCTTTCTTATAGGGCTGTGGTTTGGATTGTGTTACGATCCTACATCGACTAAGTATGAGATTGGTTGATGGTTTATAAGTCCTTAGGCACCCTTCCCTTGTAAGCTATTTTTCAAGAGTGAGTTCTACCTAGTAGGTTCATAATAAATGGTACCAGAGTCACCCTACGTCTAACACCATGTTGCAACAACGGTTGCAATCATGCGGCACGGGGGGTGATGCCTGCATGACAGTGTTTGCGCGGAGCTAGGAAAAGATCTAGTGCACAGCCAGCCCGTGTGAGCGCCGAGACCGCTGTAGACGTCGGTTATGGAGCGTGGTGGTTGTTACAATCCTACATCGACTAAGTATGGGATTGGTTGATAATTTATAAGCCCCTAGGCACCCTTCCCTTATAAGCTAGTTTTCAAGGGTGAGTTCTACCTAGTAGGTTCATAACAGATTGTGAGGCATGATGATTTTGTTCTAAGGATTGGATTCCAATCTGGATTTGAGCTGATACTCTGTGTCTCCTAGTGTTTGATATTGAGCTTCTAATGAGCCAATGGCTAATGAAGTTTGGTTTGGTTTCTTTTGAATATACCATCTTTTGTCACTGTGACTTCTGATCACTTTTAAATCATACCGCTGGCTGATTATTGGGCTTAGATATGGATTTTGTGCTTTGATATAAAACTTAATACTTGTCGACTTGAATAGTGGATTACACTTGATTCGAAATGATTGTCCTTGCTCCAGCCATGTGGCTTTTTGTTGATTCTGCCGTGCTATTTTCTCTGTTTAGAAGTTAGTTCTACACTCAAATTAATGCTTGTGTTACCTGCGGGGGAGCAAGAATCAGTTACTTTGGGGTAGGGGGACTAAATAGTTATTACTATTCATTATTTTATTATTACTTTTCACCTAGTTTTCATTACTATTCAATATTCTATCATTACTTTTTCACTACTATTCACAGAATATATGAGATCACCTCACTAACCAAATGCAACCTAAGTACAAGAAAGAATGAGATATTAAATAAACCAGCAAATGATATTCAGTGGGTTTGATAGACCTATATTATAACGGTTTCATATTGTTCAGGGGTTGGCACTCTCAATCCACCAACAACAATGAACATGTACCCTGCTTTATCTATTCAAAGATCAGGTCTTAATCAGCTCAGTAACTTGGGGGCTTCTGGAGCTATGTCTTCATCTTTTCCTGCTCTCCCTCCCCTTCTTGATGACAAGGATTCCAACTATACAGATTCTTTTCATGTTTCCTCAGGAAGGGAACCAATGGAAAATCCCATTTCCACACAGGCTGCTTCGCTAGTTTCCAACAGCAGTATTATTTATGGAAAATTGCATACATCATCTCCTGGGTTGCCCCATGATGTTCATTTTTCTTCAGTTTCATGTCATGGAAGGCATCCCCGAGATTCTCCATTCATTTCCCAATCGTCAACGGAGGGGGCATCATTTCCAACCTGCCATTCTTCCCAGCTGGATGCACAATCTGCAGTGTTGATTAATCACCTTGACGGAAATCAGGATATTTCCTGGTGTTCATTTCCACTTCAGGATATCGTTACTTTTCCTGAAAATGTCTCTGTTCAGAATGGTCAGGTCGAAAGCAGTACTGGTGTCATGAAATCTGAGGACCATGCTAGAACTGATTTGGAGTGGGTTGATAGATGGATTAACACCGACCTGGAGGCAGATTGGAATGAGCTTCCTGATGTTAATGTGGCAGATCCCGAACCAAAGGTTTGTTCATCAGTCCAATATTATATTTATACTTAATTGCCTTGATGTTTGAATAGGCTTGTAATGCTCACTCATTAAACGACGTGGTTCATGTGGAACAAATACATGACAAGATGCCCCCTTGGTATCTAATGCCTGCAAGGCCCTGTACATTAACAGAGGATACACTAAATATGACATAGGATTTGAAACTTTGATATTATTATGGCTTTTCATTTCTTTTCTTGCCTGGTAATATGAAAAATCTTAATTTATATCTTTCCCTTGGACTATTTTTTACACTATTTTTCTGATCAACAGTTTTTGTATTTAGCAACTTTGATATTGTTTATAGCTTTTCATTTATTTTCTTGCCTAGTAGTATGAAAAATTGTAATTATATATTTTACATTGGACTCTTTTTACACTATTTTTCTCATCAACATTTTTTTGTATTAAATGCAAAATGGATTGGTGGTCGCTAGCATGAAATTGATATTCACAACCAGTTTGCAGTTTCTCAGCTAACTGATAGCATAAAATATGTTGCATCATTCAGTAAAAAGAGTTACAAATATCTTTTACCTTTGAAAAGAATCGATAAAACATTTTGAATTAACCCCTAGGGGTTGGCTCAAGTAGTAAAGGCCTTGGTCTTGGTGGTACGCTCCCTCCAGGTCTAAGGTTCGAATTCTCTTGAGTGCAAACAAATTCTAGGGGCTAGCAGACTGGGGGAGCTTCCCCTTGAACTACCTGAGGTGGACTTCCGGGAAACTCCTTGCCAAGGACCTGTGCACCCCCATAATTCGTCGGGACTTTGTTCTCGGACACATGGTGCCAATAAAAATAAGTATGATAAGAATTTAACTTAATTGCCACTGTAGTATGGATGGAATAGTGAGTAAAATTTGGATAGCAGTTGATATATGGTTGTGCACTCAATAGGCCAAGCTCTTTGGACTGCCTCCACCTTTTAAACTTCAAAACTGTCGCACATGTATCCCACTTATATGACCAAGGATTTTTAAAAGCATTTCTTCCGTTCACAACTTCTTTCCTTTGGTTCTTTCTGTCATTGTATCCTTTCTCATACCATATTCATAAGATGGTATACTCCTATCATAAACATAGTGAAGACATGTAAAATAACATATCATATAAGGAACAGAAAAAGGAGCTTCCTTAGAAAGGCTAATACTGTTGTATTCTTTACTTCAAAATATTTTTGAGAAAATCATGTCATTTAGAGTTTAAAACGATAAGGGTATGATCATTTCTACCTATCTTACTCAACTTCCTAAACACCACTACCAACACTAGGTAAATATCTGATTTCTCCTCTTTTAAACTATCAAGGTTGCTTGTTTTATGCTTTCAAATAATCTCAGCATTGAAGGATCAATCTAATCATGCATTCTAAGTTTTTCTTATGCATGATGGAATGTACGATTGTTTTATGCTATGCTTTGGGTGTGCAAATCCAACCTTGCTCAAAATTAACTTTCCTATGTTCATTAGGTCTCTAATACCTGGTTCTCAAGTTACTAGTTTAAGCTTTGTAGCTTGCTAACTGTCTATTGACAGCCCTTGAACTAATATTATTTGGTTTAAACCCTTTTTGAGCCTCTGTCAAAGCATCCACTAAGTGTCTTTTCCTATGTTTCTAGGGCACTTAAGTCCATCTAACAGATGTGGTCTTGGACTAAACTATAGTCTTCGAGGCCTTAATCTTATTCCTATGGTATAGAAGTTGTTGCTGAAAAAAGCCAACAAGATGTCAGCGAAAATTAGTTTGTTGTAATTCCTACTTATCTTATGAATGTGAGGTTTAAACCAATTGAAAAGCAACTCAACATAGGTCTAGTCTGTGGTCACTTAACCTCAGAACTACCCTTAAACAAAACACTAAAAGCCACCTATCTAATCTTGGTGATTGCAGTGCTCTAGAAAACCAACCCAAAATCCGAGGAAAACCAACCTTATAGCTTTCTGAAGTTCAGTAACCAAACTCACTCATTAACCTGAGGAAAACCAACCAAAGCCTTCAGGTTGGTTCAGGTTTATCAGGTGGTCGAGCTAATGTAGCTCAAAAACATGAAACATGGCTGTTGTACCTCTCTGCACCCCCCCCCCCCCCCCCCAACCCACAAACTCTTCCCCAATGTTAAATATATCATAAAAGAAGAAAAACCTTCATGAAATCATGTATTCTCAATTTTTATTTTGGTTTCTCTCATTTACACTAGAAATGAACGTGGTGGTACCTGTTTCTGAAACTGTCCTCTGATATCTTGATGCAGCAGTCCCAAATCCATCAGCATCAGCAGCAGCAGCCGCCTGTACCATCTGGTGAACTTTGTGGTGTTGCTAATACATTTTCCAATGCACCCCCTTCAAAGTCCCGAATGCGTTGGACACAAGAACTTCACGAGGCCTTTGTGCAAGCTGTCAATCAGCTTGGTGGTAGTGAACGTGCGTAACCTCATCATACTAATTTCTTATACGTCAGGATTTGAAAAATCAAGAGGTTTCCAGTAGTATTGGATGGATCATGAGGTTTCTTTGTTTTTTTTTGTTAATTTACAGGGGCTACTCCAAAGGGTATAAAAAATCTCATGAAGGTTGAAGGCCTAACAATCTATCACGTAAAAAGCCACCTGCAGGTGCATTAAAAATTTTTTGTTATTTCATATTTGTTGAACTTTAGAAGCTAGTTGTTTATTTCCTTTAATGAGTGGGCTTTTTTCTTCAGAAATATAGAACAGCCAGATACAAACCAGATTCCTCAGAAGGTAATGATGGCTGCATTCATTTTTCCTAACTTTGCCATGTCAAAGGCATGCTGAACCACTATGGCTCGCTAACCTTATAAATCTCTATGCAAAAGTTTGCTTGTCAGACAGTTGACCCATTGGCAGAACTAAATAGGTTTTGATATTTGCATTTTCTTATGTCATGCTCCCTTCCAATCTGATTGAGCTATAGGATGGTGTGGGAGAATACAATGCACTGTTTATTTCTATTAGCTTCTTTTTTCTTGCAAGGTTCACAAAATTTATAAGCAGACTGCAGTATAAGAAGATTAGTTGAAGTTGTTCTTTTTTTTTTTTTCAGGGACTTCGGAGAAAAAGTTAACTCCTACTGAAGAATTAAAATCCATAGACCTTAAGGCGTAAGTCTTTCATTGTACCTCCCTATCCATGCTATTGTTTGCCTGTAGTTGCTATTTTATTTATTTGTCGACAGTACAAAATTTATGCTACCATGTCTGAAATTTTAGAAAGTGCAACTTCATACTGGAACTATTTCAATCTTTTGAGCCAGAAACATTAAGTATTTTGATTTCTAGATTGTGTAAAAGTCTTGACAAACAGTTATGTTATTGACTCTTTCATACACTTCTCATTCTCATTTCTCAAATCATAAGAAAATAAATTCAGTTATGGCTGTTATAGTACATTTTCTTGTCAGCATATATTAACTGTGTTAAACTTCCTTCCAGATTTTAGTTGTGTTTGTGCCATTCCTCCAATTTGAATTTTATTGAGTATTTATTCTCCTGCAGTTTCAGGTTCTCAGTAATACTTATCAAAAAGGTTCTCAGTAATAATATCTAATTTTATTGTGAGTTAATAGAGAATGGGAAACATATTATATCATGTTGCCAAGAAAAGAAAACCATACCTAGAGTATGAAATCATTGATGTTATGATTGTTCTAATAGATGGAAAATTACCCTTGCAAACATGGTTGATGCTTGTACTGTACTGACACATGTCAGAAATGAAAATTTCCTGAGAGGAGACCTGTACTACGTAGGACAAGACACCTATGGTCTTTGATGTATGAAATTTTTTATCTTTCTGCAAAGACAAAAATAAGTTCCAAAGTTAAACTAAATATCCTTTTGTTTATGTTTTTGTCATAAGGTAAAACTCAGAGCAATCCATTTAGGTGTTGCTATGATGCCTGTTATTTTCCTTGTAGAACATATTATAACGTGTATGTAATAATGTAGCATAAAATGCTTGGTTAAACCACTAGGCTTGTCATCATTTTTGTGATGACATTTGTGCTTCAAACTACAGAATCCTCGGTCATGGTATATTCTCATATAAGCCACTAATCTATGGAGATTTTTATCAGAACTGTCTATGATATCTGATATAGCATTTCCCTATTCTTCTAATGAGTTTCTTTCAATGAAAGTGATGTGTATGCATGTATACCTGTCTCTTCATCTATCTATCCATCCACGTACACATCTATCCATAGAACATGAGTCCAGAAATAGTAATTATTTTCAATTTTAAATAATTCTCAAATAGATTTTCAAGTATATTTATTTAAATGCTATTGTCTATTTTTGCTCATCACTTGCTACAATTTTGTCCACTTTCTTTTGTGTTACAAGAGACGTATGCTTTTTAGTCCATCAAGAATGCCCACTTTCCAGACCAGAAGCTCTTTAGAATTTGGACCCATAATGCAGCCATAGCTTTCCAATATTTCCTAGAAATGTTTTATTTGGTTTCTATTTGTGCTGTCATGCTGAATTTAGGCTAAAATGGGACTATGTACCTTTGATTTTACTCACAGGGGTAGGGGAATCACTGAAGCCTTGCGGTTGCAGATGGAACTTCAGAAGCGGCTACATGACCAGCTTGAGGTAGGTACTTTGGAGTAGAACTCACCTTATAATAGGCACTTCAGAAGCGGCTACTTTATAATTGTTTCTTTATGAAAATTAAATTTTGATTCTTTAGCCCATGAAGTTGTGTTCGGTTGCTAATTTGATCTGTCATATATCATTTTCGAAGAGGAGGTGTTGGTTATGTTGGGAAATCAACGCCATCTTATCTCTTGTTGTAGTTATCTTCTCTGTAATTCTTTCAGTTGTGTTCCTACATAATTTCCCAAGGACGACTTTGATCTTTATTATTTTTCTGTTCTGGTCAAAGTTTCTGGTTTGGCCTTGTTTGTAGTAGCATATAATGGAGCTTTCCAATACGGTTGTAATATGAAAGTAGCTTACTAGTTACTTCAGTCGTGAAATTTGACTTCAAGTTTCACTTATCAAAAAAAAAAATTGACTTCAAGTTTCGTTATTATGTTTGTTGATCTCTGCATCAGATTATTTTTATGAGGATTAAGTATAGCAAATTTTTATAGTGTTTTGAGCATTGATGATAAAGAGTTTGTTTTCTGTGATTTCTATAGTTGAGAACCTTCATTTATTTTGCTTTTAAAGGAAATTTTAGAGTTGCAAGGAACCCAGGAATCATGATCTATTGCCATTTTGCTTATTCTGAATATCGTAGTACTGTAGCAATGCAATTGCCAATCGTGGTTTTAGTTGGAGTGTTCCCTTACAATATCTCGACTTAGCTGATATTAACCATGCTCGTTTGATCTGCATCCCACTATATTTGTGGTCCATCTTGGTTGATATATTTTCCATGTTTCCTCCTTTCCAACAATGATGGCATTGCATTTAGGAGCTGGTAGTCATACTGTTTTGTGAGAGCGGTACACCAAGTGGGCATGAAAAAGAGGGGAGAGGGAGAGAGCTATTGTTTTTTACTCATTCTGATATGGTAGTGGCTGTCTTCCTGCAGAATCAAAAGAAGCTACAATTGGAAATTGAAAAACAAGGACAGTATCTTGAAGAAATATTTAAGGAACAGAGAAGGATGGGAGATGGCAGGACTAAGGTCTCAGTGTCTACCATGGATAATCCTTCTGCTCCATTACCAAATATGGTGCAGCCATCCCATGTAGATGACAAATCAGAAACCTCAAAAGCAGATCAAGTTAAATCAGGACCTGGAACTAGTAGTGTCAACATCACTCCTGAAGACTGCTCCTGGGATGGAAGTAGGAAACAGAAGGCACATGAAAGCAGAAATGCAGAAGATCAAGAACCGGGTGATGGTGACTCTAATGCTACCCCATCAAAGCGAGCAAGAGGAGATCAGATGGCAATGTCATCAACTGAATCTTGATCTGATCGAAAACTTTTCCCGTAGCATTTTGCTGCCCCTGGAGCTCAGAGATAGGCCTGGATGGCAGGTATAAAGAGCCGTGGGGTGGAAGATGCCATCAGAAGCCAGATGCTTTCAGAACTTAAGGAATTATTCTTCATTTTTGTAAATCATGACTTGTTCTTCATTTAACACAGACGAAAGTTCTAGTTATGATGATTTGTTAGGGCTAAACGCATAAGAAACAGATTTTCTGTTTTATATACTTATTTGAAAGAAAAAAGAAAGGACAGAACAGAAAGATTTGCCTGTGGAATGGAATGCTCGCTTGAAGAATTACAGGAACTTCTGGGAGTATGGTGTGTTGGTATGATCTTACTGTATAATCTTTGTCAGAAGTTGAATTCATATCATGTAATGATCCTTGGAATTTTAGGGTTTAGAGTATTAGAGAAACACATAAAGCATGTCTCATTTAATGTTGTACAAAAATATGAATGAAAAGATATCAAACTCTCTCTCTCTCTCTCTCCCCAATTATATTGTGTGAAAGGTCATCTTTTAATAAACACTTTGTGAAGATACTTGCAAGTTTATTCTCCTATATGAACCATAAAGTGAAATGGAGTTTGATTGGCAAAACTAATCTCTTAAAAATAAGGTAAAGAGAAATGAAAATCTGGTCAATAATCCTTGTGTTTTGGCCAAGTTGAGATTCGTCCTTTAGTGCTTTTTTTTTTTTTTTACAAATTTTGAATCAGCACCACACATGGCCTTCATAAGACTCACATGTAAAAATCTTTTTTCTCCATTTTTAAAAATTGGAGTAAAAATAAAACTATAATATATATTTTAAATATATTAAAAGAATAATTTTACATGAGCCACTATTACGAAGTGCCACTTGTTTTTTGTTAATTAAGATGGAAGGAATTAACTTCTAATGAAGGAAGTTGATTCGAAATTTATCATAGCATAAGGTGTTAATTTGACGATTGCGCTGGAGCAAGAGAAGAGACCCTTCCTGCGGGCAAGTTGCTATGGAAGATGAGACAGTAAGTCAAGCAAACTGCAACTAGTCCGAAGAAAGGCGAGTTGCACTATATAGAAAGCCCTAGTTGGCATAAGCTAGCACCAGGTGATAAAGGATTTTTCACCCTGTGACCGGTGAGCAAGAATTGTGTTGACCATGTTCGGGTGAGAACAAAGAGCTGAAGAGGCTGGAAGTTTTGGAAAAGGATGGTCTGCATGAAAGGGCAAGCTACGGGCAAGGACAAGTACTGGTCAAGGATAAGACCAATATGGACGTAAGGGCTCTCTATTATAATGAGGAGATGAACGGAGGTGGCAAATGTCGTGCGCAGAGGCCCATACTCCATCTGAGACGTCACATCTGGAGTAAGCCTGTAGAGAAAGATTACGGACCTACAGGCCATACATCGTCTAATCTTAGAGGTATGATCCAGCGCCATATGGAATACCCTTATTATGGGAAGGGCTGCAGGATTGGACCCAAGACGAGCCGCAGGAACATGCGTGCCTTATCTCATTAGTCACTCGGCCTCTATAGTTCTTCCGTGTTGCTTGATTTGAAAATGGTGAATCAACTTGCATGTTAACCAGGTAGAGTGATTCCCCATGTCGAATGGGGGAAGCTTTCTTGCTTGGTATTTATATGATGAGATATGATGAATTTTATATGTTTTGATAAGAGGGTGGTTCCTCGCCTCAATAATAATTACGTCTACTTGAGATTTGCTCAGAGGGTGATTCTTCGTCATACTTATATACTTATGTTTTATTCGGATTTCTCGTCATAACTATGAATAAATTATATGTTTCTGCCTGGAGAGTGATTCCTTGCCAAGTGTAAATTTTTGTGTTCACACAACATTTTACATGAAACCATGGATGTATATTCATTTGCATTGTCTCTCAGTAGTACTATTGTCATGGATGTTTAACTTATTTATGGTTTCGTTTATCAAAGCAGCAAACTTTGATGCAGACGTAGCCCCAGAGGAGTTTTCTGAGGAAGAAGGATTGACTTCGCCCAAGTGATAGGAACGGAGACCCGTCTCTACTATTAGTTATTTATATTTTGTTGAGATGTACTGGTTGGTCAGGCGACAAACCATGATCGGTTTGTTGTACCTAGATGTAAGTGATGAACAGTTGGTGCTGTAAAATATTATTTGGAAAATAACAACGAAATATGGATATTATTATTCTTAATGGATGAACCTTTTATCGGTTTGGTCTTTGGTAGGGGTGTAATTTTAAACCGGAAAACCAGTCCGGACCGGTTTTGAACCGGTTCGGTCCGGGACCGGTTCCAAAAATCCTAAAACCGGCCGGTTCATAAAAAAAATATACAAAAAAAATTATTTTTATATATAAGTTATTAAGTTTTATACAATATATTATATATATATATATTAATATATAAAATTATAAATTTATATGTGAAATTTTTATATATAATATATATAATTATATATATTCATATATAAAATAATTTCATATTATAATTTATAAATTATTACATTAAATGTTAATACTAATATATAAGTTTATAAATAATACTAATAGTCTAATATAGACTATAGACTATAGTTATACTTATAATTAATACTAAAAGATTTTACTAAAAGTTTATAACTAATACTAATATTAAATATATAGTTTATAACTAATACTAATATTAAATATATAGTTTATAACTAATACTAATATATAACTTATAACTATACTAATAGTCTAATATTAATACTATTATATAGTCTAATATATTATTTAGCTTTACTAATATATAAGTCTATAACTATTTAATTAATAGTCTAATACTAATAGTTTAATATAGACTATAGTTATACTTATACTAATATAGTTATACTAAATCACTATAGACTATAGTTATACTTATACTAATATAGCTATACTAAATCACTAAAAGTTTATAACTAATACTAATATATAACTATACTAATAGGCTAATATTAATACTATTATATAGTCTAATATATTATATAGCTATACTAATATACAAGTCTATAACTATTTAACTAATAGTCTAATACTAATAGTTTAATATAGTCTATAATTATAGTTATACTAAATCACTATAACTAATACTAATATATATAATATAACTATACTAATAGACTAATATTAATACTATTAATCTATTATATAGTCTAATATATTATATAGCTATACTAATATATAAGTTTATAACTATTTAACTAATATTAATAGTTTAATATACACTATAATTATAGTTATACTAATATAGTTATACTAAATCATTATAACTAATACTAATATATAACTATACTAGTAGGCTAAATGTATATTACAAATATTTATATATAGTTACAAATATTTATATATATAACTATACTAATATTAAATTTATTACAAATATTTATATATAGTTATATTAAATTACTATAGTCTATTAAATGTATTACATTGAAAATATATTAAATGTATTACAAATGTTTATATATAGTTATATTAAATTACTATAGTCTCTTAAACGTATTACATTGAAAATATATTAAATGTATCAGTATTACAAATATTTATATATAGTTATATTAAATTACTATAGTCTATTAAATATATTACATTGAAAATATATTAAATCAAAATGTATCAGTATTACAAATATTTATATATAGTTATATTAAATTCATAATATCATTTAATAATAAAACACATAGTCATTAGTCATTACATGGGTCCCGCAAGCTTCAGCCGGCCCTTCATTGAATCATTACTCATTAGTCATTGACTCATTGACTCATTACACTTCAGTTTGTAAAACAGTTTTTTTCCAGTTTTTTTCAGATTTTTTTTCAGCTTTTTAGTAAAACAATTTTTTGGAGTGAATAAGATTTTTTAGTAAAACAGATTTTTTATAGTAAAACAGATTTTTTGTAGTAAAACAGATTTTTTATTGAAGTAATTTTTAGTAAAGCAGATTTTTTTATTTAAAGTTAAAACAGATTTTTTGTAATAACAGTTTGTAAAACAGATTTTTTTTAAATCAGTTTTTTTATTTTATAAACAAATTTTTAATGACAAATTATGAAATTTACATTTTTAAAAAACCACCGGACCGGACCGGACCGGAAACCGGTAAAACCGGAAGTACCAGTTTAGGAGGGTAACCGGTGCGTAATCGGTTTTGGAAAATACAAAACCGGTACATACCGGTTCGGTCTTAAATTTTGTCCAAAACCGGACTGGACCGGACCGGTTACACCCCTAGTCTTTGGTACAATTTGCATTTAGTCTCTAACTAAACCTTTACTTATTCTCCTATAACTTACTATCATGTGCTCGACCCATGATTACACACATAAATCAAACCGTAATACTGGGGTTTTGCCCATTGGCTGGCATCCTTGACACTACAAATCCTCGCCAAGCTCTTTATCGAGGAATGGGGCGCCACGGTTAATCCTAAAAAAATGAACAAGGGATAAATATCATAATGGCCAAAGCATAGAGGTAATTGACCAAATTTCTTGAAAGGAAGAAAAAAAAAATTTTTGAAAACCAAAAGTTTCACTTAATTTTGCCCAAGCTCACCATCAAGAATGTTGTGGATCTCGTTCAATACTCGCATTTTGGTATGTGCATGTCTTTTTCATTCTGCGTTTAAACTGGAGGGAAACATAAATTAGATGGTTTGCTTAAGGAAACCAAATGAAGAAAGTTTGAGTTTATTTTTAAAAGATCAACCTTCAGCTAAGCTAGTAGCATTAAAATATAAAATAATCTTGGGTTAGTTTTATAGTTGAAAATGGATGATTACAAGTTGAATAACTTGATTTCTTTCAATTATTCTTTTAGATGGATTTCTCAAATATAAAATCTTCCAAATTAAGAGAATGATAGGAAACAACACAAGGCATTCCTCCTCCTCTCTCAGACATGCAAGGATATAATCTTAGATCATTTTATGAGGATCAAAACTAAAAAGATCATGATCATCATAAATCTAAGATTGCGTGTAATTATTTTGGAACAGATCATTATCACGTGACTCTAAAAGTAATCGAACCAGAATGATGTTTAATTATATAGAAGATAAGACCCAAACCATGGTTTTCCCGTTTATTTCGTGACAAAAAATCGTTTTCCCACAAAGTTGTACTCACCGACGTGATCTCGTAGCAAATTAAAAGACTTGTATTTTTTCCCACAAACAATTTTTGTGTCATAAGCCTATTATTTGCCACGATCGTATATCTTGAAAAAAGAATTCATGAAAAAAACACATATTTGTTGTAGTGGGCCACCCTTGAATTTAAAATATCTCACAAGAAGGAGATATTAATGGGGCATTTGTTCTAATTGTCTTTAAGTATTAAGGCTTGCCAAGACTCGTTAGAAATGTTAATCATTGATGAATTTCCTCTAGATTTGTGGAATGAGAGGGTTTAAAGATATCAATGCCTTTTTCACGACCAAAGTGGATAGGAATCTTATCACGTGTAACGATTTTTTAAGGATTATTTCATGAAAAAAATATAAGTTAAGAAGTATTCTTAGTGTGCAAAATTCAAACTATATGTATCACATTGCGCAAGTCATTGATAGCGATTAGAAACCACACATAGAAATCATAGCTTTTGTTAACGCATTACAAGAAATCAGGTATTTTCCAAAGCTCAAAATCGTCGCAAATACACCTATTAATCGTTGCATTTAAGTATTTTTGGCAATTTTTAATTTGATGCATCTTCGATGAAATTAAAGTATCTTTTTTGATCGATTTCAGCGATAGGCAAAAATTGTCGCAAAAAACTACTATTTTCGATGATTTTTGTGCATCGCAATTGTCCAAAAAATTGACGGAAATGACCATTCTGTTCACCATTAAATCGTTGAAAAAAATCAATTGCAGCAATATATATTGTCACAAAAAGTTGTAAAATCGCCGCAAAAGACTCGTTATTTTTCCCAACGATTAAAAATTATCGTCGCTATTATGTAGTCCCAGTGGTTACTGTCGTTGAAATAGATTATTTCCGGCAAGTAAATATCACCGCAAATAAGTTACATCGATATTTACTTGCCGAAAATGGTTTTTCAAAAAAGAAAAAAAAAAGTGCACAAAAACAGAGATGAACTATAACCAAGCTATACTTCATAACTTGGGTATAGTTGATAGTTCACCTAAATAGTGCATTTCTAACGAATGAACCTTGTTACATTCTGCATTATGGTTTAGTAATAACTAAGTTATGGTTTATGGGGAATTGATGTTTATGGATCTCTTATTACTCGATAATATGTAATGATATAATGTAGCATTCCTAACCCTATGGGAATTGAGCACTACAGAACTTCTACCCATGTTTTACGCTTCTCTCTACCTCTCATGTCAACTTGAAATTACATCATTCTTTCTCATAAATGCATTTATAAATTTTAATTTCACTTGAACAAACCATCTTAAGACGGTTCATCTAAAGCACAAATCAATCATCTTAGGGGATGAGAAAACAAAGAGAGAGAATACAGAATACTTATGGACATGCAAGTCATAAACTCTCTTCAAGGAGAGGGGAGATATGATACTTTTACCACACAAATATCTCTCAATAGAGGGTGCAATAAAGATGAAGAGAACTAATTTGGATTATCAACGAAAATAAATACTCGAATGAAGATAGAAGTTAAAGATTCAGGCATGAAAATGAAAATAAGAACATTTACACGACAATAACATAAAAAAAAAAATTATATGGGAAGAAACCATAAACATAAAATCATACAAAATTAAATCACGACACAGTACTCACAGTTGTATTCAGTCCATCCAATCGCCAGCTCTACAAGATCATATAAAACTAGCTTATTTGGAAGCACCAAATCTGCAATTTGAAACAATGGGATAAGTTAGTTAATATAATCTTAATGCATACGACACAATATAATTTGATTCCATTTCATTTTATGATTTATTATATAGGGAACCATTAATCATGAATCATTCCATTATTTGTTAATGAAGCTCCACAGAATAAAATTAAGTGCCTAAAGAGAATAGATATCGACTTTTGTACAGAATTACAGCTGATTGCAAACTAAGGGAATTATTTGTTGAGACAACAGTATAATTTCAAAAGATATCTCATGACAATTACAGACAAAGAAGTGTGTCTGGGATTGAAAGCTTTTTGGATCTCTGGTTATTTTCTAATGAGAAGATAATGATATAATCATTATCTATATAATCGTGATCTTCATTTTCTCGATTTCTGGTAGAAATTGAAAATCAGAAGAACTCTTGGCCGGAAAGAACTACATATTTATCAACTTAATCCAAGATAACTAGAAACATTAACCGATTGATTTATATGTAAATGTAATTCTAGACTTCACCTCCCAAAAGAGTCATTTGGCTTCCATCCTTGGATTGTATCCCCACTATTTTGCCATCCATTTAATACCACTGAAACCATTTGATCCACTTAATACCACTGCCATAGACATGCAAACATCAATCTACCAATTGTATATAAACTGCATCAGTATACACAATATGTTATAGATAAATCGCATGTTCCTACCATTATTTCCCATAACAGCAAATAGCATTGGAATTTAATAAGTAATGTTCAATTATCACTTACGAATATACTGCATATATGACTTTATGCATCGAATAACATCAACTATCACATATACATTGCCAAATGAAGTTTCAAATTTATCTTGCAACAAGTTTACATGTAAATGGTAATGTCATGTACAATATGACATTACAAAGCTATTAGTCCAGTTTATATATTAAACTATTTGGCATGGTTACTTAGTATTTAACATCTGATTTTATTTACTTCTCTACTGGGGTTATTTGAGTTGTTCCTCAATCTGAATCTCTCTAAGAACTGGTCATAGTGGACCATATGCTTGCCTGAAGGGAGCACAAAAACCCAACAAGCTTACATGCCTTACTTAAGGTTTTAACCCTTTGATTTACAAGCTATATATATATATATATATATATATACACACACACACACACACACACACACACACAAATAGCACAATTAAGAGAATCACACGACCCATTGGCTCTAATAGATTTCTGAACAAGACAGAGAGTAATCATTTACCTGCATAACAAATCCACTAAGGTCAGCTTCTATATTTTTGACAATTCGGATGCATCTCTTGGTTATTTGTTTGATGACAAAAAGTAAAGTGTCATGTAGGCTGCATGAATTCTTTCATCGAAAAGAAAACACAGAATGTTTATACCATCACAAAAGTACACCAAGACAAATGATTTTTTGTACTATCAGCAAAAGAACTGGAAAAAAGATGTGCAATATTTTCAGAAACAATCAGGTTCCTCAATAACTTACCCAAATAAAATAAAATAAAATAGAACTTAAAAATAGGCAGAATTATGGCCAGATCACTTGGTCAAGAATAGTCTTTCACAAACTGGATGTACTTGAATAAAGAAAGCACGCACATTAACAGAAAAATATTAGAAGTGGGAATATTATGTTAGAGAGAGAGAAAGAGAGCTTGGTATATGCTTTTGCAGATTTAATTGGCTTCTAACTCTTTAAGGCCATAAAAACTTTTGATCAAAGACAAAATTTCCGTATCAGTAAGTCTGCTTCTACAAGAAACACAATGGGATCACAGAATCTGAAACAACAAACAAAAAGTTCATATGCTTAAGTATATTTGAGCAGACCGGAGGAAGAGAAAAAAATCAATTGCTACTTGTCCTTACCAAATTCATCCTGCAACTTTCTTTTATGATGCTCATTCAGGAGCAATGTTTCATCATAAAGAAGCATTTTCAACTGAGATTTAAAAAGTTTGATAAGAAACATATAACAAAACAAGCCAAATACAACCAAATATGTTCATTCAATCCAAATAAAGGAGAAATTTCTTTATGAGATTTTGAGAACAGAACTTGGCGTGGAGTGGTGGCTCGGGAGGGAGGGAGAGCTGGTGGCCGTGGGTTAAAATCATTCAATCCAACCAGACAGGATTAAAAAAAATCATTCATCTGAAAATAAATGTATGTGTAGTCAGCAAAATCAAGAAAAAGGAGGATGTAGTAGACAAACTCTAGCTGGAATCTATGCTATATTTAAACCATACTCTATCATATATTTATATAAGAGACTCCAGTTGAATCATCACACATAGCAAAAACTTCATTAGATAACAGAGAGCATTTTTACAACATGTAGATAGTCTACACATTATGAACCAAAACCTAGTCAAGCTATAAATAGACACAAGTGCATGTAGAAGATACATATTCATTGCTTCTACTACCCTTTCCTGCAACCAAATAAGAAGGCACCAAAATAAAACCACATCAGTCAAAACTTAAAAATAAAAAGTTCAAAAACCTTCAAAGCTAACCCAATTAAGATGGCACAAAGAAATGCAAAAGTAGTTAGTTTTATTTATATTATGTTTTGAATAGAACTGGGTGCAAGAAACTCTATCTCTTAAACCACATACCTATGTTATGAAACTAGAAGGAAAAAACAAGAGGAGAAAGATTAATGGTTCACCTGACAAAGTCAACGTTCAAGAATAATAATTGGTACAAAGCCTAGAGTGCAGACTCATAAATTTACTCTATTTCTCACATCAAACTTACAGGAAACAGCAAACAAATAAATATAAATGACAAACTAACAAAAAAAATAAATAAAAAAGCACAAACTCATCGACCCAAAAAAGCAAACAAATAAATACAAATGACAAACTTAAACATTTCAAACTAAAAATTGGAAATAAGCATGATTTATGGGTAGACATAGCATAAAAACAGAAAGTGAATGTATTGATGAATATATTTGAACATGCAAGCGAATGTGAAAACGAAATCAATAGTGACATCCGTTGCTAGAATAAAACAATAATCTTATTGAATATATTGATGAATTTACACAGGTTTTCGGCAGCCATTGCTTACTAAAGGGCACTCTGATCTACAGCACTTAGCTTTATTATCATGTTATTGTACAAACAAAGGGGCTCAACTTTGCATTTTGAAAGAGGGAGTGGTTTGGTTACTTGGGCTGCCAGCTTCAAATAGAGCAGAACTGTGAGACTTCATCTCATAAGCAGCTAGTCCCTCCATCTGCTCAGGAACGGGTTCACCATTGATTGAGAAAAACCCTGGGAATGGAAGAGCTGTGTCAACTAAACGCCGCCATGACATCCCTTCTGGAGGCTCAGGTAGAATAACACTCTCTGAATGATCAGCTGCATTGAAAGCAATAAATAAATCCCCCCTTAGATGTGAAGATTCGGAGTTCAAGGGGCACCCCACTTTGTCAGCCTTCAATGTCACAGCCAGAAATTTGCAGGATGGATCTTCCCATCTAGGTGGAGATTGGTCATTTCCATGCCAGTCAATATTTTCTTCTTTCAAGAAGCTCCTTTTCTGAAGTAGGTCACTTCGCCTCATTCTGAGTGAATTCAAAAATGAGATGAATTGCGTAGTTTGAATACCAAAACCTGTTCTTAAAGCATTCCAATCGAAAGGTTGTCTGTCAGCATATGCAGGGGAACCACCAGAAGATTGGCCACACTCGTCTCCCATGTTCAGTGTAGGGACACCCAATGAAATATATAAGACAAATAGAAAATTACGTATTTGTTTAAGTCGCATTTCAAGGACGGTGGTGTTGTCCGTAGGCCCTTCTTCCCCACAGTTCCAACTTAAGTGTGAAGCTAATGCATCAGTATTACTGAAGCTGACCAGGTCCACAAGAGTGAGCCCGAAACTTCTAGCAGTAAAATTAAAAGAGAATGCTGGGCCTCGCCCGTCTGAAAAGGTGTCCCCACTCCCACAAAGCCGTGTTGCCAGGCTACTCAGAAGACCCTTGCCCCTCCAAAAATTTCTCACATCATTACAAAACTTTGTATTGATTTCTGCCCATTTTTTCCAATGTGGAAAACGAGTTTCCTTTGGTAGCATGTCATGGGGATCCCAGCAATCTGCAATGATCTTGATTTTTGAGAGAAAAGGGTCAAAAGCTATTGCTTCAACCAAAGGAGGGCGAGACAAGTGCTCTCCATGAAACCCTCTCATCAGAGATGAAGCATTTATAAAACAAAATCCATCAACATGAAACTCAGTCACCCAATAGCGAAGACTATCCAAAATCAATTGTTGCACAATGGGGTAGTTACAATTTAAAGAATTGGTTGCTTCCGAATCCCCAACTCCATTAGAATAATAATACGATAAATCATCAATACCCTGCAGTGCTCCTCCCATAGCAGTATGAGTGAAAGCAACTTCCAGTAAAACCTCTATTCCATTGGCATGCAATTTTTTCACCATCTCCTTCATTGAATTGATAGCAGATATAGAGTCCCCAGAAGGTCCATATTGGTTTGTTGGTGAGAAGAAATGACAAGGAAAATATGGTCCATTTTGTTCATGGAATGAGAAAATTGGCTCCAATAAAACAGCATTCATGCTGAGATCTTTAAAATGCTGCAGCTTCTCAGTCAGACCAGAAAAGGTCCCTGCCACATCTTTAGGTAGCTGACTAGACTTGTGCTCAGTAAAGTGTCTCACATTTAAACGATAAACCGCTAGTTTTTCCATCAGTAAGTTAGGATGGACATCATCTCCCCAGTCAAAAGCAGGTTCCTTGCATAATCGTCCAAGATACCCAGATCCACGATTACTAGGAATTGAATTCCCAATGATCTTTGCATATGGATCTAGAAGGATTTCCCCAGCATCAGCGTTAACTTTATTTCTCTGAGTAAGAGCCCCTTTGCATCGATAACCATAGCTCACAGAGGTCCATGCACTCTCGAGTGAGGCATGCCAGACATCACCTGATCGATTGGTGTATGGATCTAGATCAAGCTCTAAAGTGGGTTCATCTGTGGTCATATCATCATACAAGCATAATACCACACTCTCTGCATTTCTTGAAAATATTGCAAAGTTCATGGAACCATCAGGTGAAAAGGTGAGACCCAAAGGAGCTGGATAACCGCCGCCAAAACCAACCGGCACACAAAAGTTTGTCTTCCTATGACTTCTAATTTCTGAGCCACTTGGATCAGAACCTAATGATGATTTTAACAGAAATGAGAGATAGAAGGGAATTTGTTTTGCTTCAAAATCCAACTCAAGCACAAACCTTCCCTTGGTGTTTTGTATGAATGGGGTTTCCCTGTTTGTGGCTCTCCCATCTGGCGTCGAACTCTGAGCATCCAGATGCATGAAACATGATGAATCATCTCTGTATATACCCCAACTCAATAACAGTCTATCATCAGATTCACTGCCATGTAGTTGCAATGATGAAACTTCAACATACACAGCATATTTGACATTTTTCTTTCTAACAGAAACTTTCACCTGACCACCAATTTCTGTCCAAAATAAATAAGTTAATGACTTCAACATATCTTCAGCTTCTGTTATTGTTGTGACTCTCTGTTCTGTTTCCTCGATAAAAGTAGCATAAACTTTCGAATTAAGATGCCGGTAAGAAGTTTTAGCAACTTCTCCACATATTAGCTTTCTTTCCAAATCTGTGTTTTCAATGCCATATCTGATTTGGTTTCTATATATGTAATGATATGCAGGGGATGATTTCGAAGATTGACTGTCTCCACAAGTTAGACAGCAGGGGCGTATTGCAAGTGATGGTGGAAGAGTTGCCATCTACTGTCCAAAAAGCATATAATCCCAAACCAAAAGGCAGGATAAGATCGTCTGCAAGCGACAAGGAGATTATCCCCCTAGATCTCAAACATTGTTCTGTACAAACTAGAAAGAAATTAGCTTATCAGATACATGGATCAAAGCAAAATATTAAGAGCAATGGTACATATAGTCATAGAGTGCGCAGGCATAGTGCAATCGCTTTGAACACTATTAAAAAATTAATTTTTTTTCATGTGGATCTCGTATTTACTCATTTTTCTCAAAGAGATTACGCGATACTTGCGCACTCCACGACTGCAAATATCATTTCTCAAATATTAATATAGTGGCCAATTTCCACAATGTTAGGATATAGAAAGAAACAGACTGAAGAAATCATGTTTGATTTGAATGACTTAGCTGCAGGGCCATACTTAATCAGTGATGTTGGAGAAAAAATACAGGTAGTAACAGAAGTAAACTTCGCATATTGGTAAAGTGAAGCACAAGTTGGACGTATAGGATCAACCAATTACCACAGAATTGTTTCCATGATAAAAATTTAATCCAAACATTGTAGACTCGATTATCTGCTACCATAACACTCAAAAGTAATCATTTTAAACTTAACATAAAATGCAATGATCTAATCCAATGTTCTAAACACCCCAGAAATTGACGAGAAACCCATTTTAAGTTGGCCACGAACAGTGCCATCATCAAATCTCGAGTCTAGAAAAAAATATACAGAGAAAAAAAATCCAAACCAAGACAACTAAAATTAAATGCATGAGAATTTAAATGGACCATCACAGCAAAGCTTCAACCAAAGAGAAGAAAACTAGAATTATACGCACGCAAGATGGAATTAAAATCATACCTCAAGAACTTTACGCAGAATCAATGGAATTTCAATGACCGAAGTGACTTCACAAGATATGATATTTAATTTCTGAAAGGAATAATAGAGGAGGAAAAAATAAAAAAAAGGCAACCCACTGAGAACGCCTAAAGGCTGTTCACTGGTCATTAATAGAATTATGACAATCCAATCAGTAACAACTAACAAGTCCATCAGAAGCTCACAAACACATAAATTATATTATACCCAGTTGAAATTTGCCCAAAAAAGCTAAAGCGCAGAACAAATACTACAGATCATCGGAAAATTGATACCCAGAAGCCAAAGACCAAGAATAAACATTCAAGCACAACCAAGGGATAGAGGCAGTGAAACTTACATCATCAGAATCTCCGAGTGTCATAAGCTAAAATTCGACCCAAAGAAAAGTTGAAAGGAAGATAAAGAATCGCTGGACAGTTTGTGTAGTCCCTGCCAAGCGCGGCTAAGGAGTGACAGATATAGGAGAACATGGAAGTGATAGTGTTCGTTGATTGTAATTCCCTTCCTTGTCAGGACACTATAGTCTGCTCCATCCTTACCGTTTGATCGAGATCTACAGAAAAGTTTTTTTGTGTCCAAACGTGTAAAGTATAATTCAATTTTCAACCAAAAAATCAAACTTGTTTTCATTTTCAATCCAATCATTTTCCAAGAACACTATTTTCTTAGTGACATCAAAACTCATTTTTTTCTTTAACGATTTTTAAAATATATCATATATCACTTTATATATTTGTTTTTATCATTTAAATTTTTTTTTTAACTATCATTAAATTTAAAATATTCTCAAATTTTTTAATATCTCTCATATATTAATGTCAACGCAATAACTTTTAAGATTTTTTCTTTTTTAAAATAATAATTTTTAAGATTTGAGATAAGCAAACTTATTTTGAAAGAATTAATCTTTTTAAAACAATAAAGAAAAAAATATATAAAAAATAAGAGAAATCCTTACAGCCGGTCCGGCTGGTTTTCAAACAAAAACAGCCTGCCACTTATAAACTTACACGTAAGCCTTCCACCGTATCTATCCTAAACCATCAAACATCAGAAAACCAATTTGTTTGCAAAAATCACTCGCACCCCCCTTCGAAGGAAATCCCTTACACAGGCCTTCGTCCCTCGCACCCGCACCCCCGATTCTTCTTCGCAATCCCGAATCATACACGAACCCCCGAATCACATCCCCTAGGTCGAAGCTCAACCCGAGCACTCCCTTCGTCAAATCGCACCCGCACCCTCGTTCGCAACCCCGAATCGCATCCCCTAGGTCGAAGCTCAACCCGAGCACCTCCTTTGTCGAAACTCAACCCAAAGTCGAAGCTCAACTCGAAGGAAATCCCCACGAATCGACGTCGGTCGTCCTCCACGCATTCTGATGACTTTGACTATGATCGCCCCCAGTACACCTCCTACGCTGAGCCCTCTGCCTGTCGAAAGATTTTGGTTTGATTGTGGGTTGATTTTGGTTTTGATGGAGAGGAGATGGAGATGATTGACGGAGATGGGGGAGATCGGTGATAGAGATGCGTCGGACTGAGATGGTCGGAGTTGGCGTCAGCGTCGGACTGAGATGTTTGTGTCGGCATCGACATCGGCGTCGATGTTGGCGTCGAACTGAGGGCAGAGAAACCAGCGAGGAAGAGAAGGCAAAGGACGGTGCTGAGGAAGAGAAGGCTAGACGAGGTGATTGTCTGTGGTGGGGTGTATTTCTCTTAGAGTGTTTTATCCTACGTGGCTTGAGATGAATGGAGAGCTGTTTTGTGGGAAAACCAGCCCAACCGGTGTGAAGCAGTTCTCAAAAAATAAAGGTAAAGAAGTTATTGTGTCCAATAGGCAGAGAAGATATTAGAACCCCAGGATCAGGCCACCTATGCATGGCCAAGTGGGGGTGGTCTATGGTGGCCCAATATTGGGCCATGTACTTGGACCCTTTAAGAGATGTTTGGAGAACGAGATGAGATAAAAATTTTATGAATAGTGGTAAAATAGTTTGTGAATAGTAGTGAGATAGTTTGAATTAAGTATTTAATGGGTTTTTATAATATTATAAAGTTAAAATATTGTTAGAATATAATTTTTTAATATAATTTTTATTTTGAGAATTAAAAAAGTTGAATTATTTTTTATATTTTATTTGGGAGTTTGGAAAAGATGTAATGATTAGTTTAAAAGTTTTGTACTTGAATATATTTAGAAATGAAATGAAATGGAATGAGATGAGATAAATTATATAAAAATTGTTTCCAAACATCTCGTTAGTCTTTTTCTTAAAAAGTAAAAAATATTCCTATAAAAAAAAAGTAAAAACTATATACGGTTAATTTGAAAAATGGAAATCATCTTTTAATTTTTTTTTAGAATAATTTATTTTTTAATCTGAGTATATTTTTTAAAACTAAAACATGTTAGACTTTTATGTGATAGTAGTTCTTATAAGAGCATTCCCAATAGATTATGTAAAACTCATATTTTTATAAAATTTGAAGGAAATAGTTAAATATAGCTCATCCAATGGATTATGTATTTTATAACTAATATCGAGTTTGCTACAGTACCATCTCTACATCTATAGAACACTATTCACACTTGTATAAATATTTAATTAATTTCTCTCTCTACTTTTTACTCTTTATTCATTTATTTATTTACTTTCTACTTTTTACTTTATTTGAAATGAATAAAATATATTAAAAAGTATATATTTAAATGATATATGATATATTGTAAAAGTCAGTATGTAAAATAGAAAATGTGAGTGAATTTTGGTGATGTATTTTACAGTACCATCTATACTCCCAATGGATTCTTCATCCTATCTTTTAAAAAAATTACCAAAATCTATTTTTTCTATTTTACATACTGACTTTTACAATATACCATATATTATTTAAATATTATAATTTCTAATATATTTTATTCATTTCAAATAAAATAAAAAGTAGAAAGTAGATAAAGAAATGAATATAAAGTAAAACGTAGAGAGATAAATGAATTAAATATTTATACAAGTGTGAATAGTGTTCCATAGATGTAGAGATGGTACTGTAACAAATTGGATATTAGTTATAAAATACATAATCCATTAGATGGGCTATATTGAACTATTTCTTTTAAATTTTACAAAAATATGAGTTTTAGATAACCCATTAAGAATGCTCTTTAGCTATGAAATAGGGTGGATATAATTCTAAATGGAGGGAACATTAATTAATTACGAGCCTATAACCCGCACAATGCGCGGACCATATTTATGATGGATTTTATAGATATATATTTAGATATTCGTCTGTTGTACTATCTCTGTTTCGTTTACCATCAATACACATTCTTGCTGCACTTCCTATATCATCCATTATCGTTCGTTTTTTTCATCACACAACTATGTCATCACTTATACTGTCACTACTTTGTTCACCATCACGACACATTCTTCCTTCACTTCTTATATCATTTATAATCATTCATCTTCTATGACGTGTTAGTCTAGCATTTTCCATTTTTAATTTTACTGAATAATAGAAATAGTCACAAACTTAAAACTATTAAAATTATCACAAACTATTTTTGTCTTGATCTAGCTAGATGTTTTTCAGTATATCATTGTAATAATTCTACCAACCCTATGCTATATCCATCACCATTTCGTTACTTGTATTACTTTCATGTTTTTCTATACCATTTTATTTGTATTGTCAAATATACTGTATAGCTTAATTATTGAAAAATCACTTTCACTAACAAAAAAAAAATATAGTCAAATATATTATAACCAAGCATATTGCGTATAGTAATTGCAAATATGAGAAGAAGGGATGTTTTTCTTTTCGAGTTCTTCTACACAACCACTTCCTATTCCGCAACCTCCACACACCGGCTGACGTGTCATTTGTTTTTTTATTTTTAATCAAAACGTGCGTTTTGAATTTGGGATACAAAATATCCCACCCCGCGTTCTCCCCCCTCCTAGCTCGTTATCATTCTCCACGGCTCCGCCCTTCCGCTCGATTAGTTGTGGTTCCGACATCATCACCGGCCGTCTTCTACTTTCGCCGGCCGAAAGGTACTATTTTCTCTTTCTATTTTATCTTTCACTTTTTCTCTCATTTTTTTGATTTCTAGGGTTCTAGTTGATTGAGAATCGAGAATCTCTACCACTTTTTTAAATCTATTATGTTGTTGGTGGTGGTGATCCTTTTATTTTTCTTTCGCTTTATTTGTTGACTTGTTGGGTTTGTTTAAAAGTCGATCAAGTCTAAGATCTGTCATATTTTGAGGGAGTGGGTTTGTTTTACATATATTTCTCTTCTTTATCTTTTCTATTGTTGTTTTTTATTAGAGATCATCATTTGATGCTTCCCAAGCGAATGAGAATGGAAAACACTTTTTCGTCTCATTTATAGTATACTCTGCAATAGATTTGTTGAAGAACTACCGGTCAAAAAAAAGATTTGTTGAAGAACTGGCAGCTTCTTCTACATACATGTAAAACCCATGTCCTATGAGTTTTATCTTTTATTTTGGTTTTGCCAACATCAAAATAGTAACAAGAATTTTGATCCAATGGTATTTCCAGTAACTAAATTCAAAATATATCAGAAACTTTAGAATGTGGGTGATTTCTGAATTGTAAAATCTGCATCAAAATTCCTTGAACTGTTTGATTGCCTAGGCAAATTCTGGACAAGTTCAGATGTGAAGGATCCATGCCATGGGAAAGAAAAAAGTGTTTTAGTGGCTAAGTTCAGATGTAATGAATCTAGATCGTCATGATGAAAAGTTATCAAAACAGTATTGGACCTACTTTGGAATCAAAGCTAATCATCTTTGAATATTTATCTTTGGACTGTTTGAGAAGAGTGTAGTTGAAGTGAAGTTTTCAACTCCAAAGGAGCTGAATGATATACTAGTTAATTTCCAAATCATCAGTTGGACTAGTTGCTGATTTTTTTTTCATTCATTTTTTTATACACTGTGATTGAGATCTAATTTGAGTCTTTTGTTGAATGTGACATTAATTGTGTACTCCTGCACGTATTAGTTGGTTTGTAGCTAATATTAATTGTTGTACTCAAAGAAATGGTCAATTAGTTTTATGAATTAAATGGTTCAAGTATTAAAGCAACATGCATTTACATAGTTGTTAGTTAGTTTGACTTATGTTCAGTTAGCATTTTATTTTTAATTTGTTCGTACAGTTATAAATACCAACATTTTATTTGATTTTTTCAAACTATTAGTTAGTGTTATGTTTAGTTAATTGAAATTTGAATTGTTGATAAAGGTATAAACCACATAATGGGAGTGCATTATGTGTATGTGTTTGTCAAATCAAATATGGGCGTGCAGAGGATTGATGCTTTCAGCATACAAAAAGGAAGATTGGGCGCGCATTATGTGTGTATGTGTTTGTGAAATCAGCTGACTTGGTGTTCCTATGACTTGTGTTTGTTTTTTTAATGTAATTTCAGCATTGGGTTTGTAAAGGGGATAAATGAGAATGGATGTGTAATATTTTCTTGAAGTGTAATACATTCAAGAAGAGTAATATGATATGTAAAGGGGTTAATATTTTCTTGAAGTGTAAAGGGGACAAACCAAATATTGTCATGCAAGGTTTAATTTCTTGAAGTGTAATATTTTCTTAAGTGTAAAGGGGGTGAACCATATATGTATATGATTGTAATTATGGTTTAGTTGATCATTTATGCAAGTTGATTAATCTTACAGGTTATGGTTATGAAGGTGCCTTGAAGGGTGTTAATTTTTTTTCCACTAAGATTACAGGTTATGCTTTTTTTAGTTGAGGAATTCTTGCTTTTTCATATATAGGAGCCCTGCAACTTAATGGATCTGCTTATGTGCTTATGGATATTTCAAAGGACATGGTTGGCCAAGTCCCGCTTGTTCAATTTAATTGGAATGGTTCAATTCAACAAGAAATTGAAATGAAGAATAAGCTTCAAGATTGCATTGATCAGCTTAAAGAAAGATATATTCTATGATTTGGGATATGGAAACTCTGATTGAGGATCTAAAATCCAAGGTTGCAAAAGCCGAAAGTAAGACTAAGACTGCAGAGGAGCAATGCATTTTGCTATTTGAAACTAACGTAGATATTAATAATGAAATGTCCTTTGAAATATCCGTAAGCACCTCAGCTTTATGGCATTCCTGCACTTTAAGCCATTTTCAATTAAGAGTAATTGGCAAACACAGCTAAAAGACTTCCTACATGCAAACCTTAGCATGCTCATGTGTGCAAGAGTATATACAACTTAGAAGAAACTAGATTAGATTAGATTACTCAAAATGTTTCATGCAAACCTTACAATGTTTCATGCCCATCTAAAAAACGAGAGCTACTTACTCAAAATAGATTAGATTACATTTGAAACTATCCCCATACATTCTATAGCCCGATCCAACAAAAAACTATTACAAGAGATATGATCCAGAACAAACATAACAGTATACGTGCAGCCCTATTCTCTGCACTCTGCCTTTGAAGTTTGTCTTCTTGCTTGTGAAGCTCATTCTCTCTCTATTAGTTTATCTTTAATTTTTTTTAACTTCATACTCACTCAGCAATAAATTTCCTTCCAGGATTTTTGTGGAAACGCTTTTGTCCTATGCATATCATCACCCTGAAACAACAACAAATGCTGAAAATTAGGTAATCTACAATGTTTCATGCCCATCTTTGGTAAGACCATGTTGAGCTTCCATGTAGGTAATCTAAAGTTAGGAGAAAACTTTAACACTACAAGGAATTCGGTCTTTTCTAGCGCTACGAATTCTCCGCTAAAAGCCTAAAAAATGTTGCAAAAACTTATTTCCAGCGAATTTATAATCGCTGCACGTTGGTTGCCAAAGATTGGTTGTCATATCTTTTTACCAACAATTTCAAATAATCGATGCAAAAAAAAAAAAAATTGCGGTGAGTTTAAATCGCCACAAATAGTGATTAGAAACGTCAGAAAAAATCCTACAATTACTGATATAATAGTTGGGAAAGCTTATTTCTGGTGAGCCGCAAATGTACAAATTTTGCCACAAAACATTTTGCCTAATTGCAACGATTCTCTAAAATTGTTGGGACTGCTTATTTCTAGCGAGTTTAAATCGCCGCAAATAGTCTTTTACAAAATAATAATAAAAAAATACTATTGAAACTGTATGGCTATTGAAACAAGTAGGCTTGCTGCAATGCAACAAGGTTCAATTAAATATTCCTTTACATGCTAATGCTTTTGCTACTAACTTTATTATTTTTTGGGCTGAATCTTGGAGATACATGTTCATTTAGCCAACGATATGCTTAATTGAACCTTGTTGCACTGCAGCAAGCCTACTTGTTTCAATAGCCATACAGTTTCAATAGTATTTTTTTTATTTTGTAAAAGACTATTTGCGGTGATTTAAACTCGCTAGAAATAAGCAGTCCCAACAATTTTAGAGAATCATTGCAATTAGGCAATCTCCTTTTTTGTGGCAAATTTCTAGGTCGCCATCACAAAAACGCGACTACAGTTAAATGACACTTCTTGCGTCCAACGATGCCTCGCCACTCAATTTTTTGGGCGCAACAAGTACTTTTTGTTTGTAATGACAGGATCCTTTGGGTGATAAGTTGTTGGCCACCCCGTAACTTGTGATGCTTCCATTTGACATGATCAAATGCTTCTACAACAACCAGAGCAAAAAGAACTGATAACTTGCATTGGGATTGATGATCAGTTCTCGATAGGTCTTGTGAAGCTTCCTATGAGAGTACTTCAATGAAGTGAAAGAGTTTCTTGTAAAAAGTTTCTATCTCCACCTTAAGGATGTTACATAGTGAATTTGAAAATTCTTAAGGGATAATTTGAGACGATGACGTAGGCAAAGGTGCTGAACTTCGTTAAAATAGTATGTTTGCATTTATTTTACCTTTACTCTTTATATTTCCTGCTGCTTAGTATTATGTTCACATTTTATAATATGTATTTGATATATAATTGTTAATTTTTTTAAACAAATCTAATCCACCCCCTCTTGGGTTAGTAATGATATGGGCAACAAATACTTAAATTGGCAAAATAAATATAGAGGCGTTTAGGGTTGTGTCAAAATGATTGCTTACAAGGTACAAATATCATATCTTTGGATCAAGATCACTTCAAGTTGTTGTGTGAACTTGATAGCCTCAAGTGAGAGAGACACATGGAGTAATTACTCATTTAATGATGTCTAAAATATTTATATAGGCAGTAATAAATGCTTTAAGGTTCACTCCATGGGTCTATCTCTCTTCTACTTGATACCCTCAAATTTGGATAACAACTTGAGAAGATCTTTTACCCAAATCATTTGAAAAGAGGAACCCATTTATTGGATAGATAGTGCTTTAGTTTTGCTTACAAAGTGCAAACATCGGATCTTTTGAAAAGAGATATTTGTGGCTAAAGCATATGATAGTGCTTTAATTATTTCTTCAATAAAAAGTATACTAATTAGCGTAATTACTTTGATAAATTAAAGGATACATAGAAGAATTGGTGTCTATATCAAACATACATCAAATCGTAGTAAATCCTATTCCTGTAATATTCCTGCGACAAGGATCCAAAGGAAAACGTTATTCGCTAACCCATCTTCCCCAAGTTCTTTGAAGATTTGGTATTTTCGGCCACTGTAGTAGGATAAAAATGGCAAACAGAGGGGGTAAATTCTTGGAGGATCAAAGCATATGGGAACCCCTTCAATTATTTTTATCAAAAGTGAAGCCTATGATCATGGAAACATTACATGAGGTGCTTGATCAGTTCTTGAAAAACAGATGAAAATAATTAAAGTAAGAGTTTTGTATCACTTTTTGGATCTTGAAACCCTTCTGATCAAAACCAGAAAGCAAAGCACGCGATAGAACACAAAGAAACCAACCAAGATGTAAATATTCGTCCATCTATGACCCTCATGGAGCCCTCTCGTCTGCAACACATCGCCGCCAGTCACCATGCACTCTTTGTTCTCTTCGTACCATATGAAACACCTCGAGACAAGGCAAGAATACTCATTGATGAGTAAGGCATCAAGCGCATACTTATACATTGAGAGGAAATGCATGAAAAGCCAGTACTTTGGCATACTTTCTGAGGAGATGAAGTAGCCAGAGAAGAGAAAGAAAGCCCCTAAAAGTATTGTCACGAGCGAAGTACCCGCAATGTAGTTTGGAGCAAGAGAGCTCAAGAAGAGCACGAAAGAATTCGCCATCAGAACTATGACCCAGATAACCATTACAAAGTAAGCAAAAGCTTGCCATGAAGAACAAAGACCGACCAAGAAATAAACCGAGACCGAGTATATGATTGCGATGGCGAGCAAGTAGGGCAAGAAAACGAGAGTGTTTGCCATGAGATAAGAAGAGATTCTATAAGCACCGCTTGAAGTTTCTCTTAAAAGTATTGGCCTTTCATTGATGAAGATTGGAAGGGTTTCAGTTGTAGAAGAGAGAAGGAAGGTGAGAGTGAAAGCGAAGAAACCGAACCTCTTTTCAATGCCTTGCTTGTCAAAACCAATATTGATGTAAATTGTTCCCAGAACAAGACCAACAACAAGAGCTTCCAATGTGTTGGTTAGAAGAAGCTGTTTGGTTCTGTAAATGATCTTCCAAAACCTGTTATAAAGGGTGAGAATCTCATGCACCCGAGAGCTCCTATATTTTACATTTTTTGCATCCCCATCAAGGGAGGCTGTGGAATTATTGGGTGATGGATCAGGGACTGATGCTGGTGTGAGGGGTTTAAGCTCCTTGAGTTGGTTAAGTACTTCCATGGCGTATTCTAATGCATTGAGCTGTGGAGGAACATTGAAGTCATTCGAAACCAAGAAAGACTGCAGTGAAGAAAGTGTCCCATGATGCACCACAGTCCCTTTTGAAAGCAAAAGGATTCTGTCAATGGTGGAGAGGATTTTGAAGCTTGGTTGGTGTATAGACAAAACCACAGTGCGGTGACGGGAAGTGGCAATGGATTTAAGTGTTTGCATTACGTTGAAAGCAGAAGAGCTATCGAGGCCTGAAGTTGGCTCGTCAAGGAGCAAAACTGCAGGGTCATGGAGAAGGCTTAGGCCTATGGAAACGCGTCTACGTTCCCCACCCGAGAGGCCATGAGCAAGCCTGGTGTTTGCTAAATGCGTGAGCCTGAGCTCGGTCAGAAGAGAGGAAACAATGGCGGAAATATCAGATGTTTTTGGGACATGCACTAGGCGAGCAGCGAAGGCGAAAGTCTCGGAAACTGTGAGTAAGGGAAGGCATGCATCGTGCTGAGGGACATAGGCGGAGAGTTTGCGGAATGAGGAAGGGTTGACGGGAGAAGAGTTGAGAAAAAGAGAGCCATTTGTGGGTGAAACTCGGGCAGCCAAAATGTCTAAGAGGGTGGATTTTCCAGCTCCACTGGGGCCAACAATGGCCAAGATTTGAGAGGGATATGCAGTGAGGGAGACATCACGGAGGATGTAATTAGTGGGAGGGAGTGTGGAGCAAGGTTTGAAGAAGAAGAAGATCAGGGGTGCAATGGTTCTAGCAGTACTGGAAATACTGGTGCTTGATTTTGTGTAGGAGATTGAAGAGGCTGTTAGTTTGAAGCTCTTTAGCGCCGGCGCCGGCGGCGATGGCGGTGGCGTGTCTGTAGATTGGTCTTCCATTGAAATGGTGATGGGAATTGGGATATTGAAGCTTGGGAGAGTAAGGGAAAGGAGAGAGGGAGATGTGGGGAGATGTGTTAATGGAGATTATAGTTTCCATGAGTTTTGAGTATAATGTTGTTGGAATTAAGATAAGAAAAGAAAGAAAGAATTAAAAAGTTTTTGGTGGGCTGTCCCGACGCTGTAGTTTAATTATGAAATTGGAGACAATAGAATTGGAGTAATAATGTACACAATGATCATAATTCATGAGTTAGTTCACGTACGGGAAAATTCGAACAAGAGGAGATGCTATCAAGTTTTTATTTTTAGTTTTGTTATTTACAAATTGGTATATGTTTATGGCCGGAGTAATGCTACATACAGTCGTAGAATGTGCAAGTACCGCGCAGTCGCTTTGAAAAAGAGTGGGGTCTACTATTAAAAAATTAATTTCTTTTCATGTGGATCTCATATTTATTCACTTTTTTCAAAGCGACTACACGGCGCTTGCACACTCAAGACTGCAAGTATCATTTCTCATGTTTATATAATATTTTGATCCAAACACCTTCTACAATTAAGAGAGAGATAGACACAACGTGTATTTAATGTGGGGTCTACATTAATGTTCTCGGGCATATCAATGAGATATTATATCTATCTCTTTTCGAATTGTAAAAAGTATTTATCTAAGTTAGAAAATTATAGATAATCTTAATCCGTAAATATACCACTTATTATGAGATCATTTGAAAATTTAAAAAAGTCAAACATAATTTAATTATTAATTGATCATGCGTTAGGTATATTTGTACATGATCTCTAGCTCGTTGGTAAAATCAAATGCATGTGTATTGATCGTAATTGGCGTATATATGTGAGTCAATATCAAAGTATATATACATATATATAACAACACTTTGTTTTTGACGTCTACTACTCTCATTATTTGTAACTTCTCAAATACAAATTAGGATTGCTATCCGTATATGAAACTTCCCTTTCGAAGACTACTTGGTCTACTACATTCTTACACATTTAACCATATCGAAAATACATATTCTCTTGAATGAGTCCGGCATGTATAAACAGACAGTAGTCATCAATTTGACGATGACTACTCAATCGATGACGAAGAACGTCATCTATTTTTTTGGCTCGTTTGGATAGTGAGATGAGATAAGATCAAATGAGATGATTTTAGATTAGTTGAATAAAATATTATTATAATATTATGTTTTAATATTATTATTATTTTATGTTTTGAAAAAGTTGAGTTGTTTATTATATCTTGCAGAGAAATTCTATTTGCAGTTTTCAAATGGGAACTGCATGTGCAAGTCCTTCATTAAATAGAAAAAAATACCATTTTAATAAGGATATTATTGTAATTTTAAAAAAAATTAAAGACAAAATTAACTAGACTTGAAATGCAACTAATGGGAACTGTACATATCATTGCTCTATTTTGTATGAAAATTTGATAAAGTTGTAATCATGAGGTGAGGTGAGGTGAGGTGATTTCTGTATCCAAACGAACCTTAATCATCATTAGTTTATTATCTTTTGATGTAACATAAAATAATTGATAAATAAATAAAAATATAATAAATAAATTTTCAATCGTTTTAAGCAATAATATTAGAATATAATACAATTAAAATAAGAAGAATAGATTACTATGAGCCAAATAAAATGCATATCATGATCATATGCATGCTTGAATGATCTTATCTAAACTAGCTGAATGTTATACACGTACAGAGTTGAGAGTACCCTATACCTCTAATTGCAAGTTTTGTTTCCTTTTAACTTTTTCTATCTTTTTCAAGGCACAAGACTTATGTAATTGGCCAAGTAAAGGACATGAAAGGAACTGATCGTCACATGCCAATCTTTATTGGCGAACATGTGGTATCAATATTCAAGCCAAGTGATTCAAGAATGATACATGGCAATCTTCCTATTAATTTTCTAATTAGAGATTGATGGTGTTGAGGTATAATTTTACATTGCCTGTAGACAAGATCTTGGACATGTTTATAAGGAATGAACAATTCTCTCTTGTTGAACCGGTTTTATGAAATGAGTTAGGACCATGAATTTCTTCATGGTATCAGAGCCTGCCACAGTACGAATGAGATTCCACACTACTTATCACGTGACAAAGACCAGAAAGAATATTTGCCTGCACGTGATGGAGAGAGTTGAGGAATAATCTCATATTATATGTAGACAAGGTTTTGAACATGTTTATAAAGAATGAGCAATCCTCTCTTATTGAACCAGTTTTATGAGATGAATTAAGCCTATAAATTTATTCAAATGAAAGCACTTAATTACAAATTTCCAATTAATTTTTTGAAAAAAAAAAAATAGAAATCTCAAATTGGAGAAGTGAGAATCATGTGAAGGACCATGTCACTTATATCTTAAGATGGATGAGTTATTATGGGCAGCAGCCCGTAGCCGCAGCACACCCGTGCTGTTTTTTTTTTTTTTTTTTTTTTTACACTCAATCAATGGAGTGTGATGCGGCTGCAGCGTACATTATGCTGCAATATATATTGATTGATAGGGAAAGATAACAAATATATAAAATATAAAACAGGGAAATGATTGGAATGGCATGAGAGGATGAGTTGGGTGTTGAGAAGACAAATGAATTAAACAAAAGCAAAGCAATTATTCCCAATTTCTGATCGATCACGAGTTCACTGTTCACTCACAAAACTCTCTCAGTCTGATTCGTACTTTAAAGGCATTAAGAAGTTTGGGCCCACCTACACGACTGCCCACACTACACGACGAGCTCTGGTATCAATAGCTGCGCAATCCGTGACTCCACCATGCAATGCATGCATTTCCATGTGCATGTGGACCAGCAGTAGAGCTATAGATCATGATTTCGATGAGATGTCGACAATACAATACATACTCACGTGAACAATGTACCTGAATATGTTTTCTTCTTCAAGTTTTCTTCTCAAAGTACAGGTCTGCCCACTGACACTCTCCACAACCATTTTGCATGTCCGCTCTAATTTGGACCATTTTTTTAAGACTTTTTCTTTGAAATATTGTCATTTTTTTTTTAATTCTAATCGGAGATTATAGTATCTAAGATGAGGGATACATGACTTTTATTTCAAAATTGAGATCCTCTGTAGTTTTTTTTTTAATTTTTTTTTCCTAATTTAGGGAAACAAACTCGTTTCATTAATGAAATGAAATTACAATTGTAACTTATCATTGTAACGCCCCGGTCTAGGATGGGTCAGATAGTTACCTCTTAACACTTAAAATCATATCTCATTATACAAATATAAACTCAAATTCTACAATTACTCATAGACCTCATTGCTTTAAATCATTTACTCCCAAAATAAAGAATTAAGAATACGACGAAGTCTCAAAATACATGCCAACTTCCCAAAGCACTAAGTCAACCAAGCAAAATGAAACTATTCAATAAAAATTCTCCAATAACAAACACCCTCTTTGTACTTAATATACTATACTCACAAAGTCTTACCCAAGCTTCCTATTCTTGAACCTCTGTTGAAGTATCCAAAATATTTAAATAATGTTGTGGAGATAAGGGGTGAGTTATCAACAACTCAGTAAGCAAAAGACATATACTAGCGTGCAAACATGAGTATGTACAGAGTACAATATGCAGAACAAAATATTTTCCAGAGTTATCATGCAGAACATAACATGTTTTTAAACGTAACAGAGCGATGATTTTAAGACATATAAAACCCAGAGTACTTTGGCATAACATAACCTGAGCATCATTATCACATCAAAACAGAGCATCTCATAGAGCAGAGACTACGTTTCACCCCCGTGGTAGGGTTGTGCTAACCCCGGTGGCCAAACCGGGCAGAGACAGAGGTGAAATCTTTTTCTTAATCTTCTTGGAGCCTCGAGTGTACACACAGGAAAGACCACAATAAAACTACTTTGTTTCCAAAGTGGGTGCACTCAGAGACAGAGAAGTTGGTACCAACCCAAACAGAGCAGAGCAGAGATAGAGTCAGATACAAAATCAGTACACCATGCCAAAGGTTTTCAGATGCCATATCAAAACAAAACAGTATACCAAAACATAATCAGATCATTCTCACATATCGAAAACAAAAGTCAGATCATCTTTCTAAATCAATGTACAATTTTTCAGATTCTCAATATCGCTCTTTTTAGATTTCAGAGACAGCATGACAAAATTTAGCTCATGTCTACACAATGCATGTTAGAAAATATTTTTCTTTTTTCATACAGATTTCATGAGTAATGCAAGTAAGCAACCGATGTTGATTTTTTTCAAGTTCTCGTTTCATCACAAAAATATGCAAAGTTTTCAGAAAGTCAATCTCAGTCTCAATAATTCGTGTAAAGCCTAGTATAGAAACTCTGTTTACTGGACTTTTTTAGCTTTTTTGAATCTTTCCACAATCGTGCCGAATGAATATCAATTGTCACCTATACGGAATACTAAAGGTTACTAAACTTCTAAAATGACTACTAAAACTCTCCATCTACTAATTAAATTCATACTATGGAAAATAGTTTTGATAAGTATCCAGTTATGAGAAATCTAATAAATACCGTTATCATTAAAAATAATCTTAACTTATCATAATAAAATTTTATCAAATATGACAAAACAACTTAGATTCATTTTGAAAATTAACTTAACCATATTTAAAACTCATATATCTATAAACTATTATTAAAAATGATAATTTAATACTACCAACATATAATGTAGTAGGACTTGTAATTTAAAAATCAATAAGGACTTGTATCATATAAACGACTTATTTTCTAAAAACAAATTAAATACTTCTAATTTACAACTTAATAATATACTTATATCAAACTCAAATAATGTAACAAGTGGAAAACTCATTTAATAGAATTAGAAAAATCTTTTTATTTACTATTGAAAGTAATATAAGGGATTAAAATTAACACAATATAACATAAATCCTCATTTATTTTCTTTATACGGTCTTATATTAAAACACAACCTTCACAAAAAAAAAAGTATGATATATAGACAAAGACCCAAAATAGAACCCACCCAATAACAGGGATATTTTAGGAAACATCATAAAATGCATGGGTAGATTTCTGAGAATAAAACATAACGCTACTGTGCAATGGAACCAAGCTCACCGTGAAGGAAACTCACGACAACGGATTGGAGCGGCACTGGGTGGATCTCGACAGTGGCGCAGCTGGGTGTGGCGGCAAGGCACAAAGAGAGGGAGAGTGTGAGAGAAAGACATGAGAGAGAGAGAGAGAGAGAGAGAGAGAGAGAGAGAGAGAGAGAGAGAGAGATAACACAGAGAGAGAAAGAGAGAGATCACGGCATAACAAGAAAAGAACACTCACCGAGGGAAAGCAGGGAACACGTGAAGGTGCAGGGGGCTGGGCTGGCGAGATACAATCACGGCAGTCTCTTCCGTGGTAGGCGATGGAGTTCAAAGAGAGGGAGAGAGAGCATGAAGACCAAGTCGACAGGGAGTAGTAGAGAGGGGTGAAGGTGCTGTGATGGTGGCTCACGAAGACTCCAGGTTGGGTATGGTGGTTCGGGATAGAGCTCACGGTGACTGGGTGGTTACTCGAGTGTGGCAAGGGCTGCACCTTGCGACACTTGTGGTGGCTAGGTAGCTTGCAGTGGGTTCACTTGACACAAGGAGTTACGGTTTAAGGTGGAACTGGTGGTGGGTTGCTCTGTTTTTGGCATGTGAAAACAGAGGCCTCTTAGCGTGTGATGGTGGCTTGGTTTCACGGTGAAGGGTGGCAGCAATGTGGAGCTCCATTCATGAAGTGGTGGCGTGAACCAAGGGAACGTGGGAGGCTGGCAAGGTGGTGGTGTGTACAAGGCAGTGGCTGGGTGGTGCACGTCTGTGGGGTGGTTTTCGTTTGAGGACACGGAGAAGCTGGGCCGTGGGGGATGGTTGGCGATGCCGCAGCAGTGAGTGATGGCCCCGAGCCACGGTGTCTGCATGGGATTTTGCAGTGAACGAGAGAGACTCTGAAAGAGAAAACCAAGAGCTTGAATGATATGGATAGAAAGAGTTTGTTGGGAGAGAACTCAAAAACAGAAAGGAAGTTCAAACTCCTAGACGTGGAGATTTGGGTGGAGAAGTTTTCGAGAGTGCAAAAATCAAAAGTGAAAAACCGTCGGAAGGATAAAATGCATGTGGAAAGAGAAGCTCACCTCAAATGACGTCGTGGCTGCGTGAAAAACAGGGAAGAAGAAAAAATAAAGTCCAAAGGGCTAGGGTGTTATAATCAATACATGGAAAATCTAGAATATAAGCCAAACTACGCATCAGCTTTGGGGCTTCCCCACATGCAAATTTCTTTGTGGTGGACATTGTCTTAACTTCTAAAAACCTTTCTCCTAACTGAGAAAATGCTCTGTAAAACAGAACTTCATAACCCCTTCTGTCCTCCCAAGAAAGAAGAGTACGGGACACTCCTATAGACACCAAATCCAATAGCTTATTTCTATTTTATTACAAACTAAAATAACCAAAAACTAGAAATAAAACACATAACCAACTATAGAGCCACAAGCACCGGAGGGAACCTGGACGTCACGCCTACTGCAAGCACTGGCAACTCGAGCCCTGACGGCACAAGCACCTAGCTCACGCATGAAAAAATAATTAATTAATTTATGACTGCATGAAAAAATTCACTTTTTAATAGTGGGTTTCGCTATTTTTTAAAAAAAGTATGCGGAACTTGTATTCCCTAAAACTTTATCTACCATTACTCATATTATAAAGAAAGAAAATGATATGCATACAACCTTTTACACAACTATATTTTCAATGAGAGACATTTTTATAAAATATCTTATAAATATAATATCATTTTACACAAATATCTTCAATTTAAAATATTAGTTTTGTGGTCTTATATGAATAATACCAGATACAGTTTTTCTTTACATGAATAATATTAAATACTATTATAATTATTTTATAATGTTTTTCATTTTTGTTTTAGAATTTAACTATATAATTAGAACAAATAACTGAAAAACAAATTCCATTAGATGTCTTAGCCTGGCTTGTTTTCACAAATCATTTCATCACATAGCATTTCATTATTACAAATTTCCTAAACTCTCACATAAAATACAATAAACAATTCAATTTTTTCAAATCCTAAAAAAAAATATTAAAAGATTATTTTCAAACAATATTTTATTCAATTTTTATCTCATCTCACATCATCTCATGTGTAACCAAATAATTTTTAAATTATAATTATTTCCTATAATTTTTATAAAAACAAATCTATTTTAAAAAGGCCAATTTATATGTCTATTTCACTTCTACTCGTAGCTCTCCTATTTAAACAAAAATTTAAAAATTATAGAAAATAGCAGAAACTGAAAAGGGGTTTGAATCAACGTTTTAAATTCCGTTCCGGTGATCATTTCGGTTTAAGTACTGGAATGAAATATTTTGATATCGGTGCGTTCCAGTATTTCGTTTCGGGATTAACTATATATTTTAGATAAATATTTATATGTATATATAAACTAACAACTAATAGAATAAATACATGTATATGTAAGTGTGTATCATGTATGCATGTATATATATGGAAGAGTTGATGATTAATAAAATAAATATATGTTGAAAAAATACACACTTGAGTTGAGACACACAAAACAAAGAAAAAAAATAAAAGAATAGAGAAATTATAAAAAAATAATTATATTTAAAAAAAAGAAAAAAAAGAGAGAGAATGAAGGAACATATTTAAAGTTACAAAAAATTTAAATTATATAAATACATTTTATATTCAAGAATTAATTAAATAATATCTAGATTTAAAATTTACAAAATTGCCATCCAAGCACAAGAAAATTACAAAACAGTCCAAAACATAATAGGATTGGAATGCCAATTCTAGTCAAAATTTGATCGAAAAGGCCAAAACGGACCGGAACGGAACTATAAGACATAATATACCGAATACTACACTGAAACGACAGAAAATTCCGGTCGTGCCGAAACAGAACGAAATTTAAAACTATTGTTTGAATAGGATATAGCATATAAGGACTTGCATAATTCGGCAATAAAACTTATGCCCAGGAGGTTAAGAAGGGAGAATTTACAATTTATAGTAATTTGTATAAACTCTTGTGCTCTCTCAAGATCTCTATTATAATATATAAATTTTAAAATTTATTTAAATTAAATTATGCTTCGTGAATAAATATTTTGAAATATAATTATTCTTATAATATTCATCCAGAGGAGGTGAACAAGAATGAAAAGGTGAAGTCCTGTATGTCAACTTGAAGTCAAGTTGCTTTGTCTTTTCTTTGCTAGATTTCATGCCTTCATACTTGAGCTTTTAGTAAGATCACATTTCTTCTCTTCCTTTTTCTCTTCATTGATTTAGTCTTCCTTAATTAAGTAAATTATCTCATCTCATTTCATCCTATCTCAGTTCTCTATTTAAACAACAATTCAAGGAAATCTTCATCCTAAATTCCCTATTTATTCAACTTATGCAAATGTTGAGCGTGAGTTTTGTAGGTGGGTTGGTTAAGTACACTAGCCTATCAAGTATGTGGAAGCAAGCTCTTTTATTTCTATTAACCCACATGAGCACGATATTATTTTTAAATTAGAAGTCCAAAAAAATAGTATTTTATGTTTTATATTAGAAAGAGAGAAGTGCTAATAGATATATAAGGATTATACAAAAGTAAATTTACAGGCTGATGTGGCTTTATATGATTCGATAGAACAATTTTACAATTAAAATAACTTTATAATAGAGAAATGATATTTGCTATAATAGAGTGTGCAAGTCTTACGTACTCCTTTTGAAAAAATAAAGTAAATATGAGACCCACATGAAATAAATTAATTTTTTAATGGTAAATTCTACTTTTTCAAAAGAAGTGTACAACGCTTGCACAACTCATGACTAAAAAAAAATGATTATTGATATCACTTTATATATTTGAGGAACTCTATTAAATAGTTTGATGGAATGGCGAATTTTGTGCACAAGTTAACTAGTTAGAAACTGAAAATTTTGATTGAATTTGTTAGAGTATAATAAGATGTTACTTTTGGATGTTGAGATGAGTTAAGTTGAGTTGTGAATAATAGTATTTTATGGGTCCCATTGAGATTGACTTAACTTTTTTAGGTTAAGATGAGTCTAACTTTTTAGGTTAAAATATATCAAGTAGGTTGAGATGAGTTTAACTTTTTTATAGAAAATTGAAAAAGTAATGAGTCTCATCAATGATTGGTTTGATATGAGTTGAGGTGGATTCATCTTCCAAACACGACCTAGTCACTCAGAACTAAGAACCCAAACATAAATTTAATCACAAAAAATAATTTGGTCCCCTAAACATAGCATTTAGCACATTAATTTCATTTTGAAATATTTTTATTTGTTAACAAGTTTTTTGTCCGTTCAATTTTTAAGTATCATTTACTTTTTTAAAAATTTATGGTTTCTTTTGTTTTCTCAACAAACTTTTCATACTTACACCTATTTTTTGTCATTAATAAAATTTCAAATTCTCTTGATAATTTTTTTTTTCCACATCTCAATAACCAAGAAGATTTTTTGGTCTCTTTTTACAACTATTTTATTCTTTTTCTCTTTGGTGCCTATGCAAGTAGATATATTTTAAAGGAAAAAAAAAATCATCTAGTAAATTTAAAATGTAATTTCCCCAATTTATTTTAAGTTTTTCCTTTCAAGTCTTCCACTAGCTTATAATTTTAGATGGTTTTGTTAGTTATATGATCTAGGCCACAATTAAGTTAATAATTAGAGTGAAGGTAACAAATCTCTAGTGGCTTATATGACTATTCCCCATCTATCTATCTATCTATCTATCTATATATATATATATATATATATATATATATTATATGGACTTTATAAAATTCAATCTCAACATTCAATAAAGAAATTTATTTTTTGTTCCCTTAATTTTTAATTCACTTGTGAATTGTGATGGATTTGTGGAACATTGTTGGGCTTTTTTTTTATTATTAATTTGATCAACTTTGAATGTGTTCAATAATGATCTTTTACTAAGGCTTTTGAATAAATCTTTCATAATGCTCGTATACTCATATAAAAGAAGACCACATGAATCTCCATGCTCTTGTATTTAAGTCGGTTTGCCCCCTAAAAAAATTCGGGGTTCCACTCCTTAAGTGATGAAATTCAAAGGAAATCTTAGATGTGTTGTGTGTTGATTATAGTTTGATCTATGTACTGAACTTTTAATTGAGAGAGTATAATTCCACTCCTCAAGACACGAGACAAATTTGATAGAACTTCTAAATTGATTAAAAAAGTTTAGTACTCTATGTCAATTTTTGGTAGGGGTTCTAATCCTCATATTATTCATATGTGGAATGATTTTGCAAAAGTTTGTACAACTCAATGGAAATGTTAATGCCAAAAATTGCATAACAGGTTGGAACAGAGGAAGAGTCATTCCGGCCAACGATGATGATTTGGGTGTCGATATGTTATTCCATCCATTTCATCTATAGTAGCAAATAATAAATAAGTGAATAAAAATAAATAAAGAGAAACATAAAAATTTATATGGTTCGGCGAAATGCCTATGTCCACGGGTTGTTTGGGGACGAAATCCACTATGATAGATGATTTTACATATCTCATATGACCCCGTATATCTCTCAATACAATGGAAAATTTTAGGGTTTCGGGAGGTTGAAGATGATGCATCCCTTGAGAGAAGATCCTTTGGAGTCATTGTGCATGATGGAGTCTGTGCGTAGAGAAGTCCTAGAGAGCCCCTTGATTTGTAGAGATCTCCTTGTATAGAGATCTATTTCCTTTCTTGGAGTGATTGAATCCTACTTGCCTTATAAAACCCTTTTTTGTTAGGAGTTTGAGTCAACTTACCTTATCCCTTATTGGCTTTATCTCCTCCCTTATTATTAGCGATTGGTAATTTTCAATGGGCTGGACCCGGTCAACTTTATCCCTAACAAATGCACAACAAAAAGGTCGATTTGCTCAACAAGAAGGCCTTGAGAATCTTCAAGTCAAGCCACGATAGAGATAGTGTGTGAAACACTGTAAAAAAAATAAATTCTGAGAATTGGTCCTTGATTTTCTGTTTGTTTGTGCTAAGCAGTGAAAAACTCTAAGCATAGAGATCGGCTTGGAGAGATAGGCAGGAGATGTGCTCAACCGCGTTAGGTGCAAGCGCGGAGCTCAACTTGAAAAGATAGGCAGGAGATGTGCTCGACCACGATAGGTGGCAAGCGTAGAGTTCAACTTGTTAGAGCTAGGCAAGAGATGACTCAATCGCGCTAGGTGTGAGTGTAGAGCTCATCTTAGGTGCAAATGTTTACCTGATAGCAAAGAGTGTGTATTCTTCTGGGTGTTTAGTGATTTTTTTCCCCTTGATGTGAGTTGTTGTTTGATGTTCCCGTTTTGGTGTTGATGTTAGGGTTTGTTTGTAATAACCTGTGTTTAAGTGGTCAGGAAGTCCATTGACTGCCTAGGTCCATCTTAGGCAATTGCCAAGCCCTGTTGACTCGTTCCTGAAGGAAACCTGTGCAAAGCGGTTGTGGAAAAGATGCTTGTTGTAGCACAAGTGTAAACACTCGGTGTTTGCTGGAAAGATGTTGTTGTCTAGGTGCAATTGCGGAACTCGACTTTGAACCAAGTGGGAGATGACTCAATCACGCTGGGTGGCGAGTAGAGGCTGGGACACTTGGGAGAGGTGTTCCCTCCTATGATCGTCGGGGGTGCGAGCGCAAAGCATTGGCTTATAGGTGCGAGTGGGGAGCATCGACTTTGGCAGGAGGTGGGCTCAACCATTCTGGTGGGTCGGGAGACGAAGCTCAACAATGCTGCTAAGACAGGAGACAGAGCTTGACCGTTGGCTACGATGGGAGATGTAACTTGACTGATCTGGTGGAGCGGGAGACAGAGCTGATCACGCTGTTGCGACGGGAGGCGGAGCTTGACTGCGTAAGGGAGTCTCCACAAAAAGCCAAACAGGTCAGTGTAAATAATTCAAATTATAATTTTGAGATCTGCAAACCTGAGCTGTTTCGCTTGAGTGTGGTGAAGGCCTAAGGGGCACATGCGAGGTCATCGGGCAGCCATGCTTTGGTGATGATGAATTCGGGGTGCCCGCTGAGCGGTCTACTCTAATGAAGATGGATTAAGATGCATGAGAAGTGCCCAAGGGGGACTTTGTAGCAGGTGTTCTACATCACGCATGTGGTTTCCAATGAAGTATGTTCCCAGAGCGTGTAGCCACTGGGATTCTAGTGTGACCTAGAGGAGTTTTGTGAAGAATCTCCAAAAACCAAATTTGTTAGTAAAAATGAGATTCAAATAGCAAGTTTGAGAGAGACAAACAAGAGATGCTTTCAATTCTCCCTGGACTAAGACTGTTCACAACTAAATGATTTTAGCACAGGGACTATGACAGGCCTTATGCATTTTTGTAGCGATGAAGATTGTCCATCTTGTGGGCAAGCAAAGGTGATGGCTGTGAGAAATTTACAGTGGCCAAACAAATTTTTTATGCCAAGGTGCTTCCACGTTGTGGGACGTCAGGACATTGTCGTCTCCATTTGTCTGACTGTGGAGCAGTACGCTGCCAAGTTTATGTCATTGGGGGGTTGGGTTCGCACTTCACCTGATCTCTACAAAGAGGATGCAGGAGCAAAAATTTCAAGGAGGACTTCAGTCTAGAACTCATAGCCAAGTGGCTCGTCACAGAATAGTGAATTACCAGGAGTTGGTAAGCGTTGCTACCATAGCAGAGGCAGAGTAGAAGGGTTTGACCACCCATATCCTTTCGACAAGAAAGATGACTTCACTGTATGCTACTGAAGAGAGTTCGAAAAGGAAGCAAATGTTTACTAGACTAGATAAGGGAAAAGCCATCAAGGCTGGGAGCTCATTGCCGACCACATACCGAATATGTGGGATGCGCGGAAAGAACCATTGAGGCAAGTGCAAACTTACCTTAGGATTCTGTTTCGGATGTTGCCAACTTGACCACCTGATACGAAATTGTCCCAAGAGAGCTCAGAGAAATGGGACTGTTCCCAGCGGAGATTCCAAACCAAAACCATGGCCTCTAGTACTAGCTCGAGTGTTCGCTGTCACTCCTGGAGACGCAGATGCTAACGCCCTAAGAACATATGGAGCAAATGCCATTTCTGGTATTTTTCTAAGACCTATATATTGTTAAGTCTAGTAAAGGTTGATTGGATTGCAATTGATGGTATTATAGCATTATTGTTATTATGGGATAATGTCAAGCCATTGAAGGTTGTAGCTTGTACGCGGTTTGTTCGCTTCACCGTTTTAGTGACTGTAGCATCACATGTGAGTTAAGTTCATAAGCCGAATTGTTACCCAGGTGGTAAGAATAACAATTCTCATTAAAAGTATTATTGTTCATACTAGTGTAAACATAGAATATCCTTTAGTAGTACGAGGAAAGATATTAAAGGTCAATGAATTAGTATTCAGTGTATTGGAAGTTATTTTTATTCTGAGGATGCAATGGAGTTTGTATTCGAAAGAGTAAAGTGATTGGAAGAAGCTTTGGCCTTAGTAGGATTCACTTATGATAATTATTTTACCCAACCACCAGTAAATAGTTTCTGGCAAAGCACTGTGTTTGTAGATATATAGATCGCCATTACATCAGAGACAAATATATGGGGACAAATATATGGGGAGTAAAATCTTGGTTTTGAGGATTTACGGGAACAATAGAAACATATCCTTTTTATTAGAGTTAGAATAAGAGGCAACTCATTATGGATAGAAGAACAATGCCAACCATAAGAGGGAAAACCTTGAGTTTATATTAAGGCCTGATCGATTATCAAGATACCATCTAAGAGGAGGAATGATTCGTTTTGGTTATGAAGGAGTAAACTAGTCCAAGACAGATAGAATTCCTTGAGGAAATAGAGAAAGTGAATTCGGTTGTATATGGATTAAAAAAAAATCCAACTAAATCACAAGGACATCTGAAGCATACTGCATATATTTTTCTAAGGAAGAGTTTTGGGAGATTAGCCACTGAAGTTTTAGATTTAGAGAGTATATCAATATGACCCAATCTACATTCACGGAAGGATTACAGTACAAATTGTTGATTAAAAAGAGAGAGAGTTAAGGAATTGTAGAATCTCAGTGGTGTAAATATCTGTGGTGAATAGCTCTTTTAGCAGCAAAGAAAGTAGTGACTTGGCTTAGGCAATGATTCAGTGTCCTAGACTGTTAGCCTAGAACTTGTTCAATTTAGGCAGTAGCCTTTGTGAGTGATATATTCTCCTTTTGTATGGTGGTAGTTATTTTATGAACCCATGTGATGGTTATAGATAGAAATTGGGCAGGTTATGAGATGAAGGTTTTACCTCACAAAGAACGTTACCCACCTCTTCACCTAACCATGTGGATGGATCGGGATAGCTTCAATGCAAGGATGGCACGAGATGAAGTTGAGTCCAACCTAGCAGTAGAGGAACACGCCACAGCCAACGAACTTGAACCAGTGACGTCAGGGTCATCGATGTTGTCTACTCACCGAGGACGACTGCTCGTATAGGGTCACATACATGATAATGATGTCGAGGTGGTCGAGCAACACTTTGGCCCCAAAGATTTTGGTAACGTGGCGCATGATTTTGATGATGATGCATTCTACTACTTGCTGCAACATACTGTGCCGATAGACATCGACTCACGCCCACCATCACCAACCAGCGACGATACGTCCAGTGATGGACAATAAGCTTGGTGAGCAACATCTTCTCCTTTGTTTGGTATACTTGTTTTAGTAAATGCGTCGATTTCGAGGACGACTTCTTTTTTTTAGGAGGATAGGATGTAACCGTCCGCCAGAAATTCAAGGGATGATTTTCTTTAGATTTTAGAAAACTCGTGAAAATACCAAAAGTTTCCACTAATCGACCAATCGCATAGGTTTTAGTTTGTCAACATAATAAATATTGCCACTTACTATGGTGCTAGAAGTATGATTTTATTTATTTGAGGTATCTAGAAGTGTCAGAATGAGATGCGGTTTGCACCATTAGACTCAGATAAATATTTAAGATTTTATGGCTCAATAAAACAATTTTCAATTTCTGGATAAAAAAAACTTATTTGAAAAAACGTTTTGATTATTTCTAGGCCCTTCAGAGTCGAATTTTAATAAAATTTTTACACTCTAAGGTTAATATGATTATTTAAGATTTTACAATGTAAAGTTTATTTTTTACCTCTTCGGAGTGAATAGTAGCCTTGATAGTAGCACTAAGAGCAGTGATTTCAAAATCACAGTGTGAAATGTCCAAATTAGGTTAGAGAAGTTTTATTTGGACACTTGGCAAGATCTTAACCACAGTTGATGAATAGTATTGGACACTTGGCACTAAGAGGAATCATGAGATGGAAAAAAGTGAAGGAAATTAAGTTTTGTGATCATGCCACCTAAGCAAAACCATATTCTATCCAACCATCCAATTTGTGCCAAACCAAATAGGATTTCAACCCTAGAGACACCACAAAAAATTGGAATCCAATTGAAACTCAAAAACTGAAACCCTAAATGTTTTTCCCATACTCCAAAATTTGCTTCCAAATCCTAAATGGACTCATTTTAGTTTAATGTTTAATCACTTGATTAAATCACTTCCACATGCTATTAACGACTCAAATTCATGTTCTGATATCATTATTTATTCCTTTAAACTTTGAAAATTTATTGGGTCAAGAAAAATTAGATTTGGGCTTGATAGCAACCTAAACCCCAACCAAACCCTATTGAGACACTAAATGGAAGCCCATTCAATTAAGGCCCACGAAATTGAGCCACCAAAGTAAGGCTTGTGGAGGAAGGTTCCCCCCTGCCATGGCAGTCCAAACACTGCCCAAAGAAGCCACAAAAGTGCATGATGGGAAGGCCAAAAGCCACCTCACCATCACCCTTCACAATGAAGCTTCCTTGGCTGAAAACCACTAACTATTGCCCATGATTTTGCCCCTTGTTTTATCTGGTACACCCATCATTCTAGGTGTCACTCACGCCCCTCAAATCACCCTTCAGATGTGTAAGAGGCGTCCAAGTCCCTTCCCCCTTCATTTCATCACTTTCCAACTCTTTTCTTGGAAAGAAAACCAGAGAGACTCCCAGGCTGATTTTCTGGCTCATGTTGCTCGACCCTTTTAAAGCATTTTTAAGTATTTTCTCACAGAGTCTCCTTCACAAAATTCGTTTACCTTCAATTTTAGTTTTTGTGGATATGTTTTATGTTGATTTTAGTGGTCATTGTTCAGTCAAAAGTTTGTTTAATCATAAAACGGTCAATTTGGGTGATAAACTGGACAGTGTATGATATTTTGATGATTTTGACCAAGTTATTCGCAAGCTCTTGGTCTGATTTTTTTATGGAGTATAGTTAACTTGCTTATATGAAAGTTTTATGAGGATTAGTTTCATGTTATAAACTTTTGATGAAATTTTTTCTTAGATCTAAAAAGTTAGAAACTGGAAGGAGTAAAACAGTTTCTGTTTTGTGAAAATTTGGATCTTTTGTGGTAAAATCATGCTCCAATGGCTTTGATATTTATGATGATCTTAAGTCTTTGATATACATGTTAGGATATTAGTTTGAAGATTTTTTGTGTTGATTTTAAATATATACGTTTTATGCATGAAAAGACTTGGTCAGGTCACAGATTTATGGTTTTCGGGTATATGGATGTTTTGATGCTAATATGGCCATGTGATCTTGAGTTTAATGCTGGGATATACTCTAGGACATGATTTTTAACCATGTGATGTTGTTGGTTTGTATTCTTGTCATTGTATGTTTTGGAATAAAGGATTTGATCATAACCTAATGTTAACGAAATCGGTTTTGAGTTTGAATGTTAAAGTCGAAAGTTTGGTGTTAAATCTTGTGATTTTGTGATGTTTACTTGATGATTAAAAGCATGATAACTTTTAGAAGTGTGTTATGAATATATTGAAAATGTATTTTTGAACTTTTGGAGTTCTTGGAGATGTTTTAAAAAGACAAAACCTTGAGAATCAAAGGTTATATTTTTAGTTAAAGCTTGGAGCTTTGTTTTAAAAAGACTTGTGATTTTTATAAAATGAGTTTTGTTGGTTATTCTTATATGTTTTTTAAACATAGTATGTGCTAATCTATATTGCAATATTTCAGTTTTAAGCATGAGGAATGAGGTTGATAGAATTGCAACAAAAATCAAAGTGTTTTTGCCTTCGAAGGTTTCGGCCTAAGAATGTTTGGGATAGTTGTGATGTGTTTTAAATTTTTCTAATTATTTTGATTTATGACAAAATTTACATAAGGAATGTAAATTTTGGTGAGTTTCGGAGTTAGGATGTAAAATCCTTAAGTTGGGGGTAAAATGATCATTTTTCTACTGTAGAAGGGTAAAATGGTCATTTGCTCTAAGGTTGTGTTTTTATGTTTCTAAATTGTTAGTAATGAGTTTCTAACATTTAGAAATCCCCACTTACAATTCATCATGTTTCGTACATTTTTTCCGTAACACGACAGTCACTGTAAGTTCGCTTCTAACTTACTATCATATTACTCTGTATGTGTGTTGGTAAGGGGACAATTGGTTATATTCTTATGTCATCATATATGCAATGCTAGACCTGTCACTACATGTATGTCTATTACACATTATATTCTATCATGTAATATTTATCTGTTACACATTATATTCTATCATGCAAATATTTATTTGTTACACGTTACGTCATGTCATGAAATATTTATCTATTACACAATATGCTATGTCACGAAATGTTCATCTGTTACACAATATGCTATGTCATTTCACATAATGCTATCTATTTCATGTTATGACATGCCATTCATCTCACGTTACGTATGTAATATCATCTATCATTTCGTTTCACGTCACGTCATATGTACAGAGTGTGTCTCTAAAACAATATTTTCTTAGTCAGTCATGCATGTGATACTTGTGACGTAATCACTATGATTGTCTGAGTGGAATGACACTTGGCATTATAATTAGACTAAGCAAAAAGGGCTAAGTATGAATGGATTGAGGTGTGAGACCAAGAGTATTTAATTAAGGGCCCTCAATCACTAAAGATGTGATGGGCTAGAAATAGGTGCCATAAGCCTAAACCCATTTGGATTTATAAGGTTTTAAGCTCCTCTTAAAGAACCTTAGAAATTATGCCCAAATATGTAGTGGGCATGAAGCCTTTGGGCCTAACTTGGTGAGAGTGAAGGCCTTTAGCCCAACCTTAGAAAGACTTGTCATTTGGACCCAAACTTAGTAGGCCTTTGAGACCTTAGATGAACCCTCAAATCTGGACATAAGGTCCATTCAATAACCCACACCAAAGCCCACATCCAAGGCTTACATAAATGGCCTAACAAACCAAACCCACAAGGCCCAAAAACCTTGTCTTTTATTTTTATCCTTCTAATTGAAGCCCACATTAGGGGTGGCGCCCCGCTGCCGCCCCGCCCCGCATCTAGGGCCCCTAGCGGGGGCGGGGAGGGCCCAACCCCGCCCCGCATTTCCCCCGCCCCTATTTATATATATATATTATTAAATATATATTTATGTTTTAAAAATTGTGTATATATAAATATATATTACAATTTGTTAGACTTGTTCACAAAATATATATTGACAAATTTAAAAACTACATAGTTTAAAAATTAATACACTACAATACACAAAATATGCATTGACAAATTTAAAAACTACATAGTTTAAAAATTAATACACTATAATTTACACAAAATATGCACTAGCAAATTTAAAAATTACATAGTTTTTAAATTATAGTCATATTTACAAAATTTAAATTTATAATTTGAATCTAAAAATATATTTTTAATTAATTTGGTACTTATAAATAATTTTTAAGTACCCGTAGGGGGCGGGTAGCAGCCCTAGCCCACATACATCATACCATTGGTTTCCCTCAAGCTCAAGATGTACCACATGCCCCTAGGGTTCCCATATAACCATGGTTATGCTTCTAACTTAAGTTAAGAAGCACTAATCATCTTACACATGATTAGTAACTTCTAAGCCATGTTTTTAGCTTAATTTTTTCTTTAATTTGTTTCCCACATTTTTTTTTAACCTGAAACTTTTGATTTTTATTGATGATTTGCATTTTCCTTAGACTAGTTTAGAAGTTTAAACTTGACCCAACACATGTCAATAGAAGTAAAGCCATGTCAATGCCCAAATCACCACCAATTGGCACCTAGGTGCACCTTCATGTGCATTACACTAAATCAACCCTTAACCCAAAGCCTTCTCCACCATTTTCTCGAGGGAAATTTCACTATTCACACATCATCTCATCCTTTAAGATTTATTTTTAGCAATGGATGAAATGGAATCAAGAAACCAAGCTTTTCCCTAAACAATTGCCAAAATTGATTGGCAATGGCATATAGAACCACTAGGCAACCACCTCACTTAATTCCCTTCCATGAGCTGCACACACATCATCATTTGGCAACCAATCCCTCCACCTTCCACCACCTGAAAAGGTCAACAAGAAGTGTCATCATACCTGCACAACACAACCATGGAGAAAGAACAAGAGGATGAGGCAAGCAAGTGATGAAAGCTGGACAGTTTTTTAAGACCCTACCCGACGGTAATGTAGCATGACCTCACTTGCATTTTTGTTTTTAAATTTCAACACCATATCAGCACTTGCACCCACATAACACAAGGTAGCACCAAAAACACAAAAATGATGAAGTGTTTGAACATTATTCACCTGCACAAGTGATGACACAAGTTGGAACTTGCATCACCACACTCCACTGCCCACTTCAACCAATCTCAAGCCCCTTCTTCATCCAAAGCCAACGTCCCCCACCCTCCTTGAAGCCTATAAATACCTCCCTCAACTCCTCATTTCCTCACACCACTCCTCCAAGCCTTCTTTTGAGTCTTGAGAGCATTTCTCCCATTAGTGTGCAAAAAGCATGAAACTGAGTGAGTTGTCAGAGTTCTTGTAGAGAGGTTGTGTTGGGAGTTCTAAGGGCCACGAATTTTGTAATTAACGTTGGCCTAATCTTTGTTTAGTATTAGCATAGCATGTTAGGCTTTAGTTTATGCCATGAGAATGAATTTTAATAGAGTTTAGTTGAGGTTTACCATACTAAGTTCAAAACTGGGTTAAATGGGAAGTATTGAATGCATAAATTGTTTTGGGTTCAATTTTTAGCTATGGTATGTCTTAATATAATTTTATATGATTCACTAATGTCTGAGAATGAATTTTGAAGGTTTAAACTTGAGGTTTAAAGCATGCCATGATAGGTTTTAAATTCATATCTTGTGTTGATCATCTAGCATACATCGGTTTTGCTTAGTTTATGTTTAACTCATGGATTTTTGATTAATTTTACCTAGGATTGAATAATGTGCATTTAGAAAAGCCTTGTGATTTAGATAATAATGAAAATTCATGATTTGATTAAGTTTTAAAACATCTCTTGGTAAAGAAAGTTAGAGATATCATGCATGCTTAATGGATGGTTTAGTGATAATTAGGTCTTAAGTCATGCTTAAGTATTGAGATGAACTTGTATGATCAGAGCCTAAGTTTTTAACTTGTCCCTAAGGTTATAATTATAGTTGGCACTTTATGCATTTGAGTACACATGCATCCATAGAGGTTAAATAGAATGAAATCACACATAGGCCTTAAAGTGATGCATGCCATGGGTTGAGTGTAATTAGCATAGTTGCATTTTGATTCTTGAAATTCTAAGGGCATAGATGATTTTATAACATATAAAATATGAGTTTAGAAAGTTTGGTAAATTTTGGGGCCAAAATGTAAATAGTAAAAATTTAGGACCTTAGTAGCAATTTTGGAAATTTTAGGGGCACTTTTGGAAATTCTAATTCTTGAACCATTTTTATTATGAACATCTTCCTTAGTATTTCAAATCCTAACTTAGTATAACTTTGATTACAACCGCTTCGATTATCTAACTCGGGAAGTTTGTAAGTTAGCTTCTAACTTAAACTTTGATAATTTATTTATGATTTATTGATAAATGTCACATTCATAATATAAATGTCATTTGAGCATGAAACATCATATTATATGATACATTGAATACATGACTACTTGCTTAAATGACGTGCAATTTTCATCATTTGAGCATGTTATACAAAATTATCAATTTCACATGAAGCATACTTATAAATGCATGTCATGTAAAATATTTTTTAAATATTGTATAAAAAGAAATTTTGTCACGACCTCAAAGGCTAGGATGTGAAATTATCCTAGTAAAACTCCTATGTCCACTCTGGAGTGAGTAAAAATGGAGTGGTAACTCTTGAGTTGACGAAAAACAGTCAATATGCTTCGAATGAATTTTTTTAAAGGATACTGGAGCGAAGTCAAATTTTATGGCACTTAACGCTAGTGGGTACATATGTTATGATGAATGTTATGATGCTATGATTTTATGATAAAATGTTATATTACCAATACATTGAGAACGAGTCTGCAGATAATGTAGTTTCAACATGAGTTGTGCTACGGTCACAGCAGGTACTCATAGTACATATGGGGAACTGTGATGATACCATACGTTATGATGTTAATCTTAATGTTAATGATGTCTTGATGATGATGAAATGTTATATTTTTTAAAGTTGAATTGAAAAATGTTCACTGTAAGAAAATGTGCATCAAAGCTAGGGGTGTAACCGGTCCGGTCCGGTCTGGTTTTGGATAAAATTTAGGACCGAACCGGTATGTACCGGTTTTGTATTTTTCAAAACCGATTACACACCGGTTACCCTCCTAAACCGGTACTTCCGATTTTACCGGTTTCTGGTCCGGTCCGGTCCGATTTTTTTAAAATGTAAATTTCACAATTTGTCATTAAAAATTTGTTTATAAAAAAAAAATTGATTTAAAAAAAACTGTTTTATACTTTTATTAATATATTAGACTATATAATAGTATTAATATTAGACTATTGGTATAGTTATAAGTTATATATTAGAATTAGTTATAAACTTTTAATGATTTAGTATTAACATTTTATGTAATAATTTATAAATTATAATAAGAAATTATTTCATATATGAATATATATGTTATATATAAAATTTCACATAAAAATTTATAATTATACATTATATATAAAACTTATATATATTAATATTTAATATATATAAAATATTTTGTATAAAACTTATATATAAAAATATTATTTTATATTTTTTTTAATCAACCGGTCCGGTCCGGTCCAAAAATTCCCGAAACCGGAACCGGCCGGTTTTTACGTTTTAAAAACCGGTTACGGACCGGACCGGTTCAAAACCGGTCCGGTCCGGTTTTTCGGTTTGAATTTACACCCCTAATCAAAGCTTTTATGAAAATGTTGAGGAATTTAGATGGGAGACAAATACTAATTTTCTGCATAGCATACATTTCATATTTATCATTTATCATGCATAATTTATCTTTGAGCACGTTGGTTGTTAACTTACTGAGATTTCAAGGAATCTCATTGTAGTAGTCCCACTACCATTCCCCCCAGAATGGTAGAAGTTGTATCGGACCAGAGCAGATCAATCAAGATGGACCAATGGATACGATTGGTTGAGGAGGAGTCAGACCTAAGGAGGAGATTAGATTTGATTTTGACGTTCATAGTACTAAATTTGCATATGATAGAGCGTATGAGAGAGTTGATTTAATTGTTGAGACTTGACTTTAAGAATTTTGTATTGAGCATATGCTACATTCAAGTTTGAACTTATGATGATTATTAATCCTATTGGGATGTTTTAGTTCATTCTGGCATGAGTTACGTTTAGTCACCCTTATTTTGTTGCGATTATTGCATACTGTTAGTTGCATTCTAGAATGCATTGCATATTAACTATCATGAACGAGGGTATGTAACATTGTGTTACATGTCCCAATACTCTAAGTCTATGTTCCATTCCAGAGGTTTGGGGGCATCACATTTCGGGAGGTTGAAGATGATGTCTCTCATGAGATAAGGTAATTTGGAGTCATTGTGTGTGACGAAGTTTGTGCGTAGAGAAGTCATAGAGAGCTCTTTGATTTGTCGAGATCTCCTCCTTTTATAGAGATCTATTTACTTTCTTAGAGTGATTGAGTCCTACTTGCCTTATGAACCTTTTTCGTTTTAGGAGTCTGAGTCAACTTGCCTTATCCCTTATTGACTTTATCTCAGGGCTAGATTCTTGACTTTATATCCTTCCTTATTATTAGCTATAGGTTTCCAATGGGCCGGACCCAATCAACTTTATCACAGGAATGTTTTGTAGTGTTACTATGCAATTGATTTAAGGCTTGTTTGGACACTTATAATATCTCAAAATTCTATGAATAATGGTAAAATTGTTTGACTTATGATATTTTATTGAGTTTTGGGAAAGGAGAGAGAAAGAGTTGAATAAAAATATTATGAAGTTAAAATTTGTTAGAATATAATTTTTTTAATATTATCTTTGTTTTGAGATTTGAAACTGTTATATTGTTTTTTGTGTTTTGTTTAGAAATTTGAGAAAGATGCATTAGATTTTATGTTTGGATAATGATTAGATGAAAATATTGAAGATTTGAAATTGAAAACTGTTTTGTGTTTTAGTGATATTTGAAAATGAAATTATAAGAAGTTTTGAGAATATTGAGAGTATATCATTACCCAAACAAGTTAAAGTTTTGGCATTGTAACGAGTCTTTGCACAACTGCACCTCTTGATTATTAGTAGGCTTTTGGTGGATTTCAATTCTTTGTTGTGGATTACAAAGTGAAGAACATGAACATCGCTTAAAATTAGGAGATGGGATGGAAATATGAAATAAAGTGAAATGATTACGTTTGTGCAACTGTGTTATGCAAAGACATTCATACTGAATAAGTTAATATTCTGCATTTTAAGTAACTCTTTACTTGATAAGAATAGCTTTACATGTTTTTGTGATGTCAATTGAGATTTTAAATAATATATTAGGTATAATGTTAGGGACGGGACCGGTAGCTATCAATCTGGTCCGGTCTGTTCGGTTCGACCCAATTATTTTTCTTTTTTTTTTCAAATAAATCAATAAATAAAATTTATTTAAATTACTAAATTAAAATTAAGTGAATTATTAACGTGTATTATGTAACTAACTCATTAAAAAAAATATTTTATATGGTCAATGATAATAAATTAGATAAAAATTACATCATTAACTTGTATAATTACTATATAAAATAATATATTAAATTATTAAAAATATTTTAAAAATATATATAGGAGTTCACTATATTATTAAACAACATTTTCTTAATCACTACATAAAAAAATAAAAAAAATAAAAAAATAAAAAAAAAACTAAAAAACAAAGGAGCGGGATGCTTGAACGGGATCCCTAGCATTGCCCATCTAGTATTGATAAAAAATAAATAAATAAAAATTATGGATACAAGAAGAAATAAATACAAGTAAAAGCTAAGAACCTGTTTAAATAGAAGATGGTGTACATCTTTTTATATTATGCTATACGCTGTTGATTTTATTCCCTCCACCAAAAACTTGTTTACAGAGAAGGAATTGAGGGAAAAATTGGATATTACATTAGATGGGGGAGCAAAGGCACCCCTGCTTAAAACATTGAACTATCATATAGAAAGATTATTGAAAAAAAAATGTTTCTAGTGTAAAGAAAATGATAATAAACAATTTACAACCCCATGATTGCCTCCACCCATAATAGAGGTTGCCTTGTAAATCAACATCATCTCAAAATTGGAGATTGATAAAGAGAAAACCAATCCATCTTTGCAGTGAAAGTGATTAGTCTGAACGTGGTAACAAGAAAGTAAAGCCTGTGTTCTCGCGAATAAGTGGTGGTGGTTCAACATCAGAGATGTCTATTTGTTCCATAGACTTTGATAAGTCGTCAACTGAAAATGGAATACTGCACCGGAGACGGTAGAGACCGGTCAGTGATATTATAAGAAAGAATAGAATTAAAACAGTCCCAAAATGAAGAGATCATCACGTAATTGAATGTGGTTACTAACCTTGAATCATCATCCAGCAGGAATGAATTACTAACTGCATTGTTTGAATCTTCGGTCATCAGCACCCTCATATTGGAAATAACCTAGACAGATACATTAAGATGGCGAAGCTCAGTCTGTCACTTTTCTGATAAAAGTTTGTAATCTTATGAGAAATGGACATCTATAATACTGTCATATAACAAAGATGACTCGAACCTAGTATGAGTAATGGCATCCACAAAACTTACATCCGTGGAGACACTATGTGTGCCATACTTGTCATCCCAGTACATTGTACTGATCCGATATAGCTGCTGTATACTGAGAACCTATAAATTGAGAAAAGTTGCATGAGTTCCTGGGAAGACATAACCATCAAAATTTTTATTTCTTGCTAGTAAAGTCAAAGTAGAAAGAAGTGTATATCTCTTGCTTCTAATTCTTCACTCACCGGACAAAGATCATGACTTATTTCATCTAGTGTTTTCTTTGGTTTTTGATGTATGACCTGAATGAGAAAATAGATTATTTCAGTACAAAACTATTTGGTTACTTCACCATTTTAAAAAGTAATCGCAGTAGATATAGAAAATAACAGAGACCGGAAAAATACCAGAAACCCAATAGCCTGTCTAATATGCTTGAGCTCATCCCAAGATGAACCTGCATACTGCATAATTTTTTGTGGTTATTTAACAATGATATATCTCAAAATCAGGGTACGTGACTGTGAATTCAAGGTACCTCATCTGTTGCCTTATAACACCAATGTTCCAATTCAGCCAGTCCAGCTTTCACATATTCACCATTACTGAAGGAGCAGCACTCTCGCCTTAACAGAAGACTGCAACAAAAAATGGTCTATGCTAGTGATAAAGGAAAGTTTCTACTCTAAAAAAAGGAATTGTAGCAGAGAATATATACCTGTTGAATAGTTGAACATTGATAAAAGAAAATATTTGTGTGAACACTTTGCGAACTAAAAATGGGGGTACCTAGGAGACAGAAGATAATAAACATAAGCAAAAGCTATCTCACCGAAAGTACACCCAAAATGAAATTCTGAAAAATCAGATGGATGACATCCATGATCTACCAAAAAACTCAGCATGGTTTAGTTAATAACAATCATGGTCAGGAATGTCAAAGTAGGCTTGGATCTGAGACTTCATGTCAATGCAAGTAGTATCATTGATAAACAAAATGTTTCTATCGTATAGCGTAGAAAAAAAACAGGAACAGAGCTAAAAGAAATTCCACTCACATGATTTGCTTTCAAAGTGTTTAAGAAGCTTCCAAGGCTTTTTACTATCCCTTGCCAGTGAGCAATCAAAGCTCGCTGCGCATCACTGTTTGCAACCGAACGTGATGACCCCTTAACTAAGCTTGCTCTGGATGTTCTTGGTGCCTGTTTCATCATAATTATATAGCAAAGTCTCAGTTTAAGTTAGCTGTAAGGAATAAAAGGTTGATAACTTTAGTGAAAAACATGAACTGGGATCGTTAACAAATTTACTAAAAAGCCAATTGATAAACCTGGATGCACAATCCCAGCAAGGGAGAAATTTCTTTCTTCAGATTATCTCGAATCATTCCATAGATCTTTTCTACATATGCGGTAAGCTGTTGTTTAAAAAGCAAGGCCGGGTACTTGGCTTCAACTTGCCGTAGCGTATCCACTCCACCATTTATGTTACCATTGATTAAAGAAAGATTGACTCCTTGTGGAGCACCACGGAAGCTCTAAATGAAAATAATTGAGAAATGAATTAACTGAAAAATGAAGTTTTTTCTGGATAGAAGTTGATATAGCAAGAAAATTATAGTTTCTTGCCCAAGAAGAACAAAAACAAACTTGTACTTACTTGTGTCATCCTCCCAAATAAAGTAGCTGATGAGGACCGACGGCGTTGTGGAGTCATTCCAGCTGCACCACTTGCTTTCAATGTGCGCTGTAGTAGCAAGAGAAGTGTTGAAGCATTGGATAACCAATAAGCCAAGATATCATTGTTATCCTGTGTCTGAAATCCAATGAAAATTTAAAGTGAAATCAGGTTTCTGAAAAAATAGAAAAACCACAGTAGTCAGCATATAAAGTTGGGTAAAACCTCGATAGCATTGCCAATGGTCTGAATGATTCGATCAAAAACACTAGTTCTCTCAACTTCAAATGATCTCCAGTGTAAAAGACATTTATATATGATGCAGGCAGCAATAGGCCTATTCGCTGCAAAGCCTAGATGCTGTGCAATACATCGTATGAGTAACTCTTGGTTCTCCTGCTGCTTCTCATTTAGAGATTTTTGGGGTTTCTCCTCTACTTCAGAAAGATCCCTTTGATTTATTGAAGGGCTATGCGGGTCCTGATTTATTAAAAGGTGATCAACAATGGAGAAAATCAAGAAGGAACATTCATGTAGCTCATACTATGAGTTTACGCTTATGTATTGCTTGTTTCATGAGCGTGTGTGTAGAACAAGTTTTGGAGAGCTTTGCTTACCGAAGCTGCCTTTCCGTCAAATCCAACATGACTGCCTTCAGGACCTCTCTGTCATACATCAAAGAACCAGAAAATCTCTAAACTATTCAGGACATTAAACATTAATCAATTACACACATTGATGATTACTGAAGTTACCTGAATAATTGATCTGGAGCGTCCTGAAAGGAACTTATTAGGCGCCATGGACACTGCTTGTTGACGCAAGACTTTATTCTCTGATTCTAAATTGGTGAGCTTCTCTTCTAGCCTAATCCAAGATATCTAAATGTCCAGTTAAATACGAAAAATTTAAACTAGCAGTAACTTTCTCAAAATAAATTGTGAGTTGAACTCCTATATGAAAGTGATGAAGAATATCAAATATATAATGATGTGAATTGGTGCTAGAAATAGATATATGCATCAATATACTCCAGTGCTTTCATACATGCAAGGATTTAGTTCATAGTCTGTAACATTCACAGATATATGATCAGAGATGAGAGCCAAATATGACTCACTTTCGTCGCCACTTAAAAAAAGTTTTTAAGACATTATACGTAGTTTTTCAATTTTTCCTTTAAGAAAGTAAATCGGTAAGAACCTAAAATATGCCGCCCTTTCCTTGAAGTAATATACCTAAGATGATCACAATCCAATTTTTCCATACCATGGGCTTTGAAGTACACAAATCTATCATGATAGGATGATTTCATCGAGTGCCATATCAGTTTCAATGGCCCTCAAATTCATATCCGAATCCATTCATATGATGTATAAGTGATAATATACTAAATTCGGAAAAACTAGAACTAAAAATGAAAGTTTTGGAAAGGTGATTGAGTTATTGTTTCCATAACCTATTAGATTAAAGAAATAATAATCTGAAGGACCCAAATTGACTTCGTGACAGCTACTTAAATCAAATGGAGTAGTAAAGGGTGTCACTCAGATGCTCATGCAGATTTAATTCTTTCCAACAAATAAAGTCACCATAAAGTAAGCATTCTAGCATGAGATGTCTGATATCCATATTACTTAAATCTACCATTGTATTATATACTAAATTCTTTGAATCTTACTCGTCTTTCCATGGGTGGTAGATTTAATTCGTGAAAGTAATTGCAAGGAGATCATGACAAAGTTTATTGTTATTGATAAATTGAAAAGATGAGAGTCCATAAGGCTTCTGTCTGGAAATTTTGTTTGAATTGCTCTAAAGAAAGAAAAATAGATTTTTTTCCTTACCTCTAGAAATAATTTTTCTCATCAATCACTATTTAGATGTACTTCAATTTAAGACTAAATTATAAGAACAGAGTTAAAAATACCTTTATCAATGTCAATATATCTACTTTTCCATTTGGGTGTGTTTCTAGTGTCAATTGTTACGATTACTATGCGTGAAGATGCTGAACCGCCAGTTTCAAATTATATATCAGGATCATGCAACATAAAAAAAAAAGGATCACACAACATCTTATCTAACCCATATGAGTCATGATAAGCCAGTGAAACCATTATGTAAAATATACTGCAGTGTGAAATTTGCTCAACAATAAACTGGCAATATGAAGGTTAGCCATTCTAGAAAGATCACATTACTTGGTCAAAGATTCCTGGAGCTGATGAGTTTTCTTCTCTGTTTCATCTGACTTTTTGCGTTGCTCTTCGCTAGACTCTTGTGCTTCACTGTATTTTCTTTCAAAGTCATTGGCTCGTTGTCTCTCTGACTCCAATGATAGCTGCATTGGCATGACCCAGTAATTGAGATGGCTACAATCTCTACTCTTAAAAATATGAAAATATTATTGAATATTTCCAAACATGAATATATGAAGCTGAAGAACTTGTTGAACTGTTAAAAAAGTTTGCTTTATCCTATCATTAATGAAATAGAAACCTGACATGGTGATGCCAAATATGAGTGTGATAAATTAAATTGTAATGATGACTATTCCATGTCTTGTCCCTTAGCTCAGCTCAGCTGTTTCATTGACAAAGCAGAGTAAGCTGCAAAACATGCTGAACTTTTCCAAGCTCAAATGATTCTAATGGAGGATGGATCACAAGTTTGACAAAAGGACACCACTTATTGTCTGCAATGATTTGTTTCTATCTAGGAACCTATGTACCACATCTTGTCACTTAGGTTGCCTTATCCATTTTCAAGGAAAATGTGTAATAATTGTAGGATTAAATACTAAATTGGTCCCTGTACTTTTCCTTGAAATCACATTATTCCTTGTGCTTTTAAATTGAGTTTTTTTACATATTGTGCTTTTAAGATTGATCAAGTTAGTTATTCATTTAAAATCCTGCAAGTAAAATGTTAAAAATCTTGATAGGGCATTAGACCTGGCATGCCATGAGGAAAAATTTTAAAAATAAATAAATATAATATTCTAATTTAAGGAACTGATAATTTTTATTAAAAATATGAATTTATTAAAATTTAAAAAATAAAAATAATCATTAAAAAATCATTAAAAAAAATGCCACCCACAAGTCATGGCCCTCTGTTACGGGTTGAGATGGGAGCTGGAGTGGATGTGAAGTGGAGGAGTGTAGCTGGGAAATGGGAAGCTGATTACGAGGGAATCAAAGAGGGAGGATGACAGTTTAGTTAGTTAGGGATTTAATGATACGTTGTCGTTTTCATTAAGTAGAGTGTTGTAATTTTGTGTCTTTTTGTATGTAAATAGAGGTGATAAGTGGAACGGCACCGTTTGATAGGAAGTAAATACTAGCTGTAAGTGGCAAGTGAGGTCGTTTTTGATAGGATGAGTTGAATTCTTCTGATTGTATACAGAACGCTGTCGTTTTAATACACATAAATACTCCATGAGCTGGAAAAAGAGGCCAACTCTGGAATTCAGATACTCATTCCCTCTTATTTCTTTCTCTAGGCCCCATTTGAATTCAGATATGAGTTGAGATGGTTTGTGAATAGTAGAATAAAATATTGTTAGAATATTATTTTTTAATATTATTATTGTTTTGAGATTTAAAAAAGTTGAATTGTTTATTATATTTTGTGTGGGAATTTGGAAAAGTTATAATGATGAGATGATATGAGTTGAGATGAGTTGAGGTGAGTTTCCAATCCAAACCGGGGCTAAATCTTTTTCCTTCTCTCTCTAGTTCTTGATTTTCTTGGAGGGTGACTCCCTCGAGCCAGTCATCCGCAGAAGGGTCCATTACACCCTCCCTCCTTGGGCACCCTTAGGGGCGGCCTGACTTGTGCCCCCCTCAGGAGGTCCTTGTGGGGCCATCTCTCAGTGACCCAATCTGGTCACCATGATGTGGCCGGATGGTGGTTGGATGACCAGGGGTGGCTGTGTGCCACCTATATCTAATATATACACACACACACACACACACACACACACACATATATATATATATATATTATAGACACAATAGAAGTCAATGACTCACATGGACATGCTTTTTCTTTTAAAATAATTTTTTTATTAGTATTATCTGGTTTAGGTTTCTTCTTAGTTAAAGAGTTTTTGGATTTCTACTATTTTTCAAAAAGTTTAATTTTTTAATTTTTATTTTTGTTTTTCAGTTTTTACAATTTTCTGGAGTCTTTGATGATTTTTTTCATTATTTTTATTTTTTATAGATAATATTTGTCAAGTAGCACATATCAATTACTCATTGGTGCTGATGTGGGATCTCCAACAGTTCACTAACGAAATACTGACAGAGAGACCAATTTGATCAAACTTACAACTTCATGAAGCACCCACAGGTCAAGAATAGACACCAACAGGTCAGCATACTGTTTGGTAGGTTACAAGTTAAAAAAATAAATTGCGTGAGATGCGGATTGTCTTTGAGAAAGTCACCACTAATAGAAAGTTTAATATTCTATTTTGTTTTTATAACCAAAAATACCTGTATCTCTTAGTAGCTAAAGGAATAATACAGATCATATAACTGGTTCAACAGAAGACACTAGCTAAGGGTTTATTAGTTGAAGTTTCTAACCTCAAGGCTCTGCACTTCTGCTGTTAGAGAATCTATTTTTTGGGTATCTTGCACAAGAACTTGGGTTTCTTTGACAACAGGAGGTGCTTCTTCAATAGCCTTCTTTGCCGATTCTCGTTCCTTGACAAGTAATGCTTTTGTTTCATCGACTTTGTTTTGCAGTTCTTGCAATGAATTCTGCAATTTTGCAATCTCCTGTGCTTTTGCTTCCTCTAGGTCAGTCTGCACATGTGATCTTAAGGCATGAGAAAATATACATAAAAAAACAGAAATGAGAGTCTGAGTTCTAGCTTCTTCAAATAGTGAAACATCAGCCAAATTTGAGTGAATGATCTTGAAACCTCATATATATTTAATAGATAGTAAAGTAAATGGTACACTGGCAATTTAGCATGGTGATTCTTTGCAATGTGTCACAGGTTATACTTCTGATCAAAGAAGCATACATCATATTTAGCAATATCCTGTATACCTAAAACTACCAATGTGCAGAACTTCAGTATTACCCTTAAACGTTTTTCCAATTGTAAACGCCAAGTAAGCTCTTCCACTCGTTTTTCAAGCTTATCCTTTGCTTCCTTAAGTGCACCTGTTTCCCTTGCAGCCTGGAAAAGATGTATATGGATGTCATATTTGAAATAGTTACTAAACATGATTTAAAAATATATCATTGATAGATAAAATTTCATGACTTAAATGCCAATAGTGGACTCAATATTCTTTTATATCAATTATTGAATTAATCAAATACAATGATTTAGGCAGGAACACTATGTGACTCTTGTTTCTCCACTCCACCACACATTATAATAGCTCAAATATCCTCTAAAGATTTGATCATACAACTTAAATAGTTCCAATGAAGATTTAAAAGTGATTCTCCAGTCTCTACTACATCACATATTATAAGCAGCTTCACCATGTGCTTTAAAATTTTGAAATTACACTTCAACTTGTTTCAATGAATGATTAAAGAGAACAATTATCTATATTATATTACATATTTCTTATAGTTGGGAACATAGGAGATGAAATGATGATGACTGTGTTGCATAAAAATCCACGGCTCCCAACTAATGCCATGATTTCTTGTCGTTGCATATGACACACAACATATGCAAGGCTGGTATAAAGAGTCACTAATATCATTATATTTCTGTAGTACCTGTGATCGTCCATTTACTGCTTACACAGTCTTTCAATTTTGGAAAAGAGCCTTGGTGCTGTATACCATCTTCTCTCTGAGTCCACATTGGTACTTGTTTTATGAGTGGATATGTAGGTCTCTAGAACGCTCAAATTCTTCTTTGTTATTCTCTTTTCATGAAGACGCTTATGACTTTTGCACCAGACAGGACAGATTTTAATGGGGGTCAATAGAAACAATAGTCCAGAGTTTAAGCTTTGGTTAAAATACTGTGATCCCCCTCAGAATATCGATTATCTAGGAGTTCTGCATACATCTCTCACACTTACACACACAACACAGCTGTAATAGATTACAGACATTATTTTTCAAGGTCTTCTATTCTGACTGTAAACTGTTCATTGTAGAACCATGATGCATTTCCCAAATATTTGTAGCAAACTTTGGTAACTAAACAATCTACTTCAAAATGTCCCCACTTTTTTTTTTTATTTCTTTTCTGGATGGTGAAATGTAATGATTTTTCCAATGATATTCCTGATTCTTAAACCATAACATGAGAATTATATGGTGCAACACTTAATAGGTTGATTGATTGTACAGGGTTTTTTCTTAGACCCAAAGAGAGAGAGAGAGAGAGTTATAGCCAAAAACAATCTTCATTGTATCAGTGTTGATTCCCCATCAGCAAAGGATGCATTAAATGTCATTATCAAAATGGTTCTCATCCCCTCAATCCAACAACCCAGACATACAAAAGGAACTATTACCTTTAGTAATTGATATCAAATCAATGAATTGACATGTATTATTGTTTAACTTTTTGTTTCTAGGTTTTTGCATGGATAGTACCATGTGTACACTATGTGTAACCTTTTCCACAATATAGATTAATTTAAGGTATTATAGGGGGGAAATTGCTTAATACTAACCATTTTGAGCTTCCTTAGCTCTCTCATTGCAATTCTTCCTCTCCATCTGCATTGTGTCATTATTGTGCCTCTCTTAAGCTTCTTATAGTATACACCAGCTTTATGGCACCGCCATCTTGCCTGCATTTTTCAAGTAAGTGAGTTTATATTGTTGAAAAATGACAACAGTATAAGAGTAGATTTCTAGGTGAAGCAAGTTTGAAGTGTATGACCTGAACAAAGATAGCAGCTTTAGTTAGTTTCCTAAATCTGAATTCTTTACGAGCAGCCATTGCCCTTAAACCTGCCTGCAAGACAAGCATAGAGAGATGGAGTTTGCAATAGGTTTTCCTGGCTTGGTGTTTGCGCATATGCTTCTGAATTTTCACAGCAGCTGCCTCCCTTTTCATGCAATCAAAAAGTTTGGAAGCCAGTCTTCCTACAAGTAAATAACCAAAGCATAAGAATATTTTTCTATTATGGGGACTACAAAGTCTCCAAGAAACAACATTGCATGTCGCTGTAGAACTAATTTATACCATAAAAGCTTCTCAGATGGCTCACCTCTGCAAATTGATTGCAAAACTATGGTAGCCTTCCGAAGTGCAACAAACCGCTTACGAGCAATGTGGGTTCGTATGCGGCGCTGAATTGTTTTTGCTGCATTACTTAGTATCTCAGCTCTACGTGCATCTAATTCAGCCATCTGACCAGCTCTTAGGAAGACTTTTGTTTTGCCTATCTGCAAAACCATTTTGCACCATACAAACAAATTCCTTTAGCCACAACATGGGATTGGATCATGGGCATTCCTTATGCATAAAGAGATGTAATATCCATGCATGCATTGCTTACTCCATGCTGGAATGTGCATGGATCTAGGCAACAATACCATAATAGAAGCTTGTGAGAGATTGGACAAAAGAGTAGAAATACATTTATCAGATGCTTCTAAAAGCAAAATAACTCCATTTATTACCTGAAACCCTTTAAGCCCCTTCTTTTCCAAAATCTTTTTGCAGGCAACCTTTTCATCATTGCTGCCCATAATCACGTGCATAAATAAAGTAAATTATCCAAATGAAAAGTATATGTAATAAATTTCAACAGTTACCCTTCTTTTAAAGTATTCTAGAAGGGTGTACTTACTTTCCTTCCAAGGCCTCAGGGGCAAGAAGACCAAATCGATTAATGAATTCAAAGAAAGGACGCCGAGTTGGGTATCCAGCACAACTGATTCTGATTGCCTCTAGAACACCCTACAAGAACAAACATCAAAATAGCAAAATACATAAAGGGAAAAGAAAAACATGTAAAGATATGAAATAAAAGAGATGGATACTTCTCACAGAGAGAGAGAGAGAGATCAAATTTTACTCACACCACATCGCAGTTGCTGCATGATGTTGACATTCTCAAATATGGCAGGTTTTAGAAGGTTGTTTGGCTTCACACATCTAATGTAGTGAGGTTCTGTAGAATTCAATGTTTCCATCAACTGCTGTAGTTGAAACTGTAACAGTCATAAAAACCTTAGTTGTCAAGTACTTGCAGCATAAGAAGGTTTTTAAGCGTTAAGGGATGCGAGATCAGTTGGTTCATGTAAATGCACTACATTAAGTGTTGTTTGGTTTTCAGGTAAAATCAACCACAATAGCCACTGAGATCACAGAACCAAAGTACCTTAAAACGAGAACCGATTGAAGAAAACTTGGAAGATTTAGTCGTCTCTTCTGGAAGAGGAGGGAAAAGGCCTGCTACAAAAGGACATTTGGAAGCGCCCAATAAGTCTTGATGTTCAGGAACCACATAGTCCTTGTTCTTGTCCAAAAATTGGTCAGATTGATATAGCACCTGGAAAAAATTAGAAAAAAAAAAAGAAAAAAAAAAGTGTAACAAAGCTGAAATTCAAGAAAAATTAGCAGCCCATGCTTGCCACAATTGACGCTTTGATAATCAATCATACCTCTCCAGCATAATGACCAATGGTGAAATCTGTGCGGGACAGTTTTGGTTTTATAAAACGCTTGTGATTTTTAAATGTCTGATACAATTTGTTCGCAAATGTTTCATGCGTTGACTTTGGAAACATGCTGAAAATGAAAAGGGACAAGTTAGAAAGAATGACAAGAAAGACCAATCTGGTGTTCAACTATCAGTTCAAATGGAAGATCAATGTAAGCCAACAGAACTTTATCATTTCTCAGTTTTTTCAACCAAAACAAAGAGAGAGAAAAAGTTCAAGTGAACTATGATTGAGTTCCATTCAGAATAAAAACCAAACATTCATAGCATAAGTGAAAGAACAATATTTTACCAAGCTTCATCAAGGAGAGCAACGATTCCACCAGGTTTCTGCAAAAGATAAGGATTATAAGTAAATCTTATATGAAATACTCGCCCTGAAGAGATCTCCAAATTTAAAACTACGAGATAAGCATAATAAGTAAATCGTATATGAAATACTAGGCCCTGAAGAGGTCTTCAATTTCAAAACTACGAAATTGACCCAACAAGCTATTCAAAACTAGTGGAAGAGCACGACAAACTGACATGTTGAACATGTGCCTGCCTGATAATACAGAATAGATCTTTCTTCAACCCTGCAAGTAGCCACTTGATCCGGGTGTTCTCTTTTTTTTTTTTTTTTTTTTTTGGTTTTGATGGGGGCACAGGTACCTGATAAATGCTTACCACTGAAATCATGGGACCTAAATTACTGTTCTAAAATCAAAAGCTATGATACAGCATTTTGATCCTTGAGAAATGATAAAGCGAATAAAGTTGAACAAGTCTGTACAAATACACTCAATAACCTTCTGACTAGAGAAATGAAGGGGTGGACTAGGTTTCCAGAGCTTTCTATATATATCATGTGATTCATGTCCACTTTGAATCTGATAACAAACCAAACAGTGGAGGTTCATGTGAAGGAAGGGATAATAACCTTTTCAATAAGATCCAAGACATCTTGATTATCCACAAATTCAATATAGCTCCAATCAATCTCCTCTTTCGTGTATTCTTCTTGTTCCATCTTGAAAACGTGCTGAAAGTTGCCAAGAGAGAGTCTTAAGTTAAAAATTGCTAAGCTATCCAGTATACATATGTTCCAGAGACATTACCTGGTTGAAATGTTGCTGTAATTTCTCATTTGTGAAATTAATGCAGAACTGCTCAAAACTGCAAATCACATTATGCTAAATCATATTAGAATGAAGTGCCTAACTCATGGAAAGTTGTTGCAGGAATATCCACAATAACAAATTATAATTCATTTTCGTGCATCTATGTACATATGTGTATGTATGTAATGTATCCGTATGTCTTTATGTATCATATTTATTAGTTCTTACCTGTTAGTCTTAAAGCTTTCAAAACCATAGATATCAAGAACCCCAATCAAAGATTTTGAATTAGGATCCTGTCCAATTGAGACATTAATTTTATCCACCAACCTGCATATAATCATACACAATTAGCACTAGATGAATATCCAAGTTCCCAGTCTCCCTAATAGTTCACATAGTGATAGGAAACAATTTTGAAAACCAGGTTATAATTCTGAGATTAAGGCCTCATTCACTTTCACAAAACTTCTAAACTCATCTCATCTAATCATTACAACTTTCTCAAATTTCCACACCAAATAAAATAAACAATTCAACTTTTTCAAATCCCAAAACAAAAATAATATTAAAAAAAATATATTCTAATAATATTTTATTCAACTTTCAACTTTTATCTCAACTCATCTGCGAAAACAAACAAGGCCTAAATTACTATAATAGTTACAATCTTACCAATCAAACAATCGAGAATATATTGTCTTGGCTAAACCATCTCGGCTAACTGTTGCACTTTGAGGATCAAGACTCCGCTTTATCACTTCTTCTGGGGTGATCATAACACGCTTACATAATGCATCTTCCAAGGCTGCAGCATCACACCTGAAATATCAATCATTTCAACCAAATGAGAGGGAACATATCAGAATATGAACCAAGATTGTGTTATCAGGACAGAAGGGATACATAAGAAGCCCTGCAGTCATTTTAAGATGGAATTTGGCTTGGTCATCTTTTGGAACCGACGAATCAACTTCCTTCCCCTTGGTAAAAAGGATATTGCCGAGATGAAGTATCGCAGCAATAACTCTAAAAATTGCTTCCTGAGAGAGAGAGAGAGAGAGAGAGAGAGAGAGATCAGAAGATAGTCTTGCTCACGTCTATGTAATAAGCAGTTAAATGCTCCTTGGAAAAGGCTGAACCTGTTCCTTCTCGCTAATCCCAACAATGTCCATCGCTCTCCTTGTGGCAAGATAATCATGTGCGTCACTTACACCAACCAGCTCATAACAATTAGACTGGTTAAGATAATGAAATGATTTAGGGTTTCCCAACTTGTACTTTTCAATTTCCTGTCAACATTAACAACTTTAGATGAATGTTCAAACAAAGAGAGATAATTGAAGTATGCAATAACTAGTTAGAAAACGACACATAAAATCTGTCATTCCAGCAGGAAGATACCTCCTGTGGTGCAGCACAAAGAAGGTAGAAGCAGTGGTAGTTGCGTTCAGGATCAGAAATTTGGCAAACACGAGACCTCTCTAAAAGGTAAGTTCTGATGGCTGCTCCTGAGATTCTTCCTTGCTTATCAAACTGGATCTCTACAAATTTTCCAAAACGGCTGCAACAGTATTCATTTATAGACATCAGTGTCAAATCTCCATAACTTCAAGGAATTTAACTATTTGTTGGTTTTTTACAAATGAAATAAAAGGGGTAGCTCGTGTATGCTTAATAGTTCCCTCATCAATGATAAATATGGCACCAAGTACGCAACTATTTAGTATACATTCTATTAACCATTGAAACATATCTGAACGTCAGAAGTTAAAGTTAATTGATTAATCAGATGCAGAAGGGAATAAATTCATCGTCTTACTTTATTCCCTAAGTGGAAGAGTGTCTCACCTGGAATTGTTATTTCTCACAGTTTTAGCATTGCCAAATGCTTCAAGGACTGGATTTGACTGCGATCAGATCAATTGATGAAAAATGAAACAAATGTGAACATAGAATATATTATGGGGTAGTGGAAATTTCATTGTAATATGAAATGAAAGTTATGGAACATACTTCAAGAACTTGTTGCTCCACGGTCCTTCCTTCAGTAGCTACCCGACCTCCTAAAAAGGCGAGATATCGCATAAGCATTTTTGTGGTCTCAGTTTTACCAGCTCCACTTTCACCACTGACCAGAATTGAATTGCTTTTCCCCTCATTGATCATTGCCCTGATTTTAGTAATGTAGGAACGACAATTAACAGTTGGTTCACTGACCAAACATTCTAAAGCAAGCAAACTGGAGAATAAGGACAACCTGTACGCAACATCAGCAACTGCAAAAACATGAGGGCTTAGTTCTCCAAATGGAGCCCCTTTGTATTGTTGCATCATGTGAGCATCGTAAATATGAGGAAGTCTTTGGAATGGATTTATGGCAATTAAAATTCCGCCTGTATAAGTCTGCCACAATTAAGGAAAGGAAAACATTGTTTCAGAAAGAATATTAACAACTTAGAATGATGAGTTTTTATTTTATTTCTCCAAAAATGAAGGAAAGGAAAGCTTACATAGATTTCATTCAGTTCATATCTAGCTTTTAAGTTCTGCAGAACTCCAGGCTCATGTAGATAAGATAGCTTTGTCATATCATCAACTCCACCAGCAGGAGCTTCCATATCCTTGGGATGGATCTTTGATAGGTTTGTAACGACCTTAGAATCACACAAAAGTGAAATATGAATTTCAGTATCTAAGATAATCTAAATAAAAACAAAAAAGTTATTAGAATTTTTTTTAAAAGGATAAAAGTGAATAGCTGCACTCTGTTTTCTGGTTACAAATGCAACCAATAAAAATAAACACTAGAGAATAACTATGACCTGAAAGGTTTTCTCAATCTTATCTGTAAAAGCTCAGAAATATTTACTACAACATGTACTTTCAGAAGAACGTGAATTTAAAAACACGAGCCAGCTGAATTACATGATTATAAGTACTTGGGTGTGGGTTCATAATCCACTCAAAACCATTGATAGGAAAAATGAACACGATTAACAGAGCATCCATTGCAGTCACCAAATATGACAGAACAAATTACTAGAAGATAGTTCTTTGTATATTAAATTTAATTGATGTACAAAATGGTAACAATATCAGAGACGCAAATATAATGTTCAACTGGAGCACCAGTAACAATTTATTTCTATTTTGAGTGTTTATTGAAAGAATGCAAAACGATTTTAAATCCAAAAGAAAATTTAAATGTCAACTATGAACAATGCATACCTTCTTCCCATTAGTCGTCTGGATCTCAGCTTCCTGTCCATTAATCTTTGAAACCTGTCCATCAACCCAAGATAATTCTGGGTCTTCAACCCAGACATGAGAACCTACAATGATATTCACCGAAGTTCCCTACAGATGCAGATATCAGAGTGTGAACTATTGTATGGGAAATCTTATCATAAATTTAAAAGATGTATTGGTTTCAGTCCCAGCTTTGAATTTAGTTACAAGAATTCTGATTCTAAGCTAATAGAAACTTTAACATTTGAATAAAGTTTAAAAGTATTCCGAATGCAATATTTCTTCAAAACTTAACAGCTGATCTCATGTACCCCTTTCCACTTATTGCTTCATGTTTAATATGTTGACAAATATAGCATATCATATCAATCTATGGTGTAATTTCTTATAAAATTTCTAATTGGAACTTTTCCTCCTTGTCTAGTACTAACCAGATAGCATAATGGCTGGATAGTTGCTAACTTGCTGGTTCGTTATAAGATTTCTACTTAGAACTTTTCCTCCTTGTCTAGTACTATACCAGATGGCAAAATGGTTGGATAGTTGCTAACTTGCTGGTTCATTAAACAACTAAATCCATCATTCATTACAGATCCAGTGTTTCATTGCAACGACATCCTAACTTCTCACACCTCTCTCTTTTTCTAAAACTACTTTCCTCATCTTATCATATATATTTTGATTATCAGAGTCCCAAAACAAATTTCATGGAGAAATCATTAGTGACCTCATCTTAATTCTCTGGTCAATCTAATAATCACATGGCCCCGACGGTTACACCTCTCAATCTTAGAATTTGTCAATACTTGGCTCTAAACGTTGAAAGGTTAAGCAGGCTTTTGTGCCGAATCCAGTCTGTCTAGAAACCATGTATATTATTAGTCTAAGAATACACCATAATTTTTCATAACCTTTTCCCAAAAGGTTCGCATATTTAGTGCTCTCCCTGATTTTAAATTCTTTATCGTTATCTTTAGCCGCTGGTTTTCTTTCCCAACCTTTAATATGTGGCAGAAGAATGAACCCCCTTGAGCTTTAGTAGCCGGTATGTTACTTAAATCTGACCCTCTTCATGGCTAAGCTGGTTTGTGGAACTGGTAAAGAATTACATTCGTTCTTAATCACACGTACTAGGACTTTATAAAAGACACCCAAATTAAAGAATCGGTCATCAACGTAATAATGTGTATTCCTCATTATGTTAAATTTTAAATTTTCACAAACAGTGGAGTCCTAAATGAAAATGTCCCCATAACTTCTTCAAAACAGAGAAAACATTGAGCATCAACATACACTGAAATAGTGAAAACAACTAATCATTCAATAAACTAGGAAGAAACCTATACCAATAGTTCACAATTAACGATGGCTTCACTCTTGTTGAAATCAAAAACAGTTCAACAGTGTAAGCTACACGAAATTAACTCAAACAAAACCGATTAGCTAACCGAAGCACGCATACCATTTTCAAGATGCGATCAGAGTTCAGCTACACATAAGCTCTTTCTTCATAAACTTCACCTGACGGAACCCTTGAACTCCCCGAGCTAAAAATTTTCTAATCATAAGAACCATAAAAAAAGCCCACCCATCAGCTGGAAACAGGAATGGAGTCAAGTATGGTCGAACATAACACCGGGAAATGCCACTTTCAGCGAGATTCTGGTGAGGAAGTGAACTTCTCGCTCAAAATTGCACCTTATACATCGCAAACAATACAAAAGACAACGACCCTTCTGTCGAAGTCAAGATAAACCAATATGGAGTCAAGTACGGTCGAAAACAATGCCGGAAAATTCCATTTCCTGGGAAAAATTGGAAATGGGATGAGGGAAGAAGAAGAAGGAGGAAAGAGAACAAAAGTAAAACAACAAAAGATGTGGGTTTGTGTATTGAGAAGGGAATGATGGGATCCGAAATGGGTTGTGTGGAGTGACATTCTTCAAGAGGACCTCTAAGTTCGGTATGATTCCCTTGTGTTTCGCGCCAATGGGTGGCTGCTAACCGAGTCATCTCTCTCTCTCTCTCACTCTCTCTTCCTATATGCGTATTCCCCAACAGAACGTGGAAGTGCTTCTGTTGAACATCTCAGCGCAGTGTAAGTGGTTCTATTGTTTTCATTTAGAACTCCTCCGCCTGGCCGTCCGATCGAATCTAATTATATGATCTCAAATATATTTATAAGAGTAATGCTGCATGCATTCGTGGAGTGTATAAGCGTCGTGCAGTCGTTTTGAAAAATAGTGAGGTTTATTATTAAAAAATTATTTCTTTTTTCATATGGATCTGTATTTATTCATTTTTTTAAAGCGATTGCACGTTATTTACATACTCACAATTGCAATTATCATTTCTTTATTTATAATTGGTCTTCTTTTGTTATTCAAAAGAATAAATCTATTAATCAACATTTTTTTCATCATTCTCTCATTATCTCATAATGTGACATTAAATGATAAGTTTACAAGTGAAATATAATAAATAGTCTACAATCATCTAATATCACATAATGAAAAAAATAGTGCTACTTGTATGTATAATTTTAAGTACGAGTAATGCTACTCTTTATTTTCCCGAATGGGATTTTTTTTTTTTTACCAAGCGATTGAAAAAATATTTTTTAATGATATTGTGAATTTTTTATTTTTTTAAAAAATGTTTATGATGATTAAAAAAATACATGAAATAAAAAAAATAAAAAAAAAAATTTACCTGTTCGAGACACTTTCGGACTACATCTCTCGGGAGATGTAGCACTGCTCTTTAAGAGAATTGGAGGACTCCAAACAAACAACTAACTATAGTTAACAAAACATAAAAAGAAAAGTAAAAAGAAAAATGCTAGTATGATTCTCAACTGTATCCATTAAATATGCTCACTCATATATTTTTTTTTTATTTTTTGTTGATGGTTAAGGAAATTACTATTAGTGAATTTATATTTTTTTTATTTTTTTTAATGATTAAGGATGTTTAAAAAATATTTCAAAGAAAAAAAGTTTTATACTAGCATGCATATTTGGAGTGCCCATTTGATGTACACCTTAGCATTTTCCAAATAAAAATAGGATCTATGGATCATGATTGGGTCCCACCCGTCTCTACTAATGATAAACCGCCTTGGTGGAGCCACGTATGCGTTCACTGGAATTTTGAAAATTCTCACATTTTATAAAATTATTTTTAAAAAAATGTTGCTATTTCACTCACTAAAAAATGTGTGTCGAAAACTCATATTGAATGTCATTTTTTAAATTTTAAATCATGAAAAAGAACTTTGTTTTCACACATAATAAAGATAAATTTTACATTTTTACTCAAAGGTAACCTAGTTAGTATACAAGGAAAAATGAACTTTGCGTTTTTGTGAATATCAGAAAGAGTAATATTATATACAGTCATTTTTACATACTTTTTACTCACTCTATTGATGTGATTAACTGCGTCAATTTTTTTAATGCATAGTCAATCACATTAGTATAGTGCGCAAAAGAATACGCAAAAGTGACTGCACATAAAATTTTTGTATCAAAAACCAAAGTTGTGAAAAAAAAACCTAGTTAGTATTTTCACCCTAGTTGTAACCTAATTTTTTTCTCGAAAATAACTTTGTATTTTTAGTTTTTATTTAAATAAAAAAAAAATCACTAACGGTCAAAATTAGGGGTAAAACCAGCGATCCCTATGGCAAGGACCCCTTGTTATATATATTGAAGGAGATGTTATTGACATAATTAGTGATAGAATTATTTCCAAAGGATAAAATGATTTTCTTTTATTTATAAAATTGTAAAGAATTGGTTGTGTAAGGGGATTTTCCCCTACTAAGCCCAAAAAGCCTGTGGATGAAAGAGAACTAAGACCAAAGGCCTTGTTAAAGGCAAATAGTCCCCAACCCGACCCATAGGAAGAGTCCTCTGAACGCAACTTGCAGGAGGGATGGTGTTGCAGATGATGAGACTCGTTGATTTGAAGGCCCCTCGAGTAGTATCCAACCTTCAAGTGTCCGCCCACATAGCAGGCGTAATGTGCGGGTAACCTTTGATCTACTGATAGGAAAGATATCAACAGACCATCAAGAAGGCAGTCTGAGAGAAGGAGGTCAGAGAACCACGCAGCATTAATGGCTCCACTACCCGGGCAACACGCCACATTAATGACATCGTTGTAAAGCCACGCCGCATTTAAAGATTCTGACATAGGGAACAGTACGAAGGACACGAACTGCATGGGGGCAGGCACGATTTGTCCCTCCAGACTTATAATATAAATAGCAGATCTCAAGTACGAGGATATCTCTCTGATCTCTAGACTCCTTTACTTATTTACAAACTTCCAAGAATATTGACTGACTTTGGCATCAGAGGTTACCCGGTCCCAAGGCCGCCCTCTCCAAGTTGCACTACTCTCCATCTTTTGCAGGCCCATTTCTGAAGACCTGAGTTGCCGAAGCCTAGCCAAAAAGTGTGCGAAACACGACGTTAACAGCAGTGTCTTATGTGGGATCATTATAGATCTTGTGTGTTTTTCTCATGCCTACGACAACCCGTTCCGAGCAACTCAGGAGAAACATGGGAGACGCCATGGAAGTAAGGTTGAAAAATATGAAGGAGTGGGTAACAAAGTTAACTGGCGAAGTGCAAACACTTCTCAAGGAAAACGAGGAACTCAAAAAACCTCGGCAAGAGTAGGACAGCGGAGCAAGGTCCAGCGACAGTGAACATGCAAGGTCCTGTAACACACAAAAATGACCACAGGAAAAGTGCTTTCTTTTTATGTCGGCTATTGTCCAACCAATTGTGCCTCGATGCTTTCTTAAGGCTTCAATCAACTGGGTTTCATCCTTCTGATTTAACTTCAAGGAAATCACCACATGAAAAGTGCCTTCTTCAAGACCAAGAAAAACATATTTTAAATCTTGAGGAAGTGGTTTCAGTTTCAACTGGGGAACTTCTTCCTCTGAAGATTTAAGTATGTCTGGTGGTGGTAAAGTTTCAAATTGGTGTTGACATCTTGTGCCTGCAAATTGTACTTCAAGTGGTAAAGAAGAATCTGCAAAACAGTCCAAAAATTCAAGGACATTTTCATAAACATGGTCAGTTTTTTCATCAAGTAAAAATTCAGGTGTTTGAAAAATGGAATCATTATCAGAGAGAGGAAAAGTCGAGCAAATAAATTATGTTGGTGTCAAACTCTCTACAGTATTCAAATCACTTGTGTCATCAAAATGTGATGGCATCTTGCAAGCATTGAAAACGTTCAACTCAAGTGTCATGTTCCCAAAAGTAAGCTTCAGAACTCTACTTCTGCAATTAATCAAAGCATTTGACGTAACTAGAAATGGTCTTCCAAGAATGACAGGAGCTTGGTAAATAGTGGAGGCTAGCTGCTGTATATCAAGAACTACAAAATCCACTAGGTAGTAAAATTTGTCCACCTGGACCAGCACATCCTCAACAATACCCCTCGACACCTTAACTGATCTGTCAATCACCTGTAGCATGATGAAGGTCTTTTTCAGCTCACTCAATCACAACTGCTCATACACTGAGAACAGTAGCAAATTCACACTACTCTCCAAATCAAGAAAAGCTCTCATAATGCGTAACTCACCGATCATAATGGAAATGTTTGGAGAGTTGGGATCTCCAAAATTTTGAGGAGTCTTGCTCAATATCAATGCACTGACTTGCTCCATTATGAAAGTTTTCTTCTTTACATTTAGCTTCATATCACTGTGCACAAGTCCTTCAAAAATTTTGCATATGAAGGAACTTGTTGTATGGCATCCAAGAGTGGAATATTAATATTTACTTGCTCGAAGATCTCCTGAATCTCAGTGTGGTATTTGTTCTTTTGGCCAGCTGCCAATCTCTGAGGATAAGGAACCACAGGTTGGTACCACCTACTAGTTTCAACATCTACACTCACAGGCTTCTTCGACTCTAGTCTCACTACCTCTGATTCTTTTTCAACTTCATCAGTTTATGTTGCATCTTCAGGTGTAGGCGAAACTACCTGTCTGTCAATGGTCATCTCTGGTTGGGAAACTTCCTTTCCACTTCTCAAAGTAAGAACGACATTCGATGTCTCAATAACATTCCCTGAGACATTATGTAACTGTTGTTGTTGTTGTCGATATACTTGAGGATTAGGCTGAGGCTGTGCTGAAAATTTCCCTCTCTCTAGAGTGCTCAATGTTGTGCTCATCTTATTGATGATGCCCTACAAGTCATTTATGGCCTGAGTGTTCTGATTGTTTGTGGTGGCCTGAATCTGCATGAATTGCTGAAGTGTATTGGTCATCTATGTCATACTGTCGTCTAGAGACTTCTTCGCAGATGATTGAGGCTAAGAACACTGTGTAGCTACATGAAGCTGAAATCCTGGAGATGTTACAAAATGATAGCTCTGAGAACTCTAATATGACTGATACTGGTGCTGAGGAGCAGCCTGATGAAATTGCTGTTGAGAAGGTGGAGGAGACCGGCCAGACTAATCATTCCTCTATGAGAAATTTGGGTGATTCCTCCACTCTGGATTATATGTATTGGAGAAAGGCTGATTTTGTGCTCTGCAAACCCAGTTCGCTGATTGCATCTGCTCCGACCCATTCTCCTGAAATACTGGCATAATTGGGTAGTCCTAGGTCTTGTGGTTTGAATTGACACATAAAGAACATGCCTCTATTGCTTTCACGGCCTTTACTTTTTCCATCTCCATGACCTCTAATCTTCTAGTCAATACAGATATTCGAGCTTGAACATCAGTGCCCTCCTTAAACTCATATCTGCCCCACCAGCAATAACCCTTAGTGGCTATGCTGTCAATGAAACTCGATCAGTCCGAGTGTTTCATTGTTGTGCGCTCTCAGCAAGATAGTCAAAAAATGGTAATACTTGATTAGGTTCCTTGCTAAAGAATTCTCCATTGCACATAGTCTAAACAAACTGCTTGCATTCTGGAGTGAGACTAATGTAAAAATAATTCACCAGCCTCCAGGATTCAAAACCGTGATGTGGACAGATGTTCACCAAATCCTTAAACCTTTCCCAGCTGGCCTGGAAAGCTCGTCAGATTTCTGATTAAATTGGCTAATCTGCTCTTGTAAATACTGAGTTCTCTGAAAAGGAAAAAATTTGTGTATGAACTCACGCTGCATATCAGACCAACTAGAGATAGAATTAGGCCTCAAAGAATTAAACCAAATCTTCGCTTTATCCTTTAAAGAGAAAGGAAATAAACGAACTCTAATAAATTCATTAGTAGTGGCTCTATTGATAAAAGTAGTACAGGCCAATTCAAAATCTGTTAGGTGCTGATAAGGACTCTCAGAATCCATCCCATGGAACTGAGGTATCACTGACATCATGTCATGCTTAATAGAAAAATTAGGTGCGTCATCAGGTAAAATAATGCATGATGATGTAGTGGTGCAAATGGGCTGCAAATAATCCCTAAGAGTGAGTGGTGCAAGTGCAACCATGGTTTGTTCAATTTCAATATCCTCATCTGTAGAAAAAATAGAAGAGCTATCTATCTCTGGGTTGTGTATACTACTCTCAGTGCTCGATATAACTCTAATCAACCTATTTGAATTGTCTCTAACCCATGACATGAAACATCAGTCCAAATAACATAAGTAAGGTTCAAGCGACTGAGTAGTAGGTGACAAGTGAAATGTGTAATCAGAGATAAGATAGTGAAAGAAACATTTGAGATAAAAATAAAAAATAATGAGTTTAAATTTACATCAAGCAACTATCTCCGGCAACGGCACCAAAAACTTGACTCACTCAAAAATGAGCAACACAAAGGCTGTCCCAAGTGAAGGAGGATGTCGCGTAATAATTAAGAATAAATTCCTACATCGTCTCCTCAGGGAAAGTTGCTTAAAATCAAACTCGTTTAAAATGGTGAAAATATTCACAAAGAAAAAATAAAAGTAGTGATATGTGCAATGAGTGGTAGAGTGCAACGGAAATGAAAAGGGCACTAGTCATGGACTAAATTCATATTTTTAGATTTTTGAGTGTCGAAATGAAACGTAAAAGACTAACAAATTGAAATTAACAATCAAGGAATCAACTAAGCTAAACAATCTTAATTAATTTGAAAATTAAATAATAAAACTGAAATTATTTAAGTCCTAATTAAGCTTTAATTAATCTAATATGCAATGGAACTAAGAGATTAATAAAACTAAGTTAAGAATTAAATTAGATTAGAAAATAATTGACAAAATACGAGCTAAAATTTGAAAAGCCCCAAAATCAAGATTCTAGGGTTCATCATTGTATTCAAATCATAAATTTTTAAAATCAATCCATAGCAATTGTAATCACTGTTAGATGAAAGCTTAAAAGAGTAAGAAAAATAACGACATTAAGTAAAATAAATAGTAAATAAATTCTCAAAAATTCTAAGCCAAATATCTCAAAAATACATCATAAGTTTTAAACTAAAATTAAATAAATAGTAGAGAGTTGAAAGAGCAAGCCAAATGAATGGAGATGGAGGTGGTAGGCAATGGAGGAGGCTGGGTAGCGGCAGTTGGACCCTCAAGGTTCTTCAATGTGCAGCGTTGCTGTGTGTGTTTTGTCTCCAGAGGTTAGAAAGAAAAAAAAAACAAAGAAATCCTCTTTACGTTGCGTCCGTATCCCACGTAAATTGCTTTTTCAAAATGCCCCAGCTAGTGTCCGTCTGTTGCATGCATGCGTCCATTACTTTTTTTTGTTTTTTTTTTCGTGTTTTGCCCAGCTGCGTTTTTAGAAAGAACCCAAAAAAAACTTTTTCTTGCTTCCATCCAAACACCAAGAGAAAAAGATATGTTGGGTCCCTTTTTGACTTGCCTTTTGGTGCCTTGACTTTTTTCAAGCTTTTCATTTCTTGACCTATAAAAACAATAGAAATTAGAAATAAAAAAAAAAATAACAGAATATCAAAAATATGTTGTGCATGTGAATGAAAATTGTCTAATTAAATCACAAGTTATAAAATTAAGCATAAATCATGCTATTAACCAATTTAAATCACAACTCGGATTTATTCATCTTAACAATTTTTCCATCTAAAACCAATAATAATGTAATGAAATAAATAAAATATATTGGTTCTGAATGTATAAAATATGCAATAACTCAGCTCAATTAGCAGCTCCTACACGGCCCCTGTCATGGTTGACTTCCTAGTAGTCAAGACTCCATCGTCATACAACGCCATTATCGGAAGGCCCACCCCCAACAACTTGCAGGCCGTCACATCGACCTACCACCTCAAAATGAAGTTCCCAACTCCCCAAGGGATGGAAAAAATCCGAGGCGAATAGGTTTTGGCAAGAGAATGCTACGTCCAAGAGCTAAAGTAAAGGGATGGTGAATCTACCTCAGATGACAATGTTGGAAAAAAAATAGGCCAGGCACAACTGGAAGAGCCTTGGTAGGCCTTTGTCTACAACCCGCCCTGCTGGACTCGAGAGGGAGTGAGGGGATGTCCGGCCCTAAAAGGGAGAAGGGACAACAGCCTCCCCGGCCGAAAACTCTATTTCCTGCTATCTTGTAATATCTCTTTATCCAGCATGTAAATTTCTTTATATTTAATGAAAACGCAATTTTTCAGGACAATGAAAAACGCCTACTTCAGATTTTCATACTATCAAGAAAGTGCTAACAAGACAATTTGCGACTAACAAAATTTATGACAACAAGGTCATCGACGGATTAATGATTACCTCCCCGTGGGACACCATAGGGAAAGGTAGGCCTAAAAGTTGACTTATTCCTCCCGCGGCAGAGTGCGGGTCTGCCTTCGGGCGGCCCAAAGACAAAGGCTTACCTTCCTTACGAGCGTCAACAGGTAGGTGCAAGTCCAGTCACAAACTGTCCAAATAGCATACCTCCCTGCGGGATACCATGGGAGAAGGTAGGCCTAAGGGTTGCCTTACTACCCCCTCAGAGGAGAGCGGGGTCAGCCTCATGGCTCCCCGAATGAATTACCCCGACTTCCGCCACAACGAAGAGTGAGATCAGCACCAGTCTGACCCAACATTTAGCTTCCCTGCAATATCAACGAGCGAGAGCGGGTCAGTTTCAAAGTGCCCGAACAACGTACCTCCTGTGGGGTCAAAGTGGAGAATTAGGCCGAAGGCTGTTCTACCCCTCCCGCGATGGAGAGCTGGCCATGCCCCCTAGCGACCTGAACAGTTTACCCTGACTCCTATTGTGGCGAAGAGCGGCCAACTTTATCGATATCCGAATTTACCTCCCCACGAGACAACACATGGAAAGGTAGGCTTTAAGGTTGCCTTGTCCCTCCTGCAATGGAGTGTGGGTTAGTCCTCAGTTACCCGAAATCAAAAACTTTACCTTCCTCGTAAGCATTAACAGGCAGGAGCGGGTTCAGTAACAGACTGCCCTAATGACTTAGCTCCCCGCGGGATACTATGGAGAAATGTAGGCCTAAAGGTTGCCTTATCCCTCCAGCGGAGGAGAGCGGGCTTAGCCCTTGCGGCGACTCGAATACTTACCCCGACCTCCGCTGCAAATGAAGAGTGAGTCCAAAGCCAGCCTGACTCAAAATGTTACATTTCCTTGTGATGTCAACGAGTGGGAGCAAGTTCAATAACAGACTACCCGAACGATTTACCTCCCCGCGGGATACTATAGGAAAAGGTAGGCCTAAAAGTTGTCTTATCCCTCCCGCAGAGAAAAGCAGTTTAGCCCTTGGGGCGACCCAAATATTTACCCTGACTCCAATCACAACAAAAGAGTAGACTGGCAATGCGGCCATCCGAAGAAATTACCTCCTTGGGGAACCAAAAGGGGCAGGCTGACAGTGACCCAGTATCAGTAAAACCTCCACCGGAAACATTGGGTTGAATAGATTTCTCGAAGGCCATCACCACCAATGTATGAGATAATAAAGAAGGTTGGACAAAGGAAATAAAAATCGAAAAAACTAAAATAGCAGGACGGTTACAGTGCAACAGAAGGAAATAACACCACACTTCAACTTTATATAGGAGGAAGGTGATGGTTAGTCTCTCACACACTGTGGCAGAAGGGGAAGTATGTGCCGCTTCGAATTTTGGGAATTTAGTCTACGAAGCGATGTGAACGCGAAGAGCCACTTGACACCCTCATATTAATGAACTTGAAAAGACGTCATCAAAATGTGAGCCAATCAAGGATGATGGGAAACGTCGCCAGGATTACCAACCGATGGAAGCCTCCTCGGACTTCGGAGCAATGCATACGTCGATGAGGGGATCTCGACCTTAGTAACAAGGCTAGTTCGGATAATGATGAAATTCTCACCATACTCGTCCGATGAGAATTAACGGTAATTGTAAGGGGATTTTCCCCCTACTAAGCCCAACAAACCCGTGGATGAAAGAGAAGTAAGACCAAAGGCCCAGTCTAAGGCAAATAGTCCCCAACCTGGCCCACAGGAAGAGTCATCTGAACGAAACCTGCAAGAGGGATGGTGCTGCAGGGGATGAGACTCATTGATCTAAAAGCCCCTCGAGTAGTGTCCAGCCCTCAAATGCCCGCCCACATAGCAGGCATAATGTGTGAGGAACCTTTGATCTACTAACCAGAAAGATATCAACGGACCATCAAGAAGACAGTCTGAGAGAAGGAGGTCGCATTAATGGCTCCACTACCCTGGCAACACGCCACATTAATGACGTCGTTGCAGAGCCACGCCGCATTTAATGATTCTGACACAGGGAATAGTACGAAGGATACAGACTTCATGGGGGTAGGCACGATTTGTCCCCCCAGACTTATAGTATAAATAGCAGATCCCAAATACGAGGATATCTCTCTGATCTCTAGACTCTTTTATTTATTTACAAACTTCTAATAATATTGACTGATTTTGGTATCGAAGGTTATCCAGCCCCAAGGCCACCTTTTCCAAGTTCCACTACTCTCCATCTTTTGCAGGCCCATTTCTAAAGACCTGAGTTGTCGGAAACTGACCTAAAGGTGTGTGAAACATGACGTTAACAAGTTGGGTAATCGAATATTTTGTTATCTTATTGAATTAGATGTTTTTTCCATAGAATTAATAAGGAAATGGCTTCAAAATATGAAAAAACAAATAAGACAAAAATAAATATCAGAAACTTTTATTATTATTTTTAGTTAGCTTCGCACCAATTGAGAAAGAACCGGCTCTGCCATTAGATAACGTGCATGTTTAGGATTGCGGTAAAAAAAATAGCTTATAACTTTAGGGCTTATAACTTATAGCTTAAGTGTTACTGTTAAAAAGTTATTTAATGTCTGATAATCATATGTTTAAATCACTTTCAAACATGTTACATTTGTTTGGAAACAAATTAAAAAAGTCTTATGAGGTAGACATAAAGATCATTTGATTTTTTTAAAAAAATTATGATCATATTGTTAAAATAGTAATAAAATTGTTTGAATTAAAATGATTTGTTGAATTTTGGAAAAGAATAGAATAAAAATATTATAAAATTAAAACATTGTTCGAACGTTATTTTTATTTTGAAATTTGAATATGTTATATTTTTTTTGTGTTTTGCTTAGAAGTTTAGAAAAATTATATTGTGTTTTGTGTTTGAATAATGAATAGGTAATGATTAGATAAAAAAGTTGATTTGAAATTGTAAAGCATTTTGTATTTAAGTGATATTTAGAAAGTAAATTATAAAAAATTTTGAGAATATTTTATAATATTTAATGTCTAAACAAGCCCTAAAATAACCCCATTTTCCTCCCAATATTTCTTTGAACAATGATTTTTCCAATTAGTAATTTTCAGAAACTTAAAATCCACACAACATGGCTTATTTTACCCGTTTCAAACGGGTTGAAATGACTCGCATAATTCATTTAACTTAATTAACATAATTTCACATAAAATTTAAAATCTACATTTATTAGTAACCACAATATCTACAAAAACAATAAGATTATCTGGTAACAAAAAAATATCAATATTTTTCAGATTTTAATCTATAATAAAACCAATATTATAAACCCAACAATAACAAATATGAGTATTAGTCCAAAATTACAATCTCAACAACAAAAAATAAGCATATTAAGAAATAATAATGCTACAACCCAACAATAATAAAATTATAATTTTGAAATAAAATTTAAACGGGTTATTGAAGGTTGATTTCGGATTAAGCGAATTGACTCGTTATTGACCAATTTATTAATCGTGTCTTAACAGATCAACCTGTTTTGATCTAAACTCATTTATATTAAACTCAAACCTACTAATTTCATGTCGTATTCGTTTTAGGTTCATGGGTCGTGTCACATATTGTCACTCCTATATATTATTTAACAAACTCATAAACACTATACAAATTGGAGAAACTCCTCCAACCCTTCTACCCTCGAGACCATGGCCTAATTTAAATCATGACTCTTAGGCTACATTTGAATAGTGAGGTGCTTTCAAATGATCTGTAAATAATAGTAAAATAGTAATGATAAATTAGTGAATAGTAATAAAAAGTAGTGAATTGTAGTGACTAGTGAGATCACTTCACTACCCAAACACAAGCTTAATCATCAAAGCAAACTCGATGAAGTGAAGGATATGCAACTCCCCTTAAAATAGAACAGGGACTCTCAATTTCCTTTTGGCAAAAATAATTAGTTTTGGAAGGCAACTCTAAAGCATAAAAACCTCATCGTTGATTGGTTCTCTTCCAAAATAGAAGAAATCCACCAAATGTTTCTAGGAACCATGATATATACATGGGCAACTACGTATGACAAAAAAAAAAAAAAAAAAAAACAGTGTTTATATCCTGTCTTTTTTATTTTACCAAATTGCCTGTATATCAGTCATATTTATTTTTCTAGCCTTCAAGATCATTAGATACCTCCCTTTCATCCATTTTGTGTCAAAGACCCAACTCAAGTTAGACATGCTTAACATGATTATGGCTGTTACTGAACTCTAGCATTTGTGGACTGTGTCGAACTCTTGTATTGTGGTTTATGTTCTAGGGAATGAAGTATAAATCATTCTAAAGAAATTGTAGAAATGCCTCTAGTCAATAAAATAAACATGCCGAGTCACTAATTACACAAGCAAAAATTGGATATTGGCTTTTTAAATGAAAAATTAAAGTTAAGAGAAGTTTAAGGTCAAGAAAATGAAATAAAAAAAAAATTTACAAACTTACGATGTTTAATATGATAAGTTAGATCTACTTTACAATAAAGAGTTTCTAAATCTGACGTATCATATCAAGATGTATCAACATGTAAATCAATTTCTTATAATTCTTTTTATAAACCAAGTGTTTCTCAAAATTGAATTAGGCTTTCCATGAGCAAGTTCATGAATGCAAAGACCTAGCCAAACCTACCGAAATGAAGCAATTTACAACAATGCTAGCTCTACTATGCCTTCACCTTGGCTTACGCCCCGTTTGGATTGAGAAGTAATCTCAATTCATCTCATCTTATCTCTTCTCATCTCATCATTATAACTTTTCCAAATTTCCACACAAAATATAATAAATTCAATTTTTTCAAATATTAAAACAATAATAATATTAAAAAATAGTATCCTAACAATATTTTATTCAACTTTCATCTCTCAAATCATCTCTAAATCCAAATAAGGCCTTGACTGAACAAAAATCTCTTCTTATATCTAATATCCGTACCTACTAGGAAAGTAGAGCAGAGAATATATCTAATATTCATACTTATTAGGAATTCATATATGAGGTTTCAGTTTACTAAAATAACATATAATGGTACCAGAATAATGCATCCACAACTAAACAAAAGAGCACAATTAAAGTGACAAACGTCTAAACTCAAAATATTACCTACCAAATTTACACAATACACTACCATAGCATACACCATTCTCATCACTTAAAAACATAAAGGCAGAGGTTTGAAGGTAAATCCTCACTAATGCCACTTAAAATGACAAGGTACTAAAGTAATTTTCTCCATTTACCCTAAATTCATATTCCTCATCTATCTCCTCTAAGTTTAGATGCTGACCATCGTCTAAATCCTTCATTCTTACCCCTCAATTACCATCATCAGCAGCTTTTAAGTAAAGAGTATCACCTCCATCAACATCGCGGCTCGCAGAGCTACCCCCTCGTCCTTCAGCAGACCCAGCATTCCCAATATCTTGCTTACTTCCACCAGCAATCCCCCTACTACCACCCTGCAAGCCTTCTCCGCTGGATCCACGGCCAAAATCAGGAAACCCTCCAAGCCCAAGCGCCCCATTACCTCCGGCATGATTAGCATCATTTTGCAGCATGTGAAGTCCTGCACTTCCACTAGAGCTCATACCAAGTTGGCTGTGCAAGGCTTGCTGCTGTTGCAGTGCTGAAAATGGCTGTTGGCCGTACATGGAGGAACGTGCTGCCATGAGCGACTGTGGTGTCATCTGTTGAGCCTGTTGATGGTGCATGTATTGTGCTCCTGGCTGCATAATTCCACCGGAAGGAAACTGCAGGGCATTGACATGTGTTAAATATAGTTTATGAACCACTCCATGCTTTTTGAGCCACAAATATGCTGTTGCTACAGAATTAAGAACCTACTTCAGTAATGAGCCACAAATATGCAGTTCAATACAAAACGCATAAATTGCACCGAAGGGACTATTCAATCTACAAGAATTCCTAATCCCAACTCCACTTTATTACCTAACATATTTCAGTAAGAGGTATTAAGAACCTACTTCAGTTGCCTAGCCAACTGGCTGTCCCTTCTTTTTAAGGAAAATGGTCTGAGAACCATTTGGTTCAAACAAAATTTTAACACGCTTTAAATGCCACAATCTATCAAGGCTTTTTAGCACTGCATTCATACATAGACTCGAAAGACTTTCAAATGTGATAAATTAGTCTTGCCATTTTTAACCCTGCATCTAAGTGAACATTGCCTTGTAGCCTTTGGAAATTTCATGAGGGATCACCAGTGCTCAATTCTCCATAGTCCCATAAAAAATAATATAAAACAACATGTCTTAACAATCTATAAAATATACTTCAAACATTGTTCTATGGTACAACTTTACATCCGCATCCTGACATGACCCAAGTGTGTTTCTAGTGAAACTCTGTTTCTCCCTCCTCTTGAGCCTGTTGTTCAAGTGGAACTAGGATACTTCAAATGCCAACAACAATTTTGTAAAATTTACAACATTTTATTTCATAAACTCAAACTATTCAACTTTTTCTCAAAACTTAACCATACGTAATGTGCATTCGATTATAACCCCTTAAAGTTCCAATTCTAGGTTTTCAAGTCCATTTACCTTCCTAGGTTTATGAGATCAATTTGTGGTGCATGACAGTATCTTCTTGAATGTGTGCAATGTCTTTTTATTTATTTATCCGTAAATAAGAATTTTATTGAGGAGAACTAGGCATAAACCAGGTACACGGGGCATATACAAGAGCAACACCTAGGCATGATTGGCAAGGGATACAGGGAATTCATGAATATTCAGACTATTGAAGTCTAAACAATCAACACATGGAGTCAAGTGTTAAAAAAGAAAACTCTAAGCTCGTCCATTGACTGCTTGCGATCTTCAAAACTTCTATCGTTCCTCTCCCTCCAAAGACACCACCATAGGCGAATGGGTACCATCTTCCATATGGCTTTGATATGCGAGTTACCAGGCAAGCCTCTCCAATTTGCTAGGAAATCAACTACCCTTCTCGACATCACCCAAGCTATCCCCATTCTATCAAAGAATTCATTCCATAAGTTCATGGCCACCTCATACGTGTGCAACGTCTAAATGTCAAATGACACGACTCACTACATTTGGACATTTTTTTTTACAAGACACTACATTTGGACTTAGACAACTTTGCATGTGTTTTTGCCTATGAATCTTGCAAGCAGAAGTATGGAGTCAACATGTACTATGCAGCAAATGGAGAAGTAAGACACAATTTAACAAATTATATCTTACAGATTGAGAATTTTCTTTTTTTTTTTTTTTTTTTTTTTTTTTTTTTTATAAGTCAAGAATTCATCTATCTCTAGTAAAAGTATTTTTAATCTTTTTTTTTATATTTAGTTGTTTTTCATTTTAGGTAAATTTGAATTTTATAATCATTAGTTACAGACATTGGTAAATATCATAAGTTAGCCACAGACTTTTCAAAAAATGTATATATACTTTTTTAATAAGTTAAAAGGGGAAATTTAAAATATCCAAAGCTATCTGGAAAGGAACAGGAAGAGCTAAATAAAAGCATCCATTTCCCTCAAACTGCTTCGGTATACTTTTTTAATAAGTTAAAACGGAAAATTTAAAATATCCAAAGCTATCTAGGAAAGGAACAGGAAGAGCTACATAAAAGCATCCATTTCCCTTAAACTGCTTAGGTTTCCTTGGTGTGCCCCACAAAAAAAACCACACTTGTGGTGAAATAGCTATAGAAGCAAATCTAGAAACAGCTTAACCCATTATTTCTTTCAAATGAAAGATATAAGCACGGGTCAATTTTCAAGTTTGAAAAAGAAAACAAAAGAAAGAGGAATGCTCAACTAAGTAGCATGTATGATAAGAGAACTGAGTACACAAGTTAGATATAGAAATTATAATTGTACCTGACCGTGCATGGTAGGGGGTTGGGGTTGAGAATCTGCAATTGCAGCCAGGTACATAAGGTTTCGCTGCAGCCTTGCTTGGTTCCTGCAAAATAGATAAAAAAAACTTATTAATCCTCCCATTAGTTCAAATATATACAGGTTCAGTGCATTGGATGCAAATACTAAGCCAAGGATGAACATGAACAACTTTCTAGCAGGCCCAAATCACGCCTAATTATAGACAGAAGAGACTAGTCTTGATACGCCAGTTTTACATCCACTGGACTTTTTAAAGGAGTATTTTAATTCTCATTCATTACTTTAAGATCACAAACATCTAATCAGAAGAGGAATTAAATGTCAGATTACGTTACCAAGACTAGGGTGTTTTCTAATTAAGTGAGTAATAATATTTTTCATCAAGTTATGATAGTGCAGGAGTGATATAAACCTCTCCAGCTTTGGACTTCTTTGCATAGAAGCACAAACTTAAATTATCTCAAGAGGGAAATCATGACAGACATTAGCCGGAGGACAAAATTCTTGGTTATTAGGTGGGTTAGTTGCATGCTAAGAAAACAAAGCAATGTCATGATCCATTAAATTGGAAAGTCAAAATGACAACTGCTTACTCTGCACACTCGCTAATTTTTCCTGAATTCTGGCTCTCGACAATCTTCAGAATAAGAGATTTGTTCTCATCCAGATACTGCATTCATAAACAATAAAGTAAGGAACTAATAACCAATACAATGCTAGAATTAACCATCAGTAAATAGCAAATAGCCAACAATAAAAGTCAAGAACTCATCACTTTTACTTCTGCTGAGGAAATTAATTGTGCATACATACTTTAAAAAGGTGACCTGAAAAAAATATGCAAATTTAGAAAGACCACTTTTGCAGCCAATGTTCAGGCTATTTCTTCTTCATAGGGACCACCCATAACAGAATTTGTTATTGGAAAGCTTAAAGTGATTGAAAATCCATAATTGAATGCATTCACTTTCCATTTCTGTTCTTCAAAGCTCATGTACTGCCATTATAAATTATAATATCTTTGTAAATCATAATCATTTTCCCAATATCACTAACCACCTTAAAATTACCATATGAAGGGTATTATATCTTTCATTGCTCACGTGTTGTTTAAGAATTTGCTTTGATCAGCAGTCCAAACTTCCACAACTAATTAATCATCATGGTATTTTCCCAATCTAATTGCTTGATGGAGCTGCTGATCTCTTTTATTGGAGCTCTATTAAGCAAACTAAAATCAAACAATCAAGGTATACCTACCTTATCCCTGCACAACTAAAACTTGCTAAACTTCATGGTTACACCAATAAATTTTTGTTTTGATAAGTAAAATAAAATTTTATTAAAACAAGTGAGATGACGTAGCCCAAGTACACAATACAACTAAGAACACCTAGTTACAAGCTCGGAGCTAGAGATGGATACAAGAACATCATGAAAACTAGCCCCATTGAAAACAATAACAGAGGCCAAAGAGATGGAAAAAGAAACATCTAAGTTCTTCCAAAGAATGTTTCCAGTGTTCAGAACTCGCTGTTCCTTGCAAGCCAAACACACCTCATGAGACATAGAGAAATCATTTTCCACACGGGATTGCCTTGGAGACCTCTTCAACAAGTAAGAAGATCCATCACCCTCCTTGGCATCACCCATTCAATTTCAATCTTGTTAAAAATCTCATCCCATAAAACCCTTGCCATTTCACAATGAAATAATAGATGTTCCACAGATTCACCACATTTTTTAACAAATATAGCACCAAGCCATAACAATAAGCCTGCACTTTCTCAGATTGTCCACAGTCAGAAACTTCTTGTGGGAAGCAGTCCAACCAAGGAAAGCAACCTTGGAAGGCATCTTACTCCTCCAAATGCATTTCCATGGAAAATGATGATGGATTTGACCAAACAGAACCTTATACAAAGATCGGTTTGTGAACTTGTTGCTCCAACTATGAACCCAAAAATACTTATCCATCTCTGTAATACCCCGTATTGTTTTTAGTGTATTTTTTTTAGTGAAGGATTATTTTAATTAATTTAAATATTGTTTTTCTTGTTTTAAAATTTATCGGAGGATTTATTTTATAATTCTTAAGTTGTGAAATTTACTTTGATGTGCTTTCTTGATATTAATTAGTGTTTACTTTTAAATTACTCTTTGCTTTAATGAATAATTTTATTGTTGAACTTTAATTATTATTAATTTATTTTTATTTCTTGTTATTTTCTTTTTCTACCCATGCACGTCTTTCTCTTTTCAATCTTTAGGGTTTTCTTTTCACCCATATAGATATATGCTTTCATCTTATACTTTGAAAACCGCCCTATATCACTGCAACCAGCCACAAGAACCAAACGGCCATCACCTAGGCTCAAAACCTCACCGTGCGCCACCACCTCCTTCACGGCCTCAGCTGCTGCCACCAGCGTCCACCCAATCAAGAACAAACTGAGCACACCTCCTCCTTTCCACAACCCAGCTGTGGAGGGTGCACCCTTGCAGAAACCGTAAGTCAAGTCTTCGTGTGATAGCCCCACCGCCCAGCCCGTTGGCAAACTGTGAACCCCACGTAGCCTCGCCGATGCCTCTGTGTTATGGCCCCCTTAGAGCCGTCCCTGCACCACCACTGTTGCACCCCTTCTCTGCCACCATGGTACAACTCCCACTGCCCAGCCACTCTGCCTCCTCCATAGTCAAACAAACACCAAAGAAACCTCTGTTTTAGTCCCCGAAAACAGAGCAAATTTATTTTCTGCTTGCAGCTGTTCGACGCAAACCAGCCGAGCGAAGCCGCAGCCAACCTCTTCCACGTCATCGCCACCGCACTGAGAGTATCGTTGGGCGCTGCACTCCATCCAAGTTCATCGCTCTCCTCTCGGTAAGATACCCCCGAATTCAACTCTCCTCTCCGTTCGCTCTCTCTCATCTCTCTCTCTCTCTCTCGCTCTCTCTCTCTCAATGTTATTTCACGTCGTCGACCACCCAGTACCTCCCCAATCCGCTGTCGTGAGCTTCCCTCTGGTGAGCAAGGATCAGCCGCACGTCTCCCTTCCCTAATGGTAAGCTTTCAAACTAGGATAGTTTTCACCCGTAAAGCCTTACGTAGGAAGAAGAATAATTTTGAGATTTTATTACCGTTTTGCCCTTAGTATGATGTTTTCTGATATGTGGTTTCGTGGTTTTGGTTTAATGGGTTTATGTTTTATTGGGCTTGGTTTTTATTATACATAAAGGAAAAAAAATGATTATATTGTTAATTTGAACTATTTAGTTTTCAATTGAACTCATTTTTTTTAAGTTGGCCTTATTTTATGGGATTTTTAAGTAGCCATAGTATTCTTTTAATCTATAATACGTTATGGATACTTTAGTATTTTAAAAACACCGGTATTCTTTTATAATGATATTTATTCGATTACTCTCTTCGGTATGAATTTGTTTAAGTGGCTATTGATGAAATTAGAAAGTGATAATATTTTAAGGGTTAGGATAATTTTAGAAGTTTAAGAAAATTGGTTATTTTAGCATTTCAAGTTTAAATATTGAGATACATGTTTGATCGGAAATTTACGAAAATTACATGATTATTTTATAGGTGAAAATTAATTATTGTTCGACATTTTGAGGAAAATTCCGAAAAAACTAAGAAGTCCAGGTAAGCGGGGTTCCTATACTAGACTTTGCATTAAATAAAATGAATTGAGGTCCTTTATGGAAAATGTGCATGTTTTGCTATGAAAATAAATCTAAAAACAACCTCAGATATTTATTCTGCATTACTCATGAGATTCTGTTTAAGAAGAAAGTATTTTCTGTCATGCCTGGTGTAGACATAAGCTTATTTTTTACATTCTGTTTCTAAACTTTGAAAAAGAGAGCGAAAATGAAATTTTGTGTATAAGCTATGTTTTTGTGATCTGATTATGTTCAGTACTCTGTGTTGATAAGATGTGGCACTTGAAAAACCTTTGGCATGACTTTCTGATTCTGTTCTGACTCTGATTCTGTTTTGCTCTGATATGTGGCCCTGTCACGGGATATAGTGACCTGTGGCCCTGTCACAGGATACAATAGTAACCTCTGGTCCGCCACGGGATATAATAGTAGTTTTCTGTTCTGAGTACAATCGCTTTAGTAGCATGGTGATTTATATTCTGCTTGGCTTTCCGCAGGATGCACAACCCTAACACGGGGGTTAAACATGGTCTCTGTTCTGATATGATGTTCTGATATGATATGATAAGACGAAGATGTTCAGTCATGTTGTGCCAAAGGAGTCTTTGAATATGAAAAGTTGGTTTCTGAATATGAAATGTTTGAAAAGTCGCTCTGATTTTCTAATAATATGTATTTTTTTTAGATTTGCATATTGATACTGAAATGTTTTGTTTTTGCATTCTGAACTCTGTGAAAATGCTCATGTTTACACACTAGTGTATGTCATCTACTTACTAAGTTGTTGATAACTCACCCCTTATCTCCATATATTTTTCAGATGATTTTGAATTATCCAGCCAAGCATCAGGATTATAGAGCATCGGTGAGATGATTATTTAAGCATAATGGTTTACTCATAGAAGATTTCTGAGAAGTGACGGATTTTATTAAGAGATTCTGTTGTATTCTGATGACTTTATATTTTGGAGTCTATAAAAACATTAATAAATTGTGAGTTTTAAATTATAGGGAATAACTCTTCGATCCCTACGGGACCGGGGCGTTACAGTTGGTATCAGAGACTATCTCAACCAGAAATGTGGGACTTAAGCCGTGCCACCTACAATGGATAAGCCCGACGAGGACGTCGGGAGTTTAAGGGGAGTAGATTGTGATACCCCATATGATATGGTTATGGGTAGGTGGTGTATGGGATCCCACATTGCTTGGGAATGAGAAGTTCTTGCTCTTTATAAGGTTCTAATGGGGTTCAAATTGTATCATTGACTAGTCTTTTTGGAGTATAGGCCATGTGGTTTGGGCCTTCCATTGAGCGTTACAATCTCACCACAGCCAATGCTCGCAGCATCCAACAACCTCAAAAGTTTGGAAATATCGCCCAGTTTGCAATCTTGGGCATATCAATGAATTCAAACATTCCATGGTAAGGAACCATTAGAGCTGTCCACAAAATCTGCCACCGATGCATTCTGATCATATAAGCTATGCAGAAAAGGGTATTTCCATATGAAAACCCAAAATAACCCATATGAAACAGAACCACATAGACATCCAGTTTATCTAATATGCATTTTAGAATCCTTCTCTTTTTTCTTTTTAAAGTATTTTTAGGTCCTTATCACAAGCAAGGGGAGACAAATCCAAAAAAAAAACTCTGCAAAGGGAAGTCACTGGTCGAAAAGATCATTTCAGAAATAATATTTTAAATCTTCCTGACTTTCAGATTGATATAGATATCCCTTCTTAAGAAGCTCAGCCTACTTCCTTTAGAATGTCTATCCAAGGACCTACACCATGGGATTATGAAACTTGGAAGTTTCTATCCACAATTGGTTACGAAAGAACTGGTTGCTGCCACTCTCCTTGTGCGGATCCTATTTCAATGGGAACTTTTCTTTTATTGGCACTGGGTGTCTGGAAACAAAGTCCCGACTAATCCAGGGGGTGCACAAGCTCTCGACAAAGAGTTTCTTGCAAATGCACCTCGGTAATTTAAGGGAAAATTCCCCAAGTCCAATGGCCTCTAGAAATTGTTTGCACCTGAGAGGGTTCGAACCTAGACTTGGGGGGAGCATACCACCAAGAACAAGGCCCTTACCACTAGAGCAAACCCTAGGGGTTTTCAATGGGAACTTGATGAGTCAATCCACCTACGCGTATTGCTTTAATTGCTATGTCAGGAATTACTCCACATACAGCTTAGTAAGCAACTACATGATTTTCATACCTAAAAGTCCCCATTGACCAAATTGGTTAGAAGCAACTGAAAAATGCTTACCTAAGATAGAAGGGACATTAAGGAGATCAGTAGACTAAGTAAGACAAGTGCGAAACTTCTTAGCCTAAAATCCAGCAGGATCAAATGCAAGTTAAGGGAGATATGCCAAAAGATCCATTTTAAGCAAGATTTTACTAATTATTTAAAACAGATAATTGTTTCCGCTGCAGGCTTCACCCATAATCAGCCAGCTAGATTAATTAGTTTCCCCGAACAGGCATTAGTGAATTGGGTCAGGCCATCTTTCTCCTGAGCACACCCATTATTTGTTCTCCTAATTTTTATCTCGTGCTAGTAATTCTGAATACACTTAGGGATGTCAAAACGCTATTTAGCTATAAACATTATCCAAGCTAATGAATGAACGGGTTGCTTATCAAGGTCAAATCTTTATATTATTTAACACGATAGACCAGATTACCTAACCGAATCATATGTGAATGAAAGATATTGAATATGTGAGAATAACATTTTGAAGTGATTTGTATAGTGCCAAGGATCCTTTAAAGGGGCAAAAATAGAAGAGAAGATCCTCGAAAATTTGAAAAAAAAAAGAAAAAGAAAGAGAAAAAGTGGACCACAGACAGAAAAGACACCGTATCATTCACAGACATTCTAACTATAACTATTAAACTACGCTAAAAGCAAAAGGAAGAAACATGAGATACTGAGATCACGGTCATTAAATCCTACATAGGATGTCCTCAATACAATTATTAAAAGGGCCCGCAAAAATAAAATTTATAGATCCGACTCTTTCTGAGGCAAAATGGACAATAAGAGGATGTAATATCTGTCTCAATACCAGATTGCCAAATCTTTTTGATAATCTTAGAAAGAAAAAGGTTTTGAAAGAAGCACCAAACCTGAACCCAGTCAAGTCACAAACCAAAAGAGAAAAGCATTCGTAAACCCGAAAACCCATTTACCTTTAACCACACTCATTTAGCAAAAGACCAAGTATCCTCAAGTAGCACCAAAACAAACCAGCTCGCGCAGAGAGCATGAGGGACCATAAATGCAACAAAATAACGAGTATATCAAGAGGAAAAAAAAAAAAAACTCTCAACGAAGAATTAGAACTGAACAACAACCAAAGCAGTACAAAAGCCCAAGAAGCTTTTGGGATAAACCCAAATGAAAAAGATTCGACATAACAAGATAACAAAAAAACTGCATAAGCCAAATGGAAAGGGAAGAGAAAGGGTATAGAGGCAGAGCTGGGAGGGAGGGAGGAGAAAGAACCTGTTGTATGTGATCAGTGGTCACGTTGCTGGGGTGGTAGGCTGCCGTCATGGGCATCAGGTGCTGCTGCATTTTTCACACACACACACTCTCTCTCTCTCTCTAAGCAGAGTCACAAAGCCAATACAACATTCACTCCGTGCAAGAGCGGATAGATGCCTTCGCTTTCTTTTCCTTATATTTCTTTATATTTTAATTCTTTACGACTGGATTCCTAGTTCCTACCCTCTTCTCCTACGATGGCACCACCGGCACCCACGAAGAGACAGACGAGACAGAGAGAGTACACACTTTGCAGCGACAGTCGACAGAGACACCAAGCTACTTCCAGTAAATATCATGTGAAACAGGTACCGCTCTAGCTCTATACTCACCTGTTCTAAAATATTCCAAAAATGAAATAAATAATTTTTTAAATAATTATATATATTAAATAATTATATAAAAATTGTGAAATTATTGTGACCATATCATCCTTACACGACACACGACACATAATTTTTTTTATTTTTTTCTCTTACCAAATGTGTAGTGTATAGATTATAAATAGAAGAAATTAATTAGTTTAGGAATAATAAAACTAAAAGAAATTTAAAAAAAATAAAAATAAATATAATGTGTGAAGTGTGAGGATGATAAATAATAATTTTTTTTTTTAAATATCTTTTACAAGTAACGTTGTCTAGCTTGCAACTCTAGTAATCTTATATACAGTCTTAAAATGTATATGTTTTATAATGTTTTTTTAAAAAAGTATAGTCTAATTAAAAAATATTTTTTTATGTGAATCATAAATTTATCTATTTTTTTAAAAAAGATTTAATTAGTGATTTAACATCAATATCGTATTTGATGGGTCAACAAATAAATTTTTAAAAAATATATATAAATTGTTTTTATAATTAAAGATATTTTTAATTAAGAAAGTTGGATTTTCACAATTTTCATTCTAAATATTTGAATCAAGTTATTGTAGTTAAAAATAGCTACTTTATATTTTAAGTATGCAAATCGAATAATATTAATTGAAATCCATGCAACTAATGAGAAATAATAGTTGTAATTATGAGTGTGTAAGTTTGACGTAATCATTTTGAAAAAAAAGTGAATGAATACGGGACTCACATGAAAAAAATTAATTTTTTAATAGTAGATTCTACTCTTTTTCAAATTGATTGCATAATGTTTACACATTTCACGATTGTATGTAAGATTACTCGTAATGAATTGATAATAGTAAATATCATAATATTAATTATAAAAAAATATCTTAAAAATAAGAACCCGGTTATACATCAGCTGCACTCTCTGCACACTGTGATGAGGATTATATCAACAATGCTGATATAAGTAATTTCTCTAAAAATAATTATATAAGATCTAATCCCTGAAATGGCACGTGATTATAATCGATTTATTTTAAATTCTATAAATATTTTAAATCATTTTATATCCACCACGGCCCACCGGTGACACTTTATGGTAAAATTTTAAGATTTTCAAAAACATTTATTTTTTCTCGAGAAATTTTCTCACCCGTCCATCATCACGTGACTGCTCTGTTGTCTGAAAGACGGACACAGACATCGAGAGATGGTGACATGCTTTTTAAAGAGATTCCCAGAGTCTACACACGCGCTTTTACTACTCGATCATTTTCACACATCAAATACTATATTTTTTTTATTTTTTTAGTTGTATTCTGATTTTATTTACTCATCATTCATAGATCAACTATTTAATAAAATAAAAAATAAAAAATTTATGTGTAATATATATTGGAAGAGAAAAGATACTTACAACCATTAATTGTGTAACCGTCACGTAATCGTTTTGAAAAAAATGAATAAAATATGAGACCTACATGAAAAAAATTAATTTTTTAATAGTGGACCTCACTCTTTTTCAAACCGATTACACGACAGTTACGTACTTCACGATTATATGTAGAATTACTCTAAACTAATTGTATTGGAGAGGATTGGATACAAAAAAAATATTTTAATTCATTTCATTTCATTTTATATAATTATTATAATTTTTTTAAATTACTGTATAAAATATAATAAATAATTCAATATTTTTAAATTACTGTATAAATTATTATAATTATTTTATTTAATTTCATCGCAACGCGTACCTGCATAATGTCCAAAACTCTCCCAATCATTTTCCACGTAACAGTACTCATCTGAAAATGCACCTCTCGTGCGTGGGCCCTCACTTTACTGACTCAAACACATACGTTGGTTGTATTAAGTAAAATAATTAAAGTTTTGTTTCTAATAAACGAGAAGAAAATTTATATTTATCATTTTTTTATTTTTTTTTATTTTTTAAATAAAATATAATAAATAATCTATATTCATTAAATTCTAATCAAAATGAGAATAAAAAAAAGAATGATGAGTAGCACTACTAAATGATCCGGTTATGTTAGTCTATAAGATAATTTTTTGACTGAATCAAAAATTTTGATCCATCCATTTTTTAGATCGAGACCAAACCGATACCCTTATAGACAAGACCAGACAGTTATCTATCGGTCCGAGCCAATGCAAAATGGATCAAATATATAAAAAGTCTAAAATTAGTTCTAATTTGTATTTTTTCAGCCCAACTATATAAAAAAGTCCAAAATTTTTCAATTTTGAATATCAATTATTTAACTTTATTTGCACATCTTTTAAAATTATATGTACCGAAACCGACCAATATCCTTATCGGTCCGATCCGAATCGACTGAAACCATTCGGTCTGGTCAGATTTTCCGTTCTAGACTGAAAAACTTACTACCCTATTATTCCATATGCACGAGAGATTATTGCTTTCTATGAATACCTCCTTGGAAAACACCACTTTGTCCACTTTGTTTGACCGCCCTATTTGACCACTGGTCAAATTTTTTTTTACTTAATGATTAAAGAAGTGATTTTAAATGTATTGGTATATTTTTTTATTTTTTTAAAATATTTAAATACATTAAAAAATGTGAAAAAAAAAACGCCTGGACGCACCCAGCTGTAAAGACTTGGCGGCATAGTAGCCTCACCCTATATCCTTTGTAGTTAGTGTATATACCATGATCGAGGGGCACACATTTTGGGAGTAAGATGTGCATGGATTTCATGTGCTGACAAAACAATATAAGAAAACAGTCCTTTTAGGTAAAGAACTGTTGTGTGACCAACAATATTGATTGGAGATTGAAAATTTTTATTTTTTTGATAACTAACCATTATCAGTGTTTAAACTTGATGATTGAATGGTGAGAAGACAAGCAAAACCACAAAATTCTTCACGTAGATTATAATGAAACAATTCAAATTGAGAGTAAATCAATAACTTTTTCATGCACTCAAGAATGAGCATGCAAACAACAAATGTCTTTAGCAATATATTAATAAAACTATCCCAAAAAAATGCTAACATTATTTTAATATGCTCTTAATACTACCATGAAACTTAAATAAGCCAAGAACAGTCCTCTCATTGCAGATCTGGCTAGCAGCTATTGGTTACACTGACTTGTTTGGTTCCTTGACTATACTCGGTTCAATTGAGTTTGGCTCAGATTTAGACCTATTTTAATAACCAAATACTTAATTCTCAAATCACTAAATTCATCTCAACTCAAAATTTCTTTATACGTGGGACACACAATTTTTTTCAATTTAACACATATTTACAAGCGGGATCCACAACCTTTTTCAACTTTTTATAAATACATGACATGCATGGTTGTCTGTGTACTTAACTTATGAGTTAGTTTTACCTTACAAATTACTTTATTTGTAAAGGTTGTTTCCTTGACCATCATCAAAGTTTCTATCACAACTTATTCAACAAAGCCGGATCGTGGGAAGCAATGAATATAATGGACGCAAAGAATATCTCATCAATTTTCACACTTTTTCATATTGAGATCTACTTTTTTTTTTTTATATTATAAATTACGCGCAAGACTTATATATTTGAAACTTATATATATTTTTTGATAAATAATTGGAAACTTATATATGTCATTATTATTTCTTATTTCTTTACAATGGTACGATTATGATGTAGTGTACTATTGTTGAAGATGGTCCACGGTTAGTAATTTAGATTGCGTTTGAATATTGAGTTGAGCTCTCTATAAATAGTAGTGAGTTGAAATAGTGAAGTGTTTTCTATGGAGCCTACTTAAAATGAGTTTAGATGTGTTTGGATATATTTATAGGAAGTTGAAAAAAGTTGTGGATCCCACATGTAAAGAAGTGTTGAATTGAAAAAATTTGTGGGTCCTACGTATAAAGAGATTTTGAGTTGAAATAAGTTTAATGATTTGAGAGTTAAGTATTTAGATATTAGAAGATGTTAAATCTAAATCGAATTCAATTGAGATGAGTGCAGTTAAGGAACCAAACAAGCCAAAATAAAATAATGGGTATTGTAATCATTTCACATCATGATGAAAAATGAAAACATGCATGTTGAGAACCCTTTTATGTTCGTCTTTCTAGTTTGAAGTAAAATATAAGATATTTTAGTAATAGATAATCGAGATAAATGAAATGACCATTTTTATCCAAAATGCAAAACATATAATAAATTCCTTGAACCCTAGATCCTTTTTTTTTTCTTTGGAAAATGCGAAAACCCACATATCAATTGATTATCGAATCCTTACCATTGAGAACAACTTCTTCTTCTTCTTCTTCTTTTTTATTTTTTTTTATTTTAATTTGAAGTCATACTAAACTACTAAAATTATGTCACTTGGGATGTTTTTCCATTCATTCATTCTAAAATTTTGTTATGTATAATTATTTTTGTGTATTTTATTGATGTGATTGACCAAAACAGTCATTTTATATTAAAAAAAATAACGCAATCAATCACATTAATATAGTGTACTAAAAAGTACACAAAAATAACTCCATATAAAATTTTTGATCACTCTACTCACACACAAATGATTATCCAAAGCCACATTTCATATATTCCATGAAGTAATTTTCAAATTCTGCTTTCCCGTTAGTTGATTGAATTTATTTCATCTGTCGTTGATGGGAACAATATTTCTTGAACTTGTTTGGATTCACAGATGAGTTGAGACGGATTGAGATGGTTTGTAAATAGTAAAATAAAAGTTGAATTATTATTTATTATATTTTGTGTGAAAATTTGAAAAAATTGTTTTGAAATTTGAAAAAATTGAATTTTTTATTATATTTTATATAAAAATTTAAAAAAATTATAATAATAAGATGAAATAAATTGAAGTGGATTTTAAATAGAATCGAGATAGAATCGTACTTGTTAGTTGTTAGTACAGTTTTGGAAGCAAATGGCGTGAACATCGAGATTGAGTTGATGTTGCCTAAAAAGATAAAATAGAGAGCAGGCTTTCTGGGTGTACGAAGGTTGGCTCGGGCGACAACAGATTAGCTCGTGAACAATTTAAGTTTAGGATAATGCTACATGCGCCGCTGAAGGCTGAAGCTACCGCTGGGCTATAGTATTTTTTTAGATATATATTTTTTTAATTTTTTTTATATAGATCTATTTAATAATTTTAAATATTTTAAAAAAATAAGATAAAAATTATAATATTATTAAAAAATATTTCTTTAATCACGAAGTAGAATTTTTTACTTTGTAATTAAGAAAATATTTTTTAATGATTTTGTTTTTACTTTCTGATTAAGGAAATATTTTTTAATAATTATTTTTTTTTACTTTCTGATTAAGGAAGTGTTTTTTAATGATATTTTAAATTTATTTTATTTTTAAAAAATATTTAATAATTTTTTATTTTACTTCGTGATTAAGAAAATATTTTTTAATATTTATTTTTTTTACTTTCGGATTAAGAAAATATTTTTTTAATGATATTTTAAATTTATTTTAATTTTTTAAAATATTTTAAAATAATAAAAGATTTATATAAAAAATAATTTAAACAAAACACATATAAAATAATACTACACCCCAACGGGAGCTCCCAGCAGGGCTGTAGCACGATCCTTAAGTTTAATATGTATATATTTTATTTGAATTCGGTTTTTTTATTCGTAAATATTAATATATATTCAATATTAAACAAGTAAAATTCGCATAAATTCTATTCAATTCGATTTAGATTGTGAACTAAACTTTTATAAGTTGGATTTGACTGGTTAGATTTCGTTTGAAAGCTGGTAATATATTTTATATACTTAATTATATATTATTAATTAAATTATAATTTATCTTATTTAATATATATATATATTATGTTCCCGAAATGTATATAGGTTAATTTGTATAATAATATATCATACAATTAGAACTATTTATTTATTATATTATCTATATGTATTAAATAATTTACGTATTTTTTTTTAATTTATAACTATAAGTTATTTTATAAAATTGAGTTCGAGCTCGAGTTGTTTCTTTATTTTTAATCGAACTCGAGCTAAATTCAAACAACATTAATGATTAAAGAGCAGAGTTCAAACAAAAATATTCGATTTTTATTCAAGTTTGAGCCGGATTCAAATGAGTAAACATGTTAATCGAGCCCGAATACTCTTCTATTGACTCGGTTAGTTTACAATCATAAGCATGACCTATTTCAATGCTTAAGCCTCAAAGGACAGTAAAGTACTTTGAGAAGCTAAAAGATAGACGTGAATCTAAAGAGTTTTTGGGATATATGATATATGGCTTTGCTGAGTAGTGTTATTTGAAGGCTTTTACACCAAACACCATCTGTATGATATTATTTGATTTGTAAGATTTAAATTTTGAAATTTATTTTCAAAATCAAATTATGCTACATAAATAGTGTATAATGTAAAAGCTTTCAAATAAAATTATTCTTACAAATGAGTAGTGCAATATATCCCATCAATGCCCAATGCGGGTAAGCCAGATTTATCAAGAACATACAATGACTAACCAGAAACTTTTCCAAAGATTTGCAAGACCATCAGCAACTCTATTTTCTTCCCGATAAGCATGACATCTTTCAAAAGACATATATGATGAGAGATCAAGAATTTCTTCCCAAATCTCAAAGATAGCGCCACGGGGCTACTAATTACGATGATTAAAGGTTTATTTGGGAATATAACTGCTTTCATATATTCTCAAACTACCTTTATTACTATTTACAAACGGTTTACTATTATTCACAAATTATTTTACTATTATTTACAGATGATTTGAGATATTTTAGCATCCAAACAGAACCTAAACCAATTCACTATGAGCATCGAATCAATCTCAACAATGATATTCAAAAGCTGCAATTAATAACACAAAACCAAACCAAACTAAACTTTATGGCAGAAATTTTGACAACAAAGCTGTTTGTCACACATCCAAGGCTACAAGAGAAACCATGAATGAAAAGCTCTTCCTGATTCCTTATTACTCTCTCATGGCTTGCTAAGCCAGGAATTCCTTTAGATGTACCATCAATATTCAGTGCACATGCCCAAAAGATCAGGACTCCTTGTAAGCAAAAAGGGTTCAGGAACTTGAGTTGCACTGGCTTGATAAAGAGGGACTTTAGGACAACAATGCTCATGCTCTGCATGAATTTTGTAGCCTTTACCAGAGGACTTTCATCTTGAAGCCATAAGGTGAGTTTCCTCCAAATAAAGTCTGCATTTTTAACTTATTATCATACCTGGATGAGTTCGGGAATAATCACAATTCCCAAACAATCAATCAAGGTTGGAAGTAGTTGAAGTGTGAGATCATAAAACTGGTCCGACCCTTTAGAAGCAGACCACCAGGAAGAGTAGTGCTATATCTCCCGAGAGATGCAGCCCGAAAGTCCACCGAACAGGTAAAAAATATTTTTTTATTTTTTATTTTTTTTTATTTCATGTATTTTTTTAATCATCATAAACACTTATAAATAAAAAATAAAAAATTCACAATATCATTAAAAAATATTTTCTTAATCACTTAATAAAAAAAAAAAGATTTCAAAAAACATCTTCATGACACATCTTCGAAACATTTAGCATTTCTGCCAGCAGTAAATACATTTATCTTTCCAAGAGAAAGTGGTTACTAAAAGCAGTCCAAGCATGTCAGAAAAATGGATAATGCATGCTACTTGTCCCGACAAATAGGTCCCGACATATATATATATATATATTTACTTAATGATTAAGTAAATATTTTTGAATGATATTGTGATTTTTTTTAAATGTGTAAGAATATAAAAAAAAATGAAAAAACATCAAAATAAAAAAAGACCCAATGACCTTATCGGGACACATCCTCGATGCTACACCCTCGGTAGGACCGTCCCCAAAAAATATGTCCATAAATTTCTTGCAATAGAGCATAAAAAAAAAAGAAGAAGAAGAAGAAGGAGGAGGAGGAGAAGAAGATGAAAATGATTTCATGACTCCACATTTTGCAAACACCATGCAATTGCATCGAGATACAAGAGAAATGCTACAAATTTGTACATTTCGATCAAAGCCGGCCAATACCAATGTTTTGAATACCGTACCGGACGTCGTACCGGTCAAGGTACTAGAACGAAATATTTCGATACCGGTACCGTTTCGAGATAGCGTTTCGGGATAACATTTCGGGATAATCGATATATAAAAATTATATTCTAAAATAATAGTCTATATATAAATAAATTATATATAAATACATATATATATATATAAATTATAAATAGTCTAGTCTGAATTAGGGGTTAAAAAATAAGTTTGTAGGTTGAAAAAATATAAAAAAAACACTTGCCGAAATATCAGCCGGTACAGGCCGGTACGAAACAAATATAGTACCTGTACCGGCCGGATGGCCGGTACGAAAAATTTCGGCCGTACCGGTCGGTACGGTACAAAATTCACAACACTGGCCAATACCATCTTTACATATTGAGAGTATTTCTATATACAATTGTGAAGTGTGCAAGCGCCACATAATCTTTTTTAAAAAGAGTGAAATCTAATATTAAAAAATAAATTTTTTTTTTTCTGATGTGGATCTCATATTTACTCAATTTTTTCAAAATGATTATGTATTACTTGCGCACTCCACAGCTGCAAATATAATTTCTCTTCCAGATTTCTTCGACAAGGATACTGATATTCAAGGGAAAATTTGGATTTCAGACAAACCTACCCACCATGAAAAAACTGGAGAGTTCTGAAAAATCCCAGCATACATTGTAGAAAACATTCCATCATTTGAGTGATTTTCCACACTCTTATATCCAGCCCTCTTTTCACGTGATGGGAAACTTAAGCACTTCTTGTACCAAAGTTTGGCCACCGATAGCGACTAATTTGGAAGAGTCCCAACTAGAATCAAAACTGTTAAACAACGTGTGCTGATGTTCTTAGTCTTTGATGGCCACAAGTCTTTTCCTCGCCCTTAGCACACACTTTTTCCTAACAAGAACAAACCAGGCATAGCTGTAAAGTAGGATTCACAACGTACAGAAAAATCTTTACTTGCTAAGGACCCATTACCTATCCAATTTTCAAACAAAAACTGATAGCGCGCACCACTTCTAACATTCCATTGCCATGCTCTGATCTTGGTGAATGGTTGGGAAATGGCAACGTATTCATGATGACCTCCACATTACTTAGTCATAAGATGTACGTAGATTGAATAGCATCAACCCTTGAGCTCTTCTTTAAGTACCTTTGCCTAAAAGATTGTACCAATTAGAAGAGTTCCCTGTAATTACTCTCCAAGCCAACTTACACTGGAGGGCTTGCAAAGAATATGGCTACCTAAGCCTCCCTTTAATTGGGTTGGTCTACAAAGCTTTAGCCATGAATAAGACTGTTCATCCGGACCGGGTAAACCCGGCCCGGTCTGGAATTGCTAAAACCCGGACCTGTCCGGTTTGGGTAGGGTTTGAAATCCGGATACTGGATTTTAAACTCGGTACTCGGATTCCATTTTATTCATCTAAAATCCCTGTCGCCGCTTTCTATTCGTCTCTCTCTCTCTCTCATCTAAACATTGCCCCTGCTCCAGCCGAAACCCTACTTCTCTCCATCTTCTCGTTCTCCAATCGAAACCCAGAGTCCAAACCGAAACCTCTTGATATCTCTCTCTGAAACCCTAGCTCTCTCTCTCTCTCTCTCAAAGTCCAAACTGAAACCTTAGCTCTCTCTCTAGTTGTATCTTCTACTTCTCTCTCTCTCTCTCTCTCTCTCTCCAAAGCCATAGCCTTTGAGTTTCTAAGGCATTTTCTCTTGCTGGAGTTTCTAACACTATATCAGAAGGCTTGAGCCCGGAAGACTTTGGGAGTGAATCGTGGGTAAGCTGTTGCTCTTTTTTTTTTAAAAAAAAAAAAAAATCTTTTTGAGGTGCTTAGATGTTTTCAAAACCGATCTGTGCTTTATTAATAAGAATCGACACTCTAGTTTCGGTAAGTTCTAGATTTTAGACTTCTCCAATCGAAATCTCCACCCTTGCCCATGAGGGGGCGGGTAGCACCCTTACTCTTCGATAGAGCACTTCTAAATTTTAGACTAATGCTCTAAGGTTGCCTATATCTAAATGAGTAGTGCTAGGGCTACGACACTTCTATCAAATAGTCTAATTTTTTTTTTCAAACATTTTTTAAACCCACTTAAACATTTTTACAAATAAAAAATTCAAAAACTCATTAAAAAAAAAAATCTTTTTGAGGTGCTTAGATGTTTTCAAAACCGATCTATGCTTTATTGATAAGAATCGACACTCTAGTTTCGTTAAGTTCTAGACCCACAAACAAAGGATTTTGTTTTGATGCAGAGAGATTTGTTAGCTAGTATGTTATCTGGAAATGCAGGTCATGGAATTTCTCAAGTCACTGGTGACATTGAAAAAGTGAAGTGCTATATATATATATATATATATATATATATATCCTGTTATTGGCTCTGAGGATGCCTTCATATCAATCATTCATTACTTAGAAACATTTGTTAATTCTTTTAAATATTATTATTTGGATGTTCATAAGATTTTCATGTATCAATATTAATGGGTTGTTAAGATATAGGTTTCTGATTAAACAATCCTTCATTTCGATCTGTTTTTCAAATAATCTATTTTTTGTTGTTTATGATACTGATCTTGTTCCCTGATGTCATTTTCCTCTGCGATTTGATTTGGTGGGGGATATTGGTTCTGCTTCAGATCTTGATGGTAAGCCTTTACAAAAGCACTTTATGTTTGTTTAGAAAATTACATTAATTAGCTCCAAACTTAATTACACTCATTTTTGTTTAATTAATTGCAAACATCCTTAAAAACTTATTTAGTTCTTTCTTCTGGTGCTGTTGCTAATTAAATGTCACCATGCATTGAGTAGGTGATTTTTGAGGTATGCATGCATAAATATATATAAATTATATTCTAAAATAATAGTCTATATATGAATAAATTATATATATAAATTATAAATAGTTTGATTTGAATTGGGGGTCCAAAAATGAGACTGCAGTTTGAAAAAATGAAAAAAGAAAAGAAAAGTAAAGGTCGAAATCCGATATATCGGCTGGTACCGGCCGAAATTTTACCCGGTATGAAACAAGGGTCTTCTATCTACCGGCTACTCGGCCGGTACGGCATATTTTGGCCATCCTAGCCGGTACGAAACGAAATTCAATACACTGCATAAAACCCATTTCTTTTTAAGAAACCTTCAAAATCACCTCAAAAGAAGTCCGCAAAGGCTTTGTACAGCTTGTCAATCATTTTTTTTTTTGGTGGAGATAACTAACATGACCTAGACATTTTAGCAAAGTAAGTTGCCCCTGACAATAGCATTGAATGAATATTTATATTCATTGCTTCCCACGATCCGGTTTTGTTGAATAAGTTGTGATAGAAACTTTGATGATGGTCAAGGAAACAACCTTTACAAATAAAGTAATTTGTAAGGTAAAACTAGCTCATAAGTTCAGTACTTGACAACCTGCATGCATATCATATATGCGTTCATCTAAGAAACATTGTATGTATGTATATATATATATATATTGTAAACAGCAAACATACTTTTTAGTATTGATTGGAATTAAGATCCAAAATTGTTGGGATAAAATTAATAGATCCGGCCATGGGTTTTAGTCCAGCCCATTGGTATATAAAGAGCCACTGGTAGAATAGAGGAAGAGAGAAAGAAATACGAGAGGAGCTGCCATGCACTTGGTAAGAGGAATAAAGCTCATGATCTGACATGCAAACGGGAAAAATGCAGACCTAAAAAAGTAGGTTATAGCTAAAAAGGTGAGAAAATACATAAAGCAAGGTACATAATTTCAAGGAGAAGAAACAAGATGGATAAAAGGGAAAGAACTTCTTGACTCTAGGCTCCCTCTCTCTATACCTGCTTCTGCACAATCAGGAGCTGAGGAATCATCTTCAACCTCTCTTCAACTTTCATTTTTAAGAGCAAAGCAAGTTATGAGAGATCGTAAAATTACCAAATATAATGAATTTCACCCTCAAAAGACTCATGGACGTATGTCTTAGTGCTGAATTACATAAATTAGGTGTCTCTCTTTATTTATATTTTATGCACTTTATTTACTGTTTGAGTCATGGATAAGCATCCAAGCACCAAGCACTACTGTGGGCCATTCGACCTTGCTATTGGCTTTCGGCCTTGACGAAAAATTGCATCAACCATTAGCGCCGTTTGTGTGGGATGAAATGATATGTCTTATGACCCGAAAAAAAACAAAAAGGAAAAGAGATCTCTTCGTCAAAGTAATAAGTCCTCTATCTAAAACTTTTCATTTTGTTTATGCGATTTAAGTTCAAATTACACGCCATACACAACATGGATAAAGCTGGTGCACACGCAGGCGGCAGGTGAGCTCCCCAGCATATATAACTCGCTCCATGCGATTGGAGCATTAGGCAAGCATCATGCCAATCACTAGAATGTGTATATTGAGCACTGGCTAGAACGGCGAGGAGTGAAAGTAACCAACACAACTCATCCAAGGTGGTGAGACATACCCACCACAAGTTGAGTTGCCCATGCAAGGCGAGCTGCCCACCACATCTCACCCACATGGGATGAGCTTGCCATGCAAGCGAGCTCCCCAGCATAACTCGCTCCAGGCAGTTGGAGCATTAGGCAAGCATCATGCCCATCACTATATAGAATGTGTATATATATCAAGCACTGCCTAGAACGACGAGGAGTGAAAGTAGCCAACACAACTTGTCCAAGGTGGCAAGATACCCACCACAAGTTGAGCTCCCCATGCTTAAAAGGGTTTGACATGCAGTTTGGAGCTGCTAAGTATAATTTTCCCTTTTTGTTTTTATATTATGGGCATTTTTATCATTTTACCCGATTTTTATATTATGTAATAATAAAAAACATTATTCAACGTTGAGAACTTTGTGTGACTTTAGAACTAGTCTAGGAGAGTACTCTCTTTGATCTCACAAATACCCAAAAGTCTAGAAGAACACTTAAAAACTCATAGAAAACATACAGTCACCTTGAACAACTGATGTATATATGATCTTCTCTTTGGGTTTTCCCCAATGAGTTTCATATCTAGAATCCCTTTAAATAAACTAAGAAACAATTGAACAACGTACTTGGAGACTAAGAAAATCCTATTTTGGATCATTTTCTCTCAACTTGTGTAGGCTATGGTATGTGAAATTTTTATTATCATTGTTCAAACCACAAGTATGTATCTTTGTTAGGTCAATTTTGTTTAGATTTTCAAACTGATAACCAGTTTTGGCCCATTAAATAACAGAAGTGCAGAAGATAACCAGTTTTGGCCCATTAAATAACAGAAGTGCAGAAGTTTCATATACTACAAACGTTGTAGAGTTTTGAATTATGTTTCTAACGGCATCAACTTGTCTTCATCTAGTTTACATATATCAAAAGATATGACCTTTTACTCAGATAAGGTTATTCTTGAACTTCAAATATAAGCACGAGTTTTTCTTGTTTTGTGCCGAATTCATCACTCAGTTCATTTGAACCAAAGTTTTGAATTCCGTTCCGGTGACCATTCCAGTTGAGGTTTTGACTATGATTTGCACCCAAATTGAGAGCTATGGCTATTGATTGTCAATGACAACACTTTCACGTGGAACATTTTTGTATTCTCAACTTTTGTAAAAATAATATCCCATTTCACTTTCAAGCAAGAAGAGCAGGTAGTTGACTCTCGAGTCCTCAACCCTTGGGCAAGTTGTCATTATTTATTAATTGGGTTTTGCTGTACATAAGTTAAAGTGTTAACACATTATTTATTGTGGGATCTATTTAGAGCTCGTTTTAATAATGAGATGAGATGAGATGAGATGAGATGAGATGAATTGAGATGATTTGTGAATAGTAGTGAGATTATTAGTTGAGATGAGATGGTTTCATCTCACCTCAGTATCCAAACAGGCCCTTAATGTTTATTAAAAAAAATCAAAATATCAATAATTTCTTAAAATAGATGATGCAAGATGCTTAGATATTAATGTTGTGTCAAGTATGTAAAAAATTGAAACTTTTAAATAGATTTTTTTTTACTACGTACGTATGTTCAAGATTAATTTATTACATGAATTTATTAATATATTACATGAAACTATATTAATTTATTAAATAAACATTTATTATTCTACTTGTATATTAAAACAAATGAAAGAAAAAAAAATGTTTGAGAATGTAATTATAATCGATAAAAGACAAATTATCCAACAAAACGCCAATGAAATATGCCCAAGCCACGAGAAAAGAGGCTATGCGCATGTTTGGAATTGCAGTGGAAAATATTGCTTATAGTTTTAAGACTTATAACTTATAATTTAAGTAATAAATTTTACTATTAAAAAGTTATTTACTGTTTGGTAACCATATGTTTAAAGCACTTTCAAACATATTACATTTGTTTGGAAACAAATTTAAAATGTACTTTTTGAGGTAGAAATGACGATTATTTGAATTTTTAAAAATTATGACCATATCATTAAAAGTTTAAAAGTTGTAATTATTTAAAAGTTATATGGGTATTTTCATCCATTGACAATTTTTTTAAAATTCGAATTACGTTATGCATTATCCGAAAAAGTACGTATGAGCAAAAATATCAAAATGATGTTTTTTCTTAAACATATTTTTTAGCTTATTTGAGATTAAAAATATTTTAATATGTAACATCCAAATAACTTTTTTTTTTTATTAAAGAACTTTTAAAACTATTTAAACACTTTTTAAAACTCCTGCCACAACCCCAAACAAACCCTATATATTCACTTGACAAGCCTATAAACCCTCAAAAGGCCAGCTAAGCCTATTCACTTGATCTTATTAAGTTTGGCTATAATTACACAAATACAACCGTATAAAGTTTTTTTTTTTTTTGGTAATTACTGAAGATATCTGGAATGGGGGTGCTACTCTTAGGGCTGTAAAAATAAACTAGAGAATCGACCTGAACCGGTTGGTTCGGTTCGAGACTGGTTCATCCATTTTAAAAACCGGTCATAACGGGTTCGGTCTCGGTTTTATGTTTCTAGGACCGGACCGGACCGGTTCGCATATTTATATATTTTTAATATTATATATAATATTTTTTGTATTATATATAACTTTTATAAATTATAATTGTATATGAAATAATGTTATATTATAATTTATAACATAAAATTTTAATCTTAAACATGAATATTTATTTGATCATATGTTTTAAATATAAAATATATATATTAATTATATTTTATGGCTTAATAAATTCTTAATATATTCCTTTTGATAAATATATTAGTAATACTAATATACATTAGTATATTAATTACTATATTATCACTAACATATACTAATAATTACCAATGGCATTACTATACAATAATAGTATTAGTGTATTACTAATATATATTAAAAATCGAAAAACCGGTTCGAACTGGACCGAAACCGATAAAATCGGAAGTATCAGTTTAGGAGGGTAATCGGTGCAGTATTAGTTCTTGAAAATGTAAAACTGGTGTATACCGGCTCAGTCCCAAAATTTGTCCATAACCAGATCGGTTACACCCCTAGCTACTCCTACCGAGACATTCGGTACCCAACAATGGATTCTTTTATTTTTTCAAAGCAATGTTTATGTATATTTTTTTAAATACTAAAAAACTAAACACACAAATGCTTAAAAAAATGCTAATCGGTACATTTTATCCATAAACTTTGTTGATGGGAGTATTATTTTCCATTGGGGAATATGGGTGTCCGATCCTTATGGACCAACCAGAATGGTAAAATATGTAAATCCAGAGTAGGGTGTAGAAGGATATAGTCTTAGAATGTACAAGTTTAGCGCACTCACTTTGAAAAAAAGTAAAATTCATCATTAAAAACATAATTATTTTCATGTAAGTCTCATATTTAATCACTTTTTTTAAATGGAGTGTACGAAACTTGCACATTTTAAGATTACAAATATCATTTTCCTTATACATATTAGCAAGTTTATTCTGTCCTAATGTTAGTCCACCCCAACATCTAAAAGATTACGCATGGGAAAGATTGAAACCGTCATTTTCAGTAGAATCGGCACTTTTTTTTCCCGCTTTTGTTGAAGCTGGAGCCATGTGCTCACAATTTTATTTTCTAAAAAGAAATAAAATAATCAACAAGATAAGAAATATGTGCTTTGAAAAAAGAATTATATTAATAAGTTGGTGTAAACTCGTCACACTGTCATGCCAGAGGTGTAGATACAGGTTTTTAACCCAAGTATAAGAGTATTATTAGTGAGCTAGGCATAGTCAGTCAGATCAAAATTTAGCTAATTTACTTAAAGAAAAATTCTAGACATAAGCTTCACACCCTGCACACCTACTTAAAAACATATCATTTTATCTTTTTACCCACAAAATGAAAATGATTCTAGATATATTTGTAAGTAAAATAGGATAAAAATGTATAATGACATGTTTTTAAATGGGTGTGCATGGTGTGAGGTTTATGGATAGTACCGCTCTTACTTAAAACATATCTACATCAAACTCAACAAGTGGAGTTGACTCGGGTCCCCACTCTCTCTAGGAAAGATGAGGTATTTTCTCTCTATGGTTCTTACAGAACATAGAGCCTTACTCTCTTAGACTCTTGTCTGAAGAGTGGTTAGTTAGAAAGGTCATTTACATTTGCTATGGAGGAGGAACTCTCTAGTGTATACGAGGGTCTCAGACTTACAGAAGAAGAAAAACAAGAAATACTTACTGATGGGGTAGTAGTGTCGATCATTCACAGTTAAGTCTCAATCCAAGGGATCATATTTTTTACTAAGTTGAAGCCTTACTCACTATAAGAAAAATAGATTTTTGTGGCTATTTAATTACGGCGAAAAGATTATTTGTGACCAAAACAGATTCATTTTAGCTGTAAATAGTTATTTCACTGAAATTAACTGGCCACAAATAAGCAGTTTTCTTATAGTGCCTACAATAGATAGATAAATATGACTTGCATTAAAAATTATCCTAATTTGATTAGTATGATCCAGAAAATTACTATGCATATATTGTTGTTTTTACGAGAAAAAGAAAATTCAACAACTTGTCAATAATGCCAAGAAATCTGGGAAGCAATGAAATTAATATATTAAGAGCACTAGATGACCAACTTTACGAATTTTTCTCACAAGAAAAGCAAAAACAAAAAAAGAAAAAATGTTTAAACAAAGAAAATAAGAGGAGAAGGGAATGGTTGTTGAGAAGTGGATGGCAGGGGCAGCATGTGTGCAGCGTAGTACAGACTAGGAGTAATTCCCGACACCAATGCAAAACTTTGCATTTAAAAGGTTTAAATCCTGTCCGATAAGGAATGAATGGAAGATCCAAAGGTCAAGAACTATGGAAGTCGAAGTGTGGCTGGTTAAATGAATATAATTTCGGATCGAAATGCTTATTTCGGGCGAAACACTTGAATCAGGCCGGAATGGATTTGACCTAGAACAGAACAACTCATTACACTGTATCGGTTACTGTTCAGGTACGAAAAACTTTGTTATGAAATTAAAAACTTTGTTATGAATTCGATACTCATCTTGATAAATAATAATAAAAAAAACTTATTTTGAAATACAAAATTTTACTAACATAAAATATAACCTAACAAAAAGCTAAATAAAAAATAAAATTTTAATTTAAGAAAATAAATTAAAAAAATTATTAATATTTATCAAATTAGACTTTTTAGGTGCTTCAAGTTACCGCAAATTAAAATGATTTTGAGTTTGCAGGAGAGAGTTTTCCCCATGCATTATGGATTAGGGGTGGGCAACGGGGCTCCGTCTCCCGCTACCCCGTCTCCGATCGCCCCGTCCCGTATGGAATATCTCATGCGGGACGGGGGGCGGATTGACCCTTGCGGAGCCCCGCCCCGCCTCCCGCTCCGCACTCCTCTCTTTTTTAATGTAAAATTTTTTAATTTTTAATATTTATATAAGTAATTTATATAAATATATTGTATATAAATATATATAATTTGTTAAAAACTTGAATTTAACTTCAAATTAATGGATTACCTTGGCCTCTTAGGCCAACCATTATATAGGAGGCCAATGCAATACAATAGTGATAGTTAAGCAATGTGGGACATTCGGATCCGCATATAGGTTAACTATTGTATTGGATGTGCATTCGGATCCACATATGGGTTTATAATACAGTCCAATATCCGATTAGTTAGCTTGTAATCGAAGACTTGGATTTGTTAAAGTATCGTTTTGAAAAAGATAGACTTCAAACACAAAACGACATCATTTTAAAGATCAAAACAATGTCCTTTCACAAATAAGATTTGTTTTTTGAAATGTTAAAAACAGTATAAAATAAAAGGGCAGATGCCTAAATGTAGGTCTAAGGCCGTTGAAAATGGTGCCAAATTATACGACTTTGTTTTGCACCCAAATTGAGAGCTATGGCTATTGATTGTCAATGACAACACTTTCACGTGGAACATTTTTTCATCCTCTAACTTTTGTAAACATAATATCCCATTTCACTTTCAAGCAAGAAGAGCATGTGGTAGTTGACTCTCGAGTCCTCAATCCTTGGGCTCGTAGAAGTTCATGTCGTTATTTATTAGAGAAATGATAGTTGCAGTTGTAAGTGCACAAGTATTGTATAATCACTTTGAAAAAAGTAAATAAATAAGAGACCTATATGAAAATAAACTAATTTTTTAATAATAAACCTCAATCTTTTTCAAACGAATGCACAACGCATACGCACTCCACGACTGTATGTAGTATTACTCTATTTATTAATTGAGTTTTGTTGTACATAAGTTAACGTGTTAACACATTATTTATTGTGGGATCTATTTAGAACCCGTTTAAATAGTGAAATAAGATGAGATGAATTGAGATGATTTATGAATAATAATGAGATTATTAGTTGAAATGAGATGAGATGATTTCATCTCACGTCTGTATTCAAACGGGCGTTAATGTTTAAAAAAAATATATCAATAATTTCTTAAAATAGATGTGCAAGATGCTTAGATATTAATGTTGTGTCAAGTAAGTAAAAAATTGAAACTTTTAAATAGATTTTTTCTTTACTACTTTGATTGTTTGCTCTCTTTGCACAAACCATGTGGTTGGTACGGGGCTATGTCCCACTTCTTTGACACTGGTTTGGGGGCAGTACTTCACTTCCATGGCTAAAAGAATGGGGAAAAAACTAAAAAGGTTAAAAAATAAATAAATATTTGGTTCAAACAAACATTTATAAAAAGTAATTATAAATTAGTATAATTTGCATATGATATGTTCAAGATTAATTTAATTTGCATATGATATGTTCAAGATTAATTTATTACATGAATTTATTAATATATTACATGAAATTATATTACTTTATTAAATAAATTTTTATTATTCTATTTGTATATTAAAATAAATGAAAGAAAAAAAAAAGATGTTTGAGAATGATATTATAATCCATAAAAGGCAAATTACCCAACAAAATGCCAACGAAATATGCCCAAGGCATGAGAAAAGAGGCTATGTGCCTGTTTAGAATTGCATTGAGAAATATAGCTTATAGTTTTAAGATTTATAGTTTGTAACTTAAGTAATAAGTTCTATTATTAAAAAATTATTTACTGTTTGGTAACCATATGTTTAAAGCAGTTTAAAATATGTTATATTTGTTTGGAAACAAATTAAAAATGTACTTTTTGAGATAGAAATGATGATTATTTGAATTTTTAAAAATTATGACCATATTCTTGAAAGTTTGAAAGTTGTAATTATTTTAAAGTTATATGGATATTTTCGTCTATTAATAATTTTTTTAAAATTTGAATTACATTCTACATTATACGGAAAAACACATTTGAAGAAAAAGATTAAAAAACATCTTTTTAAAATGATGTTTTTTCTTAAATGTATTTTTTAGCTTATTTGAGATTAAAAATACTTTAATATATAATACCAAAACTTTTCAATTTTTCTATCAAAGAACTTTTAAAGCTATTTAAGCACTTTTTTAAAACTCACGCCACAACCCCAAACAGCCCCTATACATTCACTTGGCAAGCCTACAAACCCTCATAAGGCCAGCTGAGCCTATTCACTTGATCTTATTGAGTTTGGCTATAATTACACAAATACAACTATATAATTTTTTTTTTTTTTGTAATTACTGAAGATATCTGGAATGGGGAGTGCTACTCCCACCGAGACATTCGATACCAAACAGTGTATTCTGTTTTTTTTTTAAAAGCATTTTTTTGTATATTTTTTTAAATATTAGAAAAATAAATACACAAATACTTTTAAAAAACACTAATCGGTACATTTTATCGGTAAACTTTGTTGATGGGAGTATCATTTTTCAATCAATATTTTAATAGAATAGTGATATATTTAGAGAATTTGTTATTTGGTGTTATTGAAAAGTGACTAGCTAAATTTAAAAAAAATGAACTTCCTAGTCAAAATTTGACCAAAGAATGGGTAGGCCACTCTTCAATAGGGGTGGGTAGTGGGTGCCTGCCACCCACTGCACCACCCCGTTTACCTCGGCCCCGCCTGGCCAGGACGGGGGATCTGCCCTGCAGAGGTGGGGGACGGAGGGGACTCAGCCCTGCCCCACCCCCGCATATATAAGGGGAACTCAGATCCCCAAGTTTTCTGTTTTACTTTTCCAGAACCTTCTTCAGCAACTCAGTCCCTCTTCTCTCTCGATCTCTCTCGTCTTTGTTTCTCTCGATCAAAACTCTCTTAACAGTTCGCACATGATCTCTCTCGATCTCTCTTGTCTTTGAGCCTCTGCCCCTCCTAGGTAGATGAATCCACTGCTTCAACCCTCTTCGTCTTCTTCCTCAAAATCTCCTTCCTCTGACCAGCTTCGTTTGCAGGACTCTCTCTTTATTTTGCAGGTTCTTGAAGCTTTTGTTTTCCTTACATGTATTTCACAAGAAACCAGATTAATATGGAAGGAAAAGAAGAAACCAACACGTCTGCGAGCTCCACAGACTACAGAGGGCAGAGCCTGTTTCCAGATCTTCAAACGAGGTTATTTCGCTCCCCTTCGAGTTCGCTCTGTGCTAAAACCCAATCCCTCTTCTCTCTCGATCTTCAAACCAAATTTTCACTCTCATTTTCTTTTGGGGGGTTTGATTCCGTCTGTAAGTTCTAGGGTTTGGTTTCAATGGTTTGTCGTTGTGGTTGGAAAAATGGTGGACACTGGACACGGTACTAATCAATTGGGGTGGGGAGGGGACGGATAGAAGTCCATCCCCGCATGGACGGGGGCGGATTGTGGGAAAGAAATCCCCACCCCCTCACCCATGCGGGGGCCGAGGTAGGGGGCGAGTAGCACTCCTACTATTCGATAGAGCACTTCTAAATTTTAGACTAATGCTCTAAGGTTGCCTACATCTAAATTAGTAGTGCTAGGGCTACGACACTTCTATCGAATAGTCTATTTTTTTTTTCAAACATATTTTAAACCCATTTAAACATTTTTACAAATAAAAAAATTCAAAAACTCATTAAAAATATTTTCTTAACCATTAAGTAAAAAAAATTTAAAAATATAAATAGAAAAGTCGGTAGAAATCCACGCTGGATCTACCATTTCTCTATCTAAATAAAAAAAATTCTTAACACATTTTAAGGGACCAATTGTACTATGAGGAAGACAACCAACCTCAAATGAACCTGTTAATACCAAAAATTTCACAACAGACCGGAAGGGAGGAAATAATGATCTCCGGACCACGTTGGTGATTCAAACATCGATACGGTGCTCTTCATGTTTATCCATGAAATAATAATAGATAACCAAATAAAAATAAATAAAGAGAGACACATAGATTTACGTGATTCGACATAAAAACCTACACTCACGGGTTGTTTGTGGGCAAAATCCACTATAATTGGTGATTTTACAATCTCTTATGGCCTCACATATTACTCAATACAATGGAAAAATCTAGAGTTTCAGGAGGTTGAAGACTATGCTTCTCTTGAGAGAGATCTGGTGGAGTCACTATATGTGGTGGAGTTTGTACATAGAGAGCTTGTGGAGAGTCCCCCTCCTTGTTAGAGATCTCCTCCTTTTATAGAGATCTATTTTCTTCCTTAGAGTGATTAAGTCTCACTTGCCTTGTGAAGCATTTTTCTTTTAAGAGTCTGAGCCAACTGCTTTTGGTTTATATCTTCTTTGCCTTATATATTCCCTGCCTTATCTCTTGGTTTTATCTCTTTCCTTATTATTAGTGATAGGTTCTCAAAGGGTTGGACCTAATCAATTTAGTCCCTAACAGATGCTCGTGATTCTTAAGCTCGACTTTTTTTTTTATCAAGAAGGTCTTGAAAATCTTCAAGTCAACTGTGATTGAGGTAACCTGTAAAAAAAGCACAAAAAGCAATTCTGAGAACTGTAAGGGCCTTCTAGGATGGGCCTTATGAAGTTTTTTTGTAAGAATGTTTGTGTGATAATTGAGTGTATTGATGATTGTATGTGACTGTTTATTGTTAGTAAAGTGCGCATATTTCAGTGCTCGATCATCGTTTTTTATTTTCGGTGGCATCAGTGGATTTTGCCCCGTGCTGAGATTTTCTGTTGGTGCTTTTCCGTTTTGATGTAGATGTAAGAGTTTGTTTGTAATAACTCTCACTTAAGTGGTTAGGGTGCCCGTCGACACCTTAAATCCATCTTACGCAATTGTTGAGCCAGTCAACTCATTCCCAAAGGCAACCAGCTGGCGGCAGGAGAATGTCTCAACCACGTTGATGGTGCATGTGGAGTCACTTGACTGTAAGTGTAGCCAGATGATGTTTTGACCGCGTAACTCTAGTGAGGAGAGTGTAGTAGAAGGATTCCTCGACCGCGCAACTCTAGTGAGGAGAGTGTAGTGGGAGGATGCCTTGACCGTGTAACTCGTGGCGATGAGAGTGTAAGGATGCCTCAACCGAGTAACTCTGGCGATGTGAGTATAGCGGGAGGATGCCTCAACCGTGTAACTCTAGCAATGTGGGTGTAGCGGGAGGATACTTTGACTGCATAACTCTGGCGATCTGGGTGTAGCGGGTGGATGCCTCAGCTAGAGCTCTATCGTACCAATATAAAAACCAAAGAGGTTAGATTAAATAATCCAAATCACAAGTTGAGATTTGCAAACCTGAGCCATTTCGCTTGAGTGTGGTGATAGCTGGTGACACATGGGCGATGCCCGTTGGCAACTATGAGGACAAGGGATGCCTGGGATACCGAATGGTCTGATGACAACAAATTAAGATGGCGAGTGATGCTTTGAGAGGGGCTTCACAACCAGTATTTCATTCCACGCAGGTGATTCCCAGTGAAGTATATTCTCGGGGCCTACAACCAGGTTTCTCATGGAACCTCGAGGAGTTTTGTCGAAAAATATTCCAAAAATAAAATTTGTTAATATAAATAATATAGCAAGTTTGAGAAAGACAAACTAGAGGCATTTGGCTGTTACTCTTAATCCCTTGTTGACTGAGACTGTTTGAGGTTTTTTTTGGGAATCGGGACTTCTGGTTGATATGCGATCTAGGTGCACTATTAATCAACTCTTCCGTCTTCACGTTTCTAGCCATTGTCTCTACATCGAATTATTTGATTTATAGACATTCTACACAAATGCGTTGATCATTGTGGAGTTGGGTGTTGGGGGGGGGGGGGGGAGGGATTCAAGTCGTGTGCTTCCCGGTGGAGATGTTGACCTGGTTGCTCGATGGATAGGTGCTTGCCAAGGGACGTTGCCGTAAGTCGTTGCTCACCACGCAACTTTGCTATCTGTGTGAACTGCTCGGGCTTGTCTCCGTGGGTGAGTACTAGTGGCGAGGAACTTCAGTGGCGAGTACTGTGGTCGGGGACCACCATGTCGGCAACAGAAGAATCCGATGAGCTGGGTGTGGTCAAGTTGGTTCTCTCAGGGTCTTCGGCAGCGTGCTCGCATGGTGCACTACTGAAGCGAGCATTGGTGGCGAGGAACACCGTTGTGGTCGAGAACCACCATGCCAACGACAGAAGAAGCCAGCGTCTCAGGTGGTGGTTGGCGACGGTCTTGCTGGCACACGTACATGGTGCGGTCGATGATAGCTTGTGGGGTGACACGACAGGCGAAGCTATGGGGAAGAGGGCCACTGTGCTAGTGATAGAGGTCGTCAACTAGACGTGTGGCGGTTGCTGACTAGCTCGCTAGCTAGCTAGTTGCCGGCGGGTGGCACTTGCCTGCAACGTGTACTGATCCATGCCTCCGTTCATCGGATACAGTGATGCCACTGGGAGGGATGCACCTCTTCAGTGATAGAAAACACCGGCGGGATTAGTTGTGGCCACCTGCAATCTTGAAAGTCCCTGAGTAGTTGATGGGTGATTCCCGCATGCTCCTGGGTTTGGCGGCGAGATACTGGCGGGGAGACCCCCCTCGACTCTATTCTAGAGCTCGGCCTAGTGGCTGGGACTGTGCCGCACCACTCACAGAGGTGGTGGGCAACAAGCCTACCATGCATGACGAACCCCGCAGGGGGCCGTGCCGTGTGTTTCGCAAGCTGGTGCACGGGACCGTGCACATTATATGCTTGTGCATGGAGACGTCGTGGATGTACCCAGTGCTTGGTGCACGTTCACAGTGCACGCCCCCTTTTTCCTAGGTCCCTCCATATGTAAATATATATATATATGATTTGTTCTAACATTACTTTTGAAATAAAATAATAATTGCAAGGTGGAGGAACTTATCTGATATTTTTTGTAGAAGAACTCGTGAGCCATGGAATCATCATTTTCCCATTTTCGGTGTAGATAATAAATCGATCCCACAGATGGCACCAACTGTTAATGCGAAAAATTGCACAACAGACCGGAAGGGAGGAAAGAATGATACCTAGTCCACGTTGGTGATTCGGGCGTCGATACAGTGCTCTTTATGTTCATCCATAACATAATAATAGATAACCAAATAAAAATAAATGAAGAGATATACAAAATTTACGTGATTCGACATAAAAACCTACGTCCACAGGCTATTTGAGGGCAAAATCTACTATGATTGGTGATTTTACAATCTCTCATAGAATCACATATTGTTTGTCACAGGCCTTCTCAAGAATGTACTTCAAGAAGAAAGAAAGAAATAAAAGTTAGAAAATAGAGATAGAATCTAGAGAGAGAATTTGAGTTTGATTGTAATTCTTCTGATGTATTATTCATAAGACTTTGTACTTCTTTTATACACTTGTCGATATTACTTCAATAATACTAATGGGTTGTAACTACAGATAGGCTCGGTTGCCATACACAGAACACTATTACAATTAAACCCACAACTCTTATACTTAAGCCCATTCTACCAATACGCGTTGCCCTAACTCCCTTCAGACACCTAATTCGACATATGACAATGCATCCCCCCTCTAGAATACCTTGCCCACAAGGTGTGGGAAAGCCGCCATCAACAACTGATACTCATGGCATCGTCTGTAGATTGTCCTTCCTAATGAACCGATAACTCCGTTAAGGCTCTATTGCTCCGCTTCCTCATCCTTTTCCTAAAGTATCTCGACCGGCTCTGGCTTCAATAACCCTTATGAGTCAACTGGAGGCAACTGTGGTAAAACCACAATGGAGGAACCCAACTTCGGCTTCAACTGCAACACATGAAAGACAGGGTTGAGCTGAGAAGATGCTGGTAGTTGCAGACAATAAGAAACCTCTCCCATGCGCTGCAAAATTTGGAAGGGCCTTAAGAGCCTCAGAGCCAACTTGAGAGAACGGCGTTGCGCAACAGAGGTTTGTCTATATGGTTGTAACCGTAGGTAAACCTAATCACCTTCAGAAAAAACTCTTTCTTTCCTCTTTAGATCTACAAACCTTTTCATGTGATTATGTGCTTGCTGAAGATTTTTCTTGAGTAGTCATAAGATCTGGTCTCTAGCTAAAGAGTTGTTGCTCTACCTCAACCACCTGGGTCGTACCAGGCATGTAAGATAACAACCGTGGCGGAGGGACTCTGTGGAGTGCTTGGAAATGTGTTATCTTAATAAATGTATGTATAAACATATTATACCACCACTCTGCTACATACACTGACTGCACCCAATATTTATGCTGATCAACACCAACAAAACACCTTAGAGAAGTTTCAAGGCTCTTATTAACAGCCTTAGACTACCCATCAATCTGAGGATGATAGGCAGTGCAGAGGTGAACATCATGTAGTTTAAAAAGTTCCTTCCAAAACCTGCTTATAAACACTGGATCTCGATTTGAAACAATGGTTTGAGGAAACTCATGAAGTTTGAAGATATGTTGTAGGAAAAGCTGAGTAATAGTTTTAGCTGAGTTAGGATAGCCAACGAGACAAAATGACTATATTTAGTAAATCTGTCTACTACAACCCATATCATAGAATGACCCTTAGATACTAGCAGACCCTCAATGAAATTCATTGAGATGTCTGACCATGGCTTCTTTGGAACTGGTAGAGGCTGAAACAACCCACTTGGTAAAGATTGTTCAACCTTAACCTTTGACAAATATCACACCCACGAACAAACTCCTTCATTGATCTTTTAAGCCTTGGCCAGAAGAAATTTCTTCTGACCTTATAAAGAGTTTTATCAACACCAGAATGGCCATCTTTTGGACTACTATGTAATAAGTGCAACAACTTATTGATAAACTGTAGATCCTTAGGCACATACAACCTGCCTTTATAAAATAAGAATTCCCCTTTAACAGAAAACCTTGAAGAACTTTCACCCTCATTCACCTTCTTAAGAAGTTCCTACAACTCAGAATCATTAGCATAACTTTGTTTCAATTCAGTCAATCAATTTATAGTAGGAAAAGAAATCAGAAACAAAGACTCAGATACTTCCCTACCAGATTCTTCAAACTACCTTGACAAAGCATTTGCCACTCTATTCTCTTAGCCTTTCTTATACTCGACAAGAAAATCATAGCCAAGTAACTTTGTTATCCATCCTTGCTGCATAGGAGTGCCAATTCTTTGCTCTAGCAAGTACTTAAGACTCTAGTGGTCAGTCCTAACAACAAAGGACTGACCCAACAAATAAGGTCTCCACCTCTGAACAGCTGATACCAAAGCCAGCAGTTCCATCTCGTATGTAGACAATGCTAAAGTCCTTTCTTTCAAGGCTTGACTAAAGAAAGCGACATGCCTTGATTTCAGCATTAAAATTGCCCCTATACCTATACCAGAGGCATCACATTCAATCACAAACAACTTAGAAAAATTAGGAAGTGGAGAAAGAATCCTGCAACTGATTAATCCTAGTGCCTTCCGCCATGGTGAGAAAGAAGATCTTCAATCTCTGATACCACGTTGTCACAGGCCTTCTCCAAGAATGCAAAAATTTACTTCAAGAAGAAAGAAAGAAAAGTTAGAAGATAGAGATAGAATCTAGAGAGAGAGAGAATTTGAGTTTGATTGTAATTCTTCTGATGTATTATTCATAAGACTTTGTATTGATTTTTACACTTGTCAATATTACTTCAATAATACTAATGGGTCGTAACTATAGATGGGCTCGGTCCCCATACACAGAACACCATTACAATTAAACCCACAACTCTTACACTTAAGCCCATTCTACCAATATGCGTTGCCCTAACTCCCTTCAGACATCCAATTCGACATATGACATTGCTCTCAATACAATGGAGAAATATAAGATTTCAGGAGGTTGAAGATGATGCCTCTCTTGAAAGAGATTTGGTGGAGTCGCTATGTGTGGTGAAGTTTGTACATAGAGAGCTTGTGTGGAGAGTCCACCTCCTTTGTAGAGATATACTCATTTTATAGAGATCTATTTTCTTCCTTGGAGTGATCGAGTCCCACTTGACTTGTGAAGACTTTTTCTTTTAGGAGTCTAAGGCAAGTGCTTTTAGTTTATCTCTTCCCTGCCTTATCTCTTGGCTTTATCTATTTCCTTATTATTAGTGATAGGTTTTCAAAATCTGATCTTTCTTGTTTTACTTACCGGAAATGCAATCAACTTGGAATAATATATGTATGTATATATATATATATATATATATATAGAGAGAGAGAGAGAGAGAGAGAGAGAGAGAGAGAGAGAGAGAGAGAGAGAGAGAGAGAGAGAGAGTTTTGACTTTAAGTTCATATTTATTCCAAGTTGTAAAATGCATCCAGTAATTTTAAGCAAGCATGTGTAGAATATTGTATAAATTTAGTTAATTTTGTACAATATAGTATAACATATGTTGTATTTGCCAATTGCCACTTGGATTATACATTTATGTTATATATGTATAACTTGTAATTGATATTATCATGACCTAAGGTTAAATATCACATATACAAATTTATTGAATGGTTGGACTTCAAAAAAAGAAAAGCAGCTTTATATATAGCATGTCTTCTATATTAATATTTTTTTGTGATTTTTTAAGTTTAAAAATAAACAAGACTAGTCGAATTTTATTTTAGTTCAAACTATTAAATATATTAATTAAGCTTGAATACTTTTATTCGACTCAACTTGGTTTGAATTCAGTCCTACTAATTTGTTATTAAACCAAAGTCTGTTAACAAAACCCATTATATATATATATATATATATATATATATATATATATATATATTTTAACCTATAAATCCATATGTGCCCATAAAAGGCAAGAGTTATTTCGATGTATTTTCTTAAAATTTTCGGACTTTTATTAAGAATTTTAAACTTAGGTTTTATAAAATTTTGTGAAAGTGGTGAAACTAATTAAACTTATTTTTGAGATGTTTTTATTGAAATTTGAAAAATGATGAGACCCATTAGAAATATGTTTGGAAAGAGTTTTTGCAAGAGTTTTTATAGTTTTCTGAAAAGTTTTTTTTTTACTCAACTCGTTCATTAAATGACTTTTTTATAATCATAAAACTCAAACCGACTCATACAAGCTTGTATAAACTTAAATAACTTTATATTTATTATTTTTTTTATAGTATTATCTCTATATATGATAAAAATATTCTAAGTATTTAAAAGAGATAAAAGGAAATTACGTTTCTAATACACATGTTATTTGAAATCATTATGAATTATATATAAACTTTATAATTACTAAAAAGTTGAACGATTTGTATCAAAATTCAAACTCGCTCGAGGATTAAACAAGTTATTCGTTAACTTAAAATGCAATTCAGTGATAAGTTTGAACTTTACTCTCATTCGAGTAAATATTAATTGAATAAAACTTGACCACCTACTACTCGCTCGAACGCGACTCGTTTAAACCCTTCAGCATCATAACTAACCCATGTCTTATATGCTTCTTAGCATACCATGCCTTTGACAATCCGGTTGGACGTTGCAGGGCACGAGGAAACAACATGAAGCCTGAACTGTTCGGATTAGTGGCAACCAAAGTTTTTACTACCGTTTCAGTTAAAGACATTGAAAATAAATATTTCGATACCGATACTGTTTTAAAATAATATATATATAGATAAATTATTTATATATGTATAAATTATATTTAAAAATAACATCAATGCAAATTTTAAAAAGTTAAAATATATATTTATAAAACTCAATAATACTTGTAAGTTCTCAATCCAACTATTAAAGAAATAATTACTCATCCTCATCATGAAAATGAGAGTAGGGATTTGATTTTCAATTCTTGAGAAAAGAGAACTAAAAAAAAGTTAACGAAATAGTCTTTAGATGTGAAAATTAAAACTAAAATTATAAAAATACATTAAAAATACAAAAATATAAAATTTCTGCCGATACACTGAAAACCAGCCGATACATAAAAAAATCAACTGGTATTGACCAAAACACACAAAAATGGCCAGTATTTAACCTAATATGAAACCCTTATCTCACCCATATCGGTTACTGTCCGGTATGATATTCAAAACATTGGTGTCTCACCCATATCGGTTACTGTCCGGTATGATATTCAAAACATTGGTGGCAACTCTTAAAAATTTTCCAATGGGTATAGGATCCTCACCTTTTCAACATTATCACTGATTCAAACTGTAATAAGCTATCGCTCGCCGTCTAGATAGTGAAATACAAAAACCAAAAAAAGACATGCAACTAATGCATGAGGAAGTTCTTCAAATCAATAAACTAAACCAGTACAGTGAATCTTAAAGCATACAACAATGGGCGGAAGGCTTCTTCCTACCCTCACGCTCCAACCACATCCAGATTTTCTATTTTTTTTCCTTTATTTTTTTTTTTAACAAGTGATTTCATTTCTTGACCCTCCAGTCAGAAGCAAAATTGATACTTCCCATTTACACTTTTTTATTTTTTTTTTCTTTTTCCTCTTAGCATGTTTTTTATTCATACTACAAAATCATGATTCACTTGTTATCTGGACATTTCTTCTGTTCCTTCCTAATTTGTCCAACTCGAAGTTCCATAATTAATGTTGAACTCGTGAAACCATCACAAGAGCTGCTTCGTACTCAGGGATTCAAATATGATTCCCAACCATCCTTTTCCAGCTTCTCTGCTTTTTTCAAGACATCATTCTTTGTATCTTCTTGATACTGACTCATTCTGCAAACAATATTAATCCCAGATCAGCAAATGCAGGACATGTCAGATAAATATTTTTTGTTCTTTCTTAGTTTCATACTTGACACAAACTATAAATTATTTCTAACCACAGAGAGAGAGAGAGAGAGAGAGAGAGAGAGAGAGAGCTCAACCTTGCCAGTAGATCAACATCTTTAATCCCCAACATCCTTACAGCAAGCAAACCTGCATTGGTAGCATTGTTTATTGCGACTGTTGCAACAGGGACTCCTCTTGGCATCTGCATTATAGTCAAAAGAGAAAAAGAAAGTTTTTAGAAGAAATTTTTGGAAATCAGATCTAAAAACAAAACAAAATGTAAATACATGCAATGGGGAATGGAAACCTAATTTGAACTTGTAGATTACAGACAAGAGATATATTTTCTCTGAGGCTCCATAGTCTGTCAATTTTGTGAGGCTATGAAAGTCTTCACTTAGGCACCGATGTTTTGCATCTAATAAACATAGTTTAAAAACATCACCTCCATCCACTTGCCTAAATTCTAGTAGTATGATAAATTAAGAGTGGCAATATGTAATAGGACCCGTGAACCCAACACAAACATGACACAAAATTAGTGAGTTTGAGTTTGATATAAATGGGTTCAGGTCAAAATGGATTGACCTGTTAAGACATGATTAATAAACGAGTCAACCTGAAATCAATCCACAATAACCTATTTAACTTTTATTTCAAAATTACAATTATATCCTCTTAACCCTAAAAACTAAAAAACCCTAACTTATCACTCATCTCTCATTCTCTTATGCTGCCCCCACTCTTCAATATGCTTATGTTTTTACTTTTGGGATTGTGATTTGAACCTATGCTCATATTTGTTGTTGGGCTTGTAATATTAGTTTTATTATAGGTTAAAATCTGAAAAATATTAATATTTTTTGTTAATACGTAGTCTTCTTGTTTGTTTTAGAGATATAATGGCTACTAATAAATATAGATCTTAACTTTTACGTGAAATTATGTTAATTAGGTCAAATGGATTATGTAGGTCAATTCAACCTATTTACATAAAACGAGTTCAAATGAGTCGTCTCGTACTGACTCATTTCTAATTAATTATTAAACAGGTCAAAATGAGTCATGTTGTGTCACCTATTATTTAAATAGGTTGTGTTAGGGTTTGACGGTCTGACCCGTTTAGCTTAACGAGTCGTATTTAGGTTGGTCTATATGGTCGCATGTTGACTTGAAATGACATGAACATGACCCACAAACACAAATTGCCACTCCTGTGATAAATAGTAACCAAAGCAAGCTTATAGAAAAATAAATCATTTTCCTCGTATAAAATGGACAAATAAATTAAGAAAAAAAAAGCTAAAAGATTTAGGCCCCATTTGGATAGAAGTATTTCATCTCATCTCCTCTCATCTCATCATTACAACTTTTTCAAATTCCCACAAAATATAATAAACAATTCAATTTTTTCAAAACCCAAAATAATAATAATATTAAAAAATAATACTCTTAACAATATTTTATTTAATTTTCAACTTTCATCTCAAATCACTATACAAACGGCAACTAAGAAAAACAACAAAGATTGTATTTATAGGATATGGGATCTTTACAAAACTTCACATACCATAAATGTGATTATTAAGTTAGAAAATCATATACTAGCATACTAACCAAAAATATGGTATTACCTGGACAATGGATAGAAGCGAATCAAGTCCATCCAATGCAGAAGCACGCACGGGGACACCAATAACAGGCAAGGGAGTGAGTGCAGCTACCATACCTTCAAGTCATGCCAGGGCTTGGTTAATGTCAGTGAGACCAGTGATGCATTACAACACTAAAGATGGAGCATAGCTCAGATATAACTTGCCTGGCAAGTGGGCTGCACCACCAGCACCAGCAATTATAATCTGAATGCCTCGCTCCCAAGCAGACGAGGCATAAGAAAACATCACTTCAGGGGTCCGGTGAGCTGAAACTATTTTCACCTGCAAATAATAAGAATTGTCAGGTACAATTTGAATATAAAAGAAATGCAATCAATGGCTCAAGAATTTCATAAAAGTCAATGGAATTCACCAGAAGTTTACCTCATAAGGCACAGCAAACATATTCAAAATCCTTGCAGCATCCTTCATAACAGGAAGATCTGAATCAGAGCCCATAATGATCCCAACATGTGGTGTTACTGCACTCAGAATGGGAGCAACATTAACCCAATTTGCATGTGACCGTGTCACATCTAAATCAGAACCACATATTCGGGATATAAACTTTAAAGGAAAGTAAAATGCTTGCAACTATAAGAATCCATGACTCCCTAAGAAAATTTTATGGTAATCTCCCTCCCGCGTATAACTTTTCCACCTCAGGAAAGACTTCTGATGCAATATGTATTACCACAGAGCCTATTGCCTGAAAATATATAGTGGCATTAGATAATTATTGCGGAAATTACCTAATTTACACACTATTCCTTCTTTTCTATTGAATTGATCATAATCACTAACTGGATTCCACAAAATTGTGCACACATATTTTCACCTATTCAATGTATTTAATCAAACTGATCAACTAAATGCAGACTTTTGATGACATTTCAATTTTTATTTGGGTAACAAATTTAATTTTTTTTATAGGTACATTTACAAAAAAAAAAAAAAAATTGCATCAGACATGATGAACAAAAACTACTGACCCTTCTAGACAAACTTACTTTTAAATCCACCAGCAGCATGCCATTCAGTAGGTAAATATGAGGACAGTCTAGAGCAACTAACCTGCGGAAGGATAACTGGAGCATTCTTCCTTCAGCATTGCTTTTAATTGTTCTTCCACTTCACCCAAGGAAGAGCCAACAATGGTGACATGGCCCATCTTTCGCTGCTTTCGCATTTCTGCCAAGTCATTAGCTGCAAGTGAGTTTTCAAGTGAGAGAGAGAGAGAGAGAGAGAGAGAGAGAGAGAGAGAGCAGAACCCAACCTGGCTTATCATACCAATGAACAGTAGCCCTTGGAATACTCAATGCCCTTCTGATTAGTTGGTGAGCTAAAACAAACCCAGACTCACCCTGAAATTTTAAAAAATTGGCCCAATAATCAACATCCTACCATTTGCATATCTTCTGAAGCTGTGTTTATTTCAATATAAAGCATTTGTATTCAAAAAACATTATCACTGAAAAAATGACACAGTTACCATTGTTTGATTCAGAATGGGCTGGACTAACATGCCAGAGATGGCCTTGATAGAGAAGCTTTAAATGGCGGAAAATGCTTTATGCTTTGAAAAAGCATTAAAAAAAATTCCACTTTGAAAGACATACAATATTTTCTTCTCATTTTGCTAGTTTTCCATTGACCAGGTAAAATTGTTTTTGTTGCTAAAGATTTTCAATGCACTAAACTCCATTTTGCGGGATACATTTACATTGACACAAGCACACCCCCAAACATTATTCTTAGTGATAACTTTCAAGCATTTTGTTCAATATCCATGGCCAGACACACAAAAACACATAATTTATCAACTAAAACGAGGTTTCCAAGATAAAATAGACGGCAAATGTGTAGTTTGCACTTGAAGATTTAAGCATCCTTTTATTTTCCTCATTCAGAACAGTACAAGCGTAGACTTCATCGTATAAACTTGGTGCAACTTCAAGAAAATTCAAACATAAAATTGTCACTAGAAGTAAGCTACAGAATATGTTATCAGCCCCATGATCCACTTTTTGAAAAACGGACTTTATTTTCCAAATTTTCTCCACATAAATAAATGACTTCATACCAATATCACAGGTACATAAGCCCCCCCTCCCCCCCTCCCCCCCTCCATTTTTCTTTCTACTGCAAATCCAAAGTAAATAGGGGAAGAAAATGGGATTATAATTGAAAAAAGAACTTTACCTCATCTTCGCCTAGTATATTGTACATGATGGCAGCAGGAGACTTCATTGATGGATCACCAAGTGGAAGACCGGCAACAGCCCGCAAATGTTGTTCATATTGTGAGGTGTAGCAAGACTCAATTGTGTGATGACCACTATTGTGTGGTCTAGGAGCCACTTCATTTAACAGAATCTGTCAAGAGTTCAGAACATGTATAATTTGTCAAAAGTAGCAAATTGCAGAACCAAGGGGTAAAATAAACATTTTTTTTCTAGAGAAAAAGGAAGCAAAATGCAGTTCAATAAATACTATAATACGTCAACAATACACAACCTGACCATCCCCAGTCAAAAACAGTTCAACTGCAAAAACACCAGCACCTTCTAACGAACTCACGGCTTTGTAGGCGACATCCGTAGCACGGTTTCTGATGTCCCATGTCACATTAGCAGGTGCCTTGACTATGTGACAAATATTTTCCCTGCAAGATATCAAAGATCCCCACTGAAATATGAACAGTGCAAAGTTAACATGTATTGCCACCAGGTGAAAGCTCCTCACATACTTTTAACATAGATATATGGCAACGTAAACATTGAATACAAATCTTACCTGTGAATGGTCTCAACAACAGGATAGCACAAGATGGAATCATCTCTTCCTCTTGCCACAATGACAGCCAACTCCTATAGTCATTCCCAAAAAACAGTAAGAGAAAATCCATAATATGCTATCTTTCAGACTTTTTAAAGCAAAGTGAAGAATTAATATTTAAAAAAGTTCTTTTCTGTGAATATACGAGAAAAGAAATGCCAAAGAAATACCATACCGATCATGTGAAAGCATAAAATGAATAAAGTCTAAACATTGGATTCCAAATCTATGATCTTCACATAAAAAGCAACTTCAAAGTAAAGAAATGATCATAAAATAGTAATGACAAAAGCTGCAGCAAGATAAATATGATTAACAAAATGGAATGCAAATAATCAGACTTCTGTAACAACCTTAATATTGTAAAAATGCAATGAAGTAACCCCTAGGGGTTGGCTTAATTGGTAAAGGCCTTGGGCTTGGGGGTATGCTCCTTCTAGGTCTAAGGTTCAAATCCCCTTGGGTGCAAAAAATCTCTAGGGGCCATCGGACTAGAGGATTTTCACCTTGAATTACCCAAAGTGCACTTTTGGGAAACTACTTGTTAAGGGCCTGTGCACACCCGGGATTCGTCGGGATGATGTTCTCAAACACTAGGTGCCAATCAAAAAATAAATAAATGCAATGAAGTATGAATGCTTAGAAATCAAAATAGATAGGAGAAAAGGCTAAAGAAATTAATTAAAAAGCTATGTGGTAAATGGACAGTAGTACTTCATTACATTCTTTAGAAGAAATAGCTTTGGAGGCCACAATATCAATTAATTACCTAGATGGTTTAAAAAAGAGATTTCAGGATTAGCAACTTATGTCTTTTTTTTTCTTTTATAATTTTCTAAATAGAAGTGGCTACAGAACTTGTTTTCAATTTCACAAGCATCTCCATTGCTCCTGAAGTATGCTAGCAAGCAGTTGATGCATGTGGGATCACACACTCTACACTACCAAAAGAAAAATTGGAAGCTCGCTGCTTCCCTACAAAATAGATGGTTATATCTATTCATGCCCCAGTATCATGCAAGTGAACCAGGCATGCGTAGTTGTAGAATTTAAAAAGGTGAAGCACTTCAAAGAATACTTACAAGTTATTATTTTGGAAGAAATTTATTTTGCAAATTAATCTTGTTAAGAGGACATGGTTGTAATTAGTATAGTTTATGAGTATACAATGGTCATTTATATGTAGTACGTATAGGATGTTGAATGTTAATGAAAGTACAAATTCATTCTCTCTCTCTCTCTCTCTATGTTCGACTACATGGTATCAGAGCAAAGTGTAGTCAGTTAGTAGTGGTTGTGCAACAGAGCTAGTGGTGGTTGCAGTTGTGCGACGGAGTTAGTGGTGGTTGTGCAACGGCGCTGTGGTATCACCGTCGTTGTCTGGTGGTTAGTGGTCGTCCTCTTCGTCGTTGGTGGCCGGTATCTATTTCAAGGTGTTTCCGGTGACCTCAGGTGTCGTCTTTGGTACTGGACACCAGAATCAAGATCGTCGGCATTTTCTGTGCACACTGGTGTGCCTCCCATTGCCATCGGCTGTCGGAAGCCCTATTTATCGCCGACAACGTCGACGTGTCGGAGTGTTTGGTGGCAGGTCTCTACTATCCTGTCCTCAACTACCTATGCCCCAAATCCGGAGTAAGGTCTTATTTCTATCCAGGATAACATATGTTTGGTAACACGTATACGGTAAACTTATTCCCGTTTAGGATATGTTATCCTCGTTTGGGATAACCCATTCCAATTTAGGGTTAGTTTTTGAAGCCGATACCGGCAATACCCAAAACGCACCCGATACAACCCGACACATACCGGTTCAGACCCGAAACAGAGCGGTTCATACCCGATACAAGCCGGTTCAGACCCGATACTTGCTTGTTTCAGCCGGTATAGGCTTGTTTCGACCAATACAGATCCGAAATTTGGGTTTTTAATCTGGGTTTCTATTTTTCCAGATTGTGTCTCCCAGTTTTTCTACTTCTACTTTAATCACATGCAGCCCCCAGCTCCCATGCCTCCACCAATCTTGTCTCTATCTTCAAATCCTGAGTTACCTAGTGATTCAGACTTTCCACCTATTGCTCTCTGAAAAAGTACTCGTTCTTGTGTTACTCAACATCCGATTGCCCAATATGTCTCATGTCATGCCTTATCTCCATCTTTTTCATGCTTTACTTCTCAACTTTTAAAACTTTATGTTCCTAAGACAGTTCATGATGCTTTATCTGATTCAGAATGGAGGACAGCTATGAAAAATGAAATGGATGTTCTTCACCATAATAGGACATGGGATCTTGTTACTCTACCACCTGTTAAACACCTTGTTGGTTGTAGATACGTATATACAATCAAACTTCATCTTGATGGCTCTATTGAATGTCTGAAAGCCTGCTTGGTTGCTAAGGGTTACACTCAAACTTATGACATTGATTATGATGAGACTTTTTCCCCAGTTGCCAAAATTTCTTCTATTCGGGTATTGATCTCTCTTGCTACTAACTTGGATTGGCCCTTATTTCAGTTGGATGTTAAAAATGCATTCTTACATGGCGACTTAGGCCTTGTTTGCATTCAAAACCCACCTCAACTCATCTCATCATTACAACTTTTTCAAATTTCCACACAAAATATAATAAAAAATTCAACTTTTTCAAATCCCCACACAAAATATAATAAATAATTCAACTTTTATTCTATTATTCACAAATCATCTCAATCCATCTCAACTCATCTCTGAATCCAAACCACTCCTTAAATGAGGAAGTGTATATGGAGCAACCACATGAGTTTGTTGCTCAGGGAGAGTATCGAGGTACTGTGTGCAAGTTAAAAAAGGGATTATATGGTTTGAAACAATCTTCTCGAGCATGGTTTGGGAGGTTCTCTGATGCTGTATTAGCATTTGGTCTTCATAGATGCCAAACATACCACTCGGTATTTCACCTACACAGTGATGCAGGTCATATCTTGTTGGTTGTATATGTTGATGACATTGTAATTACTGGGAGTGACTTAGCTGTAATTGCTAGGCTGAAACAATTTTTACATGATCAGTTTCAGAAAAAAAACTTGGGCAAACCTAGGTACTTTCTTGGAATTGAAGTCGGTAGATCTAAAAAAGGCATTAACCTATCTCAGAGAAAATATGTACTTGATCTTCTAGAAGAAACTGGCATGTTAGGTGCACGACCTATTGACACTCCTATGGACCCAAATTGTAAACTCTTGAAAGATGAAGGTGAGTTGTTTGGAGATCTAGGTCGGTATCAAAGACTTGTTGGAAAATTGAATTATCTTACTATCACTAGGCCTGATATCTCTTATGCAGTGAGTGTAGTGAGCCAATTTCTACAAACGCCCAGAGTCTCTCACATTGGGATGCTGTAATCCATATTCTTCGTTATCTTAAGTGAGCTCCTGGCCTTGGACTATTGTATAGACCAAATGGACACCTTAGAATTGAAGCTTTTTCAGATTGTGTCTCTCAGTTTTTCATTCATATTTCATATTTTGTGTATTCTTGAAGCTTTTGTGTACTCTTTATAGGATTACTCTTATAAAGAGTACTCTCTCTAATATTCCTACTTACTTCCTATATTTATTCCCTTTACCAGTTGGTGTGGCCAATCGTATTGAAAAATTATATAGAGATTTTCTTTGGGGAGGCTTGGGAGAGGAGACCAAAATTCCCTTAGTAAGCTGGAAAAAAATCTGCTGTCCGATTGTTGATGGAGGTCTGGGTATTCATAGCCTATGCAGTTTTAATAAGGCGTTGTTGGGGAAGTGGCTATGGAGATATCATGGGGAAGAGGAAGCATTGTGGAGGGGGGTGATTGATCGCAAGTACGGTAGTGATTGGGGAGGATGGTGTACTAAGGAGAGTAGGGATTCGTATGGAGTGAGTCTATGGAAGTTTATTAGGAATGGTTGGGGTCGCTTCCTAAAACAAGTTAACTTCTCGGTTGGTGATGGTTCAAAAATCATATTTTGGTCTGATGTTTGGTGTGGGGATATTGAATTGTATCGAGCATTTCCGGTTGTTTTCAGGTTGGCAACTAATAAGCAAGCTTCAGTTTCCGACGTGATGGTATCTTCCAATGGAGTGGTGCTTTGGGATATAGGCTTCTCCAGATCTGTCCAGGATTGGGAAGTAGAGGAGGTTAATGACTTTTTTAGACAGTTGTATTCAGTGGTGTTAAGAAGACAGGGCAGGGACCAACTTTGTTGGAATCAAACAGCCTCTAAGAAGTTTACAGTTCGGTCTTTTTATAAAGTGATACTAAATCAGCACCATATTGGCTTTCCTTGGAAGAGGATTTGGAAGGCTCATGTTCCGTCAAGGGTGGCTTTTTTTGTATGGACAGCAGCAATCGGGAATATTCAGACTATTGACAACCTGAGGAAGCGTGGAATGATTGTTGTGGATTGGTGCTTTATGTGCAAGAAAGAAGCGGAATCAGCGAACCACCTTCTACTTCATTGTGAAATGGCTAAAGTGCTATGGGATGGTGTATTTGGAAAGGTTGGGCTGTGCTGGGTTATGCCAGAAACAGTGGTCGATTTCCTAACATGCTGGACTAATTTTCAAATGCATACTTGTCCCCAAGTGACAGCTGCTTGGAAAATGTTGCCTTTGTGTATTATGTGGTGTATTTGGTGGGAGAGAAATGAGCGGTGTTTTAATGATCGGGAACGCAATAGTGATGAATTCTGGAAGTTTTTTATAAGTACTCTAATTTGCTGGTTTTCTGCTATTGTACTGAAGGGAGGGGCTGTAAACGCGTTCCTGTGTTCGTTTTTCTAAGTTCTAGAATGTATTAGGTGTTTCTTGTGTATACTTCCTGTGTACTCGGGCTATGCCTATTACATTGTTATTAATAAAGTTATTACTTATAAAAAAAAAACTTTTCTCCATGACAACTAAATTTGAGTCAATGTCTCTTGCACCAAACATTAGTATGCCTATGACTTCAGTCAAGTTGAATGGAAAAAACTAAATGTTGTGGTCAAAATCTGTTGAAATGTTTTTGAAAGGCAAGGGTCTTCGTCGTACTCACTTGATTGATCCAATGCCTGACTCAGTTGGTTCTACATTTGCTCAATGGGAGCAAGAAGATGCTCAAATATTGTCCCTAATGTTGACGAGTATTGAGCCTAATATTTGCACCAGCTTAATGCATTTTAACATCGCTCAAGAGGTGTGAACGCAACTCAACATATGTATTCGGGTGCTGGGAACATGACCCGTATTTATGAGTTTGTCAGCAATTCTTTGGGTTGGAACATGGTGCTTTGGGCCTAGAAGAATATTATTCTCAAGTGATAAGCATATGTGAAGAGCTCAGAATGTATCAACCTATCACTTATGATGTTTCAAATATGCAAAAACAACGGGAAGATTTTAATGTTGTTCGGAATTTTGTTGGCTTAAAACTTGAGTACGAGTCAGTGCATTCTCAAATTCTGGCAAGTCCACAACTTCCCTCATTTTCTGATGTGTTCTCCTGACTTCAGCGAGCCACATTATTTGGACAAGGATCTCAGTTTTCTTCATATCAGAGTAATGAGAGATCCGCTTTACCTCCTATGTTGCTCCCGGTGGGTGTGGAGGCCGGAGTGGTAGAGGTGCACGTGGGGGGCGTGATGCCAGAGGTAATTGCACTCGAGGTCGTGAATGTCGTAAGTGCACTCATTGTGGTCGCATTAACCACTCGGTGGACTATTGTTGGGATCTCCATGGTAGACCATCTGGATCCGCTAATCAAGTTATTTGCCAAAATGCTACATCACCGTCAACGAGTTCCGACCTGACTCCAGAGATGATTAGCATATCGAAGGATGAGTATGATCAGTTTTTGGCTCGCACATGAGCAACTTCATCTTCCATAGCTACTCATGCCCATTCAGGTATAGCGTCTGCCTGTCTTGTCTCATCTACTCAAGATCCATGGATCATCGATTCAGGAGCTAATGAACATTTGACCGGTTTGTCTTATTCCTTATCTAAGTTAGATACTTTGACATCTCCAAAGAGTGTTATTCTTGCTAATGGTTCTCTTGCTAAAGTTACAGGCATTGGATCCACTAAGCTTACCAATTCTATATCCTTGTCATTTGTTATATATGCTTCTAGTTTTCCCTTTAGTTTGTTGTCCATTAGTCAAATTACTCAAACTCTTCAATGTTCTGTGACCTTTTATCCCTCTGTATGTATCTGTCAGGATCTCAAGACGGTAGGGCTGTACAACAAACGGAGAACCGATTCAGACCGGCCGGCCGAGCTCGGAACCGGCCGAAACCCGTGAAGAATCGGTCGGCGTGCGGTACAAAATTGAGAAAACCGATATCGGCCAGTTCGGTATTGGTTCGAACGTGGTTCAAACCATTGAACCGGCTGACTAAAGAAATTAATTTTTTTTTATATACTCTGTGCTCAAAACAACGCCGTTCCACTTAATTTTAAGTGGAACGGCATCGTTTAATTCTATAGTTGTGTTTTAAACACAACTGAAACGACGCCGTTTGGTAATATTTATAACGTATTAAAACAAATAAGTAGAACGGCGCCGTTTGGTTTAAACCAAACGGCGTCGTTTCGATATTAATCCGTCTTCTTCCTCGCGTCTCAGTTCTCATCCTCTCTCTATCTCTCTCCTCTGCAACTCTCTCTCTCTCTAGTCTCTACTCTCTCAGACGAAGCTCGGTCTGAGAACCGACAGTGAACCGCCACAGAAATGAAACATCGGCCGGCGTCGGCATTTCTCCTCCCCATCAACCGGTTTCGGCCGGTTTTCTCCCCCAAAACTTAAGGGTCGGTTGGCATCGGTTTTGCCAAAAAACCGCGCCAAAGGGTCGGTTTTCACCCCTACAAGATGGGGAAGAAGATTTGTACGGGGCATGAAGCTGGTGGTCTGTATTACCTTGATGTCAAACAATCACCCACTCGAGCCCTCACATCCTCATCATCTGCTTTTGAATGACATTGTCGCCTTGGACACCCATCTCTTTCTCTTTTGAAACGTCAAGTTAGGAATCTTGAAAATGCATCTTCCTTTCCTTGTGAAGCATGTCAGCTTAGCAAACACCATCGTGTGTCTTTTGTACCTCGAGTTGATAATCGAGCATCTAGTTCTTTTGAATTGGTTCATTCTGATATATGGGGACCAATCAACATTGTATCAAACAAGTTTCAGTATTTTGTTACATTTGTTGATGACTAATATCGTATGACATGGTTGTTTCTAATGAAGGCACAATCTGAACTTCTTTCCATATTCAAAGTCTTTCGAAAAGAAATTAAAACTCAATTTAGACAAAAAGTTCAAGTTTTGCGTTCTGACAATGCTAGAGAATACAAATCTAGTGCCTCTACTACTTATAATAAAGGAATTGTTCATCAAACTTCATGCTCCTATACACCCCAACAGAATGGGGTGGCTGAACGCAAAAATCGCCATTTGTTAGATGTAACCAGAGCACTTTTATTGCACATGCATGTTCCTAAACATTTTTGGAGTGATGGTGTTCTTACTGCGTGTCACCTTATTAACTATATGCCTTCATCAGTCCTTGATGGTTCCTCTCCATTCTCCATCTTGTTCCCTTCGTCTCCACCTTTTTCTCTCCCTCCAAAAATCTTTGGCTGTGTTTGCTATATTCATAACCATGGCCTAGGTTTTGATAAGCTTGAGCCACGTGCTACCAAGTGTTTCTTTGTTGATTATTCCCGAACTCAAAAAGGATATCGCTGCTATAGTCCTTCTCTTAGACGTTACTTCACTAGTACTGATGTCACTTTCTTTGAGTCCATACCCTATTTCTCCACAACATCTTCAGTTGTTGAGTGTGATCCTCTACCATTACCTACTCTTACCCTTTCTCCTGCACACTCACCCACTTTGATGACTGATCAACTTGCAGATATGTTTACCAAACCATTGTGTTGTAGTCGATTAAAACTTATTTGTTCCAAACTAGGTTTATATGATATATGATATATATGCCCCAGCTTGAGGGGAAGTGTTAGAGGACATGATTGTAATTAGTATAGTTTATGAGTATACAATGGTCATTTGTATGTAGTATGTATAGGATGTTGAATGTTAATGAAAGTATGAATTCATTCTCTCTCTCTATGTTCGACTACAAATCTTATATGTCTTGCCCAAAGTTTGGAACATGTGTTTCACATTGCAGCATCCATAAAAATTAAATTAAATAAAAATGCAGATTGAAAAAGCAAAATAAATTGTCTACGTTCATTAACCTTTACAAAGGGCGCCCACTTCTCAACATATAAACCACGATCAAATCCTCCAAGAGCTGCAAAAAACAAGAAGTTCAAAGGAAATATAAGTATCCACAAATACAAATTTACAAAACAGAAACATTGGTTCATGAAACTAAGAGGTTGTACATACATAGCTCTACACGACAATAATGTCCAATACAATAGGAACAATAACGATCACTCAAATGTGATGGAACCATCGAAGGGTAGCAATGTTTCCATCTGATAGAAACAATCTAAGATAAAGAAAGGCTTTCAACATACCAGAATCAGCACGCTGGAAATAGTCATTTAAGGCCTCAAAACCAGGTCACACTGATTTTGTTCATTTGTCTCCATTTGGAGCCCAAAATACCCAACTTAAGTGTGCATAAAGTAAGGAGTTTTATCTCTACAAGCCCTGTAAATTTATGCCCTCATTTTTATTTTTATTTTTTATGTCGGGGAACCTCTCCAAGGCAGGGCCCTTTGGACCCACCCCTGCAGAGTAAACCCCGGTCCTATGCACTGCACCCTCAGAAGTTTTCCTACACAAAACTGGTTAAATCTCTGGCTTTTCCCCAGGGGGTATGTCCCCAAAGGATTGTTTGCATCCATGAGGTGTTGAACCTTGGACCTTGAATGGAGTGATACCCCAAGACCAAGGCCTTCACCACTTGGGCCAACCCCTTTGGGGTTTACCTCTATTTAATTGACCAGCCCAGAAAGATTATGCATAATGATGTGGACAAATGCAACCCTTTTCCCTTTGCATTCTTCCACAAGTATCAGATGTATAAAGCCAGTTAATAAACTGAACACCTTTTTGGAAACGTACTAAATATAGAAAGGCCAATTAAACCTAACATAAGAGAGTCATCATCACCTGATCAGATTTCCTAATCTCAATAATGTTGATTTTTTTTAAGTGAACTCCTTTCTAAACTTTACAACATTAATTACACAAAAAATATATAAAAAACGCCCAGTTTGAATGACATAAATCTTTTTTGCTGTCATCTACCAGAAATGGTAAGACATCAGCATTTAGATTCAAAAGAGGTTGACCTCGTTCATTTGTCTCCATTTGGAGCCCAAAAGTCCTTTTTTTCCAGATTAATTCTGATTTCATAGCCCATGTCCTCAGTGCCTCCTACACAAGAAAGCACCATCTACCTTATGACTCAGTCTCCTCTGAGAATATATTTTCTGAGCAACTTGCTTGGAGGCCCATAATACTGTACAATATTATTTGAAAGAGGTTGACCTCCTTGCTTTTCTCATGTTACAATCCTCTTCATTTTGAGCCCCCTTTCTTCTAAGTTCAATAAATTGATGGGATGTAATTAAAGAAGACATTGTGAGTAGGGCTATCAAGAAGATCATTTCACAACCTCAAAATGCATTTCTCAGAGATGAATAAATTATGGACCCTGTGCTTATTGCTAATGAATGTTTGGATCATACACTTTGGTCAGGTAAGCCAGGGGTACTCTACAAATTATATATTGAGAATGCATATGATCATGTTAATTGGGAGTTTCTGTATTATTTGCTTGAGAAATGTGGTTTTGGGGACAATATGACGATCTTGGATAGCACATTTTATTTCTATGCAGGCTTTTCTCTATTGATGAATGATACTCCTCTTGGCTTCTTTTTATTTTTATAAGTAAAATATTATATTAATAAGAATAGGTCTAGTCCAAGTATACAGGGGGTATAAAAGAGTTAACACCTAGTTACAAGAAAGAAATAGAAACAAGAAAATCATGAAAATATAGACCATTGAAATCTACAGCTTTAGCCCAAAGGAATAAAGTTTTAACAAAGAAGAATTAATCTCCTCCAATGAATATATATATATATATATATATATATATATAAGAACCATCTTCCACACAACTGTGATTTGTGGAATACCACCCAATTCTTCCAGCTGGCCAGAAGCTCGACCATTGCAGCAGGCATAGCCAAGGCTAACTCCAATCTTCTGAAGATATCATCCCATAACGCCCTGGCGACCTCACAATGCAGTAGAAGATGATCCATAGTCTCGCCATTCTTCTGCATATACAACACCATTCCACAACAATCACCCGGCATTTCCATAAGTTATCCATAGTCAAATTCTTGCCCAAAGAAGTTGTCCAAGCGAAAAATACCGCCTTGAGAGGCACCTTATTTCTCCAAATATTTCTCCATGGAAAGTGGTTGTTCTGCAGATCTGTGAGTCTTATAAAAGGAATGAACAGAAAAAGTACATTTTCTAGCAGGTATCCACCACATCTTGTCAGTTCCCTGATATTTCAATCTCATGGCGTACAAAAACTGCTGCCTTCCCAATCATGGGCCACCCTGATAAAGCTCGCATTCCATTGGATTGAGCCACCAGACATCTCCATGAGGCCCGTCGTTGATGCTTCCTTTCCACAAGTAATCCTGAAAACTATAGTGAATGTGTCTTTAAGTGCTCTATCTCCACACCATAAATCATGCCAGAATTTTATTCTAGATCCGTCTCCAATCATGATTCTAGTGTGTCGAGCAAAAAACCCCCAACCTCTTCTAATGTGCTTCCAAACTCCCACTCCATAAACCCCTTGTACATCCCTAGTGCTCCCCCCCCCCCCTTCCCCACACATACTCCTATATTGCTGGACTGCCATTCACCAAAACTGAGAACCTCGCTATAGAGATTCTAAGAGCACCATCTTTCCCCAAATCTACACCTCCCAAGCAAGTATAATAGGAAGTCCCAAATAACGTGATCATAAGCCTCCTCCATATACAGCTTCCATAAGATGTGTGGATCAACGGATTTTAATTTACTATCTAAACATTCGTTCGCTGTTAGTACTGAATCCAATATTTACCTTAGGGCTGGGCGGTGCCCTGCGGCAGGGCACCGCCGCCCTCAACCCGTTAGGCCTCCGCCTGGTCGGGACAAGGGCCTCCGCCCACAGACGGAGGGCATGCGGAGGCATGCCTACATTTAGCTAGGAGACAGGGGCGGGGCCTGGGCTGCGCCCCTAGGGTTTACCTCGTCTGCCCTGCCCAACCCATATATATTTATAAATACACACACACACACACACATATGTTAAAAAAAAACAATTTTCTTTAGTAAAACAACGTCGTTTCAGGGTTAGGTTTTGTCTAAAACTTAACCCTCCCCCCCGCGGCATCTCTATTTCCTCTGAGTCAAGGCTAGTTCTTCCATTAGGAGACTTAGGCAATTGCCTAAGCCCCCTAGTGGAAGAAGGCCCCCCCAAAAAAAAATTCTAAGTAAAATTAATTAAAAAAAAGACCTAATTAAAATAAATAAATTAACTCAATGAGAAAACATCAAAAGTATCAAATAGATATTATGTTATTACTAGTTTTAAAAGTATTTCCGTGTAATAATTATCTCCCGTACTCTCCTTATAAAAATACATTTCTCCTTTGTCATTATTAGTTTAATATATAATGTGAAAATTATAAATAACAAAATCTAATTTTCGAGTGTTCATAAAAAGTTTTTGTATTATCCTTTGAAGAGGCAAGGGCCAACTTTTTCCCAAATGCGTAGATTTTTTATAGAACTTTATTGAAAATAATGATTATAATTGCTTCTAAGAGTCTAAAGCACGTCTTGTAAAATTAAATTTGATAAAATCCTCTCTAAATCGATAATTTTCTAACAAAGATGAAGTTGGTTATTAGTTGAAAAGGTGGTATAAAATTCTAGTAAGTAATTTACTTTGCAAAAGGATAGGAATTATTTTTAAATAAAAAGGTAATGTAAAAATTAAAATTAAAATTATTTTATTTTTTTGAAATGAAAAAAGCCTCGCTCAAAATTTCCACCTTAGGCCCTACAACATATTGAGCCGGCCCTGCTCTCAATCTCTCTTCCTCTCACCCAAACCCTCACGGACCCACCGTCCATCGCTCGCTCGCTCTTTGAGTTTGGTGTTAGATTTTGATTTTTTTTTTTTTCCGGTTGATTTTGGGCAGGGTGGGCGAACAGTCGTGGGGGCCAATCCGCCCCTGGCATTCGGATGGAGGCACCTGCCCACAGGAGGTGGTGCCGAGGTTCAGTGGGCAAGATCAGGGTGGGCACCTTCCCCTTACAAATGCGTTTTGGGGTCTCGAAACAATCCTCCCCAAGACCTCCCCCCAAGTGGTTTGCTAGAATCTTGGAAATAATCTTATACACTTCATTCACAAGGCCGAAAATCCTTAATATTCAAAGCCCCAACCTGCTTGGAAATAAGCGCAATAAAAGTGGCATTCAGGCTTTTTCTCAAATTTATCAAATGAGAAAAATTCTTGGAAAACCTTCATCAAATCATTCCACTTCCCAAAAAGATTGGAGAAAACCCATAGATACCGTCTAGACTAGGTGCTTTGTCTTTGACCATCCTCTTCACCATTGGCGAAGGGCATCTTGAGCCAGGAAACACTGTTGCTCAATGGTCTCAAAAGCTAGCCCATCAAGTTTTGGCCTCCACACCACCTACTTGGTAAACAACTATTCAAAAAAACTAGCAATATGCTCCTTAATCACTAGAAACTCCGTGGAAACAACTCCATCAATGTTTAACATTTCAATGGCGTTAGTCCTCCTAAGTGAGTTGGCCACTCTATGGAAAAACTTCGTACTTCAATCTCTTTCTTTCAACTATAGTGCCTGAGATTTTTGACACCAAGAAATCTCCTCCAATAAGGTAACCCTCTCAATTTCTGGAGCAGGCTATCTTCTGAGAGAGTTCCTTCATAGATAGTGTCCAACCCTCCTCTGCCCTCTCTACCTCATGTAGCTCCTCCAATAGAGACTTCTTCCAATCGCCTATATCTCCAAAAGATTGTGCATTCCATATCTTTAAATATTTTTCTAAAGCTTTCAGCTTACCTACAAAAATGAAACTTGGAGTGCCATAGCCCATGGATTGTATAGGAGGACCAGTATTGCTTGACCCTTTCCACAAAACCTTCGGTTTTAGCCACATATTCTCAAACTTGAAGTACCTACGTCCTCCACGAATACCTCCACAATCCAACAAGATAGGAAAATGATCCAAACAGAGTCTAGTTAGTCCTTTCTGACATAACTCTGGATAATGAGTTTCCCAATCCAAGAAGACAAAATCTGTCCAATCTAGATCACGTTTGATTGTTCGACCACGTGTATGCTCCACCCATAAGAGGAATATCCACCAAACCCAAATCAAATATAAACTCCGAACTCCATCATTGCAGGCCGGAGCCTACTCTCTCCCTATCTTTCACTTGAGAATCTTATAACATTAAAATCACCACCTATGCACCAAGGCATGTCCCACCAACTATGCAACCCATCAATCTCTTCCCATAAAAGACTTCTTCTGCTGTCTAAATTTGGCCAATAAATTCCCGCAAAAGCCCACATAAAACTATCTTCCACATTCTTAAAGGAGCATGCCACTATATACTCCCCAATGTACTCCTCAATTTTATCCACTACCCTTTGATCGCACATAACTAATACTCCGCTCGAGGCCCCAAGAGATGCAAGATAAACCCAATCAACATATGGACAATTCCACAAGCTACGAACGATGCTTCATGAAATAATTCCCATAATAGTTTCTTGCAAACAAACAATATCCGCCTTCCACTTACGAAGTAGGTTTTTTATATGAAGATGCTTATTGGCCACATTAGGCCCTCGGACATTCCAAGATACAATCTTAGGATTCATAAAGAAATTGTCGGCACCCTCCCTTTGGATTTTCCTCTGCTTGAGCTACCCTCATAGTTAATAGACCAGGTCAATCTCTTTAGCTCCCTCTATTTTTTGGAACCCCACCTCTTAATCTAAGCATGTCTTGCTTCAATGGCAGTGAGCAATTCCATAAATTCAAAACCTTCACACTCAATCCCCACACAGTTTTGGATTTTCTTTCTTCACCTTGTGTAACACCTAGTCAAAGGAAAATCCTTGAGGCTTGAGGCAAGGTGAATCCCTATATCCATTGCTTATTGTTATTTTCATAGAGGTGTTAGCATAATGTTATTAGCTACTATTTATGGGGGCTTTCTCTTAGACTTCTCGGTGGGGGTAATAAATCATAGGGTGCTTAACATTTCTCATATCTTGTTTTCAAATGATACCTTGATATTCTATGGGGCAAACCTGGACCACAACACTCTGTAAGGGCTCTATCTATGCAATGAAGTTATTTTTGGGCTGGAAGTGAATTTGTCTAAGTCAGAGATGGTTCCGGTGAGGAATGTTTCTAATGTGAGTAGATTGGCCACATTATTGGCATGCAAGGTATCCTCTTTCTCTATGAAATATCTAGGACTCCCTTTTGGGAGTCTCTTTAAAGGCTATTCTATTTGGGAAGCTATAATTGAAAAGATCGAGTGTAACCAATTGTATAGAGATGTTATAGCAGGACTGTTTATGGAGAAGGCTGGGTGAACAGTTCAAATTTCACCTGGTATAGTGATATAAAGCAAAGTTTCAAAATCCATTCCATTTTGGCTGGAATGGCCGAACCTTCCCGTACTAGATCAATGATCGGAATGCTAAACCCTTATATTCCGTTTTGTCCATAATACCAGACTATTTCGGAATTTTTCACATGTTACGGATATTTCGGGGAAAATTTACATTTTGGCCTGAAATAAAATATTTTTATTTAATTTTCCAACAACACAAACCGGTTAGGCATGAAAGGCGAAATCGCAATTTTAAAGCATTATGCTTTTATGTTTCACATGCCACATAGAGAGGGAGGGAGAGTTGCTTTTATAGTTGATGTTGAGTAAATCTTTACTTATTTTTTCAATGTGGGACAAGCTTCCAACTTTCATGCGTAGCAATTTTGCTTTTTTTTTTTAATTTTTTTTATGGGTGGTTTCCTTTGCTTAAATGGGACATAACATTAGAGAACAAACTGGAACAGTATATTGCAAACAAAAATTAAAAGATGGAAGAGAAAACGGCATTTTAAACTAAACTGTTATTAACAAATAATCTTGAGACTGATTAGAGATGAAAAGAGTTTGTTTTTCTTAAATAGCTATTGAACAGCAAATATAACGGTCTAAAAAATTTAGAAAAACTAACAAAATGTTGAAGTTAACATAAACAATTGAGTAATTTATAGAATTACCGATAAATAGAGTAACAACCAACTATTTAAGTTTCCATTAAATTTCTATAATTTATAAGAAATTTAGAGTTTAAATTACATACATTTCTATATATATCTGTGAGTTTGTGTAGATACACATATATAAAGATATTCCCGAAATGATACAATGGTATATACCGGTACCAAAATATTCCATTCCAATGCCTCAATTGAAACGGTTACTGAAACGGAATTCAAAACTTTGATATAAAGTGTGTTTTTGTTTAATTGTGCTCTCCTAGGGAAGCGGCTTTGCCTTACCAATATGAGAGAGAGGCCTTGTGGAAAGCCACAGTAGATTCAAATTTGGTTGTGTTTGGGGTGGGTTGTGCACTAATGAGGTACATAGGCAGACTGATGCTAGGATAGATAGATGCTATATGAGCAAGAAGAGCAGAAAACCATTAGATGACCTCTTACAATATTGTGTGATTGTCAGTGCCTTATGGAATGACTTCCTCCTCTGTTGAGTTGGGTTAGCTTGGATTATGCCAAAAGGATAGTGGACCTCTATGCCAGTTGGAGAGGGTTACATGGCAATCCACAAATTGCAGCAGAATGGGAAATGGTTCCTATTTGTCTGGTGTGATGTTTCTTTTATCATTCTTCCCTGCAAATACACCACAAATTGCAAGCACGTGATGGAAGAACTTAAGAACTTTTTTCTTCAAGACTATTTCTGTGGGCAACCTCTCTAGATTTTAATGGGCAGAGTCTTCATAATTTTCTTGTCTTTTTTCCTATTCCTATTTATGTGTTCCTCTTGCATACTTCCTATGTACTCAAGGATATGTGTTTTAAGTTTTTCTAATAATTTATTAACTTATCAAAAAATATATTTGTACAAGTAATATGATAAAAAAAAGACCATTATGTACACATGACACCTTTGCCTCATTCAGAGCATTAAAAAAGGAAACCTTTGAGTTGAGGGACAAACCATTAATAGGAAGACTTCCCTTTTTTGGATAAGATTGCATTAAAGAAAAGCACACATGGAGTGCAGTCCTAGAGTTACAGGATGTATACAAAAGAAACAGCCAATAGAAAAAGCTAAATAGACATGAAGTTAAACAAACATGCAACATATATGGAGTGCATCATGAAAAAAAAAAAAGTAAGACATGATAACTAAGTTAAGCTAGATGAAAGTGTTGTTATGCATCTTGAAATGTTGAAAAAGTACATTCTCCTCTTACAAACAAAGATTTCAGTACCGACCAAAGAAATCAGCATCCAACAGCCATGGTATTACATTGACATGAATGCATACATGTAACGATCTGGGAAAAGCACTAGCCACATTCACACTAAAACCCCAAAAAGATTTGTAAATTTGAGCGTCATTACAACCACATTTCCATAATTCAGAATCACCTAGTAAGTGGCCAATGTGGGACTTAACACCTATGACTACCCTTATAACTTACCCACTCTAAGCAGATTATTCATATGTCCAATGTGGATCTGGAGTGCTACAATAAATGCAACCTTCAGTTAACTAGTTTTATTCACCTCATTTGGTTTGTTAGCTCTTAACATAAAGAACTCTATTCCAGCCACAATGTTTTGAATCCTTGTGCATGTAGAACAGCAAACAAGACAAGGCAATAATGTGCTTAATTAATGGAAGAAACAAAAAGATAAATACAGACATTACAAGGCTAATAATTCCAATTGAATACCAAATTATAAGAAATCCCTACAAATATTGAGCTCAATCTTTAAATGCTGAACATGTTACCAGTTACAGCAGAGGGGAGCTCCTCCTCACTGTTAGCAACAGCATTTCCACGCCCATCATAAGCTAATCTTTTGCTCTTAATCATGAGAGGATAACCAAATAGATCACCCGCTCTCTTGGCACCTTCAAGATCATCTATCTGTTTTAGTCATGTTTCATAATAATCAAATTAAAATACCTTCCAAGATATTTAAAAAATAAAGTTAAGATATTAGCAAATTCCTTCAGTTGCATACTGATAAGTAGTCTACCTGCATAAACTCAGGAAGAGGAATGGCATGCTGAGAAAAATGAACCTTTTGGAGATATTTGTCCTGTATGAATCGAAAATGTATCAACTAATTATTTCGATAGAAATGAGTAAATAGCTATGTAAACTTACTTAGAATAACAAAAAGGATAAACAAAATTCTAGCCCATTGCCAACTAAACTTAAATGTGGTCAGAAACAAATTCCTAACTTAGTCCAATTACAAAAAAAAAGTCAAGCCTAGCTCCAAAACCGTGATAACTACCACACAGATCTATTTACATTTGCCCAAGTATTTTTTTAATGAAACCAGAAACACCCCCTCCCCCCCCCCCCCCAAAAAAAAAAAAAAAAGTGGAATTGAAACTTTGAAACTAATGACATGATAATAAAGGAAGAACCTGAAATATGTATGTAATACCACAATAATGAAAAAATGAATAAGAGAGAGAAATAAAGATGTGAGCACTGGAGAGCGGATAGTATGCAAAGATGAGGGTCTCTTCAAACAAAGGTACTCAAAACCATCAGTTATCCTAATTCAGCAGTTGAAAACAACTAGATCTTGATTACCTATTCTATTAAAGAGCTATCCTGAACCTAGAATATTATATATGAAAATCCAAGACAAATTCAATGTGCACCACATCATATGAATATATTGTTTCCAACCCTAGATGAGAGTGCCAGTTCAGTTGTATAATTGCATTACAATGACAATAGAAGTTAAAAATCAATCCTAACAATTATACACTTCCAAGAAATGAACTCTTTTCACCTCCCCCCTATACCTCAACCCTAAGGAAAAAGGAATGTTATTGAAAATGCATCATGTCTTGGTTAATTTGCATTAAATAGATAGTAAATGTTAAAATGTATTTATAGAGAAACTGCCATTCCAATATATCTTGGCAATTTGTTACCATGTTGTAATGCCAGAAACAAAATCCAAGACTATGGAAAATCCACAGTGGGACCTAAAATCCACAAGGATCTGCCTTTGTAATGGTGCAAAACAGAAGGTATTTCCTATTCCATACGACTTCTTATCTGTGGTCATATTTTGCAAGATGACACTGTAAATCAAAATCTTCAAGATTAAAAAACCATACCTGAATTATTCGGATCGTAGAGGCTTTTGGTTGGCAATCCACTCCTTGTTGCTCAAGCATCTCTAGGGTTGCAACGTCAACATGTTCAATTTCTACAGTCAATACTCCACACCTATCTACCACAAACATAGATATATTATTAGAAAATAATAACAAAAGAACGAAGAAGAAAAAGTGACAGCTATGAACATAAATGTCAACAAATTTGCGAAAATCGAACCTCTTTGCAAATTCCTGGACCATGGAGCTGTCATCAAAGCTTCCAACCATATGATAATAAGCAAGTGCACTCGCTGGGCAGTTCTCAAGTGGATCCAAAACCATTATTTTGATTGCCATTTTTGATGCTGCTTGACATAGCATACGACCTAGTTGGCCTCCGCCCAGGACACCAACTATCATTTCAGATACTCCATGTGTTGGTCCATCATCTTTCCTGCATAAATTAGTATTGTGGGGGCGGAGAGATTTTGTGTTAGAGAAATGACTTCACCTACGGTCAAGATGTGTAAAACCTAGTTTTACATCCTCCAATCACAAATTCCCAACTAAAGGTTCTGTTATTTTTCAAAACGAATATATGACGCTGGATTTTTTCACCCAAGGGTCACGGCGGATCTTGCCACCCAAATGCCAGGTAGTCAGAGATCCACTCAGGGTGATCTGGCCGCCCTGCCCAGGGTGGTTGCAGAACCACCCCGGCAGGGTTGATCTGCACCCACCCCACGAAAGGTGGTTCTAGAACCACCCCAGCGAGGGGTGGATCCACACACCCCAGCACAGGGGATCCACCCCAGTGCCAGGCTGATTGCAGAGCCACCCTTTGTGGCGGCTGGTCTCACCCCAAATGGGGTGGCCGGCCATCCATGGAGTGGCTAGGGTGGCCGGGCAACCCTAAAAGGTTAAGCTGCCACCCAATTTTTTATTTTATTTACAATTTTGACAATGCTGTAAAGATTTTTGATTCAGCATGCGTGCATTCATTTTAGTCATTAATAAAAAGGTGGTGCATCAAGTTTTTATTCAAAGGCGTAAAGGACTGATTGAATATAAATTCTAGATAATCTCACCTCCCAAACAATTTTCAACTAGTGCTTTCATATAAGTCCATGCTAACAAAAATCAATATGTGAGAAGAGAAATGAAACTAAATCCATATTTCCTTTCTCATCCATTGCCTCGCTTTCAACCTCTTATAAAGAAGCGGTGAAGAAAAAAAAATGTCAATACGTTATCATAATAAGAAAATCGGCTATCATTTCATAGATAAATAAAATAAACTAAATCCTCTAAAAGATGAAAAATATAGTTTTTTTTTTTATCCAAGATGAAATATATAGTTAATCATTAGCCTAATTAAAAACCAAAATTGCTTAGCATTTCCTATATAAGTACAATTTATTATTTTCTTCTATGTGTCTTCTAAAGCCAAAAAATGTACCGAGATTTTGGGTCAAGCTGATAGCCAATCAGTGTCTAATTTATTCAAAATTCCAGTATTATCAAGCAGAGAATCATTTCGAAACAATTTAAAAGTTTCAGAAAACATAATGCTTTCGAAAAAGCTTCTCGCAGTTACCTTTTACTAGCAATTTCGAGAGCAGAAATCGTTTGCTTCATTCTTTTTCCGAAAAAAAAAAAAAAAGACGAAATTACTTTACCTGGGCGAGGTCTCTCGAGTGTCGCGCGCAGAAGACCGACAACCCAAGACTGGATTTATGTGCTTCGAAGACTGCTTCGTTAGCGCCAAAGAAGAAGGAAGAGGAGAAGTTCGAAGCTTTTCTTTGGTACCGTGGTCCATGGAGAGGCTCAGTGAGCTTGCGCTTGTTCGCGGAGCCAAACAGGCCCTGAACCTGAGATCCGGAGCCAAAAGAGAGTCGACGCTAGAGCTTTGGCTGAGCATTGCAATGTCAGGTTTGAATTCGATAAGAGCGGCGCTCTCTCTCTCTCTCTCTGTGATTTCCGATTTCAGCCTTCAGGTAAGGATGATGAATATGGATCGGGTTTGTATATGGATCGGATGTGATCCACAATATGTTGATGCTTTTTTCCCCCTTTATTGTCATTCTTTCATACTTTTTATTTAATTAAAATTTAAATGGTTGACAAAATATAATAAATAGCATTTATCGTATCTTTTATGCCAATATCTCGATGCATTTTGTCAAATTCAAATTCAATGTACTAACCTTAATAAATATAAGGACAATTAAATTTCTTATTTTCTGTTTGGGTAGTGAAGTATTCTGATAACACTCTATTATTATTTATTATTTTATCATTATTTTTTACTATTATTTATTATTTTATTATTTTATTATTATTTTTCATTTACTTTTCACTATTTTTTATTATTATTTTTTATTTTTTATTATTAATTTTTTATTATTATTCACAGAATATCTAAGATCACTTCATTAATGAGTTGTCAAAATCCTTACCAATTTGAAAACAACGATGAAGTTTTAGTGAAATATCTTGCTCCATTAGATTAGATGGTTCTTATTACTATGCCGATGACCAAAAATCTTGAGTCATGCCATAAATGTAATAATAAGCACATAATTGATATATGTTAAGAGTTACGCTGATCACAAATTCCTATACCTGGGCCTTCATGCCCTTGTGGGGAGATCAAGAATCCATTCGTTCATTAAGTATTTTAGATAAGGTGCAAGATAGACTGAGAAACTGGAAGCTAAAATTCATCTCTCAAGCTGACTTGTAAAGAGTTATTGGTGGGACCAACAATTTCAAGAGCACGAAATCCAATGGGTGAGCTGGAATAAGATGAGGAAATCAAAAAGCGTAGGAGGTCTCGGATTTAGGAATTTTGAAAACTTCAATATTGCTTTGCTTGTAAAGTAATGTTGGAGACTAATCCAAAATCCATCCTCTCTAGCAGCACAAGTTCTTAAAGACAAATATTTCCCAACAACCTCTTTCTTAGAAGAAAAAATTGGGCACAATTCATCATACTTAAGGCAAAGTTTTATGTCTACAAGACACTTGCTTGAAGAAGGGCTAACCAGGAGGATAGGAGATGGGGAATCAGTTGCTATATGGAAAGACAAATGGATTCCTCAACAAAGCACTTTCAAGGTCCAAAGTTCCATTAGATTTCTGCCGGAAGATACTAAAGTCTCAACTCTTATTTACAAGGATACCAATTAATTGAAGTACTCTCTAATAGATGTAATTTTCTCTAAAGAAGAAACTAATCTAATCAAAGCTATTCCAATTAGTGCTTATAGCAGACTTGACAAGTTGATATGGAGATGTACCCCAACAGATGAATTTAATGTGAAAAATGTTTACCATCTCAAAACAGAATTGGAAGAGAGGACCTCAGGTAATCATCTGCTGGTTGAAAAGAGAAGGATACCTGGACTAAGATATGGCACCTGGCCATCCCAAATGCATTCAAAACCTTCCTATGGAGAGCTTATCTAAATGCTCTCCCAACTAGATCTAACTTAATGAGAATGAAAGTTGTTAACACTTCTTCATTTCCAATTTGTAAGCAAGAACTTGAAACCACAAAACATGCTCTCTGGGAGTGTCACTCAGCTGGAGATGTGTGGGGACAATGTGCAACCAAGATCCAAAAGTTTGGTTTCTATAATCAGTCTTTCAAAGATACAATTGAAGCTTTGTTTGGGGTGTTAGAAGAGGAAGAAATGATTGAGTTTGCTGTCACAGCTTGGAAGATTTGGAAAAGAATAAATGATTTTGTTTTCAATAACAAATGCATTCACCCTAATATCCTTGTCCAGTAATCAAGACTACTTCTAGAAGATCTCAAACAAGTTCGACATGTAAACAAGGAGTCTGCTATTACTATGGACTCCAATGGAAGATGGAAGGCTCCACCAAGAGGCAGGGTTAAAATTAATTGGGATGCGGCTTTGGACAAGACTCAGTGCAAGGTTGGCATAGGAGCTATCATACGTGACTGGGAAGGTAAAGTACTGGCCTTTTTTAGAATGAAAAAGGAGTTATTTCTTGATCCTTTATTGGCATAAGCCTTTGCAACCCTTCAAGCTACACTCTTTTGCAAAGACTTGGGATGCTTTGCAAGAAATCCAAGGTCTTACATCTTCTGTGGAGATTGACTCTTATCTTGGTATGCTTATTTCATATACAAGATCGACTTTGGCTACGTTTGATTCATGGCCCGTTCAACACACAAAGCGTACTAATAATACAATGGCTCATGCCTTGGGTAAAAATGCTCTCTGTATCAAGGATTCTATCATTGTATTGGAGACAATTCCTTCATGTATTCAATCTCTTTTATAAAGCAATGTGAATAAAGTATGCTTTCTATAAATAAATAAAATCACTTTTAGATTATCTCGCATTTGCATCAAACTATTAAAATTGATGCTTTGCATTATCGAACTACTAATAACTAATAAAAAAGATCACCCATTAAAATTCAACTTTTAAGATTATGTCACATAAAAAATTGTATTCTAAAGATGAGATGAATGTTAAATTTAGGACCTTCTTTAATCATTTTGAGAAATCATTGATGTGGTATAATAGTAAGAAGATTCACCGTTAATTTTTTTTTATCTATCAATGGAAAATTTAATTTTATTAAAAATTAGATTAATTTATAAAACCCAAATAGCAAATATATTTCATTTTATATTTAAAAATATTATAATTTTATATTTAAAATATAAAAAAATAAACAAACTGTGACACCCCGCTCCCCTATAGTTAATAAAAACATCATTTCTAGAAACTATACGGGAACCAGAGTGCTACTACTGATCTTGACGTAAATATTTTCTTATTCTTAGTATCAAGTACAAAGATTCCTTATAATAAATAAAATCGTTCAAAATATTGAATTTATAAAAGAGACTATGAGGAAGCGCTTATTAAAACTTCTCAAACTTTGTACTATAAAAATAACTTAAAAGCTCTATGCATGATCTAGGCCTCTGTCATGCCTCACTGGACTAAGTTCCATCCTGCAGCTCCACCTTCATAAATTTTCTGACCTGGAGTTGTTTAAAAGCTTAAAAAAAATTAAAATGAATCGAAGACTTAATAAGAAACTCATCATAATATAAACATACTTAACATAAGTTTTTTCGTAAAACATTTTATGCTGAGAATTTAAAATGTGATTATTCATACGTATGTTTATGACATGCATGACTTGTCTTGAATTATCTTATTTATCTGATTTATCTTATTGGCCGATACACTTAACCATATGTGTAAGGTTATGCACCGACCCCACATCATGTGGCCACAAGGGGAACTGCGAATAATATTCTAGCATACTATGGTAGACCAAGCTTAGGTCTGTGGCTTGTACGTCCACTCATAAATCGCATTAGTACCATACATCTAAATGACCATCTTATTAACTGTTCTGAACTTATCTCACACTTGATCTTATAAAAACTTACATATCTTAGACAACGTAAGATGAATGACATACATAGTACGTATATAACTATAAAATGTAGAATTTGAACAAGATACGAAATTAACATGATCGTATGATAAATGACATGCTTGCATATATCATGATACGCGTTGTACATAAAACATGGCTATCAATGAATGACTTTAATAATAACCTATTTAAACTAAATAATATTTGATAATCCTAATTTATGATCAAGCTACTTATCTCGTAACGCTAATTCTAGAATCTCGCCTCGTAGTTCGCTACCTATACGAAATACCATATGTTACTAACTTTCTAGGAAAACTTGCCATAATATTCTATTTAATTGAACACATACTATGAAAAATAATTTAATAGTTATCATGTTATATACTAATATAATATAATTATTCTTTAAAATATCTTCACTTTCAAATTATCTAATTAAGATTTATTTAGTGAAGTAATTAGGCTTTATATAATCTATTAAAATAAGTTGCAAAAACCCTAACTCATAAAATAGTTTTAAATTTTCTTATGATTAACATGATTATTCAGTTGTACAAGGAATCTAATAAATACTAATATCATTTAAATATTCTTAACACATTTTTTTTAATTTTCAAATTACAATTTTAATAGCATAATTATATCAAAACCAATTAAGGTAAATAGCGGAAATTCATTTTATACAATAGACTTAGCGAATTTAAAGTGCTTAAAATAAAGATTAAACACTTAACTATTTACTATTGAAATCTAAATGTAAAAATCTTAATACTAAATAATATAATTTACATCCTTAATTATTTATGCAGGGAAAAATAAAGTTTTTGGACTAATATGAAGTAAACTAATCCCAACTTAAAATCATTTTTGTAACAATTAAATCAAGCCCAACAAAGAGTCAAGACCACTCGTAAAAACCAAAATTTTGAATTCTGTTCCAGTTGAAGTACTGAAACAGAATATTTCGGTACCGGTACGTTTCGGGATAGACATTATATGAATAAATTATATATATAATAACTATATTATAAAATAAATGGGAAAAATATTTTGTATTTCTTAAGAGAGAAAAAAGAATGAAATGAAACTCGTTTATCTTTATTCTTTTATTTTTCCTTAAAACCTACCCAAAGTAAAAGCATTTCAGATATCGCCTTCCTATTTAAATCAATCAATAACCATCTCAAAGAGAAATGAAAACAAGCATCAATGTCCAGAAGTTCTATTCCAATGTGCATAAAGAGAAGGGCCCAGTTTTGATACAATGATGTGCAAAATATAAATCTATAGCTTAATGACAAATTGACAACCCAAGATTCATAAAATCAAACTGGAGCATAGGGAGAGAAACTATTCATCACTTCCAAACAAAAATAAACAAAAAAAACATTGATTAATACTAGGTAGTAGGTGGGTGCTTTCAGAAAATAAATATGAAGATACAAAATTTATTTTAAATAAGGGGATATGGGAATCGGGATTCTGGGGTCGTCGACTCGTCGGAGCAGCATCGTTGGTTGTGGAGATCGACGACTGTTGAGCGATGTTGGCATCGTTGTGGAGGAGTTGCGGATGTATCAATGGATATTGGATTTGCCCCTTTTTTTCATTGAGATTGGACTTGGAGAGCTCCGGGCCATCAACTATCAAGGGGAAGAAGTAGAATCGAAGAACCCAGAAGGAGAAAAGGCATCACTTTGCTGGTATAATTACAAAAAAGAAATGGGCATATGAGATATTTACAAAAAGACCATCCCAAACAATTTCGGATCGAAATCATCATTCCGGATCGAAATCATCATTCCGGCCAGAATGCCGAAATCCAGCCGGAATGGACTGGAACGAGCCAAAACACCCGGAATTCTATCCAGTACGAAACATAAAGCTCCATCATTCCGGTCACTGTTCCGGAACGAGAAATTCCGGCCATTCTGGCCTGAACGGAATGATTTTCAAAACTTTGGTAAAAACACTAGTCAAAAACCATTTTACCCTGGCTTACGTACTAAGGGGCAGAAACGTAAAAACATTTAAAAAGGGTCTACAAGATGGTTTACGTAAAGAGCGCAGAGAAATAGGTTAAAGGATAATTTTTTTAATAATATTTATTTAATGGTTTACGTAAAGATGCTACTCATCATCCATTTTTTCATCATCCTCTCTTAATCCTATGATGATTAGATGATTGGAGACCATTTATTATATTTCACTTGTGAATCTATCATCTAATGCCATATCATAAGATGATAAGAGGATGATGAATAGATTTTTTCTTTTTTGAAAGTCTGAAAATCTAAAAGGCATCCTTAACTTAGAGAGCAGTCAACCTCCACTCAAGAACAAAAGGATGTGTGGCAGAGCTTACCGAGAGACAAGGGAGAGTGTGGCGGCAGATCTAGGTGGCTGAGCCAAAACTACGATGGTGGCTAGTCGTCTTCCTCCGTGCGTGGTGGTGAGTGTCTGAGGTGAGAGATTTCGGTGTTGTTGGCTAGAGAAAGGAACGGAGGAGGGAAGGAGAGATCTAGTGATAGAGGCTTACCGAGAAAAGAGAAACGCGACGGTGGTTGCTGCTACAGGTTGATGGTGGCTCACGTAGCAATGGAAATGAACATGGGTGGTGTTCCAACACTATTTGTAGCGATGCAAGGTCGTGAGCACATTGGATACACGGCTTGGCAGTGCAGCAACGCCTGCTTGGCGTGAGGTGGTGTTTTACCTTGTGAATGTAGCGACGTGAAGGGCTAGTGGAGGAAGGTGGATGTCGGTGAATACTAATATTTGCGGTGTGGAGGAGAGGACGTGTGATGGTGGCTTGCTCTGGTTTCCATGGTAGGGGAATTTACATGACATTGTTAGATAGAGAAAACCATCCAAGCGGGGGGAGAGAGAGAGAGAGAGAGAGAGAGAGAGAGAGAGAGAGAGAGAGAGAGAGAGATAGATGCTCACGATGCTGCAAGTTTGGGCATGCATGGCGTCACTAGCTATACGTGGCTGGGATTGGTGTAACGGGGGAGTGCCTATGGGGATGCAAAGCGTGGCTAAAGCACTGGGCTTCATCGTTCACGTCAATGGAATGTCTTTGTGGAAGGTTGCACATGGCGGTGCTGCATGGCTTGGTGTTCAGGCTTCAATCAAGTGTGGCAATGGAGGATTCATGGGCGGTGTTGCTCTATTTTTGTTGTATAAAAAGAAAGGTTGTGTCCTTATCAGATGTGCTGATTTTGGTGGTTTCCAAATGTGGAGGAGGTCCTTTACGTTGGGTTGCTCCATGTGATCATGGCTGCTCTTGGTGCTTGGCGGTTTTCTTGTGGTGGTGGAAGCTTGAATGTGGGGTTGTGGCTTGTGGCGCCTCCAAAAACTTGCGGTTCACGGGGAAAACTTGTGGGATTGCTTCAATTTGGGTGATCTTCACAGTTTTTTCTTGCGAGGTGGGGGACCTATGTTGGAGGGAGAGGGCTACGGTGGTTCTTGTTTGATGAGTGTGTTAGCTGCGTAAGGATGTTTTGTGGTAGTCTAGCCACAAGACCTTGGTTGGCGTAAGGGAAGAATACTGTGGGAAGAGAAAATATATATGTACACACGAGGTTTCTGTGTGCAAGTCGATTAAGATAGGAAATCTTTCAGACTAAGAAATTATCCTAAAGAAGATGGCAGCTTGAAGGGGAGATAATGTGGAGGGAAGAACAATATAAAAAATGAGAATTACAGTGTTTAAGTTCAGTCAGTTACGAATTTAGGAAACCCTTCAAAGTAGGAAATAGTTTGCGTCCGGGGGGGGGGGGGGGAATACGTGCATGGGGCTTATATATACACGAGCAGATGGGTATTTGAAATGGAGTTTGGGCCTTACATTGGTTTTGGGTCTAACAAATGGGCCACCTCAAATTATCTATTTTGTATAAAGAAAGGGCTACGTCCTAGGAGGATGATTCCTCATCATGCCTATGTATATATATATATGTTTCATTGAGAGGACAATTCCTCGCCATATTTTGGGGATACATGAAGCCACAAGAGAGGGTGATACCTCCCCATGCACATACGTACTCTTCCAGTATTTCCATGAAATATATTCATTGCATATCTAATGGTGATACCTCCCTATCTCCAAATTTTATTGATGGTCTTGTCATAGTTGCCTAACCTACCCATGGTTTCTTTCTAGGGACCATTGACTTTGATGTAGCTTCCGACCTCGGTATGACGTCTGAGGAAGAGAAGTCAATCCCGCTCGAATCTTGACTATGGAGCCTAGTACCCGCCTTTGCACCAGTGTTTGTCGTAGCTCCTCTGTACCTTTCGTAGTATGTTTATAGCTGAGCAGAGTGCTCGTTTGTAACTTAGTCAACTGCCTATGATGACTAACCCTATGTATCTTGAACAATATTTTGAGGTTATGAGGGGCAAGAAACCCATTTTTGCATGATGCCTAGATTCTGGTACATATGTGTACGTTGTTGTGACAACGTGTTCCATTTATATTTTCGCTGTGATTGAATCAAATTCCATACATGTGTACTTTTCTCTGGATTACTACATGCCTGACTATTCCTTTTTAACCAATCGGTCAGCATTTTTGGCACCACGATACCTCTCATAGTCTTTCATGAGGGATGGGGCGCCACATAGGAACTCTGCATTGCCACTTGGCACTTATGCATTGAGAATTCGTGTGTCCGTTAAGTTTCCAAAAGAGAGGCAATGATGAAGGGAAGCTCGACATTGGTAAGAGAATGCCACTTGGCATCTTTGCACGAGATGACCCTTAGACTAACAAGGTAAGCAATGATGAGGAAGAAGAAAGAGAGAGGCTCGAGATTTGCAATCCTAAGCCACTTCGCACAAGTCGGTCATTGTGCCCCATGGAGCAATAGCATTGGAATAGGCAAAGGAAAATTTAAAATTTGGCTAATATCACATGTTTTGCCTTTTCCATATTCCATTCAAAATCTATTCCCACATTGGATTATTCATCTATTAGTCAAAATAATAATAAGATATTATTAATTTAATATTTTTTTTTTATTTTTTATCTAATTTATTTTTCTCGTATTTTGCAATTCTATCGATCATATGTTAATTAATAATCAAATTATAATTAAATTATTGTTTAAACAATCATATTTTCAATGGTCATTTAACACTAATAACTACAAAATTTTTATAGTAGTGTTCCATTTGGAGATGCTATAGAGAATGTTAGGGTCTGGGGTGAAAAATAATTATTCAATAACTTTGATATGTTGGTAAGTTTCAAAACAATTATTGATCTAGACAATGTCTTCATAAATCAGCAGGGTATTCCTCCAACGTCCCAGGCCGGTTTCAAAAGCTGAAAAAAATGAAGGGAAAGAGAGATTTTGTGCATGGGACCTATGAAAAAGAAAGATAAAACAACTTTTGCTTGAGCTTTAATAGTAGGTCAAATACAATCCAAGCTCTTGAAATACTATAGCTCAAAGCCAAATATATTTGGACTTGCCTAATCCAATGTAGGTGTTTTTGAGCAAATATTAGGCAAACTTTTGGCTAAAGCTTGGTTTAAAGCTTTGGTTCTTTGGAGCCATTTCGTCTAAAGCTTGGTCTGATTTAAATGTGATGAGATGATGTGTGATTGGTGAGATTGGAACTAGAAATAAGATGAAAATGGTGTGGGCTAGGGGCTAATTTGGCGTCATGCACATGAAGGTACATATGTGAGTCGATTGGTGGTGATTGTGTAATGACATGTCTTTGCCTCTAATGACATGTGTTGGATCAAGACTAAACTTCTAATTTAGTCTAAGAATGATGAAAAATAATAATAAAAATATTAGGGTTCAGATAACAGAGGTGAGAAATAATTTAAAAAGGAAATTAAGTTTAAAACATGGTTTAGATATCACTAATTATGTGTAAGTTGATTAATACTCTTAACTCAAGTGGCAAATTTAATTTAGGTCCAAAGAAACCCTTAGGGATGTGAGGTACTAGATGGGCTTGAGGAAACCAATGGTATGGTATATGTGGGCTTCAAATAAAAGTGTAAAAAATGAAAGACAAGGCTTTTGAGCCTTATTGGGCTTGAGGGCCCTTTTGTAAATCTTGATGTGGGCTTTTGGTGTGGGTCAATGAGTGGGCCTTATGTCCAGATTTGAGGGCTAAATAAAGGTTTTAAAGGCCAACTAAAATTGGGCCCACAAAAAGCATGTTTTTCCAAGGTTGGGCCTAAGGTCTTTAGTACCACTAAGGCTTCAAGTCATTCTCACACTTGGGCCTAATTCCTAAGACTCTTCAAGAGAGGCTTATTACACCATAAATCCTAATGGGCCAGGCTTTTAGGTTCTTATTCTTGGCCCAACACAACTTTCTTTAACACTCTTGGGCTCCTACTTAACACCGTCCATACTTAGCCCTTTTTCTTAGCCCAAAAGAAATGTCAAGTGTCACTCTACTATTGGTCTTATGGCAACTAAACCAAAATAAAATACTAAAACCCTTCCAAGAATTCTAGCTAAGTTTAAAGTGTGATTATAATGCTAAGAATAATCCAAAAAAAAAAAAATTCCAAAAATGTTAACCAAGATTAAGGGAGCTAATGGCTGAGTCTTAATGGGCTTTTAGATGGGGTGTTACAGCTTTTCTACCTTGCCTACCATGGTCGAGTTCCTCATCTCTACATCGTTTTAAGATATATCAACCAGATTCCCATAGAGTGCTTACTCGCCCAGATGTTAGACTAGCTGCACTTGGTGTCTCCTGCTGCTGGTTCCTATGACCATTGGAGTGCTTCTCGTCTTTGCTTTACTTCAACTCTACGAATGGTCTATCCCCTTTGGTGATAGGTAGGGCCCTCACATCCTCTCGATCTCTCTCACTCCCTCTTCATTGCCTCTCTTGGAAACCTAAGGGACACAATAGATTCTCATGCATGGGTGCCAAGTGGCAATGCCGAGTGAGTGGAGTGTTCTTTTCCTATGAATGGGGTGTGCCTCTTCACTTTCCCAACCATTAGTCTTCGATCAGACCAATAGAAATGCTTGTGACACCAATGATTACACTGACTACTACCTTGAATCTGATTGGCTCTTGGGTGCACGCACAGATCCCCTTTGTTTAGCCTCATCATTAGGTTTTTTAACTTCCCATGTGTCTCTTCGATTTTCCATGGCTTCCATAAGTGTGGTTCAAATAATCCCAACTTCCGTAATGGCGCCACAAACTTCCCATGACCTATTAATGGCTTCTTACCTAAGCATTTACTTACCCACAAGCATGTACTTCATTGATGGATGATGGGTGGCAATCATGAGTGGATTTTGCCCAATCTCTTTCCAATTTCCTATAAAAAGAATCACAAGTGATCCCACCCCCTATCCACCAACCCTACCAACCAAAGTTAAAAAAAAAAACCTTAAATAGCTTGGGCAGTTATCCCTTCTAGATCCCAAGAAACATAAATTGGAAAGATCCTAAAAGTAATTGTCTCTCTTGCCATATGTCAAAAGATATGCTATTAAATTCATAACCTTAGTTCAAAACAACTAATAACGTCGGTCCATACGGCCTAATTAATCAACAATAGTGGAATTGATCAAATGATATCTCTCCCAAATTGAGCTGTTCAATGGCCAACTTCGTGCAACCTCCAAGCCTAAGGTCCAATAACTTATAAAAATTAGATTGAGTCCAAAATTAGTAAATTACGACTTCAACCCTTGTTTTCACTTGGAGTATCACATCAACTTCGTAAAATTGACTTTTAACACGTATTAACCTCAAATCCGTCAAGCCTAACATAATATTTTAACCTTATACTTCCAACACGTAAATCAGTAATTTAACAATCTCATAATGTCATGCAAAGCCATAATACTAAAAATCATTACCATGATCTAAAATAATTCATTTTTTTGAAATTTATCATTTCCTCGAAACATGCATACATAAAAGTCATCATTTATGAACATCTCATTTATTAAATAAATCGAGTATATATGAGCTAAGCTCGAACTGTTAACCAGCTGCTTTATTCATTTGCAGCCCTACGTTGGCGGGATCACGATGAAGATGAACCCAAGGTAGTGGTAGCAACCCAAGAGCTTGAAGATGAAGATGCATGTAGCATGGGTTCCCGATTTGGGGTTTTATAGTGTTTTACAAGTCTGGTTTGTGCATGGATTAGGTCTCACGTTTGGGTTTGGTTCATTACACACAAATGGCTAGGTCCAATCTTATGGGCTTGGCCCCAAGTGTCCTATCAGTTTTCCTTGGGTCCTTATTAAGGCTCTAATAAATGGGTTGGGCCATTTAATGGGTCCCACTAAATTCTAGGGATTGCCCATTTACATTTTTTTTCTATTTGTTTGTCTATTAAGTCATATGGCTAAGTTACTAAACAACACTATCTTAAATTCCCAAATGAGCCTAAGTTGTCAAATAAAAATACTTTTAGGCTCTTAAATAACTCTTGGGGCCTAATACTAATTAAATATGGGCTCATTGGTTCCATAAATACTAAATGGGCTTTAATTAAATTCTTGAGCCCAATAAAAACTATTAATCCACCGTAATAAATTTTGGGCTTGTGATCTATTTAAAATTACCCGATAAACCTCAGTTGAGTTTCCAAAAATATTGGCCCATTAATACCATCCAAAGTCATTTGTTAAACCTTAATGCGTCTTAAAATAAAATTTTTGGGCCTATGGTTCTAATTAAAATTTCTTATTATCTGTAATAAATTACATCTCATGAGTTTATTCAAAATAACTCATTAAACTTGATTTAGGTCCAATAAAATTATCTTAATTTTGATCTGATTTATATTGGGCCAAGTTGTTACACAGCCCATCTGCCCGCCTTCCTGCATGAGGTCGGGCTAGCAAGTGGATCCTGCGTTTAATTTATATGCGGGGTGGGGTCCAGATGGGTATACCCATACGGCTGCCCGTTATTCTGGAGCTTGTTAAACAGGTTCTAGACTCTTCCCTTTGGCACCTACTCAATCTCGATCTCTCTCAACTCTCTCGTCTTTCTCAAATCTCATCATTGCCCGTCGTCGCCACTATTGTCTCTCTCGAGTCTCCATATTCGTTGTCGTAAGCCCTCCCTCTCTCATTGTGATTGAATATATTCTTCGGTTGTTATGTAACAAGCCGAGTAACTTGGGCCCAATCCAAGCCATGGACTATCCTTCAATCATTTTACTACTTTTACCCTTGTGTGTTAGGCCTTAGAAAATTTTACTGGATCTTTAGATTGTAATAGGTAGTGGGCTTAGGCCTGTAGCATAAACTAGTTGCAAATTCTAGTTTTAGTATCTTGTTGTTACTTTTAGCCCAGACCCAATACGTGGGTTATATGTACTGAGCAACTTGGCCTTGAAAAGGCATCTAGAATCATTAATGAAAATGTTTTGCTATTCTCTTTTCTCTCTTTCTCTTGGAGGCTAGGTCAACCTCGAATCTGACTATTTTTCTTATCTTTTCTCTTATATTTTCTAGCCACCCAAACACCTACTATCAGGTGTGTTACATATTAAGGAGTTGGGATGTGATTGTTTATGGAATATGGAGGTTGGGACTTGGGATTGCATTCTGAAGTTGGATTTATTTGATTAAGGACTTGAAATTGATTGTTCAATGTTTTAGAGTTGCGGGTGAGATTTGAGATTTTATTTTAATTTAGGGATTCAATTTGAGTTAGGGCTTTAGATTGAATTGCTATCATTTTTGCATTGTTTTCCTATTAATTTAGAGATTCAAATTTCCCTATAAATTGCTTAGCTTGTGACTCGTGAGATTATCACTTTGTGTTGTTTAGTTTGTGAAATTACGTTGTCTTTAGTGTCTAATGGACAGTAAGTGTGCTTAAGATATATTTAAAAATAGAGAAATGATATTTACAGTCATGGAGAAATTTGTACTGTATCTAGCAGTAATCTATTACCTATTTTTTGTTTATGTTGAAGTTTATTGATTTTTCAATTTAATAAAATAGCTGGCTTATTTTTAGTACCTAATATATTCAAATACATGAAAACTTAAATTATTCCTAATTTATAATATATTATTAATGTGAAATCATCAGTTGTCCTGAAATCTTAAGCTGGTGGGAAGATATAGATTTTATTATTTGTATTATATTCTTAACACTCCCCTCACATGTGAGCCAGTCTGTAAAATCACCAGTTGTTCAAAAAATTTAAGTTGGTGGAAAGAGGTAGATTTTGTTATTTGTATTATATTCTTAATACTCTTCCTCACGTGTGTGCCAGTTTCTTCCTCAATGAGTAGGTCAAACATGTGAAATATTTAATTAAATAAGTAAAATGTAGAGTCAGGGTTTGAATTTAGGATCTCTTTTCTGATACTATGTAAAATCACCAGTTGTCTAAAACATTTAAGCTGATGAAAAGATATAAATTTTATTATTTATATTATATTCTTAACAATTAATCTATCGATATTAGCGACGAATTGATGTAGCATGAGTGACAAAGGAAATCAGGAACTGATTCATGAAAAATGTATTTAATAGTTAAATATTTATAGAACAAATTTGTACAATTTTGAAGAGTAGCAAAAGATGGGTAACCCAACATAAATTCATGACTCAACATGAACATGAATTATTTGAACTTGACTTACAAGCTTTTTATTTGAGTCGGGTTAGAGTTGACCGATTGATGATCCAAACCTAAATAACTTGACACGAATCCGAATGACTCGACATGAATTGATACCGCTACATTCAAACTCACACAATTGATGATTCTATAGTATTAATAGTAGTAATAACAATAGCAATGGTGTATTAAGGAAGATGATGAAGATCTCTCACAATTCCAACCGAAGCAACAAATCGGCAGCAAATCAATAAATCAGCAGCAAATCTGTCCAGCAGTAAATCAAGGGATTGTTTGAAAATTATTTGTAAATGCTGTCAGTTTTTGATTTCCTATGTAAATGCTTTACGTTGTATATTTCCATAGATAGTTCATTAAAGATTTGTATTTAAGGCTAATATGAATTGCAATATTTGTGTGTTAAAAAAAAAATCAAGTTCAGTACCTTGTTTCTTTATAGTGTTCTTTATGAAGCTAATAAAATCCGATCTAACAAGTGGACACCATAAATACTTATACTTTATAGATATATATAAGTTATGTTATGATGCAACCATTTGGGCAATATAAGCTATAAAAAGTCCTGAAATGAACCAATACAGTATTAACAAATATCAAAGATATTTGAAAATAAGTTACATGAATTTCTTCAAAAACATTTTTCTAATATTGGTTCCGATTTTACCAAAATTGACCTATGATTTAAAAAATATAATAACCTAAAAAAAAATTAAAATTCCTTTTTAAAAGAACTATTTATACAAAATATAAATATTATATTAAAAAGTTATTGAGATTAGTAAAAACCTATATCCCTTACTTTATATAACAATCTTTAGTTATTTAACTACATCAAACAATCTTTCAAATTAATCAAGACTCTTTAATTTATAGTCACTCTTATATGATACTCTTGTAAATGCCACATCATGAGATGATGAGAGGATGATGAAAAAATGAATGATGAATAGATTTTTTCTAATTAATAAGATATTAAAGAATAGAGTCAAGCTATTTTTTTTTTTCTCATCAAGCATGCATTATATATATTAATAGAAAAAGATACTACATTGTTCAAGGATGATCATTTCCACTATCTATATATAGAATACAATTAGGAATACTAATAAGGGGTATTCGACCAAAATTCATTTAAGTATCTGACCATTGCGCCATAGAGTACGCATACTGATTCTGAGATCGGTGTATTTTCCTGATGCTATTCAAAGGCCCGTTACTTACCCCACACTGTACACCGGTGACGTGGGTTAGCCACATGACTCTCTCTACTCGGCTTCTAGGCTTTATCAATTAAACAACCATGGTTCTTCCCCTCAAGTGAATACTAATATAAATCTCTTTCCATTCGAACTCTTATTAGTTCTGTACCTGTCTCCCCAAACTATCTTATTAAACTCTCAACCATTTCTCTCTATATACTTATGTCCTTCACGTCCTCCGCAACATTGATTGAGACATTTGGAAATTTGGCTCAAAAGAAAAATGCTGAAGGGTTTAGTATTAACCTTATCTCCCAATCCCAGCTTCAGTCTTTATCCACCTCCAAGCAGATTCACAGAAGTTGCTGCCAAGTTATGTTTGGGTAGTGAGGCAATCTCAGATGATTCATGGATAATGGTAAAAAAGTAATGAAAAAGTAATGAAAAAGTATTGAATAGTAGTAAACAGTAATGAAAAGTAGGTAAAAAGTAATAATAAAATATTGAATAATGGAGTGATTTCCACTACCCAAACACAGCCTAAACTAGGACTAGAGGCTGAGAACTTCAAACTCAGACGAAAGAACAAGGGGGAGGAAGAACATAGTCAAGAGAGGGAGTCACCAGAAGTTCAAAATAAAGGGGAAAGAGATCAGAGTTCGAAGAGGGAGTCCCAAGTCAAATGTGTTTTTTTTCTTTTTTTCTCAATGACTGACTCGTGATGTGGAGCCCTATACTGGGGCCACAATAATCCCACCAGTGCATAGAAATTTAATCTGCAGTTATTGTATTCATGATGTTCAATTACAGAGTTATGTATGTGATAATTTGCAGTTCATGGTCATCTTGCTTGTGAGACAATTCTTTAATTTGCTTAAAGGTGGAACAGAAGATTATCCATCCCTTTACACTTCTTACAGTAAGTAGTTTATTTTCAAATTTTCAGCTGCTTCTGCCCCGCGACTGCGCTGGACCATCTGAACTGAATTCCTACTTCGAGTCGCTTAACTTGATCATGTTCTTGCAATTTGCAGGTACTTATTCCAAAGGTTAGTGGAATTATCCTGCCAATGTTGAGATATTGATGCGTACAGTCACATCAATTCAAAATAGCATCAGAAGGCAGTAAGAGGTTTGTTCCTTTTCTTACTACCAAAAATTAATTCAATTCATAGAGAATGTGATCTCAATTATGTGTATGAATGGGAATGTTAAATAAAACTATACGACAAGGCGAGTTACAAGCTATATGGAAAAAGGTTTTTTGTTTTCACTATTACCAAATTGTTTTCAGTAAGAAGGATTCTGATTATGACACCTCAAACCTAGGTGGACGGAGACAATGAAGAAGATGAACAGCAGCAAGCACCATGCAGTAAGCTACTCACTCCTAATGTGTATAATCTTTACTAGCTCTCAGTTGAAATGAGTTAAGATGGTTTTAAATGAGTTGAATAAAATATTGTTAAAATATTATTTTTTAATATTATTATTGTTTTGAGATTTGAAAAAGTTGAATTGTTTATTATATTTTGTGTAAAAATTTTAAAAAGTTGTAATGATGAAATGAGATGAATTGAGATGAGTTTCCAATTCAAATCGAGGCTTAGAATTCACGTCATTATCTGCTAAACGCCATCTTAAGTCTTTCACAAAATGATAGATTTCTTCCACATCTCCAACCCCATTTCCCACTCTACATGCCATATGACAGAGGGAAACCTATACAAACATGAACATATTGCATGAAACGTTCAAAGCTTTGTGGCTATTGGTAGGGTGCCAATCACTGCCATAAGATCAAGTAGATACAAAATTGAAAATATTAGAGAACACTAAATTTGCATAGAATTGATAATTAGTTTTTGATCATGACTCTATGTAAAAGTTACAGAAGAGAGAATTTGTGTCTAGACTACAATCAAGCCATTTGAGTTTGCATTCAAAATCCACCTAAACTCATCTCATCATTACAACTTTCTCAAATTCTCATACAAACCATCTCAATCTATCTTTACTATTCACAAACCATATCAACTCATCTCTGAATCCAAACAACTAATCATTTGACCTCAAAAGTGCTAATTACAAGGACAAATCAATGAATTATAACATGCTCATGAAGAATGTTTGGTGTTTCAGTTCTGCATGTAATCTCTATACTACCCAATAAAATTATTCTGCAATAAAAACAATTTGATCTGCTGAGAACTCTCACCAGTATTAACGCTGTTTCTGAAAGTTTAGTCAGAAAGGTACTTTGGCCTGACACGTGTTTGGCACCCATCCAAACAAAGATTTGGTCGACAGCTCAAAGTTTTCTGCAGGAACATCAATCCCTACCTGGGAAGAGCGAATGTTGAAAACTACTAAAAGATAATAAAAATTACAAAATTCATAACAAAAACCAGAAAAACCTTGTCTGTGCTAAAATTACAGCCAAACACACTCGGCAAAGAAGAGTTGATTTTTCACACATATTTGGACCGGTGAGAAGGATGAAGCTGGGATCAAAGTTTTAAATACCGTACTGGAAACCATACCGGTACTGGAACAAAATATTTCGGTACCAGTACTGTTTCGTGATAGTTGATATATGAATAAATTATAAATATATAAAAATTATATTCCAAAATAATAGTTTATATATAAATAAATTATGTATAAATATATATAAATTATAAATAACCTAGTCTGAATTGGGGGTCAAAAAATGAGCTTGTAGTTAGAAAAAATGAAAAAATTAAAGAAAAAAAAATTAAAGGTCGAAATACATGCTGGTACAGGCCGAAATATCGGCCGGTACGACCGGTATTTGGGTCGGTACGAAATATATGTAATACTTGTACCGGACTAGTGGCCGGTAGGGCATATACTAGCCGGTGTGTTACGGTATTTAAAACATTGGCTGAGATGACCAGGACCCCCAATTGTAATGTTGTTGGGGACAAATGTTCTCTTGCCTAAAGAATCACTTCTAAGTACAAGATGTCCCAAATTGTTTTGTTGAAAAGAATGGCACTTCATCTGGATTTGATGAATCTAAATGTTGGTCCTTCATAGAAATAGCTCGCAATTGCAAGACTGATCAAAACATCCAGCTCTGCAACATGTGCCAATTCCAGTCATTCCAAATAAATATATATTTGTCGTATATACTACAAGATTTTTTCATGCACCAAATGAATGATGCACAAAACTTTGAGCTCTGAGTAATAAAACATCATTTCCAATAAGGTATTTTAGTTTGGGCTACCACAAAAGTTGATACTAATACCACAATCTGGAAATCCACCATTTCAGCCAAAAAACGGGAGCTCTGAGTAACAAAACATCATTTCCAATAAGGTATTTTAGTTTGGGAAACTTTTCACCGTGAATTTTCCATTGGAGGCGTATTTCCAGACTTGTTTATCTTCACTTCATTCACAACTAATAGGTAGCTTTAGAATATCTGAGAAAAAAAATCTTGTTGAAAAGACCGAGACCAATCAAACAGATCAAAATAACCACATTAACAACACAAATCCAAGGTTAATACTCACACCACTTACTAAGCTACATTTCATTCATTTTAAGGCTTATTAAACTTCAGAGAAAGTAGAAACTATAATAAGCAACAACAACATCAAGCTTTTCATATCATAAATACCTATTTGCATACTAGCTACAATAAATCACTAATAAAAAGAAAAAAAGATACGGTCAAACAAAAAAGAAAGACCTATGAAAAGAAAACTTGTTTGAACAGAATGCAATAAAAAATGGGCTCAGAATATGCAGGACAAACTACCACCACATTCATAAGTTTGTGAGAAATCTACGTTGAAATTTGCAAACATTTTAGAGGGCAAAAACAAAATATGGTAATACTCATGATCTTAAATTCCATTGCATTCAAAAGAATTACATCTGTTATAGATAATAGCTTCTACTAACCCAGCTCGCCTTGACTTTGGAACATTGTCTTTAATTTAGAACACGGAGGATTAGCATTAACACCATATTTAATCTTGAAACTGAAATTGGACCTTGGAGCCTGCTGGCTCATAAATTTAAGAATGGAAACCATGAGTGAAGAATAAGGTAGTGATAAGAACCTATCTTGTTGACTTACAAAGAGTTTATTTCATGATCATTACTGTGAAATTGCATTTTACATTCCATGATCGCCAAACCTTTAGTCAACCTTTGTGCCCGACTGCAACCAAATTGCTTGCCTTCTAGCCCATGAAAAAAGAAGCAACTCTGGTTATCAGCAACTTCATAAAGTTGTAATCAATTCAAACTACACTGATCTAAATTGGTTCCTAGTCCAATACCCAAATAGTTAAACGGAAGAATATGATACAATAATACATGAATATCAAGCATGTAGAAAGGTACTCACTGCACCTGTGATACCCCATATGATAAGGATAATGGTAGGTGGTGTATGAGATCTCGCATTACCTGGAAAGGAGAAGTTCTTGCACTTTATAAGATTTTAATAGGGCTCCAATTGTATCATTGATTAGTTTTTTTGGAGTATAGGCCATGTGGTTTGGGTCTTTCATTGGGACGTTATAAACCACATGGCCTATACTCCAAAAGGACTAGTCAATGATACAATTGGAGCTCCATTGAAATCTTATAAAGTGCAAGAACTTCTCTTTCCTAAGCAATCACTACAAGAAAAATGGGTTTTTGTGGCCATTTAATTGCGGCGAAAATGTTATTTCTGACCAAAACATACTCATTTTAGCTGTAAATAGTCATTTCGCTGGAATTAAATGGTTACAAATAAGCAATTTTCTTGTAGTGAATATGGGATCTCATACACCACATACCATTATCCTTATCATATGGGGTATCACAACACCCTATCATGGAGGTTAATGCACTACACTTCATTGTGACGAAGATTTCGATTAAACTACATTTTTAATTTTCTACCCATATACGTAATATCATTTCAGAGCATGTTTAAAAAAGTAACTTGACAAAATAATGGAGATACAACTAATATACATGGTGCTTAGAGCATTGGCAATGGGCTAGCCAAATGCCAATGCAAGTTTAAATTTTAGTTATATGTGAGAAAAAGCCTCCACATTAGACTAGCCAAAAGTCTAAAGCTCAACACTTGAGCTACAGTAATTCTTGGGTGCTCTCCAAACCTTCGAGTTACTATTCACGCTGGAAATGTATATTTTATTATTTCATCTACCTCCCCCTCTCTCTTTCCCTCATTCTTTTCTCTTTCTTCATCCTGAAAGCTCCCCATTTCCCTCGTTCTTTTCTTTCTTCATCCCGAAAGCTCGCAGATTCTTCTTCAACCCGCAAGCGTCCCTCTTGCCGTCGTCTTCCAACCTAAACGGTAACTCTTCCTCGCTCGTCTCTCCCTCTTCTCTGTGCATTCTCTTTGAGGCTTTCCTCTCCCTCTTATCTTTCTATTTTCTCCCATTTTCTCTTCATCTAGTGATTAAATTGCTATGTGTTTTGCGTTGTAAGGACCATTGATGTGTTGTACCCCTTTCCTTGCTAGTGAATCGTCGTCCAAAAGGTTGTGCAATTTCCTCCACAAATCCACCACTACCGCGATTTGGGTAAATGGTTTGCTATGCATTTAGATCTGCGGTTGTGTGTCAAAAATCTGGTTTTTATGAGTAGCTATTATGAACCTAGAAATGGGTTTTTCATAGATTTGCAATCCTCTTATTTTTGTTATCGGGATTTCTGGAAGGGTATTGATTCTCTATTGTTTCTATTCATGGATACTTGGTCCATTCACATGCTCAATTGTGATAGTACCAGGGAAACCACAAGGTAAGCTTTGTTTGAGAAAACACCTCTAACTTAAACTTGTCCGAGTTATGTTGAACGTTCAGTTTCCTTAATCATGCTAGCATCACTCCTTGATGCTCAGTTTCCTTTAACTTCAAAAATCACTTGGACTTTCTTGCTTTCCTATCTTCCTAATAAGATGCCCCCTCTTGTAACTTGTACTTCTTATTCCTTTGGTTTTCATTTTTCTTGTGAATTTTTGTGGAAGCCAACATAGGAATTACATGTCATGGCTAGATTATTGATGCAAAGATACTCCATAATACTGCCGTATGATGCTGAGATACTCTATATATGTCTAATTGCTTTATTGGACTTGAATATTGGATAACTTTTCTGACTCATTGAAAATTTAATATTTTTCAAGAATGGACACACATTTTGATGATGACCTCTTCTTCACCACTCTCTTACAAAGTGGAGGAGAATGTTGTAATAGCATCCCAACGCAATATTCTAAAGTTGTGGTCCAAGCAACCCCCAATGACGGTGAAAAAAGGCATCCTTAAAAAAAAGTTCAAAGATGTGCATCTTTCACTGTAGAGGAGGATAACCTCCTCGTTTCAGTTTGGCTCAACATTAACATCGATACGATAAGGGGTACTGATCAAAGTCCACTCAAATGTGGGAAATAATTACCACACTTTATCATGAATATAAAAAACCGAATATTGCCAACCGTTCTGAGGGCTCTTTGATGAATCAATGGTCCACGATTCAAAAATGCATAAATAAGTTTTGTGCATATGTTGCACAGGTAGAGTCATTGCACTCGAGTGGTGCAATGGAGTAAGACAAGATATGTACTATTTTCCTTTAATCATGCAATTATGTAGGACTTATTTATGAACTAACAAATATTTCTTCATCTTTGTAGATTGAGAAGGCAAATATGTTGTACAAAGAGATGCTAGGGTGTAATTTCACAATGAAGCACTGTTGGTATCTTCTGAGATACCAACCAAAATGGTAGTAACAGATATCCACCCTTGGTAAGAAGAGGAGGCCACAAGAAAAACTGTTCGGTGAAGTTGCTGTTGATATAGCCGAGGAGGACTTGGAGGTTCTTGCTGAGAGACCTCCAGGCAAAAAAACTGAGAAAGAAAGGGAGAGGAAGCGGAAGTTGATGGAAGGCAAAGATACTGAGATCAAGATTGGCTTAGCTAAAATGACTGAGGATAGAGCGACGACCATGGAAGAGCGGAAAAATGCTATGTTGAAGGCAGACCACGAAAGATCAGCAGCATTTGAACTAAAGAAGAAGAATTTTGAGGCAAAGATGATGATGCTAGATCTAAGTGGTAATTTGTATTGGTAATTTGTGAACTGGATATTATCTTTTGTACTAGATACTGTGTTGGAAATTATCTTTTGATATTATATGGACTATTTTGGTAATTTGTGGATTGTGTTAGTATTATGTGGACTATGTTGGTGCCGTGGATTTTTAAGTGGTGTGCAAGAGTGTGAGATTTGTGTTTAGAAAATTTCCATTAATTATGGTCGCATTGGTAAATCCACTAGGTTTATATCCTTTTCCTCCATTTCATCAACCTAACTCACGACTTCACCAATTTTACTTAGAGACCCTTGACAAGAGTGCTTAGAACTGTACTGTCAGCTTGAAAACCAAATTTTAAAATTCTTGCCAAGACAGAGAACCCCAAATCCACACGATTTGAATGGCAGAAACAATTAACCAAAATATTGAGAGTATAAACATCGAGAGCAATTTCTAACAAATCCATTTGTTTTACAAGAGTGATCACAGTTGAGTGATGCTTCACTCTTACAATTGTTGTCAACAATTGATTAAAATAAACAACAAAAGGGCCCGAAGAAGTGTGTCTATCAATCACGTCTGGATGCAGTTGAAGTATTGGAGTGCGAGAATTGGGGATAAACTAAAATCTACTAAGCAACAGTCGGTGAGGGATATAAAAATCTTACAGGATCTTCAAGTGCACGTAAAGGGCCCGAAGCAGAGGAGTCCTTGTCTGGTTCACCCTGGTCTAGACCGGTTGCAGGAAGAATGAAGTTGAACGTAGATGGTGCTTTGAGAGGGAATCTGGGTCCAGCAGGAGCACGGCGTGTCTTGAGGGATTCGGATGGTAATGTGAAGATGGCATTTTCTGTTAGTCTGGGAAACGGTACTAATAACTTGGTAGAACTATTGGGGCTTTTGCATGGTATTCAGATTGTTCAAGAGCAGGGCTTTATTGTTTTGGATGTTGAGCTTGATTCTTGGATGGTTATTCACTGGATAAAAGAAAAGAGATGTAACACATGGTATCTAGAGGATTTTTAGGAGGAGGTAATGGAGGTCTTGCAGGGACTTAATGTTCATATTTATCATTTATTATGAGAAGGGAATAAATCTGCAGATTTTCTAGCAAGGCTGGGGGCGAAAGGAATGAATGGGGAGTGGTGGTCGGCTCAGGAGTTGCCTCTTCTTCTCAAAGGAATTTTATGGCTTGATAAAATTGGTTTTCCATCTATCCGGTTGGTCTAGCCATTAGTGTGGGTGGAGGTTTTGTGCAGGGTCTTTTGGTTGTTATTGCTGGGTTTTGTCTGGCTTTTCTATTGTTGGTGTTGTTTTTTTGGTTGGTTTTGTTGATCTGTATTTTCATTGCAGTTTTTTCAAGGTTTTCTTCTGCCATATGTAAGGGTTAATAAATGTGAGAGGGGATCACTATTGGACATGGATGGCTTGCAGTTATGACTGGTCAAAGATAAAATGTTTAAATTGAAAAAAAGAAAATGAAGTTGACGTTAAAAACCAAAAGATTTATTGAAAAAATGAAGGGATTGAAGGAAGAGCTATAATTCGGAGAGGAATAACGAAGCTCACAATTTCTGCAATTACAGAGTTCTTTTTACTTTCTCTAATTTTTAGTTGCTGGATTGTTATTAATGATGTTGAATTCGAATTCATGTTTGAGAAATAATTGGATTATTTTATTAGTTATGATTTGTTAGTTTTCTTATTCTAGTGCTGGGATGTAGTCATTAAATTTTAGATATGATTTGAGTATAATTATATTGAATACCCTTTGTTAATTATAATTGGATGATTTCGATTTTTATTTTTGCAATTTATTGGCTATAAATTGCATGCTTAAGATGTTGAATGAAGTAACGAAAGTTGAAGTTCAATATTAATTCGTAAATTCATCAAACCTTGGCAGTGTAGTTTAGAAATAAATAAACACCCTTGTGACCTACATTCAAGAACTCCACAAGGCATAATGAATTCATATTAATTTCTGTGATCACAATAGTAGACATAGAATTAATATAGATATAGGTGTTATACTTTGAAAGAGGATATCACATAAAAAAGGAAATTCGGTCATTGTAATTTGTAAAACATTAATGCAAGCAACCGGGTTTAAACTCATTAAAGGAATTCAATTGATGAAATCCAAGTCTTAATAAACTTTAATATTTGCCTTTCAGGTTAAGAATTTGCAGTCAGTCACATCAATTTGGGATCGTCTAAATAATATAAAATTTTTTATAAATTGGTACTTGAATCTCCTCCTTATGGAAACGATATTCTTTTTGCGGTGTTACTTGTCACGACCCATACACTTGTGATCATAGAGTCTAGAAACCATATATAAAGAGAAAGACTTCGAATAAAAATCTGTTTTATTGCCATATCCATCAAGAACATGCAAAAGATTTTAGAATAAAAACATAAGAGAACCAAGTTATGAGGATCATAATTCATTGATCTCTTTCCGAAAGAAACAATGAATTGCGATCCACATTGATTTCCACATCTATGTATACGACAGGGTAACATATTTACTTGTACAACGCGTGAATGACTTTGAATATTCATGAAACTTAACATTAATTAGCACCTATTATTTCACATTGATTTAGACCGATTGGACTCACATCTTATGAAAACAGTGCCCGCCTTAACTCTCAATTGACTGTGAGTTGATCGTGTGATCAGGTGCTTCACTTTCAGAGTTGGACAAAACTTCTCACATAGCAAATCGTCGGTCCCAAGACATTCGTATCTTCCTCCAATTAAAGAACCTTTCTGCTTATGAATTTGAACTAAAAAGGCCTAAAATCCACATTAATAAAACCTTCATTGAGCAATATATATTTTGACACACCAATATTCATTATTTATTATTATTATTATTATTATTATTATTTTTATTTTTATAATAGTAACTTCTTTCGTTAATAAGAAACGATTACAACATAAAATCTGACCAAATAACTTGAGCAATACATTCGGGATAAGAGCCCCACCAAGTTATCAAATCATCTATATTCCATGCAAATTTAGCCAACCCATGAGTTGCACCATTGCCTAAACGGCTGCTGTGTTAAATAGAGCAACAATGAAATCTCAACATTAGCTGCTTGATATGCTGCACCATATTGCCATTGAGAGATCTTGATGTATTGTCACTTTGGACTTCATTCACCATTAGTAACGAGTCACTTTCAATAACCAAATGTGCGATTTCAAGGGAAAAACAAAGCCGGAGGCCTCTCAAAATTGCTAGCATCTCTATTTCAATTGGGTCGCTTACTTCATTTTCCTTTTTACTAGTCGAGAAGATGATTTCCGCCTTTGCGTTTCTGAGAATATTCATTATTTCTAGCTAGCTAAAACACGTTCGTCTTAGTTGTGGTATGAATGCTGCAGGCTGGTTGCAGAATAATTGCAAAAACAATTATCTAATTAAGACCTTTAAAAAAGAAAAAGCTGATTGAGTACTCGTACACATGAAAAATATTAGAAAAAAGAAATACCGAATAATTTTAAATGTTTAATCGCTGAGACAAGTAATGTCTTAGAGTAGAGATATGTTTCAATCTCATTCTATCTCATTTCAATATCATTCTATCTCATCTAATTTTATCTCAATATCTAAATACCACAAATTAATTAATATAAATATTTTTCAATTTTTTTATCTAATTATTATTTAATTATTACAACTTTATTAATGTACTTCTAAACAAAACACAAAAAAGAATTTAACTTTTTTAAATATAAAAAAAATAATATTAAGAAATAATATTTTAACTTTATAATATATTCTTATTCAGTTTTATCTCTTTCATTTTTCAAAACTCTAGAAAATATTTTTACTTTAACAATTTCTAACTCATCTCATATCCACTACTCAAATATATCTCATTATTATTAACAAACAATTTCATTTCAACTCACTATCCAAAGCAGGTCTAGTCTCCTAATTTACGTGGGATGGTGGTTTTTGTTTCCACGTGGTGTTGAAATGCATTCACTTTCATATATAGTTGACCACTAGGATTTCTTATTTCTTATCATGGAAACGATTAGAAAAATGAAGAATAATTAAATAAATAGATCTTACACTCAAGGGATTGGGGGCCGAGAACTGGCCGGAAGGGTGAGTCCAAAGGATATTCCGAAACAATTTCTATCTCATTCCATCCTATTTTATCTCATTTGATCATTTTCTTCTTAAATATCATTTAAATATAAATATATTCAAATTAATTATTACCACTTTTTAAAATTAATTATTAAAATCTTTCCAAACTTCTAAATAAAAAATAATTCAATATTTTCAAATCCCAAAATAAAAGTAATATTAAAAAAATAATATTTTAACAATATTTTAATTTTATAATATTTTTTATTTAATTTTCTTTTCTCTCATTTCTTAAAACCTAATAGATACTTAACTCAAACTATCTCATTACTACTTACAAAATTCTCATAATTTCATCTCATCCTCTAAACATCACCAATAAAAGGTAATTAGGGATTACAAGGGGCATGTGTCGTTCTTGGAAGGTAATGTTAGGTAATTAGCGTGTAGAAGCTCCATGCACTCTCTTTAAAAAGAATAGAATCTATTATTAAAAGATTTCTTATGAATTTTATATTTATCTATTTTTTTAAAAAATATACAAAATTTACAACATTTTAATAGTGCAAATATCACTTATTTTCTTTGAATTTTAGAGGTCTTGCGGATTAAACCAATTGTGCCTAAAGCTCCTTGTTGCAAATTGGTTAAGTGGTTTAAGCCACTGTCGGGATGGTATAAATTGAACATGGATGGTAGTAGTCTCGAAAATCCGGGATCTTGTGGCATTGGTGGGGTTATTCGTAGTGATTCAGGAGGTCTTGTCCAGGCTTATGCCTCTCCTATTAGTGTCGGTTCTAACAATAAAGCGGAACTTTTGGCGCTTCTCCAAGGTTTGAAATTTTGCAAGGCTTTAAATATTTCTAACATCATAATAGAAATGGACTCGATGGTGGTGTTATCGTGGTGGTTGAGAGGGCGTTCTGGTGTGTGGTACCTAGAGGATTTTTGGGAAGAAATTAATGTTTTGACTCGTTCTCTTCATTGCCGGTTTCAACATGTTTTCCGTGTGGGCAATAGGGTGGCGGATTGGTTAGCCAAGGAAGGTGCCTCAGGCGCCGACTTGGCTTTTTCTAATAATTGTGTTTTGCCGCGGGCTTTTCGGGGTTTGCTCCGTTTGGATTTCTTAGGTCTTCTATATTTAAGAGTTTAGTTTTTATTCTAGTTTTTGTGGTTATTGTTTATAGTCAGTTTATAAGTTTGTCCTAGTTTTGCTATTCTTGGTTGTGGGCCTGATGGGTTTTCTCATGGTCCTTTTTTGTCACCATGTCCTCCGTCATAAATGAGGGTATTATTAATAAATTTGGGATGTGTCACTATTAGACATGTGATTTCCTGCTTTTTTTGAAGGAAAAAAAAAAGCGCAAGAAGTCAGCAAATGGGGGGTGAGGACCATTATTAAACAGTGGAAACTGACAGCATTTCTAGCTTTTAGCCTACGGTTAACGGAGGGATCAACGCGCATTGTCTAGCGCTAGCAAACTTTTGATTATTTAGAAAAAATGTTTTTATAAAAATAAAGATTTTATAAAAATAAATTCATATATAAATTAAAATTTATTTATAACTTTATGTGATACTTTAAATTTATTTTATAATATAATTGATCACATCTATTTATAAATTGATTTTTATAAAATATTTTTGTAATTAAAACATCCATCTAATTCCCGTTTTGAAAAAATATTGCAATTTTTTCCAACATTCTAAACCTGTTTCTTTTTATTTATTTATGCTCAGCAACAAGCACGGCCTATAATCACAGAGCACCATTGTCATAGACTCATAAGGATTTTTTCCCTTCATTTTCTTCGACACACTGCCTCACGATGGACAAAAGTCATGATATTGAAGAAGATAACGTAGCTGCACTCTATGAAGCCTCACATGAAGGGTGTCAACGCACTTTGATCAACTCGCTGATGCAAAAGGACGCTCTCATTCTTAACAAAACTTCATTTACATCTTTCACCGACACGCCCTTACATATAGCAGTTCTGCATGGTCACCTAGAATTCACTGCAGCTTTACTCAGGAAGAAACCTAATCTCGCTGGCTGGAAGGACTCGCGGGGTCGAACTGCCCTTCACTTGGCTTCTGCGGTGGGCCACGCCGAGATTGTGAGAGAATTCCTGCAAGCAGATACAGATGTACTTTGCCTGGTTCGTGATCAAGATGGGAGAATTTCTCTCCACTTAGCCGTGATGAGAGGACACATAGAGGTAATAGAAAAGTTGCTTAATTCCAAACCGAACTCGATCTCGGAGGATCTCGATGGAGCCAGTGTTTTGCACTTGTGTGTTAAATATAACTGTTTGGATGCTCTAAAACTGCTAGTGGAATCTGCTGATGACAATGGATCCATATTCCCTCAACTCCAAAGACAATGATGGTAACTCCATATTGCATTTAGCTGTGATGCTCGGGCAAATGGAGGTAGGTTAACAATGATCTCCAGATTTACTCTCTTTTATTTGCTTTAGCAAAAGGCTAGCTAGTTATTTTCCATTAATATACATAATCATGTGTATATGCATAAATTGAGGAAGTAAATTTATAAATTGTACAAGTCCAGAATTATTAACCTTTGGCTTCAGGAAAGGTATTTTATCATAACCCGCGGCCTTTGGTGGTCACATGGCTAATGACGTTGTCTTTATCCTAAACTCATTCTTTGCCACCTTTTTGTTCAACCGGCCCTTTTACCACAAACCGGGTTTTATATCCTTTTGGCTCACTTTTAAGCATATCCAACCTTTTTATAGGATTAACTCATAACTACTCGATGATGGAAACCAATGTGAGCCTAGTCTTAAATATCTTTTGCAACTTTCAGATTAGCCAATTACAAGATTCAGAGCCAAGAAGATCAATGAATGAATGCAAGGATTGGTACAATCCACTTGGGATGAAACTAGCAAGAGCCCAACACTCAAGATGAGTTTGAAAGAAAAAGAACCAGTTTTGATGCACTTGATATAAGCTGTGGAAGATATGACTTAAAGTCATTGTTTGGGCTTATTGTTATTGAATGCTTTCAATTTGTTAAATGCTTTATTTTATTAGTTTAAAATAAGTGGGCTTGAGGATGCTTGACCCACATATATCTTATTTCTTATGAACTAGGATTTTGGGAAGACCTTGTATTGTGGCCAATGACTTATTTGGAAAGTTACTTTTTAGGAACTAGGGTTTTAAGAAGTTATTGTAGCAGAATTACTGTAGCCGAATTACTGTAGCGTGACACTATTCATTCAGGGGTATTTTTGGGAGAAAGGGCTTTATTTTGACTATAGTTTTAATTAGGTTTTGGTTTAAATACTTTCTGTAACCTCATTTTAAGGTTTTAGACAATATTGAATTTTCATTATGAGTTGAGTTTACTCCTCCTGTTCTTGATTGAACTTTTGATATTGAACTTTTAAACTTATCAAAAGTAAATCACAATATTTGTGGCATTCCTCCTTGTAATTTGGGTTCTTGAGACAGGTTCTTCAACGGGTCTAGATTTTAATATAATCTAAGTTCTTGAAACGAGTTCTTAATGGGTCTAGATCCTCCATCTATTGACTTAATTTTAGCTTTCTTGAGTGAGTTTTCAATTGATTGTGAGTTCAAGAGATTCCATTCCCACAGGTTTATATCACTCGAGGGTCCAGAATTTTGACGCAAATATGAGTTCACTCGGGGGTTGCTTATTCAGTGCTGTTAAATAGGCTTTTTGCAATACTAATTGGAAGAAACAATACTACCGATATGTTTATTTTGTGCAGACAATAAAATACTTACTTTTAGTATTTAAAATTAAAGGAGAGGCCAATGCCATAAACATGATTGGTAACACCGCTTTGGATGTCTTAGAGTTAGGCCATAGAGATTTTAAATCTCTCAAAATCCAAGACATGCTAATGGTAGATGGTGTTTGAAGATCCAAGGATTCAATGTTGGTGGCCTTTGTAATTGCAACCGTTACTTTCCAAACTGGGATCAACCCTCCAGGTGGTGTTTGGCAACAAGATTGTGAAGGTCATACAAAATTTCAGAATTGTACGGGCAAGGTAATTTTCTCTGATATCAACCCAAATGAATACGAACTATTTTTGTCTTTCAACACCACCTCTCTTGTTGCAGCTCTGTGCGTTGTACTTCTAGTCACCATTGGAATTCCTAAGAGAAACAAATTAACTTTTTATATGGCTTTTGACACTAGCCATGCTTATTGCAGTCACGTTCTTGCTATCTACCTAGTTTTTGGCTGTGGATGACCTCGGATACTTGTTAAAGAAAAACCCATGATCACCTAGATTCACTTTACATTATCGGGAATTTGGTTGGTACTGCTTGTGATTGTTGTTGTGATTCTCATATATCGCCTGTTAGTTTGGATGGTGAAGTTGTTACTCAAGTGCATACGCTGTTTGACAATGAGTCCAACAAATTAATGATGTATGCGGTTAATGTTTATGATTAGAAAAATTGTATGGAAGTTGAAATCATCATCTTGAGTTGAGATCTGTTGGATGCAAATCTCTGTTGTCTATGTGAATCAGTTGGTTTCAAGCTAAATGGATAGGGTTTTTAATTATTGATGAATTATATTCTGAGCACAAGATTATTCAACTTATTAATTTATTTGATCGATATATAAGTCCATGCAAGTAGTATTTAGTTTTATTTAAATTCATAAAATGATTAATGGTGTACTGTAGATCACTTCAAGAAAAAAAAAACAATTTATCATAATTTTCGCATCATCATTTCATCATCCCATGATACATCATTAGATGATACCCCGTGATTTTATTAAAAAACTCTTATGGCGAAGCAAATCAAAATGCCTTTGGTCAACGTGTGACTGATGAACAAGAAAAACTCAAGAAACTATTATTCTGAATCCCCAAAAGATTCACAAGTAGATATATTCTTCAGATAAATACTACTCCTACCGAATTTGTATACGGAATTTTTTTTACTGAATTGTATTTTGTTTTGTTTTTTATTTTTTTATTTAATGGATAAGAATTTTTTTTAATAAGTTTGTAAATTTTATTTTTTTTAAATATTTATAGTAATTTAAAAAATGTTTAAAGAAAAAATATAAAAAAAAATTACAATGTTTAGTATCCATTAAGTACGAAACTTTTTGGTGGGAGTAGCACTGCTCTGTTCCTAATCCTAAGAGGTTATAGATTTCAAAGTCCCTAAGGTGTAGGCAAGTTCCTTTAATTTGATTGCCCCATGAGTAAAATCAATCTCGAATTATGAATCTGATCAACATGGGGCAATAACATCAAACTAGTACTTTTTGGAAGATTTTATTCTCAACAAAATCCATAATATAGTAACAGAGTGAATAAGTAGAATGATTTAGTCAATGACTCATATACACTATAACAAAATTGAGTTTTTGTTACGGTTTTGAATTTGTGACAATCCTGAAACCGTCACAAAAAATCATTTTGTATGACAGTTGCAAGCAACCTTCACTAAAGATAGACGAGAAATGGTTTTATGTTCAAACGATAATATTGTTTCGTTCGAACGTAACCCAGACGATGTCATTTTGGAATGATTACATTCGAACGTATAAAATGCTACATTTGAACAGTTGATGAACATTCAAACTTTAAGCCCACTTAAGTGTGAAATTGCTAATTATTTGTTTAAACGTTCGAACGATAGTTATTAACGTTCAAACGTGAACTGATTTAAAATGAAAAATCAAATTTCAAATTAAAAAAGATTTAGAATTCAAATACAAAAATACTAGGAGGGATGAAAAGAGTCTACAAAACCTACTGGTTGCTTCATAAACACCGCCTCATCAAGTGTCCCATGCAAGAAAGCGTTGTTAACGTCAAGCTGAAATAGAGGCCAGTTTTGTTGTAGTGTTAGGGAGAGAAAAAGGCAAACAGTGGTAGGCTTGACTACCGGACTGAACGTTTCGCCATAGTCAAAGCCGGGGGTTGATGAAAACCCTTTGCAACGAATTGGGCCTTGTATCGTGCAATGCTTCCATCCGGGTTTCGCTTGAGCCGAAAAACCCACTTGTTGCCAACAAGATTTTGAGATGGATGAGAAGGGACAAGAGTCCAAGTGCCATGCCAAACTAGGGCAGTAAATTCCTCTGACATTGCCTGTCGCCAATTTGGATCCTTGATAGCTTGAGAAACACACATTGGCTCAACTAATGGAGTAATAGGGTGTTGGGTGACCAGATAAAGTTGTTTCGGTCGGTAGATGTTGTTCATGGAGCGTGTGACCATTGGGTGAGTGCTCAAGGGAGGTAGATCCTCTGGTGGAGGTTGGTCCTCTGGTGGAGGTGGTGATGAAGAAGAGTATCTGTAGAGCAAGGGGCAGTGATACTAACCTTGAGTGAAGTGGGATGAACACAGGGCACATGCTGCGTAGGGTGACTGCATGAGGAGGTGATGCATCCGAACCTTGTACTGGAGAAACAGGGGCAATGGAGGTACTCTCGAGGCAAGGACATGTTGGACTAGTTGGCAGTGGAGGTGAATCGATTGGATGAAGAGGAAAGGTATCTTCAGCAAAGGTAACATGCCGAGAGACATAGGTGCGATTAGTGTCCACGTGAAGACATAAATAAGCACTTTGAGAATCTGAGTAGCCAAGGAATACACATGGGAGGGATTTTGGTTCCATTTTGTGGGTGTTATATGGTTTTAACCAAGGAAAGCAGAGGCATCCAAATGTGCGAAGTTTAAGGTAATTAGGGGGTTGATTGAAGACTTTTTCTAGAGGACTTAGCATGTTCAGGACTGGGGTGAGTAATCTATTGATTAGGTAGACGACTTTCTTGAATGCGAAAGTCCAGTAGGTTAATGGATGTTCGCACGGTGGAAGAGAGTTAAGGCAGTGTCGACAATATGTCGATGGCGTTGTTCAGCAGTGTCGTTTCGTTACGGCGTGGGGGGTGGTAGTTAGATGACTAATGCCTTGAGAGTTGAGGAATGCTTTGAGTTTGAGAAATTCCCCACCATTGTTAGTGTACAAGTTTTTAATCTTGTGACTAAATTAGCGTTCAAGGATAGGAACAAGCTGATAGAAAATGGGTGCAACATCGGATTTATTTTTTAAAGGAAAGAGCCAACAATACTTAGTGAAGTGATTAACAAATAATACTTAATATTTGAAACCACTTTTGTCAACAACTAGGGCAGGACCCCATACATCAGCATACAAGTATTCAAGAGGAAGGTGACTTGTGAGAGATGTGGTTGAAAACAGAAGCTTGTGTGATTTATTTATATGGCATGAGACGCAAGTATTGCTGGACTTCTTGGAAGACAAAGGAAGGGATGTGTAATTGAGGAGATGCCGCATGATTTTTAGGGAGGGATGTCCGAGACGATTATGCCATGCATCGAGAGAGACTTGTGTCCTAGCAACAAGAGCCAAGAAGGCTTGCTTATTCGGATTGGCCAGTGCAGGGAGCGGATACACACTTTCAATGCAATTACCTCAAAGCAGTTGCGCCCCTATGATCAGATCCTTCACAAGAAAATGAGAGTCAAAAAATTCAACAAAGACACGATTAGTTTTGGTGAACCTGTGAATGGAGATCAGATTTATTTTAATTGAGGGAACACATAAGGTGTTATCAAGGATGAAAGAAAGTTTAGGTGCAGAGAAACACATTGAGCCAACGTGAGTAACTGGTAAACCTGTGCCATCACCAATGATAACCTCTTCTTGTCCATCATATTTGGAGTGAATGTTGAGGTTGGAGAGATCAGTGGTGATGTTGTGGGAGGTAGTGGAATCCTTGAGCCACTTTTTCTCTTGACCAGTAGTGGTTGTGTAGTTGACAACGGCATGAGGAGAGCGCAACTTGTTGCATTTCTTGGTTGTGTGCCCAATTTGATCACAAATTTGACATGTAGGGGCAGGGCGATTGTTGCATTGCGGAGGTTTCTTTGTTGAATTTCTGCGATTGTTGTTCTTGGGAGAGGAATTTCCTTTGTGGTAGGAAGCGTTTGCAGTGGCCACCAGTATTGAGCAGGTGGTTTCCAGACGTTTAAGAGAGGCTTCATGTCCAAGGAATAGATCATGAAATTCTTCAAACATAAGAGAGGTCTCACAAGCCCGAATCAAAGCCGCAATGTCACAAAACTTAGCACCAAGTCCATTGAGGACATGAAGGGTAAGATCATCGTTGGTCAGGGGGTGTCAATGAGAGCAAGTTCATCCATCGTGGCTTTGATGGACTACAAAAATTCAGAGACTAAGCGAGATCCACGTTGATTCAATGTGAGTGTTTCCTTTAGCTGCATCACCCTTGTCCGTGAGCGGTTTGCAAACAGGCGAGCAAGGGTGTCCCATGCTTCTTGGGAGGTGTCAGCAATGGCTATAAGGGGTATGAAATTCTCGGGCACAGACGAGAAAATCACACTGAGGAGAAGCTTGTCCTAATGGTACCAGTGAAGGTATGCAGGGGACAAGGAAGAGGTGTCTGCACTAGAGGAACTATTGGTATCTCATGGTGGACATGGGAGGGAGCCGTCCACGAAACCACGAAGATCATAACCAATCAAGAGGGAAGTAAATTGCGCACGCCATGAGGGAAAATTTGTGGTTGTGAGCTTGATAGGCAGCTGAGAGGCAGTATAGATGGCATTATGGGAAAGGGTGTGGGTATTTTCTGGGTTGGAGATGGGTGGGGGACCAGAGTTGCTCACGGATGAAGTCATGATAAGGGCCAGGAAGGAGATTCTCGTTTGAGATTAATGAGCTCTGATACCATGTAGAGAATATTGAAAACAAGTATTGTGTGTGAACAACTTGACTTTCATTGTGTATTCGTATACAATTTATAGTTACAAACTAGAGTTATAAAAGGAACATTTACAGGAATAGAAAGACTACAAAGAATATGCTATACAAGCTATACAAATAAATAGCACGATCAATGCTCTTGTGATGACGCTAGAAATAATGTCTTGAGATCACACAACGATCAATGTAATCTCATAGTTGGAGGCTGATTATGTGATTGCATTTATACACCCCCCTTTCTTGTCCAATGCTACGACAGTGGAAGGTTATGTTGATAGGGCATCTGCTCAGTCAACCACTCCTCCGCCTGGGGTGGCACTCTCCGGTTCCGTAATAGCCAGGTAATGATTACTCCATATGGGAAGTTGTCAGTAGAGATAATGCTAACCTCGTAACAGATCCTCTAAAAATTCGGTAGTAGCAAGTCGATGGGCTCTCCTCGTGCCACTCATATGAGGAACTGTGTGCGAGTCTGACTGAATTTTTATGTGCCACAGGATGCACGTTTGTTGCAACTATAAGATGCAACATGCAGAAGAATGGTAGCAACAATGTCTGGGAGAATGTGTTCTTCTTATCGAATAGTGTGCGGTCTCTTCTAGTGATAATGTAGAAATCCTCATTGCGGTCGTCATCCTAAGGCTGGTTAGTACCCTCGCCCTCTGACTAATCTACATCTCTAGCCATAGACTCGACTGAGCCAATAGATGATGCTGATCATGTGCCTACTGCTGCGTCCTCAGCCTGAGGACTCCCCAACTGAGGACTCCACTCTTGATCAAGTTGATACAAAAGAGGCAGTCAGCTAGTCTACACATACCAGTAAGAAAATTCTTGTTAATACAAAAGACGACTCGAGGTCGTGGCTTAACATGTGGCCTGACTCTAGAAAAAAATAGAAGGAACGGGAAAATCAAGGTCAACATCCCTAATAACTTCATTGGGGGTGTGGATGATAGTGCGACCTTGCTTTCCTCCTATGTCAAAATACTAGTCCGAACTTATGCGCCATGTTATGTGCGGTCATGGCGAGATGTTCCGAATGAGGTTAAGAATCACATTCAGAGTCATGTACTGGTGATTTTATATACCATAGTTTTTTTTATAGATGTTTTAATTTCATATTTTTGATGCAATTCTCTTCTTAGGAGAATTCGACCTAAATTTTGGCTATAGCGAGGAAGTGCGAACTGTGAATAAGTTGATGGCTACATTATTTCGGCGTCCCAAGGGACGATGTCACGACTACTTCAAGAAATTTGAGACGTTGGAAGAGGCTGTTCAGTCCCATTTTCAGAAAATGAAGTTAGACAATTGGAGGAAGTATTGTGATCTTTTCGCAAGCCCAAATTATAAGGTATTCTAGATTTATCCCTTATAACTTATTTACATCTATATTGGTTTCATATATTATATTTAATACTGTTAATTTCTCCTACAACACTTAAGTTATATCAATGCACATAATAGAACGTCTTTGACAATCCACCATCGCACCGGTTCAAGGTCATTCTAACGCATTGTCAATAAAATGGTAATTAATAACTTGTTAAAATTTAGTCATTTTTATCATCTTCTTTATTTAATTACTAACATGATTTTTTAAAACTATAATGTGGCTGTGTTAGAAACGCGATGATCCTAAAAATTCTCCCTCGTTCATGTTTATGCTGCTACTCACACCAATCTGCACTGCGAGTAGATTGATCTTATCGCTAAAGATAATTATGTAAGTGAGGCCATCTTGTATGAATAAATTATGCTAACATGTGAATAGATATTATGTTTAGTTACTAGTTCTTTTAATATGTTACTTATTATTTGTTTTCTTCCTAATTGTAGGAAAAAAAGATTGAGTTGTAGTCAGCCTCTGAGGAATCTTCTCCTAGTAATATGGACATATTTATGCAAGTCCTCGGGACAAAGTATGGTTTGGTAAGAGGTTGGGAAAGTTCTTTCAAGCTTGTTGGTTTATCCTTTACGACCTCCACTTTAGAAGCTAATAATTTTATCAAAGATTTGGATACCACAAGCCAATAAATTAAGTAGATGAAGTCGAGACAACTGGAGTTGGAGGCTCTCTTATCGTGATAGTCCAATTTAGAGACGCTTTTGCAGGAGCGACAAAGAGACCATGAGGAAATAATACGCATTGAAGTTCAAAAACAAGTCTAGAGGGAGATGCTGGTCCAGATGAAACGTGTTACGTCACCACTGCAGGATCGCGTTGGGCGAGGAAAGAAGAAGAAATAAACCTATTATTGTTCAAAACTTTTGATTTCTAATTTTGCAACTCTATAAAATATTTTCATCAGATGATGCTATTAGTGGTGTAATTGATACAATTTGTATGCTTTTAATTTTATGAAATAATTAGTTTTGATCATTATGTTTGAATTTAAAGAAAAAATGTTCAAACATGGCTACATTCGAAGCAACGTTCGAACATAATTACACCGACGTTCGATAAATATGTTCGAACGTATACACTCCACAAAAGTCTGAACTTATTCAGTTAACGTTCGAATGACTAAAAAAGATACGTTCGAACGGACTGATTAACCATCAGAACATTAAGTCTTTGACATTCGAACAATTCCCCATTAACATGTGAATGCGACATTCAAAGGTGATAGCACAAACGTCCGAGCGTGTCTACGTTCGAATGTAAAAATGAAACATGCAAATGAAAAATAACGAATGTTAAAAATTTATCGTTCGAATGCTAATCAGTTGGATAAACGTTTGAATGTTATTCTGTACGTGCGAATGGTACTTTCTGTGATGGAATTTGACTTCACAAAAACTCTGAACGTTTGAACATTCTATCTCACGTAAGACTTCTAACAGTAAAAAAAAAAAGTTTTAGTGACGATTGTACAGTAAACTGTCACAAAATACTTTCTGTGATGCCTTTTTCGTGATGGTTGTTGGGACGGTATCAAACTGTCACAAAAAAGTTGTGACGGTTTGCTTTTTTTTCTTTTTTGTTTTTGGGACGGTTTCATCCATCACAATAGATCAAATCTGTTTTAGTGTCGATGTATGCTATTGTATAGATTTTGGTAAGTATCGTCAATTTCTACTAGAATCGGATGAAATAATACACTAAAAACCCAATATGTCGACACTCTTTTAAGAGCAAAAGTTGTTTCATCGTTTGAGATTTATTATATACGCCATATATTAATAACTTGCAAAAATATGCATATGATACGATTAGTGGACTAAAGGCTTGAATTATTATAGGCTAGCTAGCAATTTACGACTCGAAGATAGTATTAATTTGTAATCTTTGATAGAAATATTGGATATTTTATATGATAAAACTACAGAATGTTGACCATGATCGATGATTTTTCTTAGTCATGGAAGTGAGGACTTGTAAACGATATATTGGTGTATATATGATCTTTAATACCCTAATAGAAACAATGAGAGAACATATTTTGAAAAATGTTGTTGGTAGAAATCTTCTCACAATCACTAGTAGTTGTTGCCCAGTTAACTAATATAAGAAGGGGTGAATTGAGTTGTATTTAAAAAATCTGCAATTATAAACCAAATATACAGTATAAAATATGAATAAAATATGATGCAGCAGTAAAAATAAAGAATAAGGATAAGAGGAAGCAAACTCAGTATTTTAACGAGGTTCAGCCTCACTGCCTACGTCCTCGCCTCAAGCTACCCATTGAGCATTCTCAAATTCACTATCCAATCTTTTTCATGTGGAGATAGAAACCTATTACACCTTTGAGCAATACCGCTACAAAGAATCAGTGTAGAACACCCTCTACACTTGCAATCACCTTACACATGGTGATTCAACGTCTATTCTCTGTGTAGAACACATTCTACACACACAAGGGTTATACACACCCTTTTACTGATACAATAGCTAATAGTGAGTAGGTTATTAGAAAACACTCCTTAATGAATGGAATAAGAACAACATAGTGCAAAACTATATATCTCTCGAAATGAACAAGGGTTAAGGCTAAATACTTAGAAAAGAGAGATTGAAAGCTTTAAATGAATGTTGTAAAATTTGCAATAATATGTTCTCAATTTAAAGATATCATTTGTTATTATTAAAATCCATATGTAGATATGTAATTATATGAAGCTTGAACCTTTGGGTTCAATAGTAGCAAAGCTCCTTATAATAATTAATTATGAGAGATATATAGTGAATTAATTCAAAGGCAAGCTGAAGGTGTTGGCTAGCTACTTTGACATTATATATATATATATATATATAAATATATATATATATATATATATTATGGGTCTTTTAAAGAAGTTACATAGTGTTTGATTTTCTCTAAATCTCTTTTTGTAAGTTTGTAAGGCCATCTATGTTAATATATAATAAAGAAGATTCCGAATTTCTCAATTATCCCCAAGTTATTCCGTTACGTGTTTGGTTAACTCATGAGCACATCACAAATTCATTGAGAAAAAAATGAACCAAGTACTCATGATCCTCGCTAGGAGATAAATTAAGGTGTGTCCTCAATATAGCAAATTGTCTCAAAAAAACCCCTTCATTTTGGAGTACGGGTTTCGTTAAAAGAACTTATATTACACATCTACTTTTAGCTAGAGCTACAACGCTCTTAATTTGGGCACACTCCAGAGGCGTGCAGCACTAAAGAGGATCGATAAAAGATGTATTCAATCACCAGATCAAAAGAGAAATGGAAAATATTACTCATCATCGTATTAGCAATTATTCTTTTAACATTTTTTAAGCAAGTGCATGCATGAGAGAGGGATGATTCGCAATTTCATATGGGACTTGACCAGTTAATTAAGTACATGGAAGCGTAAACTCATGAGAGATTAGCATAAGTTTACCCAACTTAAAAATTATGTCGACAGTGATCATGATCTGGTTGACATTTCTAGTGCATGAAATATAGGGAATGCCTTATTATATTATGGGTGTGATCCGAGGCTGCCCTGTGGAGGTGGAGGCGGTGGCATAGGGATATTTTGAGCTGCCAACTCAACTGGTTTGAACTTCATTCGTTTAACAGTGATAGCCCCAGATAATTCGATCTCATTGGTTGCTTGTATCGACCTGATCCCCAACTTCTCACCTGGAAATTCCAAACGAACGAGAAATTTTTGGTTAGGAGGTTATTCTACCATGCTGCATGTTGCCACAAATTTCACAAAACATTGTACAACTCATCAATGAGGAGAATTCTTGGAGGATATTGATCGAATGGTCCTCAAGTTAATAGTATTTAATGCCTCCTTATATATACGCTAGATGTTGTTCCTAATTGATTGAATGGTCGTCAAGTTCATAGAACCAATTTTATGTATCTCTCATTTAAGGTCCTGATCAAGTTCTGGACAATAAGACCCCGTTTGGATATAGAAACGGTTTCATCTCATTTCATAATCTCATCATTATAATTTTTTCAAATTCCCACACAAAATATAAAAAACATTAATTCAATTTTTTCAAATCTCAAAATAATAATATTAAAAAATAATATTTTAATAATATTTTATTCAACTTTTAACTTTAATCTAAAACTATATCATCTCATCTCACTATCCAAACGGAGCATAAGTATATATGGCAGAAAGTATATGATTCAATTTTGGGGTCTCTAATTTTCATTTCCAAGATATGTTTGGTGTGCAGCATCTACATCTAGTATGATACCCCAAATGATAAATATAAGAGTAGGTGGTGTATAGGGTGCCAAATTGTTTGGGAATGAGAAATTCTTGTTCTTTATAAGATTGATCTTATGTGGTTCTTATCGTATTATTAACTAGTCTTTTTGGATTATAGGTCATGTGGCTTGGGCTTTCGATTAATGGAGCATTAGAAATGAACCTACTATGGACTGGCCTGACGAGGACGTCGAGACTATAAGGGGGACATTATGATATCCTATATGATAAGTAATAGTAGGTGGTGTATGTGATCTCACATTACTTGGAAATGAGAAGTTCTTGCTCTTTATAATGTTATAATGAGGTTACAATTATATAATTGACTAGTCATTTCGGCATATAGGCCATGTAGTTTGGATCTTCCATTGAGGCGTTACATTTAGTAGCTAGTACTATTGAAGTGTATGCAGAGCAGTTGAAAGAAAAAAAGGTTCTCTCCCTCTCCCGATCTTTCTATCATTATACATGCACACTCAAAAAAAAAAAAAAAATAACGTACACCAAGGTGAAGCCACAATCAATAGATATATACATGTCAAAGTACAAATAATACAAATTTTAAATAAAGATGAGCTAATCTTACCTGTGAAAAACAAGCTCCAAGCAAGAAGTAGGGTGGTAATTATTAGTACAAGAAAACCAAGAAGGTTGTTTCTCTTCACCCCAAACCTCATATTCATGCCTTGTGGAAGAGACGTCCTTGAATACCACTATATATATATATATATATATATATATATATATATATATATATATAAATAGGGGGGGCCATATTGTACGCGGTTTGTTAATGTTGCGCAGTTACAAACCTTCAAGCCCTGGATCCATATATATCATGTAGTCCTTTTCCTTTACTGGGTCAAATTCGGTTAGCTAGGTCGTGAACTTGGAAAACTGATCTCGGTGGAATGGTCATGAGTACTACGTACGTTATATATCAATGCGGTCTGGTTTGCTTTCAAGATTAAAATTCAAAATTTTTAAAATCTCTCGTCTCATCATTATAATTTTTTTAAATTCCCACACAAAATAAAATAAACAATTCAATTTTTTCAAATCTTAAAATAAAAATAATATTAAAAAATATATTCTAACAATATTTTATTCAATTTTTTAACTTTAATCTTAATTCATTTCTGAAAACAAACGAGGCGGTCTTACGTCGTTAGCTAGTTGTGTTGTAATTAAGTGCAAGGTGAAAATCTAGTGACGGGACCGATCGCGATGGGGTGAATACGTATATATAGGTATTTTATGCTTATTTATATACATTTGAATAACCCAATGGATTAATATAACATCCCTGCATGCAACCACGCATGCAACAGCAAATTAAGGCATAATATAATCGAAAGCACTAAAAAAAATAAAATAAAAACACAATAATTTGTTGAAGAAGTAAAATATGTTAAAAGATAAGTACTCTTCAAAAGGAAGAGATTACAATACCATGTACGTACGTAGACTCAAACAATATCATATCGTAATGATCTCCGCAAAAATAAATTGGATGCTTATATACACAACTCTATACATAGCACATGAGTTAGAACTCTAGATGCATGTCTTCTATATATAGCATATTTGCTCAAACGATCAAGCTGTGATCTTCCAGTCTACTGCTACTCTAGCTAATAGCACTGATCGATCGATCGATGAGCTCACCATCAACATGAATCAAATTAGTAATTAATCCAATTACGAGATATTCATGAAAACACCGAGGTCCGTAATATTATTCTGTGCCAAAAGAGAGAAAATCTAGATCTTTTGGCTTAAGGGAACTTATATTGTTTGGAAAGTGAGATGATATGAGAATTCTGTGAATAACAATACTGAAATGATTTGTAAATAGTAGTAAAACAGTTTAAGTTAAAAGTTTTTATTGGGTTTTGGAAAATAAGAAAAAAAAAGTTGAATAAAAAATTAAAAAGTTAAAATATTATTTTATTAGAATTTTTTAATCAAACTTTTATTTTGAAATTTGAAAAATTTGTATTGTTTTTTTTTTTTTGAAAGTTTGGGAGAGTTGTAATTGTTATGTAATAATTAGATGAAAAAGTTGAAGATTTGCAATTGAAAATTGTTTGTGTTTGACTGATATTTGGAAATGAAATTAAGAGAAATTTTGAGATAAGATGAGATCATCTTATTTTCCGTTTGGGAACACTAACCATCTCATTCTTCTTTTGTATTCAATCACAATTGAGAATAGTAAAAATATAGCCCTTAAATTGATCTCTCTTATTCTTTTAATTTTATTTTCTATTATATTTTATTTTCTATCACAAAGTGGGGCCGAAATGTCTACCCATCGCAAGCTCCGTAGTAGCTTGCAAAATACTACTTGAACAAGGAGACATTAACGCGTGAAAGACTTTTGAATGTTCAGTGCATGGACCTCATTAACGCTGCATGGACCTCAGTGAAAGACTTTGATTTTCACCCATCGGACTCAAATCTTATGCATTTAAAGAACAGCCCTTCATTTCCAAATCTACATGGATTGGTCAATATTGGTGGCTCCAAATCCCTTGCCCGGAGAATACGTGATAACTTCGGCTTCTTTGGATAGTGAGATGAGATGAGAAGGTTTTATATAAATGTTAAAAGTAGAATAAAATATTATTTTTTAATATTATTATTATTTTAAGATTTGAAAAGATTTGAATTATTTATTATATTTTATGTGAGAATTTAAAAAAGTTATAATAATGAGATGAGATGAGATGAGATAAAATTATTTCTGTATCCAAACGGAACCTTCAGATAAACAAAATAGAGACGAGTTATGAGTTCCTTTTGATCAGTTTGTTCTTCTTCTTCTTTTTCTCAATTTAGTGAAAAAAATGGTGAACCATATTTCATCTATATTAATCTGCTCATTAATGCTGGAGAGCTTCCGCTAGCTATATATATATATCAAAGTTAAGATCATGCGTAGGGCAAAAAAAAAAAAAAAGATTCTAGTTAGAATAGTGTTTTGCATCCTAGTTTAAGATGTTGTGCTCATTTTTAGGTGTGTAACCGGTTTAGTTTGATTTTATTTTGGACAAATTTTAGAATCGAATCAGTATACATGATCGGTTTTGCATTTTCAAAAACCGATACCGCACCGGTTACTTTTCTAAATCGGTACTTCCAGTCATGTTTGGTTCGGTTTTCCTGTTTTTAATATATATTAAATTTCTAATCTCTTATACTTATATATATATTAATATATATAAATATTAGTAATACACTAATACTATTAGTATATAGTAATACTGATGGTTTAGTACTATTACTATATGGTAGTGATAATATAGTAATTAGTGTACTAATGTATATTAGTATTACTAATATATTTATCAAAAGGAATATGTTGAGAATTTATTAAGCCATAAAATTTAATTAATATGTATTTTATATTTAAAACATATGATCAAATAAATTTTCATGTTTAAGATTAAAAGTTTATGTTATAAATTATAATATATAAAATTATATATAATATAAAAAATATTATATATAATATTAAAAATTAATTGTAAATATATAAATATGCGAATTGGTTCGGTCCGGTCCTAGTAAACATAAAACTGAGACCGGATCGATTATGGCCTGCTTTTAAAACGGTGGAACCGGTCTCGAACCAAACCGGTCCAAAACCGGATCGAACCAACCGATCCGGGCCAGTTTTTCGGTTCTCTGGTTTATTTTTACAGCCCCACTCATTTTCCTTAAGTGAAATGTTTTAGTCACAAAAATATCGTATAAAAGTAAACCTACAAATTGGCGTGCCTTGATATGGTATGTTAGATTGTAAAACTACTTTTATTGCAAAGTAAATGTACTATATTATATGTAGCTATATCAATTTATGAGTTAATCTTTATAAAATCTCTTTGTGGTTGTAGCATCTCTCTTTCCATAATAACATCAACAACGTAAATAAACATTCTATATATGTTTCCTTTTCTCTTCCTTGTTCATTTAGCAGCCTTAATTGCCTAAGATATATGCCATTCACCAAACAAGCGGTGTTCAAAGTTAGTTTCACAATCTACACCAAACTAATTACTCATCCAAGATTGACTGCTGACTTTCCTCCCAGAGTGACCAGTGAGATGCACGCGCCACTGCCAACTTTATGTGCACTGTTCACCCGTTTTGTTGTCCAGTTTTTGTTTTTCTATTTTTGTCGTTCAGTTTGTTTGTTTTTTTACCCGAGTGTGATGTTGAGCTTTGGATCGGACGCAATCCGGAGCAAGAGCTGTTCGAGAGAGGCGGACGATGTTAAGGCCGGTGGTCGTACGACCAGTGCTCGTGCGTAGGTGTTGCCTACGCTATGGAGGCTGTGTGTTCGTGCGTGAAGCTGGGTGCTCGTGTCGTCGAGATTCGACTTGCCGATGCTTGCGGTAGGTGTGACGTCCGGGTTCACGCCATTGCTTGTGGATTTGTAGTTTGGCTATGTGTTTTTATTTGTAGTTTATTTGTTGTTATTTTAGTTAGTATTATAATAGAAATAGGCTTTTGGATTTAATATCCATAGCAGTGTACCGTACTCTTCCTCCTTGCGAGGACAGAGGGGATCGTGTAGTTCTGTTCTTACAGAACGCTTTCTCTATTTGGAGAGAGTTCTTAGAAGTTAAGAAAATGTCCGCCACAAAAGAATTTGTGTGTGGGGAAGCCCCAGAGCTGATGCGTAGTTTGACTTGTAGTCTGAATTTTCCATGTATAAGTCACATTTGTAACTTCGTTTTATTAATGAAACGAGTCTGTTTCCATAAAAAAAAAAAAATTACTCATTCATGCAAAACTCATATTTTTTTTTCAGTAATACCCTACCACATCTTAGATGTTGTCCCGACCAGTCATTTAAGAAAATAACGGTGTTCTAAAACTTTATTAACTACCCTTACTTGTGTAAAGCAACAAAAATTGTTGACATGTAGAGGCTTAGATATAAGCTTTTAGCCTACTTCCATGCATGCATGTTCCGGAATTCTAGGTATTAACAACTAGTCATCTTTTTGCAATTCTATAACTATGTCTTCTTCTGATCTTCCTTCTCCCCAAATGCATATATTAATATTAGGAATATCATGATCAACTTACAACTTTTATATTAACTATTTTACAACTCTAAATAAAATAGATCATTGATTTATAAAATTGATATTCACTTGTATTAAACAACTCAAATTACAACAATTTACCTTAATTGCCCTCATTAGGGTTTTCAATTATGAGGGCAATAGGTTCTTGAGTGAAAGAGTAATGGAAAGAAGGACCGCGTTGGGTGATTCTAAAACATTAAGGAATAGGAGAGGAGGCATCAGAGAGTGTAACGCCCCGTACCCTAGGGTCCGGAGAGTTAACTCATGTCACTTAAAAATTATTTTCCTTCCACATAGTACATATTCTAATCTTTCCCAATCGCACAAAATACTCATATATTTACATCAATTACTCCAGAATAACTATTCTAAGACGATACAAAATTTAATATAAACATCAATCTCCCAACAAATCACATTATCAGAGCACAACAAACTTACTGAATGAAAATCCTCAATACCCATATAAACCTTCTATGCTTAAACCATCATTCTTAACTCTTCTCACCCATGCTCCATATCCTTGATCCTCAACTGAAACATTCAAATCATCTGAAAAATATTGTGGAGATAAGGGGTGAGTTATCAACAACTCAGTAAGCAGAGAACATATACTAGCATGTAAACATGAGCCCTTTTCAGAAAGTTCAATATGCAAAAACAAAACATTTTATTTTTATATGCAGATCTCAGAAAACGTGTTATCAGAAAATCAGAGCGACTTTTCAAACATTTCATACTCAAATCAACAATTCATATTTGAGGATCCATTTCATATTCAAAAACACTTTGGCATAACATAACTGAACATATTCATCTTATCATATCATATCATATACCATGTTTAACCCCCGTGGTAGGGTTGTGCTATCCCCGGTGGCCAAACCAGGCAGTATCATGTGGTGAACTTCCCCTTTTTCAATCTCGGAGCCCCGAGTGTGCACACAGGAAAGAACACGTAAAAAGACCACTTTGTTTCCAAAGTGGGTGCACTCATATCATATCATGGGGGTACCAACCATATCACGTGAACAGTATTATCATATCAGAACCATATTCAGAACATATAAGTATGCCAAAGTTTTATCATATCCATATCATATCAAAACACGTGCGAAACATATTCATATCATTTCTATTTGATCAAAAACAGATCCATATCATTTCATATAACATGCATAAAATTTCAATGATATCATATTCGCTCTTTTGTATATTTCAGAAACATGTCAAATATTGCTCATGTCTACACATTTCATGTCAACATTTCTTTTCTCTTTCATACGTATCTCATGAGGGAATGCAAAACATATACTGAGGTTGTTTTTCACTTTTTCTTTTTCTTTTTAAAACAACATGCACATTTTTACAAACCAACCTCAGTTCATTTCTTTTTATGCAAATCCAGCATAGGAACCCCGCTTACCTGGACGACTTAACTTTTCCAAAAATTTCCTCAAAAATGTCGAGTCGACTATAAGTCGTCACCTATAAAAATAATCACGTAATTTCTGTAAGTTTCCAATAGATCACATATGTCGATATTTAAACCTAAGCTTCTTATATAACCTATTTTAAATTCCTCAAAACTTAAAACCTTCATAATCCCAAAATATATCATTACTTCATAAAATCACCAATATCCACCACAACCCACGTCATACACAAAACATCAATATTTAAACCCGAATAGCCAACAAATCTCATAGTCTAAACCAATCATACTAACAACTCCATCACCCAATCCAATCAACCCCGTTACTCCTCGGACTCAGTCCGGCAAAACTAATCAGCATTTAAATACAGTGTAATGTGCTAGTGCAAAAATACATTAAATTCACGAGAATTCTTTGAAAAATACTTACATTGCTATATAATAATTTATGGAGGATCACGGAGGCGCAAGAAGTGGAAAAATAGTTGCAGAACAGTGCAAAATACACTGTGGCCGTGGGTCACAGATACCCACTTTTCAACGGGTGCAAACGAAGACCCGAGATTGATAGGGTAGGGCCTAGGGATGTCGGTGAAGCTAGTGGTGGTGATGGTTTGCCGTGGGTGGCGGCGCAAGGGGCGGTTTTAAGGCCAAAAAGTCGAAATCGGAAATGTACTTGGTGGGGCTTCACCGGTGACGGATCGGAGCTGGGGTTGGGTCCATTGGGTTGCCAAGAGGTCGGGGATGAAGTGGTGAAGAGTTGGTGGCCGGAGGTGGCGCGACGGCGGCGCGCGAAGGAAGTGAAGGCCGCGGCATGGTGTTGCGCGTGGAGGCTAACGGCGGCGAGATAGGAGCTGAGATTCACGGGGAAGGGTCGCCGGCCGATGGGGAGGGGAATGGAAGGGGCGGTGTCGCGCACGGCGGCGCGACGGCGGCGGGCTGGGTGGAGTGGGCGGACGCACGGGGAGAGAAAGAGGGAGGGGCTCGCGCGGGAGGAAACCAGAGAAAGAAAGAGAAAAGAAAGGAAGAAAAGAAAAAGGAAGGGAAAAGAAAAGAGAAAAGAGAAATTGTAGGAAAAGAAATGAGGTCCAATCCTCACATCTTGGGTCACAAAAAATGATCCAACAGAAACGATTTTAAAACTGCAAGTGAAATAAAATAATTCAAACACAGTGATTAAATTGAAAATAAATAATTAAATCCAACAATAAGTTAATTTAATTCGAGAAGAAATTTAAACACATAACAATAATTAATTTAAAGAAAGCACTTCAAAAAAATAATTTTCGTAAACTAAAAATCATAAAAATAGTCTAATTAAAATCCAATAATTTTAAAATAAGAGAATAAATTCTGAATCAATAAAAATAATTCATTCATTAAAATACGGGGTGTTACAGAGAGAGTGGAAGATGGCCCCTATTGAGGTAGAAACAGATCACCACAAGACTCGGTCAAGCTCTCCTATAGATATTGCACCTGTAGATCAAATTCAAAGTGATTGTATTATTAATTCAAAACAAAAGATAAAAGATAAGAATAGTTAGCATGTTTTTGAATTATGTATGCAGTAGCACACTCTGTAATTATCTATATATATACATCAAGCTCCCACAAAAATACATGGGAAGCATTTTTCAAAATTTTAACATGACATCATAGCAGAGGTCTTGAGTTCAAATCCTGACTGTACACTCTGTCATATTTGATTAAATATTCCAAGTATTTGGCCCACTCATTGAGGGGCAGTGTGGTACCCTCGACCCCCACATGCGATTTGGTGGAAGTCGTGACACTGGAATGATGACCACACGAATGATACATGCCCTCGCCATGTGCTAGTGTGTGCAAGCATGCAATACGTGTGCAACATAAATAACGCAATGGAACAATAAAAGAATAGTCAAGCTAAGTACCAGAAAATTTAAAACAGTTTAATCCAAAAAGTAATAATCCTCCAAGAGGTTATACAATCATCTGGCTAAAAAAAAATCGTTTCTCGAAACTTTCAAAATCTAAAACCTTAAATGATATCAAATTATTTCTTAAAATTTGTAAAATCTTAAAACTCAAATGAAATTCTCCTAAATATTTCCTTGAAGTTTGTTGAACTTCTAACCTCATATTCTATAAACTCATTTCATAAATTTTACGGAATCTAAGACCTTAATTACTCTAAGTGATTTAAAGCTATTACCCTCCTTAGTCTGTGACTTCAGTTCCTGCTCCAAAGAGATCGTCTAGACCTTGCCATTCCCTTCAAGCCTCAATAATACAAAAAAAACCCAATCGCTAAGAGTTCAGGCCTACTACACTAAATATTCATACCTATCAAGCTGAAATTGAAGCCGACATCGCTAAATCCAAGTCTTAACTCCCCAAATTTCAAGCCTATAATACTAAGATTGAAGCCTAAAATTCTGGTACTATACCTAAGTGTCTTATGATTTTACCCAAAGCCGAACTACTTAGATACCACATATGGCGCCCTCGACTCCCTCGTGTGATTTGGTGGAAGTCGTGAAATCGGGATGATGACCACACAGATCACACACCCCATCGCCATGTGCTAGTGTGTGCAACATAAATAACGCAGCGGAACAATAAAAGGATAGTCAAACTAAGTACCAAAAAATTTAAAATAGTACAACCCAAAAAGTAATAATCCTCCAAGCAGTTATACAGTCATCCGACTATATATATATATATATATAAAATGATAATAAGTCCCACGACAAATATGGGAGAAAATAGCAAGCTCCAACAATCACTCCTCCGGCGAAGCTGATCCCTCCGACTCAAATTCTTCCTCTGAATCAAAGTCTACGGTGTAGGAATACCACAGAGAGATTTCGCAATCTCAGTAAGAAATCAACATGCAACAACCAAGAGTTTAAAACATGCATTTATACAACAAACAAAGTAAGACAGCCATACAAACAAGAGACCACAATATCATTTCTTCCACCCTTTTCCAAAAAACACATTTAAACAAAACACTCATGCCAAAAACACCTTTGGCCTAGGATACAACCATTTATTACTTATGCACCATGGTCTCCCCTATGGACCATGCGCATATCTTGACTCCCTTCGTCACACCACAGGTAACGATCATGCATGTGACTTCGTTACGAGAGTTGTCCAGCTCTGTTTCCGGCGCGTAACGTGACCAGGCAACCTCTAGCCTCGCCAGCAGAGGGGCCACAGAGTCTGCACGAGAGCGTTACCGTCTCACCCGAGCCCCTTGTCGCTCGGCGACAACCCAAGGGACGTCACTAAGTTTATTAAGCTCCTGAGTGACCAAAGGATCTCCACCAAGATAATGCCCCATCTCGACTTGGGGTTGTGATAAGCACGCACCAACATTATATCATTAGTACACGAAAACCCAGTTTTCAATTCACACAACATGGCATAACACAACACAATTAAATAATCAGAACAAATAGTAGTTATGGTAAAAATGCAGATGCATGACAAGCAGTATATTGTATGACAAGGCATAACACACATCAGACAATATACAACATAACAATAGTCACATGTACACAGATTCACAAACCAAGCTACACGCGTAACCCATCCTCCATCCGGCCCATGGCCCGATTCCCAACCACTTTTACGATCAAGCCCAAAGCCTTTCTCAACACAACCAGATTGCACACAACGTTAGTGATAAAATTATGTTCTAAACACAAGGGTCGCATTGGAGAGGTACTTACGACGCGAACAGGCAAATCTGGAAGATCAAGTGTGCATTGGTCTACAGGTCCTGAGATTGGATGAGTGTGCGAGTCGCGAGATGACGCCAAAAGTGGCAGAGCAGCGGCGAGGTAGCAGTGGATTTGGGTGAGACAGAGGGCTTTTGATGGGTTTGTCACTAAGTGGATACTAGATCTGGATTGCTAGTGGGTGGTTGAGAGAGGCGATATGGTGGGGCACAGCGGGACAGTGGCTGCTCTTGGCTCAAACTCATAGGTAGGAGTGGAATCGAGAGGAGGGGATGACTAGAAAGGAAAGTGGGGGGGACTCAAGGGTGGTTGCGCGGCCTTGAGAAGGTAGCTTAGGGCTGCTGAGCACGGTGGCGCATGGCGAAAACTCTCCTGAGGGCTTAGGGAAGCAGATAAAAGGATGAGGTTTCACTAGATCAAAGCTTCAAGATGGAGAGAAGAGGTTTTTGTGGTGGTTTGAGGGGTGAAGAACTCGGCCTATTTATAGGCCGAGTGAGGCATCTCGGCAATCACAGCTGACACTGCGATTATTCTAGCTTTGTGTCCAAATCAAAATTTGGCGAACTTTAAACAAACTTTTCACACATGGTTTCACCATTTCAACCAACATTTTATGATTTTATAACTTGATGTAATCTCTTCTTTTTTTTTTTTTTTTTTTTTTTTTTTATAACCACCAAATACTTTATTCATCAATCATTATAGCAAAGAACGAATACAATGAGGAATTTCCTCCAATACAATAAGCTTATTCTGTTGCTTAAGAGCATCCTTGCTAAGTATCAAAACTGTTCAGAACTGATCATGCATCAGCCAGTATCATACCTATGTTGGTTCCAACCTCTTCATTGCTATTAATACCTTTAGCAACTTGCAAAGCATCACCTTCTAGGATAATATTTCTGAACCCCAAATCTTGACAAAACAAAGAAGCTTGGAGTGCAGCTACTGCTTTAGCTAGAAATGGATCAAGGTAAAGATTCTTTTGCATTCACAGAGTTGCCTTAACTTTTCCTTCCCAGTCACAAACAATGGCACCAATCGCTATCCTACAATGGGTTTTATCCAACATTAATGTTGCATCCCAATTCAATTTAAGAGTACCCCGTGGAGGACCTTGCCATTCTTTAGAGAAATGATGTTCTGTTATGTTGTTACTAGTTGAGGCTGGAATTTGTCTAATCTCGCTTATTAAAAGCTTTGCCTCCTGAACTAGTCTTAGAGAATGTTTGAAGTTCTCATTAAAAATAAACTCATTTCTTCTCTTCCAAAGTTTCCATCACACTATTGCAAATTCTTCCATTTCTTCTTGAGTTAAAAAAGCCAACTGCTTCTCTACTTGCTCCTTGAATGCCTGACTGTTTGATCCACTTTTTTGAATGCTTCTTGCACATTGTCCCCATACATCACTAGCCGAGGGACATTCCCATAGAATGTGCTCCACTATCTTAACCCTTTGCTTACAAATAACACAATCAAGATTATCACTCATATTCCTTTTACATAGATTGACTCTCGTAGGAAGGCCATCAAGACATGCAGCTCTCCAGAGGAAAACTTTGCAAGCATTAGGTACATGCAGATGCTAGACTTTGTCTATAAGGTTGAGGACTCCCCTTTCATCCAATCCTGTAACTCTCCACCGAGGTGATATGCACTCTTAACTATGAATGTTCCTGATGTAGTGCATCTCCAGATCAATCCATCAGGCCTACTGCAAGTGCTAATTGGAATGGCTTTAATGAGAGTAGCTTCTTTAGCATTGAAAACGGAATTCACAAGATCCGCCTTCCATTGATGTGTATCATGATCTATCAGATTTGACACCTTTGTGTCTGCTTGTAAACATCCGATGGAACTTTAGGGTTTAAAAGTGGTTTGTTGTGGAAGCCACCTATCAGTCGATATACTTCTTTACCATTTTCAATTCGCCATATAAGTCCTTCTTCAAGAAGAGATCGAGCCCTAAGAATGCTTTGCCATATATAGGAGGGATTACTCCACACCCCCCACCCCCTCCCCCCTGCATCTTAGCTTTGAGGAAGTCTGTTGCAGGAAAGTATTTGGCCTTGAGTACCTGTGCAACAATGGAGAGTGGGTTTTGAATAAGCCTCCACCCTTGCTTGGCTAACATAGCAGTGTTAAAAAGTTCAAAATCTCTTAACCCCAACCCTCCATTCATTTTAGCTTTCCTTATTTGATGCCAGCTCACCCAATGTATCTTGTGCCCCTGAGCTTGTTGTCCCCACCAGTAGTCTCTCATGCTCCTGTTGAGCTCATATAACAACTACTTTGAAATTTTGAAAAGCCTCGTGCTACAAGTAGGTATAGCTTGCACCACTGCTTTGAGAAGGACTTCCATGCCTGTTTGAGAGAGGAATTTGGTTTTCCAATTCCTCAACATGTTCTTCACCTTATCTATCAAACTCCTGAAAGTGCTAGCTCTTGATCTTCCCACTAGTGCTGGTAAGCCCAAATACTTCTCATACGAGGTTATGGCCCTTACACCTGCTATGCTAATGATGACCTCTTTTGTGGCTTCTCAAGTGTTCTTGCTGAAATAGATGAAGGTCTTGTCTTTATTCAACTTTGGCCTGAAGATTTCTCATATAAATCCAATAGCATGCATGCAAGAATCGATCCAAACAGTACATACACAAGGAATATCTTTTCCCATTAAATTTGTCTCCCTTTGCTTTCCCTGAACATACCATATATTGAATTATTATTTAACTTGAAGCAAGCGGCTTTTTGAATTGTCCGACCAATACATTATGCAAGAATTAGCCCTTGCTTGGAATTACTGAACAACATCAGTCCGACCGATACATTATTTGAAAATTTCGAATATGGCAAGAAAATAAACCTTGCTCGGGACAACTGAGCAAGGCTATTCTGCCCGAAACATTGCTTAGTAATTCTGAGCATCACAAGAAAATAATCCTTGCTAAGAATCACCAAGTAACTCCAGTTTGACAGACACACTAGTCAGTAATACCAAGCAGCGAAATAATTTAACCATTACTCGAGATCACCAAGCAATCTGATTGACACATTGGTCAAAAATTTTGAATATAGCAAAAGAATAATCCTTGCTCAAAATCATAGAGCAAATTGAGTCCTACGAACACATTGTTCGGAAATCCTAAGCATCGTAGGAAAATAAGTACCCTTGTTCGGTATCATGAAACAAGATTAATCCAATAGACATACTGCTCGGTTATGCCATATTCAACTGGACATACGTGCCTTGCACGTGGAATTATATACTCTATATAAACACTTTAGTACTGAAAGCCGCCTCATCAAGAAATATTTTATGTACCTTGTTAGCACACAACACACACTCTCACTACAAGGGAAGTCACTTTTCCCAGCGATTATTTTCGCTGGGAAAAGTCCTATAAATCGATGCCATTGACTTTTTCCGGCGATTTACAAATCGTTGCATGTTTGCCGGTATTATCCCTCCACTTCTGATATACCCCAACGGAAGCCAAAAATCGCTGTTAAAAGGTTATATTTTCTGGTGATTTTTTTTTTCGCTGCAAATTCTAAATAAAACACTGCAAATACCCATTTGGTTTGCCTATTAAATCATCAGGAAAACTTTTTTGCGGTGAATTATAGTCATCGCAAATACTAAAAGAATCGTCGATAATTAGGAGATCTATTCCAACGGTCTAATTGAATCGCTAGGAAAACTTTTTGAGTCACCGCAAATACTATAAAAATCGCCGAAAAATTATTTCTAACTATACAATCGTCGGAAATAAGTTTACTATACGAAAAAAATATTTCCGGTGAATTTTACTCGCCGGAAAAGATATTTCACAAAATAAAAAATAAATCCACAACAAAGAGATTGAACAGAATCCTGATTTACAAAACAATATGCATACTGGCATAGATCCTTGCAGGTCAACTTCAACCACATTTGTCCACACTCCTAGTTCATTTTTCTCAGGTAATCAATTGTCAATATTTTACAAAGACTAGCTGACCACCCAAAGATTTATACTTTTCTCAACACCCTTACACGCCAAAGTTTCTGCCCAAGAAATTCAAACAACTACATCTTACATAAAGAAAGAAAACTTGCTAAGCACCCAAACACAAACTGCAGTAGCACCATCCTGCCATCCCGCTGATAAAATGGGATTAGATCACAAGCCGTAAGAATAAATTCTTAAGTAAAGCATTGCAAAACTTTTAGCCACAGAGAGAGAGAGAAGTGACAAATGACTTCATCCATGTGCAGCCCTATGATATCATCTCTCGTAGTGACCAGGGCAATGAAGGCCAAAAGAAAAAATATTGTGGTCTAAATAGCATAAGTACCACCTAGGCCCCTTACCACTCTATACTAAATACCATTTCCAACTTCCAGGTCAGAGATTCAGTTGAAGCAGTGACTGTCTTTAGCTACGTATAACAAATTTAATCTTATAGCATAAATCCTAACTTGGACCACTGTTTTTTCTTAAAAAAAAAACAGAAAAAAAGAAAGAAAGAAAGAAAAGGTATGCTTTAGCCGAAGTGTTCCAAAAGTCTAAAAATGACATAATACATTAAAGATATGGTTCATTTATTATTATTATTATTTGGCATAAATCTTTATTAAAGAACACAAAATGGCACAACTCAAGTACACAGGAAGTAAACAAGAGAGACACCTATCAAGAGGGAGAGAAAGATACTGTCATGTATTTAAAGAAAGAATGTTGAGGAGCTTAACTCTTAAAAAATCATCTCACCTGCAGCACTTACTTGGAGAAGAGATTCATCAGTTTTTCTAAAACCTAATCGAGAAAAGAAATACATATTAACAACAGACAAGAGAATCTCATAATACTGATCAACAAGAGAGACACGAAATGATTTCTTACCATCAATTATAGCTCGTTTGGCTGCTTTTACATCTAATTACAACAGCATAGAAAATGGGGACATAAATCAATGAGAACAGTACACAGTCAATTAGAAATAGGAATTTGTTAAGATGCAAACATAAAAGTGAATTGCATAATATTTTTAGTGATCTTTTTATCTCAAAAGGAACAACAGCTAGCTTTTTATTTTGAAGAGGGAATAGAAGATCATTGGTAGAAGAGAAATCTTAACAGCAACAAATACATATTATCTGGTCAAGGCATCCCCCCCTAAAAAGGTTCCTCCATTGACAGCTTTTAAAGAAAACGTTAAAGTCCATTAATCAACCCAGAAGCTGCTATAGATCACAAACCACCAGATGAACATATGGCTGGCATATAAGCAATCAAACTGCTCCTTCTAGTATTTACTAGTGGTCATGATTCCCAAGGCATTTGATTGTGGTTTTCCTATATTGGCCCAAACGTAACATTGAATCATGGTTTCAAACAATATCAATGATTTGGCAGTTAAAGTCTCACTTAATTGTGTCTAAAACACGTATGCTAAATCAGGATGTTTCTAAAAAAGTCTTGCTAATTTCCTTCAAATGTGTTATCTTGGATACAATTTTCTTCAATAATTAAAAAGAAGCAAGTATCTAGCAAAACTTATGAAGTTTCAGGAGTAATATAAAGTAGTAGATGAGATCCAATATTTTCTACACATATTTACTTCCTCAACATCCAATTGGTTACTTTCTAATTCTACATCAGGCAAAACTAAGGAAATTATTCACTCCGAACCTAACAACTTTAAGCTGATTTTAACCAATATGAAGAATGCTTCACTTGTCCCACGAAAAACCTAATAACAAATCCTCATGCACCATAGCAGATATCATACACAATATTTCATTAACAATGATTTAAAAAATGGAGATACAAGATCCCCCTTGTGAGTTGTGCAAATCACAATAACTATTGAAAAATCATTTAAAGTACCATTCACCAATACCAAGAATCAAATGGAAGGCATCTAATTGAATTCTCCAATTATACTGTTAAGTATACTAACTCTCATAAAACTATAAAATGTGATCAGTTATCTCAGATTGATAGAGGAAACTATACCATTCACAGACAAAAAATCAACAAAACTACTGTCCTCTTAGCATATCAATGCCTTTTCCTAAAAACAAGAAGAAGAAAGATGAACCATATCAAACCTGCAGCATCCCTCAAGCTAGAAACTAAATCACAATCAGCTTCATCTCTTCTTCTCCAAAGCTCCCGAATAGCATCCTCAATACCCTTGACTTGACATATAGAAATTTTTAGTTACAAAAACAACAGTCAAATGCAAGAACCCCCAAACCAAAACTTGATAACAAATGGAAGAATGCACTCTCTTTTTAACCAAACTTGATAGCGTTTCCCACGACATGTGGGGCATTTATATTGAAGATTTCCATCTACTCGAAACTGCCGATATTTTTCATCACTGACAAACATGGTTTGCCAGTTCAAAGCTAAAAAAAAAGCTAATTTATTTACTATTGCAACTAACCAGAGTACAGAGATTGACAAAGGGAAGAATCGAAACTCACAAGGGAGTGGCAGAGCAAGGGAGAGAGGGAGGGCCTCGGGCTGCTGGGCTAGGCGTGGAGGAGAAGGGGGCTTCGACGACAGATTGGTGATGGCGTCGAGGTGTGATTGGTGGCGAACGGCACCCCTAGCGGCGGTAATCATAGAGAAATATGAGAGAGAGAGAGAGAGAGAGAGAGAGAGAGAGAGAGAGAGAGAGAGAGAGAGGTGAGGCCAAATTCGGAGAAAATGATATTTCCGCCGTGGGGTTGGGGGAGAAGGAGGGGTGGTCATCGAGGTGCGGTGGCGGGTGGCATGATGGGGTCGCTAGCGATAGGCTCTGCGTGGCACACCTATTGGCACTATAAGAAAAATGACTATTTGTGATGGATTTATGCTTTTTAATAGAAAAATAGTCATTTTTTAAGAAATAACTAGCCACAACTGACCTAGCTATTTTCTTGTGGGCACACCAAGATCATTTCCGACTAAATTTGGTTTTAGCTATTTATTCACCTATGGTATGAATGTTGTAGCTTGCATAGCTGGAAAAATGTGTGCGAAGATCTTTAAAATAGAGAATAAATGCATTTCAAACTATTATGAATTTTTATTTTACGTTCTAGATTATCAAAACTGACATATTGTATCTTCAAACTATCATAAACTAACTTTGTATATACAGCCTCCATTATATTAAGATTTGATAGATAAGATTATACGACATCACTTATTTTTATTTCTTTTCTTTTTTTGTTACAAAATGTCATTTTTAATAGTAATGAAGTCCCGATAATAGTTTGAGGGCAGAAAATGTACTTTTCTCGTGATAAAAAATGTCACAATTGAAGTATTTGCAGTGGCCATCAAGAACACGCAAAATTAAACAAGAAAACTGTTTATTTGCGACCAATTAATTCTAGCGAAATGATTATTTGCAACTAAAATTGGTTACAAATAATCTTTTGGTTGTAATAAATTAGTCACAAAAGTCCGTTTTTTTGTAGTACGGAAGCTGATCAGAACCAAGATATCATGAGGATCATGCTTATTAAGGTTCCATTTAGATACAAAAACAGTTTCATTTCATCTCATCTTATCTCCTCTCATTTTATCTTATCATTATAATTTTTTTAAATTTCCACACAAAATATAATAAACAATTCAATTTTTTTAAATCTCAAAATAATAATAATAGTAAAAAAATAATATTCTAATAATATTTTATTCAATTTTTAATTTTCATTTAAAATCATTTCATCTCATCTCACTATCTAAACAGCACACAGTCTCTTTCCTAGTAAAGTCAAATTTCAATGTCTTCGGAGTTGGACAAGATTTATCACTTAGCAAATCATGGATCTCAAGACATTAATATCTTCCTCTAATGAGCCTTTTTGAATTTTGCCTATGAATTTGAACTAAAAAGTATAGTTATAAATTTCTTTCCCTTCCAGTCGTTTCGGCTGAAAATTTTCATTTTGATATGCTATCTGGCCCGTATATATATTATACTTTCTCGTCCTGTTCGTTCTAAATTCTGAACCGTTCTGATCCATTTGGACCATTTCAGTCGGAATTAACATTTCAGACCCTATTCCGTTTCGGAAGATTTTTGTAATTTTCTTGTGTTTAGATGACATTTTTATAAATTTGAAATCTACTTAGTATTTAATTAATTCTAAAATATATATATATATATATATATGTATATATTATTTATTTATTTATTTTGTAACTATAAATATGTCTCATCATTTTTTTAAGTATCATTATCTTTAATAATTTCTCTATTTTTTTTTTCTCAACTCAAGTTTGTTGTTTTTTTCAACATATATTCATTTTATAAATATTCAATTCTTCCATATATATACACACATATACATGATTCACACTTACATGTACATATATTTAATTATTCTATTAGTTGTTAGTCTATATATACATCTAATTAATATTTATATATAATATATTGTTAATCCTGAAATGGTACATTAAAACGTACCGATATCGAAATATTCAGTTTCAGTACTTAAACCGGAATGATCACTAAAATATTGGAATTTAAAACATTGCTAAAAGTCCCTAAAATCCACATGAAAAAACCTTCATTGAGAAATATTTTGACACACCAAGATTCATTATTTCTAACTAAAACGTCCGTTTTATTTGTGGTATGAATGGTGCAAGCTGCTGCTTGCATAATCGCGAAAAAATGTATCTAATTAAGACATTTAAAAAAGAAAAATATAACTGATCTCCTTAAGTGAGTCATTAGAAAAAGAGTAATTCTACGTACAACCGTGAAGTGCGTAAACGCCACGTAATCGCTTTGAAAAAGAGTGGGGTCTACTATTAAAAAATTAATTTTTTTATGTGGGTCCTATGTTTTATTAATTTTTTTCAAAACGATTACGCGACGGTTACACAATTCATGATCGCAAATATCTTTTGTTTTAGAAAAATATCTAATGACATAAGTACTCGTATAAGTGAAAGTCATTAGAAAAAAGAAATACCGACTTTTGAATGTTGAATTATGGATGAGACAAGTGCCTTAATCTCCATATGTTAACGTAGGCTGGTGGTTTTTGTTTCCACGTGGTGTTCATGAGATGCCCAGATCAGTACTTTAGTTCATATATATAGTTGACTAGGATTTCTCATTTCTTATCATGGAAACGATAAGATCAAATGAAGAATAATTAAATAAATAGATCTTACGTCACTGACCATGCCATTGGGGCCGAGAAATGGCCTGCAAGGGTACTGAAAGGTAATTAGGGATTACAAGTTGAGGGAGGTGTTATTCTTGAAAGAGTAATACATGCAGTCGTAGAGTCTGAAAGTGTCATACAATCAATTTAAAAAAGAGTAAAGTCTATTATTAAAAAATTAATTTATGTAGGTCTCATTTTTATTCATTTTTTTTAAAGTGATTATACGGCACTTACACACTCACGATTGTAACTCACTACAAGAAAAACGAACTTTTGTGACTAATTTATTGCGATCAAAAGACTATTTGTAACCAATTTTAATTGTAAATAATTATTTTGTTAGAATTAACTGGTCTCAAATAAGTAATTTTCTTATAGTGACTATTATTTCTCTTCTTGAAATTAAGCATGCAAGAGTTCGGTAAACGGGGTAAGGACCATTATTAAACTGTTGAAGGTCACAGCATTTTGCCTATGGTGGCATGTTGTCTGCCCCTCGAAGCTTTTGACGATTTTTCTTTTTCTTTTTCAAAGACTTTCCTTTCTTTTTTTCATCATTAAAATATGGAAAAAAAATATATACGCCATATACGTAGATGCTTAGGAAATAAACTTTTTTGCTTTTATTTTTTAGGTATTAATTCTAATTATAACAACTAGTAAAAACTATGCATTTACTTCGCATGGATAAAATTGGTCTTCCTTATTTGCAGATTTCGTAAGGTGTTTCTTGGTAAGATGCATTTACTTTATCTGTTTTATTTTCTTTATATGCATGCGGATTCTTTGTTCTTTTTTTCTTGCAGGTTCTTAGATTGGCTTTATATATATTTTGTTAAGCATTTTTCTTTTGGATATATTGTATTTTGGTTGGGAATCTTAGAATTTTTGATACCTAGTTTTGGAATTTTTTGAATGTTAGTACTCCCCATGTGTCTATGGCTATAACCACGGTTTTCATCCGCCATAAGTGAGAGCTATCAATAAAATTGGGGTACCGTCCTCTTCTTAAAAAAAAAAAAAATTACAACTAGTAAAAAATATGGCAATGTTTTCAACAGTACTCAAAACCTAGCTTGTTCTTTTTATTTAGTTGTGCTCAGCAATAAGGATGGCCTATTATCAAAGTACACCATCGTCATAAGGATTTTTTTTTCCCCTCGTTTTCTTCATCACATTGCCTGCCTCACGATGGATAGAAGTCATGATATTGAAGAAGCTAACGTAGCCGCACTCTATGAAGCCTCACATGCAGTTTGTGAAAGCACTTTGAACTCGTTGATGCAAAGGGACGCACTCATTCTTTACAAAATTTCATTGACGTCCTTCACCGACACGCCCTTACATATAGCAGTTCTGCATGGTCACCTAGAATTCACTGCGGCTTTACTCAGGAGGAAACCTAATCTCACGGGCCGGAAGGACTTGCGGGGTCGAACTGCCCTTCACTTGGCTTCTGCGGAGGGCCACGCCGATATTGTGAGAGAATTGCTGCAAGCAAATACAGATGTTTGTCTGGCTCGTGGTGCAGATGGGAGAATTCCCCTTCACTTAGCCGTGATGAGAGGACACATAGAGGTAATAGAAAAGTTGCTTAATTCCAAACCGAACTCATTCTTGGAGGATCTCGATGGAGCCAGTGTTTCGCACTTGTGTGTTAAATATAACTGTTTGGATGCCCTGAAATTGCTAGTGGAATCTGCCGATGACAATGGATATTCCCTCAACTCCAAAGACAATGATGGTAACTCCATATTGCATTTAGCTGTGATGCTCGGGCAAACGGAGGTAGGTTAACAATGATCTCCATATTTGCTCTCTTTTCTTTGCTTTAGCAAACGGCTACTTATTTGTTCCAACCCTTTTACCACAAACCCGCGGTTTTGTCCCCTTTTGGCTCACTTTTAAGCATATCGATATCCAACCTTTTTACAGGATTGACCACTCGATCGATCGAGGGTCCGGAAATTTGATGCAATTATGGATGAGTTCACTCGGGGGTTGCTTATGCAGTGCAGTTAATTAGGCTTTTTGCAGTAATTGGATGAAACGGTACTACTACTATATACTGATATGTTTATCTTGTGCAGACAATAAAATACTTACTTTCAATATCTAAAATCAAACGAGAGGCCAATGCCATAAACAGGATTGGTAACACCGCTTTGGATGTCTTAGAGTTAGGCCATAGAGATTTTAAATCTCTCAAAATCCAAGACATGCTAATGGCAGATGGTGTTCGAAGATCCAAGGATCTAAATTCTCCTTGTCAACTACCAACAACACGGCGTCATGAACGTGCAGCACGGTACATTAATAATGAAGGACATGAGCCAGCGCCAGCTGCTCAATCAAAGTTTAAGAAATGGTGGGCATACTTTTGTTTGTGCGGATGGGTTAAGCATTTCAAGCGTCGGGGTCGATCCAACTGGGTCCTCGAGACACGTGGCATATTTTTGTCTTTCAACACCACCTCTCTTGTTGCAGCTCTGAGCGTCGTACTTCTGGTCACCATGCTTATTGCAGTCACGTTCTTGCTGCTATCTACCTATTTTTTGGCTGTGGATTTGGTGACCTCGGATACTGTTAAAGAAAAACCCATGATCACCTGGATTCTCTTTACATTATCTGGAATTTGGTTGGTACTGCTTGTGATTGCTGTTGTGGTTCTCATATATCGCCTGTTAGTTTGGATGGTGAAGTACTTGTTACTCAAGTGCATACGCTGTTTGACAATGAGTCCAACAAATTAATGATGTATGCGGTTAATGTTTATGATCAGAAAAATTGAATGGAAGTTGAAATCATCATCTTGAGTTGAGATCAGTTGGATGCAAATCTCTGTTGTCTATGTGAAATCAGTTGGTTTCAAGCAAGATGGATAGGGTTTCTAATCATTGATGAATATTTATTCTGAGCACAAGATTATTCAACTTATTAATTTATTTGATGGATATATAAGTCCATGCAGGTAGTATATATTTAGTTTTATTTAAATTGATAAAATGATTAATGGTGTACTGCAGATCACTTCAAGAAAAAAATTATTCATCATCCATTTTTGCATTATTCTCTTATCATCCCATGATGCGTCATTAGACGATATCCCGTGATTTTATTAAAAAACTGAAGCAAATCAAAATGCCTTTGATCAACATCTAGCTGAACAAGAAAAACTCAAGAAACTATTATATATTCTGAATCGCCACAAAATTTATGACAAGATGTAAAGATTCACAAGTAGATATGTTCTTCAGATAAATACTACTCCCACCGAATTTCTATAAGGAATTTTTTTTACTGAATTGTATTTTATTTTGTTTTTTATTTTTTTTATTTAATGGTTAGGAATTTTTTTAATAAGTTTGTAAATTTTATTTTTTTAAAAAATATTTATAGTAATTTAAAAAATGTTTAAAGAAAAAAAAATGAAAAAAAAAATTACACTGTTCGGTACCCATTCAGTACGGAACTTTTTGGTGGGAGTAGCACTGCTCTGTTCTTAGTCCTTAGAGGTAGGGCTGCAACCCGATGACAGTTAACCGGGTCTGGGCTCGGTCCGACCCGACCCGCTACTGTTGGCATGCCAACCCTGTCCAACCCGGCCCATTACTGTGTGGGTCGGATCGGTGTTTTTTTTTTCCTATTCTTGTCTGCTACATCCTATAGTGGTTATTGTGTATCACCAACGGTTGAAACGTCATATTTTTGTAGACTAAGTTTATGCCAACCTCAAAGTTTATGCCAACCTCACTTCAACAATACTTACTAAAAAATAAACTTTCAACAAGAATAAGGACAGGTTTGGGACATAAGACAAAACACAAAATTCTTATCTCATCTCATTTTATCATTACATTTTTTTCAAATCCACATACAAAATATAATAAACAATTCAACTTTTTCAAATCCCAATACACCTTTTTCAAATCCCAAAACAACAATAATATTAAAACATAATATTTTAAACTTCAAAACAAAACACAAAATTCTCATCTCATCCCCAAACCTGCCCTAAGAGGCCCTTGGATGGACTTTATCCATACTGCTTATGATACCACTAATTACCTCCTTCCTTAGAACTGTTTGATTTAATGGCTAACATATAGGTTAAATTTGTACAAAAACTAAAAAAAAAAATGTACGAAAGTCATCTATTACAAAAATTATCTAAATTAGAAAATATGAATATCAACTATTACAAAAGACTAAGGAGCATCCAACAATCAAATTATAGCAGCTTCTCATCTCTTCCTTTATATCTGTTATTATGAAAAAGTCTAACACTAAATCAATAATAGCACATCAAATAATTCAAGTCAACACAAAGTGGTTTAGTTTCTCTAACAAAGGAGTGAAAATGAAACGCATACCATCATGCAGACCATAAGCCTTGAGTTACTCCTCAACAACGTAACTAAAACTTGATTTTGGATCAAATTCTAAAAAAACACATGATAATTATTAAATGATATAAAAATAAACATTATGAAAAAGTTTAATAAATATGTAAATAAGAAATAAGTTTGAATTTAACATATTGATCCTTTAACATATTTTAAAGGACAACAAAACCCATAATGTAAAGGCAGGTACATGCAGTCTGTTGTGGGGTAAATGGGGCTTGATCTATATACATTCTTGTTGCATTCCCCCAAGATGATTAATGTATAGGCAAGCCCTAGCTAGCTAATTAGTAATTTAGTGAGCACTTAAAATTGAATTGAATTTTTGGGGTCATGTTTGGGGAAGACATTTTTAAAAAATTTCCTCAAGATTTAGTGTTTTCCTTGAAGAAGTCACTTGTGTCAGCCCCACAAAAAGACACACAGAGATATATATGCCATGTTTTCAAGAAAATCAAAATGTCTTCTTGGATGAATAATTAACTATTCTTCTTTTGAAATTTGATAGCCAAACAATTATCTTGCAATGTGATCAAATCCGAACTGTAACTTGAGAGATTTTGGCATGCTTATGGAGTAATATTTAATGAGTATGCAGGAAGACACATGTGCATTAAGTTTCAACACTTCACCAAAATCACTTTCCTAACACATATGAGCATGAGTTTCTCTAGGATACAAAAGCCTTTTTTCTTAAAATATTGGACACATGAAAGCTTTATAATTTCAACGTTATCATGAGTATGCATCGATCTCTAGTGTAGACTCATGAAAATTAACATAAATCGGTGTCCCACACTATAAGTAAATTGCTTATTTGCGATCAGTTAATTCCAACGAAATGACTATTTACAACTACAATTGGTTACAAATGGTCTTTTGGTTATAATAAATTAGTCACAAAAGCTCATTTTTCTTGTAGTGCCAAATAGACGGCAAAGTTTGCCCAAAAATAGTAGAGGCAGCTTTGTGCGAAGGCTTTCTTATGAAAACTGGCATATGTGCAATTCATGGAGTGATTTCCAATGTACTAAAGCTTTTGGCAAACATATGTCATGTTAAACAAAAGAAAATAGCCCCGCTTCTTGAATAAAAGATGTTGAATAGATGGCAATTTAATCCCTACAGACATATATACGTTGGCTTTAGAATTTTGTTGAAGTTGTGGGCTGCCCAAGTGGTAACGTATATTGCTTGTACTAGTCATTAATTATTTGTATGCAAGTTTAACAAGGAAGGTATATGTATCTATAGTATTAATCGCTTTTCAAGGGGATTCAGATGGTAGTAGTACTACTCAATCATTTGCTTGTAGTAGCACATCATAGATGATTTCTAGCTAACAGCTAGCTGTGAATAAAAACAGGGGAAATGTGCATGTGTGTGTGTGTCATCTTACGGTAAGTTGATTTCCCGTGCACGTCAATGCATTTCCTACTTGCATTTAAATTTCATCTTGGTGTCATTTCCCAGAAGCATGTTGTCAATTTGCACTTTCTCCCTCTTTCAATGCATACTTTTTCATGTCTTTTAGTGGCAATAAAATTAATTTATTGACCACTGCCAAATAAAGAAGCTTTATCAATGCATATGATATGGTGTTCTCGATGCACGGTAACGAGGAGGGGTGTTAAATTTCACCACCATGATCAGTTGAGGGTTTGGAAAGAGCTAGAAACAACATGAGTACACCAAAAAGCAAAATAAATTATGGATAAACAAAGACAACGACAATCACCGCATAAATACATGCAGATCCAAAGAAACACCTTGCATTTACAGCTCTCAAACCCATGAGAAATAGAAACTAATGGATAAAAGGGGTCCTCCATTTCGGTGCAATTTACGTTGCTCTACCCAACAGAAAATTCACAAACCAGTTCAACATTTCAACAGACTCTGCAACCTAGAGAACGGCACCAAACATAGAACACACAGAGCACCAATCAAAGCTTGAAAACTTAAATCTTACCGAGAGAGAGAGAATTCACCTCTGCGATGACTGCTGCGACTGGCGACGACGTACGACAACAGAGAACGGCAAAAATGACTAGGGTTTCCGCAGTGGAGAGGAGAGTGTTTTCGTTCAGTTCAGAAGTGTTTTCTCAGAGTCGGTTTCAACGGATTCAACGGGTTGTTTTTACTAAAACCCGATATTATGCATTTGACTCGATGAACCCATCTTTCACGGGTTGGAGAAGTCGGTTCTGGAGGACGGATCGGGCTTACGGCCCATTATGCACAACCCTACTAAGAGGTTATTGATTTCAAAAGCCCTATGGTGTAGGCCAGTTCCTTTAATTTGACCCCATGAGTAAAATCAATTTCGAATTATGAATCTGATCAACATGGGGCAATAACATCAAACAAGTGCTTTTCGGAAGATTTTATTCTCAACAAAATCCATAATATAGTAACACAGTGAATAAGTAGAATGATTTAGTCAGTGACTCATATAGTTAAGAAAATATGGAATTTATGATGCTTTTTTTTTTATCAAGATCGGATGTGAACATATTAATAAGTAAAATATGGAACTTTGCTTTTTTTTACAAAGTTCAAGTGTGTGTGCATATATATATATATATATATATATATATATATATATATGTATCATCAAGATGAGGAATCAGCATCTTATCAAGCATGCAAAATTCATCATATCACATCGTATGGATTCTCATCATATATAGTCTCAATGCATAAAATGCCAAGCAGGGGAAATCACTTCATCATCTGGCTCGGGGAATCACTCCCACTCGACTAACGTGCAAGCTAGATAACAAGTAGAAAATTTGTAAAAAAACAAGTATTTCGTCTATTTTGGCCAACTATCATTCTTTCTTCACGATTGCTCGTCACACAAATACTTGCTCATAGGCACTCAAACAGAGAAACATGTTGCCTCAAGGATGCTACTCTACTCCGTCGCAACCAACTCTAAGACACTAGCCTGTGATACACCGGGGGATCCCACATCCTAACTATAGGTGAGGCCAAGTACGACATCGTTCCACCCCACTCCCCACGAGGCATTCTCCTTCTCGTGTGATGTACGTGGTAACACTTCGCATAATAGTCCTGAAAAATTCTTCATCTCGTACCATAAATAGAAACTCATGCTACTCTCTCTCTCTCTCTCTCACACACACATATACCGATATCCAGGATTTTCATATAGGGTTTTAGCGTCAGGTATAGAAAATAGTTAAAACATTGAAAGCATCAGAATCAGTGAGTAAATATAGCTAAAAACATAGTATTAGAAATATGCATTTATATTTGTAGAATGGGGGGAAGTTACAGAAGTAATGTAATGCCTCTTACACACAACATTCACGCCCACATTACCCAGCACAGTCTTAGAAGCTAACTTACCTTTTTATGTCGGAAGTTCTCTCATCACCCCTCTACTCCTTTCTCACTACAGTAGTTGATCACGAGCTTTTTAGTAAATAAGGTCTTAAAAGTGAGATCATGTCCTACATTTAGGTCCTTTAAAGACCGTATCTTTGAGTTCATATTTACTTAGGTAGGAGTCTCTCACCCTTGTCTTGTCATACTGTTGGATGACAGAGACAAATTACCAAGGTATAGTTCACACATCCTATGGTCTATCAACTCCTTAGTCTTTCATTGAACGAGGGACCTCCACGTGGCATTGGGCCATACTTCTGAATCCATATGAAAGGACTTGTCGCGCCTTTACCTTTCATTGCAGAGCCATTCTGGATGTGACCTTTCAGATGGAGTGTGACTTTTGCGTACAGTGCTAACATTTTGTCTATTCAAACTTGTTATGATATGATGTTGCATTTGAAAACTCTCTGGTATGACATTCTGTTTCTATTTCCGTCTCGAACTTACCACGCCTGTAAAAATGTGACCTCTATTATTGTGTTGGTACTAGCATATCTATTTTTGGTGCACCCACTTTAGAAACAAGGTGGTTTTCTACGTGGTTTTTTCTGTGTGCATACGTGGCGAGCTTAAAAGGGAGAGATTTCACATTTTATTTTTGGTCGGTTGGTAGGGACGTATATGAACCGGTCCGTACGATTGCTCACCCAATACTCGCTTGGCTAAACTCGAACCGAGCTCGACTCATGAAAAAAGAGCTTGATCGTGAAAACAGAAACACGCTCGATTAGTAAATGATACATACTCAATTAAACTCGACTTGGTTTAGGCTCGTTAAGGCTCGCTTGTTCATGCCTGACTCAGCTTGTTAGCTCAACTCGATTAGAGCTCATCCATAAATCATTGAATATATATAATTTATTTCTATGAGTCGTGTTACACCCACCGAGGGTATAGTTGGAAAAAATGTCTGGATAAGACTAAATGATTTTTTTTTCATACAACTTCTTATATCAATAAACCTTTAAAAAAAAATTCACAACATCATTAAAAAATACTTACTTAATCACTAAGTAAAAAAAATAGAAAAAAGAGAGAAAGAAGGTATCAGTAGAAATGCACTGGACCGAAAATGGGGACCCCAAGCATTTCTCTTATTTCAATATATTAGTACTCTTATACACACACATATATATGCTTCTATACATATTAAATTTAATAACATAAGCATAGTTACATTTCTAATCAAATATGTAGTATGTAACCCAATTACTTATGCCTTAGTCATTTATACCTATATATTGAATATAATTCATAATTATATGTTAGTTAATTAAGTACTTAAGTGATTAATTATAGTATATATTTTATAACATATAATAGTTAGTATATTGGACGTGGTAGTTTCATTATATACTACAATGTATAACCATATATGAAATGTATTCATAAAGATGATATAATTTTATAGTTCAATATAAGGTTTATATATTAATTGTAAAAATTTCATTAGATTTAATATTTTGTTTTGAAATTTGGTATTTTCAATTATTCAATTCATTCAAAAATATATATAAGAATACAAACAAAACTCGAGTAATAAGGCTCGGCTCAACTCAACTCAGGCCACACACACACATATCGAACTATTGTAAATAAATGTTTCCTGAATTATCACTCTGTTATTTTGGTATTCTACTTTGTTCTACATTTTGTAACTAGTTCATATTTACACACTAGTATATATTTACTGCTTATTGAGTTGTTAATAATCCACTCAATTACTTTCAATATTTTTAGAAGATTTTGATGGTTCAACTGTGAATTAAGAATAAGAAACACAAGCGAGATTAGTTAAGCATAATGAAATAAGTACCAAAAGGTACAAAAGATTATTGAAAAATCGCAGACAAAATAAATAATTTCTTAGATAAAACATCATTGCAAAATACCACCTAAGTTGAATGATTAGGGTATTAATCTCAACAATTGGTTGGGTATGATTCCTATTGTTAAGAGACCCATTGGGTGGGGATATCATGAATGAGTGTTGTTATGTACAAGCAAGTTTGCGTACTAATATGCGTACTAATATTGTTGCCTTCATATTTTAAATTCAAATTAGTATTGTTTTCAATAAAATCTACTTTTTAACTAATCATATTGAATGGGTGCGCGTATTAGTACGCAGAATCGCTTACAATTAGATTTTTCCATCATGAATACAACCCTTTCGAGCTTTAATTTAGTTATCCACATCTTTATATTAAAATCCTCTACACAAAACATACATTTATTATTATTTTACCTCAAATTAAAAACGAGTAATGATTTATACAACGTAATCCCTCCCCCACCTAGTCCTCGTTGGGCCACCCTGATGGCCATCACGAGCCATATCCGTAATGTCTCCCTCCATCACAATCCTCTAACTTTTCATATCTCTTTTGTTTTAACTGATGACAAGATGAATTGAAATTAAAATTAAAAAATTAAATAAAATATTATTATAATATATTTTTTTAATATTATTTTTATTTTAAAATTTGAAAAAGTTGAATTGTTTATTTTATTTTATATAAAAATTTTAAAAAATTATAATAATTAAATGAAATGAGATAAAATAAGTTGATAAATTTCATGAAAACTTTAAGGTTTCTTGTTTTAGAAAGTGGCACACACACGAGCGGTTAAGGACACCTATTCAATGAGGATATATGTTGATTAAAAAGTACAAAGAGGTGTCAAAAAAAGTGGGCATACTGCTATGCCGCCTCAACTTGACCTCTGGGCATACCGTCCAGCGTAAAAAGTTTTTTTTTTTTTTACATTTTTGTAACATATTTAAATACATTTAAAAAATAAAAAATATATCAATACATTTAAAATCACTTTCTTAATCATTAAATAAAAAAAAGAAAAGAAAATTGACCAGCGGTCAAATAGAGGTGTCAAAAACTGTGGGTATACTAGTGTTTTCCTTAATTTAAAGACAAACTGACAAACTAGATTGTAATTGGGTTCCTAAACGACCGAGCTCAATCCCACAAGATACATACACCCTTAAAGATGTGATACTAACTGCTAGAAAGTCGAAAAAAAAGAAGGAAGAATTCTACTCATTTTTCTATACCATATATATATATATATATATATATATATATATATATATATTTTTTTTTTATATTTTATATTTTTATTAAATATATGGTATAAGAATAATGAGTAGAAAAATTATTTTAGTTTAACAAGAATAAAAAAAAAGAATCAAATATATTATATAGTATAAGAATAATAAGGATTCGTTTAATTACACAGTTCAGATGAGATAAAATGAGATAAGATGAGATGTTTTGTTGAAAATTGAATAAAATATTGTTATAATATAAATTTTTAATATTATTTTTATTTTAAAAATTTAAAAGTTTAATTATTTATTATATTTTATATGAGAATTTGAGAAAATTGTAATGATTATACAAGATGAGACGCAATAATTTGATGTTGTGTCTTCAAACCAAACAAAATTTAGTTTATTTTACCTTATTTATTGTAAATTATTCTCCCTAAAATACCCCCTCTCTATCCTCGCCTCCAAATCTGTAATTTTCCCTTCTCAACCCGCATACTCTCTTCCTCTTCTGCCCTTCCAAATCCAAACCCTTCCTCTCTCACCTCTCCATCTTGCCCTTCCTCTCACCCAATTTCCGATTTTCTCCCGTTACCCGCCAAATTTCCCCCTTACCCCTGGTTTTCAAATTTCATCGTTTCCCTGTCAAAATTTGTCCTCCCCGTTTTTCTCACTTTCTTCCTACTCCTAGTTCCCAATTCTCGTTTGGATCTATGGATTCGAGTGTCCTGGCTTCTGTTTTCGAGGTTTTGAGGGAGATTCAGTTCCGGTTTTAATGTTTTCGGTGCTTCTGAAGATGTAATTTTGGATTTGGATTTGGCGTTGAGGTTTCCACGAGTCAAGGTATTTCTTTTTCCTTTGAATTTCATTGTTTTGAGATTTTGTACAATGATTTGTATTTTTTTTTCGTGATACTTGTGTGTTTAGGCTGTTGATTTGTGTTTAGTCGTTGTTTTCCGCGGTGAGTGTGATTTGGTTTTTGTTAAAGTGTGTTCCTTTTGAGGCTAGTTGGTTTACCTCGGGAGCTGGAGGGCTTAGTATTTTTTAAACTGCTCAAGATTCTAAGTTCTGGTTGTTACTGGGTACGTTTGGAACTTAAAATCATCTCAACTCATCATTACAATTTTTTCAAATTACAACACAACTCATCTCATATATTAAAAAATAATATTCTAACAATATTTTATCATCTCAACTCAACTCAACTCAAATCAGTTCAATATCCAAACGCAGCCTAAGATGAAACTCATCTCATATAATCATTTCGAATTTTTTAAATTTTCAGACAAAATATAATAAACAATTTAACTTTTTCAAATCTTAAAATAAAAATTATATTAAAAAATTATATTCTAATCATATTTTATTCAAGTTTTATCTCATCTAATCTGTGTACCAAACGAGACCTAAATTTTAGTTTTAGATTTAGTTTTTGTTTTCTAACATGTTCTGACCCGAAGATGATAGCTATTTTGGTTAAGGCAATTGGTTTGATGTATCTTGAGTTTCTTCTCTCTCTCCCGCTCTTTTTTGCTGTGTAGTTTCTTCTCATGTCCAGGTTTGTATGGCTAGAGTTTTAGAATAAATGTGCAAGTGAAAAGAGAGACTTTGATCTTAAAGCACTTGTGTATTTGGAGACCTGCAATTATTTCCTTGTAAAAAAGTGATTGGCTGATGTTGGCGTTCAGTTTGTTTTGTTGTTTCATGGTAAAAGCGTACTTTAAGCAGTCTGCGTGTGCCTTTGTTTCTGTAACACCCCCTTTTTTTAGGTTAGGAATGTCACGTACATACATAAATAAAGTCAGGCAAGAGATTTCATAATTTAATAAATCAAACTAAATAAATAAATAAAATCTGGAACTAAATCGACTGCTCCATCTAAGCCTGACTCGCCTGCTCGTACTCATCATCATCCTCACTTGGGTGGTTAAAAACATGAAATAAAATTAAAATGAATCGAATACTCAGTAAAAAACTCATCACAATTAGAGCTGTAAGAGGACCGGACCGAACCGAAAAATCGACTGGACCACCGATAGTCTTATTGGTTGGTCTCGGAGTATGGTTTTTTTGGATCCGACTAAACCGAGACCTACCGAATGTATATATATTTTAAAAAATTTATATATATAATATATTATTTTATATAGTAGTATAAATTAATTATGTAATTTTTATCTAAGGGATCATCATTAACCATACATACAATGAAATTATTTAATATTCATTAATCATATATAAAATGTTAAAGAGATTACTTAATTTCATTAACTATATATATACAATGAAAAAAATGTTCATGGACCGAATCAGACTGAACGGACCGATCAGACCAATAGCTAATGGTCTGGTCCGACAAAAATGATGGATCGAAATTTTTGGTCTGTAACTAGGGGTGTCAAATCGTGTTAACGGGTCGTGTTCGTGTCGTATCAAGGTATGTACATTACACTTAACGGGTCAACACGAACACGATCCGTTAAGGATTTCGTGTCAAAATTTCAAACCCGAACACGACACGATAAGATAACGGGTTGACACGACACGACCCGTTATGACCTGTTAATGAATAAGAAATAAATTGACACGACATAACACGACACGACCCGTTCCGTTTCAACCCGTTTACGTTAATGGGTTGGACATACACGATACGACACGACACGACCCGTTTGACTTAATTGATTTTATATAAATAATATCTATAAAAAATGAAAAACTAACTACAAGTCTAAAATTACAATCCAAACAAATATGATCCACACAATTTGTAATAATATTCATTATTAAAATTACATCCCAAATGTAATAAGCAAAACATACAATGTAAATATATTAATAATACAATCTCAAATATAATAAAAAATTAAAAATACAGATCTAAACAAATTTAGAACTTGAAGAAGGAAGTGGAGCGTCCTCCCTACCCTTTAGGTCTAAGGGTATAAAGGTAAATTTAATTTTCTTAACGGGTCATAACGGGTTGACCCGTTAGTGACCCGTTAAGCAATCGTGTCTTAACGGGTCAACCCGTTTTGACCCGAACCCGTTAAGACTAAACTCTAACCCGCTTTTATCGTGTCGTGTTCGTATTGGGTTAACGGGTCGTGTCACATATTGCCACCCCTATCTGTAACTCCCCCCCCCCCCCCCAAAAGACCGAATTGGACTGGACTGAACCAATTACACCTTTAATCACAATGTAAACATGGTAAACGTAAGGATTTTCATAAAAGTTTTTATGCTAAGAACTAAAATTCATAACATTTCATACTGACGCTCATGCTATGCATGAATTGTCTTGAATTATCTTAATTAACTGAACGATCCGATTTATCTGACTGATCTGACTGACCAACACACTTAACCCTGTGTACAAGGTTGTGCAACGGCCCCACATCCCACGGCCGCAAGGGGAGCCTCTGAGTAGTATTTGGGCATACCACGATGGACCACGCTTGAGTCCGTGACTTGCACTGCACATTCACTCTGAATCTGCATTGGTACCTTGCACCTAAATGGTAATTTGATTAAACTGATCTGATCTTATCTTGCACTTGAACTTGAGAAAGTTTAGATGTTTTATGCAACGTGAGATGCATGACATACATAATAACATAGATAACTGTAAAATGAGAAATCTGAACACATGCGAAAACTGAACATGATCGTGTGCTACAATGAGTGACATGCTTGCATATATATAAATATATATATATATATTATATATATATATATCGTGACATGCGTGGTACATAAAAATTGGTTCACAAATAACTGACTATAGTAATAATTTATCTAGATTAACTAACATGCTAATCCTAATTTATGATCAAGATACTTACCTTGTTGTGCTGCTTCCTGAATTTCATTTCGTAGCTTGACACCTAAATGAAGTACTAATCGTCACTAACACTTATAGAAAAACATGTCGAATATTCGACTTACTAAAATACATACTAGAGAATTTAATCTAAGAAAATATTCAGTTGTATACTAAAATTAATAACTACTAATATCATATAATTATTTAAACAATAATATCATATCTAGTCTTTCAAATATAATCTAGTAAGAAATATATTTTTATCTGAATCTATAAAATAACGGTGGAAATATTTAGTTCATAAAATAGACTTAATGATACTTAATATTAAAATTCTTGTAAACTATTATTATAGTTTAATGCTTACTAATTTAATTTAAAAACCCTTAAATATTTTCTGTAAAATTGAATTTCTGGACTAACATATTTATTCATTTACTAAGCCCAACTTAACATATTATAATAATTTTCTGAAATATATAAAACCAAGCTCGACATAAAATTTAAGCCAAAGATAAGATACAAGTCTAAATTTGTATCTTTTCAACGTAAACTTAAATCAAAACATAAGTCTAGTAAAAACCAAGTCCAGCCCAAGTCCAAGACATAATCTGCCATGGCTTACATCCCAATTCTGAAGGAGAGGGAGAGTTTTAAAAGTGTTCAACACGTTCCAATTCCTTCAGTTACAGCCCATGTAACGGCTCACTCACCGAATAATCATCCGGGAGAAGTGAAAGAGTGACGGAGGTCTAAACCATTTAACTTCATTTTTTAATAATAATAATAATAATAATAATAATAATAATAATAATAATAATAATAATAATAACAATAATAACAACAACAATCTAAATTAAAATGAACAACTTATTAATGATATAAAATTTGATAAAAATATAATAGTATAATAACATTAATAGCATGTTTATAATGATAATAAAACATAAAATTATTCACATTCTATCCCTAATAATATTTAGGCCGGGTTGTTACAGTTACGCATGCTGCTTGTATGCTATGTTTATTGGTGCTTCTTGCTGTTAATGGAATACAGGAGGGTTTTTCCCTTGGTTTTATTCTGTCTCTTCCATTTGCAGTTTTTGTGCTTCTTGTTTGCAATGGTAATACGGGAGTTATTTTCTTTTTATTGATTTTTTGTTAGACTTGTTTTGATTTCAAGTGAGTTCTTGGTGAGCAGGCCTAATTTAGTGTAGTTGAAAACAGCACTTTCTTTATGAGTGGATTATCAATTTTAGGTGTTTGAAATTTGAAAAGTAAAGAGTTGCAAGTATTATGAAGGGTGGATTTCGATGTTTTGATTTAGCCTAATTGAACAAAACATATTTTGCAAATGAATGATCTGTTTTGGTGTTTGCAAATTCGATGAGTAGAAGAGGTTTAAGAGTTATTCAGGGTGGATTGCAAAGTTTGGTATGCCTCTTTAATATGCAATATTTTTTTTCTCAGTATTGGTACTGGATATGAAAGAGATCTTGTGGTAATTGTTATAACAGTTCGTTTTTCTTGCAGGCATTCTTCAGTGAATCATAAGGTGTTTGTTCCCAACTATAAGTTGGTAGCTTGTTCAGGAGCCAGGAGTTGTGCTTTTATTTTTGGTGTACTGTGATTGATTAAGTCAATGGCTAACCATGATTTGATTCTTGGGCAAAGCCATAACTTAGGCCTTGGGCAGAATCAGCAGTTGGTGCTAGGCCACAATCATAATCTGGGGCATGGGCAGAACCATGATTTGGAATTGGGACAAGCCCCTGAACATCACTTGGGTTTGGGACAGACCCATGACCATGAACTGGTTTTAGCACATGGGCATGACCACGAATTGGGCTTAGGGCATGACCATGACCAAGAAGAGGATGGTGGTCACAGTTATGGTCACGAGAATGACTTAGGGATGGATCGGAAACCTGATCATGATGATCACGAGTTGGCTCTCGCTGGACATAATCATGAATTAGCTTTATTGGAGAACAATGAACTTGGTGTTTCAGAAAACCAAGACCTTGATGAGAATCTTGAACTAGCTATTGATGCAAGCCAGGAAATGGGGATTGAGCCTGTACAAGATCTTACTATTCACCAATCCCAACTTGTAGTCAGTTCCAGTCCCGTAATCCAGGCTCGTTCAATTGTTGCTAGTCCTAATTATGAGCTGTCGGTGGGGCAAGAGTTCCCCGATGTTAAGAGCTGTCGAAGAGCATTGAGAGATACAGCCATTGCACTTCACTTTGAAATTCAGACCATAAAATCTGACAAAACCCGTTTTACTGCAAAATGTGCTAGTGAAGGATGCCCCTGGCGCATTCACGCTGCAAAGCTTCCAGGGGTTCCGACTTTCACGATCAGGACAATCCATGAGGCTCATACATGTGGAGGAATTTCTCATCTTGGCCATCAGCAAGCCTCAGTTCAGTGGGTTGCAACCTCTGTGGAGCAACGGCTTAAGGAGAACCCTAATTACAAGCCAAAGGAGATACTTGAAGAAATTCATCGGGTTCATGGTATCACCTTATCTTACAAGCAAGCTTGGCGAGGCAAGGAGCGAATCATGGCTGCTATGCGTGGATCCTTTGAAGAAGGGTATCGCTTGCTTCCACCATACTGTGAACAGGTGAAACGGACAAACCCAGGGAGTATTGCATCTGTTTATGGAAACCCAACTGATAACTGCTTTCAGCGTCTCTTCATATCATTTCAGGCATCCATTTACGGTTTTCTCAATGCTTGTCGACCACTTCTTGGGCTTGATAGGACATATTTGAAAAGCAAGTATCTTGGTACTTTGCTTCTAGCTACTGGTTTTGATGGTGATGGCTCTCTGTTTCCTCTTGCATTTGGTGTTGTTGATGAGGAGAGTGATGAAAATTGGATGTGGTTTCTATCAGAACTTCACAACCTGCTTGAAATTAATACTGAAAATATGCCAAGGCTTACCATTTTGTCAGACAGGCAGAAGGGGATTGTTGATGGAGTAGAAGCAAATTTTCCAACTGCATTTCATGGATTTTGTATGCGTCACTTGAGTGAAAGCTTTCGCAAGGAGTTTAATAACACAATGCTTGTCAACCTTTTATGGGAGGCTGCTCATGCTCTCACAGTAATTGAATTTGAAGCAAAAGTTTTAGAGATAGAAGAGATTTCACAAGATGCCGCATATTGGATCCGAAGAATCCCCCCTCGATTATGGGCTACAGCCTACTTTGAGGGAACACGCTTTGGGCATTTAACAGCCAACATAGTTGAGTCATTAAATACTTGGATTTTGGAGGCCTCTGGGCTTCCAATAATTCAGATGATGGAGTGCATCAGAAGGCAGCTAATGACTTGGTTCAATGAACGCCGAGAAACCAGTATGCAATGGACATCAATACTTGTTCCTTCTGCAGAGAGGCATGTTGCGGAGGCTCTTGAACGTGCTCGCACATATCAGGTTCTACGTGCTAATGAAGCTGAATTTGAAGTCATATCTCATGAAGGAACAAATATTGTTGACATTCGGAATCGTTGCTGCCTTTGTCGGGGTTGGCAGTTGTATGGTTTGCCTTGTGCACATGCTGTGGCAGCACTCCTCTCTTGCAGGCAGAACGTCCATCGATTTACTGAGAGCTGTTTCACTGTTGCTACCTATCGCAAAACATACTCACAAACCATACATCCTATCCCAGATAAATCTCTTTGGAAAGAGTTATCTGAGGTGGATCCAAATGCCTGCAAGAGTATTGAAGTTCTTATTAACCCACCCAAATCACTTCGGCCACCTGGACGACCAAGAAAGAAGCGAGTTCGAGCAGAAGACCGCGGCCGTGTGAAGCGAGTTGTGCATTGTAGCCGTTGCAATCAGACAGGTCACTTTAGAACAACATGTGCAGCACCCATATAAGTCGTTGCTGTTGAGAATTAGTTCAGTGTTATAAATATGTACCCCCCTGTGCAAAAGAATTCTTGTTTCCTGATTATTTACATAGTTTTTATTAGTTAGATTGGGAAGTAAATGTTGTATCTCTCTCCTTGACAGTTACGCGAAATTAGGCATTATCAGCTGTCCTTTTATATGAATATTCACCTCGATAATTCAATAAGATTTCATGGTTGTAGCTCTCTTTAGTCGTCTGCAATGTTTCCTGGTATTGTCTAATTTGGTCGATTATAATAATAGAGTAATTTTACATATAACTGTGAAGTGTGTAAACGCTGTGTAACTGCTTTGAAAAAGAGTGTAGTCTATTATTAAAAAATTAATTTTTTTCATGTGGGTCTTATATTTTATTCACTTTTTTCAAAGCGATTACAAGGCGGTTGCAAATATATTTTCTCATAATAATATTTTGGTCTGTGGTACATTTATGTTAAACCTGGATAAAAAAAAAATAATAAAAAAAAAATAAAAATAAAAATAACAGTAATTTGCATAAATATAAAATGATTTGTACAGTTTACAGTTTTAAAACTTATTTCCGGAACTGTACTAATATTGTTGATCGAGAAATGATAGTTGCAGTCGTGAGTATACAAGTATTGTGCAATCACTTTGAAAAAAGTAAATAAATACGAGATCTACATGAAAATAAAAAAAAAAATTTAATAGTGGATTCTATTTTTCTTCAAAATGACTGTACAACATTTGCGCATTTTACAATTATATGTAGTATTACTCTGGTTAATCAGATTGTTTGCAGCTGTCCTTTTAAAACATGCCCCAAGTCACTTTTTTTTTTTTCCTTTATTTATTAAAACTTGTTGCCGGGACTGTTCTAGTATCATATTTTTCTCTCACATTTGTGTTAAAATTACGGTTCAAGCTACTGTTAATAGCCAAACGATTTTAACTTTCCCTTTTTGCCATTCAGACCGACGGTCTAATTCTATGAGTAGTAATTAGCTTACATCCTATTTACAAGTTAAAATTATGGACTTATTTCCCTTTTTATTCTTTCTCGTTTTAGTAGGAGTATAGTAATTCTATGAGCAGTAATTAGCTTACAACCTATTATTTCTTGTTCTAGTAGGACTTATTTATGTTAAGATAAAAAATATTTACAATCGTAAATTGTGCAACTGTCACATAATCGCTTTGAGAAAAGTGAATAAAATATGAGACCTACATGAAAAAAAATTAATTTTTTAATAGTGGATCCTATTTTTTTTCAAAATAATTACGCTTCGTTTACGCACTTCACGGTTATATGTAGAATTACTCTTTTGTTAAGGACGTTGCTACTCCGAAATTCTCTACCGAACACTTAGATTTTTATTTTTTTTTACTTTTACTTTCACCATTTTTTTAAACTATTTAGATATTTAAAAAAAAATCACTAACTACAAAAAAAAATTTTAAAAAATTTAAAATAAAATTCGGTGGCACCACTTTCTGTGGGAAAGGCATTTCCCCTTTTGCCATTCCACCTTCAGGTTTTTCAACACTGTAGTTCAAATCTGTCACACTCTCTCCCTGATAAGTTTTCGTAATGGTGCTGAGGTGTATTATTTTAATGTACACGTGATCTGTGATTAACTGTTTCTTTTCTTTTCGATGGTTACCAATCTGGCTTTTACGTTTTAAAATTTGAATTTATGTTTTAAATTTAATAGATAATTTTTAAAGCAAGTCGAGTATTTTAAAATATTTAAAATTATTTTAAATGAGATATTTTTAGTATTATTGAATCAAGCTGAAAATAGAGCATAGAGTATAGGTAAATATTATGTTCATACTCTTATAGAGTTTTTTAAATGATATAAAATTAATAAAAATGAAAAGCTTTTATAAAAAATATTCTTTTATTCAATGAAAGAAATGAAATAATGTGTTATGAAAGTATGCTAAGTATTAATGTTTAAAAGTATATATAAAGTCCTTCTTTGGCAACCCTTATTTATGCACCTAAAATATAGTTGTATACATGTGAATGAATGTTATATGTAGTAGCTATTGTCATTATTTTCCATGAAATAAATTATTGAGGTTTATGCTTGATGCTAAGAAATGATATTTAAATGATGCGATGAAAGTATATTTAAATGACGTTATGAAAATATATTTAAATGAGGCTACGAAATGAAGTTTAAATGATGCTATTAAAGGATGTTTAAGGAATGCTATGAAATGATGTTTATTGATGATGTTTATGATTATACTATGAAATAATGTTTTATGAAATGTAAATGGACTGATGAATGATAGAAATGAAAAGGAAATGGTTGAAAGGAATGAATGAAATGAAAGGAAAGGAAATGAATGAATGTTTTGATGTATGAAAATATGTAACAACTGTGACTGAATGAATGAATATTGATGGTACCAATGGACTGGGCAGATTGCAATGCCGGATAAGTAGTACTAGTAGTGCCCAGTGCTACCCCTTGACTGAAAGTGATTCTCAATTTGTGGCCACGGGAGGAATCCGGGGCCAAAAGACTGCTAACCCTAACACACGGGGCGTAATAGTGTGTACTAGTCAGAGGAAAAGTGAAAAGAGTAATTGAATGTATGAATAATTTAGTTTCTTTATGAATGAATGTACAAGGTGTGAGAAATGTTTTATGAGAAATAAAAACCTTTTTAAAGAAAAGCCTCATCTTGTAATGTTTTCAAAGGAAGCGAATGCTTTATATAAAGTATGTAGATGAATGTCAAATATATGAATAAAAACCTATGTTAGTATATTTTTTACAATATGAAGTAATACTTACTGAGTATTTGACTCATTTTGTTTTTATGTATGTCCATCTCCCTTTTAGGAACAAAATGAGTAAGAAGCGTCAGGATAGACATAGCCCAATGGAAGAGTGACAAAAGCCTAAGCACGTTTTATATAATGTACGAAAATAAATTTTTGTAAATGACTTTTTAATTTAATTTAATGATTTCTACTATAAACTCTCTTTTAATTTATAGAACATGTTTTAATTTTAAACATAGAATCTTTTATATTCTGGGAAGGAAAGGAAAAAGTTTTAAAAAGTTCAGTAATTTCCATCTCATTTTCTTAAATTATTTTTTAAAGTCCCACCACAAGAACGGGCGTTACATGATCTGTTACAGAGTTTACAACAATCAAATTCAAAAAGATATATGCTATCTAATCTTATCATTGTCTATTGTATTTGACAAAGAAGATGAGGAGATAAACTTGTGATGTTTGAGTTATCTTTTTAATCTTTATCTGGTTTTGAATTTGAGTTTGTTATAGATGAGGATGACTTGGTCTTTGTCTCAATACACCCCCGCAAATTCAACAATAGCTCGCGGATGTTGAAGTTGTGCCGGATGGAGGAGAAACTAGTTGGGGGCAAGGGTTTAGACAATGCATTAGCTAGTTGATCTTTATAGAAGAGAAAGCGTACAAAGAGGGATTTGGAAGCCACTTGATCACGGACAAAGTGAAAATCAATGAAGATGTGCTTAGTCCTAGAGTGAAACAAAGGATTGGCCGTTAGATATATCGCTCCGATGTTATAGAGTTGGAGGTTGAGGTAGCTTGAGACCAAGTTCGGTGAGAATGGATTGAACCCAAAGGAGCTTGGCAGTTGTGTTAGCAATAACCTTGTATTTTTCTTCGGTACTTGAGAGGGAGACTATCTTTTGCTTGCGTGAACTCCATGAAAGAATGTTTGATCCAAAATAGATGCAATAGCCCGTGGTGGAGTGGGGATCATAAGGGCATCCAGCCCAGTCGAAATCCGAGAAGGCTTGGAGATAGTGAGAGGTAGAGCATTTGAGAAGAAGACCATGGTGAGTAGTGAGCTTAAGGTAACGAAGAATTCTCTTGACAACACTCCAATGATTAGTTCTTGAACTGTGCCTAAACTGGCATACTTTACTGACAGCGAAGGCAATGTCCATTCGAGTGAAGCTTAAGTACTGTAACGAGCCCACCATACTTATGTAGAGAGTCGGATCTGAGAAGGGATCACCATGATTTTGTGACAAGGCAAACGTGGAAACCGCTAGAGAAGAAATGAGCTTGGTGTTGTGCATAGTAGCCTTGTGGAAAAGGTCCTGAATGTAGCAAACGACCATCAGTTGTGAAATGGGCTTCTACACTAAGGAAGTAATGTAAGGGCCCAAGGTCTTTACGTGCAAACACAAACTGCAAGGTAGTGATGAGTTGAGCTATGAGTCCTTGATCTAGGCCCGTGATGACAATGTCGTCAACATAGATTAAGAAGTAAACCAAATGGGTCCCACGATTATGAATGAAAGGCGACGTATCAGCCTTCGAGCCCACGAAACCCAATTCAATGAGTTTTGTGCTAAGTCTTGAACACCATGCCAGTGGAACCTATTTTAAGACGTATAGAGATTTCTTTAAGTGACAAACACGATCGGGAAATGCAGGATGCTTGAAGCCCGGAGGTTGGGTTATGAAAACGTCTTCTTCAATAACACTATGCATAAATGCGTTCTTGACATCTAATTGTCGAATAACCAATTTGAAGAGGTGGCAAGAGAAAGTATGAGACGAATAGTGATAGGCTTTGTAACACCCTGCCCATTCTTTCTGACGTAAGCAAATTCGACAGTAAGTCTCGTTATGAGTGCCGAATCCCGATGGTGTGTTTTTAAAGATATTAAGTGATTTCAAAAGTGAGCCCAGTGTTTTAAAGCCCTTGAATATTTTAAATGTCCTGTAAATATTTATATGGGATATTTACAGTATTATTGAACCAAACTTAATTTTAAATAAGACAATTATAATATTTTTGAAGAGTTCCAAAAATATTATAATTGTAGGAAATCATTTTATTAAAATGATTTCAGTTATTTAAAATATTATGAGATTTGAATTATGTTGAAAACTCTAAATTAATTAAATGATTTTATTCCCTTAAAAATATTAAATAAGACTTCATCATTTTATTAATGATGAAGGAATATTATTTTATAAACTAAAGTTTAGTTTAAATAATATTCTATCTTAATTCCTCTTAGGGGTGTTCATCCGGGTTCCGACCTGGGTATACCCGAACCAGAACTCGAGTTTCAAACTCGGGCCGGAACCCGGACCGGATTGGACCAGGCCAGACCTGGGTCGGAACCCAGGAAACCTGGAAATCTGGGTTCCGGGTTTTACCCAGATAATTTTTTTTTTAAGGAAAAGCCTTTATTTTATTAAAAGCTCAATTAGAAAAACACAAATTTCAAACCATAATTATTTTTTATTCAAAAGCCTTTATTTTTTTTAAAGAAGTCAAGTTGGAATGCATAATGTGTTCTAAATACTAATTGCATACATTCATCCATGCATGCATCACAATACAATCTATTACATATTACATTATTTGATATTTATAGATTACATTACAATATACAAAATTACAATATATGAATTGCAAAATCAGTAACATGTCCATCAATGATTTAATCTCCACACCAAATAGCAACTTCAAGTAATTTGACTGAGAGATCCTGCAAAACACAGTTTTGAACAATGATTATATACAAGGATTAAGACAAATTCCACTTAATAAATTAAAGATTAAGATGAGAATGGAATCTTTTTTTTTTTTCCAAATACACCCACACTAACAAATATTTTGTAGAGTTTTCATTCAAATACATATCCACAACCACTTCTCTTAGCAAAATTAATAAACAAGTACATAAAATAGAGTAGTACTCAACTATCAAAAAGCTACACATTCTCTCTGTCCTCACTCGCTTAACAATATGAATATCAAAATGCTTAATACAGTAGTACTTGTGCTAGTATGTACTCAACTTTGTTTCATTAAGCATGCAACAAAACCTGACTGATGCACACCCTCTTTGTTTCATTGAAGCATGCAATTTCAAACTTTTTTTTTCAAGTATTTTTATACAAACTATAGTTCAAATAGTTGGTGCAGTACCATGACCCTGAAGAAATTGTTGTTGATCCCCAAAGTTGGCCTCAAAGTGGATATTTAACAAGAAAAATAAATGCATGAGGTTGAAACTTGTAATAGATATTCAAAATTAAATATAGAAACGTGATTAGAGGACTAGCTGCTTCACCAAAGATAATGTATTAGCTTGATGGAAACATGAAGCTTTAAAAAATGTAAGTCAATGTAGATCTTCCCACCTAAACAGAACTACCAGGTCAATGAACCAGAACATGCAATGGGAATGGATCACAAGCGGAAGGCTACAACTTCTAAAGTCTGAAACTAGATTGAACTTGGCTTAACTCTCTAAAGTCTTTGCTTTTCCTAAAAATAATTTGGAACCCAAAGGCCCTAGTTTTTTTTCCAAACTCCACCCAGAAACACAACTAATTTTAAAAAAAGAAATCTAGAAAAATCAAAGATACAAAATCCACGGCTCTAGCATTTTGCAGCTAAACAGATCTAAACGGATACTCCTCAAACATTCAAACAAATCTAACCCATAAAAATACTACTCAAATATTCTCATAACACTTCCAAACTCAAGCACTTGGATCCCAAACGGAAATACGATCTAATCTCTTGGATCTCAAGCTCAAGCACTTCTACCGTTTGGCATCGCAGATAGTAGAAAGAGAGAGAGAGATAGAGCAGATGAGATAGAGCAACACTTCCACCAAACGGAAATACGTTCTAATCTCTAGGCCATTTTACTAGCAAAATAACAAAAAAAATCCCAGATCTATCAAACTAACAACATATACTTTATACCCATGTTTAACAAAATAACAAAAAAAACCCAAATTGCAGAGAACAAACCTTGGGTCACGAGGATGAGATGAGTCGGCAACGACGATGATGGGGTCATGAGGATGACGAGGTTTCTTCGACCGGCACTGAGGGGGAAGGCTAGGGTTTCTTTGTCGGTACTGAGGGAGGTAGGCTAGGGTTTATTCCTCGGCATTGAGGGAGGGAGGCTAGCATTTCTTCATTGACACAGAGGGAGGGAGGCTAGGGTTTCTTCGGATTGAGTGAGAGAGAGAGAGAGAGTACCAGAACAACGACCTAGAGGCAAATGTCTACGGCGACAGAGATGCGGCGACGGCGAAGGAGATGCTGCGACGGGGTCACGATGGCGGCAGCTAGGGACCTAGGGTTTCTGCCGCAACGCAACGAGAGAGAGAGCGAGAGACTATAGAGAGAGAGAGAGAGAGAGAGAGAGAGAGAGAAGTGAGTCGGGGGGGAATCACAGATTCAACACGGGTTTTTTAAAAAAAAAGACCTGGGTACCGGGTTTAAACCCAGTACCTGGGTCCCTAACCCGTACTCGGACCGTGTTAGTCTAAACCCGGTACCCGGGTCCCTAACCCATACCAGGATCGTGTTGGTCTAAACCCGGTACCTGGGTCCCTAACTTGTACCCAGACCATGTTGGTCCGGGTTTTGCAATTCGGGTTCCGGATCTGTTTTGATCCGGGCCAGAACCTGGAACTAGAATCCGGTTTTCTTGGTTCCGGACCTGGCCTGGGAAAAACCCGGCCCGGATGAACAGTGCTAATTCCTCTCAGTGTTTTTAAGTTAAATCGGTGTTTAATCACTTACCGTTAGATCGTTTTGAGGATCTCAAGATGAAAGGCCTGAATTAAATACCCAAGCCAACTCTCTTTCTCCCTCACTTTCACTTTTCCCTCTCTCTCCCCCCTCTCCCTCAGCTTACGCCGCACGTCTCCTCTCCCTCTCACCTGATTCGTCCCTTCAGCTTAGCCCGGTGCCGCCGTGCGCTGCCCAGCCTCACTGCCACCACCGGCGACTCCCTCTCACGCCGACGAGCTTCCACTATCAAACCCATCCTTCATCTCGCCTCCATCTCGCCGTACACGGTCACCTAGGCCATCGAGCACCACCATGAGCACCCCCTGACCTCCCCTTGATCCGAATCCGGTAGCCTCTCCCTAGACCGCACGCACGCAACTCCTCCACACACAGGTTCTCCATACCTACAGCCACCACACCACCACCAAAGGCTTCTCTTCCCACCAGCGACCTCCCCTAGCCACCCCTATGTCCAGCCGAGCCACCTAGCTCCCCCACTCTCTCACACTCTCTCATAGACTCTCCCTCAAGCACGGCTTAGATCAGCTGCCTTGCCGCCTCCACCTCACCACCACAGCTCTACCAGCAACCCCCTAAGCCCTCCATGGCCAGCCCACGACCAGCCAAGCCCTCCCTCCGATTTCCCTTATTTAAGACCCACGACCCCTAAACTCCTCCATGAGCCACCGTGTCTCCGACGTGTGCCACCTCAGCTCCAACGTGTGCCACCTCTGCACAACCATGAGACCACCACCTCAGGACCACGACCCAACCCTCCTACGCATAGATCCGCACCCGTAGCCATCTTCAAGGGCCCAAACAGGCACTGTATGTGGGTTAGCCGCCACATACGACCCTTCTGACGTCATCAACCGTGACGGTTAGTGAACAACGCATGGGCCAACCCCGACGATGGTATAACTATCCCTCGTTATTTATGTTAGTTGGTTGGTTAGGTTGTGGACTGTGCTATTAGTAATTGTGGAGTTCGCTGTGTAGTGAAGTGCTGTGAAGTGTTGTGGACTATGCTGTGAAGTGTGGGTGTGAAGTGTGTTGTAGTAGTGATGTGGCATAGCGTGTGTGAAGGGAGTGCACGTGACGTATACTCCATGAGGTGCAGCGATATACCGTGTGGCATGTCGTGAAGATAAGGATGGTTGTGTAGTTGATGAGCATGGAGCGTGATGAGTAGTGTCGGGAACTGTGGAACAGTGTCCCAAAGTAGTTGCGATGTGGCCTATAGTCTGTGGTGATAGGTGTCACCGTGTAGTTGACTTATGGCTGGGAGTATGTGCAAAGTGAAGGAACAAGTGTTAGAGTAGCGCAGCGGAAGCATGACAAGGCCATGTCTCAAAGTGGCATGGTTAAGCAAGAAGTTGTGCTTGTGATGAGTGAGGAGTTAGTGTAAGAGTGATGTACCGGGATATCAGGTGATGTGACAAGGTCACGATGTAGCTTGGGAGTAGTCTCGAGCTCTGACGTGACGTAAAGTGTAATTATGCTTGGAGTCTTGTCGTGTTAAGTATTGGGATGAACTGTCAAGAAGGATGGGTAGCGAAGAGTCATGCTAGCTAAGTTAAGAGAAGGTTGGTATCGGAGTATGAGGCTTGTTTACATAAGCAAGTGATCAATATGTTATATGTTGGTCTTAGGTGATAAAGGGATAAGGTACGTGTGTAATCTGGTTAGACACATGTGCCGAATGAATTCACCATATGTAATGGGTAATCTGTCCTAAGCATGGTTACACGGTGCTTAAGCCTCAAAGTTGGCTTAGAGCCGTGTGACGTGTATGGATGGGAATGAGGATTTAGTGTGAGCTAAGATGCATGAGGGTAGTGACCGGTGTATTGTCTAGGATTGGGATACGTGACTTAGTCAGTCTAAGTCATGCATTCGAGTAAGACAAAGGTCTTAGTATCTTAATTCTAAGGTGAATCATGGGTTCAGTCTAGTGGATAAGCATTCGAAATTAAACGTTGAGTTTGGAAGAGATAGTGACTATAAGTAGATCCTGAAGGTTTTAGCATAGTAAATGACACGTAAGAGTAGGGGTGGCAATATGTGACACAACCCGTTAACCTAATACGAAGACGACACGATAAAAGCGGGTTAGGGTTTAGCCTTAACGGATTCGGGTCAAAACGGGTTGACCCGTTAAGACACGATTGCTTAACGGTCACTAACGGGTCAACCCATTATGACCCGTTAAGAAAATTAAATTTACCTTTATACCCTTAGACCAAACAAATTCAAAAAACCCTAAACTACCTAACCCACTTCCTTCTTCAAGTTCTAAATTTGTTTAGATTTGTGTTTTTAATTTTTTATTATATTTTGGATTGTAACATTAATATATTTACAATGTATGTTTTGTTTATTATATTTGGAATGTAATTTTAATAATGAATATTATTACAAATTGTGTGGATCATATTTGTTTGGATTGTAATTTTAGACTTGTAGTTAGTTTTTTTATTTTTTATAGATATTATTTATATTTAAATATTTATATAAAATCAATCAGGTAAAACGGGTCGTGTCGTGTCATATCGTGTTTGTTCAACCCATTAACGTAAACGGGTTGAAACGGAATAGGTCCTGTCGTGTCGTGTCAATTTATTTCTTATTCATTAATGGGTCATAACGGGTCGTGTCGTGTCAACCCGTTATCTTACCGTGTCGTGTTCGGGTTTGGAATTTTGACACGAAATCCTTAACAGATCGTGTTCGTGTTGACCCATTAAGTGGAATGTACATACCTTGACACGACAAGAACACGATCCGTTAACACGATTTAACACCCCTACGTAAGAGTACAAGATAGAAGGAGAGTGTTTCCGTAAGAGCACAAGATAGAAGGAGAGTCTTTCAAGTGAAGTGTAGTTCTATTCTAAGTTTAGTTGCTTACGTACTAGATAGAGAATGACGCTAAGGTTATATGTATGCATGTAGGTTGTCATATGACACACACATGAATGGATTGCATGAAATGAGTATGTCATGGAGTCCAGGTAAGTATTATGTTCATACTCCTCTAGAATTTTCTAAACGATATGAAAATGGAAAATGGAAAATGAAATGCTTCTCTTTACGATGCTTTACGAAAGGACACGAAAGATGTTTTACGAAAAATGTGCTAAGTGTTCAAAGGTATAAGTATGTAATGGCTCTTCTTGGCAGCCCCTTTTTATGCAACCAAAGTATTAATTGTATGTATGTGAATGGATGACTATACGCAGTATCTATTGTGTGTATTTTCTACGAAAAGAAATGTTGAGGCTTGTGCCTTGTGCTGTAACTGATGCTTTAAACGACGCGAAGAAAGTATGTTGTTTTAAAAGGTCCCTATGAACTGATGCTTTATGGATGCCATGAAAGATGATGTTTAAGCTCGTGCTTTTAAATGACGTATTTCCATAAATGAACTGTTAAATGAAAATGACTGAAGAGGAAAGGACTGAAAAAACTAACATGAATGAAAGAAAGAAAGGACTGAATGTTTAATGCATGAAAATACGTAACGGCCACATGAATGAATGAAAAGGGTACCAAAGGAATAGGCAGATTGCAATGTCGGGTAAGTAGTACTGGTAGTGCACCCAATGCTGCCTTAAAAGGGATTCCCAACTTGTGGTCATGGGCGAAGTCCAGGTCCAAAAGAAGATCGCTAACTCCAACACACGGGGCATAACAGTGTGTATTGGCCAAATAAAGTGATAAGAAAGAATGTATGAATGCATGAACTCTTTAAGAAATGAAGGCACTGACGGGAGATACGTTTTACGAAAAGAAAACCCATTTTTAAAGAAAAATCCCGCCTAGTAATGTTTTGAAAACGAATGCATGTGTTATGTACGTATAATATGTATGGAATGATGAATGCATGAATGAAAACCTATGTTATTATATTTTAACTGTATGAAGTAATGCTTACGAGTCATTGACTCATTTTAGTTTTTATCTATGCCCCTCCCCCCACAGGAACTAAATGAGCAAAACGCATCAGGACGGACACGACCCAAGGGGAAGAGCACGAAAGTCTAGGCATGAGAATTTTAACTATACGAGAGGCCTTTTTATCTTAAGATTTATGTTTTCCGTTGTAAACCTCTTTTATTCACAAGGAACATTTTATTTTATAACATAGAGTCTTGCACCCTGGATATGGAAGTGAAAAGTTTTAAATCGAACAGTAATTCCCGTTGCCTTTTCTAAAATCATTTTATAAAAAGTCTCACCCCCAAGGACGGGTGTTACAGGTTTCGCAACAGGATTATAGGTTTCTCCATAGTCAAGGCCTTCCTATTGGTGATACCACAAGATGGGGCCTTGTATCTCTCAAGGGACCCATTAGCCTTTATTTTGATCTTGAAGACCCATTTGTAGCCCACTAAGTTCATCTTGGACCTTGGAGGAATGAGAGCCCACGTGCCATTTTGCATGAGAGTGATGAATTCCTCATCCATGGCCTTGCGCCATTCTAGGCTTTTAACTGCAGTAATGAACGAGGTGGGCTCTGTGAGATTGGGCCTAGAAGAAGAATTCTTTGTAAGGTAGGCATGGTGTTGACGGGCCATAGTGCCATCAAAACAATGCTTGGGCTTGAAGATCCTATTGCGCGCACAAGTATGCATGGGATGCTGAGACACTGGAGAAGGCACTAGACTGGGAGTAGAAGTCATAGTTTTTGCTGGAGAAGAGATGGCAAGGACCACAGGCGGAGTTGTAGAGTCATTTGGTGGGGATATGCGAATTGTAGAGACTAAAAGAGTACCTGCATATAGGTTAGAAGAAGAAGAAGAAGAAGAAGCATGCACATGTGGCTTAGCAAGTAGAAAGAGCGACTCATCAAAGACAATATTTGTAGAGATATACATATGACCAATAGAAAGGTCTAAACACTTGTAACCTTTGTGGTTGGTGCTATACTCACGAAAGACACACTGATAAGAACGAAAATCCATTTTGTGTTTATTGTATAGGTGAATGTGAGGCCAAAAAGCACATCCAAAAGTTTTTAAAAATCTGTAGTCCGGAATTTTGTATAAAAGAGTTCCATGGGAGACTTATGGTTGGTAACAGGTGATGGTAGTCGGTTTATCAGGTAGGCAATAGTGGTATATGAGTCATCCCAGTATTGTTTAGGAACATATGTTGCAGCAAGTAGCGTGAGACCGGTTTCCACTAAGTGTCTATATTTAAGTTTGACCAAACCATTTTGTTGATGAAGGTGAGGACATGAGAGACAATGTGATATACGAAGTGAAGTGAAAATGGGATGTAATTTGTGGAAATCACCCCCCCACCAATCAGATTGTATAGCTGTAATAGGTTTGCCAAAAAATATTTCAAACTTGACTTTTGAGATTGATAAAAGCATTAGAGACAACCAGCTTAGAGGAGATTGGGAAAAGTCAAATATATTTCGAATAATCAACAACAAAGAAAATGTAATAAAGATATCCATTGATAGAAGGTTGGGGATATAGACCCCATACATCCATAAATAGAAAATCTAATGGACCTTCAAAAGTAGATGCAGACAAATGAAAAGGAAGTCGATGACTCTTGCCTAGTTGATAAGAATGACAGACATTATTGACAGATTTTTGGGACACATCTAAGTGGTGTGTAGACAAAATATTGCAAAAAATATGTAAGCAAGGGTGACCAAGGTGATTGTGCCACTGGACTAGAGAAGCCTGAGCACTAAAGAAGGCTTTCGGTGAACGAGAGAGCTTGGACAGATTCTGTAATGGGTATGGATCATTGTTACTCTTACCTTTGAGTAGGGTAACTCCTGAGAATTGATCCTTAACACAAAAGAAGGAAGGGTGAAACTCAAAATAAACATGATTGTCTTTGGCAAACTGATATACAGAAAGAAGATTCTTTTTTATATTAAGAACATGCAAAATTTGATTTAAAAAGAAGGATTTAGAGGAAGAGAAAAGAGTGGAGGAGCCGACAAGGTGAATACGCAAACCGTTTCCATTACCAACCATAACTTGATCTTGTCTAGTGAATTCTTTAGTGTGAAGATTCAGATTTTCCAAATTAGATGTAATATGGTGAGAAACACCAGTATTGGGATACCATGACTGATCTGAGGAAGCTTGGGTGTTGGCAGCATATGGTTTTGAGGTGGTGAAGGAGTTTGATAGTCTTGATCAAACTGGTACCAACATGTAGGTGTTGTGTGCCCCACTTTGAGGCAAATTTGGCAAAATAGTCAAGAGCCAGAGGCGTTTGTTTGTGAAGGATAGGAGTTAGAGTGAACACGACCTCAACCATGGTTATGTTCACCAAAGCCACATGTAACGCCCGTCCTTATGGTGGGATTTTTTTGTAAATATTTTTAGAAAAGGACGACAGGAATTACCATCCTATTTAAAACTTTTCACTCGCATACCCAGGGTGCAAGACTCCACGTTTATAAATTAAAATGTGCTTTGGGATAAAAGGGGTTTACAGTGGAAAACATAAATCTTATAATAAAAAGGCCTCTCGTACGTTTAAAACTCGTGCCTAGACTTCCGTGCTCTTCCCCATGGGCCGTGTCCGTCCTGATCATGCAGTTCCTGTGAGGGGGAGGGACATGCATAAAAACTAAAATGAGTCGAAGACTCGTAAGCATTACTTCATACCATTAAAAATATAACAATATAGGTTTTCATTCATGCATTCATCACTCGTACATACTATTACGTGTGTGCATACGTGTCATACGTGCGTTCGTTTGAAAACGTCACTGGACGGGATTGTTCTCTTTTAAACATGGGCCTCCTTTTCGTAAAACTTTTCGTAAAACGTTTCTCCCGTCAGTGCCTTCATTTCTTCAAGAGTCCGTGCATGTTTACGTGCGTTCTTTTGAAAACGTCACTGGACGGGGCTTTTCTTTCAAAAGACTTTCCTTTCTTTAAAACGTGTCCCCCGTCAGTGCCTTCATTTCTTAAAGATTCATGCATTCGTGCGTTCGTACATACATGCATACATCCATTCGTTCTTATTACTTTCATAGGCCAGTACACACTGTTATGCCCCGTGTGTTTGGGGTTAGCAGTCTTCCTTTGGACCCAGATTCCACCCGTGGCCACATGTTGGGAATCCCTTTCATAGGGGGCAGCACTGGGTGCATTTCTAGTACTACTTACCCGGCATTGCAATCTGCCCATTCATTGGTACCCTTTCATTCATTCATGTGGCCGTAATGTATCTTCATACATTCATGCTTTCATTTCTTTCTTTCTTTCTTTTCATTCATGCATGCGTTCGTTCATGTCAGCTCGAAAGAGCTGGAGCTTTCTTTCAATTCATTCTTTCATTTAACAGTACTTTCTTTTCATGAGAAAACATAGTTTAGGGCGTAAGCCCGAAAATCGTCTTTTCGTCTTTCAGTTCATTTCAGTTCTATCATTTCTTTAACAGTTCATTCGTGGAAAACTTCATTTGAGAACATGCATGGGCTTAAACGTCGGCTTTCATGGCATCCCATAAGCGTCACCTTGAACATCGTCTTTCATGGCATTCACGAGAGTCACCTCGTGGTGCACATGAGAGCGTCGGTTCGTAGGATCCACAAAAAATCCGTTGTCATGCCCTTCATGCATCTTCATCAGTTTATGGATTTTTTTTAGAAAATACATACAATAGATACATCGTATAGTCATCCATTCACATGCGTACAATTAATACTTTGGTTGCGTAAAAAGGGGTTGCCAAGGAGGGGCCGTACATACTTATACCTTTTAACAATTAGCATTTTCTTTCTTAAAACGTCTTTCGTTTATTTTTGTGAGCATCTTAAGGGAAAAGCGTTTCTTGTATCTTTGAAAACTCTAGAAGAGTATGAACGTAACACTTACCTGGACTCCATGCTACTTGCATGTCATGCAGTCCATTCATGCTGGTCATGCATCCCGCCCTTAGACAGCACTCGTCACTTTCTTCATGCATCTTAGCCCATACAAATCCTCATTCCCATCCAGACAAGCCATACGGCTCTAAGCCAACTCTGAGGCTTAAGCACCATGTAACTATACTCAGGATAGATTACCCATTACATATGGTGAATCCATCCGGCACATGTGTCTAACCATGTTACACATGTACCTTACCCCTTATCACCTAAGATCAACATATATAACACGTTGATCACCAGCTTCGAGGGACAAGGGCCATACTCCGATACCAACCTTCTCTTAACCCGGCTAGCATGGCTCTTCATGCTACCCGTCCCTTTTGACAGTTCATCCCAACACTTAACACGACAAGACTCCAATCATAACCATATCTTATGCTACGTCACATAGCCCGAGATTACACCCAAGCTACACCATGACCTTGTCGCGTTACCCAACATTCTACTACGTCAACTCCTGACTCATCATGAGTACGGTTCCTCAAGTACTCCCTTCACATCGTGACATCTCGTCACGTTCCCGTTACGCCATTCCTACACTTTAACATTTCACCCATCATAAGCATGACTTCCAATAACCACGTCACTTCGTGACGTTGCCCAGTCATGCTTCCTCTGCGTACTCCTACACTTGTTCCACTACTTCGCCCATCACAAGCACGACTATCAGTAGTCATGTCACTTCGTGACATTCCTCAGTCATGCTTCCGCTGCGCACTCTTATACTTGTTCTGCTACTTCACGCATACTCTTAGCCATAAGTCCATCACAGTGATACTTGCCACCTCAGACTATAAGCTACGCCATACTACTTCGGGACACTGTTCCACAGTTCCCGACACTATCCATCACGTTTCACGCCCATCAATCACATAACCATCCTTATCTCTACGACACGCCACACAGAGTGTCGTTGCCACGTGAAGTACACTCCACGTATACTCCCTTCATACATACTACGCCACATCACCACTATGGCATACCCGCCATATGATACATCACTATATCACATGGAGTACACTCCTTGTGTACTCCATCCACATGCATTACGCCACATCACCATTATGACATATCCTCCACATGGTGCATCACCCATCAAACGGAGTACATTCCAATATACTCCATCCATACACATCCCGCTACATCACCATTATGGCATATTCGCCATATGATGCATCACTCCACTACATGGAATACACTTTGCATATACTCCATGCACGTTACGCCACATCACCACTATGGCATACACACCATATGGTGCATCTCACCATCACATGGAGTACATTCCACTTATACTCCCCAGACATACAACACGCCACATCACCATTATGGCTTCCTTGCCATATGGTGCATCACTTCACTACATGGAATACACTCCGCGTATATTCCATGCACATACGACACATCACCACTACGGCATACCCGTCATATGGTGCGTCACTCTATCACATAGAGTACACTCCATGTGTACTCCTTTTACACGCACCTCGCCACTGAGTACACTCCACTCGTACTCATTCCGTTCCACAATACGCTAGGAGGGTATATTTTACATATACTCTCCTTGTCTCACATTACGCCACACACAAAGTACACCCAGCGTGTACTCTTTCCATTCCACACAACGCCACGCCATCCATACAACACATGCCCCACAACTACACTGCACAGCACAACCACGCCATAATTACAGCACAAACCCCACAACTGCATTACGCAGCACAGACCACAACACTTCACAATACGCCCAACACTTCACAGCACACTACACGACACCATACACCTCCATACAACACAGACAAGCCCAACACTTCATTACACAGAATGTCCAACACTTCATCACACAACACCACATCACAATACCACAACTCCATTTATACTAACAGCACAGTCTACAACCTAGTCAACTAATCAATATCCAACATAATTAACGAGGGATAGAGGGTTATATCATCGACGGGATAACCCATGCGTTGCTCGTTGATCGTCACAGCCGATGATGTTGACAGTGTCGTACGTGGCGGCTGACCCACGTACGTTAACTGTTTAGGTGTTTGGATAGCTAGGTGTGGTCTTGGAAGGGCTCGTGATGGCCTTGGGATGATGGCAAAGAGCATAACACGGCGGATCTAGCCGTGTGCAGTGGCGGTCAATCACACGCAGTGACTGTCCATCACGTGCAGTGGTTACCCACCACATGAAGTGGTGGCTTGGACCTAGGGCTCGGCTAAGGGAGGTGCGGTGGATCTCGTGGTGGCGTCGAGGTGGCACCACGGTGGCTCACGGTGGCAGATCAGGCCATACCGTGGAGGAGAAGCCATGGGAGAGTGAGAGAGAGTGTGCTTTCGTGGGTGGCAGATCGGGGCCGTGGGAGGTTGGGTTGGCTTGGTGGCGGCCTGAGGAGGCTGGAGGTAGTGGTTACCAGCCGTGGGTGGCGGTGCACGACGTGCAACCCGTGCGTGAGAGGAGGGAACCCATGAGATGGAGGAGGGGGATTCTGGCCATGGGTCATGTGGAGGAGCTCGGGGAGGAGCTATGGTGTCGCTAGGTGGCCGTGGATGCTACGCATGGCGGTGCTAGAGGCCGCGCACGGTGAAGCCGTGCGTGGGTCTCCTTGTGCGTGCCTGCGTGTGTGCGATAGAGAGAAGGTGGTTGCATGGGAGGGGCTGAGTTTGCTGGGGAGTGGTGGTCGGTGGCAGAGGAAGCTGCCGAGGGAGTGGTGGCGTTGGAGGGCGGCGCACGGCGGCGCTACGTGCACTAAGCCCATACGGGCTGTACATGGCCAGCGGAAAGAGAGAGGGAGCGTGGGAGAGAAAGGCTGGTATGGTTGAGCTCGCCGGAGGGAGAGGGGGCCAATGGTGCCGGCAGTGAGAGCTGGTGGCACACGGCGGCACCGGGCTGAGGCCTTAAGCCGTTCGGCGTGGGGTGAATCGCATACTGCGTACGCCGAATGAGAGAGGGAGGAGAGAGAGCTACGGGGGAAAAACTGAGGGAGAAAGAGGGGGTCTGGGTATTTAACCCAGTCCCTTCGTCTGGGGATCCACGTAACGATCTAACGGCGAGGGATTAAAACACTGATTTGAAAATGCGTAAACGGTAACTTAATTAAAAGCACTTCGAGGAATTAAGGTAAATATTATTTTAAACTAACTTTAGTTTATAAAATAATATTCTTCATCGTTAATAAAATGATGAAGTCTCACTTAACATATTAAAGAGAATAAAATCATTTAATTAATAAAAGCTCTCAACATAATTTAAATCCCATAATATCTTAAATAATTGAAATCATTTTAATAATAATATTAAAATGATTTCCGGCAATTAAAATATTTTTGAAGCTCTTCAAGAATATTATGATTGTCGTATTTAAGATCAAATCTTAATTCAATAACACTGGAAATACTCCTTATAAATATTTCCAGCATATTTAAAACACTGGGTGTGCCCTAGAAGTCACACGATATCTTTCGAGATACGCCATCATGGTTCGACACGCATAACGTAGCTCGAAGTCGCTTGTGAGAAAGGCAGATGATCACATAATCTCTGCCTTCGGAATTTGCTCACGTTATAAAGACGAAACATACGTCAGAAAGAAGGAGCGTACGTAAGAAGGAAGGAGCAGGGTATCACACCACAGGATGACATATTTGAATTGTTGTGACCACGACCATTTTGTGAAAAATTCAGAGTAGCCATATTAGTAGATGGAAGGCTAACATCGGAAGCAGCAACAACTTGCTCTAGGCGAAGTACATGTGTGATCAAATGGCCATAAAGTTCATCAAGCGACACCAAGTGGTTAACCAATAGTTAGATAACACATCAGCAAAGCTCTTGTCTTTTTAAAAATAATCTTGGATTGAGAGATTACCTTCCTTCAACGTGCTGAGTTCGTATAAGTTTTTCATTTGTTGGGTATGAGTGTAGTGAGAAAAATCTTCTCAAGAGTAATCTAGACATCACGAAAGTTTACACGACTGACGACGTGTGTAAGAACAGATTTTGAAAGAGAGGAGTATAGGGTGCTCAAGATCAATTGATATTGTTCAAACTAGAACTCATAGTCGAGATTTGGGATAGGAGCTTCAGAGGGAAAGGAGCCAGGTAAGAACTGTGGAGGGGTAGGATGATTGCCATTAACAAAGCAATAAAGTTTATTGCCATGTAGGTAAGGAAGGAGTTGGGCTTTCCAAGAGAAGTAGTTGTCATGATTTAGCTTAAGGGTCATCTAATGGGTAGGACGAATGGGAGAGACTGAAGGGCTATACAAGGAGGAGAACATAGCAGCAAGTAGGGATCAATTGGCTCTTGATACCATGATAAGTTTCTGGAATATGCTTCCCATAAGAAGAGTTCGACAATAGATTCTTTCCAGATTCTGTCAAACAACTAAAGGCGCAAGAGTTCTTGTCTTTGACTCAGGGCAGTTTAACTGTGGAACAGTACGCTACCAAGTTTATGGCATTAGGGAGGTTTGCACCTCAACTGATCTCTGCAAAGAGGATGCAAGGGCAGAAATTTTAAGGAGGACTTTAGCCTAGGATCTGTAGCCAAGTGGCTTGTCACAGAATAAAAACCTACCAGGAGTTGGTAAATGTCGCTGCCATAGCAAAGGAAGAGCAGAAGGGTTTGACCACCCAGATCATTTCAAAAAGAAAGAGGACCTCATTGTATGCTACTGAAGAAAGTCTGTAAGGGAAGAAGATGTCTACTGGACTAGATAAAGGAAAATGCATCGGGACTAGATAAAGGAAAAGGCATCGAGACTAGAAGCTCAATGCAGATGGCATACCCAATATGTGGGATGTGCGGAAAGAACCATAGAGGCAAGTGCAAACTTACTTTAGGACTCTATTTCAGATGTGGTCAACCTGACCACCTGATAAAAAATTATCCCAACAGAGCTCGAAGAAATGGGATTGTTCCAAAATAGAACACGTCGTCCATCGGCATAGCTCTTCTATCCATCCGAGCTGCTTCTTATTCTGACTCTAATCAAAAGGATATGTTCCTACTGTTCATGTAAATCCTCAAGACCAAAATTTTACTCCCCACATATTTCGATATAAGGGTGATCTATGTATCCACAAACACAATGCTTAGCTAGAAACCATTTACTAGTGGCTGTGTAAAACTACTATCATAAGTGAATCCTACCAAGGCTAAAGCTTCTCCCAATCAGTTTACTCTTTCGAATAAAAACTCCATCGCATCCTCAGAATCAAAACGAACTCCAAATAGGTGGAATACTAATTCATCAGCCTTCAATATCCTTCCTTTTACTACTAAAAGGTATTCTATATCTACACTAGTAAGAATAGTAATACTCCTAATAGGAATTGTTACTCTTACCACCTGGGTAACAATTCAGCTTCCAAATTGAACTCTCATGCGAAGCCACAATCACTAAAAATAGGGACCCACTTGAATCAAACAACGTACTTGCTACAAACCTTTATGGCTTGACATTACTCCAAAACAACAATAATGCAATAATAACATCAATTGCAATCCAATCAACCTTAACAATACAGAGGTCTTAGAAAAATATCTTAAATGGCGTCTACTCTATATTTTCTTGGTGTGTCAGCATCTGCCTTTCTAGGAGTGACTGCATACTCTCGAGCTGGTACTAGAAATCTTTTTTTTAGGAGGGGAGGATGTAATAGCCCTCTAGAAATTCAATGGTGGAATTTTTAGAGGTTTTAGTAATCTCATAGAAACTCTGTAAGTTTTCACGGATCAATCAATCGCGTCGGTTTTGATCTGTTAGCATAGTTAGTGTTACCCACTCACTATGGAGCCAAAAATGTAATTTTATTTATTTGAGATATTTAGAAGTGTTAGAATAGGATAAGGTCTGTGCCATTAGAATCAGAGGAATATTTAAGATTTTATAGAGCAATAAAATCATTTTCAGTTTTCGGACGAAATGTCCATTCGAAAATACATTTCGATTATTTCGAGGTACTTTGGAGTTGATTGTCGATACAATATTTGCAATATGAGGTTAGAAAGTTTATTTAGGATCTCTTTGTGCAAAGTATATTTTTCACTTTTCTGGAGTGAATAGTAACCTCGATGGTAGCACCAAGTGTAGTGTTTTCAAAATCACAATGTGGAATATTCAAATTCACAATGTGGAATATTCAAATTAGGTTAGAAAGTTTTATTTGGACACTTGGCAAGATCTTTGCCATACTTGGTGAATAGTATTGGACACTTGGCACCAAGAGGAACCATGAGATGAAAATGTAAAGGAAATCAAGGTGTAAGATCATGCCACCTAAGCAAAACACTATTCCATCCAATCATCCATTTTGTGCCAAACCAAAGAGGGTTTCAACCTTAGTAAAACCTTAAATCCTTAGAATCTAATTGAAATCCCAAAAAGCTTGGAGAAACTCAAAACCCTAGACAGTTAGCCCAAACGCCAAACTTGATTTCAAAACCCTAATGGATCTAATTTTTAGCATTGTATTTATTCACTTGATTAAATCACTTCCACATGCTATTAATCCCTCAAATTCATGTTATGACATCATTATTCAACTCTTTAAACCTTGGAAATTTGATTGAGCCAAGGAAAATTGTATTTGGGCTTGATAGTATCTCAAACCCTAACCAAACCTTATTTAAACCCCAAAATTAAGCCCATACAGGTAAGGCCCATTAGGCCCACGATTTTTGGCCACCTTTGGTAAAGCTTCTTGAGGGAGTTTCCACCTGTCCAAGGCTGACCACCCACTCCTCAAGACAGCCCTCAAATAGTCCTTGATGGGAAAGCAAAGGCCACCTCACCACAACCACCTACACGGCATCTCAAGGTAGCATTTGCCCCTTATTTTGGCAAAGACTTCCATCACTCAAGTGCAGATCATTCTCTTTCTCATTTCACCTCTTTTCCTGCACTTTTTCTAGAGAGGAACTTAGAAACTCTCTCAGACAGTTTCCTGAGTCTTTTTTCTTGCAATTCTTGAAACCTTTGTAAGTATTTTCTAACAACGACTCCTTCATGAAAGTTGTTCAAATTTGAGTCTATTTCTCTTGGGTACTTTTTTGTTTGATTTCATGGTCTTTTGATTGATAAAACATTATTTTAACCATAGAAAGGTCATTATGGGCAATAAATTGGATAGTGTATTGTATTTTGAAGTTTTTGACCAAGCAAATGGACAAATCTAGGTCCAAATTTTTATGGAGTGTAGTTAACATGTTTATATGAATTTTTGTTAGGAATTATTGCATGTTATAAGCTTTTAATGAAATATTTTCTTAGATCTAGAAAGTTAGAAACAGGAAGGAGTAAAACAATTTATGTTATATGAATGCTTGAATCTTTTGTGGTTTAATCTAAAGCCAATGACTTTGATATTTTTATTTGATGATCCTAAGCTTTTTATCTACATGTTAGGATGTTGGTTTCAAGATTTTAGGTGTTGATTTGTGAAGATATGCTTTTTATGCAAGAGAATACTCAATTAAGTAAAAAAATATGAGAATAGATCCATGTTTTGGTTTAATTTTGGCCATGTGATTTTAAGTTTAATGTTTGGATCTACTTTAGAACATATTTTTCAACCATATGATGTCTTTAGTTTGTGGTTTTTATCATGATATATCTCGGATCAAGAGGGATGATCAAAACCAAAGTTGAGAAAATTTTGTTTTGATGAAGTGTTGAAGCCAAGTGCTTCAAATTAGATTTGTTTGATTTTTGGTGATTTTTTTTATGATTCAAAGCGTGATAATTCTTATAAGTGTGTTATGGACATGTTAGAATAAAATTTTGAGTTTTTGGAGTTCTTGGAGATATTTTTAAAAATAGTCAAAATCTTATGATTCAAGGGATTGTATTTTAGTTAAAAAGTTTGGATCTTTTTACTAGAACTTTTTGTGTCTATGTGAAGTGGATTTTGTTAGTTGTTTTAAGCATGCTTGTAAAGATAGGATGTGATGATCTATGTTGCAATATTTCGGTTTAAGTATGAGTGTTAAGGTTGGATAAAATTGCAACAAAAATCGAAGAGAAATGGCCTAAGGGTGTATTTTTTATGGTTGTGAATTATTTTAAATTTTTCTAATTAGATATTTGAGTTTAGGAAAAAATTTACATAAGGAATGTAAATTTTGATGATTTTTGGAGTTAGGATATGAAATCTTTAAGTCAGGGATAAAATGATCATTTTCCCACAAGTAGAGAAAAAATGGTAATTTTACTCTAAGATATCAGTTTTCATGTTTCTAGGTTATTAGTGATAAAGTTTCTAACATTTAAAATCCCTACTTACAGTTTCTCGTGTTTCATGCTTTTCTCCATAAACGCGACAATCACTGTAAGTTAGCTCTTAAATTACTATCAGATTACTATGTATGTGTGATGGGGAAGGGAGCTATTGTTTATGTATTTATGTTATCTTATATGTCATGTTATGCCATGTGACCTCATATATGTCTGTTACATATTACTCTCTCACGAAATACTTAATTGTTACACAATTTATTCTTTGATGTAATGCTATCTCTTACATATATGTTATGTTACATAATGATATCTGTTATACGTATGTCACGTCACAAAATATTATCTATTACATGTTATGTCATATTACAAAATATTGTCTGTTACATATTATGTCATGTTACAAAATGTTATTTGTTACATGTTATGCTATGCTAGGAAATGTTGTTTGTCTCATATTACATCATGTCTTTCGTCTCACATTCATGTTATGTCACGTTACATCAGGGGGCTTTTGTCCTTTCTTCTTATGTCACGTTTTGTGTCGAGTACATTTTGTGTATTTCAGGAAAACCCTTTTAAGTCAAATCAAGTCAGTTTTCGTTTATCACGACCCTAAGTGCTAGAATGAGGTAATATCCTAGTGGAAATTCATTGTTCAAGCTAGAGTGTCTAATCTAGTATGAAACTCCCTGGGTTGACAAGGTAAAAATCAACTGGCTTCGAATTGGGCCTAATGAACTGGTCACCGAAGCCAAGTCAAGCACTAATGCTGATGGTGTCACCCACATTTCAATTTCATATTATACGTACTCGTGCTGGTGCTGTGGAGATACCTGACATGGGATACGTACATTATGTGTGTCCATAGAAGGTGCAGATATCTGTGAACTAGTACGTATGTTAACACACTCACAACTGGTGGAGATACTTGTGTTATGATGCGGTAATCGGTAGGGACACACGAATCAAGGGGAAATCGTGTCCCACCCATATGTTCACGTTTATTTATCATGTTTATTGAACAAGATTCCAAGTTCATGTATCTTCACATCCTTGTTCATGCTATGTTCTAGTTCATGTAGTTCATGTTCAATCATGTTTCAAGTTCACGTTCAGTCATGGCCCAAGATCACGTCATGTCAAGTTTCAAGTTCAGTTCACGTTTCAATTCAAGTAATGTCAGATTATGCCATGTTACACGTCAAGTTATTTTATGTCTTCTTATGACTTTGATTTTGAATTCATGCCTTTACTACCATGCATGCATCATTAACCTGTGTGAAAGTTCTATGTTAACTTTCAGATATTTGTACTCAAAACTCACCATGGCAGATAGGTAATGTGTTAGGACCAGGAGAGGGAACAAAGCTTGGCCAACTGGAGGACATATTTTAGGCGACGCTTGTGTCCTACATAGTTAGATTTATAGACAGTATGATGGCGTCGTTAGTCAAGTTATGTGAGTTGCTCAACGAACTAGCCCAGATTATGTTTTGGTGATGTAATTATGGAGCTCTTTCTCCCACACTTTTGAGATTACAGTCCTTTTGAGAATCGTACTATAATCATGGATGTTTAGTAATCCAATATGTATGGATTTTGTTTAAGTATTTTGGGATATTTTAGTTTGGTGCATAGTATTGCTCAGAGAAAAGAAATTTATTCACTACGAATATTGTATATTGCTAGATACATGCTAAATGCATTGCATCTTTAATTGTCATGAATGGGGGCAGGTAACCTTGTGTTACATGTCCCGACACTTCAGATGTCCGTTCGATCCCAAACAGAATCTTGGGGTGTCACAATCGTCTATTGTATTTGACAAAGAATATGGAGGAGATAAAGTTGTGTTGTTGGAGTTATCTTCGGAATCTTTATTTGGTTTTGAATTTGAGTTTGTTGCAGGAGGATGACTTGGCCTTTGTCTCAATACTCCCAACCTCTTTAATCAACTACAATCATTGTTGATAAGTTTTATATCACCATCCTAATCACCATATTTGTCAAGTTGAACACTATACCTGCTATAATTATTTGGGTCGAGCTTTGTATCATTTTAGATTTTTTTTGCATGGTGTTTTTTTTTTTAAGTTTGGTTGCTGAGAAAATGTGAAAAAATAGTATAGCCTCGCCATTGTTGTAGCTTTGGCTTTCTTTTTATTTCTCTCCATATTCGGCATTGTACCACAAATGCATCACAAGTCATTGTCGAGGCCAAAAGCCACACCGCCACCGCTGAAGATAGGGGTGGCAAATCGTGTTAACGGATCGTGTTCATATCATGTTAAGTCATGTATATTATATGATATGAGTCAACCTGAACACTACCCATTAAGCTTAACGAGTTAGATTTTCAAACCCTCACACGACCCAAATAATGGGTTAACACGACACAACTCGTTTTGACCTGTTATAAATTAATTAAAAATATATGACACGACCCATTTATGTAAATGGGTTGAATTGACCCAAATAATCTATTTGACCAGATTAACATAATTTTACATAAAAGTTAAAATCACAATATCTCCCAAAAATACAATTAACTACATAAGTCTAAAATTACAATCTAAATAATAAAAATACCAAAATTACAATCTAGAGGAAGTGAGGGAGGCGATCGTGACTCGTGAGAACTGACTCAACTGAGAATTGAGAGAGAGTGAGTGTATGAGAGAGAGTTAAGAAATATGAAATAGGGATAGGGTATTTTTGTTTTTAGGTTAAAAGGATATAATTGTAATTTTGAGTAAAAAATTTGACGGGTCACTAACGGGTTAAGCAAGTTGACTAGTTAGTGACCTATTAATGAATCATGTCTTAACGGGTCAATCCATTTTGACCCAAACCCATTAACATCAAACTCAAACTCGTTAATTTAGTGTCGTCTTTGTGTTGGATTAACTGGTCGTATCACATATTGCTACCCATAGCTGAAAGTTTAACCCTTTCTCTTGATCTCTTTATATTTATGATTCTTTTCTTGTCATCCCGATCTCTATTTCTCTCACTTTCACCTATTATAATTTGCAATGACATGCTTTTAATTTGTTTTACAGTTTGGAATGAAAGAGCATGATGAAGCTCCAAAGATGAGCAATATGAAAAAATGAGACTAAGGGGAAGATAGATGTTTGTTGAGGAAAAGCAGATTCATAGGTGGGCCTGGCAATTGGTCTAAGGGTTGGTCTTGCAATTGATTCGAGGATTTGATATCTGTTTTAACTGAATGATAACTTGGGGAGACTTGACCGGTATTCTATACCATGTCCAGGAATGACTACAAGTTTTTCAAGCTCTTTTTTCTTGGGTGTTTGGTTTTACTTTAACTTTTAGAGGAAGATGGTTTTTTGTTACTCATTTTTTCTTGTAAAAGCTCACGAGTTAGGAAGTTAGGAATTGAGTTATGATCTCCATTTATATATTCTGTATTAAAATAAAAAATACTTAACATGGACTACCATCTTGCAAAATCTTTTTTTGATGCTATATTGTTTACATATTTTCACAAATTTTGCACTTTTACAATCTACTCTTGTTAAAAACTTTGGTTTAAAAGATCTTGCTAAAACTTTGACACACATAATACTATAGATAAAATTTCTTTTTTAATAGTACTACAATTACTTTGAGTAGAGTTCCATAGGATAGAATGGAATCGGATAATTTGTTCTGCGGATCCAGGTCCAAGCTTCTAGTTGAGGATGCCGCCATAACCGATGTCAGAAGCATCTGTTTCTATGATTTTGAAGGAATCTGTAGAGGGAATGCCAAGACAAGGTAGTGTTTTGACATTTTTCTTTTAATTTCTTGGACCAAGGAAGTATGTTCTTATATACATGGTCGATGACTACCCTTAAGCCTAACAAACAAAGGTTTGCACTTTTTTTAGGTCTTGGTAAAATTCTAAAATATAATCCAAGGATCCTAAGAACTTCTGGGGAAAAGGTAAAATTCTAAAATATAATTTGAGGATCCTAAAAACCTTTTGAGCTGAGTTTTTTCTAGGATATGATCAAGGAATTAATCAGCAAATTGTATAGCCCTATCTATAGGGTTGATTATTCCTTCATAAATATTATACCCTAATAATCTTATCTTGGTCCTAAGAAGACATTTAAATGTTTTCAATGTACTTCTATTGACTTTGAATAGATGAGGACGTATATATATATATATATATATATATATAGATATATAGATATAGATATATATATATAATATTGAAAGCTGAAAGAATGGGCTAAAAGTTTCATTCATTATATTATGAAATTCACTTGGTGTATTTTTTAATCCAAATGAAATTACATTCCATTCGTAATGTTCAAATGGGGTTGCAAATGCAATCTTATATTTATCTTTCTCATGGATTTTTATTTGCCAAAATCCACTTTTCATATCAAACTTGGAAAATATAATGGTTGGTCCTATCCGATCGATCCAATCTTTTTTATTTGGAATCAGATGTCTAATCCATTCCAATACTTTGTTTAGTAGCATGTAACTTATTACTAGTTTTTGGTATACCTCGTTCTAATTCAATATTTTTTTGTACATAAAAGGTTTAGCATAATAGGAGTTCTTGAATTTTTGTTTTACAGAATTTCATTAGTTCTTCATTCATATTAGTTGGGTGGGCTTTAGTAAGAATGTTCTTCTCATTAAAATCTGTTATGTATGGTAATTTTACTACATATTTCTTTCTGTACCAAAAAGCATTATGAATGTCTGAACATATTTCCTCCTTGATTTTTTCTTCAAATCTTTCGATCTTTTGTTGGAGAGTTTTATCACCTAGTTGTTCTTCAATTCTTTTGTATTTAATTTCTTCTTTTAAATAATTAAAGTGTTTGGTCTTGTTTTGTATGAGATTGATTTTTCTTGAACTGGATACTTCTTTTAGTGTATGTATTTTCCTAGATTCTGGCTTCTTTGTGAATTCAAATTTTATTTCTTGCCCTAAGACAGTTGTTGCAATTCCGTTGCTGTTTGTTTTAAATGGATAGAGTAAACACATAAAAGGGTTTCCTAAAATTATAACTTTATTAATTTCTTGCCGAAAGACTTCTTTTTGTTTTTCATAAGAATTTTGGTTAATTTTTAAAATTGTTACTTCTTTTTATAATTTTTTATTTTTTTAATTCCATTATTTCTTTCTTAATCTGACTTATTTCATGTTGTAGATCCAGAAGGGTTAAGGGTTTTTGAATTTCTTTGAATTTATCTAATATTTTATTCAGATTTACTTGTGGTTGAGTGATAGTCTTTTTTGTTGTTTCTTCTTTGCTAAGTCCTTAAATGTTTTATGGCATTAAGCGCTTATTTTATATATATATATAATATAAAAAATTATAAATATATATACTGGTCCGGTTCGTTTATATCGATTTTCAAAGTATGAAAACTAGTATCGCACTGATTTAGGATAGGTTTTGGTTCTTAGGAACTGAAACCGCACCAGACCGCTTACAAACTGGACCAAACCCACCGGTTCGATCTAGTTTTTCCATTTTTTTATCCCCCTAACCCTAATTCAATATCTGGACTACTAGATTATTTTACTTCTATTACTGGATCCGTAGAGCTAGTATCTTATTTCGAGATTTTACTATCATAAGTTTCTCTTAACTCTAAGATTTTATAGAGGTTTTCTGTTTTCTTTAGGAGGCATTTGTAACTGGTTTATCTTATCTTTAACTTTGTATTATGTTTTGTAATAACCTGTTTTTTCACATTTATAATATTTTACTTTTCTCTTATCTTTCTTTTTATTTTTTTAATATTCATTTCTTTTGTTATAAAATTTTGTTGGTTCATAGTTTTTTCTCCTTTTGGAAATAGTCTTATAATATCTTTTTGATTTTTTGAAATATTTATCTTTATTTTTTCTCTTGGATGGGGCTACAGAAGGCAATACATATTGTTTACAGAAAATTTTCATTTCATATTTTGCTTTCTTTTTGTCCATGTTAATTTAATTGCTAATTTTCATGTCTATACACATCTTTAATCCTCCTTTGTTTATTGTACTTATGATGTCTCCATACATGAGATTATTATAGTCTATTGTCCTATTGGATTACTTAATACTTCTTTAATTTTATGGGCAAATAAACTCGGGAGGCCATTTATGAAGTTTTCTTTCCTGAAAGGTTTCTTACAGTCTTCTCTTACCCTTACTCTTGAAATAAAAACATCTTTATACCATCTAAAATACTCAAGGTTCGGCATCTAAGGTTACTTAACTGGTTGAGTAATCTTGAGGCAAGTTATATTAATTGGTGTTCCTAAAAAATGCTTCATGATGGTTTATACGAGTACATTAATTCCATCTTGGATTCCTATTTCTACGTTATTGTCAAGAATTGGGTTTCCTTCTTCATCTTGTTTTAAAGCATATATTATATTTTGTCTGTTTTCTTCGGTGAGATATTTTTCCCACCATTGAAGTGAGTAAATCTACTACTTCTGGTTGTCTTATTTTTGTTTGACCAAATAGTTGTTGGCTACCATTTTCATGTGTTGAAGTTTATTTAGGATTTATTGTTCAGAAAAACCATCTATGTTCCATTCATATAGTTTGTCAATAGATACTGAAAATTGACTTTGAAAGCTTCTTTCTTCGAATTGGATGTCTGGAGGTGTTGGTTTGGGATACTAGTTCTTTGTCAGGCTTGTTGGGTTGAATCAGATAGTTTTTATTCTCTTTAGTTCGATATCTTAGAATTGTTTTTCTATCATACTTATGGTAGAACTAGTTTCGTAAATTTCTTCTTCTAAACTATTATCATCTTCATTTTTCTTTGTTATAACTTTTATAGATTTTGAGGTAGATGCATTTTCTTGTTTTATTTTTGTTGATTCTTTCAACATTTGATTTATTTTATCAATTGCTTTTGTTTTGCTTTGTTTTATTCCTATTTCTTTTCATGGCAATTGGATGTTCATACTTTTGGACTTTAACTTCATTATTATTTTCAAGTTTATATTCTATTTTATCGAGCTGATTTCCAATCATTTTAAGCATTGTTTTGTAATAGTTATTTTGTTCTTTTACTTTCTTGATTTTCATTTTATGTGGAGATCTTGAAGGTGAAGCTACCACTTCTGTTCCTTTGTGCTCTAAGATTATGGTTTCTAATGGGGGATGACTGGATTCTGTGGTGGTTTTATCTTCTTTTATCCAACTTTTCTTTGTTATTACATTTATTGCTTTGGAATGATATATTTCAATATATAAGAAGAAATCAACTTCCATTTGAATTGTCAGAATAAATTTTTTCCATTTACTAAAAATTTCTTTCTTCTGTTCCAAAGTATGTTTTTTCCATATTGTTCTCTTTTTTTATTATTTTCTTTAGACATGAAGTCATCATTGAGTTTTTTCATGTTTATCTTAGACTCTTTTTTTTTATATAGTTAGAAGTTGGGGATTTATGGGTTCTTCCAAACTTGTTTGTGTTGGAGAGTTTTGTTGTTGTTGTTGTTCTTCTTCCATGTTTTCAGACCTGGCTGTATAACATGGAGTACTTATGCAAGATTCAATCTTTATTCGTTTTAATTTAGGGTTCTTATCTCTCCTTGGTAGTTCGGACTCACTTGACCTACTTGATCTTATTTCTCTGATCTTCAAAGGTGACCTATATATTGGTTGATCAAAACTAATCCAAACAGATCCATCAAGGTATAGTTGAATAAAGTCTAAATTAGAAACTTGGTTTTGGATTTTTTGTGGGTGGTTTTCACTATCTAAAAATAATTTTTTAAGTAAATTAATGTCTTTTCAAATGATCGATCTTGGTATTTTAATTTTGCATCATTTGTGTTTGTTTGGATTATAAGAGTTTTATGTTTTGGACTTTTTACTAATGCATGATGAGCATCGGGATTTGTTTTAATGCACTTGTAATATATCCTATATATTAATGCTAAGGGTTGACTTCCTTCTAACATTTCATATCCTGATGTTTTATATTCAATGTTAGAGCTTTCAAGATGTGGGGATCTTGTAGACTTAGAGTGAAATCGGGAAAACAATTAAAGTGAGTTGGTCCATTGCGAAAACCTGATTCTACAGTACCTAGAATACTCGTGCTATAATCCGTAAATCTAGCATCTCTTAGGCACAACAAGACTGAATCTAGCATCCCATGAGCCTTGATTGTTACCATAGTATTCTTCTGCCACAAGTGAGGACTTTATTAATAAATTTGGGAGGGGGTCACTATTGGACATGTGACTTCCCGCTCTTCTTTAAAAAAAAAAAAAGACTGAGGCATTTTGTAACGCCCGTCCTTAAGGTGGGACTTTTTATAAATATTTTTAGAAAGGACGACGGGAATTACCGTCCGATTTAAATCTTTTCACTTGCATACCCAGGGTGCAAGACTCAACGTTTATAAATTAAAATGTGCTTTGACAATAAAAGAGGTTTACAACGGAAAACATAAATCTTGAAATAAAAAGGCCTCTCGTACGTTTAAAATTTGTGCCTAGACTTTCGTGCTCTTCCCCATGGGCCGTGTCCGTCCTGATCATGCAGTTCCTGTGGGGGAGGGACATACATAAAAACTAAAATAAGTCGAAGACTCGTAAGCATTATTTCATACAGTTAAAATATAACAATATAGGTTTTCATTCATGCATTCATCATTCGTACATACTATTACGTGCATGCATACGTGTCATACGTGCGTTCATTTGAAAACGTCACTGGACGGGGTTTTACTTTTAAAAGGCTTTCTTGTCGTCAAACATTTCTCCCGTCAGTGCCTTCATTTCTTAAAGGTTCGTGCATTCGTGAGTTTGTACATGCATTCATACATCCATTCGTTCTTATCACTTTCATAGGCCAGTACACAATGTTACGCCCCGTGTGTTGGGGTTAGCGGTCTTCCTTTGGACCCGGATTCCGCCTCTGGCCACGGGTTGGGAATCCCTTTCATAGGGGGCAGCACTGGGTGCACTTCCAGTACTACTTACCTGGCATTGCAATCTGCCCATTCGTTGGTACCCTTTTCATTCATTCATGTGGCCGTCACGTATCTTCATACATTTCATGCTTTCATTTCTTTCTTTCTTGCTTTTCATTCGTTCGTTCATGGCAGCTCGAAAGAGCTGGAGCTTTCATTCAGTTCGTTCTTTCATTTAACAGTCCTTTCATGAGAAAACATTGTTTGGGGCGTAAGCCCGAAAATCATCTTTTCATTTTTCAGTTCGTTTCAGTTCTGTCCTTTCTTTAACAGTTCGTTCTTGAAAACTTAATTTGAAAACATTCATGGGCTTAAATGTCAGCTTTCATGGCTCTCATAAGCGTCACCTTTGAACGTCGTCTCTCATGGCATCCACGGGCATCACCTCATGGCGTACATGAGAGCATCGGTTTGTAGGATCCATAAGAGCATCCGTTGTCATGCCTTTCTTACATCTTCATCAGTTTATGGATTTTTCTCTTAGAAAATATATACAATAGATACAGTGTATAGTCATCCATTCACATGCGTACAATTAATATTTTGGGTGCGTAAACAGGGGATGCCAAGGAGAGGCCGTACATACATATACGTTTGAACACTTAGCATTTTCTTTCTTAAAGCGTCTTTCGTTTCTTTTCATGAGCATCTTAAGGGAAAAGCGTTTCTTGTATCTTTGAAAACTCTAGAAGAGTATGAACGTAACACTTACCTGGACTCCATGCTATTTGCTTGTCATGCAGTCCATTCATGTGCTTGTCAGATGGCAACCTACATGCATACACATACCTTAACGTCATTCTCTATCTAGTACATAAGCAACTTAAACTTAGAAAGTACAAGCTACACTTCACTTGGAACACTCTCCTTCTATCCCGTGTTCTTACGTGTTCCTTATTAAGTTAAAACCTTCGGGGACCCATTACGGTAACCCCATCTTCCAACTCATGTCTTGCCTCGAGTGCTCATCCACTAAAGTGAACTCATGATTCACCTTAGGATTAAGACACTAAGGCCTCTGTCTCATTCTTCTCATTAATCTCATTCCGATGCATGACTCAGATCAACTAAGTCATGCATCTCTTCCTTGAACAGTACACTCGTCACTTTCTTCATGCATCTTAGCCCATACTAATCCTCATTCCCATCCAGACAAGCCACACGGCTCTAAGCCAACTCTGAGGCTTAAGCACCGTGTAACTGTGCTAATGACAGATTACCCATTACATATGGTGAATCCGTCCGGCACATGTGTCTAACCAGATTACACATGTACTCTACCCCTTATCACCTAAGATCAACATATATAACACGTTGATCACCAGCTTTGAGGGACAAGGGCCATACTTCGATACCAACCTTCTCTTAACCCGGCTAGCATGGCTCTTCATGCTACCCGTCCCTCTTTGACAGTTCATCCCAACACTTAACATGACAAGACTCCATTCATAACTACGTCTCATGTCACATCATATAACTCAAGACTATTCTCAAGCTACACCATGACCTTGTAGCGTTACCCAACATTCGGGTACATAATTCCTAACTCATCATGAGTACGATTCCTTACGTACTCCCGACACATCGTGACATTTTGTCACGTTCCCCTTACGCCATTCATACCCTATCGCTTCACTACATGGCAAGCACGATTGTCAGTAACCACGTCACGAGGTGACATTGCCCAGTCATACTTCCGCTGCGTACTCTTACACTTATACTGCTGCTACATCCGTACTTCCAGCCATAAGTCAAGTATGGTGACACTTGTCACCTCAGACTACATGCCACATCACAACTACTTCGGGACACTATTCCACAGATCCCGACACTATTCACCACGCTTTACTCCTATCAACTGCATAACCATCCTTATCAATTCGACACGCCATACGGTGTGTTGCTGCACTTCATGGAGTACACTCCGCGCATACTCCCTTCATATACGCTACAACTAATCACCATTACGGCATACCCGCCACATGGTGCATTGCTCCTCTACATGGAGTACACTCCTCGTGTACTCCCTTCACATACGCTATGCCACATCACCATCTTGGCGTACGCGCCATATGGTGCATTGCCCCATCACATGGAGTACACTCCACATATACTTCATTCACAGACGCTACGCCAGATCATCACTATGGCATACCCGCCATATGATGCGTCACTCTACTACATGGAATACACTCTGCATATACTCCATGCACGTTACGACACATCACCACTACAACAAACCCGTCGTATGGTGCGTCACTCCATCACATGGAGTACACTCCACGTATACTCCATGCATGTTACGACACATCACCACTATGGCATACCCGCCGTATGGTGCGTCACTCCATCACATGGAGTACACTCCACGTATACTCCATGCACGTTACGACACATCACCACTACGGCATACCCGCCGTATGGTGCGTCACTCCATCACATGGAGTACACTCCACGTATACTCCATGCACGTTACGACACATCACCACTACGGCATACCCGCCGTATGGTGCGTCACTCCATCACATGGAGTACACTCCACGTATACTCCATGCACGTTACGACACATCACCACTACGGCATACCCGCCGTATGGTGCGTCACTCCATCACATGGAGTACACCCCGTGCGTACTCCCTTTATACACATTATGCCATATAGAGTACACCTCACACGTACTCCATACACGTTACATCACTTCACCACTACGGCATACCCGCCATATGGTGCGTTGCTATACCACATGGAGTACACTCCATGTGTACTCCATTCGCCTGCATTACGCCACATTACCATTATGGCATATCCGCCACATGGTACATCAATCCGTCACATGGAGTACATTCCACATGTACTCCTTTTACACGCACTACACCACAAAGCACACTTTTCGTGTACTCATCCCGTTCCACCATATGCCAGGAGGGTATATTTTACATATACTCTCCTTGTCTCACCTTACGCCACACACAAAGTACACCCAGCGTGTACTCTTCCCATTCCACATACACCACGCCACCATTACAACACAGTCCTCAACACTACACTGCACACTTCCCAAATACGCCCAACACTTCACAGCACACTACACGGCACAATACACCTCCATACAACACAGACAAGCCCAACACTTCATTACACAGAGCGCCCAACACTTCGTTACACAACATCACATCACAATAGCACAACTCCACAAAACCCGCAGCACAGTCCAAAACCTAGTCCACTAATCAATATCTAACATAATTAACGAGGGATATAGGGTTATACCATTGACGGGATAACCCGTGCGTTGCTCGTTGATTGTCACAGCCGATGATGTCGACAGTGTCGTACGTGGCGGCTGACCCACGTACGTTAACTGTTTAGGTGTTTGGATAGCTAGGTGTCGTCTTGGAAGGGCTCGTGAAGGCCTTGTGATGATGGCAAGTAGCGTAACACGGCGGATCTAGCCGTGTACAGTGGCGGCCAGCCACGCGCAGTCGCTGTCCATCGCGTGCAGTGACTACCCACCTCTCAAAGTGGTGGTTTGGACCTATGGTTGGGCTGAGGGGTTGCTGGTAGAGCTCGTGGTGGCATTGGGGTGGCGCCACGGCGGCTCACGGTGAAGGAAGGGAAAGTGGCCGTGTAAGGGAGAGGGAGGAGCCGTGGGAGAGTGAGAGAGAGTGTGCTTGTGTGGATGGCAGATTGGGGCCGTGGGAGGTTGGGTTGGCTTGGTGGTGGCCTGAGGAGTCTGGAGGTGGCGGTCATCTGTCATGGGTGGCGGTGCACGGTGTGCAACCCGTGCGTTGGAGAGGGAGAAACCGTGAGATGGAAGAGGGGGCTTCTGGCCATGGGCCACGTGGAGGAGGAAGGGGGAGGAAGGGAGAAGTCCATGGTGGCGCTTGGTGGCCGCGGGTGGCCGTGTATGGTGGCACACGGTGGGGAAATGGGTCAAAGACCCATTTCGGCTACTTGCCATGAGGGGAGAGGGAGGACTGCATGGTGGAGGCCGAGCTTGCTGGAGGAGGTTGGCCGGTGGTAGAGGAAGCTGCTGTGGCAGTGGTGGCGCCGGAGGATGGCGCACGGCGGCGCTACGAGCACCAAGCCCATTCGGGCTATGCACTTCCGTGATGGAGAAAGGGAGAGCGTGAGAGGGAGAGGCTGGGCTGGTTGAGCTCGCCGGAGGGAGGTGCAGCCGGTGGTGCCGGCGTTGAGAGCTGGCGACGCACGGTGGTGCCGGCGTTGAGAGCTGGCGACGCACGGTGGTGCCGACGGTGAGAGCTGGCGACGCACGGCGGCGCCGGGCTGAGGCTTGGAGCCGTTCCAGCGTGGAGATGAGCTGCGTACGTTGTACGCTGGGGAGAGGGAGGAGAGAGAGAGAGTTACTGGAAAATGAGGAAGAAAGAGAGGGGGTCTGGGTTTATAATCCAGTCCCTTCGTCTTGGGGTCTACGCAACAATCTAACGATGAGGAATTAAAATATTGATTTGAAAATGCGTATAACATTAACTTAATTAAAAGCGCTTAGAGGAATTAAGGTAGAATATTATTTTAAACTAACTTTAGTTTATAAAATAATATTCTTCATCATTAATAAAAATGATGAAGTCTTATTTAATATATTTAAGAGAATAAAACCATTTAATTTAATTAAAGCCTTCAACATAATTTAAATCCCTTAATATTTTAAATAACTGGAATCATTTTAATAATTAATATTAAAATGATCTCCGACAATTATAATATTTTGGAGCTCTTCAAAATATTATAATTGTCTCATTTAAAAACAAGTTTAACTCAACGGTACTGGAAATACCTCATATAATTATTTCCAATACGTTTAAAATACTGGACGTACTTTAGAAGTCACCTAATATCTTAAGAGACACGCCATCGTGGTTCGGTACGCATGACGAGGCTCGCAGTCGCTAGTGAGAAGGGGCGGACGGTTTACATAATTTCTGTCCTCATCACTTGCTTACGTAAGAATGAAGGAAATCTTACGTCAGAAAGAGAGAAGCGTACGTAAGAAGGAAGAACTGTATGTAAGAAGAAGGAGCGGGGTATTAAACATTTATTCCTCTTCTTGTGAGTGACTTGACTGCTACTCGTACAAGACCTGTGTATAAAATTGTACTTCTTTTCTTTATATTTTTTAATGGCTTCTCTAGTAAATAAACAACATTTTTCATTTTTTTGTTCAAAGCATATACTTGTTCAACTGTCTTAACGTTGTAATTACTTGTAAATGAAAGTGGTGAAAAACTGATTTTATAGATTTCTGTTGGAATTTTCGAAATATTTCAGTCTTGGATCTGAACATCATATTCATTTTAAAATCTAATTGATTCTAAATTTTATTAGAATCTTTTCTCAAGAACCTTCCTCTGCTTCTACCTTTTTACTTAAGATAGCTAGTAACACACTTCCTTTCAAACCTGTCTGCTTAGGCCTCTCTTAGGACTTACTGTTTGGATCCAAGATTTTACTGTTCAGGTGTCACTTTTCTATCTTAGGCACAGTTTGTTGCTTGGATGGTGTTTGAGATAGATACTTTGGGATTTAACTATCTTTTTAAAGATGAACAAGACTGTGGGATACACTTCTCCAATTCTTAAAGACTTTTGCAAGCTTTTGGCTCTGATAAAATAAGTATGGTATCAAGGTTCATAGGAACACATACCCTACTCAATATGAAAAAAAAAAAGCCTCATAGTAATATTTTTTCATATTCTACAGCAAGACTAACTGAACTTCTACACCATTTTTTCAAAAGTTGGTTGATGATAAAGTTAGAAACAAATAGTCCTATTAGTAAAAGACAGTCATTTTAATATGTTTTTTCTAGCAGGCATTTACAAGTTTCTTCATGTCCTAGATAGCTATCTATAATTTATAGGATTTAATAAAAGGAGCTCTCTGGAGTCAGTTTTACTTGGGTAGCCAATTTGGCAATTCTCAAGCTCACCCTTCTTGTATATACATTTGATCCTACATAAGCCAATGTTGGAAGCATTTTAACATGGATCATCAGCTCTCAAGGGTTGCTTTTGGTTCATGTGTTTTGATCACCTATTCTTCACCTAGGCGAGCACCCTGGAGAACAAAAGTTGCTTGCCCCCATAGTGAAGGATGGGTGAGCATCATGGAGAGCACTTTGCCTTTCCATGATGCTCTTTGTTGGTGAAACTCACTCCCAGAAAAGCACGAAGGAGAGGAAAAGTGCTCGCCACCCTAGCAAGCACCAACAAAGAGCATGAAGTTCGCCCTCTGACAAGTACCATGAAGAGCAAAATTCTAACCACCCAAGTGAGTGTGTGATGCCCCTAGACATGCAACACAATGTTACATATACTGAAGACAGAGCTCCCTACGTATATGTAAAACTAAGGAAACTACTAGTCTAATCTATCAAGTAGCTTGCGCAACTCGATCAAGGACACTATAATATTGTCGATGAAACGGAGCATCGAAGCAATGGGCTTTACATCGTGTAGTCACTATCTAGTTGACCGCCTTAAGACGATCTCTTGATCCTAGCACATGATCTACCATTTCGAGGAGAATGGTAGTTGGGACTATCACGGTGAGATTTGATTACAAATCTTAGTAAGTTAGCATATAACTTAACATACAGTTTACAAATGTAGGCATGGCAGGAAAGGTATGAATGCATAATCATAATCATAAATAAACATGATGTGACTTGACATATAACATGGCATGAACTGACATTAGAAGAACTAAGCTTATGTGAACTAGACATGACATAAAACTGAACGTGAACTGAACATGAATTGAGCTTGAATTGAACGTGAAATAAACATAACGTGAAACTGAACATGAAACTTGTCATCAACTGAACTGAGACTTGACTTGACAATAACTTGAACGTGAACTGAAATATGACTGAACGTGAAATAAACGTGACATGAAACTAAGCTTGAAACTGAACATGAAACTTGACATGAACTGAACTGAGACTTGACATAACATGAACTAACGTGAAATGGCTTTGACATGAACTTAACGTGAACTTACTTGGTCCTTGTACATGAACTTAACGTGAAATAACATGAATTTAAAATGTATTAGTCTCATGGAGTTACCACGATGTTCTTATCTCATGGGGTTACCATAATGATATTCTTGTCTCATGGAATTACCATAATGATAGAGTAATCTTGTCTCATGGGGTTATCACAATATTTCAGAATAACAATAAACTGAACAATAACTTAAATGTACGTGGACGTAACATGACTAGACTTGAAAATTACAGTTTTAGAGACAACTCTGAACTCAAGACATGACGTGACATAAAACGAAATGACAAATAGACTGACGTAACGCAACATGACATGTATGTGAGATGAATGACTTGGCTAACATGAAACAGACAAACAGTACGTAACATGGCATAACATGAAACAAACAACATTATATTACATGGCTTAACGTGTAACAGATAACATTACATGATATGGCATCATGTGTAACAAATAACATTATGTGACATGGCATAACATGTAACAGATAACTATTTCATGACGAATAAACATGTAGTGACATGGCATGACATATATGATAACATAAATGCATAACCATTAGATCCCTTACCAACATACTTGCACAGTAGTTTGACAGTAAGTTAAAAGCTAAGTTACAGTGATCGTTGCGTTTTACGAGTCAAAGCACAAAACACGAGGAACTATAAGTAAGAGTTAAAAATGTAAAAAACTATCACTAATAACTTAGAAACATGAAAAAATACTAACTTAGAGTAAAATTACCATTTCATCCTCTACATGTGGAAAAATAACCATTTTTCCTTCATTTTCTTTTCTTCTTCTTCTCTTCTTCTTCTTCCTCCCACCTGCAGCCCGTGAACCCTATGCTTACCTTGTGACCTGCAGCGCCGCTCCCCACCACCACCACCTTAGCTCCACGTGTTCTCTGGTCAGAGAACCTCTCATTCGTTTGTCTCCACCGTGCGTCTTCCCCAACCCACGCCTTTAAAACCTGCAACTCGTGAGGCCATGGCAGTTGCTGTGACGCCCCCAGATTTCCGCTTGGGATCGGACGGACATCTGAAGTGTCGGGACATGCAACACAAGGTTACCTGTCCCTATTCATGACATATAAGATGCAGTGATCCTAACATGCATCTAGCATTATTCAATATTCGCAGCGAATAATTTTGTTTTAGCAATACTATGCACCAAATTGATATATCCCAAATAATCAAAGCGTAATCCATGCATACTTAACAAAATAAAAATCCACGATTACAGTACGAGTCTCAGAAGGCTATAATCTAAAGACATGGGAGACGCCCCATGTTTACATTACCAAAATACACTAATGAGCAAATTCATCGAGTAACTTGCGTAACTCAACTAACAAGACCAGAATACTGTCCAAAAACCTAACTATGGAAGCTATAAGCTCTGTGTCACATTTGTTGCATCTAGTCAACCTCCTCCAGTTTGCCAGTGTTTGCTCTCTACTCTGATCCTGACACATCGCCTACCATTCGAGGGGAGTGGTAGTTAGGACTACCACGGTGAGACTTGATTACAAATCACAACAAATTAACAAGAAACTTTCACACGGTTAGTGATACATGCATGACAGTAAATGCATGAATGCATAAACAAAGTCAATAATAAGCGTAACATAACATGGTATGAAATAATAAGCATAACCTGACTTGACATATCATGGCATGAACTGACATAACTTGAACTAAAACTGAAGTTTGACATGAACGTAAACTTGAACATAACATAACATGAAACATGACTTGAATGTGAAATATATGAACTTGGAATATTGTTCAATAGACTTAATTAATAAAGTGACCATACGGGTGCTACACGGTTTCCCTTGAGTCGTGTGTCACTACCGATTACCACATCACAACATAGGTATCTACTCCATTGTTGTTGTGGCCCCACGTGTTCTATGTGTCACAATTGTTGTGTCTCACGTAGTGTATGCTCCTCAATTGTTGTGACCCCATGAATTGTTTGCACCACAATTACTGTGGACATAAGTAAAATAAAATATGGCTCCATCGGCGTTAGTGTCTGGCGTGCTATGATGGCCAGCTAATTAGGTCCTATTCGCAACATGTTGACTGTATTTCGTCAACCCAGGAAATTTCATACCAATTTAGATACTCCAGTGTGAACAAATGAGTTCTACTAGGATATTACCACATCCTAAAACTTAGGGTCGTGATTGACATGAATAATTTGACATCATTGTTCTTGAATACACAAATTGTATTCGAGACGAAATGTGACATGAATATGAAAGGACAGAAGTCCTGACGTAGAATAACATGACATGAAAGTAAAACGACAGACATGATGTACTTGACATAAAATATTTTGTAGCATGATATAACTTATAACAGACAATATTTCATAACATGACATAACATATAACAGACAATATTTTGTAACATGGTATAACGTGTAATAGTGAATATTACATGACATGACATACATGTAACAGATGGCATACATAACATGACATACTTGCCACAGATAGCACTATGTGACGGAAAATATATTATGTAACAGATAAATATTTCGTGACAGTATACATCATGTGTAACAGATAAACATGTAATGACGTGACATGACATGACATGACATATATGATAACATACAAACATAATTGTAGTTCCCACACCCATCACACATACACAATAACTAATAGTAAGTTCAAAGATAATTTACATCGATTGTCACGTTCTACAAGAAAAAAGTGCAAAACATGAGAAACTGTAAGAGGATATTTTAAAAGTCAGAAATTTAATTACTAACAATTAGAAACGTGAAAAAGAGATAACTTAGAGTAAAATTACCATTTTACCCTCTACAAGTGGGAAAATGATCATTTTATCCCTAACTTAAGGATTTCATATCATAACTCCAAAAATTACCAAAATTTAGTTTCATCATGTAAATTTTGTCCTAAACTCAAATACCAAATCAAAAAATTTTAAAACAATTCACAACTATGGAAAACTCACTATGCTTGAAACATTCATAGGCCATTTCTCTTAAGTTTTGTTGCAATTTCTTTCAACTTCAAAACTTATGATTAAACCGAAATTTCGCAACAAAGATCTTCCTATCCTAAGTTTAAAAACATCCATTAAAAAATACTAATCATCACCACCAAACTTCTTACTAAAGAGATCCAAACTCTTTAACTAAAAACAAACCTTTAAATCACAAGTTTTGACCTTATTCAAAACATTTCCAGGAATTCCAAAAAAACCAAATCTTACATCAAACATATTCATAACATCAACCTAAGATCAACAATGCTTTAAATTATCAAACAAAAGTCACCGAAAATCTCAAAACAACATTTGGAGTTTTCGATTCTACAGTTAGTCCAAAAACATAAATTTTTCCTTAACTAGCTTTAATTAATCTCTTGATCCATGGCCTAAAAAGATGAGATCTTCAAACTAAAATATCAATGTTTTCAAAATGTTTCCTAAAGAAGATCCAACCATCAAACTTAAAATCACATGGCTAAAAATCAATAAAACTTAAATCTAACCTAAAAACATCAAATCTTAGACCTAACCGAAATCCTCTTGCAAAAAAAAATCATATCTTTGAAAATAATACTAAGTATCCTCAAAACATCCTAACATGCATATAAAAGACTTAAGAGCATCACATAAAAATATCAAAGCCTTTGGAGTAAGCTTAGACCACGAAATATTCAAACTTTCTAAAAACAAAACTGTTTTTCCACTTCCAGTTTTCAAGTTTCTAGATCTATGGAAATCTATTATCAAAAGCTTTAGTCATGCAACAAATTCTCAATGAACATTCATATACACACTTGGACCAAGATATGTCCATTAGCTTAATCAAAAACTCCAAAATATAACACACTTTCAAGTTTAACACCCATAATGACATTTCCATGATTAAAAATACTTTTGACCAATCCAATGATCATGAAATGAACCAAATAAGATATCCACAGAAACTAAACTCAAAGAAGAACAACTTTCATGAATGAGTCATAGCAAGAAAATACATATAAAGGGTCAAAAATTGCCATAAAGAATGACTCAGAAATCTACCAGAGAAAGCTCTTTTGGGTTTCTCTCTAAGAACGGGGTGAATTAGTCATGTCCAAAGAATAACGCGGTAGTTGTAGCACAACTTTGGGGTGTTGATTCCATAGAGAGACAAATTAAAAAAATAGCAGAAGGAACAAAGAAGCTAAAGAAAAATATTAAATGATTAATGGAGGACAAAGATTAATTTTAAATGCAAATTAAGGTGAAGCAAAGTGACTAACAGAAAAAGTACTCAAATTTGACGAACAGTAAAGCGTCGACAATCCCTTGCACAAGTCTGGTATTTTAATTATTCTTAATTCATTGAATAACTCAATTGGGTACTCAATTTTCAAAACTCCCAATCAGAAGGTATAGATTTATAAACCAAAATTAAACCAAATGTAACCCTTTGAAAAACTCAATGAATTAAGTACCCAATTGAGTTAATTCAATTGGGTACTTTCCGATTGAATTAACTCAATTTGGTTTACTGTTCATCAAATTCATTGAGTTAATTCAATGAATTAAGAATAATTAAAATACCGGAAAGTATTTCAATTATCACTATTGAGAAAGTCCAATGAAGACAATATACTCAGGGAGCGATATTGCAGCAAAGAATTAAATTAAAATAGATAAATAATTGATCCAAACATAATCAAAGAACAAATCCATTCAATAGAAAAATCATGACTGAATCCATAAACAGAATAAATTATATGTTTATTCGGAGAAAAAAACATCAACAATGAATTGAGAATGATAAAACAATAGAGTTTTAGTAATTGAAAGCCAAATACATAAATTAAAAATACCATCTAATGTGAAAATTCATCCCTAGCCCTACTTGAGAATTTAGTTACCCATAAATATAATGGACAACAAAAATCTCATGAGAAAAATAAAGCAAACGGCGACCATGGAAGAAATTCTCTTCGTTCTTCAGTCCGTCCCCTCACTGCAGCGCCCTTGGTTCTTCCTTTTAGAATATATATGAGGTGTCGTGCGTCTTGCGTTCCCCAACATCCCAAAACTCCAAAAGGCCCTTTTTGTGTTGCGTCTTCAAACCAAAGAATTAATTTCTTGTAGGTCCCGCGCCTCAGTTGAAAACCAAGCAAAAGAAATGGGCCCACATGCATAAAACTCTCTTGGCCAAAATGTATCCTGCATCCATTACTTTCCAAACCAAAAGACCCTTTCTTCTCTCTTTTTTCAGCATGTGTACTATGAATTTCTCCAAAGTTCCAAACCAAAAATTGGGTCCCACGTGTGTGCGAGTCCAATGAATAAGAATGAATTCCCCCTCCTGGGTCCCAACGTGTAGATGTGATTTTTTTTTCTCTTTTTTTTTATGTTTTTCATTTCTTGACCCTAAAATCCAACAGAAAATGACATGGGTTAGAGCATAAATTGAAAACTTCCAAAAATGTTAAGAGTAAAGCCCAATTGCAAATTATCTCTCACCAACCAATAATGCAATATTTGAGATTTAAAATATTATAAAATCATGCTCAAATATATGTCAGTGTGAATAGATATTAAATTCAATAATATAAATTATATCTCATTATTTCTATTCACATTTTAGCATTTTAATCCAATAATAGGATAGTTAGAGTGTAAGTTCGCGCACTCATCACTTTGTCACATAAAGTGAAGAATAGTGAGGGGCAAGAACTGCTTGCTACTGCCGTGTGGTATGGAGGGTGATGAAGTGGATTTTTCCTCTCACATCAAGACACTATTGGGTGCAGCCAAGGGCAGTGAATGTCCTGCCATGTGAGGGAGGAAACTTCTTCAAGAAGTTTTGCCAAGGTGGCCAAATTCGTGGGCCTTGGTGGGCCTCAAACAAGTGGGTTTCAATTTGGGGTTTAAAGGGGGTTTTGTTAGGATTTGGGATGCTATCAAGCCCAAATCCAATTTTTCTTGGCTCAATCAAATTTCCAAGGTTTAAAAGGTTGTTGTTGTCGAAATTTGGGCCGAGGGCCGGATGGAGGATGGGAAACGCGTGTAGTTGGGGTTTGTGAAACTGTGGAATTGTAACTTTTGTGTTGTTGTATGGTTGACTGTTTGTGCTATGCCATGTCATCCGATAAACTATTTGTCATGCATCTGCATATGCATTGTTATTAATATATGTCATGAAGAAGTTTTGCCAAAGTGGCCAAATTCATGGGCCTTGGTGGGCCTCAAACAAGTGGGTTTCAATTTGGGGTTTAAAAGGAGTTTGGTTAGGATTTGGGATGCTATCAAGTCCAAATCTAATTTTTCTTGGCCCAATCAAATTTCCAAGGTTTAAAAAGTTGTTGTTGTCGAAATTTGGGCCGAGGGCCGGATGGAGGATGGGAAACGCGTGTAGTTGGGGTTTGTGAAACTGTGGAATTGTAACTTTTGTGTTGTTGTATGGTTGACTGTTTGTGCTATCCAATAAACTATTTGTCATGCACTGCATATGCATTGCTATTAATATCTGTCATGAATTATTCAACTATGCTATGTTCTATGCTATGTGGCATAATCTGAAATTGGTTTTTGGTGTCATCGAAAAAAATATATATATTTGTGTGGGTGCGTGGGTGTCACAACCCCAAGCCGAGATCGGGTATTATCTCAGTGGAGCTTCTCTAGTCACTTAGTCAAGACGGTGACGCTCTTGGTACAACTCCGAAAACCCTCTGTTGGCGAGGGCTAGAGAATGTCTTTCACGTTACGCACTGGATGTGGAGCTGGGTATCACTCGTACTGAAGTCATACGTGTGGTTGTTTCCCGTGGTGTGACGAAGAGAGCTAGAGTGTGCGGGTGGTTCCGAGGGGAGACCATGGTGTACACTGTAATAAATGGTTGTGTATTGGGTACAAAAGAGTTTTTGGCGTGAGTGATTATAAGTAATTATTTTTGGGGATGGTTGTCAAATGAATAATCCATGGTTGTTGTGAATTGTTTGTTGTATAATTTCATGTTTAAATCTCTTGGATGTCACTCTGCTGATTTATTTACTGAGCTTGCAAAATCTCATTGTGGTATTCCTACCTACGGTTCCGTTTCATGGAATCATAAACTTTGATGCAGAGGACGGGTATGAGCAGGAGGGACCAGCCCCACCTGAAGAGTGATGGCATGAGACTTTTCACATTTTTTATTGTTGGACCTTTTTATTCATTTCTTTTATTTAAGTCGGATTCCTGTATTAACATCTTGGAGGACTTTGTTTTGGATCGTATCATTGTTAAACTTTCTGGTACTTAATTCTTGACTGCATTATAGTTTTCCGCTACGTTACTTATGTTGTACACATTTTACATTTTTGCACACACATGCACATGGCGATGGCATGTATGATCCGTGTGGTCATCATCCCGGTGTATCGACTTTCACAAAATCAAATGTGTGGATTGAGGGAGCCACAGGTGGTATCAGAGTGGTTCGACTTTGGGTAAAACCACATGTCACCTAGGTGCAGTACCTGAAATGTAGGCTTTAATCTTGAAATTTCTTTTGTTGAGTTAAAGAAACAGGGTTAAGAGTTGCATTTTGGACGGAAGATGGTGCGACCTAGGATGCCGTGCGACGAACTGTTTGGCCAAGCTCCCGAGCATGAGCTGTCGCGAGGCGATGGGAACTCCGCCATGGCTAGGGTGTTGAACCGTATGACGAATTTTATCCAGCTTAATTTCCAGCCCCAACATCGGGAGGAGCAGAGAGGGTGCTCCTATGAGTGTTTCCTTGCCCATAGGACCCCTAGATATACAGGTGAGGAAGACCAGCTAAGAGCTGGGAGGTGAATTAAGGATCTTGAGAGGACGTTCGAGATATGTGGATCCACCAAGTCCTAGAAGGCGCTATATGCAAGCTACATGTTGCAAGGAGAAGCTGCCGCATGGTGGGAGACTAAGCGGGAGATCCTTGAAATGGCACTGGGATCTTTCGCAGCAGTGACCTGGCAACGCTTTAAGAAGGAGTTTAATGATCGCTTCTTCCCTAGCATAGTGAGGCGTCAGAAGGCAAGGGAGTTCAATAGTCTAGTACAAGGACACATGACAGTGGAGCAGTATGCTTGGAATTTTATGGAGCTCAAGAGGTTTGCAACGCATCTCATTGCTACTAAAGAGATGCATACAGAGCGTTTTCAAGAGGCTTTGCATTGAGAGATCTGCAGCCAAGTCGCTTGTCTGCAAATTCTGACTTTTCAAAGTTTGGTTGAGGTGGCCTCTATAGCAGAGCGGGAGTTTGGTGGTCTTGTAGGCTCTCCGACGGACCAGAAGAGGAGGAGCTTTTGAAATGGAAGCAGCTTCGGGTTGCCTCAAACATTTGTATCAAGGACGGGGGCCAGGCCACAGGCATCAGCTGGTGTGAGCATGGGGGGCCGAGCCCCAATTTGTGGAAGGTGCAACCGATCCCATGAAGGTGACTATCGTCAGGGTGGGACCATGTGCTTCAAGTGCGGTCAAGTGGGGCACTTTGCTTGTGAGTGCCCTAATGCTGCTCAAGGAAGTCGACCAGGACAGTGCAGTGGAAAGGCGAATCAGAGGCGGTCAATGTAGGCAAGAGTGTACACTCTGACTCCAGGTGAGGTCGATGATGAGGCCCCAGAGACGTAGAACGTGGGGGTCATCACAGGTATGAACTTGATCCGGTCTTTGAAGTTGATGCATTGTGTGTGGTTAAATTTTAGAATTTCATTGGAAGTGTTTGATCTCATCAGGTAGAGTTTGGTTGTATGAATACTATGCTTGTACTTTATTTGATTCGGGAGCATCCCAGTCATTTACGTCTGCCACTTTTGCATGAATGTGCAACTTAGTCACGGAGCCCTTACCACAATCTGTGGTCGTGGAGTTACCAAAGAGAGAGACGATATGGTGTTCAAAGGTCACCCTAGGCTGTCCTTTGGATTTTGGAGAGAGGACACTTGATATCGATCTGATAGTGTTCAAGCTGCTTGGGTTCGACATCATTCTGGGTATAGATTAGTTGTTTCGACACTTCGCAAGTATCAATTGTCGGAGCCGCGCGGTCAATTTTCATCTCCTTGGAGGGGATTATATGGAATTCATGGGTAGCAAGCTGAAGTTGAGACCCATGGTTATATCTGCGATCCAAGCGAAGAAAGACTTGGCTAGTAGGTAGATGCCTATTTGGGTCAAGTGGTGTCTAAACCATCAAAGAGGAAGTTTGTTGCAGGAATCCAAATCGTTGAAGAATTCTCTGATGTCTTTGCAGATGACCTCCCTGGATACCTTCAGTTTGCAATGTCGAGTTTACTATTGACTTGAAACCTGGAGTGGCTCTGGTGCACAAGACTCCTTACATAATGACATCAGTTGAACTAAAGGAGTTGAAGGCCCAGTTGCAAGAATTGGTGGACAATGGATTTATTCAGCCCAGTTCCTCACCTTAGGGAGCGCCCGTGCTATTTGTTAAGAAGAAAGATGGTACCCTTAGAATGTGCATTCATTATTGGGAGCTTAACAAGGTAACCATAAAGAATAAATATCCACTGCCTCAAATTGATAATTTGTTTGATCAACTTCAAAGCGTAGCTACTTTTTTGAAGATTGACTTGAGGTCGAGTTACTATCAGCTAAGAATAAGAGACAAGGATGTACCGTAAACTACTTTCAGATCAAGGTATGGGCATTTTGGGTTTAAGATGATGCCTTTTGGACTAGCTAATGCCCATACAGCTTTTATGGACATGATAAATCGGGTGTTTCGGCCATATCTGGATTCTTTTGTGGTGTTCTTTATTGATGACATTCTGGTTTATTCTCAGGATTTGGAGGAGCATGCTTGTCATCTACGGGTGGTTCTGCGTAACCTGAGGGAACATCACTTGTATGTAAAGCTCAGTAAATGTGAGTTCTGGCTATGTGAAGTCATGTTGCTTGAGCATGTCATTTCTCAGGAAGGTGTGGCTGTAGATCCTAGTAAGGTTAAAGTTGTTTTGACCTAGCCGCGTCCCACATCAGTGCATGAGATTCGAAGCTTCTTAGGACTTGTAGGGTACTATTGAAGATTTGTGGTGGTTTTTTCTAGATTGTCTAGATCACTCACTGTCCTGACTAAGAAGAATGCTAAGTTTGTCTGGACTGATAAGTGTGAGAGAAGCTTCCAAGAACTGAAGACGAGATTGACTTCGGCACCTGTTTTGGCACTTCCAGAGCCACGCAAGCCATTTGTGGTTTGCAGTGATGCTTCCAAATTTGGGTTGGAGTGTGTTCTAATGCAGGAGGGGTGAGTCGTAGCTTATGTGTCCCACCAACTGAAGGATCATGAAAAGAACTATCACACTCATGACTTGGAGCTTGAAACAGTGGTTTTTGCTCTTAGAATCTGGCGACACTATCTTTATGGTGAGGCATGTGAGGTATACACGAATCATAAGAGCCTGAAGCATCTCTTCACACAGAAAAATCTCAACATGAGGTAGAGTAGGTGGTTAGAGTTAATCAACGACTACCAGTGCGAGAGTAAGTACCATCTTAGGAAGGTGAACCAGGTTGCTGATGCGTTAAGTCGGAAGTCCCATTAGGTAGATGAGGCTAAGTCATCAGGGTTAGACTCTCTCCTTTGTGGGATGAGAAGGCTTCTTGTAGAGAGTTCACAGCAAGAGAAAGTGATAGCCTCTATGCATGAAGTCTGGGTTGTTGATTTTGAAGAATTGAAGACTCTTCAAAGGAGGGATCCGAAACTACTGGATATCCGGAAGAGAGTTAGAAAGTCAAGAGGACCTGCACACTTTAATTTGGATAAGGATGGTATTCTACTATTCTGAAACCATAAGGTGATTCCCACTAATTCAGAGTTTAATGAGAGAATTTTAGCAGAGGCACATGTGGCTCCTTATTCAATTCACCCCGAAAGTACAAAGATGTACTGAGACTTAAAGAGGAAGTTTTTGTGGGAAGGGATGAAGAGGGGCATTGTCATGTTCGTTGAGAGATGTGTCACTTGACGAAAAGTCAAAGTTGAGCACCAAAGACTTGTCGGTAAGCTCTAACCCCTCTCGATTCCAGAATGGAAATGGGACTACAATGCTATGGATTTTGTAGTGAGTTTTCCGAGAACTACCAACGGGAAGATTCGATTTGGGTGAAGTTTAGCAGTACTTATCATCCTCAAATAGATGGTCAATCAGAGCGCACAATTCAGACTCTTGAAGAGATGCTACGAGCCTGTGCCTTGAAATTTAAGGGTAGTTGGGAAAATCAATTGTTGCTCGTAGAGTTTGCGTACAACAACAGCTTCCAAGCATCCATTCATATGGCACCTTATGAGGCTCCCTATGGGAGGAAATGTGATCACCATTATTTTGGGATGACGTTGGTGAAAGCAAGCTTATTGGGCCAAAAATAGTTCAAGAGATGAAGAACCAAGTCAGAATCATAAGAGACAGGATATCAACAACACAAGTCACCAGAAGAGTTATATAGACATAAGAAGAAAAGACCTGTCATTCGATGAAGGTGAGTGGGTGTACCTCAAGGTCTCACCCATGAGAGACATCAAACGGTTTGGAAAGAGAGGGAAGCTTAGCCCAAGGTATGTTGGCCTTTTCCAGATAGTGGAGAAGGTTGGGCTTGTTGCTTACAGGATCGCATTACCTGAATATTTTGGGGAGGTGTATGACATGTATCATGTATCCTCGCTGAAGAAGAGTTTTGGCCAGCAGGAGCCACGACTGGTCAACCCGGGTAGCCTCCAACTGCAGCCTAACCTTACCTATAAGGTGGCCTCGACACAGATTGTGGTTGGAAGGAACAAAGGCTAAGATCCAAGATAATACCATTGGTGAAGGTGTCATGGGGAGATTCAATGGCTCAGGACTTCACTTGGGAGAGAGAGGCAGACATGAGAGAGCATTACCCGTATTTGTTTGAGAATGATTGATTGTATGTCTTATTTCAAGCATATTCTGAGCTATATCTTGTAATTTGTCTTGGAATTAATGGATTAAGCCTGTCAATTTTTAGGATGAAATTTCTTTTAAAGGGGAAGGATGTGAGACCCCAAAAAAGTAGTGTGCTTTATTTTATTCTTTTCTTTAAGGGAATTTTGAGCCCAATTGGATGGTTGTGGGTTAATTGGTTGTTGTAGGTGCTGTGGGCCATGCTTTAGGCTTGTGACAAAGGAAATTCAAGCCCAGCCTGTGAGCTAAGGAAGAGCCCAGCCCTCCCACTAAAATAGTACTGTTTGGTTGCCTAGTGGATGAGTTTTTTTTTCCTCCCCTGGAACGATGCCGTTTTGGAGCCTAAGGGTAAAACCTTAGTTTTCCTTCTTGATTACCTTGCGCTGCACGACTCCTTTTTCCTTCCTTTTCTTTTTTTCTTCTTCTCTTCTTCTTCTTCCTCCCACCTGCAGCCCGTGAATCCTATGCTTTCCCCATGACTTGTAGCGTCACTTCCCGCCACCACCACCTCGGCTCCACGTGTTCGCCGATCAAAGAACATGTCCTTCATCAGTCTCCACCGTCTTGCCCATCCCACGCCTTCAAAATCTGCAACCCATGTGGCCATGGTAGTTGCTCGGCGCCACTGCCCACCCCTCATCGCACGCGACGCATGCGTTGCTATGCAGAGCCCACACCATCCCTTTCCCCCAATCGCAACCGTTGTTGCTGCTGCAGAGAACCACCCCTCAGCCTATATATAGGCTGAGTTCCTCATCCCTCAATCAGCTTTTTCCTCTATCAAAACCGAGTTCTAGCATTTCCACACCCTCAAATCTATTTCCTGAAGCCTCTAAGGTTAGGTTTGCCCTAGCGCCGACGTGCGCCGCCACTCCTAGCTGCCTTCTGGTGGCCGCGCAACCACCCTTAAGTACCCCACTTCCCTTTCTCGTCATCTTCTCCCCTGGGTTTCACCCAACCCATGAGTTAGAGCCACCTTAGTCTCTGCCCAACCGTGCTCTGCCACACCCTGTCGTGGAAACCATCTCTTCCATCCACTAGCACTCCAGATGTACCACCCCTTCGAGAGAAACCCAATTGGTAGCCCTCTGTTCCTCCAGATCCATCTCTGCCACCTTTCTCAGTCGCTGCCCCGCTGCCGATCCGCCATTCTTGGCGCCACCTCATGACGTGTGCAAACGTTCAATCATGGGACACCATAAACCATCACGCGCGATCATCCAGAATAATTGCCTTCAGCGTAGTAACTCTCTAGCGTGACCCTTGAATTTCTAACGTGAAATTATCACAAACTTTATTGCAGTCTGGTTGTGTTTGAGAAGGGCCTTGGGCCCGGGAAAGTGTTGGGAATATTTGACATGGTTGTTGTCAGAATTTGGCCCGAGGGCCAAATGGAGGATGGGAAACGCGTTTAGTCGGGGTTTGTGAAACCGCGGAATTGTGACTTTTCTGTTGTTGCATGGTTGATTGTTTGTGCTATGCCCTGTCATCCAATAAACTGCCTATCATGCATCTGCATATTCATTGTTATTAGTATTTGTCATGAATTATTCAACTGTGCTATGTTCTATGCTATGTGACGTAATCTGAAACTGGTTTTTGGAGTCATCGAAAAAAAAATATGTGTGGGTGTGTGCGTGTCACAACCCCAAACCGAGATGGGGTATTATCTTGGTGGAGCTCCTATGGTCACTCAAGAGTGTGTAAAACTAAGTGACGTCCCTTGGGCTATAGCTGAGCGATAACAGGCTCAACCAAAGATGGTAACGCTCTTTGTACAACTCCAGAGCCCCTTTGCTTGCGAGGGCGCGAAGCTGGGTATCGCTGGTAATGAAGTCACACGTGCGGTCGTTACTTGTGGTGTGATGAAGGGAGTCAGGATGTGCGGGTGGTCCCGAGGGTAGACTATGGTGTACACTGTAATAAATGGTTGTGTATTGGGTATAAAGGAGTTTTTGGCGTGAGTGGTTATAAGTAATGATTTTTTAGGATGGTTGTAAGGCCCAGTTTTGTTTTGTGAGGCCGGTTCGTGCGTGAGGGCCCAGCCCCTTTTCCTTGGAGGTGTGCGAACAACATCGTTTGGAGGTAAGTAATTCCTTCCTCAACCTCTTTTCTTTTCCCCCCGATTTCTTCTCCCCCTCTTCCTCTTACGGTTTCTTTTCTTTTTCTGCTTCTTCTGGGTTCCCTCGCGCAGACACTCTCTTCACAGGTAACCCATTTTCACCGACCGCATCTCTTTGTTTTTGTTGGGTTGATTTCGTGCGCATGGCCTAAATCTCCTCATTTCGATTTTTCCCTCCATGGCAGCAGATTAATGCGTTTCCCCTTATCGTGTACCTCTGTTTTCGGTAGCTGGTTTTGTTCCCTCTTCATACGCGGCTCTTCCTCTTCCACTTGGTGATTTTTCTGCCTATAGGTATCTCTTTCTCCCTCTCTTTTATTCTTCATGTTAGACCCTGAACTCAACCCTCTCAGTCGACCCTCTCTGTTTCATCACTTGCAGACTTTGTTGTTGCTTGTGGTTTCTAGTTCTTGGGCCTTCGGTTTTGTCTTTTCGTGTAACCAGTGAAACCATTACTGGAGAATTTAACTTTCGTTGGTAAGCTATTCTCGTTCTTGGTCTCATACGCACGCACACACACTTTCACTTCAAGTCAGTTTGTTTCACTTCAATGAAATAGTTCGTGTGTTCTCGGGCATTTTTTGTGAGTAAGCAAACACTTTATGTTGGAATGGTCTTGGAATTGTGGATTATTGTGGGTTGGTCGAGCAGTAAACCGGGTGATACTTGGGATTGATTAGGGGCTGTCTTTTTTTTTTTGTACTGTTTGGGTTGCTATACGAAAGTTTGGAGTGGAGGTTAAATTATTTGGAGTTACATTGTTGTTGTAGTTTTGGTTGAGTTGTGATGATTGCTTGGAGTTAGGGGCCATTGAAGTGGGGTTGATATTTTGATTATTGGTGTTTGACGTTGACTTTGGTGGGTGTTTTAGTAAATATTAAGATTAGTATATGGTATTTTGGATTGAAATTCGGGCTGTCCAGATTACTACATGGTTGGCTTAGTAAGCTATTTTTGCTATAATATGGTTTGGGATTGTGGGTTTTAATTATTTAGATGGAGGTTATGTCAATTTTCTTTTAACACTTAGTTTATATATTTTATTTTATGAATAGGTGACGAGACTGATAGAGATCATTTTCAAGGCATAGATAATACGCTGCAAGAGTCAGGTAAGCGGGGTTCCTATGCTAGATTTGCATAAAAAGAAATGAACTGAGATTGGTTTGTAAAAATGTGCATGTTATTTTAAAAGAAAATGTGAAAAACAATCTCAGTAAATATATTTTGCATTTTACTCATGAGATACGTATGAAAGAGAAAATAAATGCTTTTGACATGAAATGTGTAGACATGAGCAATATTTGACATGATTCTAAAATGTGCAAAAGAGAGCGATTGCGATATCTGTGAATTCTTGTACGTATGATATAAAATGATTTGGGTTTGTTTATGATCAAATGAAAATGATGTGAATATGTTCAACATGTGGTTGATACGATATGTATATGAAAAACCTTTGGCATACTTATCTGTTTTGTTCTGATTCTAAGTATGTTTTTGATATGATGATATTGGTTCACGTGATATGGTTGGTACCAACATAATATGATATGATATGAGTGCACCCACTTTGGAAACAAAGTGGTCTTTTATGTGTTCTTTCCTATGTGCACACTCGGGGCTCCGAGATTGAAAAAGGGAAAGTTTCACAATATGATACTGTATGGTTTGGCCACCGGGGATAGCACAATCTTACCACGGGGGTTAAACATGGTATATGATATGATACGATATGATATGATAAGATGAAGATGTTCAGTTATGTTATGCCAAAGTGTTCTTGAATATGAAATGGTTTATGAATATGAAATGGTTTATGAATATGAAAGGGTTGAAATGTCACTCTGATTTTTCTAATAATACGTATTGAGATATGCACATGAAAATAAAATGTTTTGTATCTGCATACCAAACTTTCTTAAAAGGGCTCATGTTTACACACTAGTATAGGTTTCCTGCTTACTGAGTTGTTGATAACTCACCCCCTTATCTTCATTATTTTTCAGATGATATTGATGACCCAGCTGGGGGTCAGGAATAGAATTTGGAGCTTGGCTAGATATGGATAGACGGTCGTGTACCTAAGGGTACCATTGTTAGAAGAAGAGTTTGAAGTTCTTCTTGATGTTTAGATCTATTGAGACTTGAGATGTATTATTTTATTATGTTAAGATTTAATTATATTTTGGGTTTAGTAGGACCTATGGTTTTATCAGTTTGGTATGTTACCATTACCGGGAGATTGTAGACCCTTTGATTTATTATTATTGCATTAAAGACTATGTGGAGTTTATAATGAGTTTATTTAGAAGATATGAGATTGATTTCGCTTATGAAGTCTTTGGAGATTTTTCTTTGGATGTGTTAGGAGACATGTTTATAAGTGACAGGTAGTAATTCTCCAAGCCACCCAGGTTTGGGGCGTTACAATGGTTGTTAAAATGAATATTTTTTGGATTATTGTTTCCATGGCTGTTATGCATTATTTGTTGTATAATTTCATGCTTAAATCTCTTGGATGTCGCTCTGCTGCTTTCTTTATTGAGATTGTGAAATCTCATTGTGGTATTCCTACATACAGTTCCTTTTCATGGAATCATAGATTTTGATGTTGAGGAGGGGTATGAGCAGGAGAGACCAGCCCCACTTGAGGAATGATGTCATGGGGCTTTTCGCGTTATTTGTTGTTGGACCGTTGTATTCATTTCCTTTGTTTCGGGTTGTATAGTTGTTAAACTTTATGGTACTTAGTTTTTGACTGCCTTATATTTTTCTGTTGCGTTACTTATGTTCTACACATTTTACATATTTGCACACATTTGCACATGGTGATGAGGTGTATGATTTGTGTGGTCATCATTCCGGTGTCATGACTTCCACCAAATCACATGTGGGGGTCGAGGGCACCACATTTGACCTTTTTCAAAGCATCTCCAAAAACTCTAAAAATTTCAAAATTTCTTCTAACATGCTTTGAATCCAAACATAAAAGTCACCAAAAATCACAAAATCTCACTTGAAGTACTCGACTCCAACATTTAGTCAAAAACAAAATTTTTTCTCAACTTTGCTTTGATCAAACACTTAATCTGAGGCATACCATGACGAGATCTTCAAACCAAAATATAATATGGTTTAAACATGTGTCCTAAAGTAGATCCAAGAATTAAACTTAAAATCACATGGCTAAAAATAAACCAAAACATGGATCTAGCCGAAATCATCAAACTTTTAACCTAACCGAGTATTCTCTTGCAAAAAAATTCATATCTTTGCAACTACCAAACTCCTCAAACTAACATCTTAAGATGTAGATCAAAGGCTTTGTATCATCAAATAAATTTATCAAAGTCATGGGAGTAAGAATAAACCACAAAAGATCCAAACTTTCTTATAACATAAACTTATTTTCCTCTTCTAGTTTCTAACCTTTTAGATCTAAGCAAATATTTCATAAAAAACTTTAATCATGCAACTAATCTCTAACAAACATTCAAATAAACATGTTTAAAACACTCCATAAAGATTTCGGACAAAGATTTATCCATTAGCTTTGTCAAAAACTCCAAAATACAACATACTATCCAGTTTTTCTTCCAGATTGACATTTTTATGGTTAAAATAACATTTGAATATCAAAAGACCATGAAATCAAACAAAACAGGTACCCACGAAAACTAGACTTAAAGGGGAGAAAGTTTCATGAAGGAAACATCATGATAAAGTACTTCAATGGTTTCAAAAATGGGACACAAAAAGGCTCAGAAAACTGCCTAAGAGAGCCTCTAAGTGTTCTCTCCAATAACGAAAATGAAAATGGGGGAAATGAGTGAAAGGATGACTTGCACGCCTAAGACCATTGGCATTGGTTTATCTATATGAAAATGCAAACACCCATTTGCATAACTAGACATTCAATTGACTACATTAGATTATGCATATGAAAATATTTCCATAGCTATGAATAGTGTCAATACATCTTTGGAGATTCACTATTCACTCCTCAAATGTTATTTTATTAATTTTTTCTCTCTTGTCCCACTCTCTCTCTCACACGCAACCCTTTCCTCTTCTTCCTCCCTCAACAACACAACAGAACCTTCACCTTCATTTTATTATTATAATATATTATATTTTTTTATCATTTTATTATTATAATATATTATATTTTTTATCATTTTATTAAATTTTTAATATAATATATAAAAAAAATTATATTTTTTTATTATTATATTTGTATTATTAATGCCAAATGTATTTAGTTGGTTCTGATTGCAAAATATATATAAAAATATGTGATTTTGCATTTGCATATAGAGAGAAACCAATACTAATGCTCTAATACACTTATGAATAGTGAAGTTTGAGTGACACCTTGATGGATGGTGATTAGGTCACAAAAAGGTGCAAATAGTGAGTGGGAAAGGGTTGTTGCTACTGCCGTGTAGAAGGGAGGGGATGAGGTGGACTTCCCTCTCACATCAAGTGACTTTTTGGGGCTGCCATGGGTGGGGGAAAACTTCCTCAAGAAGTTTTGCCAAGATGGCCAAAATTCGTGGTCCTTAATGGGCCTTAAACAAATGGGCTTCATTTTGGGATTTAAAAAGGGTTTGGTTAGAGTTTGAAATGCTATCAAACCCAAATCCAAATTTTTTTTACCCAATCAAATTTCTAAAGTTTAAAGGATTGGATAATGATGTCATAACATGAATTTTAGGAATTAATAGCATGTGGAAGTGATTTAATCAACTGATTAAACACAATGATAAAAATCGGACCAAATAGGTTTTGGTGGCAAACTATAGGGTTTGAGGAAACCGTTTAGGGTTTTGGTCTCAACCAAGCTTTTAAGTTTTCAATTGGATTCTAAGTATTTAGGGTTTCACTAGAGTTGAAACCATCTTTGGTTTTGCACAATTTGGTTGGTTGGATAGAATAGTGTTTTGCTTAGGTGGCATGATATCACACCTCGATTTCCTTCACATTTCCATCTCGTGGTTTCTTATGGTGCCAAGTGTCCAAATAAAACTTCTCTAACCTAATTTGGACATCTCACACTGTGATTTTAAAAATACTACACTTGGTGTTACTATTGAGGTTACTATTCACTCCGAGAAAAGTGAAAATAAACTTTGCACTATCAAATCCTAAACATATCCACTAACCTAAATGTGTAATTCATTTATCAAAGTTCAACCCTGAAGTGCCTCGAACTAAACAAAATGCGTTTTCGAACATGCGTTTCTTCCGAAAATTAAAAATTAGATTATTGCGCCATAAAATATTAAATAATCAACTGAGTCTAATGATGCAAACCATATCGCATTCTGACACTTCTAACTACCTCAAATAAATAAAATTGCACTTCAGGCATCATAGTGAGTGGTAACACTGACTATAATGTTAGACTAAAACCTACACGATTGGTCAAATCGTGAAAACTTATGTAGTTTTCACGATATTCCTAAAGCCTATAGAAATTTCACCATTGAATTTCTAGCTAGCTGTTACAGAGTGCCTTGAGGCGAGCAACTTGGATGAAGCACAATGCTCCTCACCTTGACGAACACTGTGAAAAAGTATGAAGGTTTTCATCTAAACGAACATCGTGAAGGAGCATGATACTTGTCTCTCAGGTAAGCACCATGGAGAGTAAAAGTGCTCGCCACCTAGGCGAGCACAGTGCTCATCACTTCAACGAGTAGCGTGGATGAAGCACAATGCTCATGATCTAAGCGAGCATCTTGAAGGAGCATTAAGCTCATCACCACGGCGAGCATCGTGCAATGGCAAAGTTCTTGACCCTTAGGGGAGCATCGTAAAGAGCTAGATCTTTTCCGTGATCAAAATCTTGAGTTTTAAAAGAGTTATATCTCAATTTTCAGTGGTAAGTTCTCTAGGTTTGTGTGTATATATATAGTTGCTTTATATTTTTGTGAAGTCCAAGGTTTTAAGATGAAGTTACAACATAGACTCATACACAGGTGATTATTATTTTTTTACAGTTTTGTCTTATGCCCACCCTCCGTCGCTCTCTTTCTCTCTCCATCTTTCTCTCCCTCCCTCCTCCATCCCGTGACCTGCTCTTCCCCTTATCAAATCTCCAATCGTTGCTCCCCACAACTGAGAGATTTGTAGCCATCCAACTCCCTCCCCCCGGCCCCGGCCCCCAAAATTTCCAGCAAAATGTCCCAGGACTTGGAATTATGATCAATTTCCGAGTCCTTTTGAAGAGATATAACAACACCAAACAACCGTAAACCAGAAAATTATTATAGGTGGATATATCACGTAGGGGTGTATAAAGTCGAAATAATCGCTGACGTAGTAATCGTATAGAGGGGGGAAAAAAAGGCAGAGCTTGCCCTTATTGACTTTCTGCACTACTATCTGTATTTGTTGGATTTATTGTTGACGCCGTTCTTCATTTTGATTATTACAGTTTTTGTCGAGGTTTCTTACGCATACATTATCATCAGTTCTTTGTAAATGGGTATTTTTGCCTCTTTGGACTGATCACCGTGTGCGTGAGAAAGAAAGAAAATATATTTATAATCGTGAATTGTGTAACTGTCGCGTAATTATTTTAAAAAAATTAAATAAAATATAAAATTCATATGAAAAAAATTAATTTTTAATAATAAATTATATTATTTTTCAAAGTTATTACCTACTTAACAATTATAGGCAGAATTACTGAGGAAGGGGGGCCTCTTCTTTATAATACTTGTTCAAACTCACCGACCCAGGGTTGGGGTCAGTAGGGGCGGGGATCACATGGATGTGTATGGGACGTGATTCTCTGATGCCAAATCTATTCTTCACTTCTTAAAAAGCACACGTGTTGCAACTCTATTGGAAGGTGTAAATGCACTCTATAATTTAAATTTAATTTTGACTTTTACTTTTGATTTAACGGATTTAAATTTAATTAAAAATATTATTATATTTAAAATTGTCTATAAATTGGGGACGTACTACATCCACCGCTCTCAACTCTCGCTAGAAGCTACCGTTAGGCAAATTATATATATATATATATATATTTTTTTTTTTACTTTTTTTACATATATTTTTTAACACTTTTAAATATTTAAAAAAATAAAAAAATCATAATATTATTAAAACATACTTCCTTAATCACTAAGTAAAAAATAAAAATAAAAAATCACAACAGTAGAATAAAGCGGTAAGTAGGGCTGCAAATGGTCCGGTCCGGTCCGGTTCGGTCCGATCCGGCGATGGACCGAATATTTTCGCTCCATCATTTTTCCGGACCGGACCAGACCGAACACCCAAAGGGATCGGACCGGACCGATAGCTCCGGTCCGGTCCGGTTCGGTCCGGCCTTCTTTTTTTTTTAAATAATTAATAAAAAAATTATTTAAAATACTAAATTAAATTAAGTGACTTATTAATATGGATTATGTAACAAACTCAATAAAAAAATATTTTATATGGTCAATGATAATAAATTAGATGAAAATTATATTATTAATTTATATAATTACTATATAATTAACTAATTGATATTATATATTTATTAATTCATAGAATATTAACAAGTGTTAATAGCATATTTAAAATTTTATATTGTTAATAGTGATAGGTTAGATGAAGATATATATAAAATATTGTTAATTTATAGAATATTAACAAGTATTAATAATATATTTAAAAATTTATATTGTTAATTGTACAATTATTATATATAAAATATATATAAAAAATATATTTTTTTTTCATTCGGTCCGGTCCGGTCCTAAAAAACCGTGGACCAGACCGAATGTTTTCGGTCTTCTAAAATGTGGACCGGACCGGACCGGTCTAAGTCTCGGTCCGGTCGGTCCGTTCGTTCCGACCGGACCGTTTATCACCCCTAGCGGTAAGAGTAGCATTTTCCCTATAAATTGTGAATAGTTGGTAAAGCTATCACTACTCATTTATGTTTTGGAGGACTCGGTAAACATTGGCCGAGGGTACCATTGTGGTGTGGGGAAGACCAAAAATAGAGAGCATGACAAGTATTTTCAGTCATATACTAAACTAATACGACTATGTTATAGGAACTTATCAGGGAATTATATGGCAATTTCTGTGTGAAAACACGCATTTTCAGTAGAATTTGAGCTTTTATGTGTCTGTTACTTGAACTAAAGGCTTGCAAACCTTATTCTACGACAAATGTTATTTATAATGCTTTTTGATTACTCTACTTTCATTATTTTCATATATGTTTAATGTAGTACGTCATATTATAAACTATTTTTACTATTAAGGAAATCGAATAAAAAATTATAAAGTTGAAAGAAGGTTAGAATATAATTTTTTAATATGATTTTTGTTTTGAGATTTGAAAAAATTGAGTTATTTTTTTATGTTTTATTTGAAAGTTTATGAAAATTGTAATGATTAGGTGATGATTAGATAAAAATGTTGAAAATTTGAAAATTTTAAATTGATAAATGTTTGTGTTTGAGTGATGTTTGGATCTTGAAATGATATGAGATGGTTTCAAAAGTTTGTGAAACCAAACTAGGCCTTTAAGTGTTTTTCTACATCTATTACATAACAGAAATTAAATAAAAGAAAAACTAGTTTTTGTTGTATTGCATCATAATTAAAAGACGCTTTAAAAATGAAATTTAAAACTTGACATGCATTATGATGCAAATTATGATTAGCAATAAGTGGGTTTTGTTATGACCATTATGAAGAATATGAGGTCATTAGGTTATAATTAATAATCACCATTAACTTGGAGTTGTCATATAACTGAAACTCATACTGACCCCTTTTTTGCAGAAAGCTATGTCTGATGAGCTAATGCCCTTACCAAATCACACATTTGGAACCTAGTGGACCTGGCTCCTGGCAAAGCAGTAGTTGGACATAAATAAATATCTAAAATCAAGAGTCGGGTAGATGAATCAGTTGAATGCTACAAGCACGCCTTGTGGGTTCACACAAGAGTAAGGTGTTGATTATGAGGAAACTTTTACTCATGTTGCAAGGCTTACCTCTTTTAGATCTTTACTTGTTGTGGCTGCTGTCTGCCATAGGGAATTATTTCAAATGGATGTTATAAAAGTGTTCCTCAATCGTGATCATACTAAGGAAGTTTCCATGCGGTCTCCACTTGGCTATGAGCACCCTCCCCACAAAGTCTATCGTCTTCGTTGGGCTCTATATGGACTTGAGCAGGTTCCTTGTACTAGGTTTGAAAATTTTTTATCTGTGATTTCTTAACACAATTCCTATAACTCTGCACTCTTTCTTTGTACTATTGGGACTAGTACTATCCTTCTTCTTCTTTATGTTAACGATATGATTATAATTGGTAACGACATTGTTGGCATTCGAGATCTTTAGACTTTTCTCGGTCAAAATTCTGATATGAATAATTTGGGAGATCTTAATTACTTTCATGGTGTTGAGGTTATTTTCAATAAATAATTCGAGGTTATTATTTGACTCAAATAAATTTGCTTCTAACTTGCTATCCAAAGCCGGTTTGACAAATAGTAAAATAGTCAGTAGCCTCTTGAGTATAATATCAAGCTTTTAGCCATAGGCAGTATCCTAGTTCCTGATGCGACACTATATTGTCAGCTAGTTGGCAGTCTCATATATCTTACTATTACTCAGTGTAACATCTCCAATGTAGTTCATTTGGTTAAGCCAATTAATGAGTGCACCTTGCTCCACTTACTTTCCAGTTGTTCTTTGTATTCTGCACTATATCAAGGTCCTTTATTCCATGGTCTACACTTCTCCACATTCATCTCTTGAGCTTCGGGCTTACTCTAATGTGGTTCGAGTTGTTGATCCCACTGATTAATGCTCTACCACAGGTTAATGTTCCCTACTTGACACTTCCTTTATTTCTTGACGTAGTAAGAAGCAGTCTGTTGTCTCTCATTCTAGTTCCGAGGTTGAGTATTATGTACTAGTAGTCAGTACATCTAAACTTTTATGGTTATGATGACTTTTGATAGACAAGAGTGCTCTCGAGATGACTAGCTCTCTCTCACATTGTGATAATTGGGGTGCAATGCAAATTGCTCTCAATAACGTGTTTTATGAGCATATTAAATATATTGAAATTGATCGTCACTTTGAATACAATTATTTTCAGCAAAATACCCTTCACTTACATTCTGTCTTGTTCGAAGATAATCTTGCTGTCATTTTCACAAAACCCTATTCACATAATAGCTTGGTGATTTTGTTTCCAAACTCCAGTTGCCCCTCGAGTTTGAGGAGGTATGTTAGTATATCATAAAATATTTCCATGATGGCAGTGTATCTTAGAATGTTGTCATATTATGAAATATTCTTAGGACTATATATTTTGCCATTAACCCATGATTGTATTTATATTTATGTCCTAATTGTATTTCCTTATTTGTCATATGCCCTATTCAACAATAAATAGACATTTTCCATACATTGCAAACATATATTTGAATATAGAGAGTTTTCTCATATACAATTTTCTACAGAGAATAGCTCGTCAGCGGTTTGTGTTGGTTTGGTCAGTCATGGGAAGGCCAGAGAGAGAGCGAGCTTGGGTTCTTTTGGGAGAAGCAGGTTATGTCATGGGTTCGGTGCCCTATTGGGCTGATTTTCTTGGGTTTATGGGCTTGAAGAGATTTTTAGGGCTTAACTATGGGTTTAGCTAAATTCTTAGATTTGCCTATATTTTCATGGGCCAAATCATTTAATAAAACCCAATGGGCTGACCTTTAAATTAAAAATAAACCCAACTCATCCAATAAACATCTATGGGCTTATAAAATAATTTTTTTAGCATATTACCCGTTGAACATGATCCACTTGTTTACTAAGTATCAAATGGGCTTTAACCAAATTATTATGCTGACTAAATATCCTAAACCAACCATAATAAAATAGAACTACTACAATCACAAATGAATATATAAAAATAATCTCATAAATTAATGTGGTTTCATATAATCCGTTAGATTTATTATACAATAAAAGTAACTTTATAATCTAACAAACCACATGAACCCACGTCAGTTTGTGAGATTACTTTTGTATAATATCTTTATAGCTAAAGCATTTCTCATAATAAAATCATGGTCCGTGACCTATCTAATATTATCAAATAAACTTCAATGAGTAATGTTATACATCACACTGTTATCACATTTTCATCTCACTATGTAAGATGTGGCATATTTATCACCATTAGATGATAAAAAATCATCCAATGATAATAAATATGTCACATCTTACATAGTATGATGATACTGTGGTGTATAGAATTTTCCAAAAATATGGGCTCATTAAAACTATCAAATTCATAAAATTTGTTCTCCAACATTAGAAATTAGGCCTACTTATCCAATAATTTTCAATAGGCTTGTAACGATTTACTGGCCAACTGTCCTAATAAAATTATGCTTATTCCATCCCTAATAAAATTGGATTGAGTTGTTACAATTATAGCCCTATCTGCCAAAATTTCAAGTAAAAGATTGATTTAATATAGCCTTCAACCACCTAAAATCTGAAGTATAAGAATGATATTTGTAGTCATAGATTATACAATTACTATGCACTCAATTTGATAAAAGCGAGTAAATATGAGACCTACATAAAAAAATTATTTTTTTAATGATGGACCCTACTATTTTTCAAAAGGAGTGTACGACAATGTTTTGAATACCGTACCGGACGTCGTACCGGTCAAAGCACTGGAACGAAATATTTCGATACCGGTACCATTTCGGGATAGCGTTTCGGGATAATGTTTCGGGATAGTCGATATATAAATAAATTATATATATAAAAATTATATTCCAAAATAATAGTCTATATATAAATAAATTATATATAAATACATATATATAAAAATTATAAATAGTCTAGTCTGAATTAGAGGTTAAAAAATAAGTTTGTAGTTTGAAAAAAAAAAAAAAACACAGGCCGAAATATCGGCCGGTACGGGCTGAAATATAGGCCGGTACAGGCTGAAATTTAGTCCGGTATGGCCGGTACCGACCGGTATTTTAGCCGGTATGGAACAGATATAGTACCTGTACCGGCCGGACGGCCGAAACGAAAAATTTCGGCCGTACCGGCCGGTACGGTACGAAATTTAAAACACTGGTGTACGGCACTTGCACAACCTATGTCTATATGATCATGCACTACAATAGCAAAGCGAACCTTTGAATCTCTTCTAAGATATAGTTTGGTGTCTTTTTTCCAAAATAAAGCAAGTCTACCACTCCAACCTACTATCCACTAAAAGACAACCAACAAAATCCAACTTGAATTTCAAGACATCCATTGAACTCATTCAAAATTTTTTCTCCATTTCTAGGCTACATCAGTGTGATGGGGGAAAAAAGTCATTAACTAGGGCCCAGAATGGCAGGGAGTGTTTATTGCGGGAATTGGGCCGATGATGAGGCCCAGTCATCGCATAAGCCCGGGCCAGGAAGTTAAAAGCCCAAATTGGAACTTGGACAAACAGATCGGGTCGGGGCAAGAGATCTGGAGGAAGACTATGGAAAAAGGAAAGAAAACTGTGGCATGCATCACCCGACAGAGGGGATGCGGAGCAGAGGCCACATCGCATTTAATGCGGCACAGAACAGAGGCCACGTCGCATTTAATGCAGCCCAGAGCAGAGGCCACGTCGCATTAAATGCATCCCAAGGTGCGGAGTATGCGGCATTAAATGCAGCCCAAGACCAGAGCAAAGAACAAAGAAGGCCCGGGGCCATCGCTGCTCGGTGAGAGAACAACGTGAAAGCTGCTCAGTAATGAAATACAAAGGGCGAATTACCCCACACAACCCAGAGCACCACCATGGTGAAAAACACTACTTTTTCCCTTTATAGAAACTGACTCAAGCATTGGAGGATTAACTGACCTCGAGGTCCCTTCTCTCTGTTTTGACTGTGTAGGATCGCGCTTGGATACCGGGGGTGAGGAGTTGCCCAGGCCCGCGAAACACGACATCAACAGTGGTGCCGTCTGAGGGATCTTGGTTGTCCCATAACTAGCGTGTCTTTTGTATGCCGGCAACAACCTGCTCCCAGCATTTACAGCGTGAAAGAATGCAGTCCGAAGTGGTCGAAGCGAGGTTTAACCAGCAAAACGAGGCGATACAGAAGCTCATGGCAGATATGGAGACTCTCCGGCAGGAGAACATTGCATTACAAAGAAACATCGAAGAAGCAGAAGCAGATCAACAGAGCCATCATTCAGGGGACCACCCCCAACCTAACCCAGTCACCACAGAGGAAGAACGACGTAAAATAATCTGCAAATCCAAATGGAAGTGACAAAGTAGATGAGTCAACCCACCACGGTAAATCAGCTGCTCACTAATGCTGAACTACCATACAACAACGAGATGGATGCGTATGATGGGACCAAGGACCCGTTGGAGCATTTAGAGACCTTCAAAGCCCACATGACTCTCTATGGTTTCCCCGGCGAGATAGTGTGCAGGGCATTCCCTCTCACCTTGAAAGGGGCAGCATGAATGTTGTTTGTTTCCTTGCAACCTGAAACTGTAGATAGCTTCAATGAACTAGCACGTCGGTTCTTAATGCAATTTATGGCCAGCCGGACTAGGAGGAGGCCGGCCGCCTATTTGCTAACTATTAAGCAGAGGGATGACGAGAGCCATAAGTCATACCTCTCTCGCTTTAACAGGGAATGGATGACAACGAACGACCAAGATGAAAAGATCACATTGGCGGCATTATTAGGGGGAGTTAGTCCTTGCAGTCCGTTCATGGCGGAAATCGCTCGCAAGACGCCGTCAACTTTGAGGGAGTTTATGGACCGGGCATACGGTTACATAAATGGGAAAGACACACTCCAAACACTGACAGCGCCTAGGAAGTTGGATCTGGAAAGAGCAGACAAGAAAGCGACAGATCGGCATCGAGAGCTAGACCGAGGGGCTCACCAAAAACGAGCTCACGAAGTCAAAGGCAAGGGGAAGCATGGCCCACACTTGCACTCTAGCTTGGTGGTAGAAGTGGAAGAAGACCTGAGTCAACAAAAGGAACGGGAACAGGGCCCGATCTAACCCAAATATTGTTCCTTCCACAGGAGCAGTGGGCACAACACTCAAAACTGCTATATTAAATGGGGAAAATCTGATGATTCGGGGATCCGAACAGAACGACGCAGTGGTAAAAGAAGTGATTCAAAATGAGGATACCGCCCTTACTCTTGGAGAAACCGAGGCCGAAGCCCCGAGCAGAGGAGTTGAAACCGAAGTCCCATTTGGGAAAGACGAGATCCAAACCGAAGGAGCCGCAGCCCAGTTAGTGAGAGCCAGGACCATGCTCGGAGGAATAGTGTAAGTCCCGAACGGAGAAGAACTACGTACCACAGTAAAGGGGGCCCACGTCGGGATAATTCGAGAAGGAAAGAACCCCCCATAGGGGAGATCAACACCATAGCCGAAGGGTATGCAGGGTGAGTGACTTCCTCGGCTCGAAAGGCCCATGCGAGGAGGGCTAGGTACGGAGAAGTGTTCTCCATCCAGCGGCCACACCGCGAAGACCCTTCTAGGGAATGGTTGATAACGTTCGGTGAAGAGGATGGGGAGGGGTTATTTCGGCCTCATGACGACGCACTGATAGTGACCGCGTAGATAGCCAACTACAGAACCAGGAGGATATTGATCGACAATGGCAGTTTCGTAGACATTCTCTTTTGGGAAGCTTTCAGCAGAATGAGAATTTCTCCCGACCGGTTACGACTGGCGCCAACGCCCCTTAAAGGCTTCACAGGGGATACCATCCAGCCAGCTGGTGCGATCGCTCTGTCCGTGATAGTAGGCGTGGCTCCCAACACCACATCTCTCATGGTAGATTTCCTGGTGGTCAAGGCCCGTTCCTCGTACAACGTGATACTTGGGAGACCGTCATTGAACCAAATGAAGGCTGTCACCTCCACGTACCACCTAAAAGTGAAATTCCCAACCATGTGCGGGGTAGGAGAGATGCAAGGTGAGCAGCAAACCACGAGGGACTGCTACACCAGGGAGATGAAGTCAAAGGTGATAACCGTGCAGATTCTAGAATCAAGTCCCGAGCAGGCTGTCGAATCAGCGCCACCCGCTCGGACAGAACAAGACCAGGAGGAGGGAAACAAAGAGAAACAAATATAGACGAGACTCGAAGAGGTGGCCCAGCTGCCATCTTCGGTGGCGACCAAGCTGGACCGCGAAGTGAGGGATGAAGAGGCGTTAAGACAAGCAGAGCCTGACGAACCCCTATTCTTGGTGCCGAAGGACTCTGGAAACCCAGAGCGGACTGTCCGAATGGGATCCAGAATGTCCGAGGAATTGAGCCAGTCCATGAGACAACTGCTCCTGGAGCATCGCGATGTATTTGCCTAGTGCCATAAGGAAATGCTAGGTATCGAAGGCTCGGTGATAGAGCACCAGCTAAGCGTAAATCTAGACGCGAAAAGGGTCAAGCAGAAGCACCGCAGTTTCAGTGCGGAGAAGTACGCGGCTATAGCTGAGGAAGTGGAATGCCTCCTCACTGCGGGTTTCATTCGGGAAGTTTACTATCCCGAATGGCTTTCTAATGTTGTACTGGTCAAGAAGGCGAGTGGGAAGTGGAGAATGTGTGTTGATTTCACCGATCTGAACAAAGCATGTTCGAAGGACAGTTTTCCTCTCCCCAGGATTGACTTGATAGTAGATTCGACTGCAGGGCACGTGTTACTTAGCTTTATGGATGCATACTCTGGTTACAATCAGATAAGAATGAGCCCCGACGATGAAGAGAAAACAGTAGTCATCACCGATAGAGGACTTTATTGCTATACGGCGATGCCATTTGGTCTAAAAAACGCGGGAGCGACATACCAACGCCTGGTGAACAGAATGTTCAAAAACCAGGTCGGGAGAAACATGGAGGTCTACGTAGACGATCTGTTAGTTAAGAGCAGGAGGGCCGAACAACATCTTGATGATCTCCGCGAGACCTTTACGGTGCTGAGAAAGTACAAAATGAAACTCAACCCGCATAAATGCGCCTTTGGGGTGAAATCAGGTAAGTTCCTAGGCTTCATGGTTTCGAACCGTGGAATCGAGGCCAATCCCGGAAAGATCAAGGCCATCATGGATATGCCTCCGCCGAGGAACATCAACGAAGTTTAGAAGCTGATGGGGAGGGTAGCCGCCTTGGGCCATTTCATCGCCAGATCAACCGACCGGTGCCTTCCTTTCTTCAATGTCCTTCGAAAGGTGCAGGAATGGGGCGAGAACTGTAGTAGAGCCTTTGACGAACTGAAGGGATACATGGCTCATCCACCTCTGCTCAGCCAAACCACCCCAGGAGAAAGCTTGACTGTGTATCTGGCGATGTCACCCAATGCAATGTCTTCTATGTTAACCCGAATAGAGGCAGGGGTTCAACCCCCAGTTTACTACCTTAGTAGAGCTTTCCGAGGCGCGGAAGCCAGGTATCCTCTAACAGAAATGCTGAAGAAGATATTGCAGGTCCAAACCGATATCCCCCTGAAGAAGATATTGCAGAAACCCGATATCTCAGGCCGAATGGCTAGCTGGTCGATTGAGTTAAGTGAGTTCGAAATCGAATACCTTCCCCGGACATCGATAAAAGGGTAGGTACTAGCAGACTTTATAGCCGAATTCTCGAATTTCCCTGAAGAAGTGATCATTGCACCCCAGGGCAAGTCGTGGTAGGTCTATGTCGATGGTTCATCTTGCCGAACGGGTGGCGGAGCAGGATTGCACATAGTGACAGATTTGGGTGAGAGATTCGATTATGCTCTCAAACTAGGGTTCAACATCACCAACAATGAAGCAAAATATGAGGCGCTCCTGTCGTGACTAACAATTGCCAGGTCCCTTGGTGCCACAGAAGTTAAAGTAAAAGCTGACTCGCAGATAGTGGTGGGGCAGGTGACTGGACAGTTCTTCACGAAGGGAGAAAATCTGAAAAGATATCTTCAACGAGTGGGAGAAGAGCGGGATCACTTCCAGTATTTTGCCATCCATCAAATCCCTAGAGGAGATAACCAGGAAGCGGATCGGCTAGCTAAGGCAGCTTCAGGGCAAGAAGAGGTCCCACTTCCGGACCATGTGGTCGCCCGGTCTATTGATATACCTGCGGTGGGGATCAGGGTGTCAGCTATCGAAGTCCAACAGCCCCCAGAATGGGCCGTGGAGATTTTGAGGTTCCTTCAAGAGGGAATCCTGCTGGCTGATTGGGAGGAGGCCCGAAAGGTTAGAAACTGAGCAGCCAGATTCATGCTGGTAGAGGGAATTCTGTATAAAAGAGGCTACGCCGAGCCTCTGTTAAGGTGCATCTCCTCCGAGCAGGCGCAGTACATGTTGGCTGAAATCCATGAAGGGGTGTGCGGAAATCACGCGAGCGGAAGGGCATTGGCGTTGCGAACGGCCCGAGCGGGATACTGCTGGCCTAATGCCCACAAGGACGCCGACGAGTTCGCCCGGAAATGCCTTAAATGCCAGGAAAACGCCCTATACCTTATTGTCCTCCCACAAAACTTACTTCTGTCACAGCCCCATGGCCCTTCGCCCAATGGGGATTGGATCTTATTGGTCCCCTCCCAACGGGCAATGGAGGGGTGAAATTTTTCGTAGTAGCAGTAGATTACTTTACCAAGTGGGTGGAGGCGGAAGCCTTAGCGACAATCACAGCTCGGGCAATAACAAATTTCCTTTGGAAATCCATAATTTGTCATTTCGGTATTCCCCAAAGCTTCATCTCCGACAATGGGCGACAATTTGATTGTTCGCACTATCAAGAATGGTGCTCGGAGCTCAAGATTAAGGCCAAGTACTCATCTCCAGGACACCTGCAAGCCAACGGTCAGGTAGAAACCACCAACAAGACGCTGCTCAACATCTTAAAGAAGAAAATGGGAGCACAGAGAGGGGAATGGGATGACGAACTCCCAAGCAAGTTGTGGGCCTATCGGACGTCAGTGAGGACCCCAACTGGAGAAACACCTTTCTCTCTGGTCTATGGAGCCAAAGCTGTGATACCAGCAGAAATAGCCATACCCACATACAGGGTGCAACAATATGACCCGGATCGGAACAGCGAGCGACTAAGGAAGAGTCTAGATTTCCTGGAAGAAAGGAGGAAGGATGTTGTACATCGAGCGGCAGCCAACAAACGAAGAGTTGAGTCTTACTTTAACAAACGAGTCCGACCTCGTAACTTCAAAGTAGGTGACATGGTCTTAAAGCATACAGGAGTCACGACCCAAGATGGGGGCAAACTAGGTCCAAAGTGGGAAGGACCGTACCTGGTAATGGCGACCAGAAGACCTGGCTCATACCGGCTGAAGGACCACGAAGGGAACGAGCGGCCACACTCGTGGAATGCAGAGCACTTAAGGAAGTATTTTGTATAAAAATGATCCGAGCCAGATAAAGCACAGGAACCGAGCCATGAGCTCTGACCTACTAACAGCTATTCTCAACGCGATCTAAGTAACTTGTCGAGGTTTGTGCAAAAAAGGAATGCGTTGGTGAGGGAGCAAGGCCCTCGGGCTCTGCCAACCTATAAGTGCCAACCCACGAAGTAAAAAGCACAGGAATCGAGCCATGAGCTCTGACCTACTAATAGCTATTCTCAACGCGGTCTAAGTGACTTGCCGAGCTTCATGTAAAAAATGAACGTGTTGGTGAGGGAGCAAGGCCCTCGGGCTCTGCCAACCTATAAGTGCCAACCCACGAAGTATAAAGCACAGGAACCGTGCCATGAGCTCTGACCTACTAACAGCTATTCTCAACGCGGTCTAAGTGACTTGCCGAGCTTCATGCAAAAAATGAACGTGTTGGTGAGGGAGCAGGGCCCTCGGGCTCTGCCAACCTATAAGTGCCAACCCACGAAGTATAAAGCACAGGAACCGTGCCATGAGCTCTGACCTGCTAATGGCTATTCTCAACGCGGTCTAAGTGACTTGCCGAGCTTCGTGCAAAAAAGGAACGCGTTGGTGAGGGAGCAGGGCCCTCGGGCTCTACCAACCTATAAGTGTCAACCCACGAAGTATAAAGAACAGGAACCGAGCCATGAGCTCTGACCTAGTAACAGTTATTCTCAATGCGGTCTAAGTGACTTCCCGAGCTTCGTGCAAAAAAGGAACACGTTGGTGAGGGAGCAGGGCCCTTGTGCTCTGCCAGCCTATAAGTGCCAACCCACAAAGTATAAAGCACAGGAACCGAGCCATGGGCTTTGACTTGCTAAAAGCTATTCTCAACACAGTCTGGACAACTTGTCGAGCTTCGTGCGAAGGAAAAAAGAAACACTTTGTTGAGGGAAGCACCGGGATAGAGCCATGAGCTCTGACCTTTTGACTACAATCACCCAGGCAAAAGCTAAAGCAAGAAAAGATATAGAAAGCCCGTAGAGAAGAAAGTGGACAAAGTTCTTTATAAATACCTATATCCTGGACAGAGTTACAAGTAGAGCTACAAGGAAATTCTTACATTGCAAAAAATGGGAAGAAGAGACAAAAAGGGACCCAACTACAAAGCAACTACAAAAATAAACACTGCAATGCTAAGTAGATGGATGCCTAGTTGATTCATCAAAGTACGTCCCCTCTTCTGCGGGCAAGGAGCCGGGAGGCACCCAACCAAGAGTCTCCCGGTGATGAACTGGGATTCGAGGTTAAACCGAGAGGCAGCAGCAGCGTGGGTAACAGAAGATCGATGGGCAGGCAACGACTAAAGCGTGCCCCCCCCCCCCCCCCGACGTCTGTTCCCGCCCTCAGCCACGGCTGCTAAGCCACCGCTTGGACCGAGCGCTGTCCAGAACCTGTGGGATGCAAGTTCTCATTTGAATGCTCACGGAGATCGACCCCAGTAAGCAAGAGGGCTAGAACTAGTGAGGCGTCATAAGCAAGAGGGCAAGAACAAGAGGTGTGTGGAGTTTGCCGTGTTCCCAACCATTGAACCCCCACCGGCAGCATCCTGGACACCAGAACCGAACGCATCCGCCTCCTTAAAACTACAGGAGAAGGGGAGAAAGGGTCACCGCATATCGACAAAGCCAATAAAGAAGAGAGAAATCATCCTGGCAGAAGAGGAAGGCCCCCCCCCACCCTTTTTTATAGCTGCAAATGACTCAGGGTACACTCAGGGCCCCGAGGCACCTAAGAACCCCCCCCCCCCGGTTCCCACGTGTCCTCGGGGACTCCAGGGCTTGCCCACGTGTCCCCTGTGGAAACTCGAATCTCGAGGAGCAGTCGATGAGGAGCACTAAGCGTGGGAAATCTTAGCCAACACAAAAACGGCATAGAAGGGATGACTGGGTTAAATATGAAACTTGAGTCACGAATGCGACAAAAGCACCTGGTGCGTTTGACCGAAGCTGGACGACACTTGGACCAAACGGGGAAGAAAGAAGTGTCGGTGAAGAGCAACCCCAGAAGAGTCACAAGGTCGGCAGTAGGTTTAGCCGCCCACGTGCGTAAAGATTATGACGTGCGGCTCGGTGGACACTAGAAGAAAGGTGATAGTTACACAACATAATTGCAAAGCGGAGTTCAAAACTTAAAGAATCACCGAATACGAATTAATGCCGCCCGTCTAAACTGATAAGGGAATGCAACGGGAAGTTAAGTCAAAATGAGAAAAGGCCCTCTAAGCAAGTGGTAACACCTTGGTACCTATGAGGTGCGCCTCCCAGCAAAAGGCATGACAGAATAAAGAAATCGGGAATACATTGCTCCATGTCCAGTAGACAGAGCCATGCTGAGGGTCTCTACTAAGGAATGCGGCCCGAGAATTGTCCTGCGGGGCACTCCCCGCGCAGGGGAGCCTAACACCCCACTCGGTTCGATTGGACTTTACATCAGGAGATTACGGCGCGCAGAACAAAAGTTAAAAGGAGTGGGCACACCAAAATAAAAGAATCAAAGTCATTACTTTAAAAAAATTCGTACACTAATAATTACAAAAAGAAAGGGTATACAATGAAACAATGGGAAAAGCAGCTAAGGGGGAGGGCCGGGGAAAGCCAAAGGCATCTCTTTTGTGCCCCAATTTGGCATCCTCTCATAAGCCTTCATGTCCGGAATAATCTCCCGAAGGTTCAGAGCAAGGAGGTCAGTCTCAGGGTTCTGAAGAAGTAGTCCCTGGAGGCGCTCAAGGCCTTCTCTGTACCCATTGATCCAGGCCTGGTTGCAGAGAGCAGGAGCCCTCCTGAGTTGGGACTCCAGCTGGGTCGCGCGGTCTTGTGCAGTTTTCAAAGAGGACTCCATGCGGGAGACGGAGACATGGGCCAGAGCCTTTGTCACATCCACAGATTTTATAAGTCCCATGTACCGATGGAACAAGCGAACCCGAATCTGGGTGGAGCGCTTCTTCTGAGCCTCCAACATCCCAATGGTTACCTCGTTCTGCCTTAACGACTCATGAGCGAACTCCAATTCATGCTCCAGTTCGGCCACGTGCCTTTGTTCGTCCGCTAAGGCATTAGCAACCCCAATACTCCTCTCTAAAACTTCCAGAACAGCCTCCAGCTCATGCCCCAGCTTCAGTGCCTCAGCGCGGGAACTCTCCCCCTCGGCCAAGAGAAGGCTAGATTGGGTACGAAGAACCTCCAAGTCCTTCTGTGTAGACTCCAAGTCAACAACCGAGGAGGTTAGTCTGACTCCGAGTCTGTCCGTTTCGACTCCCTTCAGCTGGAGCTCCTTGCGCTTGAGGTCGAGCTCCAGACTCATGATCTTCATCAGCTTGGCCATATGCTTGTTCAGTTTCCTCTGCTCGCGGAGCTTCTGAAGACAGAACGCGTTGCTCTCCCATAGGGACTCGTTCTCCACCTCCAGGGATTGCTTCTCACTTAGCATCTTCTCCCCGCGAAGGTTCAGCAGTTTGTTCAGCGCCCTCTAGGTCTTGACGTCTTCTTCTAGAGCCTCTTGCTCTCGGGAGACCAAGTCAGCAAACTCCTCGGCGGCCTGAGAGGTTAACATCAATCCATCTCGTTAAAAAAAAAAGGTTAACTAGGGCCCAGAATGGCAGGGAGTGTTTATTGCGGGAATTGGCCGACGATGAGGCCCAGTCCGGTCGCATAAGCCCGGGCCAAGAAAGTAAAAGCCCAGATTGGAACTTGGACAAACAGATCGGGTCGGGGCAGGAGATCTGAAGGAAGAATATGGAAAAAGGAAAGAAAATTGTGGCATGCATCACCCGACGAAGGGGACGCGGAGCAGAGGCCACATTGCATTTAATGCGGCCCAGAACAGAGGCCAAGTCGTATTTAATGCGGCCCAGAGTAGAGGCTACATCGCATTAAATGCATCCCATGGTGTGGAGTATGCGGCATTGAATACAGCCCAGGACCAGAGCAATGAACAAAGAAGGCCCGGGGCCATCGTTGCTCGGTGAGAGAACAACATGAAAGCTGCTCGGTAATGAAATACAAAGGGCGAATCGCCCCACACAACCCAGAGCACCACCATCGAGTCCCTTATAATTATAAATAGGAGTCAACCCGACGACAGGTGGGGATATATAGAAGAAACACTATCATCCAGGTTCATGGTTCTTGCTTCCCCACTTACTTTTTGCCTTTATAGACACTGACTCAAGCATCGGAGGATTAACGGACCTCGAGTCCCTTCTCTCTGTTTTGACTGTGCAGGATCGCGCTTGGATACCGGGGGTGAGGAGTTGCCCAGGCCCGCGAAACACGACATCAACAATCAGGATCTTTCCTTTGTATAATATCACAAAGAACACAGACACCCAACACTGGATTCTCAAGCTCCCGAGAGTTTGAGCTTAATATTTTAATGGATGTCAGCGAGGTGGAAAACCAGCCTCTATTGATAAGACTTTGATTTCCACAATATATTCTTTTTCCAACCTTTTACACGTTTCTTTGTTTGAGCGACATTTTGCTCTGTATCCTTTAAGAATTAAGTCTCCGTTTGAATTCAGAGATGAGATAAGATAGTTTTAAATGAAAGATAAAAATTGAAAAAAATATTGTTATAATATTATTTTTTAATATTATTACTGTTTTGAAATTTGAAAAAGTTGAATTGATATTTAAAAATGTTGAATTATTTATTATATTTTATTTGTAAATTTGAAAAATTGTAATGATGAGATAAAATGAAATGAAATATTTTCTGAATCCAAACCAACCGAAAGTGTTTAATTGAATGCTTCCTTAGCACTTGAGAAGGAGAGACTCGCATGGTATGTTCTTTCCGAGTCCCTTATTGTTTCTGTTGGCTCATATCCCAACGACTTATGAAGATGTTTGTTAGGAAAGTCCACCATATGGGCCTATGCCTCATCCATAGGGATTTCCTTCTCTACTGGGCAAATAGAGTCCAAATCGTATCCATTTCCCAATCTTTTCATCCTCTACCCTTTGAAATATTGTGATAATCTACGTTCATATGTCTATTTTCAATTGCCACGGAGATATACTAATATGGTTATGAACCCTCAAAAGTATAGTCGATCAAATCCCCTCCTCCCTCTATGTCGTAGGTTCCTCCTTAGTTTCCATATTCTCATTAGGATGAGTGTTTGAGAATTTGATTTGATTCATTATTTTTTTCCATGGGGTCATTTGCCTTATCTCGCCCGTGAGCTATTTGTTGTCTCTCCTATTGTTGTTCTGGACTCATACTCGCTTTGCCTTTTTGGAATCCATGTTCAAACTTGCTTTAGAAACTAGGCTCTACTCTTTCCATGTCTTGTAATGTTAGTTTGCATGCCATAGAGCACTGGCTTAGCTAAATGCTAGTGCAACAGCCCGTAAATGGTTTTGTATTAGGTATCATAAAACCATCCAACCTTTGAGCTGTAGTAACACATATCAAATCAACAAATATTATGGCGTTTACTTTTCATGATTATTTCATCCAATTGAACCATACTTTTTCCTCTCTACATTTTCGGTTTCATTCCCACAATTTGCCTTCCCAAACCATGTTGTTCAGTCTCCTTGCCTTCACTAGAGGTAAACTTTCTCCATCACCAACATCGATCATCCTCCATCGCTGCTTCAACTTCAACGTCTCCAGCATTACCTCTATCACTGGTGTATCTTAAATCGGCATCATTCAGAAAATTAGTTTGGTCTTCATGAAATCAAACCATCGAGCCCCCTGCTTTGCCCTCATTTTAGGCAACATATCCGACTGTCCATCACCACCGCGCCACCCACAATAGCACCGTCTGGTCTTCGTGACGCCACTGTCGAGCAGGTATGGCCTTCGACGATGCCAAGCTCGTCCTTTGTTCCCTCTGTTGGTGAATCGATTTTTGAGTGTTTTGGTGGTCTAACCCCTCTCTCTCTCTCTCTCTCTCATCCCTCACATACCATGTAAACACATCAACTGACCTTAACAAATCACTCTTTACCTTGAAATCAAGCTAGGTAACATTCGATCCCATCCTACTTTATGATTTTCAACATTGGTGTTAGGGTTGTGTTTGAATTGCACTCAATTCCTTGGACAAAATGGTTGTGTTTCTTATTTGATTTAGGGTTTTCTAATGAGGGTCTTTATTAGATTGGTGATTTTTATCTCTTAAAACCCCTGTGGTAACTATTATTTTTAGATTTTAGTGTTTTGAATTAGGGTATGTGGTGTGGATTAGTGAATTTGCTAAGTTGTGAAGTTGTTATTCAAGTTATTAAGTTGTTTTTAGAACCATTGTAACAAGCTTTGGTGTGGGTTTTTCAAGTTAGTATTTATCTTGGTCTTGATTTGGTGTGGTTTATTAAACTTGTTTAGTTGTCTCGGTTTCAGTTTGTTAAGTTGGTATTGAAGTTGTTATTAAATTACATGTGGTTGTTCTTAGCCCACAGTTTGTTGCATCGAAGTCCTTGTAAAATTATAATATCATGTTAAAAAAGGTTGTCAAGTAGTGCACTAGAACTTGTCCAAAATAATGGACACTTGTGCATTTTTCCAAAAGGTCATCTTTGAGTTATTCAAGGTACTACGCATGTACCTTATTGACTGGGATGCATCCTAGTCATTTGTATCTACCACATTCGCATGCATGTGTAGTTTACAAACGGTTTCGATGCCACATAGTATAGTAGTAGTAGCCCTACCCACTGGGGAAGTAGTATAATGCACGCGAGTGGCATTAGGTTGCCCACTGGAGTTAGAAGAAAGAGTACTAGAAGCAAATTTGATAATGTTTAACCTACTCGGGTTTGACATTATTCTAGGGATGGGCTGGTTGTTCATGCACAACACTAGTATCAATTGTTAGAATTGCGTGGTTCGCTTCCAATTGCCAGAAGGAGAAGTGATGGAGTTCGCAAGTAGCATGCATAGGACGTTGCCGAAGGTGATTCCAACCCTGCAAGCTAAGAGGGATCTGGCCAATGGAGTGGATGTGTACCTGGTGCAGATAGTGATTAACCCAATAGAGAGGAAGTCAATAAGAGGGATTCTTATCGTCAAGGAATTCCCTGACATATTCACCAACGATCTCCCTAGATTGCCTCAAATTTGGGAGATTGAGTTCACAATTCGTTTGGAACTGCTCTCTGTACATAAGGCACCATGTAGAATGGTGCCATAGGAGTTGAAAGAATTGAAGGTGGAGTTGCAAGAACTTTCGGATAAAGGGTTTTTCAAACCAAGTTCGTTATCATGGGGAGCATTGGTATTGTTTGTCAAGAAGAAGAATGGAACCCTTCAAATGTATATAGATTAATAGGAGTTAACTAAGGTGACAATAACAAATAAGTACCCATTGCTCTGAATGGATGACTTACTCGATCAATTGCAAGGAATAGCTGTATGATCAGCTGAGGATTAAGGAGAGTGACGTACCCAAGACTGTCCTCAGAAAGTGTGAGTTTTGGTCGGAGGAAGTGAGATTTTTGGGGCATGTGATCTCCAAGGAGGGAGTTGCGGTGGACCCAAAAGGATCAAAATAGTAGTAGAGTGGAAGCATCCCACAATGGTTCACGAGGTCAAGATGTTACTGGGGCTTACTGGATACTACAAGAGATTGGTGGAAGGTTTCTCCAAACTCTCAGGTCCACTCATGGCTTTGACCAAGAAGAATGGCAAGTTCTTGTGGGCTAAGAAATGTGAGCAGAGCTTTTAGGAGTTCAAGCGAAGGTTAACCACAACTCTTGTATTGACCTTACGAGAGCCTCACAAGCCAATGGTGGTTTTCAGTTGTGCATCCAAATATTGCCTTGGGTGCCTTTTGATGCAACAAGGTCAGATAATGGCATAAGTATCGCATCAACTAAAGGATCATTCGAAGAACTACCCTACCCACAATGTGGAATTAGCAACCTTTGTCTTTGCCTTGAAGATTTGGTGACACTATCTCTATGGCAAAGTGTGCCAGATATACACGGACCACAAAAGCTTAAAGCATCTCTTCACCTAGAAGAACCTTAACATAAGACAAAGGAGGTGGCTGGAAACGATAACTGACTACCAATGTGAGACCAAGTACCATTCAAGGAAGGCTAACTTGGTCGTTGATGCATTGAGTTGGAAATCACGGGTAGAAGATGTAGTTGAGTCTTCGGAATAAGATTCCCTTCTAAGTGGAATGAGAAAGCTACTATTAGATAGTTCTCAGCAAGGGGAAGTCATCGGTGTAGTAAGTGAGGGTGATAGACTATGATAAGCTGAACATGCAACAAAGAAGAGATCCTAAGTTGATGGACAATGAGCGCAGGGCAAAGAAGGCAAAGGGACCCCCATGCATTTCAATCTCAGCGGGGATAGCACCCTACTGTATAAGGACCAAAGAGTAATACTGATGAATTCAGGGATGAAGGAGAAGATACTCGTTGAATTCCACGCAACACCTTACTCGATACATTCTGGGAGCACAAAGATGTATTGAGACCTAAATAAATGGTACTAGTGGGAAGGAATGAAGCATGACATAGCTCAATTCATTGGGAGGTGTCCTACATGTAGACGAGTGAAGGTAGAAAACCAAAGACCCACTGGGAACTTGTAGCCCCTACCAATCTCAAAATGGAAATGGGATGATATAGCAATGGATTTCGTAGTCAGGCTGCCAAGGACTCCAAGTAGAAAGAACTCGATATTGGTGATTGTAGAAAGATTAACCAAGAATGCTCACTTTCATCCAGTTACTAATATAGATACCTTAGGGAAGTTGACCTGATTATATTTGAAGGAGATAATCAGATTGCATGGGGTACCTAAGACAATTCTGTCAGATTGGGCCCCGAGGTTCACTTCCCATTTCTGTAAGAGTTTACAAGCAGCTATGGGCACCAGATTGAGGTTCAATAGTGCCTATCACCCATAAACAGATAGCCAATTGGAATGGACCATTCAAACATTGAAAGACATATTGAGGGCATCTGCTCTAGAATTTAGGGATACTTGAGAGAATCATATACCCCTAATTGAGTTCACCATAACAACAGTTATCAGGCGACCATCCAAATGGCGCGGTATGAGGTCCTATACAGAAGGAATTGTAGGTCGTCCATGTGTTGGGATGAAGTTGGAGAAGGCAAGCTCATTTGGCCAAAGCCAAGTCAAGAAATGAAGGATGAAGTCAGGATCATAAGAGAGAAGATGACGATGCCGGAAAGTTGACAGAAGAGTTATGCTAACACTTGTAGGAGAGACTTGATCTTCGAGGAAGGCAATTAGGTGCACATGAAGGTGTCACCCATGAAGGGAATAAGACGATTTGGGAAGAAAGGGAAGTTGAGTCCAAGGTATGTCAGGCCTTATGAAATGCTAGAAAAGATAGGCCCAATGGCCTATAAGGTTGCCCTTTTGGCTGAATTTGAAGATGTGCACAACGTATTTCACATCTCCACTTCGAGGAAAAGTTTCGGGAAACAGGAACTCCAAATGGTTAACCGAGGTGAGATTTAGCTTCAGCCAAATCTTACCTAGGAAGAAATGTCAAAACAAATTATGGATTGGAAGGAGCAGAAGTTAAGATCCGAGACAATACCCTTGGTAAAGGTATTGTGAGGAAGTCCAGAATCCCAAGAGATTACCTTGGAAAGCGAAAGCGTTATGAGGGAACAATTCTCTATTTATTTGAGTTCTAGTATGTGGCACCCTGTTACTTGGTAAAAAGCCTAGCGAGGATCCATGATGCCAGCAATGCCAGCCTATCGGCAACACCCCAATTGTAAGCGCGTAATCATGGATTGAGTAATTGGTAAGTAAAAGAAGTCGCATTAGAATAAGTCAAGGATTAGTCAAGGACTAATTGCTAATTGTACGAGAGGTGTAAATCAATAAGAAGTTCATCCATTAATAATAACAATGTCCATGTATCGTTGTCACTTCTTCCCAAATAACATTATACGCTGTTAACTGTTCATTACTTATAACTAAGTACAACGAATGTAACACCCCGCCTAAAAAGCCCGTTAAGACTTAGCCATTAGCTCCCTTAATCTTAGTTAGCATTGTTTTTATTTTTTGGATTATTCTTAGCTCAAGAATCACAATTTGAGTTTAGCTAGAATTTTTGAGAAGGGTTCTAGTAGTTTATTTTAGATTATTTGCCATAAAGCCAATGAAGGAGTGAAACTTGATATTATTATTGGGTTAAGCAAAAGGCTAAGTATGGATGGTTTTAGGTATGAGCCCAAGAGAGTTTAATTACGGGCCCTGAATCACTAAGGATGTGATGGGCCAAGAATATGTGCCATAAGCCTTGACCCATTAGATTTTATGGAGTGATAGGACTTTCTGGAAAGGTCTTAGAAATTAGGCCCAAGTGAGAGAAAGACTAGCTTTTGAGCCAAACTTGGTGATAGTAAATGCTTTAGGCCCAACCTTAGAAAGTCATGCTTTTTTGACTTAATATTAGTTAGCCTTTGAAGCCTTATATGAGCCCTCAAATCTTGACATAAGGTCCACTCTTCAAGCCACACACACTGTAATGCTCCTAGATTTCACTTGGGATTGGATGGACATCTGAAGCGTCGGGACATGCAACACAAAGTTACCTGCCCCCGTTCATGACATATAAGATGCAACGTTCCTAACATGCATCTAGCATTATACAATATTCGTAGCGGATAATGTTTTTCTTTGAGCAATACTATGCATCGAACTGATAATATCCCAAATAATTAAAGCGAAATCCATGCATACATAATAAAATAAACATCCACGATTACAGTACGGGTCTCAGAAGATTGTAATCTCAAAACATGGGAGACCAGACTCTATGTTTACATTATCAAAATACACTATTGAGCCAGTTCGTCGAGTAAGTTGAGTAAGTCAACTAACAAGGCCAGAATATTATCCAGAAACCTAACTATAGAAGCTGTAAGCTCCGCATCGTGTCTGCGGCGTCTAGTCAACCTCTTCCAGTTTACCAGTGTCCGCTCCCTGTCCTGATCCTAACACATCCTCTACCATTCGGGGAGGAATATTAGTTGGGACTACCACAGTGAAATTTGATTACAAATGTCAGCAAGTTAACAAGAAACTTCCACACAAGTTAATGCTACATGCATGGCAGTAAAGAAATGAATGCATAATCAAAGTCAATAATAAGCATAATATAACTTGACATAACATGACATGAACTGACATAATTTGAATTGAAACGTGAACTAAACTGGAAACTTGACATGACATGAACTTGAAACTAAGACTTGACTTAACGTGACATAAACTGAACTAACTTGGATATGAACGTGAACTTAAACATGATGTGAACGTGACCTAACTTATACATGAACATGGACTAAATGTGACGTGAACGTGAAATATATGAAATTGGAGTCTTGTTTAATAAACTTGATGAATAAAGTGACCATACAAGTGTTATACGGGTCCCCTTGAGCCATGTCTCCCTACCAATTACCGCATCACAACACAGATGTCTACACCAGCTGTGAGTGCATTAATACGTACTCCACAGTTGTTGTGGCCCCACGTATTCTACGTGTCACAATTGTTATGTCTCACGTAATATATGCTCCACAGTTGTTGTGGCCCCATGAATTGTTTGTGCCACGATTGCTGTGGACACAAGTAAAATAAAATATGGCTCCATCGGCGTTAGTCTCTAGCACGCTACGGTGACTAGATAGTTAGGCATCATTTGCAAACTATTGACTGTATTTCATCAACTTAGGAAATCTCACACCTATTTAGACACTCTAACGTGAACAAAGGAGTTCCACTAGGATATTACTCCATCCTAGCACTTAGGGTCGTGATTGACATGAATAATTTGAGATGATTGCTCTCGAATATACAAACTGTACCCAAGACAAAGCGTGACATGACTACAAAGGACAGAAGTCCTAACGTAGTGTAACATGACATGAAAGTAAGACGACAGACATGACATACTTGACATAAAATATTTCGTAGCATGACATAACATGTAACAAACAACATTTTGTAACATGGCATAACATATAACAGACAAAATTTTGTGACATGGCATAACGTGTAATAGTGAATATTACGTGAAATGACATACATGTAACAGATGACATACATAATATGACATACTTGCAACAGATAGCACTATGTGACAGAATATATTATGTAACAGATAAATATTTCTTGATAGTATACATCATGTGTAATAGATAAACATATAATGACGTGGCATGCATGGTATATAAGATAACATGCAAACATAACTGTAGTTCCCTTACTCATTACACATACAAAATAAATTGATAGTAAGTTAAGAGCTAACTTACCTCAGTTTTCGCATTTCTAAGCAAAAACTCAAGCGCGATCACGAGAAACTGAAAATAGTGATTTTTAAAAGTTAGAACTTAATCACTAACAATAAGAAACATGAAAAAGAGACAACTTAGAGTAAAATAACCATTTTACCCTCTACATGTGAGAAAATAACCATTTTACCCATAACTTAAGAATTTTGCTTCCTAACTCCAAAAACTTTGTCTTAAACTCAAATATCAACTTAGACAAATTTAAAACAAAACACAAAGGAAAACTCATTATGGCCGAAACATCCGTAGGTCATTCTTTTGATTTTTACTGCAATTTTTTCCAACTTCAAAACTCATGATTAAAACAAAATTTTGCCACAAAGATATTCTTACCCTAAGTTTAAAAACATACTTAAAACATCCATTAAGAAAAAAGCAACTTTTGGTTGACCAAGTTTTGGCTCCAGTTTAATGCCCAGAATGACCTTTCCATATTTAAAACAACTTTTGACTGACCAAATAACCAGGAAATGAAACAATTAAGATATCCACGGAAACTAAACTCAAAGGCGAACAACGTTCATGAAGGAGTCATTGCGAGAAAATACTTACAAAGGGTCAAAGACTACCACGCAAAAATGACTCAGAAAACTGTCTAAGAGAGCTCTTTTGGGTTTCTCTATAAGAACGGGGTGAAGAAGTGATGAAATGGAGTGAAGTGTGTCTTGCACTACTTTATACTTGTGTAGGGGGAGGTATGGGCTTGAATGACCTTTGATTGGAGGTGCCTATGTCACATAAAGTGAAAAATAGTGAGAGGCAAGAACTGCCTGCTTCTGCAGTGTGGTATGGAGGGTGATGAGGTGATTTTCCCCTCTCACATCAAGGCACTATTAGGTGCAGCCAAGAGGAATGAATGGTTTTCCATGTGGGGGAGGAAACGTCTTCAAGAAGTTTTGCCAATGTGGCCAAATTCGTGGGCCTTGGTAGGCCTCAACCAAGTGGGCTTCAATTTGGGATTTAGAGAGGGTTTGGGATGCTATCAAGCCCAAATCTAATTTTTCTTGGCCCAATCAAAATTCCAAGATTTAAAGGGTTGGATGATGATATCATAATATGATTTTGAGAAATTAATAGCATGTAGAAGTGATTTAATCAAGTGATTAAATACAATGCTAGAAATTGGATAAAAAGGGTTAGGAGGCCAACTTTAAAGTTTGGGGAAACCGTTTAGGGTTTTGGTTTTCAACCAAGTTTTTGGGGTTTCAATTGGATTCCAACCATTTAGGGTTTCACTAGGATTGAAACCTTCTTTGGTTCGGCACAATTTGGTTAATCAGATAGAAAACATGGTTTTGCTTAGATGGCATGATCTCACACCTTGATTCATTCACAAATCATCTCATTGTTCCTCTTTGTGCCAAGTGTCCAATACTATTCACCAAGTGTGGCTAAGATCCTGCCAAGTGCTCACATAAAACTTCTCTAACCAAATTTGGACATTCCACACTGTGATTTTGAAAACACTGCACTAAATGCAAATATAGAGGTTACTATTCACTCCGGGAAAGTGAAACATAAACTTTGCACTGTAAAATCCTAAATATTCATACAAACCTAACTATGCAATTTGTTTATTCAAATTCAATCCCGATGAGCCTCGAAATAAGCAAAAGGCATTTTGAACAAGCGTTTCGTCCATAAACTGGAAATGAGATTATTGTGCCAAAAATCGTAAATAATCAACTGAGTCTAATGGTACAGACCATAACTCAACCTGACACTTTTAACTATATCAAATAAATAAAATCGCACTTCTAGCACCATAGTGAGTGATAACTCAAGCTATGCTGACAGACTAAAACCTATGTGATTGGTCGGATCGTGAAAACTTACGGTGTTTTCACAAAGTTCCTAAAGCCTATTGAAATTTCACTTTCTAGTAGACTATTACACATATGCCATACCATTGGTTTCCCTCATGCCCACATCTAAATGACTTACACAAAAGGCCCTATAAGCCCAACATGGCCCAAAAACCTTGTCTTCGATTTGACACTTCTAATTAAATCCCACATACATCATACCATTGGTTTCCCTCAAGCCCAAGAAGTGTCACACACCCCTAAGGTTCCCATTTGACCATTATTAAGTTTTCAACTTGAGTTAAGGGCATTAATCAACTTACACATGATTAGTGATCTCTAAACTACATTTTAAGTTTAATTTTCCTTTTAATTATTTCTCCCATTTTTTATCGGGAATTTATTATTTTTATTATTATTTTCATCATTCTTAGACCAAATTAGAAGTTTAATCTTGATCCAATACATATCAATAGAGACAAAGACATATCAATGCACAATCACCACCAATCGGCACACATGTTTACCTTCATGTGCACTGCACCAAATCAGCCCCTAGCCCATGCCATTTCCATCATATTTTCATGAATAATTTCACCAATCACACATCATCTCATTTCTTAAGAACCAGACCAAGCCTTGGGCGAAAATCCCCAAAGTAATCGACTATAGCCCCAACCAATTCCATTTGAAACTTAGTTGAAGCAACCGAGTGGCATTTTTTTATTTGAATTTCTACTCTTGTTTGAGCCATCTCCACACACCACCACCCCTTCCCTCCAATCCCTAAGATCCCTTCAAGTCATCATGGGAAGTTTTGGCCCAAGCCATCCCTCAAAGAGAGCTGGTAAGTGTGATTTTTATGTGATTTTTATTACACTTTTATTTATGAAAAATGTCATTTTTCCTTCAATACTATTGATTTTATTTTATTTTTATATATTTTTCTTTATTTTCTTGGATTTGAAGGAATGAGAAGATTTAGTGCAAAATGAGAGCATTTTGGTATAAAAGAATAGACTGCGGATCCAGACTGATGAGAGGCAGCGAGATCTGAAGAGAGCCGAGGAGATTTAGGCAAGAAAACTCAGGACCAAAAGGCGCAACCAGAAGGCGAGACCAAAATTCGCGACCAGAAGGCACGACTAGAATTCGTGATCAGAATTGGAGACAAGAGTTAGGCAATAAGCGAGATACTTTACATTCTGGGCGAGAAGATTTGGCGCAAGGCTCTGGGTGACTAGATTGGGCAACCAGTTTAAACGACCAACTTAAAAGACCAACCTAAACGACATCTTGAGCAACAACTAGTAAAGGCGAGCAACTTTACCGCTCGGTAGGTTGGCGAGAGAAGTCATTCATCTCAGTTAGGAACCTTACATCTTCACCATTGGGCGAGGAGACCAATTATATTCAGCGCACACGGTATCTACTCGGTGGGACTCTTCCAAGTTCTGTAATCAATTTGTTGACCACCAAATCCGCCCGAACTCCGTAAATCAAGCCGCTTATTACTGAATCTTCCATTTTAGATAATTCATTTATTATTGGAATAATTTCTTTTATGTTAACATTTATTTTTAGAAACTATTTTCCAAATCTTTAGGCTAGATTGTAGTCGCATTTATCTTGTTTCTGGATTTGATTTTTGACATTTATTTAATCTCTTCTTGTGGGATGAATAGAAGGGAGGAGAGTCTGAGTTTTAGATTTCAACAGTTCAGAGTTTATCATTTAAGTTTCTTTCAAGGAGACGGATCTGGAGGGCAGAGGCGAGAGCCTCATGCTTCATCAAACGACTCCAACAAAAAACACTAGTTTTATTATTTTTCTTTTCAATTTCAATATGAACTAATTTTATTTTCTAGAGCTTTGATGTATTCTAGCATTGACATAAGATTTATATTCTAAGTTATCGTATTTTCAATATTTCCATAATTGAGTGTTTATTCATTGTTCTTAATGCTTGCAATTTTCTATCTAATTATTGTTTGATCTATTGAATTGCAATGAGACCGAGAGGTGATTTGTGATTAAAACTCTAGGATTAAGCACCATTAGTTGAGCGAAAGTAGAGATACTTTACCGCGATTAGTTTGATTTTCAAGAAAAATTCAAAGAACTTATTGAGTCTCTAATTAGTTAAATTCACATAGAGATATGAAATTATTAATTTGAGATATTTTTAGTATTGCTCAAGAGAAAATATTGAATAGTTAAGGAATTTTTATCATCAACTTGAGATAATTTGAATTCTATAATAAGGAAGAATAAATTGTATAGGATTCGCTAGGTGAAATCAAACACTCTAGATCTATTCTTATTATCTTTAAAATCTTAATTTTAATGATATTTTCTTCAGTTTAATTTGTATAATCTATTCTTCAAATTTTGATTTTCCAAATAGTAATTAATTTAGTAAATTTCAATACTTAGTAGCATAATTAATCCTTGTGGGTTTGACATCCGTTTTCTTTAAAAACATTTTACTACTTGTTACGATTCTGTGTACTTGCAGATGTTTTCAGCATAACAAGTTTTTATTTGAATCTCTGCTCTTGTTTGAGACATCCCCACACGCCACCACCCCTTCCCTCCAATCCTTAAGATCCTTCAAGTCATCATGGGAAGTTTTGACCCAAGCCATCCCTCAAAGAGAGCCAAACCGAATGGCTTTTGCACTAAACATCACTCGGCAACCTCACTTCACCCTCTTCCTTAAGATGCACACACTTAGCACTTGGCAGCCAATCCTCCACCATCTACCACCTGAAGAAGCCTTCAAGGAGTGTCTTGATACCTGCACAAATCAGCCATGAAGATAAAACGAAAGTGATGCAAGCAAGAGATGAAAATCTGTCTAGATTTTCATACTACTACCCGACGGCATCATGGCATGACTTCATGCCTTGTTTTTCATTTTTTTTTCTTTTTATTTTCACACCATGGCAGCACCTACACCCACATAGCACCTTGAAGCACTTGAATGAAGAAATCATGAGGGTTAGGGCACTATTCACCTGCGCAAGTGATGACACAAGCTAGAAATCTCACCGCCACACTCCACTGCCCACTCAACCAATCACCAAGCCCTCCTTCAGCCAAGGCAACCATCCCCCTCCCCTCTTGAACCCTATAAATACTCCATTCACTCCTTCATTTCTGCACACCTCTCCTCCAAGCCTCCTCTAGAGTTCTTGAGAGCTTTTCTTCCCTTAGTGAGCAATAGAGTGAAACTGAGTGAGGTTCTTGAAGTTCTTGAGTGTTCTTGTCTTGGGAGCTTTAAGGGCCATGGATTTTTGTAAGTAACCTTGCCCTAATCTTTGTTTAGCATTAGCACAACATGTTAGGCTTTAAATTATGCTATGGGAATAATCTTTAATTGAGTTTAGATGAAATTATCATGCATAGATCAAAACCAGGACATATTTGATGTTTTGAGGAAATAAATTATTTTGGGTTGAAATTTTAGCTATGGAAAGCGTTAATTTAATTTTATATGATTCAAAAATGTCTTAGAATGACTTTTTAAGGTTCAATTTTGAAGTTAGAAGCATGCTATAATAGGCTTCAATTCTATCTTGTGTTAATCATCTAAGCATGCACGGTTCAAATCATAGATTGAAAGGATAAGGAACTTCAAAATTGAAAACTTCCTCTGGTTAAGGTTCTGTGGCGGAATCACAATGTCGAAGAAGCTACTTGGGAGAAGGAAGTCAATATGAGAAACAAATACCCTTATTTGTTTCGCTTGTGAACTTGCATGGCATCATCAAGGCATCTGCATCCATTTTTTAACGCATAGCATACATTCCATTTCCATCCTATGACCTACAACTTCGAATGGGTTCTTTTTAAAAAACGCCGGAGTGAAATCATATGTTACGATACTTAATACTGGTGGGTGTACATGTTATGATTTTTACGATGATATATTATATTATGTTACCAATGCATTGAGAATGAGTCTGTAGACAACGTAGTTTCAAGGTGAATTGTACTATGGTCACCAACAGTTACTCACAGTGCATATGGGAAACTATAATAATATCATACGTTATGTTAATTATGTTCTCTGTAAGCAAATGTGCATCAAAAATCTATTTTCTTGAGAAATTTGAATGGTAGATAAATACAGTTTTCCTACATTGCATGCATTTCATGTTTATCATTCTTCATGCATAGTCTATCTTTGTGCATGTTGGTTATCTAACTTACTGAGATTTCAAGTAAATCTCACCCTTTGTGGACCCACATTTCAAATGATAGAAGTTGTAAATGCAAATGGACCCAATGGACTAGTGGATCAAGAGGATTGAGGAGAAACCAGACGTCAATAGGAGACTTGATCTTAGTTTGATATTTCAAAGCCTGAACCTTCGTGCCATAGAGCGCACGAAGCAACTGGTTTAGATTTTTGGAAACGTGGTATTTTGTACTAAGACTAAGCTATCTCATGATTTGAACTTATGGTTTAATTAATATTATTGGGATGATTTTAGTTATTCTGGCATAAGTTCATTTTCACCCTTACTTTCCGCTATGATTATTGCATACTACTAGCTGCATTTTTAGAATGCATTGCATATTAACTGTCATGTACAGAGATATATAACCTTGTGTTGCATGTATCGACACTCTAAGTCTCCGTTACATCCCAAGCAGAGGTTGGGGGTGTCACATTTTTTCACTTGATTTTGAATTTTATCTTGATCAGGAATCGAAGTGGGGAAGAATTGTATTTCAAAACTAAGAGCTCGTTTGTGGAGTGCGATGAGATGATAATTTTGTGAATAGTGGTAAAATAATTTGTCAATAGTAGTGAGATAGTTTGAGTTGAATATTTTTTAGATTTTGAAAAATGAGAGAAAAAGTTGAATAAAGAATATTATAAAATTAAAATATTATTAGAATATAGTTTTATAATATTATATTGTTTGGCGATTTGAAAAAATTGAATTCTTTTTTATTTTTTGTTTGAAAGTTTGGAAAAATTGTAATGATTACTTTGAAAAAATTGTAATGATTAGTTTGAATTATTTATATTTGAATTATATTTGAGAAGAAGATGAGATGATGATTTTAGAATAAGATTTATTTTCAAACAAGTCCTAATGTCGTTGATGTGTGCTAAAAGATAAAATTTTATTGAAAATAAAAGTAGAAAAAAATAGAAGTCTTGAGCCAAAAGGAGTTTATAATAAAATAAAATAAAAAAAATAAAGCAGCCGCCGTGAGTTAACGTGAAGGAAGAAAAACAAAAGTGAAAAGAGAATAGGGATTAGGGTTGTATAAGAAACTGTAAAACTAACCGAGACTGACTCAAACCGACCTCCGGAGCTCGGAACCGGCTGAAACCGGCGTAGAACCGGTCGACCGACGGTTAGATTTGGCCAAAACCGATGTCCAGCGGTCCGGTCCCGGTTTGAGCCTGGACCGGTCGGTTGGACCGGACCGCTGAACCGACCGATACTTCAAATGTTTTTTTTTTTAAATTATACATATATGAAACGACGCCGTTTCACTTAAGTGAGTGAAACGGTGTCGTTTTAGGACTTAGTGTTTGAAAAAAATATAAAGGAAATGGCTCCGTTTGGCTTAAACCAAACGGCGCCGTTTCACTCTAGGTTTTAAACACAGCACTCACCCTTCTTCTTTCTCGTTTCTTCTCCTTCTTTTTGATTTTTCACAGCGCTGCCCTCGCTTTTCTCTCAATCTCTCTCTCTCACAATGCGAGGCGCACGCAGCCATCTCTCTCTCAGTGTCTAACGGCGCACCAAGTCGTAGCCACCTCTGTCGCCATCTCTCTCTCTCTCTCTCTCTCTCTCTCTCTCACAAATCGCACCTCACGGCTCACGGCATCATCTCTCTCAAATCGCAGCCACCTCCGTCGCCACCGAAGACGCTGACAAACCAACCGGCGTTACACCGAGACCGATGTAGACGGTTTTCTCCCCCTTCACCGGCCTGTTTCAGTCGAGATTCACACCATTTAAAGATATCGGTGCGGTTTCGGTTGGACCGAAACCAAAACTGAACCTTCGGTTTTCACCCCTAATAGGGATTACAGATTAAAGGCCGGACGTAAAAGGAATTCAAGCTGGGGTCTGGATGCAGAACAAACAGAAAAGACACCTGAAAGAATAAAGAAAAAAAAAGAAGGAGGCAGACGTAAAACGGAAAAGGGAATTTAGGGCAGCCTTTTGCACTGGACGGTGGACGCCTGTAATGTGAAGTGTGTTCTGGGTGAAGAAATGACTGAGGAAGGAACGGGCAGCAGATGCATGAAGATCAAGTATGCAAGCAACGGAATTAACTACCAGATCAAACGGGGCGTTTAGGAATTAATGAAACGATGCGTTTGAATTCATGTTAAAGAACAAGGCTTTAGTTAAACGGTGAGTTTTGTTAATAAAGGCAACGTCGTTTTATCTTCTTGTTGTAACAGAAGTTAGAGTTAGTTAGAATCTGTTAGTTTGTTAAGTCATGAAATTGTTCTATAAAAGGAAGGTTTGCGGATGCAGAAGGCATCGAGGAACTTAGTTGAATCTGACTTGTAAGAAGCTTGGAGATTGCTAGAAAATCTCTTCCATGAATTGAAGATGATTCTTGGTTCTCTTCTTCCTTACTTCTTGATTGCTTTATTTGGCGTTTCTGTGTTCTGCACTACTCTCAAACGTTGAAGGAAGAAAGCACTTAACAATTGGTATCAGTTTGGCGATCCATGGCTGAAAGCACGCGCGCAGCTGCTTCGAAGGCTCAACAGGAAGGTGTTTTGAAGCAATTGGAGGACCATAACCATGCAATTAATAGCATTCACGGAAGGCTTGATCAATTGTCTGATATGTTGAAGTCGTTGGTTGAGTTTCAACAAGTAAATTCTCGCAGGGAGGAGAATCATGAAGAAAGTTCTTTTCTAGACGTCTGAATCTAGAGGAGAGGTTTCCAAGGGGAATTAGACTCGAATTTCCTCATTTTGATGGCTCTAATCCAGGAGCTTGGATCTTTAAAGTAACACAATACTTTGAATATCATCAAGTTTCGATGAATCAGAGACTTTTGATGGCTTCATATCATATGGAAGGTGAGGCCCTCGTATGGTACCAAGATGCTGTGGATGGAGGTATTTTCACAACCTGGGAATCCTTTGTAAAAGCCTTGCTGGTCAGGTTTGGTACTACAGCCTATGATGATCCTATGGAGGCTTTAACAAGATTGAAACAAGTGTCTTCTGTGGCTATCTACAAAGCACAGTTTGAAGCCTTGTCCAATAGACTGAAAGGGTTGTCAAAAAAGCATAAACTAAGCTGTTTTATGAGTGGTCTTAAAGATGAGGTTAGACTTCCTATAAGAATGCTTAATCCAATAAATATTAATGCTGCCTTTGGTCTTGCAAAGATTCAGGAGGAATGCATTTTGGCATCAAGGAGATCTTGGAGAAATAATACAGCAGTGCCTGTTAAGAGTCATGGGGAAACTGTGGAGGATAGTTCCAAGTTTCAGAAGAATGGGATGCCAACAAAGAGAGTTTTTTCTTCACAAATGGATGAAAAGTTGAAGAAAGGCCTCTGTTATCACTGTGAAGAAAAATGGAATCCTAGTCACGTATGCAAGAATCCCAAAGTTTATTTGATCCAAGCTGATGGTGATGGTTCCCAGCCTGTTCTTGAAGAATCCGTGACCATGGAGGAAGTGGAGGTCTGTGGTGATTGTGATGGGACTTTAGAAGTTTCTGTTAATGCCATTTCTGGGTGCAGTAATGGAAATGCTATGAGGCTGCATGGTAATATTGGTCCTTGTTCTGTCGAAATTCTTATTGATTCTGGAAGCACACATAACTTCTTGGATCCCTTGGTGGTCCAAGAAGGTAAGTTGAATGTCAGAAAAGACTACAGTTTGCAAGTTAAGGTGGCCAATGGTGATAAAATTTTGAGCCGGGGAAGGGGTGAAGAATTAATCAAGATTCAAAGTTCAAAGTTTTCTGTGCCTTTTCATGTATTAACCTTGGGGGGCTGTGATATAGTTCTTGCCTCTTGGGGTCCAGTGGTTAAAAACTTTAGGCTCCATTACTTGGAACTTTATTGATATGTCAATGAGTTTTGAGTGGAATGGTCAGAGGGTTAAGTTGCAAGGGTTGAATTCTGCAGTGTGCATATGTTGTCAGGAACCATGGTAATTAAATCAGATTTCATAAGTCAACAAGCATGGTTGTTACAGTTATTGCCTGTGGAGCAGCAGAAGAATGAAGATTGTTCTGAAGGACCAATGGCTGAGTTACTTAAGGAATTCAAGGATGTTTTTGCTGAACCTGTTGGATTGCCACCAAGAAGAGATTTTGATCACCCAATCAACCTGAAGGATGTTAAGTGCCTTCTTCCTTCAACGTTTGAGAGTAGTGCAGAACACAGAAACGCCAAATAAAGCAATCAAGAAGTAAGGAAGAAGAGAACCAAGAATCAACTTCAATTCATGGAAGAGATTTTCAAGCAATCTCCAAGCTCCTTACAAGTCAGATTCAACTAAGTTCCTCGATGCCTTCTGCATCCGCAAACCTTCCTTTTATAGAACAATTTCATGACTTAACAAACTAACATATTCTAACTAACTCTAACTTCTGTTACAACAAGAAGATAAAATGACGTCGCCTTTATTAACAAAACTCACCGTTTAACTAAAGCCTTATTCTTTAACATGAATTCAAACTCATCGTTTCATTAATTCCTAAACGCCCCGTTTGATCTGGTAGTTAATTTCGTTGCTTGCATACTTGATCTTCATGCATCTGCTGCCCGTTCCTTTCTCAGTCATTTCTTCACCCTGAACGCACTTCACATTACAAAGGATGAGGCTCCTCCTGTTTCAGTTCGACCTTACAGGTATCCTCATTGCCAAAAATTTGAGATAGAGAAAATTGTCCATGATTTGTTGCAAGCTGGTGTAGTAAGACCAAGCCAAAGTCCCTTTTCTTCACCAGTGTTATTGGTTAAGAAGTTGATGGAACTTGGCGTATGTGTATGGACTATAGAGCCCTTAAGAAAGAAACCATCAAAGATAAATTTTCAATACCTGTTTGATGAACTTCTTGATGAACTATTTGGAGCTCAAGTTTTTTCAAAGTTGGATTTAAGGGCTGGATATCATCAGATTCGTGTAAAAGAGGGGGATATTCATAAGACAGCATTTAGAACTCATGAAGGCCATTATGAGTTCTTGGTAATGCCATTTGGGCTTAGCAATGCTCCTGCCACCTTTCAAAGATTAATGAACCACATTTTCAAACCTTTTTTGAGAAGGTTTGTTTTGGTTTTTTTTTTATGACATTCTGGTGTATAGCAGAAATGTTGTTGATCATTTGTTGCATGTAGAGACTGTGTTGGGCATTTTGAGGCAGCACACACTTTATGCAAAGATGTCTAAATGTAAGTTTGGTGTGCATGAAATAGAGTACTTGGGCCACATTATTTCTGGAAAAGGGGTACAAACTAATGCTGCCAAGACAACAACCATGGTTCAATGGCCTGTTCCTAAAACCTTGAAGTCCTTGAGAGGGTTTTTAGGATTAACAGGTTATTATAGAAAATTCATACGAAGTTATGGATCTATAGCAGCACCTTTAACAGAATTACTGAAAAAAAATTCCTTTTGTTGGAATAATAAAGTTGCTGCTGCCTTTGAGTTGTTGAAAACAGCTGTGAGCAATCCTCCTGTGTTGAGGTTACCAGATTTCACCAAAATGTTCACCATTGAGTGTGATGCTTCAGGTGTGGGCCTTGGAGCAGTTTTGATGCAAGATTCTCAGCCCATTGCCTTTTATAGCAAAGCCTTAAAAGGAAAAGCACTAATTTTATCTACATATGAGAATGAGCTTTTAGCTCTAGTCTCTGCTGTCTAGAGATGGAGACCTTACTTATTGGGTCACTCCTTTAAAATCAAAACTGATCAACAGGCATTGAAGTTTTTGGTGGAGCAGAAGATTGGCACTGAATCACAACACAAGTGGGTGTCTAAACAGATTGGTTATGACTTTTCGGTTGATTACAAGAAAGGCAAAGAGAACTTGGTGGCTGATGCTCTTTCGAGAAGAGATGAGGAAGAACAAGCAGTGTTTGCAATGCTTTCTTTTCCAACTCCCTTGTGGATTGAGGAATTCAAAGGAAGTTATTCCTCCTGTTCTAAATTTTCTGCAATTGTAACTAAGTTGCAGCGAGGTGAGGAGGCACCTAAGCATTTTTCTATGCAGCAAGGGTTGTTGCTAAGGAAAGGAAAGTTGGTTGTCATACCTTCCACTTCATTCCAATCCAAGGTTCTGCAGTTCATCCATAACAACCCCCAGGCAGGTCATGTGGGGTATCATAAGACTCTACAAAGGGCAAGGAGAGATTTTTGGTCGGAAGGCATGAGGAAAGATGTAAGAAGGTTGGTTAAAGAATGTGAGGTCTGTCAAGTCAGCAAGTATGAAAATGTGCAGTACCCTGGTCTTTTACAACCCCTTTCTATACCTCAATCTCCATGGTTTGATATTTCCATGGACTTCATTGATGGTTTGCCCAATTCTAATGGTTTCTCTATGGTTTTTTCTGTGGTGGACAGATTAACTAAATCTGCCCATTTCTTTCCCCTTTCACATCCATATACAGTTGTTAAGGTTGCTCAAGTTTTCTTTTCTGGGGTGTTCAAATTGCATGGATTACCAAGATCAATTGTCTCTGATCGTGATGCTGTTTTCACTAGTTCATTTTGGAAACAGTTGTTTCAGATGCAAGGGGTTTCTTTGGATTTCAGTTCTTCTTACCATCCTCAATCAGATGGTCAAACAGAAGCCTTGAATAAATGCTTGGAAGGGTACTTAAGGTGCTATTGCAGTCAAAAGCCAAAAGAATGGACTTCATGGTTACCATTTGTTGAATGGTGTTACAACACTACTATGCATTCTTCCATCAAAATATCCCCATTTGAAGCTCTTTATGGATATGCACCTCCTAAATTGATGGCTTATGTATCAGGTACTTTTCTAATGATGCTGTTGATAGGCAGCTGCGGTCAAGGGAAGAATTGTGGAACTTATTGAGAGATAACATCAAGAAGGCACAGCATAGGATGAAATTCTATGCTGACAAAAATAGAAGTGAAAGATCTTTTGAAGAGGGTGATTGGGTCTTCTTATGACTCCAACCTTATAGGCAGAAGTCAGTAGCAATGAGACATAACATGAAGCTACCTCCAAGATTTTATGGGCCCTTCCAGATTGTGAAGAAGTTGGGATCTGTTGCTTATAAACTCAACTTGCCTAGCCCATCGAAAATACACCCAATTTTCCATGTGTCTTGTTTAGAAAAGAAAATTGGCCAGACTATTGTACCCTTACCAACCTTACCTCCCACTGATTCGAATGGTCAGTTACAACCTGAGCCTCAAAAGATTTTAGATAGACGAGTTTCAAAGAAGGGTAATCATGCTGTGACAGAAGTGCTTGTTAGTTGGGTGGGGGCTGCAATGGAGGATTCTTCTTGGGAAAGCTTGTGGAAGTTGAAACAACTTTACCCACACCTTGTAACGCCCCAATGGAAGACCCAAACCACATGGCCTATACTCCAAAAGGACTAGTCAATGATACAATTGGAGCCCCACTAGAACCTTATAAAGAGCAAAAAATTCTCTTTCCCAAGCAATGTGGGATCTCATACACCACCTACCCTTATCCATATCATATGGGGTATCACAATCTACCCCCCTTAAATTCCCGACGTCCTCGTCGGGCCTGTCCATTGTAGGTGGCACAGCTCAAGTCCCACATTTCTGGTTGGGATAGGCTCTGATACCATTTGTAACGCCCTAATGGAAGATCCATACCATATGGCCTATACTCCAAAAGGACTAGTCAATGATACAATTGGAGCCCCACTAGAACCTTATAAAGAGCAAGAACTTCTCCTTCCCAAGCAATGTGGGATCCCATACACCACCTACCCTTATCCATATCATATGGGGTATCACACACCTTGTGGGAACTGTGCTGTGAAGTGTGTTCTGGTTGAAGGCCTTGCGGTCAAGTCCTTTAAGAGGGGGAGAATGTAATGTGAAGTGTGTTCTTGGTAAAGAAATGACTGAGGAAGGAACGGGCAGCAGATGCATGAAGATCAAGTATGCAAGCAACGGAATTAACTACCAGATCAAACGGGGTGTTTAGGAATTAATGAAACGATGCGTTTGAATTCATGTTAAAGAATAAGGCTTTAGTTAAACGGTGAGTTTTGTTAATAAAGGCGACGTCGTTTTATCTTCTTGTTGTAACATAAGTTAGAGTTAGTTAGAATATGTTAGTTTGTTAAGTCATGAAATTGTTCTATAAAAGGAAGGTTTGCGGATGCAGAAGGCATCAAGGAACTTAGTTGAATCTGACTTGTAAGGAGCTTGGAGATTGCTCGAAAATCTCTTCCATGAATTGAAGTTGATTCTTGGTTCTCTTCTTCCTTACTTCTTGATTGCTTTATTTGGCGTTTCTGTGTTCTGCACTACTCTCAAACGTTGAAGGAAGAAGGCACTTAACAACGCCGCACATGAAAAAGAGAGAATCCAGCGCTGCAGGAGCATCACGGAGAAGAAAAAAAACTGACCTCTAGTTTTGCAGCTATATTTACGTTTTGAAATTACTGTAATTTTTTTTCTTTTAAATATTGTTTTAATGTTTATTTACTTTCAGTTTAATTTTTTTTTAATGAGCATATCTAGCTAAATTTTCAACTAAAGTTGAGGATGAAACCTCATTGAAAATTAATAATATTATTTATAAGATTCTTTTTTTTCTCTATTATTTGTGTTTAACTATCTATTGTTCTTGTTTCATATCAATTGAGAGATGTAGAATTCTGGATATGAGTTCAATCATGTTTTTCTCATGATCTGGAATAATCCTAATAAGTTGGGAGCCTGATTCATAATTTTGTTAAAAATAAAATCATATAGTTTTTGTGATTTGTGATTTGTTTTAACAAATACAAATGATGATTTGATTTTATATCTTTGTGTGAAGAAGAACATACTAGATATTTTCTAAAATCAAAAGAGGTTTCAACGATAATATTTTTCATGATAACAAGATTGATTTCTAGATTATTACTTGGGAAGAATCAATTATCATAAATATATTACTATGAATTAATGAGCTAGATTTCAAAACCTTAGTTCATTCTCTATTAATAGTTTATTTGTTGTTTATATTAATTTGCTTAGAATTTATTTTAGTTCTTTTTATTGTGATTATTTCATTAAATTAAATATTTATTGCTTTGATTAATTAATTGTTTAGTTCTTAATTTCTTATTTTATTTTACAACTCATATTTCTGAACTCGATTAGAATCTATTTGATTGGTTTCTTACGTTTTTACAAGTCCTGTGGGTTCGATACGATATTTCAGTACGATAAGTGCACTTTTGAGTATATTTAAAATTTTACAACAAGTTTTTGGCGCCGTTGCCGAGGACTTCGTTAGGAAAGCACATTGAATATTATTAACTAAATTTATTCTTCTACTAGTTGTAGTTATTTTTTTATATAAAAAAAAAAAGTCAAAAATCAGAAAAAAAAATTGCAAAATTGTGTGGTGTATGAAAATGTAGATCATACCTGATTATACACATTGTCTTGTTAGTCTAGATTCCGATTCTTTATCTACAATGGGAAAAAACTTCGAGAATGTAAAACTCTTATAAGGGAGTTGTTTTCACCAATTACCACCAACCCTCCATAATGTATAGTGCAACTACTGCGACACACTTTGAGTTGAAATTACAAATAATTCAACTACTTTCTACTTCTCAATCAAGATAGGTTATAGACTTAACCTAGCTAGGAACCAAGAATATCGTGCTATAACCTAAAAGTCGTATTTCTCCAAATTTAGTGTGATTTGCTTTTGAGTGGCCACTAAAGTAATCATCAACCCAAATGATTTACTGCTAATTAGTGCATCTACCATTATGCTTGCCTTACTGCAATGGTAGTTAAATTTATAATCATAGTTCTTAATTAATTGCAATTACCTTCTCACTGTCTCATATTTAACTCCTTTTGGGTGGAAGTAAGGGTGAGCAAAACTCCGACTCTGTATCATCGAAGTCGATTTGTTTTTTAGATTTTCTAGTCGGAGTTTAAGTCAGAGTTAGAGGTTTTGTTTGACAGATTCCAAATCCCCTCTGATTCGACTCTGGTTTTATCCTTCGACTCCAACTTTACGCTCCAGCCGACGCCGACTCTGATATTTTACATATGTTATAAAAATATGTATTATTTATATATTGATCATATATACTAGTATATTTATTTAGTGGTAAAACTAGAACTTATATAGTTAAATTCAATAATAAACTAGTATGAGCTTTTTTTTTTGAACGAACTAGCTATTATTATAAAATAGAGTAATGCTACATACAATCGTGGAATGCGCAAACGTCGTGCAGTCGCTTTGAAAAAGAGTGGGGTCTACTATTAAAAAATTAATTTATTTTCATGTGGGTCTCATATTTATTCACTTTTTTCAAAACGACTGCACCGCACTTGCACACTCACGACTGCAAGTATCATTTCTCTATAAAATAATATATTTATATTATAATATAAATAGACTAATAGTTTAGTATATGTAAACATTATAATATCACTACCATACATATTCAAATATAGAACTAAGTTAGAAATTGGTATAGAAATAAATCTAGTATAATAAGTTAATAACGTACTATAATGTAATAACATATCATTAGACACTAAAAATAAGTTTGGTATAGAATTAAATTTGATATAAATTAGACACTAATATGAAATATTTTTAGTTATATTTTTGGTTTCTTCATATTTAAAATTTGTTTCTTTTTTATTTTTTGGTAATATTTTTAGTAAACTTGAAACTTGAAACCTACAAAGAAATAAGTCCAAAATGGTCTAAATATGAAGCCCCCAAAAAAGCCCAAATTCGACTCAGTTTCAACAAGTCGGATTCAGAGCAGAACCTACGCAAAGCCGGAGTCAGAGTTTGAGTTAGGATTTGAACTCCGACAAAGCTAGAGTCGAAGTCAGATTTAGGGAATATTGACTCCGGTTCAGTCGGTGCTCACCCCTAGCCCCTAGGTGGAAGAGTATTTCAAACTTTTACTATCTGCGTGACTCCATGGGTCTCGCACTTCTCACATATAGGTAATGCCTCAAAATTTTTAATGCAAAAACTACAATCCAAGACATTAGTAGCATAGTTTATTCGTAACTCTTCAATTGGCGGGAGGTATATGCGATCACTTTGTTCATGTCAGGCAACCCAATTCCCCATGGGAGGCATCGCTATGAATAATAAAATCACAGAACTTGAGCATGTGGTTAACACCGGGGTGATGATTAACCCATGCTTAAGCTCTTGAAAACTACTCTCGCAATCATTAGTCAATTTGAACTTGATAGTTTTTCGAGTTAGTCAACGGTACCGCTATAAGTGAAATTCCTTCTACAAACCTCCTATTATATCCAACAAAGTCTAAATGATTAGGAAAATTTTATTTCGGTCCAAATCCGGTGTTTTTTTACCTTGGATCAATAGAATTTAATACATGATCGAACTTTTTTTTTTAAAAAAAAATTATACAATATTTTATAATTTTTTGAAGTAGTTATATAAATTAAAAGCAAGTAATTATGAAATATTCTTCATACCTACTTATTTATTCATATTTATTCATAGATTATATAAAAAAGTAAATCCTGAGCTATCTAAATCCTCGGGTCTTCTCACAATAACCCCACATTACCCAGAAGTTGCACAACTCCCTGGTTACAAACTTTAAGCATATAGAGTTAAGGAAAATGATAATCCTCAAATTAGTATACAACTATTTTACAAGTCTCTTTAAATTGAAAGGTAGTTTCATAAAATCGAAATTATTTTTTAGCGAATGACATAATTACATTGGTTGATTTAAAATAAATTGTAAAATAGTTGTAGCTGTACAATTACACATTTTCAATTATAACTATATATTTCATGTCACAATGAAATCATAATAAAGTAGAGTTAAGCTCCTTTTGGATGGTCTCGACGTCTCATCTCAACATCCAAACCACTCAAACATAAATATTTTTCAATTTTGAATTTTTTTACTCCTTCATCTAATTATTATCTAATCATTACAAATTTCTCAAACTTCCAAATAAAAAATAATTCAACCTTATCAAATCTCAAAACAAAAAATTATATTAAAAAATTATATTCTAACAATATTTTAACTTTATTATATTTGTATTCACATTTTTCTCCCTCATTTTTCAAAATCTCATAAAACATCTTAACTCAAACTATTTTACTACTATTTATAACTTCTCATTTCATCTCATCTCAACGTCCAAACAAGATATTTAAGTGAAAAACTAATCATCTGAACAATATGTTGTATCGCTACACTACTAATATGTGGGTCCAATGATAGACAACATGTGGAAAGAACCTCCCTAACTTATGCAATAGATAAACGGTAAAGAGAAATAATATTTACAATTTTATGATATGAACTTTTGCGCACTCTTAAAAAAAAAAAAAAAAAAGGAAGAAGAAGAAGAAGAAGAGAGAAGAAGAAGAAGAAGAAGAAGAAGAAGCTAGGACTCATATTAAAAAATGTATTTTTTTAATAGTGAACTCTATTTTTTTCAAAAGAATTGTGTAAAACTTAAAAATGTTAAGACTATCTATTATTACTCAACCATAAAACCATTATTGGAGATGTTGTCCCAGAATAGGGAAACGACAAAGTACAAGGAAATTCATAACAATTATATATAAGTCATTCTATTCAATTTCACACACTTGGGAATCACTTTTCCTTCGTCCAAGGATTTTGACTTGTGTTTTGTAAGAACAGGTTAGAAGGAGAGAAAGAGTCATTCCCAGTTCACGGTGACAGGTTGGGGCTTGGTTGGTATAATTTGGAGTCCACGACTATGATCCATAGCGGTGATCTGGTGTCCGTACATACATCTATTTCAGTAAATAGGAAATAAACACGATAAATATAAATGGAGAATAAGAAATACATATTTACATAGTTTGACACAAGGCCTACGTCCACATGTCGTTTGGAGGGCAAATCCAACATAAATGGAGTATTTACAGTCTCTCATGATCTCTCGTAATTCACGGTACAAATGGGGTCTATGACACCTGCTGCCTCGAGAAAATGAAATAAAACTGAAGCCTATGTTTGGAGGTTGAAGAAGCTCTCGCCTTAAGTCACCCCGAGGTCCCCAAGAGATCCCTCGATATTTGATCTCGGTTCCTTTTATTAAGCCCTTATCAATGGCTGGTGAGAAGGTCGACTTTATGTCGCTTCATCTCTTTTTTCCGTCCCTTCATTTCTTTCCTTCTCATATCTTTTCCTTTCCTTAATTTTTGTCCCCTCATTTCCTTTACTTTCTTTTTCTTGATGAATGCGACCCAATGGATGGGTCATGGATGTCATATTAGGCTTGGGCTATTTTTATTCATTTCAGTAACTACGTGATTCTCAAGGTCATCTTGCTCATCAAGAGGGCATTGAGAATCTTCAAATCAAGCAACCTGTAGAAAAATTAAATTTTGAAAATTAGTCCTTGGTCTTTTGTTTGTCAAAATGATGATGATCGTTGAGCGGGGCTCGGCTCGTAAAGCTAGGTGGGAGATGACTCGATCTCACTAGGAGCAAGTGCGGAGCTCGACTTAGGTGTGAACATTTGCTTGAAAGTAAAGAGTGTATTCTTACAAGTGTTCAGCGGATTTTTGCCCCTTGACGTGAGTTGTTGTTTCATGTTTCCATTTTAGCGTCGATATTAGAGTTTGTTTGCAGTCACCCGTGCTTAAGTGATCAGGGAGCCCGTCGGCCCCCTGGGTCCATCTTAGGCAGTTGTTGAGACTTGCTCCTAAAGGAAACCCACGTGAGGCGGTTGTGGAACCCGGAGGTTGTAACGCCCCAAACCCGGTTGGCCTGGAGAATTACTACCTGTCACTTAAGAACATGTTTCCCAACACAACTAAAATAAAACTCCAAAACTTTATTAGCAAAACTCAAACTCATGTACTCTAATTGGTTGTTCCCTCTATTGATTGCCAGGTGCGAGTGCGTAGCATCGACTTATAGTAGGAGATGGATTCGACCGTCAACTGCGCTACTTGGACGGGAGACAGAGCTCGACAACGTTGCTATGACGGGAGACAAAGCTCGACTGTGCTATTGGGGTAGGAGGCCGAAGTCAACCGATCTAGTGGGGTGGGAGGCCGAGGTCAACCGCACTGCTACAATGGGAGACAGAGCTCGACCGCACTGGTGGGGCGGTAGATGAAGGTCAACCGATCAGGTGGGCTGGAAGACCGAACTTGGCCACGCTACTAAAAGAGGAGACGGAGCTCGACCGCGATGGTGTGGCTAGAGGCGGAGCTTGACCGTGCAAGAGAGTTTCCACAAAAAGGCCAAACAGATTAGCGTAGATAATCCAAGTTATAATTTTGAGATTATCAAACCCGAGCCATTCCACTAGCGCAATGAAGGCTTGAGCCACACATTGAGATTTGCAGGCATCCATGTTATGGAAATTATGAAATTCCAGGGTGCCCGCGATACTGAGCAATCTATTCTGATGAAAATAGATTAAGATGCCTAAGCAATGCTCAAGAGGGGCTTTGCAGTTGGCACTTGCGCTACACAGATGATTTCAACAAAGTATGTTCTTAGTGCATGTAGCCGATGGGGCTCTTGTGGAACCTTGAAGAGTATTGTGGGGAGAATCTCCAAAAACCAAATTTGTTAGTAAAAATGAAACTCAAATAACAAGTTTGAGAAAGATATCATAGCAAATTAGCCATTGTTTTCAATTTTCCCCAACTGAGATTGTTGCTGAAGGATTTTGGACCACGCTATCTTTTAGAAGGAAATGCATAACTTTCCACCATTGCACACTAGCTTCATTATTCTCGCACAATATGTGAAGTAGCCATTTGCAATTAAACTGATAGGGTATATAATCTTGAGCAACCACTTCTTCAAATATTCTTACAAAGGCCCCTCAGGAAAGTGTTGTACATGACGACGCTAGGTCTCAGTCCTCTATCATCCATTTTCTTGTTCAGTGACCACCCCCAATCAATACGTGTCAATGGCATTCGTTGTGGTCAAGGGGTCCATCCGAGGAAAGTGATGGCAGTGCAGCTCAACGATATTTCTCTACGATCGAGAAACTCCATGTCTGAGGAAGGTGATAAACACCACTGAGGTTGAGGGATGGTCTGCGTGGCCAAAGAGCCCTATGACTAAGCATGTTGTGGCTGAGGAAGAGTGGTGAGGAGTTCCCCCATTGGCTAGGACCTTCCATGGCCGAGGAAGGTGGTCGAGTAGACCACCATGGTGAGGAGGTGGTCGAGTAGACCACCAGGTCCTAAGATGGTGGTCGAGCAGACCACCATGTTCGAGGAAGGAGATCGATAAGACCACAGCATCCGAGAAGCTGGTCGAGCAGACCACTGTGGCGAGGAGGTGGTCAAGTAGACCACCATGTCCGATGAAGGTGATCGAGCAGTGGTGCATTCAAGAAGGTGGTTGAGCAGACCACCGTGGCGAGGAGGTGGTCGAGTAGACAACCATGTCCGAGGAAATTCCTCTGTTGCCAAGCGGCTATGTGAGGGTGGCGAGGTGGTTGCACCCACCCTTTGTGTGAGCTACCTAGGGCGGGGACTAGGGTCGCGAAACACCCTGCCGGCAACAGAAATCTTCAGTGGTCCTAATGGAGGCTGGTGGTGGCCCCCACCAACCTAAGGCCGCCAATGGAGGAGGTACTCCTTGTGTGCACCGTGACATGCACCCACTGCACTCACCCTGCACGACCCCCATGGCTAGGAACTAGCCCGCCAAAGACAGAAGACACCAGCGGTCAACGTGGTGGCCGTTGGCACCCTTGTCGATCCCACTGTTGGTGGGCGAGAAGGGATTGGAGTGCAATGGGACATGCACGCGTTTTGTGTGGTGGGTGCCTCATCTGTGGTCAGGAACCACTTCGGAGGTAACAGAAGTTACTAGCGGTTCACGTGGTGGCCGGTAGCGCCTTTGCTTGGCGCACACTGGGTGGGCAAACTATGGGCCCGACAATGTGCACCCATGTTGCACTGTGCACTTAAAAGGTGCACAGTGCATGCCCAGATACTAGGTTCCCGCCTCTTTTATTTTTCTAGCAGTACTATTAATAAAAAATAATTGATGAAAAGTTGAGAATGCTTATCTTTGAGGAAATTTATCTCCTCATTTAGAGATTATTTCGCTCTCCAAAAAATCATCCTTCTCCCATTTCTGGTATAAAAAATAAGTAGATCCCATAGACGACACCAGTTGTTAAGACTTGTTTTGTAGGAATAAGCTGGAAGGGTAGAAAGAGTCACTCTCAGTCCACAGTGACAGTTTGGGCCTCTGTCGGTGTCGTTTGGAGTCCAAAACTATGGTCTATAGTGGTGATCCATTGTATGTACGTATGTCCATTTCAGTAAATATGAAATATATACAACAAATATAACTGGAGAATGAGACATTTAGATTTATGTGGTTTGGCACAGGGCCTAAGTCCACTGGTCGTTTGGAGTCCAAAACTATAGTCTAGAGCGGTGATCCATTGTTTGTACGTACATCCATTTCAGTAAATAGGAAATATATACAGCAAATATAACTGGAGAATGAGACATATAGATTTATGTGGTTCGGCACAAGGCCTACGTCCACTAGTCGTTTGGAGGGCAAATCCTCTATAAATGAGAGTATTTTACAGTCTTTCATGGGATTTCGTAGCTAACTGTACAAATGGGGTTGATGACCCTTGCTACCTAAAGAAAATCAAATAAGACTGAAGCCTCCATCTGGAGGTTGAACAAGCTCTCACCTTAAGTTACCTCGAAGTCCCCAAGAGATCCCTTGATATTTGATCTATCTCAGATTCCTTTTATTAAGCCCCTGTCAGTGGCTGGTGAGAAGGTCGACTTTATGTTGAGAAGGTCGGCTTTATGTTGCTTCATCTCTTTTTTCCATCCATTCCTTTCTTTCCTTCTCATATCTTTTCCTTTCCTCTGTTTTTGTCCCCTCATTTTCTTTACTCTCTTTTTTCTGATGAAGGCCACCCAATGGACTGGGTCTTGGATGTCATATTAGGCCTGAGCTATTTTTATCCCTTTCAACTTGCGAATTGGGTTTTTCTTTTATTGATGAACATCCATAAGCTTAAGAGCTTGTCTTTCTTCTTTTGCAAGCATTGACTGGTCATCGATTGTAACTCAACAAACTGTTCTAGTTAGGAGAATATTTGATAGAAAAAAAAGCCTCAAAATAATTTCAAAAATAATTTCAACAATAAACACTTGTATCTTGTTTGAAGCATTACCTCTTTCCTGAGGAACCCGTCTACTACATTTTATTTACAAATACTCTCTCTCTCTCTCTCTTTCTCTCTCTCTAAATATATATATATGAAGAGAAATTATTTAGCCGCAAAGAGATTAGGGGTGTAAAATTGTCGATCTGGACTGGAAAAATCAACCGAACTGAATGATTCGGTCCGAATTGGACCGAACCGAAAATTTTTTTTGGTCAGTTTCGATCCTCCATTTATGGGACCTAATGGGTTTCGATCCAATCCCAAGGTCTGTGATTTTCGGCCCGAATAAGATCGAAACTGACCGAACCATATATATTTTAAAAGAAATATTTTTATATATATAATATATTATTTTATATAATAATTGTATAAGTTAATTATGTAATTTGTATTTAATCTATTATCATTGAGCATATAAAATGTTAAATAATATATGCTATCAATTAATAATATATCATAAATCATATGGTAAGTTATGTCATTACATGTGGATACATCATAAATTCATATATACTCTGCTATTTAACTTAATTAAAGTAATTATATAATTTTTTTAAGATACCTAAGTTGCAAACAAGCATTAATAATATTTGCTATCAATTAATAATATATCATACACATATGATAATTTATGTCATTATATGTAAATACATCATATATTCGTACATACTCTATTATTTACACTTAATTAAAGTAATTAGGTAAATTTTTTATATAAATAATTTTCGGTTGAAAATGGGATAAAATGTCAAGACTTGGGCCGAAATCTTAGGGGTGCTACCCACACCATACGATGTGGGGACACCCCCTCCCCGTCTCCCGGCACCCACCCCCCGCGGGGGCAAGGTACCCCATCCGCGTACAGGGGTGCGGGGGCGAATGCCCTATCCATCCCCCACCCCACTTGCACCCCCAAATGGGCCATGGGCCCAAAAGCTATTTCTGGGCCATTTTGGGCCCAACAATAAACAAAAAAAAACATAATAATTAAATAGCAATAAACAATGTATTGAATTTACAATAAAAAAATACAAATTAAGAGAAAATGAAGTACTACTAATACCCCTAAGTCCTAACTTCTAAGCTATTACAATTTACAATAATACAATTTCTAATAAAACTATAATAACTAAACTATTACAATAATACAAATTAAGAGAAAAAAAATTACAAAATTACAAAATTACAAACATAAAAGGGACATTGTATCAACATTACAAAAAACTGAATATGTAAAATCTAAATACAATTGAACATAAATGATAAAAGTGAGTTATTTGAACTTTGACTTTGACATTTGGGGCAGGTGGCCATGGGTGGAAATAGAATTTAGTGCTGTCTGCGGTGAGTCATGAGATTATAAAATTTGAAATATTAATAATTGAATAGGAAGATAAATTAGAATTATAAACAAGAAACAAAAGTTAAAATTACAAAGAACTATTAGAAATGAAAAAATTACAAATTAAAATCTGACTGACCAAGATGAGATGGGGATCAAGATGCGACATTGAGAATATATCTTTTGAATTTCGGCTTGGAATTAGGATTGAGGTTTGAGATGTGCATATGACAGTAAGATTATAAAAATAATTAAATACCAAAAATTATATAAATACGAAAAAAAATTAAGGGACAATAAAAATTGTACAAATCTACGACAAATGACAATGGTGGGTCGGGGTCCAATATGGTGAAGTCATACTACAGCGGAGGTAGACGTCGTATCATGGATGACTACAACAATTAAATTTGAAATTAACACCGATGAAATGAATATAAATAAAATAATCAAAATAATAAAATGAAATCAACGATTACTATATCCAGGCTGATCACCACCCTCCTCCTCATCGGCCTCATTAAAGTCAAGAATAATCGGAACATGAATTTGAGTCATTTTGATCCAATTCTGCAGTGGTAGGGGACAAAGAACTCCAGAATGGATCCAATATGCGCCTTCTAGTACTAAAGGTCGACTCTGAGGCTACGGTGCTAGTAGGAATGACCAAATGGGCTATCTTTCCAAGAACAGCATACTTCACGGCGTTAGTCTTCCACCAAGCTAATATATCAAACCCTTCCGTATATGGTAGAAGATCCCCTGCCAAATATCGGTCTACCTCCGACTTCGTCTCTGTAGATTGACAGACTAGTTGGGGGTTCTGTGAGAGGGTTTGGGCCCACACCAACCTATGCTTTTTCCCCACCTCAGCTTTTAGAGGAGGTGCTGGGGTAGGTGTAGGTGTAGATGCGCTACCACCCCTGATCATGATAAACTCATCAAACAATCTACCAAGAGTGTCTCTAACCATGCCCCCAATAAGCTCAGCCCATGTGGCCTCGTGCACAAGTCTCAAACCATATATCATGCCATTAATCTAGGGCTGGGGTCAAGAACAATAGCCAAATATAACAAAAGTCCTACTCAAATCCCCTCAATACTTATTATATTTGACCCTCATCATCAATGTCATCTCTCGCATCATAGTATGGTCACTTATATACATCTCATCCAATTCTTCTTTCACCCTATATATTTGTTGAGTGAACTAATTGGATGTAGGGTACAAAGAACCTGATATTTTCAATGTCACCTCGTAGAAAAGCCTTAAAACATCTACAAAAATAACAACCACCTCCCAACCACCTCTCAATCATCATCAAAATATCTTACATATTGGATGTCTTGATCACCTAATAATTCAAAATTTGCCTTATATTCTTGGGCCACCTCCAACATCAAGAAGGTTGAGTTCCATCTTGTAAGAATATTAGTACAAAGGCCCTTCTTGGATGTTATGCCTGTATTCCTTGCATCAACTTTGAATTTCTCCAATCTAGCAGGAGAAGATCTCACAAATCTCACAGTCATTCTGACTCGTGCAATCGAATCATCAACATCTTTTAAGCCATTAGAGACAATTAAATTCAAAATATGTGCAGCACATCTAACATGCAAACAATCACCACTCAAGATTGTCTTATTTGCCTTTCTAAGATAGGTCTTAAGATATCCCAATGCGATATCGTTAAACGAGATATTATCAATTGTAACCGTCAAAACCTGTGCCAATCCCACTCCTTTATTGCGGCCTCCTTGTGATAAAAAATTTGAAAAAACTTTACAATTTTCTTATGTAGTTTCCAATCACAATCAATAAAATGCACAGTCAAAAACATGTAATTAAAATTTTGGACGGATGTCCAAGTATCGGTAGTGAAGCAAACAACTTGACCCGCCAATTGGCCCCTCAACAAATCATTCTCCTTTTGGTAATGTTTTTAATATCCTTTACCACAATGTGGCGAGAAGGAATATTAAATCTAGGTTCCAAGCAACTAGAATATTCTTGGAACCCTCTCCCCTCCATAAACTGAAAAGCTAGCTCGTCCATAATAACCATACGAGCTAACTTTCTTCTACACTCATCGGAGTCATGCTTAGTATACCTGTTTAAAGTAGAACCCACACTACTCCCATGTGCCATCTTTTTTAGTTCAATCTCTATTCTAAATTGACTATTCTCTTGTAAGGATCTTAATATTGGACTCTTCTTACATTGTTCTTCTAAGTGCACCTTTAAGTGTGATGTACCATATTTCCTATAGTGATATCCATAGAGTTTAGCATCGTGGTTACACTTTGCTTGGGGGTTATTGGGGTCACCACCCTCTAGTTTGGTAAAGTGAGACCAAACTATAGAAACATGTTTCTTACTTTATGTGGACTTCGGGGTAGGGAAAGGTTTCGTGGGGTTAGGACTAGGATTCGTAGGGTTAGTTCTGGGTGTAAGGTTAGGTGTTGGGGTAGGCCCGATAGGGGTAGGACAACTATCACTAAAATCTGAGAAAGTATAGAAAGACATTCTCCGAAATAAGTAACAAAAATGAAATTAAAATAAAAACATGCCACTAACATCAATAATCAACACATAGGGATCAACAATCAAAACATGCCACTAACCTTTTCATTATTGTAATTTGTTTAATAAAATAAGCATGCACAATCAAAATAAACATCCTATTATGAAACTCATTGGTAATTGATTATATATGCAGCTAGTGAATTAATTAGATTAATGGTCTAAAAACAAGCTGCATACTACTACTTCTTAAAGGAATCTTGCCTAGGTTTATTAACTTTATTTGTCAAGAAATATATATATATATATATATATATATATATATATATATAAATATGGCATTACTAGAACTCAAAGGTATAAATAAAATAGATACCTTCGAGTTCTATATAGTATATATAATGGCTACAGATGAGCATTCTTTGATAAGAAAATTAAAATAACCTTCATATTTTTCTAATTTTAATATTTTTTACAATTCAAAAAGACGTAGATATAACTTGTGAACACTAAAGACCAGACAGGCATTCTCAACAACAACAAGAAAACAAATTCAACAAAACCATATCATAGCAGTCAAAGACTCAAAACAACAAAATGATTGGAATCCTAAATTAGTTTAGGGTTCTAGTCTGAAACCCTAAATTAATTTAGGAGTTACAAAAACTGAAAATACACAGAAAATCACAACATCAAACACATATACACACATACACACAAAATCACAACATATACACACAAAATACACAACATCAAACACATGCACAATCAAATCTCCATAGTTCACAAATCTCATCCTCCATCTCCATTTAATCACAACCTTCCTCCAATCTCCATAACTAAAAAAAAACATAAAATACTAAAAGGGCTTTCAGATTTGGGGCTTACCTTCGCGATGATGCAGAAACCTGTGACGGTGAAAGCAATTGGGATGACACAGTGACAGAGAGCAACAAAGAGAGACAACTGAGAGAGAGAAGTGAGATTCGAGTAGGGGAGGGGGGACTTAACACCCTAGACCAAACGGTGTCGTTTTGTCTATAATGACAAAATGACATCGTTTGGTCTGGGCTATTTTTAAAAAAAAAACCCCATAGACAAAACGACGAGGGGAGGGGGAAACCCAGAATGGGGCTGGGCCTAATGTTTGGGTACGATTCCTATTGGAATGCATAATGTTTATGAAAAATTTTAGACGAGATAAATAATCTCTTAAATAATATACTTTCACTTAAATTGCATTATTAGGATATTAATATCCTAACATTAGCTTAGGTACAATTCCTATTTTTACCAAACCCGTTGGGTGAGAATATCAAGCCTTAATTTAGTTTTCCACGTCCTTATATTAAAATTGTGATGATCGTGCCAGCGCAAGAAGACAAATCACCAATCAAGTGTGAGTAGAAGGCAAAGATGAGAGCCACTCTATTGGTTTGGCGAAGGATAGCTACGGGTGCTGCAAAGTGCAACTAGTCCATTATATGGGCGAGCAACACTGTGTAGAAAGCCTGGCTGACGCAACCTGACCCGACCCAAGATGATAAAAGTACTTTTCACCTTATGGTAGGTGAGGTAAAAAAGCCGCCCAGCGCACATAGGCGAGAACAAGGAGCTGAAGAGGCTCATAGTTCTGGAAAAGCGCCATTCGTACGAAGGCGAGCAACAGTCAATGACAAGACCCTTGCAGATGTATGAGTTTTTTGAGACAACACTAAAAAACATAGAAGGTGACAATGTCGTACGCATAAGCCCACACTCCATCTGAAGAGTCACATCCGGAGTGGATCTGCAGAGAAGATTACGACTCAGTAGATCATATCATCCAAACCTAGAGGTATGGTCCAGCGCCACATGGGGACCCTCACTTGAAGAGAGACTGAGGATTGAATATAAGGCAAGCCGTAAGGACGTGCAAACCATGCCCTGCCAATTTGTCTCTATCATCATACAGTAAGACAACTGAGACTAAATGATTCCTATTCAAGCACGTCTAGGGTCAGAAGGACAACTGATGATCCCATTCTATAAAAGGCTTAAGGTAAACGCCAAAATCTCACTTTTGAGATTGCAAACACCTGAGTGCCCTTGGATTCAAATTCTTTGAAGAAAGCAAGTGACTTCAAATGAGACAAAAAAAGGAGCAACGCAACGGCGCCGTGATTCTAAGGTAGTGAGGTAGGTCAGCTTCTAAGACAATGCTGAGGAATGAGAGTAAATGTTGTATGAGGATGTTATGGGACTTGGCATATGAATACTCTGTAATATCCTCATTTTTTTAATCATGAATTAATAAGTGTTTTTTCTAGTATATTTATGAATAGTTTTACTTCATGTTTTCTGAGATTTTGAATGAGATTGTTTTGGTGCTATCTATGTGTGAATAATCCTATCGTGTGTTGATCATCATGGATAGGAGGAAGGAGGATTCCCTGGACCACTCTTGCGGTGTGTTGCCACGAGTTTCATACTAGAAGGAGAATCGCCCATGATAATTAGGGTAGAACGTTATCGTGTTGGCCTCACCTGATTGATGGGAAGGATGATCCCCTAGGCGTATCACATGTGGTGTCTTCGAGTTGTTTGACTGGGTAGACATTCCTCAATGCAACATGTATATCTCTATACAAGTGTCGACCTGTTTGGGGACAAATGACTCAACTTGCACATTTGTCGGGTGGTAGTGATTCCCCAATTTCGAACGGTGGAGTGGCTTTGCTTGTTGGCCCTTCAAGCAACAGATGTTTGTATTACAAGTATCTGTGTGATGAATGTGAACATCTATGTGATGAATATGATAAGTTTTATGCGCCTGAGAAGATGATGATTCCTCGCCTTGGCGATTGATATATGTGTATATATGTATATATATATATATATATATATATATATATATATGTATATTGAGAGGATAATTCCTTACCATGCTTATAGAATTGTGTTTTATTGAGAGGGTAATTCTTTGCCATGCACTAATATATGTGTTCACCCATTTCGTTAAATGAAATTGTTCATTGCATATTCATGAGCATTGTCTCTTATTAGTGGTCTTGTCATAGCTGTCTAACCTACCTATGGTTCCAACGTCGGAACCACAGACTTTGTGCAGAAAAATCCAGGAGTGATGCCCGAGGAGAAAGAACCAACCTAGTCTGAGCAATAGGCACGTAGGCCTATTTCTGTCATAGAACTTGTGTGTTTTTGGGAGTTGTACGTATAGTTAATAGTCAGGCAACCATATGATATGTCTTGAAGTAAAGTTACTCTCCATACTTATTAATGAAATTTTTTATTCATCATCATTTTAAGAACAATAAAATTAGTATCTTTGCCAAAAATCTGTTAGTAAACTATTACAAGTATTATTTCAGCCCGAATCATCATTAATATGATTAATGATTGTTAGGGATAAACTTGACTAGGTTGAGCTCATTGAAAATCTATCACTAATAATAAGGGAAAAGATAAAACCAAGATATAAGGCCAAGAAGAGACAAGATAAGTTGACTCAGACTCCGAAAAGAAAAGGGTTTCATAAGACAAGTACAACTCAATCACTCCAAGAAATGAAACAGATCTCTCTATATAAGGAGGAGATCTCCACAAATCAAATGAGACTCTCGACGACTTCTTTACGCACGGACTCCACCACGCACAATGACTCCAAAGGATCTTCTCTCAAGGTTGGCATCATCTTCGACCTTTCGAAATTCTAAATTCCTCCATTGTATTGAGAGATATGTGAAGTCATAAGAGATATATAAAAACACCTATCATAGTGGAATTCGCCCTCAAACAACTCGTGGACGTAAGCATTATACCGAATCACGTAAATCTATGTGTCACTTTTTATTTATTTTTATTCATTTATTTATTATTTACTTCCATGCATGAATGCAAAGAACACCATATTGACACCAAATTCGTACGAATTTATGCATTTATAGTTGACGCCGTCTATAGGATCGACTTATTCTCTACACCAAAAATGAGAGAAGGATGATTCGTCGACTTCTAAAGTCATCTCCCAAAGAAACATATAAGATCCCTCTCAAATTTCTATCATTATTTTTATTTTATTATTTTGGAAAACACTGTTACATAAAAAAAAAACTGGGATACATGGCGTGGACTGTGCACGTGAGGGGAAGAAGCATGCACATAAGGCACTAGCGGCTCACACTGGTGGGCATGAGGGCTCGCCTCCTTCTCTGCCCAACGCAGGTCAAGGCCGGCTGCCATGCCGGAAGTCCAAACGAGGACAACAGTGCCTTCCGCTGGCCCCTTGCACAGTAGTGCACTATGCACGACGATTGTTTCAGTGAGAGCACGTTACCGTGCACCCTGAAGGTCCAACCAGCACCTAAATTGCCAGTAGTTTCTATCACTCGTAAGGTGGTCCCCGACCACGAAGGTTTTGTTCGCTGTAGGTCCTCGCCATCGTCACCAGAGTTACTCGACAGCAACGAGTTCCTCACCCACGGTAACTGGCTTAGCTTAGCTTGGTTTGCCCACCGTTTTCTGTCACCATCGTGAGGGTCCACGAAAAACAGAATCTCCTCCCACCGTAGAGCTCCTTGCCATGTCCAGTACCTATGACAACGCCTCTCCACCGCTGCAAGTCCCCTTTGCTTTGAAGCTCGCCCAACCGCTGGACCTGAGATCGATAGAGACCACTGGCGGTAGTTTCTCACTGCCCATGGCGGGCGATGATGCATGGCGAGCAACGATCTCGTGGTGAGCTACCAGACCAACGCGTCTCGACAAGCAGCCAGACTGTCTCCACCGAGTAACCAAACCGACATCTCCACCACTATAGATCCCTTCTCGCCGTGAAGTTCATCCACGTACAACACCTCGCCAGGCCATCCACGACGGACAGTTTCACCGGCCTCACCCCATGCAACATCGTGCCAACTGCCAAGACATGGCGGCTAGCATGCAACGTCTCGCCACACTTGTGGCGAGCAACAGCACACGGACAGGGAACCACTCAATGGCAGGCAACGTGAGCAACGTCTCCTAGAGTGCAACGAAGGTGTCTCACCAGTGCCACACTAGCCCAACGTCTTCGATTCATGTCTAGCTCACGTACCGTGCCAATTTGGTTCATAGCAGCTGTACCTCACACATGAAATGGCATCGTGACGCCATTTGGCACCATCACGATCAAAACAAAACATCATAGCAGGCAGAAAATGAAGCAGCAGACTAAAACAAGATACCAACATACATGAGGCTGCGAATAATGTAGGGGATACTACGGGCAAAGGGCCCGCCATGATTGATGAACGACATAGATGAGTGGAGCAAAGTTGACGGGAGTGCAACGCATACGAAGCATGTGAAGCCGACGAGCAGGAACATGGGGATAACAACAATGCACTTTGATCTCCAGTTATAATCAACTGGGAGTCACGATTCACACAAGCAAGAAAAACACTCGAACGAATAGTTTCCATTACACAAAAAATCATTAAGCGGAAAACAAATCTCACTCAAGGAAGAATTGTAAGCAGCAACTAAATTGCTCTGTTTGTCTCTCCCAAACTTCATATTTGAATTTCATTTCTATCAACAAATTTGATTTTCTGAGGTTCTCTCCACGAAACTCCTCGAGTTCCAACAAGAATCCAGGTGGCTATACACCCTAAGAACACACTTTGCTAGAAATTACCTGCGTGGCATGAAACACTAGCTACAAAACCCCTATTGGGCATCGTTCGAACATTTTAATCTGTTTTCATTAGAACAGATTGATCGGCATCACAGGCATCCTGGATCTTCATCATTACCAAAGCATGGCTACCCATGTGCCTTGCCTATGCGCCTCAAGAAACAGTTCAGGTTTTCAAATCTCAAAATTTTGGATTATCTACACTAACCTATTTGGTTTTTGGTAAAAACCTCACATGGCGGTTGAGTATGCCTCCCGACACAGCAGAGAGGTCAAAATCCATCTCCTACCAAAGCAGCATAATAGATAACATCCCCTGCCGAGTTCAAACACTTGAGCAATCGAATTAACCTCCCTCAATGTGGTCGAGCACATCTCCCGCTGGGTCTAACCCCACTCAAGCACAGGGGTTATCCTTCAACACAGTTGAGCATCTCCTTCAGCAAAGCCATGTTTAGCACTCGCATCTGCGACCAAAAGAGGAAACAACTTCCTTAAGTGTTTCCCTTCTTGCCCCCTACCACGATCAAGTCCATCTCCCACCTAGCTCTCAAAGCTGAGCTCCGCCCTTGCATCGGCGACGAAAGGAAGAAATAGCTTCCTCGCATTTTCCTTTTCGCTTCCTAGCGCGATCGAGTCCATCTCCTGCCTAGCTCTCAAAGTCGAGCTCCACACTCACACTAGCGACCAAAGGAAGAAACATCTTCCTTAAGCGTTTCCCTCCTTGCCACCTAGCACGGTCGAGCTCATCTCCCACCTAAACACAAAAGCCGAGTGCCTCCACCAGCCCCGGGCGATCAAAGGAGAAAACAACTTAGTTAAGTATTTCCCTCCTCGCCCCTAAGAGCAGTCGAGTACATCTCTCACCTAAACACAAAAGTCGAGTGTCTTCACTCACCACTGGTGAACAAAGGAGGAAACAACTTATTTAAGTGTTTCCCTCCTCGACCCTAAGTGCGGTCGAGGGCATCTCCCGCCTAAATATAAAAGTCGAGTGTCACCACTCGCCCTTGGTGAACAAAGGAGAAAACAACTTACTTAAGTGTTTCCCTCTTTGCCCCTAAACACGGTCAAGCACATCTCCCGCCTAAACACAAAAGCCTAGTGTCTCTACTCACCTTGGCGAATAAAGGAGGAAACAACTTAGTTAAGTGTTTCCCTCCTCGTCCCTAAGCGCGGTCGAGCACCTCTTTTCGTCTAAACATAAAAGTTGAGTGCCTCCACTCGCTCCTGGTGAACAAAGTAGGAAACAACTTCCTTAGGTGTTTCCCTCCTCACCACCTAGTGCGGTCGAGCACATCTCCTGTCTCGCATCAAAGCCAAGTGTTCTCACACTTGTACTCAAACATCAACACCGGTGCAACGTCTTCTCTAGCAAACACTCGTGCCACAACCGCTGCTAGCAGGTCACCTTTGGGAACGAGCCTTCAAGCTCCACAACCGCCTCGTGCGGGTTACCTTCCAGAACGAGTTGACGGGCTTGGCAACTGCCTGTAATGGATCTAAGGAGTCGACGGGCTCCCTAACCACTTAGCACGGATTACAATAAACAAACTCTAACCTTAACATCAAAATGGAAACACCAACATAAAATTGCGTCAAGGGGCAAAAAATTCACTACTACCAACAATAGCAAAAATGTTCACAGAAATACACACTCTTTGCTTACAATAAACGGTCACATGCATCCATTTGAACATTCGATTATTAGGCAAATGTTCGTACAAACAAACTTCCTAGAGGCTCATCCTCGAAGGCCCTTACTACAAATTTCGCTAGTCTGCTTGAGCTCTGCGCTTGAAGATCTACGTTGCTTTACATGAACAATAGAAAACCAGGGACCCGTTTCCATAATTTATTTTCTATTGTTTTCTATAGGCTATCTCCATCACGGTTGACTTGAAGATTCTCAAGGCCTTCTTGTTGAGCAAATCGACCTTAAGAATCTTGGACATCTATTAGGGATAAAGTTGACTGGGTTCAGCCCATCGAAAATCTATCACTAATAATAAGGAAAAAAATAAAACTAAGAGATAAGACCCAAAAAAGATAGGATAAGTTGACTCAAACTTATAAAAGGAAATGGCTTCATGAGACAAGTACAACTCAATCACTCCAAGGAAGGAAATAGATGTCTATATAAAGAGGTGATCCCAACAAATCAAGGGTGTAATGCCCCGTCCCCGAGGGTCCGAAGAGTTAACTCATATAACCTGATAATCAACTCTAACAAGGCTAGAGTACTTCCAAATTCAAGAATATATATTTTCCCAAACCTCAAATCAAACGTAATTACTTCAATTAAATAAACCATATAAACTCATCTGTCCAATTTTCAATCCAACAACTCAAATAAATTCAATTCTTCTTCATGTCTCGAATAACAAACTAGAAATAATGAAACATTAACATAAGTCTCCATGAACCGTCTAAATCCATTGAAGCAAACTTAATAAATATAAATTACTTCCAACATCAACACTAATACCACGAGATACCCAACAACCATTCACTGCTAATCTTCTCCATAAATTCTAATACTGATCCTCAGCTGAACCATCAATGTCATCTGAAATATTATGAAGATTAAAGGGGTGAGTTATCAACAACTCAGCAAGCAGAGAGCATATACTAGCATGTAAACATGAGCATTTATAACATTTGATAAGCCGAACAAAGCATTTACTTTCAGAATGCAGAAACAAAACTTTGTACAAAAAACATTAGAGCGAAATTTTTAGAAAAATAAACTTATTCCAAAAAGAAGATCCGTTGGCATTTCTAAACTGAAACATTATAATCATATCATCGTTTAGTATCACATCGGGACAATACCATGTTTAACCCCCGTGGTAGGGTTATAAACCACCATTATACCCGTGGCTGGGCCATATTCCATGTTTCACCCCCGTAGTAGGGTTATAAACCACCATTATACCCGTGGCTGGGCCTTAACAGAAACAGAACAGATTTCATCGAAAATCCGATTACAATCATATACAGAATCAGAACTTCATGCCAAGGTTTTCAGATGACACATCATTTCAAAACAAAATACTGAAAAGCTTCAGATCATTTCGCATGTTCGAGATAAACATAAACAAAATATTCTGATTTGTTCATAACAAAACTTCTAGATTTTCATATTCGCTCTTTTACATAGTTCAGAAATAAGGTGCACAAAACCAGCTCATGTCTATACCAGTCATAACAGAAAAATACTTTCTCTTATATAGAATTTATGCATATGCAGAATAAACATCTGAGGTTGTTTTCAGATCATCTCTTTCAAAAAAAAAAATAAACACATTTATTCTCAAAGTCAACCTCCTTTTATTTATTTTATGCAAAACTAGTATATGAACCCCGCTTACCTAGACTTCATAGCTTTTCAGAAATTTCCTCAAAATGTCGAACAATTAACAATCGTCACCTATAAATAATCAATTATTTATCGTAAATTTCCAATCAACCACTTATTTTGATATTTAATCCTAAACTTCTAAAATGACCTATTTAATTCCTCAAAACCTAAAATTCTCATAATTCCCAAAATACCCTCATTTTCCCAAAACCATCAATATCTACTAAAACGAATTCGTACCGAATAAGAATTTAATCAAGCAAGTATTAAAATAACTATAAAACTCAATAAAAATTAATATTCAAAATTTTTAAATACCAGCAACATTTTATAAATACAAAGAATACATTGGTTACTAACAAATTTTCATAAAATAAGTCATGAAAAACTCCTCTCTTAAATAAAAATGGGTTTACTTCCTTTAATTAAAATATTATTAAAATACAAATATAATATTTATTGAAACTTAATGCAAAACTCATTTAAACATAAACTCCAAAAAATAAAACTGAAGACTTCTCACCCGAAGAACACTAGGTTAAAACTGAGAGAACCTTCCATATATATACATATATATGTATATATATATTAGGTTAAAAACTAGAAAGTACCCGTTAAAACTTTACACACACACACACACACACACATATATATATATATATATATATATATATATACACGTACAAATATATATGTAAATAAAAATACACCTAAAGAAGAAAACTAGTGATGAACATACACATATGAATAAAAGTAAACAGCGGTGGCAGGGACTCACCGAGAAGGAAGGGAACGTGCGACAGCGCTCGGAGTTAGCTGAGGTCGGCGGGTGGTGGGTGCGGCGCTTGAGCAGTTGAAAAAAAATGATAGAGAGCGAGAGAGAGAGGAACGAGAGAAACACACGGTGAGAGAGTGAGGGAGAGACGGAGAGAAACTGAGAGAAAAGAGGAAAACAAAAATAAAAGAAACGGCGTGTGCTTACTGGGGCCCGAGGTGACTTGCGGCGGACTGGGGTGACGGGAAGTCCTCGTCGGTAGTTTCTGTATACACTTGCCGTGGTTGATGTCAGCGAGAAAGTGCTGGAGATAGCCGCAAGTGGTGGCTCTGTTTCGGGAAGCAAAAACAGAGGTCCCGCGGCTTGGTAAGGCTGCGCTTCTGTATTGAATGGTTGAGGGATATGGGTCAACGGACGGAACTGGCGGCTTGTGGTGGCCTGGTCGAGGAAGGGGCGTGGCAGTGGTTGGTGGTACTGCACGACTGGGCTGCGTCAAACGGCGGCAAGCAGAGAAAAACCTGCTCTATTTTCGGGGACTAAAATAGAGGCATCTTCGGTGTTTGTTTGACCGAGGAGGAGACAGGGTGGCTGGGCAGTGGGAGTTGTACCACGGTGGTTGAGAAGGGGCCAACGGCGAAGTGGAGCTTTGATCCGAGGAGATATTGTGCATGCACGGGTTGCGCCGATACTAAATGGGGAGGCGGCTTGAGCTCTGGAAGGTGTAGTGGGACTCTAGTCCAAGTTAGAGATCATTTCCATCATCGACGTACGAGGTCTGTCTATATGTGTGAGCGGTTGCCGTAAATGGAAATGTGTGTGAACCGAAGTTAACGTGTGAAAACGTGGGTGATTGGAAACACAAAAAAAATAAATAAATAAATACAAAGCCCTAAAGCTGAGGAGAAGAGAAGCGTACGTGCGCGGGAGTGCTAGAGTCGTGCGTGTGAGGAACATATTCATAAACCGAAAGTTTTTTCCAAAGTAAAAAAAATAATGGCCAAAATCTCCAAATAAAAAGAAAAAAAAATCACTACTCAAGTTCGTAATATAAAAACCTAAAATATCAAGCTCAAAAATAAATAAATAAAATCCATAAAATCCATAGTCCAACTAAAAAAAAAAAATTGGGTCCGGGTGTTACAAAGGGGACTCTCGACGACTTTGCTACGCACGGACTCCACCACACACAATGACTCCAAAGGATCTTCTCTCAAGGGAGGCATCATCTTCGACCTCCAGAAATTCTAAATTCCTCCATTGTATTGAAAGATATGTGAGGTCATGAGAGATATGTAAAATCACCTATCATAGTAGAATACGCCCCCAAACAACCCGTGGACGTAGGCATTACGCCAAACCACGTAAATCTCCGTATTTCTCTTTATTTATTTTTATTCGTTTATTTATTATTTATTTACATGAATGAATGCAAAGAATACCGTATCGACGCCCAAATCATCCTTGTATGCCGGAGATGACTCTTTCTTCTATTTCGGCTTGTTGTGGGAATTTATGTATTAGCAATGATAGACACTTCACAATTCGTTACACAAATATGCGTTGAAAAGAGGGTATTTTTTAATAAAATAATGATAATTTATGTGTTCTTTAATAAAAATGTCCATTTAAAAGATGGTTATGCAAAGTATTGGCAAGTTTGTGTATTTTCCCGTTAGCGTGTATACTTTTATTAGCCATGTACAGGCCACTTGTTTAAATAATCTTAAAATGGTATAAAGGTTCAATAAAAGAATAAAGAGAAAATCATTTAAAAAGTCATAAAAATTAAAAAATAAAATGCAAAAATAAAACAAATTAAGATACAAATAAACACAGGTTTAACTACTAAATTAGTTCTTGTAGTTTGGTCTTTATAAATTGCTCCCTAACTTTCAAAAAAGAACTTTTGCATCTTTATACTCTCAATTTAGACAGGCTGTACTCACCTCCAAATCACCCATAGATTTTTTCTTCTCTAATTTTTAGTTTTTCAAATCTTGATTTTATTTTTATTAATGTGGCACGTGGCATAATTTTATTATTGGTGACTTTGCTTATTTAATTTTTTTTTAATCAAAAGACATTTCATTGATCACATAGTGTGGCTTTCAGCCAATACTAAAGTGTAATCGGTTCGGTTTTTGACAAAATTTAGGACCGAACAGGTATGCACCGGTTTTACATTTTTTAAAACCGATTAAGCATTGGTTACTCTCCTAAACCGGTACATCCGATTTTACCGGTTCTGGTCCGGTCTGGTTAATAAAATGTAAATTTTTCATAAAAAATTTGTTTATAAAAAAAACATTGCTTTAAAAAATATATTTTATTAAAAATATGATACTATTTACAAAAATCTACTTTATAAAAAAAATCTATTATGTAAAAAAAAAATCGGCTATAAAACAAATAAAAAAAACTGCTATAAAATGTTATTATATATATATATATATATATATATATATATATTATGCTTAAAGCATATGATCAAATAAATTTTCATGTTTAAGATTAAAATTTTATATTATAAATTATAATAACATTATCTTATATATAATTATATATATTATATATAAATTTTATATAATATTAAAATATTATATATAATATTAAAAAATTAATTTAAAATATATAATATAGTGAACCGGTCTGGTCCTAAAAAGCATAAAACCGGTGTTGGTCAGTTTTGGAATTAAGGGAACCGGTCCGTTCCACTGGTTCGGCTTGTCCGGTCCAGTTTTCAAGTTAATTTTTACACCCCTAGCCAATACAAGATGATAAATACAGCTAGATATAGAGTCAACATCCAAAAACGTGAAAGTCACAGCTTCCTAGCAAGTGTGTGTGCCACCCCATTTGCTTCCCTTTTGACATGCTTTATTTTTCAAGAGCAACTGTTAAGTGCCTCACGAATTACAGAAATCAGACAGCTGAATGGGCTATCAATTCCCTTCTTATTTAAAGAAGTTTCAACAACTTTTAGAGAGTCTCCTTACAAAATAACATATTGCAGTATCATCATTTTTGCTTGGAGATATTGCCACAGGACGTTTTTACCCCTGTTCCTAAAAACTGCTCTGCTAGGGCTTTGTGTTCATAGGGCTTAGCGCTGCTGCTTCGGAGAGGCTGCATGGCAGCCGCTGATGGCCACGTTTCTGGTCGTCAGTCCTTTGCCGAAATGGTTGCTACGACTCCACAGCCCCTACCTGATATACATGTTGCCTCTCGTGTGCCGAAAATCATGGACGGAGAAATATTTTTCCAGTTTTCAAAAGAGGAAATCAATCGTTCGTCTGAACCATTCTGTTACTCCATCGTGCTCAAGTTTCTTCGGCAAAGACCCTCCCTGGATGCTATCCGTGCATTTATCCACAGCCGTTGGGATCTGTCCTCTACCCCGGTGGTTTCTTCCATGAAACTTCCCCGTAATGTTTTTGTAAGGATGAACACGGAGGCTGATTTTGTGAAAGCTCTATCCCGTGAGTCATGCGAAGTGAATGGAGTGGCTTACCATGCGTTTCACTGGTCTCCAGACTTTAACGAAGAGCATGAACCTTCTAATGTCCCTGTGTGGATCTTACTCCCAGGGTTACCGCCTAACTTATACCAAGAATCATTCTTAAGAATTTTCTCTGCACCAATTGGACGGTTTATACGCAGGGACAATCTCACTCGTTGTGCGACTTGGACGGATGGGGCTAGAATATGTTTGGAGATGGATGTGGCTAAGAACCCATTCCTTATTTCTGGATAGGCACTCCTGGATTGCCAACTAGCCGAAAACAGGAAATTCTATATGAAACATTACCTGCGTATTGTGGAAAGTGTAGAGTGCAGGGGCAAAATGCAAAAACTTGTCGCGTGGGGAAAATCATGCATGGTGAGGAAAATCGTGGCAGTAAGAAATAAGAGCCAATTTCTGGTGGAAATACAAATGGGAACATGCAGGAGGGGGAGACGTCAAAATCTGCAGTCCCTAAGAACGAGGATGGTGAGGTTGCTAAAACGCAGGAGGTCATTACTGGAAATCAGACTACCAAGGAGTTAATGTCCTCTGTTCAGATGCTTAATGTTACGAAAGCAGAAATAATAGTTGAGAATGCAAATGGAGTGCTTGCGCCCAGTGATATTACAGACAGGGGGAGTTCGTGCCAAGTGCGGATGCAGGTAGTATTTTAACTCCTATTTTTTCTTTTAGTTTCCTAGAGCCCAACCCTCTGATATTGGAGGAATCTACTCCGGAAACTGACCTCTGTTTGGCAGATATTACTATGAATGAGAATCAGGAACCCATGTTAGATGATGTAGTTTCTGAGCCTGATCCTGAGATTCCCTCGCAAATTCTACCTCTGGACAAAGATTACCACTCACACGCTGAAGGCAAAACTAATAAAAAAAAAAATACCAGAAAAAGAAATTTGAGAAAGTGAGAAGTTCTCTTCGGGTCCTTACTCATTCCTCTACTTTGCCTTTATGAGTGACTCCATCATTGTTTGGAATGTCCGAGGCATTGGAACTTCTCGGCGTCGTTTAAAAAATTTAGTTGGTAAGTTCAAGCCTAAGATTGTAGCGGTGTTGGAACCGTTCCAGACTCGTGATAAAGCTCTTCGTTTGATGAACTTTTTACATCTTGATTCATTTATTTCTTATGTTGATGATGGTGGTAAAATTTGGATTTTTTGGGATAATGTTCTTGATATACAAGTGGTGCGGACAAGCTTGCAGTTTATTTCTCTTCGTGTGAATACAGGGTCTTATCAGTTCTTGTGTAATATTATTTATGCTAAGTGCAGCATGCATGAGAGGAAAAAATTGTGGGAGGAACTCAGTTCTCAAGCTATGGGTTCGGAACCTTGTTTATTTGCTGGTGACTTTAATATTATTCGTAATAGCTCAAGAGGAGGGGTGGTTGTCCCCATCCCAATGCCGCTATGGAGGATTTCTATGTCTGGATCCATCATGGTGGTTTGGTTGAAATGAAATCGAAAGGTAAAACTTATTCTTGGTCCAATGGATAGTTGGGTCTTGCTCGGTCTTGGGCAAAATTAGATCGGGTATTCATGGATGTTCCTTTGCTCTCTTCTTTCCTGAATGCTATTTGTTCCTATCTTCCGTGCACTACATCTAATCACTCTCCGATGGTTATTGAATTTAAGACGGATCCTTTCTCTTATGGCCCCTCGCCTTTTCATTTTCAACAAATGTGGGTGGACCATCCGCAGTTTTTAATGTGTGTTCTTCAGGTGTGGTCTGCGACTGTTGTTGGTCATAGACTCACTAAATTGGCAATCAAGTTGAAAAATACTAAGGTGGCTTTGCGGGAATGGAATAAACATATTTTCGGCTGTACCACTATGCATATTAATTCTCTTGAGAGTCACATTGAAGAGCTTGAAAGTAAATTACATCTAAGCTGGGATGAATCAACGGAGAGGGACCTTCTTATCTTGTCCTCGGAACTAGATACTTGGCTTCGTCGTGAAGATACAAGATTGGCTCAGATGTCTAAGCTAAAATGGCAGATGGAAGGTGATCGGAATATGAATTTTTTTCATGCTTGCCTTGCCAATAAACGGCGAAAAGAGTGGTGGAAATGAGTTGTTCGAATGAGATGGTCTTCAATTCACCGGAGAGTCTTCATCAAGGGGCAGTGGACTTCTTTTCTAATTTTCTGCAAGGCACGCCGAATAGACTATTACCTGATTTGTCGACACTTATTTCTCATGTTATTTCAGATTCTGATAGTTCTCTTCTATGCTCAGTCCCTACAATGAATGAGGTTTTCTCAGTTCTTTTTCTATTCGTCTAATAGTGCTCCGGGACCTATGGATTTGGTTCCGGTTTTTTCAAAAGTTGCTCGGAGGTAGTGAAAGAGGATGTCTTGGAAGCCATATCTGAATTTTTTGTATCTAAACAGCTCCCAAGATTTTTTACAGCTTCTTTTCTTGTCTTAATCCCAAAGGTTGATAATCCTTCTGGGTTTGATAAGTTCAGGCCTATCAGTCTCTGCTCGGTGTTTTATAAAATATGCTCCAAGATCATTGTTAATCGCTTGACAGGTCTCCTCTCACGGATAATATATTGGGAACAAGGCACTTTCATTCCTGGAAGAAGTATTTTTTATAATATTAGCATTACGCAGGAAATGGTTCATTCTATTAATAAGAAGGCCCATGGTGGTAATATCATGATTAAACTGGATATCGCTAAGGCTTATGATCGAGTGGACTGGTCTTTTCTTATAGAGGTTCTACGCTGTTTTGGCTTCTCTTCTAATTTTTGTGATCTTATCAGAACTTGTAATTCGACTCCATGGTATTCTATTATGATGAATGGTACTACTAAAGGCTTTTTTCAAGGGGGTCGTGGCTTACATCAAGGCGACCTCCTATCTCCCTATCTATTTATTATTCTCTAAGAAATTCTCTCTCGACTCATCAAGCAAAGTGTGGAGGCTCGAAAATTTGGTCAATTCTCGCAGGCTCGAGGTATGCCTATAATTTCTCATCTTATGTATGCTGATGCTTTTTTCTAATGGTAGCTCTAAAGCCATCAAGGAAATTTTAACTGTGCTCCATAAATATTCAAGCTGGTCGGGCCAATGCATTAACCATTCTAAATCTGCCGTTTATTGCTCTCAAAAAATTTCCTCAACTCGTAAGAGTCTATTATTAGGAATGACTGGATTTTCAGAAGGATCTTTCCCTTTCAAATATCTTGGCGTGCCTATTATTTTGGGTCGACTTAAATAAGTGTATTTGGAAGATATGGTGTCTAAAGTCCAAAAGAAAATATCAGGTTGCAAAATGAAAGTTCTTTCGGCTGGTGGTAGACTTATTTTATTGAGGCATGTTCTTTCTAGTATGGCTCTCCATCTATTTGTAGTTTTACAGGTTCTGCAAGCCAGTATCAAAACTCTTCATCATATGATGAGCACTTTTTTCTGGGGGGAGGTAAATGGTAAGAGTAAGAAAAAATGGGTGGCCTGGAATTCTTGCTTTCGTCCCGTGGAAGAAGGCGGTTTGGCATTAAGAAATCTTGATGATATGCAACAAGCCCTTCACATTCGTTTTGCTTACAATCTCATTCAAGGTAATTCTTTATGGGCTAATTTTTTTAAGAGTAAATATGTGGGTACCAAGCCTTGGGCTCTAGTTGACCCAACTAAGGGTACTAGGTTTTGGAAAATGGTTGCTAAAACTCTTCCTTTGGTTTTGGATAACACTAAATGGCGTCCAAAAGAAGGAAATATTTTCTTTTGGTATGATAAATGGCGGGAGAGAGGTCCTTTAGCTAATGAGATGCCTATTGTGGGTAATTATCTCCTTAAAGTTAAGGACTACAAATTATCTAATATTTGGGACGTGGATTTTATTCTCCAGTTAGTGGGCTCGGATAATCTGGATGGTATCTTAGAGGACATTTGTAAATCTAAACCTGTGTTGGACGTGTTGATATGGACAAAAAATGATAATGGACTGTTTTCTACCAAGTCGGCTTGGGATTGTGTTCGTATTAGAGGTGGCACCCTTGAAGGGCATTCTTGGATGTGACATAAAAGTCTTCCTCTGAAGATGTCCATCAATATGTGGAAAGCTTGGTATATGGCCCTAAGCGTGGATCATCATCTTCGCCGCATTGGCATTCCTATTACTTCTCGTTGTGACTATTGTGCTAATGGTCATTATGAAGACCAGAATCATGTTTTGTTTGCAGGTGATCTTGCTAGCACTATTTGGCATCTTTTGGGGCTAATCTTGGCATTCTGATCGATCGTAATTGGAAAGATACGGTGCAGACTTGGTTTCGCCGTGCGAAACCATCATCTCAAATTGGCATTATTGTTGGTGTTCTTCCGGTGGTTATTACTTGGCGACTCTGGCGGAGGCGTTGTCTGGCGCGTATGGAGGGACACTTTGAAACTGCCTCTGACATCATTCATTCTGTTCGTCGGTGGATTAGCCTTATTTGTCGTGATATGCATGCTAGTGCTCACATCTCTGGTTTTGATTTGCAGGTACTTGAGAGTTTGCATGTCCAGCCTAGTTTCCCTCACGTTCGGCGTTGCAAAGCTATTAAATGGCAAAGGCTTCCGGCGGGTTGGGTTAAATTGAATACAGATGGTAGTAGTTTGGGTAATCCGGGAGCCTCTGGCGTAGCTGGGATTATTAGAAATGATCACGGTAAGTTAATTCATGCTTTTTCTTCGTTCACTGGTACAGGTTCTAATAATCAGGCAGAGCTTTTAGCTCTACTTCATGGACTCCAGGTTTGTAAGTCTTTATCCCTCAATTATGTAGAAATTGAACTTGATTCTATGACTGTTATTTCTTGGTGGAGAAGGAAAAGATGTGGGGTTTGGTATTTGGAGAATTTCTAGGAAGAAGTTCTTGATATTATGAGTTCCATGACTTTTTCTATTAATCAAGTTTTTCGAGAGGGAAATCAAGTTGCAGATGGAGACTCCCCGAGTTTTGCGGGGCCTTATTCGCATTGACTATTCCGGGATGCCTTCGCTTCGTATTATTTAGTCTCGTTTGTCTTTTACTTGTGATTTTGTCGTTTTCATTCTTTTTCATCTGGTTTGGTTTCTTTAGGCATGCTGGGTTTTGTTTGTACCCCAAATGTTTGTTTTGTAACCACGGTTTTCTTCCGCCACAAGTGAGGGTTATTAATAAATTTGGGGAGGGGTCACTGTTGGACCGGTGACCCTAACTCTTCTATAAAAAATTAAAAAAAAAAAAACATACTACAGATTGGCAACTTTGCTTATAAGCAACCTGAAAGGGACTCCATTTTTCAATCAAATGAATATGTAATTGGATGATATAACGATCGAAATTAAGTACAAGAATGAAAAAGTTCATTTATGTTAGCGAGGGAGTAATCTGTCTAAAACCCAAACTACAGAAACTATTTTAGTATTTAAATAAAAAACATAAACACAAAACTAAACTAGAAAGTTTAAAAAAAAAAAAAAATTGTTTCAAATGCTCTCCCCATTCAGCAAGGGGGATGGTGGCCCTGCGGGTGAGTCCCCTAACCTAGTCCTCCTTCGGCCACCTTGATGGCCATCGCAGGCCATGTCTGTGATGGCTCCCTCCGTCACCGTCCTCTACCACCCGACATTTTTCTTTGCTTTAAAACGGATTACAATATATATATATATATGTTTTTATATTTATATTATGTTTATTTTGAATTCTTTTATGTTTGTGACTTTTTAAGTAATTTCTTACATTTTATACAAATTTAAGGGTTTTATAAAAGTGGCACGCAGGTCATTGGGACACCTATTCCATGATGATATAGGTGTTGACGTGGCACTTATAACGGTTTTTTGTGAATTTTTTTATGAAATGATTAATAAATAATAATAAAATCGTTTGAATTAATATATTTTATTAGGTCTTGAAAAATTAGAATAAAAAAATTATAAAATTATTTGAATTATATTTTTATTTTAAAATTTAAAACAAATAAAATATATAATTTGTTTGTAGTCTAATCGATTGAGCTGAAGAATCTCGCAGGCCCAATGGCCCATAAACCCTCAATTCCGAAGGGCGCGGTGGCACTAACTCCTGGAAAGCCGACAAAAAAAAAATAATAATAATAAAGAAATTTATTTTATTTTAGTTTATTTATTGTTTTATTTTCCCTAAAATGCCCCCTCTCTATCCTCGCCTCCAAACCTGTAATTTTCCCTTCTCAACCCGCATACTCTCTTCCTCTTCTGCCCTTCCAAATCCAAACCCTTCCTCTTTCACCTCTCCATCTTGCCCTTCCTCTCACCCAATTTCCGATTTTCTCCCGTTACCCGCCAAATCCCCCCTTACCCCTGATTTTCAAATTTCCTCGTTTCCCTTTCAAAATTTTCCTCCCCGTTTTCTCTCACTTTCTTCCCACCCCTAGTTCTCAATTCTCGTTTGGATCTATGGATTAGAGCGTCCTGGCTTCTGTTTTTGAGGTTTTAAGGGAGATTCAGTTCCCGTTTTCACGTGTTCAGTGCTTCTGAAGATGTAATTTTGGATTTGGAGTTAAGGTTTCCACGAGTCAAGGTATTTCTTTTTCCTTTGACTTTCATTGTTTTTGTTTAATGAATTGTCTTTTTTTTTTCGTGATAATTTTGTGTTTTGGGCTGTTGTTTTGTGTTTAGTCCTTGTTTTTTGCGGTGACTGTGATTTGGTTTGTGTTAAAGTGTGTTCCTTTTGAGGCTAGTTGCTATACCTCGGGAGCTGGATAGCTTAGTTCTTTTTTAAACTGCGCAAGAATCAAGTTGTAGTTTTTTTATTGATTTTTTCTTCTTAGGCTTGTTTTGATTTCAATTGAGGTTTTGGTGAGCAGGCTCATTTAGTGTAGTTGAAAAAAGCTCTTTCTTTATGAGTGGATTATCACTTTTCAGGGTTTGAAATTTTGAAAAGTAAAGAGTTGCAAGTATTATGATGGGTCGATTGTGATGTTTTGATTTAGCCTAATTGAATAAAGCTTATTTTGCAAATAAATCATCTGTTTTGATGTTTGCAATTTGACGAATAGAAGAGGTTTAAGAGTTATTCAGGGTGGATTGCAAAGTTTGGTATGTCTGTTTATGCAGTATTTTTTTCCAAGAATTGATACTGGATCTTAAAGAGATGTTGCGTTATGTATTTGTTATAATAAAATCGTTTTTCTTGCAGGCATTCTTCAGTGAGTCATAAGGTGTTTGTTTCCAACTATAAATTGGTAGTTTGTACAGGAGGCCAGGAGTTGTGCTTTTATTTTTTATATACTGTGATTGATTAAGTCAATGGCTAATCATGATTTGATTCTTGGGCAAAGTCACAACTTAGGCCTTGGGCAGAATCAGCAGTTGGTGCTAGACCACAATCATAATCTGGGGCATGGGCAGAACCATGAGTTGGAATTGGGACAAGCCCATGAACATCACTTGGGTTTGGGACAGACCCATGACCATGAACTGGGTTTAGGACATGCACATGACCACGAATTGGGCTTAGCGCATGACCATGACCAAGAAGAGGATGGTGGTCACAGTTATGTTCATGAGAATGACTTAGGTATGGATCGGAAACCCGATCATGATGATCATGAGTTGGCTCTTACTGGACAGAATCATGAATTAGCTTTATCTGAGAACAATGAGCTTGGTGTTTCTGAAGACCAAGACCTTGATGAAAATCTTGATCTAGCTATTGATGCAAGCCAGGAAATGGGGATTGAGCATGTACAGGATCTGACCATTCACGAATCCCAACTTGTAGTCTATTCCAGTCCTGTAATCCAGGCTCGTTCAATTGTTGCTAGTCCTAATTATGAGCTGTCGGTGGGGCAAGAGTTCCCTGATGTTAAGAGCTGTCGAAGAGCATTGAGAGATACAGCTATTGCACTTCACTTTGAAATGCAGACCATAAAATCTGACAAAACCCGTTTTACCGCCAAATGTGCTACTGAAGGATGCCCCTGGCGCATTCACGCTGCAAAGCTTCCTGGGGTTCCAACTTTCACGATCAGGACAATCCATGAGGCTCATACATGTGGAGGAATTTCTCATCTTGGCCATCAGCAAGCCTCAGTTCAGTGGGTTGCAACCTCTGTGGAGCAACGGCTTAAAGAGAACCCTAATTACAAGCCAAAGGAGATACTGGAAGAAATTCACCGGGTTCATGGTATCACCTTATCTTACAAGCAGGCTTGGCGAGGCAAGGAGCGAATCATGGCTGCTATGCGTGGATCCTTCGAAGAAGGGTATCGTTTGCTTCCACAATACTGTGAACAGGTTAAACGGACAAACCCGGGGAGTATTGCATCTGTTTATGGAAACCCAACTGATAGCTGCTTTCAGCGTCTCTTCATATCATTTCAGGCATCAATTTACGGTTTTCTCAATGCTTGTCGACCACTTCTTGGGCTTGATAGGACATATTTGAAAAGCAAATATCTCGGGACTTTGCTTCTAGCTACTGGTTTTGATGGTGATGGCTCTCTGTTTCCTCTTGCGTTTGGTGTTGTTGATGAGGAGAACGATGAAAATTGGATGTGGTTTCTATCCGAACTTCACAACCTGCTTGAAATTAATACTGAAAATATGCCGAGGCTTACCATTTTGTCAGACAGGCAGAAGGGGATTGTTGATGGAGTAGAAGCAAATTTTCCGACTGCATTTCACGGATTTTGTATGCGTCACTTGAGTGAGAGCTTTCGCAAGGAGTTTAATAACACAATGCTTGTCAACCTTTTATGGGAGGCTGCTCATGCTCTCACGGTGATTGAATTTGAAGCAAAAGTTTTAGAGATAGAAGAGATTTCACAAGATGCCGCATATTGGATCCGAAGAATCCCCCCTCGATTATGGGCTACAGCCTACTTTGAGGGAACACGCTTTGGGCATTTAACAGCCAACATAGTTGAGTCATTAAATACTTGGATTTTGGAAGCGTCTGGGCTTCCAATAATTCAGATGATGGAGTGTATTAGAAGGCAGCTAATGACTTGGTTCAATGAGCGCCGAGAAACCAGTATGCAATGGACATCAATACTTGTTCCTTCTGCTGAGAGGCATGTCGCAGAGGCTCTTGAGCGTGCTCGCACATACCAGGTTCTTCGTGCTAATGAAGCTGAATTTGAAGTCATATCTCATGAAGGAACAAACATTGTTGACATTCGGAATCGGTGCTGCCTTTGTCGGGGCTGGCAGTTGTATGGTTTGCCCTGTGCACACGCTGTGGCAGCACTTCTCTCTTGCAGGCAGAACGTCCATCGATTTACTGAGAGCTGTTTTACGGTTGCTACCTATCGCAAGACATACTCGCAAACCATACATCCCATTCCAGATAAATCTCTATGGATAGAGTTAACTGAGGGGGATCCAAATGCTAGCAAGAGTATTGAAGTTCTTATTAACCCACCCAAATCACTTCGGCCACCTGGACGACCAAGAAAGAAGCGAGTTCGAGCAGAAGACCGCGGCCGTGTGAAGCGAATTGTGCATTGTAGCCGTTGCAATCAGACAGGTCATTTTAGAACAACATGTGCAGCACCCATATAAATTGATGTTGACAATTAGGTCAGTGTTATAAAAATAAGCTTGTCCACTGTGCAAAAGATTTCTTTCGTTATTTCCGATTATTTAAGTAGTTACCTATTAGTTAGCTTGGGAAGTAAATGTTGTATCTCTCTCTTTTTAACAGTCCTTTGCGAATGTTCAACGCGATAATTCAATAACATTTCATGGATGTAGCTTGAATTTTTCTTGAGATCGTTTCTTTGGTGTTGTGCAATTTTTGGATAGCTGGCCTCATTTTGTAACACATCTGATAATGCGTGATAAAACTGAGAATAGCTCATTTCGGAGAGCACCTCTAAATAAAGGATAGACAAGGAAATAAGATTTGACTACTTTTTGCATGAAGCTTGTAGAGCCTCTGGCTCCTTAGAGCACTCCCAATGGATCATTCTTCTTCCAATTCTTTAAAATACATCACTAAAACTTACTTTTTGTATTTTACATATTGACTTTTATAATATATCATACATCAGCTTATCTATTTTTTCTTCATATTATTTAAATTTTATACTTTTTAATTTTTTTATTCATTTCAAATATTTTCTCTAACTACCAATGATATCTTCATATCTTATGATATTTGTAATATCTCTCTATATACAATGTCATATAATTATGTTCTATTTTAAATTAATCCAAATTTATAAGCTAAACCAAAATATAAATTCATTCAAAAAATAAAAAGAATGAGATTATATAATGAAAATATTCTCAAAGTATATTATGAGAATATTCATTCTTGATAATTATAAAAGAATATTCTTAAAAAAATTGAGTTACTATTTTTTTAAAAAAAACAAATTGAGTCAAAATCCGACAAATAACTTTTTTTTAATTTATGTCAAAATCTCTTTTACAAATTTATGAACATTGAAGCAATATGAACCTTGAAGCTTAAATATGAACATTGAAGATGGAGGGTCAGACTATAAATCAGTACGAGACTATAGAAGGTTGAGGTTGAGAGAGGCATGCAGAAGGAAAGAGAAATTAATTAAAAATGTTTATAATGATGAACAAAGTTCTCTACATCTAGCGGTTTCTGTAGATGAATGTAAAAGTCTCTTTAAAATAAAAGATCCAATAATGAAAGGCAATTTTGAGAGCATCTCTTTCTATTTTAAAGAAAAATATATTATAGAGTCCTCTTTATTATATACAGTGAAGTCTTAACAAAGTTATCCCACGGCCTAGATTAAGAGTTTACTAAAATAACTTAAATGAGAATTACTTTGGGCCCAAGCCCATTCATTCACTACAACTAATATTCAATTAAAAGAAGATAAGAAGGCCCATGGCCGTATGGTTGGAGTCAACTTCACTCTGTCAAGTACTTTATTGCCTTTCACAATCTCAAGCGTGACAAATCCTTCCCCTTCAAAGCACAGTAAATCTTAAAAAGCTGTTGAACTTTTGGAATCCTAGTGCGTCCACCCCTGGGTCAAACCGTCAAAAATGAGGATTTTCATTTTACAAGCCAGCCATTCCATTGCCTAATCTCGCCTACTGTAGATCGAGCTCCACAAAGAAGAAAGAGACTGCACCTAAACCTGCGGCAGCTACCATTGCCAATGTAACAAATGCGACTGTTAACAGTAAAATTTGGCTGCTTCCACTCATCCTTGTATGATAAAGCCCATGAACACTCAAACCCTCAATAATCAACCCGTTAATGACTGAATTACCTCCCCTGCCCTCACCCGACTTGCTTAACACTCGACCAACCTCAAAATTTCTACTAAACTTCCATATAAACACACCAAACCCAAGAGTGTTAAGAGAAACACCCTTAACACCCATTTTATCAAACACAGTTTCTACATATTTCCGATACACATCAAAAGCAAGAGCAACCAAAACAGAATTACCTATTTTATCAAGCACAATAGCAGCCAGCCGACATTCAACAACCCTGTTACTGTAATTTTGTCATGTGGGATTTGGGGTTGAGCCTTGTGGAATCTGCAGTGGGGCATCGAAGGAATAGCTGTTCAGGAGTAACGGTTTCAACGGCTCTTCAATACGGTGCGTTCAGTATTAAGTAAAACGCTGTGTTACAAAGGGTTGAGTTTTAATGAAACGGTTCGTTTGAATTGGTGGTAGCTTATAGAAATAAGCTTAGACGGCGTCGTTTTGTCTTTCTTCTTTAATTGGGAAGCTTTTCCCGAGTTGTCTGTTATTTCTGTTAGAGTTTTTCTATAAAAAGGGGCGCGATTGTGTAATCGGGGATGATTGTTCTTCTGTAAACAGTCTTTGTAAGGAGCTTGGAGATTGCTCGAAAGTCTCTCTCGTTTACTTCAATAAGATTGTGATTTCAATCTTCCATTCTGAGTATTTCCATTCCTGAGTTTGTGACATTCTAAGGTTCTGAGTATTTGTATGAAGCGGAATTGACAGATTCGTGAAGATTAAGGAGGAAGAAGAAGAAGGTACATAACAATTGGTATCAGCAGTAGGCGATCCTTACATCAGAGATTTCTATGGCAGAAGGAACGCGTGGCGCAATTAAAGGTCAGCAGGATGCATCTCAGAAACAGTATGAAGCAGTCCAATTACAGCTTCAACATCACCAGCACACTATCTCAGGGATAACAGAAAGGTTAGATCAACTTTCCGATATGTTGCGCTCTGTTGTGGAATCTGTGAATGACATATCTCATTTGGATAGAGAGGTATCTCGCGATAGAGATCAACCTCCTAGAACTCATGAGGGAAAAGGTGGATTTCAGAAAGGAATTAGGTTGGATTTTCCTCATTTTAATGGTCTTGATCCTGCAGGATGGATCTTTAAAGCTAATCAATACTTTGATTGCTTTCAAGTACCTTTTCATCAAAAGTTAGGCATTGGTATGGTACCAAAATGCCTTGGATTCGGGCCAATTTAACTCTTGGGAGACCTTGGTGGTGGCTATGCAAACTAGGTTTGGACCATCAGCATTTGATGATCCAATGGAGGCTTTAATGCGATTGAAACAAACTAGTTTTGTTGGTCTGTATACCACTCAATTTGAGGCATTGTCTAACAGGCTGAAAGGCTTGTCTGATAGACATAAAATGAGTTGTTATATCAGTGGCTTGAAAGATGACATTAGAATCCCTGTTAAAATGTTTAATCCCATGAATTTAGGAGCTGCCCTTGGCTTGGCCAAGCTACAAGAAGAGTATGTGTTGTCTTCAAGGAAACCTTGGAGACCAAATCCTCATTTTGCTGAGAAATGGCCAGTTAATCAGAATGCACTTAAAGATCTTGGTGAGGAAGGCAGCAAGAATGCTCTTCCTTGGAAGAAAGTGAATGCCTCTCACATGGATGAGAAGAGAAGGAAGGGTTTATGCTTTCATTGTGAAGAAAAATGGAATCCCAATCATGTTTGTAAAAAGCCTAAGGTTTACTTCATTCAAGCTGATGTTGATGACTTAAACCAGTCTGATTGTGAAGGGCCTTTGTGTATCGAAGATGCAGAACCAGATCCTATAGTTGTTGATACCTTAGAAGTGTCTGTTAATGCTATTTCTGGTTCTATTAGTGCTAATGCTATGAGATTACATGGATGTGTAGGTTCTTGTGCTGTTGAAATTTTAGTAGACTCAGGGAGCACACATAATTTTGTGGATCCTATAGTGGTCCAGGGGGCTAAATTGAGAATACACCATGCCTCTAGTTTGCAAGTCAGAGTGGCCAATGGTGAGAAGATTTTGAGTCAAGGTTGTGGAATGGAGACATTTAAGATTCAAGACTCTAGATTTTCTGTGCCTTTCCACGTTCTGGCTTTGGGAGGATGTGATGTTGTCCTCGGGGTTCAATGGTTGAAGACCTTGGGTTCTATTACTTGGAATTTTGTTGATATGTCCATGCAGTTTGAGTCGAATGGTAAATTGGTACACTTACAAGGGTTAAACTGTGCCAGTATACAAATGATGTCTGGCATCTCAGGCTTTAAGTCCCCTTTTGTGAATAAACAGGGTTGGTTGTTGCAGTTGATCCCTGTTGAGCAGCACAATGAGGAGGTTTGTGTAACAGGACCCATGACTGACTTACTCAAGGAGTTCACTGATGTTTTTGCTGAACCTGTGGGGCTGCCTCCAAGAAGAGCCTTTGATCATCCCATCATCCTCAAGGAGGGTGTTTCTCCTATTTCAGTTCGACCATACAGGTATCCCCATTATCAAAAATCTGAGATTGAAAAAATTGTCAATGACTTGCTATAATCTGGTGTGGTCAGGCCTAGCCAAAGTCCATTTTCTTCTCCTGTATTGTTGGTCAAGAAAGCTGATGGAACTTGGCGTATGTGCATCGACTATAGGGCCTTAAACCAGGAAACTATCAAAGACAAATTTCCAATTCCAGTTATAGATAAATTGCTGGATGAATTGTTTGGGGCTAGAATTTTTTCCAAGTTGGATTTAAGAGCTGGATACCACCAGATTCGAGTGAGGGAAGGGGATATTCCAAAAACAGCTTTTAGAACTCATGAGGGCCATTATGAGTTCTTAGTGATGCCCTTTGGCCTCACTAATGCCCCTGCTACATTTCAAGGTTTAATGAACCATATTTTCAAGCCTTTCTTGAGAAGGTTTGTCTTGGTTTTTTTTTATGATATTCTCATATACAGTAAGGATATGGCTGAGCATCTATTGCATGTAAAGACTGTTTTGAGTACATTAAGACAACATACTCTTTATGCCAAGATGTCCAAGTGCAAGTTTGGAGTACAAGAAGTTGAGTATTTGGGCCATATCATATCTGGGAATGGAGTACAAACAGATCCAGCAAAGACTGCAGCTATGGTGAATTGGCCTATTCCTACAACCTTGAAGTCTTTGAGAGGTTTTTTAGGATTAACAGGCTACTACAGGAAATTTATCAAGGCCTATGGGTCTATAGCAGCTCCCTTAACAAATTTGTTGAAGAAAAATTCTTTTTGTTGGAATGATAAGGCTGCTGTTGCTTTCGAATTGTTGAAAACAGCTGTTAGCAACCCTCCTGTTTTAAGGTTGCCTAACTTCACAAAGGTCTTCACCATTGAGTGTGATGCTTCTAGTATGGGTCTTGGGGCAGTCTTGATGCAAGAGTCTCAACCCATAGCTTTTTATAGCAAAGCCTTGAAAGGGAAAGCTTTGTTATTATCAACACAAGAGAAAGAATTGTTGGCTTTAGTATCAGCTGTTCAGAGATGGAGACCCTATCTGCTGGGCCATTCCTTTCAGATTAAGACTGACCAACAAGCTCTAAAGTTTTTGGTGGAACAAAAAATTGGTACTGAGGCACAACATAAATGGGTTTCCAAACTCATTGGTTATGATTTTACTGTGCATTATAAGCAGGGCAAGGAAAATTTGGTTGCTGATACCCTTTCAAGGAAAGATGAGCAGGAACAAGCTGTGATAGCTATGATTTCTTTTCCCAATCCTTTGTGGATTGAAGAACTCAAGCAGAGTTATTCTTCATGTCCTGACTATGTTGAATTGGTTCCTAAGTTACAGCAAGGTCAACAAGGGCCAAAACACTTTTCTATTCAACAAGGGTTGCTACTCAGAAAAGGGAAATTGGTAGTTGTTCCCTCTTCATCTATTCTGCCTAAGATATTGCAATACATTCATGACAATCCACAAGCTGGTCATGTGGGTTATCACAAGACTCTTCAAAGGGCACGAAGGGATTTTTGGTGGCCAGGCATGAGGAAGGATGTGAGGAAATTAGTCAAGGAATGTGAAATCTGTCAAGTCAGTAAAAGTGAGAATGTGAAGTATCCTGGGTTGTTACAATCCTTACCTGTTCCTGACTCTCCATGGCTTGATATCTCCATGGACTTCATTGAGGGTTTACCCCTTTCTAATGGCCTTTCTGTAGTGCTGTCTGTGGTGGACAGGTTGACTAAATTTGCTCATTTCTTTCCTCTCTCCCATCCTTACACAACTGTTAAAGTAGCTCATGTGTTTTTTGATGGGGTTTTTAAGTTGCATGGTCTACCTAGATCTATAGTTTCTGACCGAGATGCTGTTTTTACAAGCTCTTTTTGGAAGCAACTATTTCACTTGCAAGGTGTTTCCTTGGACTTTACATCCTCAATCTGATGGCCAAACAGAAGCATTAAATAAATGCTTGGAAGGATATTTGAGATGTTACTGCAGTCAACAACCAAAGTCTGGTCTTCATGGTTGGTTATGGCTGAGTGGTGTTATAACACTACTCTACACTCTTCTATTCAGATGACTCCTTTCGAGGCTCTTTATGGTTATGAACCACCTAAGCTTCTCTCTTATGTGCCTGGAATTTCCTCCAATCATGCTGTTGATCAGCAGTTGAGAACAAGGGATGAATTGCTCAGGTTATTGAAGGAGAATATGGCAAAGGCCCAACACAGGATGAAGTTTTTTGCTGATAAAGGGAGAACAGAAAGATCTTTTCAGGTTGGTGATTGGGTTTCTTAAGACTGCAGCCTTATAGGCAAAAGACTGTGGCTATGCGCCACAACATGAAATTAGCTCCAAGGTTTTATGGGCCATTCCAAATTCTGCAGAAGGTGGGGTCAGTCGCTTACAAACTTGATTTACCATCATCTTCAAAAATCCACCCCGTTTTCCATGTTTCTTGTTTAAAAAAGAAAGTGGGGCAGCATGTCATTCCTTTGCCAACCTTGCCTCCAACTGATTCTAGTGGTCTTTTGCAACCTGAGCCACGAGAAATCATTGATCGCAGACTACAGCAGAAGGGTAACAAAGCTATGACTGAAGTGTTGGTGAGTTGGGTAGGGGCTGCTCCTGAGGATTCTTCTTGGGAATGTTTGTGGAAATTGAGGCAACTGTATCCCCATTTGGTGGGTACCGTTTTATAAAATGTCATGTGGGATTTGGGTTGAAGGCCTTGTGGGCAAGTCCTTTGAGAGGGGGAGAATGTCATGTGGGATTTGGGGTTGAGCCTTGTGGAATCTGCAGTGGGGCATCGAAGGAATAGCTGTTCAGGAGTAACGGTTTCAACGGCTCTTCAATACAGTGCGTTCAGTATTAAGTAAAACGCTGCGTTACAAAAGGTTGAGTTTTAATGAAACGGTTCGTTTGAATTGGTGGTAGCTTATAGAAATAAGCTTAGACGGCGTCGTTTTGTCTTTCTTCTTTAATTGGGAAGCTTTTCTCAAGTTGTTTGTTATTTCTGCTAGAGTTTTTCTATAAAAAGGGGCGCGATTGTGTAATTGGAGATGATTTTTCTTCTGTAAACAGTCTTTGTAAGGAGCTTGGAGATTGCTCGAAAATCTCTCTCGTTTACTTCAATAAGATTGTGATTTCAATCTTCCATTCTGAGTATTTCCATTCCTGAGTTTGTGACATTCTAAGGTTCTAAGTATTTGTATGAAGCGGAATTGACAGATTCGTGAAGATTAAGGAGGAAGAAGAAGAAGGTACATAACAAATTTGTAGCAGTTGCAATTGCTACTACAAAAATCCCACCACCAGGAAGTTGAACATCAGTAGCTTAAATAGGGTTGAAATCAATCAACTCCGCAAACCCATATTTGGCCATTACAGAGATTGTCAGATCCATTTCGCCAGATTCTGTTACAATGTGTCAGGCAATTTATTTCCATGGGAAGTTCACATCAAAGGCAACCATGATAGCAATTGTGGAAGAGCAAACAAATGCCGCAAAGCTTGATAATCCAGATCCTATAGAAGCTATTCCATCCCCAAGAATATCAAGTTTAATTTAGCTTATTTGGAGAGGCCAAACTCTCCTCCAGTCCTCAAGGCTAATCTACCCAGCTTAAGGACCCCTGGGCTCAAAAGGAGGAGCCCTTTATCAGTCCTGAACGACGTGTGGGCCTCCCATCCTAGATACATCCCGTACTCGCGGGAGTGGAATCCGACGAATTATGTACTGATAAAACAGATTCAAATACATCCTTGATGATTAAACAAGATCAGATAAGAGATCAAGTTCAAATCGCTAGCCCAAGCCTAATTCAAATGAGGGATAAGGTTGTTACAAAGGCAAGAACTCCCAACCCTTATATATATGAGGAGAGAAGCATTAGTCAAGTAAGTGAATAGAATCTTTGTTCTTTACATAACTTAAATAAGTCGTCTGACTTAGGCATCAGAGACGTTTTGATACCCTTCAAGCCTTTTTCGATTAACGTGTTGTAGGTTTGCGACAAGCGTGTGCAGGGGTGCAAAACACGTCCAAAACAGTTGGCGTCGTCTATGGAATTATTTTTTTCCACACCAAAACGTGCTTTTCGAATGCCTGCCACCACGTGCTCTCAAGCAGCCACAGATCAAGAAGCGACATCCACAAGCATGGAGAATATACTAGCAAAATTGGAGGATAAGCTAAAGAAGGCAATGGAGGAGCTGGAGGCACTACAGCATGAAAACGAAGCCCTAAAGCACAGGAACATGACATTAGGGGAAGATGTTGTGCCAAGAAAAGTTGATAGGGCAAAAGCAGAGTCATAAAGCACGGGCAGACCACTCAACAATGATGAGGAAAAGAAGAAAATGCACCACGATCTATGGAGCCTCATGGACAAATACAAATAAATGGCACGAAAGATAGGTGCCTCTTCTTCGGTGGACTAGCTTCTCACCAGCATGGACCTGTCGTATAGTGTAGAAATTATGACAGTACCACTTCTACCAAATTTCAAGGTCCTATTGGTGGAAATGTATGACAGATCCAAAGACCCTGTTAACACCTGGAAACTTTTAAAGCACATATGACGCTCCACGGATTTCCTGGTGAAATTGTGTGCTAAGCATTTCCTTTGACACTGAAGGTAGCTACACGTGGATGGTTTGGAGAGCTGCAATTGGGATCCATAGAGAACTTTGAGGAGTTAGGAAGGCAATTCTTGACCCGATTCATGACGAGCAGGAGCAGGAGGAGACTGGCCGCATACCTACTATAACAGCCCGCCAGAAATTCAAGGAATGGATTTCTTTAGGCTTTAGGAACCTCGTGAAAACCTGAAAGTTTTCACTAATCGACTTAATCATATAGGTTTTAGTCTATAAGTGTTGCCACTCACTATGGTGCCAAAAGTGCAATTTTATTTATTTTAGGTACTAGAAGTGTCAAAATGGGATACGATTTGCACCATTAGTTTCGTTTGAATATTTAGGATTTTATTGCTCAATAAACTCATTTTTAGTTTTCGGACGAAAAGTTTGTACGAAAACTCATTTTGATTATTTCAAAACATTTCGAAACCGAAATTTGATAAAATATTTGCACCCTAAGGTTAGTATAATTATTTAGGATTTTAAAGTGTAAAGTTTTTTTTTTCACTTTTTTAGAGGTACTAATCTCGATAGTAGTATAAGTGCAGTATTTTCAAGCTCACATTGTGAAATATCCAAATTAGGTTAGAGAAGTCTTATTTGGACACTTGGCAAGATCCTAGTCACACTTGGTGAATAGTATTGGATACTTGGCACCAAGAGGAACCCTGAGATAGAAATGTGAAGGAAATCAAGCATTGAGATCATGCCATCTAAGCAAAACATTATTTCATCCAATCATCCATTTGTGCCAAACCACAAAGGGTTTCAATCCTAGTGAAATTTCAAATACTTCGCATCCAATTGAAACTCTAAAAATTTGGTTGAAACCAAAACCCTAAACGGTTTCCCCAAACCCAAAATTTGCTTCCAAACCCTAAATAGTTCCGGTTTCTAACTTAGTGTTTAATCACTTGATTAAAGCACTTTCACATGCTATTAACCACTCAAATTCATGTTATGACATCATTATTCAATCCTTTAAATCTTGGAAATTTTATTGGGCCAAGAAAAATTGTATTTGAGCTTGATAGCAACCCAAACACTAGCCAAACCCTATTTAAATCCCAAATTGAAGCGCATTTGGTTAAGGCCCACGAAATTGAGCTACCTTCACAAGGCTTGTGGAAGAAATTTTCCCCACCAAACACTGCCCAAAGCAGCCCCAATTTGTACTTGTTGTGAAGCCAAAAGGCCACCTCACCACCACCCTTCACAAGGAAGCTTCATTTTCTGAAAATCACTCACTATTGCCCACGATTTTCCCCCTTGTTTTGGCTAATACAACCATCACTCAAGTGTCATTCACAGCTCTCTCATCAAACCTCAGTTGTGTAAGGAGGCATCCAAGTCCATTCCCTTTCATTTCATCCATTTCCATCACTTTTCTTGGAGAGAAACCTAAAGGTTCTATCAAACACTTTTCCTAAGTCACTTTTTTCTTGCCCTTTTTGAAGCCTTTTTAAGTATTTTATCATGAAGTTCCCTTCACAAGAGTTGTTCCTCTCCGAATCTAGTTTCTGTGGATAACTTTTTTGTTGATTTTAATGGTCATTTGATTGATCAAAAATTGTTTTAAGCTTGGAATGGTCATTCTGAGTGATAAACTGGACATTGCTTGTTAGTTTGGTATTTTTGACCAAGCTGCTGGAAAGATCTTGGTCTGATTTTTTTATGGAGTGTATTTAACATGTGTACATGAAGTTTTGATGAGGATTTATTGCATGTTATAAGATTTTGATGAAACTTTTTTCTTAGATCTGAAATGTTGGAAACTGGAATGAGTAAAATAGTTTCTGGTTTGTGAAAACTTAGATCTTTTGTGGTGAAATCATCCTCCAATGGTTTTGCTATTTTTATATAATGATCCTAAGTCTTTGATCTACATGTTAAGATGTTATTTTGGAGATTTTTTGTGTTGGTTTTAAAGATATGAGTTCTTATGCATGAAGAGACTCGGTTAGGTCACAGATTTGAGGTTTTTGGGTATGTGGTTGTTTTGATGCAAATATGGATAACCATGTGATCTTGACTTTAATGCTTGTATCTACTCTAGGGCTTGATTTTAAACCATTTGACGTTTTTGGTTTGTGATTTTTGTCCTAGTATGTTTCAGATCAAAGGATTTGATAAAAAAATGAAACCTTAAGGCAATCGGTTTTTAGTATAAGTGTTGAAGCTGAAAGTTTGGTGTAAGATCTTGTGATTTTGTGATGTTTGCTTGATGATTCAAAGCATGATAATTCTTAGAAGTGTGTTATGAATATGTTGGAAGTGTATTTTTGAGCTTTTAGAATTCTTGAATTTGTTTTAAAAAGAGACAAAATCTTGAGAATCAAAGGTTATGTTTTTAGTTAAAGCTTGGAGCTTTGTTTTAAAAATATTTTTGTAATTTTTGTGATTTTTGTAAAGTGAGTTTTGTTGATTGATCTTGCATGATTTTTAAACATAGGATGTGACCATCCATTTTGCAGTATTTCGGTTTTAAGCATGAGGAATGAGGTTGATAGAATTGCAACAAAATTAAGAGTTTCTACCTTTGAAGGTTTGTGTTTGTGATAGTTGTGAAGTGTTTTAAATTTTTCTAATTAGATATTTATATTTAGGACAAAATTCACACAATGAATGTAAATTTTGGTGAGTTTTGGAGTTATGATGTAAAATTCTTAAGTTAGGCGTAAATTGATCATTTTTCCACAAATAGAGGGCAAAAAGGTAAGTTTACTCTAAGATGGTATTTTTATGTTTCTAAGTTATTAGTGATGATGTTTCTAATGTTTAGAAATTGATACTAACAGTTTCTCATGTTTTACGCATTTTTCTCAGTAGCGCAACGATCATTGTAATTTAGTTTCTAACTTACTATCAGATTATTGTATATGTATATTGGCAAGAGACTATTGTTTATGCTCTTTTGTTATCATATATGTCATGCTATGCCATATTACTACATATTTATCTGTTATATAAAATATTCTGTCACACAATGTTTATATGGTACACCTTAAATTATGTCATTCAATGTTTATCTGTTACACATTATATTTTGCCACATAATGTTTATCTGTTACACATTATGCCATGCCATGTAATGTTAATATGTTACACGTTAGGACATATCACGAAACATTTGTTTGTTTCACGTTATGCCATGTCACGAAACGTTTCTCTGTTTCATGTTATGCATGTCATGAAATGTTTGTTTGTTACATGTTATGCCATGTCACAAAATGTTAGTTTGTTTCATGTTACGTCATGTCATTCGTCTTACGTACATGTCATGTTACGTTAAGTCAAGTCAAGTCATCTATCCTTTCGTTTCATGTCACGTTATGTCTCGAGTACAATTTGTGTATGTCGAAAACAATATTTTTCAAGTCTACTCATGTTACATCCACGTACAGTCTAGGGGTGGTGGCAGGGCGGGCAACCCCGCTCCACCCATGCAAGGGCGGGGTCCCCTGCCCCGCATCTAGGGCCCCTAGCGGGGGTGGGTGGCGGGGATGGCCCAACCTTGCCCTGCATTTTCCCCGCCCTGCCCCTGGTTGCATTTTTATATATATAATATATGTAAACATAAATATATATTTATATTTTACGAATTGTGTATATATAAATATATATTACAATTTGTTAGACGTGTTTACAAAATAAGCACTGAAAAATTTAAAAACTACATAGTTTAAAAACTAATATACTACAATTTACACAAAATATGCATTAGAAAATTTAAAAATTACATAGTTTTAAAATTATAGTCATATTTACAAAATTTAAATTTATAATTTGGATGTAAAAATGTATTTTTAATTACTTTTGGACTTAGAAATAATTTTTAAACCAAGTAAAATGTATTGTTTTTTTTTTAAGTAGACGGAGGTCCGCCCCGCACCCCGCCCACCTGGGCGGGGGACGGGGGTGAAATCCCACCCCTCGCCCCATGCGAGGTGGGGTGCAGGGAAGGGGTGGCCCCGCCCCGTAGGGGCGGGTAGCACTCCTAGTACAATCAAGTTATTGTTCAAGTCATTATTATAAAATTATGGTAACCATATGAGACAAAACTACTTTATCATGGTAACCCCATTAGACAAGACTATACTATCATGGTAACGCCATGAGACAATAACATCATTATGATAACCCCACGAGACAAGAACATCGTGGTAACCCCATGAGACAAGAATACAATTCAAGTTCATGATTATTTCACGTTCAAGTTCATGTTCAATTTCACGTTAAGTTCATGTTTAGTTCATATCCTGTTTCAAGCTCAATTTCACACCACGTTTATTTCACGTTCAGTTCAAGTTCAAGTTCATGTTATTCCACGTACAAGTTCATGTTATTCACGTTCAAATTCATGATCACTTCACTTTTAAGTTCATGTCATGTCAAGTTCAGTCCATATTCAAGTTCCTTTCATATCAATTCAAGTCATGTTAGCACATGTCATGTATTTGTCAAGTCCTGTCAAGCTTATTTATGATGATGTTATGTATTCATACTTTTACTGTCATGCATGCATATTTAAACTATCAGTTAAGTTCTTTGTTAACTTGTTGAGATTTGTACTCAAATCTCATCGTGGTAGTCCCAACTATCATCCCCCTTAAATAGTAGATAGGATTATGGCTATCCTAGTTGAGTTGCGCGAGCTACTCCTTAGGCTAGCCTAGTAGTTGTAATGTTCATTTGATTATGTACTTGAGGAGCTCTGTCTCCAGTACTAGTAATGTTGCAGATTTTATGGACAAAACAATGTAACCTTTTGATATTAGTTATCATGTGATTTTTATCAAGTATGCTTACATTAATTTGGGATATATCTTCTCTGGTACATAGTAAACCTCAAAGAAAAAGATTATCCAATGTGAATATTGTAATTGTTTAGATGCATGCTAGGTGCATTGCATTTTTATCTATCATGAACAGGGGCATGTAACCTTGTGTTGCATGTTCCGACGGTTCAGACTTCGCCAAATCCCAAGCGGAATTTAGGGGTGTCACACCTACTCACCGTGAAACAGCAAGAAAACAAAAGTTTGAAGGCCTGCCTACGTTTAACAAGGAACGTATGATGACCAATGATCAAGACAAAAATATCACTTTAGCAGCCTTGTTAGGAGGGATCTGGCCAAGAAGCCCCTTTATGACTGAGTTGGTGAGAAAGACCCTAGTTAAGCTATGCAAGTTCATGGATAAGGTAGACAATTTTGTTAATACAGAAGACAAGCGGTAGGCTCTGACCGCACTAAGAAAAACAGAGATAGAGCAATCAGAAGATTGGGTAAAGAAAGGAGGGGTGAAAGAAAGGACCGAGAACAAAAAAGAACCAGCATGAAGTGAGGCGAGAACCCATGGGTCTTGCAGTAGGGGCAATGAGTTCCAAGACCCAAGACTCCAGCATAAGTGTCCAAGAAACGGTCAGGGAACCTTGCCCGGATGATTACCGTGGACAACGGTCGAAAGAGACTTTTGGATGTTTGTGGAGATTTGCTAACAAACAGAAAGAATTAAATTCAATTAGTTAGATGAGTAAAGCATAGTGAGGGATTAGGTGAAATCGATTTCCTAGAAGTTTTCTTTCCCATTGATTTGATCTTCAAACAATCTCTTTCTTTTTCTTTGAGTATTTTCTTTGAATTAATTTTATTTTAATTTGCAATTATAAAAATCTTAGTGATTTTTCTAAATAAAGTCAAGATTAGTATAATTTCAGTATTTGTCAAAAGTAAGTTACCAATTCATGAGGAGGATACTCTTCTCATCACTTTACTATAAAACTACGATACTGTGCACTTGCAGTTTTGCACCGATCATCGGCCTTGGCTGGAAGAGAGCTTTGTGATTGGAGTCGGTGGTGGTGGTGATGAGTGCAACTTCCAGCTTTGTGTCATCCTTGTGCAAACATGAACAGTGCCCTATCCCTCATGATTTTCTTTATTTCAGGTGCTGCAAAGTACTAAATGGGTGTAGGAGCTCCTATTGGGTGAAAATAAAAAGGAAAACAAGAAAAATGAGGCATGAGGTCCTGCCATGGTGTCGTTGGGTAGTTGCATGAAAATCTGGACAGATTTTTACTTCATGCTTGCATCACCTTTATTTTCTCTCCAATGCTGATTTGTGCAGGTATCAAGACACTCCTTGAAGGCTTTTTTAGGTGGTAGAGGGTGGAGAGTTGGCTACCAAGTGATGATGTATGTGCAGCTCAAAGAAGAGGGTGAAGTAGGGGTGGTTGTCGAGTGGTGAATTGCACAAAAGCCAATCAGTTTTGGCTCTATTTGGGGTGACTTTGAGTCAAGGTTCAGCATGTTGACTGGAGGGACAGTTAGGGATTGGAGGAAGAGAGAGGTGACGTGTGGTGGTGGCTCAACCAAGTGCATATGTGCGACAAAACTTAAGTTGTTCGGTTTGGCTTCAACTAGGCCACCAATGGAATCGGTTGGAGACTTTGGTTTAGTTTCCTTGGGGCAAAAACGACCAACGCTCAAACTGAACTAAGGGAGATGAGAAAAGAATGAAATTGGCTTGGGCTAGGGGCTATATTGGTATGATGCACCAAGTGATGCATTAAGGTGCCGATTGTGATGGTTTGGGTCAATGACATGTCTTTGCCTCATTTGACATATGTTGTGTAACCTTTTAGAAAATAAGACGGGAATTATTAAACCTTTTGAAACTTTTTCATTCCCTTCCCAGGATATAAAAGATTCTACAGTTAAAATTCAAAACTTGCATTTACAAATCTAAGAGAGATTTTTGCAGCGGAAATCATAAAACTAAAATATAAGTTCTTTTACAAAATAAGATTTCATGTATTATACAAAAGGTCTAGGCTTCCGTCACCTTTTTCTTGAGCCATGTTTGTCTTGATACTTCGTCCTCATTTCATTTTTGGGTGGGGCACACATAAAAACAAAATGAGTCGAATACTCAATATGTATTACTTCATACTGTAAAAATATACAAACATACGTTTCATTCATGCATTCTCACTTATATACATACTTTATATAAAACGTTTTCTTTTCTTTTAAACATTACAAGGTGAGGTTTTTCTTTTTTAAATATGTTTTTATTCATCAAAACATTCCCACCTTGTACTTTCCTTCATAAAACTAAAACATTTCAAGCATACAATTATTCTTATCACTTTCCTTTGGCCGGTACACACTATTACGCCTTGTGTGTTGGGGTTGGTGGTCTTTTGGACCTGATTCCGCTTGTGGCCGCAGGTTGGGAATCCCTCAGTCAAGGGGCAGCACTGGGTGCACTACCAGTACTACTTACCCGGCATTGCAATCTGCCCAGTCCTTTGGTACCATCATTCATTTATCAATCATGGCCATTACGTAGTTTCATACATTAAAAAATTCATTTCTTTTCAGTTATTTCCTTTCCTTTCATTCATCAGTTCATTTCATTTCATAAAACATCTTTTCATAATCATAAAGCATAAAACCTCATCATTCATTTAATGGAACATACATACAATACATACTACATATAACATCAATTCACATGCATACAACTATTCTTGGGGTGCATAAAAAGGGACTACCAAAGAAGGCCATTACATACATATACTTAAACCTTAATACCTTAGCATAGATTCGTAAAGCATTTTCATTCTAAGAAACATTTCTTTTCTTTTCATTTCATAAAAGAATATTTTCTCATAAAAGCATTTTATAAGACATTCATTTTCATTTTCATATCTTTATAAAACTCTAGAAGAGTTTGAATGTAATGCTTACATGGACTCAATGCTATGCACATTTCATCGAGTTCGTTCATGTGCGTGTTAGATGGCAACCTACATGCATTCACAACCTCACGTCACTTCCTTTTCATTTAAAGAACGCTAGGCATAAAACTTGCATAAGAAAACTATCCCTAACTCTTAGTTCATTTTATTCCATATGACCTTAACCTCTCATTGGTTCTTGACTTAGACTTCCTCCACTTAGACTAGTCATCATCCAATTAATCATCCTTTAACCATTTACTCACATGCTCCTTCGTGACATCCCTATTTGTACAAACTTACACCTCTAGGTATTCCAAATATCCATTCATTTCATGTACACATGTCATCATCCCATCCTTGAGGTATAACCCTTGCCATAAATCTTAGGCCTAGACTGTAATCTAGAAATCTCAACTTCATTTTCTAATTAACAAAGTGAGCTTCCATGCTTCATCATATGACTGAACTGCAGTCACAATACCAGTCATTAAATAATAATCTTCCCCTGTACATAATAAAAACCAACATCAATCCTAAGTCCCAATTTATTTTCATACATCTAAATGCATAGCACAAGTCAACCAAGTATACCCATACAATCCATCAAACATACATATGTCATACCCCCTTAGTGTAGAAGAACTCTTTTCAAACTGAGAGAAACCTCAAATTCTTGAATCGACGGGAACCACCTACCCAAAACTCATGACTGAATCCTGCTATAAAGGTAGTCGGTCGTCATCATCTTGTGTTGAAGCAAATTCCGGTATTCATAGCCTTGTCCACCGTCTAGTTGGCGGTCTCATTTGGATGATGAGATTATAGATGAGATAAAATGAAAACTTTGTGAATAGTTGTAAAAAATTTAAATTAAGATGTTTTATTGGATTTTAAAAAACTACAAACGAAAAATCTGTAAATAATAGTGAAATAGTTTGAGTTAAAATGTTTTATTGAGTTTTGAGAAATGATAAAAAAAAAAAAGGTTGAATAAAAATTTTAAAAAGTTAAAATATTCTTATAATATTATTTTTTAATATTATTTTTATTTTGAGATTTGAAAAAATTCAATTTTTTTTTATGTTTTGTTTAAAATTTTGAAAAAATTATAATGATTAAGTAATTATTAGATTAAAAATTTAAAAATTTAAATTGAAAAGTATTTATGTTTGAGTGACGTTTAGAAAGCAAATGAAATGATATAAGATGGAATGAGAAAACTATCCAAACGAGGCCTAAGTTGAAAAAACCAAAATAATGGTTAAAGCTTTGGCTGGAAAGATGAGAATATAAAGGTGCTTTGCGTTTTGATCTATCGAACTGGTTGCGGTGCGGCTTGATGCAATGATGTTTTAAACGAGACAGTAAGGCTTTGACGAGGCAGTGTGATTGGGGGTGGTAAACCAATGCCAGCGGGAAGCATTCTTTCTTGCTTGAATTTTCATTTTTTCAATTCAAAATATCTGTTATTAACTTTTGTAAAATTGATATATGAATTTGCATATTTTTACAATTCCAATCTTCTGTCAATCTCCGATTAGAAAACTAGCAAGAGGCCATATGTCAATTTTTTATGTGTTGACAGATGTTATACTAAGCTGCGTTTGGTTCCTTGACCGAACCCAACTTAACTGAATTCGGTTTAGATTTAAATCTCTTCTAACATCCAAACACTCAACTCTCAAATCACTCAACTCATCTCAACTCAAAATCTCTTTATATGTAAAACCCACAACTTTTTTCAACTCAACATCTCTTTACACGCGAGACCCACATCCTTTTTCAACTTCTCATAAATACATTTAAACTTATCTTAACATTTAAACACATCTAAACTCATCTTAAGTGAGCCCCACAAAACTCACTCCACTATCTCAACTCACTGCTATTCATGAACTCAACTCATTTCAACTAAGCTCAAATCCAAACGGGGTCTTACATTGTCATGTGACCCTCTCTCCATTAATTTTCTAATGGAAGTTTAACAGAGATCTAGAATAGTAAAAAAATGTTAAAAGTAAAAACACGAAAACTTGTAAAATTAATCTTTTAATAAAAGGTTTAGTGGTTCCCTATTCGATCCTCGGATTATAACGTCTCAGTCCTGAAAGTCCAGAGAGTTAGCTCTTGTAGCCTAAAATCATCTCTCATATCACAATTATAAATACTCTAAAAAATCCATAAAACATTAATCTATTTGTTCAAACCAAATATATATACTCCTCCACAAGGACATCAGAGAAAGACCTCAACATAACGACTTAAAACTCCATAAAGACTAAAAATGTCTATGTCTCAAAATACTTCTTACTCTTGACTTCCAGCTGAAGAATCTAAATTATTTGAAAAATATTATGGAGATAAGGGGTAAGTTATCAACAACTCAGTAAGTAGAAAACTTATACTAGTATGTAAACATGAGCATTTACAAAGTTCATAATACAGCACAAAATATTTTTATTTTCAGCATGCAGAATCAGAACATGTTATCAAAAATATAAGAGTGAAAGTTCAAAAACATTCTTATTCAAAATTTTTTTGGCATATCATAACTAAAACATCACACCAGAAACATAATTTCATGTTTAACTCTCGTGTTAGGGTTGTGCAAACCCCAGCGGCCAACTAAGCAGAAAAAGAATGTGAAACCTTCCCTTTATTCATTCTCGGAGCCCTGAGTGTGCACATATGGTAGACCACGCAGAAAACCACTTTGCATCCAAAGTAGGTGCACCGGAAATAGAAAAGTTAGTACCAACCCGAACAAAGGCTACAATTTTACACCCTTGGTAAGGTCAAAACGAAATAGAAATAAGATGTCTTGGTAGAGGTTTTCAGAGGTCACATCATATCATATCAGAGTACATAACATATTCAGAACACAACAGAATCATATCATAGTCATATAATTATGTAAAGATTCTCATATTCGCTCATTTTTGTAAAGTTCAGAAATAGAATGTCAAAAATAGATCATGTTTACACCAGTCATGACGGAAAATATTTTCTCTTTTATACAGATTTAGTAAGTAATGCAGAACAAATAATTGAAATTATTTCAAATTTCTTTTCATAACAAAACATGCATATTTTTCATAAAATCAACCTTAGTCTAATAGTTTTATGCAAAGTCTAACATAGGAACCTCGCTTACCTGGATTTTTTAACTTCTCTGAGTTTCTAACAACAATGTCAAACGAAAATCAATCGTTACCTATAAAATAGACACATAGCTTACTTAAATCTCTAATAAATCACAAATTTTGATATTTAAGTCTAAAATACTAAAATAATCTATTTTCTTAAAAATCTAAAAATGCTCGTAACTTTAAAATACCATCACTTCCCAAAATCATCGATATCCACTTAATATTCACTTAACACAAATCCAGCTCAATCACAAGTCTATTTAAAAATAAGCCCAATTTGAAATATCTGTCCTAATTTAAAAGTCAAGACCATCCCAATTCAAAAGTATTCCGTCAAGGTTTGACTATAAGGGCAATAACGTAAAAAAAAAATTTGAAAAGGGTTCTTCAATTGCCTTATGTATAATCACATGACAATAGGGCTTGATAGCATTTCTTTGTAAATAACATTACAACTAAGGTTATTCTATGGAAGGGTCAAAAGGCACCTCTTCTTTGTCAAGAAAAATTGAAGTCTCACAGAGTGTGAAGCCGTGCGACAGAGGCCTTGGACTCAACAAGAGAGCAGCTCTTGACGATGGATCTGGGTGTTGAGGTGAAGATGGCGGCGAGCTGGGCAGCTGAGCGACTGAGCGACTGAGAGAGAGAGAGAGAGAGAGAGAGAGAGAGAGAGAGAGAGAGAGAGAGAGCGACGGAGAGAGTGTGAGAATGCGAGAGAAAGAGACAAAAGACTTATGGCGCCACGGTGAGTAGTCGGGGCAATGGGTGGCAATTTCCATCATTGGCAGTGTTTGGCTTTGTTCTGAGGAGCACAAACAGAGGCCCGTGCAGTTGAGGTGTGGAGGAAACGGGGTTGTCGGTGTGGACGTGGGTTGCTCTGTTTTTGGGTGTGAAAAATGGAGCTTGCCATGCGGTGCAACCCTGGTGGCTGAGACGTGAAGAATCAAGGGTGGCTTAGGGCGGTTCCTACAGCGCGTGGCTCTTAGTCTTCTTGTGGCACTATTGTGGAGTGAGTGATCTGGTGCAGCAACGCCACAGAACGTGACACAAGGTTGCGTCTTGGGCTGAGCTCGTTCGTGGCAATGGCTGGGGGTGCTGTGCGGTTGTTCCATGGTGGTCCTGTGGTTGACGCTGGGATGTGAGAAAAAAAAAAGAAAAAGAAAAAAATATAAACGTTAAGACTCAGTGGTGGTGGCTATGAAGAGCTACGACTTTGTCGTGGAGGGATTGTCTTACGAGGCACCTGCTTGTCCCTTGCGAGGCTTCTGTTATGTGCGATGGAGACTGAGGGAAGGAGACGACAGCTACGTGGAGGTGGGGTTTTACGGAAACTCAAGGCTACGACAACCTTAGCTTGGAAAAATACGAACATGCACGTTGTGTGTGTGTGTGTGCGCGCGCATGCGTGTGTGCATGCGTGCGTGCGCGCCCTGCCGTGAACCCTAGTGGGGTGGAGATGTGCATGACGTGGAGATATGCATGGTGTGGATTTTGATCTTTGATTCTTACGGGCTTGGGTTGTTGGGCCCATTTGAGAGTAATTAAGCCCACAACTTGGTAGTGTATGGAATTAACAAATAGACTGGACTGGCCGGTTAGAGCAATTCAAAAAACTCTTCGGCTTGTCTGTAATTTTGTCATGGGTCGACTAATGGGCCTTAACTCAATTTCTACAATAATCCAACTTGTCTCACAAATTTCTCGGCCCATAAAAAGATTCCACCTAATTAAAAAATATTTAATGATTTTAACTTAATTAGCAAGCCCAATAAAAATTCGATATCCACCAAATAAAATTTGGGCCCGTAGTCTATTCCAAAATTACTCGTTAATCTCAAGTGAATTTTTCATACGTATAAACCCAAAAAATTTTAGAATACGGGTTTGGTGCTAGGCTCAGGTGTTACACAGAGTGTTTAGTTGGTTATCTTGACATGTGTTTAATGCCATAAGAAGAGCCACCTTCTTTCCCAATTTTGCAGTGGCAAACACGCTTTGAGAAGTAAAAATTTCCATTATCTCGCCCTATTTGATCACCACAAGCATGCTCGAGTAGTTCCTTGGTTACTTAAGAGTATTTGTTTGCAATAAGGTTGGCTATAAATAAGACGATCCATGAACCAACATGAATACGACACAAAATAAGTTGATTTAGGTTTGATATAAATTGATTTTAGATCAAAACGGATTGATCCAATGAGACACGCGGATCAAACGGATTAGATTCTTTAAGTGTTAAGTTTTATATGCATTTATTGTTGTTGTGATGTAATATTAATATTAATATTTGACTACTTAATTATTTCATAGAAATATTAATTTTTCGTATATATTATTGGTTTGAATATTGATCATAAAATATTTTATTATAAATCCAATTGTAATTGTAAATTGTTTATATAGTTATCCATATATGATATATAGAATTATATTAATTGTGTCAATATAAATATATGCCATTTATATGAAGGAAAATACTATTTATACGTACACTTTTATGCACATAACCATATGTGCTAATGTCTCAGCTATTAAAAATTTAGAAATTTGAAATTTAAATTTAAAATTAAAAAATTGATGAAATGGGGCTGCCACTTCATATGTACGTATAATATTGTGCGTACTTGTAGCACTACTCTTATTTGAAACGGGTTAAACGGTCATTTTCAGGTTAATCCAATAAAAGTTAATAATTAAATGGGTTATAAAGGTTGTGCCATGTCATCCATTGCACTCTACTTTTGAGCCCAATTTTTTTTTTTTTTAAAGTATCAATGTTGAAGTTTTGTAGACGTGAGGCTTTGTGTACGACAGACACCAAAACTCTGCATGTCAAGAACATTTTAAGTAGAAAAGAGATTCTCAACTGAATTGAGTAGTCCAATTCTAGAAAGAGATAGATACATTATATACCTTCTACAGTATTTAATGTTGTTCATATAGAATTTTCAAACGTTACATTTATCTCTCTTTGAATTGGATAATTCAATTTAAATCAAATAATCGGAGAAGATATTAATTAATCTTCCGTGAAGCCTTTGAGAAGCACAAGCCTAAGACCAGGATTCTAGATCACAACGTGGTGTTAGTTTGCAATGAACAGTTTGTGGTAGACTAATAATTTCTTCTTTTTTTTTTCTTTTTTTTTTATAGGAAACATGAACTTTTCATTAAATCAGAAAAAACATTACAACGACTAGGGACATAACCCCACCAAACATTGATGGCATTGACATTCCATGTATATCTTGCTAGTTTATGAGCAGCTACATTGCAGTCTCAGTAGACATGTTGAATTGTGCACCTCGATACCCTTTGCATAAGCTGTTGAATATCCTTGACAATATGTCCCAGCAAAGATCTTGAATTATCCAACTCTTGGATTTCTTTAACTATCATAAGTGAGTCACTTTCAATTAGACCAAGAGGAATACTTAGTTGTAGCCCTCTTAGAATAGCAATCAGCTCAATTTCAGATGAATCATTCACTACCACTTCCTTTTTACTAGCTGCCATAAGTACTGCTCCTTTGCTGTCTCGAAGAATCAGCCCCACACTTGCAAAATCTTGTTCATGAAACATGGCCCCAATCCACATTAAGTTTACCAACATCCTGAGGAGGTGGAATCCATTTTGTAGTTTAAACAACTTTTGCATAGAAAGAGCCTGATTGATCACACTCTCTGTTGGCAAGTGTTTACCTTCAAATATCCATTGATTCCTTCTACACCAGCAGCTCCATACAGTCAGGACCACTAACTCCAAGTTCTCCTTCTTTTTACTCTCTTGTATTTGTCTAGCAAAATCCACAAACTGTGTATCGGGTTCACCAATTTGTAGGTTAGGAGGAACTTTCTTCCAGTTCTCTTGTAAGAGTGAGCAATGGCATAGAGCATGCATCGTGTTTTCTGCAGAGCAGAGCTGACATAGATCATCAATCAATACTTTCCTCTTCTTCAGATTTGATAAAGTGGGTAACCCCTCCATACATGCCCTCCAAGTAAAAACCTTCACCTTGTTGGGGATGCTCAGTTTCCAGATCCCTTTCCAAATTCTTTTTTGCCAACTAGCATTTGAAGACTCAACCTATCCACTACTTTTCTGCATATCACTGAATAGCCTGTAAGCACTTTTAACACTAAACCTGCCACTTCTCTCCATAATCCAAGTCAGAAAGTCTTCATGAAACTCACTACTCAGAACCATCTTCAGCACTTCATCTACTGCTGCTGGTGGAAGTACACTTCAAACTTTTGAAACATTCCACCGTCTGCTATTTGGATCAATTAGTGCCACCGCTTTTGCCCCCTACTCTCGGATCTCTCCCTCACCCACATGTAGTTTAAGATCTTTAAAACCAGGAATCCAATTGTCATTTCAGATATCAATATCTCTGCCATTACCTACCCTCCATCTGCAACCTTGTGCCAATTTATCCTTAACAGACCATATGCCCTTCCATGCATAAGAACAATTATGACCCAGCTTTGAGTCCAGAAACCTGTTCTGAGGGAAGTATCTAGCTTTAAAGACCTTATGAAGCAAGTTGTCCACATTTTGCATTAGCCTCCAGCCTTGCTTAGCAAGAAGAGCATCATTGAAAGTTCTCCAATCCTTGAAACCGATGCCACCTGCACTTTTAGAAGCACACATTCTTTTTCAGCTCATCCAATGTATCCTCTTTTCTTCTTGTTTCTGGCCCCACCAAAATTTAGCCATCATATGCTTAAGATCAGTGCACAAAGAAAAGGGTAATTTAAAACAACTCATAGAGTATGTTGGGATGGAGAGTGCCACCGCCTTGATGAGGATCTCTTTACCACCTTGTGATAAAAGCTTCTCCTTCTAGCTCTTAAGTTTTTGCCAAACTTTATGCTTAATATTCGAGAAAGCATTGTATTTTGCTCTTCCAACCATTGGAGGGAGACCTAAATACTTGTCATAATGTTAGAATTCTTGGATGCCCCAATAGTCTAGAATTGCCTTCTGTGTATCAGTAGGGACATTCCTGCAAAAAAGCGTGACAGTTTTTTCTCGATTGATTCTCTAACTAGACGCCTTCTCATATGACTCCAATAATCTGTGCACAACTCTATTTTCATTTAGGTTTTCTTTGCAAAATAGCACACTATCATCTGCAAAGAGAAGGTGGTTGACCAAAGGGGCTCCTCGACAGATTTTAATGCCACTGATCTGTCTGTTTTGTTCACCTTGGTGCAACAATGTGATCAACCCCTTCAGTACATAGCAAAAAGAGATAGTGAGATAGGGGATCACCCTGCCTCACCCCTCTAGAAGGATATATAGGTCTCATAGGCTCTCCATTGATAAGTAAAGAGAAAGACACAGTCCTCACACAGAGCATAACCATATCAATCCATTTCTTGGCAAACCCCATTTGCAGCATGACCTCTTCCAAATAAGTCAATTCAAGCCTATTATAGGCTTTGCTCATATCGAGCTTAAGTGACATGAAGCCCTCTTTCCCTACTCTCTTATTTCTCAAATAATGGATCATTTTATGAGCAACAAGTATATTGTCTGAGATAATTCTACCAGGAACAAAGGCAGTTTGAGAATTGGAAATTATTACAGGAAGAATCAACTTGAGCCTATTAGCCAATACTTTATAAATAAGTTTGTAAATAACATTACAAAGACTAATAGGCCTATATTCAGTCACTTTTTCAGGTCTTTTTGTTTTTGGAATCAGGGTTATAGAAGTATGATTGAGAGAGGATGGGAATTGATCTTCATTTAAAGCATGCTGCACAGCAGCAGTGACTGATCTTCCCACAATGGCCCAATACTGTTGAAAGAATATAGGCATCATTCCATCAGGTCCATGAGCTTTGGTAGGGTTCATTTGATTTAAGGAATCCTCCACTTCATTTGTTGTAAATGGCTTGGTAAGATCCTCATTCATTCCCCTTGTGACTCTTCCATTTAGAGCAGACAAAAAACACAAGTTTCCTCTCTGTGAATTAGCAGTGAATAGCTCTTGAAAGTACTGCAATATCAGATCATCTTTTTCCTCTCCTTCTCTTCACAATCCTTCTCCATCTTTGAGTCTCAAAATCTGATTCTTTTTTCTCATGTGAGAGGCCTTTCTATGAAAGAATTTAGTATTTTGGTCTTCTGCCTTTAACCACAAAGCCTTTGATCTTTGTCTCCACAGAATTTCATCCCTTTCTAACCAGCAGTGCAGTTCGTCTCTAGCTTGTTGTTGTTCTTCCTTGCTCTGGAGTGTTAGGTCACTATTCTGGAGTTTTTGAAGCCGAGCTCTTGCTTGTGATATCTTAAACTGGACATTACCAAAAGATTGTTTATTCCACTTTGTGAGACTTTCACTGCACACAGATATCTTGTTCATAATATCCCCCATACCATTTTGCCCAGTGTTATATTGCCAAGACTTCTCAATGACCTTTTCACAATCTGTATCCTCGATCCACATTGCTTCAAACCTAAAAGGTTTAAAACCCTTTCTTCTTATACTGTAGCCTTCTGTCTGCATAATTACGGGTATATGATCTGAATGAGTAGCTGAGCCATGAACCACCTTAGCCTGGGGAAACAAAGAACTCCACATATTATTTGCAAAGTATCTGTCCAGCCTTTCATAAATATTGCTTTCCCTCTCTCAATGATTCCACCATGTGAATTTGGGCCCAGAATAACCCATGTCAACCAATTCACAGTCATTCACAACTTGCCTGAATTCCTCCATTTGTTTTTCAGGTCTTGTTTTACCCCCTTGTTTTTCCCTTCTACTTAAAAATCTCATTGAAGTCTCCAGACACAAGCCATGCATTATTGCCACCTCTTCTTATTGATCTCAACAGGTTCCAGGTTTCATTCCTTCTTGTTGTCTCAGGTTGTCCATATATACATGTCATCTGTCAGACCCTCTTCTCTCTACCTTCCTCAGTAACCATAGCATCAATATGGTTTTTTGAATAGCTATGGATAGTGATCATGGTTTCCTTCTTCCACATCAGAGCTAGACATCCACTACGTCCCTCATAGTTAATGGCCAAACAGCAAACAAAACCTATTTGAATTTTCAACCTCTCCATACGCCTCACTGTTAACTTAGCCTCTAGTGAAAATAAAACATCAGGAACTTCCTTCTTGACAAGATCACGAAGGACAAGAATTCCTCATGGGTTCCCATATTTCCAACTAATGATTTTCATTGCTTCCGGTGGGGTTGTCTGTCAGCCTCCTCCGATATCTCAATTTTTTCTTTTCCACAAACTGTCACCTTTCTCTTTTTATTAGCAACCTACACTTCTGAATTAGGCACCTCAACTTCCATATCCTTCCTCTTTTGTACCTTGGTTACATTGCCTTGTTACTGATCTACTCCTGCACTTCTTCTTCTCCTTTGCCATTTCTTTGCTGTTATTGTTCGATTCTTTTCAATGGACTGGGCTGTTGGATCTGGTAATGGGCTGTCCTACTGTACTACCAGTTGATCTTCATTGGGCTCCTTCATACTATCACCCCGAGGCCCATTCTGCTGGCTAGCCATTACAACTTTCAAATTTACATTCAAGACTTCAGCAGATCTTTCCATATTTACGTCTGCATTGATATCTTCTCTGATACCATGCATGGATTCCTCATTCCTTAACTGTGTGTTGCCTTCCTTACTTGAGTGCATAACGTCTTCCCCATAATTATGGTAGGTTCCATAAATCTCGCTACTGACGTTTTCTTGATGTAATCTCTTGGCAGTTTCATCCATATTTGCAGCCACTTTTTGTGCCACCTTCTCAGCATGATTCGAGGCACTGACCAGGGGAGGACTCTGGTGGATTTCTTCCTGCTGATCACGGTGGTGCCAACCCCTTCCTGCTGCACCTCCAACACGCATCCATGGACCAAAAGGAAGGCAATCCTAATTATACAGATCCTGGTTTGGCTGCCAACAGCTGCAGTCCTTGTGATTATGTCCCAACTTGCCACAGACATAACAAAAATTTGGTAGACGCTCATATACAAAACGGACCCAACAAGGACCCTAAGATCCTAGACTGATGTGTTTGCCTATCATCAGATGTTTTGTGATGTTAACATTAACCCCGACACAGATATATTCACCCCATGCAACCTCCTCTCACTCAACATCAACATCTTCCCCCCTTCCGATACTGTCTCCAAGAAATCTCGCCAACTTCTCATTCATTGCATGTAATGGCAGATTGTATAATCTAATCCAGAAAGCTGCCTCTGTAATATTGATTTTATTGACCTAGATCTCCCCTTCAAACGTTTTCATCAGCACAAGATTTTTATCAAACAACCATGGCCCTTCCCGCTACACTTGATCCTTCTCTCTATTGTCTTCAAACTCTACAAGCATCATTCTAGAACCCAAGTCTGTAAAAGAAATTTTCTTCACTGGTCTCTAGATCTTCTTCATAGTTTGCTTGAAAGCCTCCCTATTGAAATTCTTATCAGTAAGAAGTGAGACAAATAAGCACTTTTCGCCCCTGTTCTTGGAATCTTCTAATAGAGTATCATCAACTAAAAGTTCCTCTTGTTCCTTCTCCGAGAGTGAGAGCCTTTGACAAAGCACTTCTATGTGTAACGCCATTGTAAGCACTACCATGGACTGCACCAGAAAAAGAAATACCCTGTATTGAGACAGGAGAGAGTCAGAGACCACCGCTATGAGAGCCTATCTCTCGAGAGGAAAAAAAACTCCCACTTAACTCTAACATAATGGTAGACCAATAATTTCTTAAGTTATATATATATATATATATATATATATATGGGATAGAAACGATAGAAACACTATGGGATGAAAATCTCAAAAGCCATCACAATATAGCAATTACATAACAAGAAAATGAAAAAACACAAACTGAAAAATGGATCCGGCTAAGTAAGGTCATTCCTCAAAATATCAACATCTTTATAAATGTGGAGATGTTTAAGGCTCATTATGATTGTTATAGATCATAAATTATAACCTATTACTTTATCTTTTTAACAGAAAAACTCAATATTTCTATTCAAAACAATGAGCATGGAGAAGAGTAAGAATAAAGTTGAATGGAATCTCCGATGTTAAAGTCAGTATATTTTCTTAGTAGTTTGTGAGTGAGTATAGAGGAATCAGAGAGAGTTCTTCGTACCTGGGGGTCATTTTTATACTAGGTTTTTGGGTGGGGACAGTTCGTACCTAACTTCGGGGAGCCCATGTCCCTTCAATTGTTCGCTTGGTCATAATCCTTTAATGCAGCGTGGCTTCTGGGACAACGTCATTAATGTGGCGAAGAGTCTGGGGAGTCATTAATGCGGCGTGGCTTCCTGACTCACTTTACCCTGCAGATGTTCCTTATTAAGCCCCTTCATGCCTGTTGTTAGGAGATTAAGAGTTTCTCATATTTCCCACCCACTTGCCTATGATGGCTCCCGAGGGTAGGGTGTCATCGGGGAGGTGTCAGGGTGGCGAGTCCCATCTGCCCTTACCGTCTGCTTTTCCCATGCGTGGGTGGGTTTTGCTCATGGGCCGAGTACTCCACAGAGGCCCACTTACTCCTTTTAGAGGAGGGTCGTTGGGCTTGGCCGGGCTCTCTGATTTACTTTCCCAGTAGTGTCTCGTGGGCTTGCTATAGGGGTTGATAAAAGGAAAAACCCCTTTACACTTATGATATTAGTAAACTGAATGTGATTCCCATTGTAAATATTTATGCTATTAATTTTAAAGTTTATGCACAGAAAAATGGGAAATGCAAAATCCAATGCAATCATATGTCTAATTTATGGATCTCGAACACTGAGATGTAAATCTCACTGTGGTAGTCCACCTGCGGTTTTCGTATTTAACAGTAACGTAACGACAAACTTTATTGCAGGAACAATAGAGGAAGAAGTTTGATAATAGATGTGACGCCCCCAACTTTTGCTTGGGATGTAACGAAGACTTAGAGCATCGGGACATGCAACACAATGTTACATACCCCCGTTCATGACAGTTAATATGCAATGCATCCTAGAAATGCAGTTAGCAGTATGCAATAATTGTAACGGAAAGTAAGGGTGAAAATGAACTTATGCCAGAATAACGAGAATCATTCCAATAATATTGATTAAACCATAAGTTCAAATCATCAAGTAGCTTAATCTTAGCACAAAATACAAGTTTCCAAAAAAATCTAAACCAGCTACTTCATGCGCTCTATGAACAAAAGGTCAGGCCTAGAAATATCAAAATAAGATCAAATTTCCTGTCGACGTCTGGTTCCTCCTCAATCCTCTTGATCCACTGGTCCATTGGGTCTATTTGCATCTACAACTTCTATCATTTCGAATGAAATGATAGTGGGTCCCAAAGGTTTAGAGCACTCTCATTGGCTTGGCTAAAATTTAACTTTAACCAAATTTAGCTAAGAACACACTTAAAACACCCCCACATCGAATTAGGCATGTCTTTATAAATTTAGACATTAACTACAATAACTCACTAAATATGTGGGTGTACAGTAACTTAGTCAAACACTATAATATTCATTTTTCACTCCTCTCGCCAAATATTTAGGTTTTTTTTAATTAATAAATTTGGCTCGATTTATTATTATTAAATATAAAATGTGATAAAAATAAATTAATTAGCTAATATTAATTAGAATATTAATTATTAATTTAATTAGAATATAATTATTATTAATATTAATATTTAATATTTAATTTAATATTTAATATTTAATATTAAATTTAATATTTAATAAATGTGATAAATAATAATATTAATTTAGTTAGAATATAAATATTATTAACATTTAATTGGTAGAACTACAAAATGTGATAAAAATAAATTAAATAAAAAAATTATTAAATTAATAATATTTATTATTATATAAAGAGTAAATAGATAATCCAATGTGGGGATTGGATTTGAATAGAATAGGCAAATGCAAACTCATGTGATATTAGCTAAAATTTGAATTTGCATTTGGCCAAATGGTATGTTGTTGCATGCAACCAAAAACAAAACCTATACTCCTAAAAATACATGTAGTAGTGTAAGTAAGGATCGTTCCCACAGAGAGTATTTACTATTTAGCCTAGTTTTATGCTATGTGAATAAGGATGGAGGGGGGTTTGAGTATAACGAAAACAATTTTAAGAAGAACAACTAAGGAATAATTCAAATTAAAGTATTGAAGTCAATCAAAAGAACAAACCTTAGTCTAAGTCAACATCCACATCGAAATTTTACAACTGATCATTGATGCAAGTATATATTAATTCATACTTTAAATATTCACCGTTGGAATTATTTTCCTATCTCTCCTTAGTCCCAGTTAATTAGAAAATAAACGATCTAATTAACCTTAACTACTAAACAACACAAGACAAGTGCTAAAGGTTTAATCTAGTAGTAGCCTTAAAAATTAGAGAGATCGATGAAGCTAAACAACACAAGCACAAGCGGTTGCATTTAATTTTGTCGAGCGTTCTTCCTAAAATCTAATAATTTCAGACGCAGCAAATCATTAAATCTTAGTTGCTTCACAAATTAGAGGAATCAAACAATTACGGATTTGATATATAATCTAGCAGTAGATTGTAACAAATAATAAACTAGTAGGCCTCCTAGTAATTAAATGAAGCAGTCATGAAAATAGGCACAAAAGAACACCCGATACTCAAAGCATAAATTGAATACTAAAAGCAAATTATATCTCACAGTTTTATTGATTCTGAGGCTTCCATTTCCGTCGACCAATTATGAAAGTTTAGCCACACAAGACCATCATGAAAACTGGAAGGAGAAGTTGGAGAAGAGGGAAGGGAGAGGCGTCTCTAGTCTGATGATTCCCCCAGTATTAGAATCCTACCAAATCTCTTAAAATATTCTAAATATTATTCTAAAATAACAATATCCAAATTTGACTAATTAAGGAAAATATTAAAAATAAAATAAAGTCCTAAAATAACTAGGAAAGTTGTGTTTTCCAGCTGTAACTTCCATGCACCAAATCTCAAAACGTCCATAGTTAAATCGCGTATTTGAATTGCACGATAAGGAATGTTCCAGAACGTCAACAGTGTAGGTGCGTCAACTTAAAACCCAATTTCGACCTTGATTCGGCCAATATCTCTCAAAACTTAAAACATGAAAGTTGTATATATTTTTCTTGGTGTCTCATATCATTTTGAATCATCTCAATCGAAGCTCAGATGAGAGAGTAATGCCCAGATTACAAAGTGATGTTGAAATTGTCCGGAATCGCCCAATTAGCTTAGTTTTGCATTTAACGACTCCATTTGCATCCTAAATAAAAATATAACAATAATGAGTACATTTAGGCACCAAATAAGTATAAAATACTAAACATTTAGGGAGAGAAATATAACACTTTGCATTCTCATCACCAATTCAATGAGAATGCTCTTAAGAGTTAATGATGATGCTGGGTATGGGGTAATTCACAAGGCAAAACTTTTTTATCTTATTCATTTGGACTATCCTCTTGTCATTTTGTGGCTAGTTTAAGGCATACTTGAGTATCCTCTTTAGGTGGTAGAAGGTAGGGATTGGGTGGTGAAGTGGTGATCAAATAAAATCAAACAAATAGAGAATTTTCATGAGTGGTGACCGAAAATTCTAGGGCATTTTCGAATTGGACAAAATTTTGGGGTTTTAGCTAGGGTTTTCAAAAATCAAGCTAGGTAGGAAATTTCATGAATAAATTGAGGGGCCAATGATTGAGATCTCCTTGATAAAAATGGTATAAAAGTATTCAAGCTAGGGGCACATTCGTCCGTTGCACACAAAAGTACATGTGGGTGCCAATTGGTATGGTTTAAGGGTTTGACATGTCATTATCCTAAATGACATGTGTAAAGGTTTATTTAAATTCTAATATGATCTAAGAGTAATGAAAATGGATAACCAAACAAAGAAAATTTAGAACAAAATGATGAGAAATGATAAGAATAAAAAACCAAGCTTAAAACATGGTTTCAAGATCACTAATCGTATGGTGATCGATCAATGCTCTTAACCAAGATCCTAAACTTAATTTAATTCTTTCTAAAGCACTAAGGGTCGTGGACTACTCTAATGAGTTAGTTTTCTAAATTCTAAGAGTTAATCTATAGGGGTAAATAGGTAGGGTGTTACAATAGAAAAGATCAAGAAGGATAGAAGCCTCTTATGAAAGATGTTAGACTTCATAGAAATTTGTAAGATAATAAACCATCATTAACTAATATTTTTTGCATCTAAACTAGTTGTATTATTATATTGTAAATTAATGAGTTCATATGGACTCAAGTGTCAAGTGTCAAGGGTAGTATGTAAATTCGTACTCTAAAAGATTATTGTATATAACTACGGGTTATTGGTCTGACACCTCATAAAAGCTTATTGAGTAATGTGGAGTGTGCAAGCGCTATACAATCGCTTTGAAAAAGAGTGGGGTCTACTATTAAAAAATTAATTTCTTTTCATGTACGTCTCGTATTTATTTACTTTTTTCAAAGTGATTGCATGGTACTTGCGCACTCACGATTGCAACTATCATTTCTCAATACTGATTAGAAGGAGCATCATAATACCTGATTTTAAATTTGGAGTTTGAAATGTTTAGCAAAATGCCAATTGCGCCTCATAGTGCCTAATATTAGGGCTGTGCAAAATTCTGAAATTTTCGACTCCGCCCGACATCCCCTCCGATTCCGACTCCAACGGAGTCGGAGTCGGAGTCGTCGAAATTCGAAGTAGCTCCGAATAGATAATCGGAGTCGGAGTCGGAATCGGAGCTCCTTGGAGCTCCGACTCCGACTCCGATTTTTTTTTAAAACAAAAACCCAGCTGTAAAACGACATCGTTTTACAGTTGGGTTTTTTAAAAAAAATTAAACGACGGCATCATTTCATCACATTGGGGGGTCCAAAATGCAGACCCCCCTTCCCGAATCTCTTCTTCCTTCTTCGGTCTTCCTTCTGCTTTCTCACTCGCGTCTCACAGACTCTGAACCAGTGATTCAGTGAAGCATCTTGCGTCTCACGTCTCGGGTCTCTATTGCCGGCATGCCGCCGTTCCTCGTTGCTCCTCCGTTCAGCTTCCACCTACGGTGAGAGTAAGGGGTTCCGAGCCCTAAATTTAATTCAAGCAATTTAATTTTCTACAGCACGTCTCTTAAGAATTGGTATTTTGTTGTGATTCTTGTGAATTGGTTTTGTAAATTTGTAGTAAGAAAATGTGTTTGATGAATTGTATGTTGTGTTTGTAAGTTGTGTTGTATGCATGCAATGTGTTTGATAAAATGTGCAAGAGAATCAAGAGATGTAAATGGACTATTTGAATCAAGAAATGAGCTCTATGTTGTTAACATAAAATATATACGGAGCTTTTCATTGGGTGTACGCAGATCAAACAACATTAAATTAAAATAGATATTACAATATTTATTACCGTATGCTTTGTCTCTCATATGATATTAAATGTTAAATAAGTTTTAATTACCCTGTTATTTAATTATTATTTGCATGGAATGGATCATGAGGTTGAGATGTTTTTGGAACTTGCTTCTTCAATTTATTGTATCAGGTAACTTTTAAATCTTAGTCTGCAATATGGAGCATTAAAATCCATGTGTTGATACAGCATTTTCTTTCTAAATATAAAAAATGCTCATTCCATTATAAGTATCTGCAATAGGAACTTCAACAATATTAATCTGCATGCACTGAAATGTCGACTAATTATTAGAATCATATATAATCTGCATATTAAAGTTAATGGTGCCACTTTCTTTCTTTCTTTCTTTTTTGTCGTTTTTGACCAATGAATTATGGTTTGGCAGATCGAGAAGATCTAGAAATAATCTAGAGCGTATCACACCCGATATATATATCTCGAATATTTTACTAGATATCTAGAAATAATCTAGAGCGTATCAAGTTTGCGTACTAATCTGCGTACTAATATTGTTGCATTCATATTCTAAATTTAAATTAGCACTGTTTTTAATAAAATCTACTTTCTGACCAATCATATTGAATGGGTACGCGTATTAGTACTCAGAATCGCTTACAATTAAATTTTTCTATTTTACTATGTTCTAAAATCTGAAAATATCGGACATTAATGATGACTTAGACCGAATTAATTAAATAATTAAAGAGATTAATGATGATTTACCTTATGAATGCTAAATCATGATCACTTGACTACAACTTGATATACATTGCACTAGGCCTATGCATAGATATTAATGCATGCAGCACTTGACAACTTTAAATTAGATATCATGTTGAAGAATATAATCGGCCGATTTTTGCTTGAACCCGGTGTCGGCATTCTTACCAGCTTCGACAAAAGGGAAAAGAAGTAGTGGGATTTTGTCGTGATAAAGTTGGCTAGCTCCTTCCTTTCTGCTTGCAGCTTATAGGATATATAACCATGCATGCATGCATGTTCGCTAGTATTTTTCCCCCTCATAGATGTTTCTGACTGCATGCATGCGGGAAATTATATTAGTGATAATTACATGAAGGCTTTCTTTAATTTTTACCCTTTTTATAAGTTTAAACCAAAAGATTTTTTTTAGGCCAGGGGAAAGATTATGGTTCAAGTACTTCCATGGAAGTTCAGTCATCGAAGCATGGGAATAACCTTTTTTTTTAAAAGAACTTTTCACCAAAAGCTTGTCCTGACTTCTGCATGCATTTCTGTGAGAAGTAAGTACTACTGCAACAACAATGATCTCCTAGCTAAATATAATAACAAAATTGAAATGTGAATTCTAAATCTAAATTGATCGTAAGACGTACATAATTAGGGTGATTGCTAGATATTTCTTGCTCAATCGGCCTGTCTTTATAATTTTATGCAAGTAAAACTCATAAGGTTTGATAGATGTTTACTCTCAAATCTCAACTTGTATGTTCTCAAACCGAATAGTTTAGTTGGAGTTGCTCCATTTATTTGTGGTGGTGTTATATGTTTTTATTGAGGTTTGAAAAACAAACAAACAAACTAACTAACTAACTAACTAGATGCATTTCTGGACATGGGCTTTGATCGGGAACTGCACTCAAAACTTACCCGAGTTTCTTAGCTCACACATGCACCTCCTGCTTCATGGATTTTTGCATCAATAAGAAAATCAAACCTGAATGAACCTCCTGCTTCATGGATTTTTGCATTATCATTTGGCTATCCATGCAACTCTTTATTGATTTTCTTAGCTCAGACATCTCTTGATAGAGTTGTTCCATATGGCCTCTCAAATTGTATATTAGGTCAATTTCTTGTAATAAGTTCATCATGAGTATTACTTTATTGTTCTAAAAGGAATAACTTTATCTTTAGATAACTCATAGGAAAATATAGTAAAACTCACTGCTTTTATTAATTTTTAAAAACATATTAGCAATATATTGTTTCTAATTAATCAAGCACTGGCTATTATCATGCGACATGCATGTAGCTTATTATTGCTAAGGAATATTTTTTTTCCATCTGCTTGTTAAATTTTAAAACATGAGTTACTACTTCTTACTTTTGAGTCCCTTCCAGTTGTATAAATTCTATCTTTTGCCACATATGTTTAAATTAGTAATGTTTTGGAATATTTTATGATACAATAATACATGTCTTATATATTTGCATTGATTTAAATTTTTAATATAGCCTAATTTATTTTTAAACTGATTTTTTGCTTCTAATTTATTTTTTCAGCTTCATTGATTGTGATATGGATCCTAGACGTAGTGGAGATGATTGTCCACAAGGGGATATGGCGGATGCCAATGCTACAACTCCTACACCGGTGGGTACTTCCACCCCTAGAACCACATATAGGGCAGCTACATCTAGAGCAGCTACATCTTGTGCGAGTAGTCGACTCCCACTCCCAGTTGATATAGAGGATGAGGATATGTTCAACGAAGAAGAGGAGATGCCCATTGAGCAAGATCAACCACCACGGCCTTCTAAAAAGAGGTCGTGAGCATTTCACCAAAATTCCTGGTGATATTGCGAACCAGGTAGCAAGATGTCATTACTATAGATCACTTTGTGGATGCCATTCGAAGAAGCAAGGTACCAGTGTGTTAATAGCACATCTAAGTAGTTACCAACGATATAAGATAGCGAAGGGATTGCAAGCCACTGATGAGACCAACCTCAGTTACCAAGCTTCTACAACCACTGATGGTATACAGAATAAGAAATTGGTCATCCATCAATGCAGTGAGAAGATGTTGAGGGACATGCTTGCAGATATGATAATTACTGATGAGATGCCCTTTACCACAGTCGAGAAAAAAGGCTTTCGAAAGTTTCTAAATTTTGTTGAGCCACGATTTCTCATTCCATCACGGTATACGGTGATGCGAGATTGTATGAAGAGGCATGCGAAAGACAAGGCGGAGATGAGGAAGATGTTTATTACCACTGGTTAGAGAGTGTTGTTTACGACTGACACATGGACTTCCATACAGAACGTTTGTTACATGTGTATCACAGCACACTACATTGACAGTGAGTGGATTTTGCATAAAAAAATTATTGGTTTTAAAGATATTGTGGATCATAAAGGTGCATCCATTGGGACGAAGATGGATGATTGTTTAAAGGATTGGAGAATTCGAAAAGTGTTGTGTATTACAATTGACAATGCCAGTGCCAATGAAACAGCAATTGATTGGTTTAAGCGGAACACGATGATGAGAGATGATATCATTCGGGCCCACGAGTTTATTCACGTTCGATGTTGTGCTCATATCATCAACCTCATAGTTGTTGAGGGGTTAAAAGAGGTTGATGATTCCATTACCCGAGTTCGCAGTATTGTACGATATGTGAGGAGTTCCCCTCAAAGGCTTGTCAAATTTAAGGCAATAGCAGAAGATCTTAAGATTGAATGTTCTAGTATCTTGTGCTTGGACGTTCCGACTCGATGGAACTCAAATTTCATGATGTTGGATGTGGCACAAAAGTACCAAAAAGCATTCAAGCGGATGGAGGTCGAGGATGGGGGCCTGAGGTATGCTTTGTTGGAGCCAGCAGGACAGGGGCTCGGTGCGCCGGACGCACATGATTGGACCAGTGTGAGCTACTTTATTGAATTTTAAAAAAAAAATTATGACATAACCATGCGGCTATCTGGATCCAAATATACGACTGCGAGCTCATTCTTCAACGAGCTCTCGGAGCTTCACTTCCACTTGGAAAATAGTCGTACTGATTGTAGTGGATTGTTATATGCTATGGCTATGAGGATAAAGATCAAATATGATAAATATTGGTAGAATATTGAGAAGATAAATAGATTGTTATTTGTGGCTATGATCCTTGACCCCCGATATAAGCTGGCCGTTCTAGAATTTTGGGTAAATTTCGTCCTCGGGACAGTGAAGGCTGCAGAGTTTATTAGAGTGCTAAAAAGTGATATTGATGACCTATATAATCACTACAGTAATAGTTGTCAACCTTCATCCGCAGCTGGTAGCTCCTCACATTCGAGGCCGACGAGGTCGACAGCATCCTCAGGTGATACTGACCCATCTGTAGGGGTTAAAGGCCATCGTATTATCCAGCAGTATCATCAACTTATGTCAACAAGGAATATTATGCATTGTACATCTGAGGTTGAATGATATTTTATGGAAACTGTCGAGGCACCTGATTATGTATTTCAGCTATTAACTTGGTAGAAAGTTAATTCCACCAAGTATCCAGTCCTTTCCCGTGTAGCCCGATATGTGCTAGTCATTCCTGTCACTACGGTTGCCTCAGAGTCGGCATTTAGCACTGGAGGTCGCATGTTGGATGCTTATTGGAGTTCATTGTCACCGTCAACCGTGGAGGTTCTCGTTTACACACATAATTGGGTAAATGAAATGCCCATTGGACTAGATATCGTTGGCGTTGATGCCGAGAGCTATAGACTTGAATCGGGTAAGTTTATATGCTTTTAAATGATTATTTAATTATTTTTAATGTTTCTAACTTCTACTTTTTATGATTTTATAGATCTAATTGTGAATCCTAACGTAATTGCCGATAACTGAGAGTCTGAGATGGACGCTCCTTGAGAGTTGGGATGGAGTTGAGAGAACCCCCTTTCTTGATAAGAATAAAACTCTACTTTTACCGTTTTCAGTTTTTTTTTTTATAACTTTTTTTTCATTTATTGATTGCAACTTTCTATCTTTATTTCAAGCATGATAACAGATCAATGAACCATTGAGATTTGAGCAACATGAGTATTTAATATTTATATCAATGTTGTTATTACGTTATAAATGAGACTGTTATAACTTATGGCTACATCATACATGTTATTTAGTTTTTAAATTATTGTATTTAAGCTTTTTTTTCTTATCTTTTTTTCTTTTCAGTATTTTTTTTTTTTACAGGTTTGGACTTGGGCTTTGGTGATCATATTAGTCTTAATGGATCAAATTTATTTTTGCATATCATTTATTTAACAAAAGAAATTGACCACATTATTTATTTAAGTACTATTATTATTATTATTATTATTATTATTTAGTCCAATAGACGGTCGGAGGTCAGAGCTCCGACCTCCGTTCGGAGTCGGACTTCGATTCCGTTCGGAGTCGGAATCGGAGCAAAAAATTAGCTCCGACTCTTGTCGGAGTCTGAGTTCGGAAACAGCTACTCCGACTCCGTCAGAGTCGGAGCTCAGCCCCACCTAATATCTTTGCTTGCACGTATTGCGTGATGCGGGCGGCATTGCTGCCGGCAAGCAGCTTATGTCGCTCTCTTCTTCGTTTTAAAACAATATTATAGTGACAAAGTTTTAATATAAAGTACTTGTCTACATGGCATTTTATGTTAAATTTTGAGTTTTGTTTAAATGAATTGATCGTCTTCATCAATGCACGAAGTACTAAATGCTATACGTACACCACACTCTCATCCTATTTTGATCATACTAAGTACTATGTGGCATATTCATCATCATTAGATGATAAAGAAGCATGTAATAAATGATCATTTAATGGTGATAAATTTGCCATATCATACTTAATCAGATGAAAGTAAGATGGTAATATGGTGTATAGAATTTTTCAATATATATATTGTTAGTATTTTTTAATAACATTTATTTCTTATCGTTGTTTTTTACGTTTCATTTTCTCATAATTTGTTGGTAGTTAATAGCATTTTCGTTGGAGAGAGTTTGTGTCTTTTGAGTGATTGTACCGTTTTGGGTTTCAAGCAATTTTATTGCTTTAATGGTATTTTGGACGTTGGTTTTAACGGGCTTGTAATAAAGTTTCCGTTTCTCTGTGGATTAACATGGCATTAATGGGTTGTAAACGTTGGCTTCTTTATTTCATTTTATTCCTTTTTCCGGTTACGTCTATAAACTATATGTATATATTTGTGTAGTCTTGCAGATAGTTCGAGAAGAGTAATATACTTTAGAGAAAGTGAGATAAGAAAAATAAGTTTAGTGAGTATATATTTTTTAGAGTATTTTCAGATAAAAGCAATGTGTTCTTTTGAGTTGAGCTTTAGGCTCAACCACTTGTATAGAGTAGGCTTGAGTCATACGACGATGAGTTGTGTTGTTGTATCCTGGAGGAGTCAAGTCAAGAGGAGTTCTGTTGCACCTGTTAACTTGAGATTTTGTACACTGCAGAGGGCTTGAATCTCCTTAAAGAGAGCGATATTTTTGTGCCTCAGTCCAAACTGACTTCGTTTTAATTTTAATTTAATTATAACTTTTATTATATTATTGTGCATTTCACCAACATATATATATATGTATATATTATAAGGAAATGGATATACTACATATTATTTGGAATAATCAAGATTAATAATTCATTTTATTTAATTAGTAAAATCTAACATTTCCCATTCTAACTAGGTTGATATATTCCTTTTTCATTTAAGTAATGCTATCCATCATCATTTTTACCCGCATTCTCATACCCTCGACCCATGATGTGGTATTTAATAATTAAAAATTATTTATTATATTTTATTTATGAATTAATTATTTAATATTATATTAAGAACCGTTGGGAGGATGATAGAAAAAGTAATGATCTTTCTTTCCATTTTCTAGTTTGCCAACTATACATTTTGTTATGTGGAACTGTTTGCTATTACAAACCTTCTACCATAAAGAATAAACCAGCTTCAACTTTTCATTATGTTTTTTTAAGGGCATGTTTTGGGATTGCGTTAGAAATCTTAAAAAATTGTTTAAATAGTTCTAAGAGTATTTTAATGATAAAATTAGGTTATTTGGTTGATTCATATTAAAGTACATTTTAATATAAAAAAATAAAATTGATATTTTTCCTTAAACATATTTTTTTTGGATATTATAGAACATAGTTAAACTCAAAAAACTGTCAATGGATGAAAATATTCATATAACTTTCTGATAATTGTAAATTTACCCTTGTCTGAAATGCACGAAGGAAAACTAGCCTTTCGTTGCATCGTTGAAGGGATTTTTTTCATTATACTTACTGAAAATCCTATTAGATTATTTTTTTTGTTATTTTATTATGAGATTTGATTTCTATTAAGAATACCTTAACAATCTTTAAAAAATTAAATGACCTTTTATGTTATTTTTATCTCATTTTTTTTAATTCGTTTCCAAATAAATGGAATATGTATGAAAGTGTTTTAAACGTATAGTTACCAAATAATAATATATTTTGAATAGTAGTGCTTATTAGCTTAGCTCTACAACTAAGTCTTAAGCTAAAAGTTAAATTACCCACTACAATCCCAAACATGCATTAATTCTTACTTATCAAATTTAATATTTCTTTCATGAAAGATATTTCTCTTCGTCTTACATTTTATTGTTTTCTTTCATATAATGTAATACATTTTTAATGATACTTTATGTAATTAACTTTATATTTTACAGCTGATATAAACACTTAGTAGTAAAAAAATCAAAAAATCGGTTGAATCGACCGAACTGGTGGGTTCCGACCGGTTCAGTTTAATGTTTGTTATATAATTCTTATATTATATATTATATGCTAATTAATATAACATAAAATTTTAATCCTAGACATGAATATTAATATCAAGTTATTAATATAAACTTACTTTTGATATATATATATATATATATATATATATCAAGGATAAATACATTTTGTGAATAATAAATTATAATATATATTTTTTCTTTTTACATTTGATCATATATATTCATATAAAAAGTCTAGAACTTATATAGACTATAATTAAATTCTATACTATAGTAATATATGTTAATTATTATAAAATAATGTACCTAGACTATAATATAAATAGACTAATAATTTAATATATATAAACATCATAGTATTACTACCATACATAATCAAATATAAAAATAAGTTAGACACTAGTATATTAACATATAATTAGACACTAAAATATAAGTCTAGTATAAAAATAAATTATACACTAGTAAAAGATGAAAAGAAAAATAAGGTTAAACCGAACCGAATTGGACCGAAACTAGAAAAATTGAAAATTTCGATTACGGTAATGAATCCATCTATATCGATTCTTAGATTTTTAAAACTGATTTATATCCGTTCGGTTCTAAAATATATTCAAAATCAAATCCAACCAAACCATTTACACCTCTAAGAACCATCATTAAAATGATGGTGATGGATGATGATGAAAGTTATCACGAATTATCGCCCATTATGCAATATACCTGTACAAATAACAATAGATATTATAAAATTCGGACAAAAAGTTAAATTAATATTTTTTCTTGCGCACAGTATGTAGGTATGGGAAGCAAATCTGATGTTGGGAATCCGATTCCCCAGTTGATCCGGAAACTGACCCAGCATTAGGTAGACCAAGAGGCAAAGTGCATACAATGTGGTTGGCAATACCCATTATATTGTTGGCGGAGTGGATTGGTTCGAGTCTGACACCGGATCGAGGCGCACACGTGATTCCCATAACTCACTCTCTTGTTGCTATGCGTCCTTGCTATGCGTCCAAAAGTATGGGCCATCCCCAACTTGCAATTTGCAAAGTCCCCAACTTTCTCTGCTCATGTCGTGTTACTGTACTCTCATCTAGACAGACGCACTTCTTCTTTTATTTTATTATATTAATTTTTTAATACTTTTGGGTTCTGGGTTTTGTCTCCTTCCCTTTCATTTGTCCACCCCCAAGTGACTAGCATCATGGCCGTGATCCCACTTCCCAAAATTTCCTGCTTACATGACATTGTTTATATTTTAATGGGAACCGACTTAGCTTTGTGCCAGGGGCGAGTGGAAATTGGTGATCATCTCTATATCCTCTTTTGGAAAAAATATATAATATGTGCTTTCTTTTTTCTGTTTGCTTTTGTTCTTCGTTCAACTGCTTTGAATCCAAGTGGCTGGTGATTTTGAATTCTTCAAAACCCCACGCAAAGTTTTTGGCTTTCAATTCGAGTGTCTGGGTGAGTTTTTTCTCTATTTCTGGCTTTCTTTGGTGCTTTCTCTTCTGAATCCGAGTGCTCTTTCTAGCTCTGGGAAAATCCTGCCTCTGTTTGTTTTTTTGCTTGTTTTCTCCGTGCTATTGGTTTTTCTCATTTAGCTCAAGATACACATGTTGTGTCGTTTGACTGAAAGATGGCTTTAGTTTATTTTTTGAGTTGCTCTTTGACTCTGTTTCTCTGGTTGTTCCGGCAACCGCTTTTTCTTTTCTCTTGTTGTTGAGTTAAATGGGTTCCATTTAGTTAAATTCCTTTGTTAGGTCGCAAGCATATATGAAGTGTTTGTTCGAATGATTGCTTTGCTTTGTGTTTTGGAGTGGCTCTTCGGACAAATTGAACTTCAAAATTAATTGCTCTTTGCTTCAACTTATTTGGTTGCACTGTGGACCTGTGAATAGATATGTAGCAGTTCAGTTCAGTGCACTTAAGCATAGAACTTCATCGTGGGCCACGAGTATTGCTCGTTTTTTCATTCGTTTAGCTTGATTAGCACTGTCTTGTCAGTTTAAAGATACTAATGCCGGATTACTGAAACATAGCACTTAAGTCTAGCACTTCAGGTCACTGCACTTAAGCATAGCACTTCATCGTGGGCCATGAGTATTGCTCATTTTTTCATTCGTTTAGCTTGATTAGCACTGTCTTGTCAGTTTAAAGATACTAATGCCGGATTACTGAAACATAGCACTTAAGTCTAGCACTTCAGGTCACTGCACTTAAGCATAGCACTTCATCGTGGGCCACGGGTATTGCTCATTTTTTCATTCATTTAGCTTGATTAGCACTGTCTTGTCAGTTTAAAGATACTAATGCCGGATTACTGAAACATAGCACTTAAGTCTAGCACTTCAGGTCACTGCACTTAAGCATAGCACTTCATCGTGGGCCACGAGTATTGCTCATTTTTTCATTCGTTTAGCTTGATTAGCTCTGTCTTGTCAGTTTAAAGATACTAATGCCGGATTACTGAAACATAGAATGTCTTGCAAGCCGTAACGGAATATATAATGTCTAGCATCCCACAGTGCCGAATTCCTGAAACATAGAATGTATTCATTGTGGTGGGCTTGGATTCTTTTAGCTGTATTATGAAACATTTGTCCGAAATCCAAATACTTGGCATCTCTACAATTGTAGTTTCAAAATAAGGAATACTCATAGAATGTCTGAGTATTCCTTATATAACGTCTAGCATCCCACAGTGCCTAATTCCTGAAACATAGAATGTATTGCTTTCATTGTAGTGGGCTTTGATTCTTTTAGCTGTATTATGAAACATTTGTCCAAAATCCGAATAATTGGCATCTCTACAATTGTAGTTTCAAAATAAGGAATACTCATTTTATACTGAAAGTGTCCGATGCACTTAGAGAATTGCTTTTGAAAATTATGTTCTGTTAAGAAAGCAGAATCAGAAGGTTGTGAACAAAAGCTTGCATTTTGATGGCATGAAATAACTATGATTGAAGGAAAGCCTTCTGTGTCTGTTTCATTTGACATATGGATTATGGAACTTTCGTGTCTGTTCTATTATAGGCAATTTGTCTGTATGGGTTTTCTGGCGGCTAGTTCATGCCATTTCTATGTTTGCAACAGATGGCACTTATAAAAAAAAGGGAAAATTCTACATACCACACTCCTATACCACGTCTATCCTACTATGATGAGTAGACATTGTCCATTAACCTTTGAGTTGTTCTTTTAAAAAAACAAAATGATCCAATGGTGATAAAAGTGCCACATTTTATATAGTGGGATGAAGTGGGATGAGGGTGTGGTGTGTAGCAGTACTGATAAAACAATTGTCTACAACAGATGGTTGAATAAGAAACCAGGGAGGCTTTTATTGCTGATATGCTGTTGTTTTGCAAAGGTGGTCATCTCACTTCCATTCTTGGCTTTGCCATATAAGCAAGCAGATTCAATAGTCAATAGTGTGCAAGTTATCAATCAAAAACGTAAAGTTAATTGTCAGCAAGCATGAACAAGAATTTACTATTAAGTCATGGACTAGATGAACTTTTATTTGTACCAAATACATTGTTCTGCAGGAGGGATGAGTGGTTTCCAAGGGCATGTTAGTAGCCGGAGAGGAGTGTATTCATTTTCAAGGCATATTAATATTATGGTTTAATTTCATTCAACGGTAAGGCTTGTCCTCTTGTTCTACTTGCGTTTGCAAAAATTCTTTGAATTTAATATAATCGCAGTCCTCCCTACTCATCTTTATGATATACGTTTCCAGTTTCAGCTTGTACTCAATAGTGTCAGATAGCAAAATGATAAATCCATTCCCAGAAAGCAACTTGAACTATTTCTGCAAGAACTTTCTCCTTTAAACAGAAGCTATGATTACAAAGAGGCTTAAAAGCCAATGATCTCATTTTACTAGGGCTAAATGGTGGACTAACTATAGATCAGGTAATGGGTGTTGTCCTACAACTGCTAACAAGTATCAAAAGCAAACATCTACTTCTCTGGCATACAGTACCAGACTGACAGGCTGCAAAAAACTTAAATGGTTGTGTTAAAAGCTTGAGAATTGCAAAGCACATGAAGAAGAAATACTAACTGCTAGCATAGGGATCTCTGTACTTCCCAAACTTGCAACCTTTCAACAGCAAATAAGGAAGAAAAACACCGTATTGGTATGTTACTAGACAAGATAAAAGTATAGATGAAATAATATTTTGCTAGAATTAACATATATTCAAGTGTCATCCAAAACTACCCTCGTCTATAGTCGGTTTGGTTACTGGAAATAGTTATGAGTTTGTTGATTTTCAGTTGAGGTGAATGTTAAAGAATTCCGGTGCCAGTAAACAATCATTTGAATGAAATTGTAAAGCATAGCAGTTATAACTTTAACTTGGCTAGTTGAAAACATAGCCGAACTTTGAATATATGATGAGTCAAAGATGCTTACATTCAAACAGATTTGATGCTGTTGATGCTACTGCTTATTTATTGTGTTGTTCTTTTTGCAGTAATATATATTCTAACTCTACAGCCTGCCTTCCACGGACTAGGTAAGGAATGAATTTATGTTTTCCCCCGATCATCAATAAACAATATTAACATCAATAGAATTGATGAAAACTTTATTATTGTTGTACTCATTCGCATTATTATTCAGGGTGAAGCTTCTTGTTGATAGCATGCCTTCATGTGGTCAAAAGGATTTTTCAATAAATCAAAATCATCATAGTGCATTTTTGTCTTTTCTACTATTGACTTTGTTGCTACTCCCAAGGGAAAAGACTTGTACTCTTCCTTGAGTTATGAACAGACGTTTCGTTTTTCTGTTACTAAGGAGTTTTGATTTGCTAGTTTTGTTCTTAATGCTAATAATACCATGAGGGCGAATATCTAATGAAAATGGAAATTATCACAACAATAACTCTTGTAACTATTTACCAGAATTAATGTTCCAGCACTCATCTTGAAGGTTCTTAATTCATTGCGATTCAGATTATTTTGTTTCTGTTTATTTTTTGCAGCTTGAGCAAAAAATGTCTTCTTCAAGGCCCAGCCACTCATCCAGCACCTCGGGGCACTCAAGACACAGCGCTAGGATTATTGCTCAGACCACTGTTGATGCAAAGCTCCATGCAGATTTTGAGGTTTCAGGTGATTCCTTTGATTACTCAAACTCTGTGCGGGTTACCAGTTCAGTTAGTGGAGATCAACAACCCAGGTCCAGCAAAGTAACCACAGCTTACCTCCATCACATACAGAAAGGCAAGCTGATCCAACCATTTGGTTGCTTGCTGGCCTTAGATGAGAAAACTTTCAAGGTCATTGCATACAGTGAGAATGCCCCTGATATGCTGACCATGGTCAGTCATGCAGTCCCAAGCGTCGGGGAGCACCCAGTTCTTGGCATTGGAACTGATGTAAGAACTATCTTCACTGCCCCTAGTGCCTCTGCATTGCAAAAGGCCCTAGGATTTTGGGAGGTTTCTCTCTTGAACCCCATCTTAGTCCATTGCAAGACATCTGGGAAGCCCTTTTATGCAATTGTGCATCGGGTGACAGGTAGTTTGATCATTGATTTTGAGCCAGTGAAGCCTTACGAAGTCCCCATGACTGCTGCAGGAGCCCTGCAATCATACAAGCTTGCAGCCAAAGCAATTACCCGATTGCAGTCCTTGCCAAGTGGCAGAATGGAACGGGTTTGTGATACAATGGTTCAAGAGGTTTTTGAGCTCACTGGTTATGACAGGGTGATGGCATATAAATTTCATGATGATGATCATGGGGAAGTGGTCTCTGAGATCACAAAACCTGGCCTAGAGCCATATCTGGGTTTGCATTATCCAGCCACTGATATACCTCAGGCTGCACGCTTCTTGTTTATGAAGAATAAGATTCGTATGATTGTTGATTGTCATGCAGGACAAGTGAAGGTGCTTCAAGATGAGAAGCTTCCATTTGATCTGACGTTGTGTGGTTCAACCTTAAGGGCACCACACAGTTGCCATTTACAGTACATGGAGAACATGAATTCCATTGCTTCTCTAGTTATGGCAGTTGTAGTTAATGATGCTGAAGAAGAGGGAGACAGCTCTAACACTGTGCAGCCACAAAAGAGAAAAAGACTCTGGGGTTTGGTTGTATGCCATAACACAACTCCTAGGTTTGTTCCATTCCCTCTTAGGTATGCCTGTGAGTTTCTAGCTCAAGTATTTGCCATCCATGTGAATAAGGAATTGGAGTTAGAAAACCAAATTGTTGAGAAGAACATCTTGCGTACCCAAACGCTCTTGTGTGATTTGTTGATGCGAGATGCGCCCTTGGGAATTGTTTCCCAGAGCCCAAATATAATGGATCTTGTGAAGTGTGATGGGGCTGCTTTATTATACAAGAGCAAGATATGGAGATTGGGAGTAACTCCAAGTGATTTCCACCTGCATGAGATATCCTCATGGCTTTCAGAGTGCCATATGGATTCAACAGGTTTGAGTACAGATAGCTTGTATGACGCAGGATTCCCTGGGGCTCTTGCTCTTGAGGATGTAGTATGTGGAATGGCAGCTGTGAGGATAACTTCCAATGACATGATTTTCTGGTTTCGCTCCCCTACTGCTGCAGAAATTCGATGGGGTGGTGCAAAGCATGAACTTGGAGAGAAAGATGATGGTACGAGGATGCACCCAAGATCATCATTCAAGGCTTTCCTTGAAGTCGTGAAGACAAGGAGTATACCCTGGAAGGATTATGAAATGGATGCAATCCATTCTTTGCAGATTATCCTGAGGAATGCATTCAAAGATATTGAAATAAAGGATACAGGCACCAATGCAATCCATGCAAAGCTCAGTGACCTCAAAATTGAAGGGATGCAAGAACTGGAAGCAGTGACAAGTGAGATGGTCCGTTTAATTGAAACAGCCAGAGTGCCAATTCTGGCTGTCGATGTTGATGGGCTCATTAATGGATGGAATACAAAGATTGCAGAGTTAACAGGTCTTTCTGTTGATAAAGCAATTGGAATGCATTTGCTCACACTCGTGGAAGATTCTTCAAATGATACAGTTGAAAAGATGTTGTCCTTGGCACTGCAGGGTATGTCCTATCCAAAGTTTACATTAAATTATAAGTTCATACTCAGAATTTTCACACACAAGCATATGCAAGAATGTGCACGTGTGTGTGAGCTCTTAGGCATGTCCATTTTATCTTCTCTAAAACCATGCATGTATATATGATCCTTCAGGCATTAATTGGGATGTGATGAGTGGTTGATAAGAAGGAATTAAAAAAACATGCATGTATATCAAATTGATTGAGAAGAACGAGAAAGCAGAAGAGAGACTCTGGTCTATTTGTACTACAAAAGATAAGAAACAGAGATTGGAGAAGGCCGGAGGGAGGTCAATGGGATGGGATGTATTCACCACGCATAAAACATAGTGATTTAATATTTCTATTGCTTGTTTTGTCACTTATGAAACAATTTGATCATGTTCTTTAACTTTCTTGTGTAATTAGGCAAAGAAGAGCAGAACATTCAATTTGAGATCAAAACGCATGGTTCCAAGAGTGATTCTGATCCCATCAGCTTAGTTGTGAATGCTTGTGCAAGTAGGGATCTTCGAGATAATGTTGTGGGGGTTTGTTTTGTGGCCCATGATATCACTGGTCAGAAGATAGTAATGGACAAGTTCACTCGGATTGAAGGTGATTACAAAGCTATCGTACAAAACCCAAGCCCTTTGATTCCCCCAATATTTGGTACAGATGAATTTGGCTGGTGTTCTGAATGGAATCCAGCAATGACAAAGTTGAGTGGGTGGACACGAGAGGACGTCATAGATAAAATGCTTTTGGGGGAGGTTTTTGGGACACAAATGGCATGCTGCCGTCTCAAGAATCAAGAAGCTTTTGTCAATCTTGGAGTGGTACTTAATAATGCAATGACTGGTCAGGAATCTGAAAAAGTCTCTTTTGGTTTCTTTGCTCACAGTGGAAAGTATGTAGAATGCCTGCTATGTGTGAGTAAGAAATTGGACAGAGAGGGTGCAGTCACTGGGGTCTTTTGCTTCTTGCAGCTTGCTAGCCAAGAGCTGCAACGAACACTTCATGTCCAACGTTTATCAGAGCAAACTGCCTTGAAGAGATTGAAAGCATTGGCTTATATAAAAAGGCAGATACGAAATCCGCTTTCTGGGATTATATTTTCTCAGAAAATGATGGAGGGTACCGAGTTAGGAGTTGAACAAAGACAGCTTCTGCATACTACTGCCCAGTGCCAGCGCCAGCTCAGCAAGATTCTTGACGACTCAGATCTTGATAGCATCATTGATGGGTATGATATATTTAATGTCTAAAGAGTGACTTCCCATCCTTGCACAACTTTAGAACTAAGTGCAAACAAGAAAAAAACTCCTGAAACACTTTTATGCTGCTTTATTTTATTTCCTTGCCACGATCCAGCCTAGGTTCTTAGATGGACTACCGTATCAGTTTGAATGGATTATTGAGCTAGTATTATAACACCTAGTGTGACAGAAAGTAGTAAATTTATGCGTCAAGATTGATATGCCATAATTATCTTTATACCCATAACATAATTGCAAGAAGGTTTATTTTGCTGATAGGTGCTTTCATTTTCAATGTTGGCATCACACACAGCCCTAACTACATCAAAAGTGTTAATTCACCCATATTTTTTTTTGTAGAAAAAGTACTTGCTATTGCATATGGTTGTGTTAATTCACCCAGTATCATGTATATTGAGGACATATCTAAAGGGGCAACAGAGAAGCCTTTTTCTAATGTTTGATGAATGGTGAAGAAATTGAGAGATTTAAAGGTTTCTAGGTTTTTGTGTAAATGTGGGTCTCACTTAAAAAATATATATAAATAACGAATTTGTATAAGATTTTAATAATGTTTATTATTTATATTAATGTTGATTTGTATTAAAACAATATATTTTAATGAATAGATGAAATATACTAGATAAGAAGTTTTATTTGTTTGGGAAGAAGTTGAAGAATGATTTTTACTCTAGATGGAAACTACTCTACTATAGACGATGTACTTTCTGCATCCAAACATGGGTATTCTCTCTATGATCTGTTATAAGCTAAAAAATTATTTTCACTCTGTTTCATGAATTCTCTACAGATACTTGGATCTTGAAATGGTTGAGTTTAGGCTGGATGAAGTTCTGGTTGCCTCTATAAGTCAAGCCTTGGCGAAGAGCAATGCAAAGGGAATCCGAATGGTCAATGATGTGGCAGAGGAGATTGTGAATGAAACCCTCTATGGTGACTGTCTTAGGCTTCAACAGGTGTTAGCTGATTTCTTGCTGATATCAGTCAATTATATGACAACTGGAGGTCAGCTTATCGTTACAGGCAGTTTGACCAAAGATCAGTTAGGGCAATCCGTTCATCTTGCCCATCTCGAGCTCAGGTACTAATTGCTCATGCACCAATTGGCAATAGTCCATGAATATTGTATTTATCTAAATGCATATAGTCATTCTTTCAATTGGACAAGTGCACAAGCTTGTGGAATGTAACTTGTTTTCACTTGCTTTCAACTTCTACATACACATGGACTACTTTTATTCATCCAAAATCATATTCTCTTGAACATTATTTCTTGGATCAGGATAACACATCCAGGTGGAGGGGTACCAGAAGAATTGCTGAACCAGATGTTTGGAAGTGAAGGAGATGCATCTGAGGAGGGAATGAGCCTGTTCATTAGCAGAAAGCTATTAAAGCTCATGAATGGAGATGTACGGTATATGAGGGAAGCAGGCAAATCAACCTTCATCATATCCGTTGAACTTGCTGTAGCACATAAGTTGAAGACCTGAAAGATTTCCAAGCAAAAATTTCCTTTAATCTGTTTAATTTGTTCAGTTAGAAGGACGGATACCCGAGCAGTATTTGACTTGTTATGTAATTTTCCCCATCATATTTCTCCTCTTGGCACATTTGTATTGGTTCAACCTGTAAATAAGCAAGTTTGCTGTGTCTTATAAACTTCTTTACCATTGATTGGCCACTCTTAGATAAGCATTATTTTGCTTTTTGGTAGATTTCTTCCATGTTTGGACCCAAATTAGAATTTTAAGAGGAGATTTCTCGTGTTAGCCAAATTGAGATGAGATGAATTGAGTTCTTTATGAATAATAGTGAGTTGAGATGGTGGAATAAGTTTTGTGGGGCCCACTTAAGATGAGTTTAGATGTATTTGGATGTTAAAATGAGTTTAGATATATTTATGGGAATTTGAAAAATGTTATGGATCTCACGTGTAAAGAGGTGTTGAGTTGAAAAAGATTGTGGATTCCACATGTTAAGAGGTTTTGAGCTAAGATGAGTTTAATGATTTGAGAGTTGGATGTTTGTATATTAGACTTAGTTTAAAATTAGACTGAACTGAATTGATCTCAGTGCAGACCAACAACCAAACGGGGTTAAGAGGTAAATTTTCTCTACTTATATCCTTGTGTGATATAGATAATGCAGAGGGGAACATAACAAAATTCGGTACTTGACTTTCATTGAAATATGATCCGAACTGACTTGTTCGATGTGATTCCACCCTTTGATCTTCATAAATTGTTTCCTATACTGGATCTCACTGCTAGTAGCCATTTGGCAACTTTATCGTGCATGCTCTACTGCCTGGTTGTCATAAGGGCGCTCCCTTATTATTACATCTTTCACTTGCACATAGTATGTAAGATCTCAAACATCCATCTCTCAGCATTCTCCATCTAATTTATTTTAGCATATAGGTTGTGCTTCCACTGAACATGCCTATAAAAGAAAGGTGGGAGTTCAATGCTAAAGTTATCTCCAAGAAAGGCCAACATGGCAACATCCTCAGAGTTTCTTCTCTCTCTCTCGGGTTCAAACACTCAAAACTATGCTCTATCAGCACAAAACTATCTTCATTTGTTTACAACTAGTGCTACAACATTGTGTTGTCATAGTTCTCAATGATAAATGATAATCAAGGATGTAATATCTGTTGTGAAATGTTGTGCAAAATACACACACCAATGATGGAAAATAAAGTAAAAACAATCACAATCAAGCACACGATGTACAATATACGTGGTTCGACAAATTGTCTTCGTCCACAGAACTGTAGAAATCTTATTCACCATAAGAGATTACAATCACTCAATCTCAATTCATATTCTCTAAAGCTTTTTGCTCTCTCACACAATATGCACTCATTAGACAATTCTTCTCTCTCAAAATAGGCTAAAAGTCGTCCAACACAAGTAAAAAATGACAAATATATAGCAAACGGTGCTAGAAACCCTAATTAGCAAAATCTGCGTTCTTCGCTCAAGCGCACCTCTAGCGAATGGCCAAATCAACATTGGCTCGAGCGGGGTGTCAAGCGGGTGTCGAGCGAACACTAGGGTTTGTATCTCGCTCGAGCTCACTATCGCGCGAGACTCGAGCAAACTCACGGGTTGAGCTTCACTCGAGGTCACTGTCGAGCGCACGTCGAGGTTACTTCGCTCGAGCGCACATCAAGCAAACACTATTTCTCGATTCTCAACTCCAAAACCAGTATCCACATACACCCTAACAATATATAATAGTCTTCCCTTCTTATTTCATTCAACTTGGTTCAATCACTTTCCATATATGTTAAAGTAGCAAATATTATAACAGCGCCTATATACATATGTATGTATAAGTTATTTCTTTTTTGGTTGTAAGAAATATAATTATGATAGAAATAGAGTCAATAATTATTATACGAGGAACTATATATGTTCAGATTTATAAAAGAACTTATCAACTAACACTATGATCAAGCATTTCCAACCATTTACATATTTCTTTGAACGAAAGGAAAAAAAAAAAAAAACACCAAATTGATTGAAGATACTTATGAGATCATATAAGGTTAATAAGTTTTGAATGTTTAAAAAACACATTTTTTTCCTGTAAATCTTGATTTTCCTAAATTCATTGTGTTCTTCGTGTATGTACACAATTCGACATAAATTAAACACTTGGAAAATGTGATTTGCCTTGTCAATCGGTTTCTCTCCAAACCATGAAATGAGACCTGGTTTAGATAGTGAGTTGAAATAAGATGAGTTGAGATTAAAATGATTTGTAAATAGTAGTGAGATATTTGAGTTAAGATGAGATGAGTTAGAAATAGTTTGAGTTTAAATGTTTTATGGGATTTTGAAAAATAAGAGAAAAAAAATTAAATAAAAATATTATAAAACGAAAATATTTTTTTTAATATTGTTTTTGTTTTTAGATTTGAAAAAATTTAATTATTTTCTATGTTTTATTTAGAAGTGTGGAAAAGTTGTAATAATTAGGTAATAATTAGATAAAAAAGTTGAAAATTTGGAATTGAAAAAGTATTTTTTGTTTGTAATGTTTAGATATTAAAATGAGATGGGATGGAGATAAAATAGGATGGGATGAGATGGAAGCATCTCTCTATCCAAATCAGGCCTAAAGGTAAGACTTGTATACAACTTGCGAGTGTTGTTTATTTTAAAATATGATGCCTTTAAAATAAGGTAACATTTGGAACTCTAGGCAAATGAATCTTAGGCTTGTAAATGAATCCAGTTGAACCGATTCGAATAAGAGTATTCAAACTCAATTAACATATTTACTCGTTTAAACTAATCTCGAACTAAAAAATAAACTTAAATATTTTTGTTCAAATTCTGCTTACTAACCATTAATATTGTTCATACTCAACTCGACCTCAACTAAAAATAAACGAATGAGTCGAACTCAAGTAGCTCGAGCTCAAACTCGATTTTTTTTTTTAAATTCTTGTTCTTATATTTTATAAAATATTTTAAATATCACAAAAGTTCCTAACCATTTAACTATTCAACTAAATAGTTTTTATTGAAAAAGCTTTTATGATATAACGTTTTATAAACTAAATTCACTTAATAGTTGCAAATTTAAAAAGTAATACATCAAATAAATGCAATAAATTAATTATTTAATATATATATATAGCATAATAAGTTAAAAATAGTCGTACAATATATTATTATTAAATATAAATTATGAATTTATTATAGCATATATTGCTAGATAATAAATTTATAAGTGTATACAAACATATCATATAAGTCAATAGTTATAATATAAAGTTATCGTACATATATTACACTATAAAAATATAATAATATGCAACTATACTATAATAGTTATAAATTACAAATGTGTTATCATTTATCTAATATAATGAAAACCATATTGTGTACAAGGTTAATGATATGATTCCTTAATTAAAAATAAATACTATCAACTTACGTTATGATATATATTATTTATACAAATTATACTGAATCAATTAAAGCTAATTTGGTAAATGTTTAGAGTAAATGTGCACACTAAACATTTATAATTATATCAAAAGTAAATTTATATATAACATTAATGCTAAATTACATAATACAAAATTAAATAAATTTATAAATAATTAATATTACAAAAATAGCTTGATATATAATACAATTTGTAATAAAATACACAACTAAATATTATAACTAATTACATCAAATATCTTCTATAAAAAGAATTATACAAAGTATCCCATACACATTTTGGGAACATAATAAATACATTAAATAAGATAAACTATAAATAAACTAATAATATATAATTAAGTATATAAAATACAACTAGCTTGTAATAAATATAATAGACATATAAAACACATCACGAGCTCAAGCGAGTCAAATCGAGCGTTGTAAGAGTTAGGCTTCGTTTGGGATCTCAATTCATCTCAACTCATCATTACAACTTTTTCAAATCTCAATACAAAATATAATAAACAATTCAACTTTTTCAAATTCCAAAATAATAATAATAATAAATAATAATAATATTCTAACAACATTTTATTATCTCAACTCAGTTCAACATCCAAACGCACCCTTATATTCACAAGCCTAAACCGAGTTTCACCGAATTTGTCAGAATTTTACTTGTTTAATATTCTAACCAATATTAGTGCTTCCGAACATCTCATTTATTAAAATTATCCAAATTCAAACCTGAGTATGTACAAGCTGAATTCGAACTTTTAATAAGCTGCCATGTTCATTTGCCAAGAGACTGCTTACAAAGCTGAGAGAATGGATGAAGCCTCAAGAGACTGGATTAGAATCTTGGCCAAGATTCCGATTTTCACCTTGCAAACACAGACTGCTTACAAAGCAAGGTAGCTGAGAGAATGGATGAAGCCTCAAGAGACTGGATTGTTCATGAACTTATCATATACTTTTAGATCCACACGAATTTAAGAACTTAACTTTGCCAAAGCCGCTCCACTATAGCTTTAATAATTTCCAGGCATGAAGCCAAGTTTCCAATAAACAGCTCGATCTAGGAAGCAGGATGTGCCATCATGCTTTCCAGGGTGTCCATTTACATGAAAAATTACTGGTTTGAACTTGCTCGGTTTTGGATCTTTCCTGTCTTTACAAGGACTTTTAGTATTCATAAAAAGACAGAAACTCATAGTTCTCCTGCACCATGAAGTCCGTCATACCCAGGATGTGAAGGACAAATAACTCATTAAAAAGTGCAGAATATTATATAATTAGATCCAGCACCACTCATGAAGTACTAAAACATTGAGCATTGATCTGGAATAGCAAGTCACCAGCTTATATGGAAGCGAGTACGAGACGAAGAACCGAATTTGATCAGCAAATCAAAAACAAGCAGCAGCAAACATATTGGCTCAATAGTCTCATCAATGTTGAATTGGCTCAAGCATCAAATAATCCTAAGGAACATGATAAAACTCTTAACGAAAATGCAAACTGAGTTACACACTAAAGTTTGGTATTAACCCGTACAAAAAAAAACATTGAAGTTTGGCATGAAGAATATTACAACATCACAACTAACCTAATGGAAGTTCATTGGTAAGTGCATTATAGCCTCCACAACAACGATCAATCAACTGGCTTAGTACCCATAGTTTGTGCCATAGACCGAGCCATAATTTCCAGTATGGCCTGAATGTCCAGAATTGGGAGGTGGAGATGCATATACAGAACCATGAGGTGGATAAGAATTATAACCTGGGTCTGTAGTCCCACCTGTTTGAGCCTGTGTTGGTGCTCCAGCATCGGCCATGAAATTCTGAAACAAAAATTTAAAAGAACACAATTCAATAATGTGGAACAAATTCCGCCAGAATTAGCAAAATACTATAAGTAGGGGTGTAAAAGAGAAAAGCCTCTCACAAGAGGCTCAATTCAAAATTGTGGCTGAACTCGGACACAAACCTGAGCTAAATTACACCTAAATTAATGAAATGAGATGCCTAAGTTCAGCCCCAATACTCATTACCCAGGCATTGAACTCGGCTCATTTATTTTTTTATTGGCACCGGGTGTCCGAGAACAGCGTCCTGACTAATCCCCGGAGTACACAGGCTCGACAAGGAGTTTCCCACAAGTGCACTTCGGATAATTCAAGGGGAAGATCCCCTAGTCCAACGGCCCCTAAAGATTGTTTGCACCCATTTGAACCTTAGACCTAAGGGGAGCATAACTTCAAGCCCAAGACCTTTAGCCAACCCTTAAGTGTTTAACATGCACGAAATTACCATCATTTTCTCATTTTGCACATGGGACTACCAAAACCATCCATTTGCAACTTCAACTACCACTTTTTGGCAATATACACCCTCAGTTTAAACCTAACTGTTAATATCAATCAAAGTACTCACCCGCCCCTTCAAAAGAAAAACAAAAAAGATGTATGCACTCCTGCATACATATGCTTGAAAGACTAAAACGTTACATCACACACACACACAAAGGATACATGCAAATGGAATTGTCATTATAACAACCATCTTCTTCCTTACTTTATCTAATTCTCAGGTTATTGTGGTATTAGAACTACAAGTAAAGAAAGGAGAACCATGATCTTCATGATCATCATGATCATCATCTTCCTATCTTCACAGGCTGGTCCCACACCATATATCATGCCATAATCTGATCTTTAGACCCCTCTCTTGATGTTTTCCATACCCCCATAACAAAAAGGCATGCTAACCTCATTTGAATATGAACGTTTTCATTGAGCTAAGCCCAAGAAGACGAGCCTGCCCAGAATTTGGGACAATTACTGTTTTAACCCCAAATAATAAGGGAAACTTTAACATTTCCATTCCAATAGACTGATAATAGTCACGAGAATAGGTCAAAGCAGAGAAAAGAACATTGCCTGTATCAGCTGCTGAGCTGCTAGAACTTGGGGAGTAGTTCCACTGATTTCAACGGTCATTTCTCCAGGAACACCCCTAGTTTCTTGTATGGTGACGGTTGCCCCACTAGCTCTACGAATATAGCTTATATTTGCACCAGCTGCCCCAATAACAGCATCAGCATATAACAGTGGGATCTGCATTTGCTGTGTGACCTGCAAAACAAGAGCATCAATCCCAAATGACCTGTCCACCGACAAAGTGCATTGGTGACAACAAATTAAGCAGAGATGTTTCAAACACAACACAGCACTTTGACCTATTTTATTATTATTATTATTATTATTATTGCAACCATCTGGTTAGCATGCCACATCACTGTAACCTTGGACAGTTTAGTTCCTCTAACTATAGAAGATCAAAAGTGTCAGGAGGTATCTTTTCAGTAGACCAATAACCAAAGGTCCAAAAGAAAATAAGAGGATAGGAAACACATAGCAACCTGGGTAACCAACGATGAAGCTTGGGCACTTGATGATGCAGGTAGACCCATTGGAGCTTCTCTTCCATAGGCCGATATCCCATGATGAGGCTGCTTTTCCATGGGAGGATGCATGTCAGAAGGCAGATAGTAATTGTCATGTTGCCGTGGAGGTGGCATGTACTGAGTATTAGGTCCATAGCCAGGACCTCCACCACCACTTGGAGGACCACCTTGAGGTGGACCCCATGATTGGTGTGGCGCCATATGCTCCATCTGAGGATTCCCCATTTGCATCTGTCAAAAAGCATACATCAACATTTTCATTTCTTGGCAAACTTAACTGGCTTCAATTTATTGCTTTAGTGATGAGAATCGTCTTCTTACATGCATTTCAAATATTGGAATTATGCTACGATCAACTAAAAATTTCCTGAGATGAGATGCAATTAGCTCCACCGCTTTGTGCACACCAGCTGGATCCCCTACAACTTCAACTACCCTATCATCTTGAAGAGCAAACACTGGTAGGTCTTCTGCAGAAATTATTTAACAAATGGACTATGAGACATAGATATGTACCAACATATTCTTAGAAGAAACAAAGAAATATAAATTTAAAAATGAACTCATCCATGTAAAATGATCAACTGAGGCGAGCAAAACAAAAACGCAAGACCAAAGGAAGCTAAGAACTACCACAACTAGTGACTTGTTGTGACTGCTTTTCACAACAATGAGGCGATTTTAAAAAATGAAAATAGATAAAGAAGAAAAATATTAAGTCAATTTAATTGAAAGATTTAAATTTCAATAGGTAGTTGGTAATAGCTCTCAGAAGGAGATGTTAAGATGATTAGCAGAAGTGGCAATTAGAGGTCATCAGAAGTGGTAGGAGATCCATAGCAGCAGTTGACCGATCATAACAACCATGATAGAAATGAAAGGATAAGTGGCCGTATCAATACTATTTACAGTGAGGTGATATGATAGCAGCACAGCCTTAATGTAGCAACAACAGCAGACAAGACAGTTTGTAAAGCTGTTCTTAGTTTCTTCCTTCCCACTTTGCAGATTTCTCTTGGGAATATTGAAACAAATTTATTGAGCCATACATCACTTCTAATAAACAAACATTTGAATCTTCCATTTGGATAAAATTCAATTTCAACGAGCATTAAATGCAAAAAATAGGTATGGTGTCCACAAAAAATAACAAGAACCTTCCCCACAATCTGTCAGCAAAAGAAGAAAGGAGTAAAATCAGTGCTCCAAAAGTTAGATGGCACAAGAATGACCATAATTCTAAGGAAATTTATTTGTGCAGGCCTAGGGCGTGCAAACCCTTTGAAAAAAAGTGGGACCCTACTAAAAAAATCCACTTTTTTTTATGGTAAATCCACTTTTTTCAAAGAGACTGCACGAGGCTTGCACACCCTAGGTTGCACCATTGCGCATATTAATAAAATTTTATTAAAACAGAGATTGTGTCTGTTATTTTATTTTTTATTTTTGATAGGTAATTGTCTGTTATACAGTTGTATTAAACAGGAAAGCAAAATTTATATTGCAAATTTACGACTTTCTACTTCAGTGCACCACAAAAAATACCACCAATCTCTGATATGTTCAGTACAAACATAAATATGCTCATGTGATCAACCATTATGATGTCGGTTTGCAGCAATGGCAAATAAATAGAGAGGTGAGGTTACTCGAGATGAGTGCCAATTTGATATTCACAGAATAACTCAAAATGAACAAAAAATGTAGAGAATTAAATCTCATAAATAAAAAACCTGCTCCAAGAACTCTAACAATACAATTAGAGGCTTCTTGAATGGATTTAACTGTTCCTCCCTGTTTTCCAATCAAGCTTCCAGCTTGAGAGGCAGCCACTAGAAGCCTTGTTGAAACCTTGCCCCCGGTGCCAGGAGGAGCATGAGAAGAATCACCCTCCAAACCATCAACAATGCGTTTATGAACTCTCAGAAGGCCATCCATAGCTGGAGGAAGAGAAGAGTCAGGCTCCTCCTTGGCAGATACCATGACCTATTCAAAACAACAAATAGCAACACCAGCAACATGCATTAAGCATAAGCACTATCTACATACAAAACACAATTACAAAAACAAACTATCCTTAGATATTTCCGGGAAAAAAAGCTTATCTGAATAACATAAGAACAGGAAAGAATAAGAAGAAAGAAACATTGAAGTGCAGTGAAGCATGGGGCTGCTAGTGCTCGAATGAGGTAAGTGGACCACATGGGGTGGGTTTGTGGAAGCACATAGGAAGAGGATGGGAAGCCTACTCCAAAAACAGTCATATTGAGTTGGGTGATGGCTCTCAAATCAAGTTTTGGCATGACATATGGTGTGGTAACCAAAGCCTCAAAGATATTGCATGGGCGAAAGAAGATTCAATGGCTTAGCTCTTGGAATTCCCTAGAGCCTCTCCTCAATGGAATCTTAACTTCATCAGAGTAGCACAGGACTAGGACTTGGATGTCCAGTTTTTTACTCTGTTGTACTCCACAAGATGACAGTTGGAACTATTGACAAGATCACATGGAGCCTCTCCAAGAAAGATAGATTCACTCTGTCCAACCCTTTTATCAGGTTCGGACTAGCCAAGGCACGAATGCCCTTTCATAAAGGAATGAGTTGACAACCTAAGAATCGATAGATCATGGCTTGGATTAGTGTTCCATGTGCAAGATGAATGGTCAACCAGTGGATTATCTACTTCTAGTCTTCTACATTGTGAGGATGCCAAGACTTTGTGGGATGACTTTTTTGCAAGAGTTGAAATATCATGAGTCATGCCTAGAAGACTGGTGGATTTTCTTGCAAGTTGCAAAGGCCTTCATGGCAACCCACAAGTGGCGATAATTTGGAAGATGGCTTATGTAGGCATTCGTGTATTTGGAGGGATATGATAGAAGTTTTGAAGATCACGAGCACACAATAGATGAATTGAAAGCGTTCCGTTTTAAAACATGAACTTGTGGGCAGTGGCAATAGATTTTAAATGGCTTAGCGCCCATTATTTTCTTATTTTAGTTGTAAATCCTAGTTAGGTATTTCTCTTTTATGTGTCACGTGTACATGGGCTATGCCTATTTTCTTTAAGAATAAAAATTCTTGATTACCTATTAAAAAGAGAGAAAAATACATCGAATAGACATGGAGAAGGCTTATGATCACATCAAATGGAATTTGTTGTTTAACTTGCTTGCTAGAATTGGTTTTAAGAAGAGATGGAGTTTTTGGTTAGCATGTTGTCTCTCTACAAATTTCTTTTCTATCTTAATGAGTGGCTCTCCAATTGGTTTCTTCAACAAATTTCTTTTCTCATGGTGTGTGATAGGATCCACTATCTACATTACTTTTTTTTCATTGTCATGGAAGCTCATAGTAAAATATTTTAGGTTTTGTGGATAGTGGCTTTCTTTCTTATTTATCAGTGGGGAATAGCAACTATGGTACACTTGATATTTCGCATCTCTTATTTGCAAATTATACCTTCAATTTTTCTAGGGCAAACCAATGTCACATTCAAGCTACTGGAGCACTTCCATTATGCTTTGAAGTTGTCTCTAATTTGAGAGTGAATCTAGCAAAGTCATCGGTTAGAAATCAGATCCAAAAATTTATCTCTGGGGGGGCTGAAGATATTAAAGATTTATCACTAAGGCCCGGTTTGGATACAAGAAGTGTTTAATCTCATCTTATCTCATTTCATCATTACAACCTTCTCAAATTCCCACACAAAATATAATAAACAATTCAGTTTTTTCAAATCCCAAAACAATAATAATTAAAAAATAATATTCTAACAATATTTTATTCAACTTTCATCTCAACTCACTATCCAAACGGCACCTAAAAGTCTAAAATATAATAAATATTTTTATATATCTTCATAATGTATATATAATACAAAAATAATCATATAAATATATCTATCAATTTGAGATATAGTAATTAAAGATAGATAATACTTTACCTTCTTTAGAAAAAAAACTGAATACATTTATTGTTAACTAGAAGGAAAATTTTAGAAGAAACTTTAAAAGAAATGTCATGCAAAAAAAAAGATATAGAGAAAACAAAAAAGAAAAAGTTTGGATGAGACCCAAAGAAGAATAGAAAGAATAGACATGGAGTTTTTTTAATATATCACTTTTGAATTTTAATACATGAGACTTGGGGCTATATTGAGAATTCTAATAAAAACCAAATTCTATATACGTTTTTCAAGTTTTCTAGAAAATAGTAAAATTGCTATAATTTTTTGGATAGAATTCTTTTAAAAAGGTTAAAGGGGAATTATAAACTTTTAAAAGATAAAGAAAAAAAAAAACTTCTTTTTTCAAGACAATGGCTATTTTAGATGGTGTGATAGAAAATATCAAGCATAGATTGGATAGTTGGAAGAGGCTTTACTTGTCCAAAGGTTGAAGTATTACCTAGATCAAAAGCATCCTCTCCAACTGGCCGACATATTTCCTGTCCTCATTTCCACTTCCCAATAAGGTGCTAACCATATAGAGTAGCTACAACGTGAATTTTTATGTAGTAGGATGGGTGATAAGTTTGAATTTCATCTGAGAAATTGGGCGAAGTTATGCAATCCAATGTCCAAGGAAGGGTTGGGAGCCCGTAAAAAGGTGTTCAATCGAGCTCCATGGAGTGGTGTTGTGGAAACATATAAGAGGAGGCTTGTGGGATTTTCTTGAGACACACGGCATAAGGTGGGTGATGGTTCCCGTATTAAAGTTTTCCGTGATCTATCCGTGTGGAGATGGGGTCCTTGAACTAACTGTTTCAGTAGTATATGAGCTTGTGCGAGCAAAGGAAGCTTCAATAGCTGATCTTTTGGGACTCCAGTGATTCTGCACGATGAATGCCTGTTTTTCCAAAGTAGCACAAGATTGAGACGTAGTTTTTCAACTTACTGTACTCTTGAAGCATGATAGTTCGAGACGGACATGTTCTAGGACTATCTAGAAGACTAAGGTACTTCAAAAAGTGGCCTTTTTGTTTGGAATACTTCCTTAGGGAAGATTATTACTATAGACAACCTAAGAAATGCTTGACCATTGTAGTGGACTAGTGTTGAATGTGCAAGAAGAATAGAGAAGCTATAGATCACTTGCTATTACATCAGCAAGGTAGCAAGACCATATGGAATGATTTCTTTATTAGAGTGGGGCTAGCATGGTTCATGCCCAAAAGATTGGTGGACTTTCAAATTGGACTGGCTTACATGACAATCCATAAGTTGCAGCAATATGGAATATGGTTTCCATATACCTATTGTGATGCATTTAGAGGGGTGAATGATTTTTGTTTTTTATAGGTAATTAAGAAGTTTTATTCATAGAAATAGGCAAAGCCCAAGTACACATGGAGTATACATGAGAAGCACCTAGTTAGAGTTTACAATCGAAAGGAGAAAATATGGACATTTAGCCCATTACAAACAATGGCCCCCGCCCATGAGAACAATGATTTAAAAAAGAGGGGCAAATGATACAAGCTCTAAAGATTGCAAGAGGACAATGGACAAGCTTAAAGATTTCATTCTCAACACTGTTCTTTTGGGCAGTTGAGATAGATTTTAATGGACTGTCCACAGTTCTTATATCATTTTGTAAATCCTAGTTAGGTGTTTCTCGTGTATAAGTCATAGGTACTTGAGCTATGCCTATTGATTTTTTTTTTATTAATATAATTTTTTTACAACTTATCCAAAAAAGAAATTCAAAACCAAACACTCAAGAGAGTCAGATATTTAAATTGAAGCAACATTCAAAACTGGAAGAAAACTTTCAAACGGTTGAATATCTATTTGTAAAAGATAGTTCTTTGATATAAAAATGAGTTAGGTAAATATAGGTTTAGATGGTAGCACAGGATACACACACAATAAGATCAAAGGAAAGGCACTTACAAGCCAGTTGCAATTCTCATCTCTTGCAAGAAACATAATTTAAACAAGAACGCAGTTAACTCCCCACAGCCATGAGTGGCCAACATAGCTGCCAAACCTCATCATGCTGTGATTGTTGTCATTTCATTAAAAAGCACCCAAATTTACATTGGTCCAAGAAAAACTAGTTTGACTAAAACATGGGTTTTTTGTAAATTTGTTTTGAGAGAGAGAGCCTAGAAGGAAAAGAACTACCAAGGAAGAACATTTTGATGCAGATGAGTAAGGTACATGGGGGTTTATTTCAAATATTTTGTGATAGGAAATAGGGGTTTCTATCATATATAACCAATATGGCAAATTTGTGATCTCCAAGAATTTTAAAAATAAATGGCAAACACAATGGGAAAAACTATTAATTTACATCAACCTACAACCTAGATCTTTTTTAACGAATTTCCTGTTGGTGGCATAAGTTAAGTAGAAATTCCACCATGCCAAAGAATACTGCAGCTCAACAATAGTAAAGCCTTAGACCATACCGACTTATAAGCTAAGAATTCAGAATCGCTGTATTACGAAGTAACAATTTGGTTGCAGCATTATACACATGTACTAGTATTTTCTTTTTCTTTTTTCTTTCAAGAGCATAGTAGCGGATTGTGATGCTTTATACAATAAATTCTGGTTCATAATAGTGTTTTGTAACAAACTACAACACTAGAAAGAAATAAATTTAGAATTTTACATGGGCAAGTTAACACAGTGTTTTTGATCGGTAAGATGAACACAAGTTATAGTTGATATAGTTTCTGTTGGTCCTAATTTAGTACAAGCATAATTTATTAGCAATATAGAATTTCTGGCAATCTCTGTATCATGTTATTGTGGATTACGAGTTTCTTTTATGATGTTTACAATCTGTCGTAAGACATCAATCATCCAGGTTTTGAAGTTACCAGATAGAACGCAGAGCTTCTTGGTAAAAGATGCATATGGTTTTTCCAGATCAACTTTTCAGCACTTTGTAATACACAATGCTGATCCCTACAATCTGGGTCTTTGGTTCTTCAAGTTTGAGATCTTATTGATGATTGAGTCGTTGCCTTAAAAATTTGCAAATGAAACCTGCAAAGATTCATTTTTGTTATTACAATAGATGTAATTATATTCATATTTTATGGATTGTGTGCCTTGATCTTCCTTCGTATCTTCTTTTACTTAAATCATTTTTAAAGATCGGTTCTATTAGAACGCACAACCCACTCCCATCCTTTCTTATTTCTCTTAGGTTTTTTTCATAGTTTAGATGAGTTTGGATAGTTACCTACTCTTCAAAATAGCAGTCAAGAAGCGAGTACATTTATACAATGAATAAATTATATTAATTTTCAAGAGTTTTCCACTAAGTTTTCATAGTACTCAACTAGTGTATATGGAGAATAATTGAGTTCCTATAATATCAGAAGTCCATCCTAATTCTCGTTATAACATCAAGACTAGGTGTATAAAGCCATTATTCACTTAGACCTAAAATCCTACACCAACTCATAATAGCATTACTTTTTCCCAGATGTCCTAGTGATGGACTTATATACCTAATAAGGATTGGAACAGGATTAGAAATGATAGGAAAACTCTACTAAATCTGACAAGAAAACTCTAGGAAAAGATAGAAAGCCCCACCTCTCGTCTATGTTAATTCTAGCAAATCCTACATATCATATTACTACTATATGGCTGACATCATTGGTTTCACACACATTGAGGTCAAACCACAACATCAAGAACAAAAACTTTTCAACAATTATTTTGTTTTATATAAGTAAAACTTTTCAACAATTACAAAAAGTTATAAGCAACCAAACTTAACTTCGGAGGAGCAATTGAACAAATTTGCACACAGCACTACCATACATACCTAACCTTATACATTACTATTCTTCAATACAAAGAAATAGTTAAATATGTTCCATGTAGACACTAAGTTACAAAAATGAAGTTCCATGTAGAAACTTGCAGTTACCAAAAATGAAAAGAACATATATTAATATTTGGCATGTTAGCGAACAAATTGATCAGCCCAAAATGAGTATATACATAGGAGATAAAACCACCAAACAACATACATTAACCAGCACTTGCATACCAGTCTATTCATGAATATCCCATTACGAAATAGACTGAAATACATGAAATTAGAAACAAACTCACAGCTCTTTCTGCTGTCCCTGGAGGACCATCAAGAATTTTGATGCGAGCTCTTGTCTCCTCAACTATTTTTTTAATGAACTCTCCTCTGCGACCAATTATACTACCAACCTTTTGTGCGGGAACCAACATCCGGAAAACATTCTCTCCAGGCCACCCAGGCCACTTTTTTTCATCACTTCCAACTACAGAATCCTCATCAAGCTCTTTCTTTTGTTCAGGCTCCGAGTTTTCAGGAACCTGAACGACTACTTGATCAAATACTTGATCAGATACTTGATCGGGAACTTGATCGGCTTCTGGTTCACCAGAACTTTGATCAACCTCAACTTCAGCCATTAGTGTGGTGCTGGGGACAGTAAAATAAGACAGTTGATCACTTATATCATCAAGAGAAAAGAAACAGAGAGGGTTTTGGTTGAGAAATTAAACAGAGAGGGTTACCGGAGAGAGAGAGAGAGAGAGAGAGAGATGAGAGAGAAGAAGAGGTGGGAAGGTGTTGAGAAAAAAAAAAAGAGAGCGTCGGCGCAGGAAAGGAAGAAGAGGACGGGCAGGGGGAGAGAGGTAAAGAGAGGAAAAAAATTAGGGTTACGTGGGTTTGCCTTTTTCTAAACGGCGCCGTATGGGGAAATGGTACGGGGGTGGCTGGGTTTATATGAATTTTTTGGGCTCTACTGACCCAGCCCATTTTAGATTTTATCAGAAATGGCGTTCAGATTTTTTATTTTTTATTTTTAATTTTTAAGGAAATAAAAAATTTAAAGAGATGAAGTTTAATGTTGTTCAGTATTTTATTCGAGAAAAAATATTTGCAACCGTGAATTGTGTAACTGCCGCGTAATCGTTTTGAAAAAAATGAATAAAATATGAGACCCACATGAAAAAAAATTATTTTTTTAATAGTGGACCCTATTCTTTTTCAAAATGATTACGCAGCGGTTGCACACTTCACGGTTGTATGTAAAATTACTCATTTTATTCTCTCTATTTTTAACCTTTGTCTATATTTAGGTCTATTTCTATATTTTTGTACAAATCTGTAATTTTTTGTACATTTTTTTTTCTATTTTGGCATTTGTTAATGATTTCTTCTTAACAAATGCATCATTTACCTATGAATTATATAATTTAAAAAAAAAATTGCATCATTTATGATTTACCTAGGAATTATATAATTTCTTAATAATTTAAATAGATCTGCATATTTGTTAAATCTCTTATTGTTCTTAATATAGTATTATTTAAATAATGTAAATATACAAATCTTATGTGGCCTTTTTTAGAATAGGTTTGGATTCAGAAACATTCTCATCTCATCTCATCATTACAATTTTTACAAATTCTTACATAAAATAAAATAAACAATTTAACTTTTTTATAAATCTAAAAACAATAAACTATTACTATTCTCCCTAGATTATTCAACTTTTTATTTTATTTATTTGTTGATGATGTTATTATATGTTGTGATCTCATCATTGTACCTCTACAATATCCTTTTATTTGAAGAAAATATCAATATTTCATAAATTTCTTTGGGATTTATTTAACTTTTATTTCTTTGTAGTTAGAGCACTCCCAATGGCTCTTGTAAAATAGATTTTTTTTCAAAATATAAAGAAATGTTATTAAAAGAGGACTCCATTAGATCTTGTATTTTACAAACATTTAATTTTGATACAATGATCCCGCTACATCTAAAGGATCTTGTTCATGCTTGTAAAATTTTTTAATTAATTTCTCTTTCCTTCTCGTCCTCGTTTCCGCATTCCTTCATTTTTTTTTATTCTTATTTCAGACCCTTTCTCTCTTTCCCACGCTTTCTCCGTTGCTTGGTGCCAAAAACAAAAGCAGAGCCTTCTTCCTCGACTACGTTCGCTGCTTCCACCACCAATCATTCAGCTTCAAGCTCTGCTCTCATTGTTGAGGTAAACATTGGAATCTCTCTCTTTGTCTCTCACTCTCTCCAAAATGCATGAAAAGCATGAATTTTTTCTTCTTAGAATATAGGTGTAGGAGTTTGCATGGGTACTATACCAATTCACAGAATATATGGGTGAAATATGTTTGCTTTCTTGGAATCTCTCTCTCTCTCTCCCCAAAACGCAGGAAAGCACAAATTTTTTCTTCTCAGGATATGGGTCTATGAGTTTGCATGGGTGCATAATTGTGGGATTTTACAGCATATGGAGAGTTTTTGTATACAAGTCTGTTCTCTTAATGATTTGTTGGTTTCATTAAGTTTCTGTATATTGATTATTTTGTTTATGATCAGTCTATCCTCTCAACGATTTGATTTTATTGCCTTTTCTCGAGGTGTGACTCTTGTTATACGAGCACAAAAAAACTTCTTTAGATGCAAAAAAATTGTTTATTTCCCTTGCTATTAATATCATTGATTGTATCCTCAACATTTGATTGATTTTCTACAATCTCACAGTCCACTACCACCTCAAGAAATGAAAAAGAACAACTAGCTCTGACTCCCCTACAAGAAAAACCATAAAAGTTATGTATAAAAAAAGATTCCATCTTGATCCCTAATGTTCTAAAAAGCTACTAACTTACACGATTAGAATAGACAAAATCAAATGATCTAAAAAGATACAAAATATTAAATCAAAAGTAAATATGTCAGTTGATGTGGTTTTGAAAAGGTCGTTTTACATGGAGAAAAGCACAATTGTATATAATGCAAACCATTTGCACTGTGATAAATATGAATGCTTTCGAAATTATCAAAAAAAGGAACCAAAAGTGCTCTTTAGGGATCATAGCTCCTGTTTCCTGACCCTTCAGAATCTCTCTGTTCAACTTGAAAGCTCATTTGTATTTCTTCTCTATTCTTTCTCTATTCGGTCTTAGCGGTAAAGACTAAGAGTCTATGATGATGGAGTTGGTTTCCATTCAAAATAAACAATTATGACTACAATTACTGACGCATACTATATCAGAAAAATTGATGAAAATTTATATCATACTACATCATAAGACTAAAAAATACCTCATGATATATTTTACATATTTTCAATTTATTTTATATTGAAAGTGATTTCTTATAATTTTTTTGTTATAGCAAAATAATCTTGGAAAAGGCATTGGTGGCCTTCAAGCAAATTTCTTCGAATGAATATACGATGCTGAATAGAATTACGACGCGATGTCGAGCCTCTTTCGTTACCCAAACGTTCTGGTTCCATAGTAAGAGCTAAATTTAATTTGAACTACTCGTCAGATGACGAAGAGTTAAATACCTCAAAGACGGATCCATAAGAACTATATAGAAAGAAAAATAAGAAGAATTGTGTAAAGAAATAGAAATGAAGATGTTGGTGAAACTTTATGAAGAAATAGTGTTATTTATAGTTGAAGTTTTGAGAAAACTAAAGGAATATTCTTAGCATATACTAGAGAATATATTAAGAATATTCTTTCACAATTATCGAAAATGGATATTAACGAAATATACCAAATAATATCTTAGGAATATTCTTTCACAGTTATCGACAAGGCATATTCACGAAATATATTGAAGAATATCATAAGAATATTCTTTTACAATTATCAATAATGGATATTCTCATAATATATTTTGAAAATATTTTCATTATTATTTTTTGAATTAATTTATATTTTGGTTTTGTTTATAAATTTGGATTAATTTAAAATAGAACATAATTATATGACATTGTATATGGGGAGATATTGCAAATATCAAAATATATGAAGATATTATTGATAGTTAGAGAAAATATTTGAAATGAATAAAAAAGATTAAAAGTATAATATTTAAATGATATGATGAAAAAATAGATAAGCTGATGTATGACATATTGTAAAAATCAGTATGTAAAATAGAAAAAGTTAGTTTTGGTGATGTATTTTAAAGGATATGACAAAGAAGCCATTGAGAGTGCTCTAAAGGCATACAATGAAAGTATTTCTCCGTAATACTTTAAATCCTATTATTGACGTATATGCAATGTCATTTTAATTAATGTTTCTATTAAATATTAAAAAATAAGTATAATGCATGATAGTAATGAATTAAAAAAATAAAATAAAAAAAATACATGAAGCCTCACATAGCGTAATATTAAGGAAATTTTATATTATCAAAAAATACACATGACTTTAATGCAACTAGTAAGATTACATGATTAAATAAAAAAATACACTTAAATATCACCAACATCGTATCTTTTAATCTTTTATCTAACTTCTTTCATAAATAAATTTTGAAGAATTTGAAAACAACCGCTAAAACAAATTTGGTATGCTGCTCAATCAGAAAAGAGAAAGAAAGAAACTCAACAAAAAATGAGAGAGAGATGTTGAATCGAAAATATCTCGAACTAATAAAATTCCAAAATGAGAACAATCTCAGTGTAGTTTGCCTTATGATTCAAAGGGCAATAAAATTCTCTGTATAAGAGAACTTAGGTCATCGAATATTAATTTTTTTGAAAGTAACCTTCGTACTGATGCATCTAATATCTCAAAGATAACACTTACTATTTTCAACAATATTGATGAAAGTTCAACGTTTCATAAAAGATATTTATATCTCGACAGTATAACTGCATCAACCTCAGTATTGAGCGATCAGGTTTATTCATTATGATTTCCCATTATGAAACTTTTCAATGACATTTTATTCCAATTTTATTCAGTATATACTAAGAAATCATTTCGATAGATTGATTATCTTGATGAAGACCAATCCAATTTTAAAAGAAGGGCATCAAAATCTACTTGGGGTAAAGAAGAAGTTTCTTCAACTTTCATCCATTCGTACCTTTCTTTTGGATACTTCATTTTGAAAAAGTGTAAAATTTGTTTCAAGTTTTTCCTCAATTATTCCGTCTCTTCTTCTTTTATGTCATAAAAAAGTGACATGAAAAATCTCTTTGTTTTAGGCAAATATTACAGACTGTACCAATTGTGGCAAATTATTTACCATCAATGTCGTCATGTAGATATTATAGAGCAAAAAGATTTCATCATGAACCCAACAGCTTCTGTTGTGTTGATGAAAGATTCTAGTTGATTCCCAATCATATTCATGACCAATTTTGTCTGTTGTTTACTTCTGATTCAAGTGAATCTGAAAATTTTCGTACATATGTATGCACATACAATAATAAATTCGCTTCCACATCGTTTGGAGTAAAGTTCAATAAAAATATCTGTAGAAAAAATAAATAAATTTACACATTCAAAGCTCAATGACAGATCTATCATTACATTAATGATTTACTCCCTGAAGATGGGCGTCCTTCATATTTGTAGTTATATTTTTATGACACTAAACACGAATTACATAATCATGTTAATGCTCCACAAAGATTAGATTCACCTACTATTGCTCAATTGATGGTTATACTCGATGTTAATCCATACTGTGGTTTTTTTCGAAGTTTGAGTGACATTCCAGATTTGAGAAATCATATAATTCATATCAGGTCAAACATTGGTTTAGATCAAAGTGTTTATAACACTCCATCAGTGTCACAAGTTGAATTGAACCTAATAATTCTGAACAACAAAAAGATTGAAATATTGTTGTTTTTAGTCACACAAGTGGAAGTCATATTGTTCAATATTATTTTGGTTGTTATGATTCATTTCAATATCCATTATTATTTCCTTTCGACGATTCGGGTTGGCAACAAAGAATAAAAAGGGTGAAAAAATGAACAATATTAGTAAATGCTGAAACATTAACATCAAGTCATCTCCAACAGTAAAGTAATGCAAATGAATTACTTAGAAGAGAGGAAAATTTTCAAAATAACTTCTAAAGTTCTAAATTCCTTATCTTCATGTTCTAACCTCCTTAACTTTTAATGTTCATGTTTTTAAGTTTTTTCCCATAATTTTTGTAGTGTTGAAGGAAAAAAAAAAACCAACAGTTTCGTGTCGTGAATGTCATTGTTTCAAGTTACAAATTTGGGAAGAGAACATACCTATACTGATATTGTCTAGTCATTTGTTGCAACAGTTTGTACTTGATATTTATGTTAAAATTGAGACATCAAGATTAGATTACTTTCGTTCAAAACAACAAGAAATTCGATCAAATGTGTATTAGGGTATTGTCAATAGTATTTTAATTGGAAAAAGTAATGCCTCAAAAATTAAAAAACGTATTATCTTGCCTTCATCTTTTATTAGAGGCCCAAGAGATATACGTAAAATATATATGGAAGCAATGACATTAGTTCAACATTTTGGCAAGCCTGATATTTTCTTAACCATGGCGTACAATCTAAGTTGGAAAGAAATCTTAGATAAATTGAATCCACAAGAAGTTCAAAATCTTCCTGATCTAATTACACTCAACTTTATAGCAAAATTAGAAGATCTAAAATATGACTTGTTCAAACAAGAAATTTTTGGTAAAGTTGCAGTATATGTCTATGCAATTGAGCATCAGAAAAGAGGCCTCCCACATGCTTATTTTTTAATTATGCTACACAAAGATTGGAGAATTTACGCTTCTGAATCTTTCGATGAAATTGTTTTAGCAGAAATACCTAATTAGACAAAAAATTTGTATTTATATAAAACTGTTGTTAAACATATGATGCATGGTCCTTATGGAATACTAAATCCAACCAATATATATATGAAAAAAATGCTACTTGCAAGAATCAATATCCCAAATAATTTGCATCTAACACAATTGTCGGGATTGACTGTTTCCCATTATATAGACGTTTTGATAATGGAGCGATTGTCGGGACATGTATTTGTATTTTGGTTGGTTGTAGAAACTGCGATTTAAGGGAAAGTTGTGTGTGCCAGCTAAGAAAATAATATAAGATTTGATACTAAGAGAGGCACACAGGTCTCTATACATGGTGCATCCAGGCAGTACTAAAATATATCGAGACCTACGACAACACTACTGGTGGAGTGGAATGAAACAAGATGTGGCCAATTATTTAGCAATGTAACAATCCACTCCTTCTTACTTACGTAAGCAAATTTGACTGCGAGCCTCGTTATGCGTGCCGAATCTCGATGACGTGTTTTTAAAGATATTATGTGATTTCTAAAGTAAGACAGTGTTTAAAGCCCTCGAATATTTTAAATTCCTTGGAAATATTTATATGGGGTATTTCCAGTGCTATTGAACTAAGCATAATTTTAAGTAAGACAATTATAATATTTTTTAAGAGCTCCAAAAATATTATAATTGTGGAAAATCATTTTAATATCATTTATTAAAATGATTTCAGCTATTTAAAATATTATGAGATTTAAATTATGTTGAAAACTCTAATTAATTAGATGTTTTATTCTCTTAAAGATATTAAATAAGACTTCACCATTTTATTAATGATGAAGGAATATTATTTTATAAACTGAAGTTTAGTTTAAATAATATTCTATCTTAATTCCTCTTAGTGTTTTTAAGTTAAATCGATGTTTAATCTCTTACCATTAGATCGTTTTGAGGATCCCAAGATGAAGGGTCTGGATTAAATACCCAAACCCTCTCTCTTTCTCCCTCACTTTTCCCTTCCCTCACGCGTACTCTGCAAGCTCTCCTCCCTCTCACCCGATTCTCCCTCTTTCAGCCCGGCACTGCCGTGCACTGCCCAGCCTCACCGCTACCACCAACGGCCTCCTCTCACGCCGGCGAGCTCCCACCGTCAAACCTAGCTTCCATCTCGTAGCCACCCTCTCCCATGCCGCATCTCCTCATGCACGGGTTCACTATGCGCAGCTCCTAGGGCCGCCGTACGCGACCACCCACGGCCACTGAGCACCACCACAAGCTCCCCCTGACCTCCCCCTGACCTCCCCCTTCCTCCTCCCTTTAACCCGAAGCCAGTAGCCTCTCCCTAGGCCTAGATCTGTCGACGTAGGCTAGAGTGTACTCCATGTGGTGGAGTGATACACCATACGGCGTGTATGCCGTAATGGTGATGTGACGTAGCGTGTATGAAGGGAGTACACATGGAGTGTATTCCATGAGGTGAAGCGATACATCGTGTAGCGTGTCACAGAGACAAGGATGGTTGCACAGTTGTTGAGCATAGAGCGTGGTGAGTAGTGTCGGGAACTGTGAAACAGTGTCCCGAAGTAGTTATGATGTGGCCTATAGTCTGAAATGACGGTTGTCACCGTGAAGTTGACTCATGGCTAGAAGTATGTGTGAAGTGATAGAATAAATGTAAGAGTGCACAACGGAAGCATGATGGGGCCATGTCACAAAGTGACATGGTTAAGCAAGAAGTTGTGCTTGTGATGAGTGAGTGATGTGTTAGTGTAAGAGTGATGTAGCGGGATGTCAGGTGACGTGACAAGGTCACAGTGTAGCTTGGGAGTAGTCTCGAGCTATCTGACGTGATGTAAGGTGTAGTTATGAATGGAGTCTTGCCGTGTCAAGTATTAAGATGAACTGTCAAGAGGGACAGATAGCATAAAGAGTCATGCTAGCTAGGTTAAGAGAAGGTTCGTATCGGAGTATGGCGCTTGTCCCTACGAGCATTTGATCAATGGATTATATGTTGGTCTTAGGTGATAAAGGGGTAGGGTACATGTGCATCTGGTTAGACACATGTGCTGGACGGATTCACCTTATGTAATGGGTAAACTATCCTAAACATAGTTACACGGTGCTTAAGCCTCAGAGTTGGCTTAAAGCCGTGTGGTGTGTATGGATGAGAATGAAGATTTAGTGTGAGCTAAGATGCATGAAGGTAATGACGGGTGCATTGTCTAAGATTGAGATGCATGACTTCGTCAGTTGGAATCATGCGTCAGAATGTGGTTAATAGTAAGAATAAGACAAAAGTCTTAGTGTCTCAATCCTAAAGTGAAATCACTTTAGTGGATGAGCACTCGAGGTAAGACCTTGAGTTTGGAAGAAGTAGTGACCGTAAGTGGATGCCGAAGGTTTTAGCATAATAAAGGGTACGTAAAAGCACGGGATAGAATGAGAGTGTTTCAAGTGAAGTGTAGTTCTATTCTAAGTTTAGTTGCTTATGCAGTAGATAAAGAATGATGTCAAGGTTATGTGTATGCATGTAAGTTGTCATCTGACCCGCACATGAACGGATTGCATGATTGGAGTATAGTATGGAGTCCAAGTAAGTATTATGTTCATACTCTTCTAGAGTTTTCTAAACGATATGAAATGAAAATGAAATGTTTTCCTTTACGATGCCTTACAAAATGACACGAAAGATGTTTTACGAAAGCATACTAAGTTTCAAAGGTATAAGTATGTATGGCCCTTCTTGGCAGCCCCTTTTATGCAACCAATGTATTTATTGTATGCATGTGAATGGATGACTATAAGCAGTATCTATTGTATGTATTTTCTACGAAAAGAGATGTTGAGGCTAATGCCTCGTGCTTTACTTTAAACGATGCAAAGAAAGTGTTTTAAAAGGTCCTTATGAACTGATGTTTTAAGGAGGCCACCAACTGATACTTTAAATGATGCCATGAAAGATGATGTTTAAGCCCATGCTCTTAAATAATGTTTCTCCATGAATGAATTGTTAAATGAAAAGCACTGAAAAGGAAAGGACTGAAAGGACTGAACGTTTAATGTAAGAAAATACGTAATAGCTATATGAATGAATGAAAAGGGTACCAAAGGAATGTGCAGATTGCAATGCCAAGTAAGTAGGACCAGTAGTGCACCCAGTGCTGCCCCCTAACTGAAAGGGATTCCAACCTGTGGCCACGGCCGGAATCCAGGTCCAAAGGAAGACCGCTAACCCTAACACACGGGGCGTAACAGTGTGTACCGGTCAAATAAAGTTATAAGAAAGAATGTATAAATATATGAATGCATCGCATTCTTTAATAAATGAAGGCACTGACGGGAGAAAAGTTTTACGAAAAGAAAACCATTTTTAAAGAAAAACTCCATCCAGTGATGTTTTCAAATGAATGCATGTACGTATAGTATGTATGGAATGATGAATGCATGAATGAAAACCTATGTTATTATATTTTAACTGTATGAAGTAATGCTTATGAGTCATCGACTCATTTTAGTTTTTATGTATACCCCTCCTCCCACATGAACTGATTGAGCAGTACGCGTCAGGACGGACACGGCCCATGGGAACGAGCACGGAAGTCTAGGTAGGAGGGTTTAATTGTATGAGAGGCTTTTTCATTTTAAGATTGATGTTTTTCGCTGTAAACCTCTTTTATTCTCAAAGCAAATTTTATTTTATAATATAGAGTCTTGCACCCTGGGTATGGAAGTAAAAATTTTTAAAACGAACGGTAATTTTCGTCATCTTTTCCAAAATCATTTTATAAAAAGTCTCACCACAAAGACGGGCGTTACATAGTGGTATCAGAGCAAAGCCCATGTTATGCTAGACTCTATAAATTTCTTTTCAAAATAAAAGAGAAAAAACATTTTTCCAAAGAAAGAAAACTTTTGAAAATGGAACTGCAAGTGAAGGAAAAACCTAGAATGACGTCTTCCCAAGGCATGTCTTGTCCTGCAGCAAGTACAAGAAAGTATTTTATTCTAATGCTATAATATTTTCAAAGTATGACCTAACAAATGCATGCATGTCAGACTGGCAACTAGTAAGAGGTAGTAATGTTAAGTGCATAGAATGTAAGAGGTATCAGAGACTGAACATAGTTAGAGGATAAGGAATGAACGATGGAACGTTAGGACATGTAGAAATAGTTGCTTACTAATTGTGGAAATGATTAGAAACGTTAGGGAGACTGCAATAGTTAAGAAACGCATGAACGACCACGAGCTAAACTAGGATTGAGATGGAAAATGAGATTGCAACTTCAAGCCTTGCTAGCAAGAATCTTAGAGTTGAAGGTATGAGCGCTACATGATGGATGGGCCCAAGTACTTCAAATTGACTTTAAGCATGTCGACGAAGGAGTGACAAGACGTGAGGGCAAAGTTCTGTACAAGAAGTGACTGAGATGCTAAACGTGCACGGAGACGCGTGAAGACAACGTGAGGACTAGTATGAACAGGTCCATAGTAAGGGGTAAGACGAATTCCTTGAATGCTAAGCAAAATTCCTAGAACGCTAAGCAAATTTCAAGGACGGAATTTATTTAAGGAGGGGAGAATTTAACAACCCGCTCCTCCTTCTTACTGACGTAAGCAAATTCTTAGAACACTGGTGTTTGATATGGAAGAATTTGATGTGATATTGGGTATGGACTGGTTGTCACGATATCATGCTTGCATGGATTGTTTTAAGAAAGAAGTAGTCTTTAGACCTCCAGGCGAAGTAGAGTTTCGTTTCAGTGCAATGTGCAAGAGTCCTACGTCGAAAGTGATTTCCGCTATAAAGGCCACAACGATGTTAAAGATGGGTTGTATGGGTTTTCTGGCTAGTTTGATGATGCCACACGCAAATGAGCCGAAACTGCAAAACATCGTGGTGGTCAAGGAGTTCCCTAATGTATTTCCAGATGATCTACCCGGCTTACCTATGGATAGAAAATTTGAATTTTTTATAGATCTCATTTCGGGAACGACACCTATCTCTAAAGCCCCATACTGGATGGAGCCTATAAAACTCAAGGAACTCAAGGATCAGTTGCAAGAGTTGCCAGAGAAGGGTTTTATGCGCCTAAGTGTTTCGCAGTGGGGAGCACCAGTTCTTTTTGTAAAGAACAAGGATGTTTCGTTGCGGCTTTGTATTGATTATCGAGAACTGAATAGGGTGACCATTAAGAATAGGTACCCTTTGCCGCAGATTGATGATTTGTTTGATCAACTACGAGGAGCTCAAGTGTTCTCCAAAATCGATCTTCGCTCGGAGTACCATCAGCTTAAGATTAAAGCAGAGGATGTTCCAAAGACCGCCTTCAAGACGAGGTATGGGTACTATGAATTTATAGTAATGTCTTTAGGATTGACTAATGCCCCGACAGCTTTCATAGACTTGATGAACCATGTATTTCGAAAATACATTGATCAGTTCGTGATCGTATTTATTGATGATATCCTCATTTATTCGAGAAGCCAAGAAAAAGCATGCTAGGCATTTGGAAGTTGTCTTACAAATTTTGAGAGAGAAGAGGTTGTATGCCAAAATGAAGAAGTGTGAGTTTTGGCTACAAGAGATTATTTTTCTTCAGCACTTAGTGTCGAAATATGGGATTTCTATGGACCATGTGAAAGTCAAGGCAATAGTGGAATGGCCTAGACCTAAGATTGATCAAGAGATCAGGAGCTTCCTTGGACTTGGGGGTATTACAGGAGATTTGTCGAGGGATTCTCCAGCATCGCTGTCCCTATGACTAAACTGACCAAGAAAAATGAGAAGTTTGTGTGGACAGCAGAATGTGAAAGGAGTTTCCAAGAGCTGAAGGAGAGGCTCGTGACAGCACCTGTTCTTACTATACCTACGGGTACTAGTGGATTTGTGATATACAATGATGCTTTACACAAGGGTCTTGGATGTGTTCTTATGCAACACGAGAACGTTGTAGCTGGCTGCAGTTGTTTTCGCTTTGAAAATCTGGCGGCATTATCTTTATAGGGAGCGCTGTGAGATTTATACGGACCACAAGAGTCTCAAGTATTTCTTCACTCAGAAGGGGTTGAACATGAGACATCTTAGATGGTTAGAGTTGCTGAATGACTACGACTGCAGTATTAATTACCAGCCCGACAAGGCTAATGTGGTTGTAGATGCCCTTAGCAGAAAGTCTTCTTCGGGTACGCTTGCGAGTATGTATACTCCTCAAAAGTATATTTTATTAGATATGGAGAAGTTTGGAGTTGAGATGGTGCAAGATGTGCAAGCAAGGTTGAGTCGCTTAGTTCTTGGCCCTACAGTATTGAACCAGATTAAGGCTGCTCAAGCCAAGGATATTTGTCTTCAAGAAATAAGGAAGGAGGTGCAGGAAGGGAAGCAACTCGACTTTATAATTTCTGATGATGGGTCTTTGTGGTTTAAGGGAATGTTGTGTGTGCTAGCTAAAAAAGAAATACGAGATTTGATACTAAGAGAGGCACACAGGTCTCTATACACGGTGCATCCTGTAACGTTCGTCCTTATGGTGGGACTTTTTGTAAATATTTTTAGAAAGGACGACGAGAATTACCGTCCGATTTAAAACTTTTCACTTGCATACCCAGGGTGCAAGACTCCACATTTATAAATTAAAATGTGCTTTGACAATAAAAGAAGTTTACAGCGGAAAACATAAATCTTGAAATAAAAAGGTCTCTCGTACGTTTAAAATTCGTGCCTAGACTTCCGTACTCTTCCCCATGGGCCGTGTCCGTCCTGATCATGCAGTTCCTGTGAGGGGGAGGGACATGCATAAAAACTAAAATGAGTCGAAGACTCGTAAGTATTACTTCATACCGTTAAAAATATAACAATATAGGTTTTCATTCATGCAATCATCACTCGTACATACTATTACGTGCGTGCATACGTGTCATACGTGCGTTCGTTTGAAAACTTCACTGGACGGGATTTTTCTCTCTTTTAAACATGGGCTTCCTTTTCCTAAAACGTTTCTCCCGTCAGTGCCTTCATTTCTTTAAGAGTCCGTGCATGTTTACGTGCGTTCTTTTAAAAAAGTCACTGGACGGGGCTTTTCTTTCAAAAGACTTTCCTTTCTTTAAAACGTGTCTCCCGTTAGTGCCTTCATTTCTTAAAGATTCGTGCATTCGTGCGTCCGTACATACATGCATACATCCATTCGTTCTTATCATTTTCATCGGCCAGTACACACTATTACGCCCCGTGTGTTTGGGGTTAGCGGTCTTCCTTTGGACCCGGATTCCGCCCGTGGCCACGGGTTGGGAATCCCTTTCATAGGGGGCAGCACTGGGTGCACTTCCAGTATTACTTACCCGGCATTGCAATCTGCCCATTCATTGGTACCATTTTCATTAATTCATGTAGCCGTTACGTATCTTCATACATTCATGCTTTCATTTCTTTCTTTGCTTTTCATTCATTCATTCGTTCGTTCATGTCAGCTCGAAAGAGCTGGAGCTTTCATTCATTTCTTTCTTTCATTTAGCAGTCCTTTCTTTTCATGAGAAAACATTTCTTTTCATGAGAAAATATCGTTTGGGGCGTAAGCCCGAAAATGGTCTTTTCGTCTTTCAGTTCATTTCAGTTCTATTTTTTCTTTAACAGTTCGTTCTTGAAAACTTCATTTGAGAACATACATGGACTTAAACGTCGGCTTTCATGGCATCCCATAAGCGTCACCTTCGAACGTCGTCTCTCATGGCATCCACGAGCGTCACCTCGTGGCGCACATGAAAGCGTCGGTTCGTTGGATCCACAAAAGCATCCGTTGTCATGCCTTTCATGCATTTTCATCAGTTTATGGATTTTCTTAGAAAATACATACAATAGATACAGCGTATAGTCATCCATTCACATGCGTACAATTAATACTTTAGTTGCGTAAAAAGGGGCTGCCAAGGAGGGGCCGTACATACTTATACGTTTGAACACTTAACATTTTCTTCTTTAAAGCGTCTTTCGTTTCTTTTCGTGAGCATCTTAAGGGAAAAGCGTTTCTTGTATCTTTGAAAACTCTAGAAGAGTATGAACGTAACACTTACCTGGACTCCATGCTACTTGCATGTCATTCAGTCCATTCATGCTTGTCAGATGGCAACCTACATGCATACACATAACCTTAACGTTATTCTCTATCTAATGCATAAGCAACTTAAACTATAAACAGAACTACGCTATACTTGGAACACTCTCCTTCTATCTCGTGTTCTTACGTGTTCCTTACTAAGTTAAAACCTTCAGGGACCCATTACGGTCACCCCATCTTCCAACTCATGTCTTGCCTCGAGTGCTCATCCACTAAAGTGAACTCATAATTCACCTTAGGATTAAGACACTAAGGCCTCTGTCTCATTCTTCTCATTAACCTCATTCTGACACATGACTTAAACCAACTAAGTCACGCATCCCGTCCTTAGACAGTACACTCGTCACTTTCTTCATGCATCTTAGCCCACACTAAAGCCTCATTCCCATCCATACAATTCACATGGCTCTAAGCCGACTCCGGGGCTTAGGCACCGGGCAACCATACTCAGAACCGATTACCCATTACATATGGTGAATCCATCCAGCACATGTGTCTCACCATTTTACACATGTACTCTACCCCTTTTCACCTAAGATCAACATACATAATACGTTGATCAACAGTTTCAAGGGACAAGGGCCATACTCCGATACCAACATTCTCTCAACCTGGTTAGCATGGCTCTTCATGCTATCCGTCCCTTTTGACAGTTCATCCCAACACTTAACACGACAAGACTCCATTCATAACTACGCCTTATGTCACGTTACATAGCCCGAGATTGCTCCAGAGCTATACTGTGACCTTGTCGTGTTACCCAACATTCTACTACGTCAACTCCTGACTCATCACGAGTACAGTTCCTCACGTACTCCCGTCACATCATGACATCTCGTCACGTTCCCCTTACGCCATTCCTACACTTTAACACTTCACCCATCATAAGCATGGCTTCCAATAACCACGTCACTTCGTGACGTTGCCCAGTCATGCTTCCGCTACGTACTCTTACACTTATTCCACTACTTTGCCCATCACAAGCACGACTGTCAGTAGTCATGTCACTTCGTGACATTCCTCAGTCATGCTTCCGCTGCGTACTCTTGTACTTGTTCTGCTACTTTGCGCATACTCCTAGCCATAAGTCCATCACGGTGACACTTGTCACCTCAGACTACAGGCCTCACCATAACTACTTCGGGACATTGTTCCACAGTTCAGATACTATTCACCACGCTCTACGCCTATCAACTGCATAATCATCCTTATCACTGCGACACGCCATACAGTGTGTCGCTGCACCTCATGGAGTACACTCCAAGTATACTCCCTTCATACATACCATGCCACATCACCATTATGGTATACACGCCATATAGTGCATCGTCGCTCCATTAAATGGAATACACTCTGCATATATTCCATGCACGTTACGCCACATCACCACTATAGCATACCTGCCATATAATGTGTCACTCCACTACATGGAATACACTCCGCGTATATTCCACGCACTTACGACACATCACCACTACGGCATACCCGCCGTATGGTGCGTCACTCCATCACATGGAATACACTCCGCGTATATTCCATGCACTTATGACACATCACCACTACGGCATACCCGCCGTATGGTGCGTCACTCTATCACATGGAGTACACCTCGCGCGTACTCCCTTTGTACACACTATGCCATACCGAGTACACCTCACACGTACTCCATACGCGTTACATCACTACACCACATGGAGTACACTCCATGTGTACTCCATTTACACGCACTACGCCACGAAGTACACTCTACTTGTACTTATCTCGCTCCACATGCCACATCACCATTATGGCATACCTGCCATATGATGTGTCACTCCACTACATGGAATACACTCCGCGTATATTCGCGCACTTACTCGCCGTATTGTCACATCACTACACGCCATGCACCGACGGCATACCCGTCACTCTATCACGTACACCTGTATACACACTATGCGAGTACACCTCACACACATACTACATCACTACATGGAGTACACTCCATGTGTACTCCATTTACACGCACTACGCCACGAAGTACACTCTACTTGTACTTATCTCGCTCCACATGCCACATCACCATTATGGCATACCTGCCATATGATGTGTCACTCCACTACATGGAATACACTCCGCGTATATTCCACGCACTTACGACACATCACCACTACGGCATACTCGCCGTATGGTGCGTCACTCCATCACATGGAATACACTCCGCGTATATTCCATGCACTTACGACACATCACCACTACGGCATACCCACCATATGGTGCGTCACTCTATCACATGGAGTACACCTCACGCGTACTCCCTTTATACACACTATGCCATACCGAGTACACCTCACACGTACTCTATACGCGTTACATCACTACACCACATGGAGTACACTCCATGTGTACTCCATTTACACGCACTACGTCACGAAGTATACTCTACTCGTACTTTTCTCGCTCCACATGCCACATCACCATTATGGCATATCTGCCACATGGTGCATTGCTCTGCCACTTGGAGTACATTTCCAATGTACTTCCTGCATGCACATTACACCACACAGAGTACACTCAGCGTGTACTCTTCCCATTCCACAATATGCCAGGAGAGTATATTCCACATATACTCTCCTCGTCTCACCCTACACCCCATACAGAGTACACCTAGCGTATACTCTTCCCATTCCACTCAATGCCAGGCCATCCATACAACACATGCCCCACCATTACACTGCACAGCACAACCATGCCATAATTACAGCACAAACTCCACATTTGCATTACACGGCACAATACACCTCCATACCACACAGACAAGCCCAACACTTCACCACACAGAATGCCCAACACTTCATCACACAACACCACATCACAATGCCACAACTCCATTAATACTAACAGCACCGTCCACAACCTAGTCAACTAATCAATATCTAACATAAATACGAGAGATAGAGGGTTATACCATCGACGGGATAACCCGTGCGTTGCTCGTTGACCGTCATAGCTGATGATGTCGGAAAAGTCGTTCGTGGCGGCTAACTCACGTACGGTGACTGTTTAGGCGTTTAGATAGCTAGGTGTGGTCTTGGAAGGGCTCGTGATGGCCTTGTGATGGTGGCAAGGGGCATAACACGGCGGATCTAGCCGTGTGCAGTGGCGGTCAATCACACGCAGTGACTGTCCATCAAGTGCAGTGGTTACCCACCACATAAAGTGGTGGTTTGGACCTAGGGCTCGGCTAAGGGAGGTGCAGTGGATCTCGTGGTGGCGTCGAGGTGGCTCACGGTGGCAGATCTGGCCATACCGTGGAGGAGAGGCCATGGGAGGGAGAGAGAGAGAGTGTGTGTGCTCTCGTGGGTGGTAGATCGGGGCCGTGGGAGGTTGGGTTGGCTTGGTGGCGGCCTGAGGAGGCTGGAGGTGGTGGTTACCAGCCGTGGGTGGCAGTGCACGGTGGTGTACGGTGTGCAACCTGTGCGTGCGTGAGAGGGGAACCGTGAGGTGGAGGAGGGAGCTTCTGGTCATGGGTCACGTGGAGGAGCTCGGGAAAGAGCCATGGTGTCACAAGGTGGTTGTGGGTGCTGCGCATGACTGCCTAGAGGCCGCGCACGGTGAAGCCGTGCGTGGGTCTCCTTGTGCGTGTGTGTGTGCGACGGAGGGAGGTGGCTGCGTAACAGGGGCTGAGTTCGCTGGGGAGTGGTGGCCGGTGGCAGAGGAAGCTGCCGTGGAGGTGGTGGCGTTGGAGGGCGGCGCTACGCGCACCAAGCCCATATGGGCTGTGCACTTCCAAAATGGAGAAAGGGAGAGCGTGAGAGGGAGGGGCTGCCATGGTTGAGCTCGCCAAAGTGGGAGGAGGCAAACGGTGGTGGAGGTGACGGTCACCGGCGCACGGCGGCGCCGGGCTGCGAGGAAGAAGCTTCGGCGTGGAGAGGGAGTCCGCGTACGTTGTACGCTGGGGAGAGGGGGAGGAGAGAGAGGGCTATGGGGAAAATGAGGGGAAAAGAGAGGGGGTCTGGGTATTTAACCCAGTCCCTTCGTCTGGGGATCCACATAACGATCTAACGACGAGGGATTAAAATACTGATTTGAAAATGCGTAAACGTTAACTTAATTAAAAGCACTTAGAGGAATTAAGGTAAATATTATTTTAAACTAACTTTAGTTTATAAAATAATATTTTTCATCATTAATAAAATGATGAAGTCTCACTTAACATATTAAAGAGAATAAAACCATTTAATTAATAAAAGTTCTCAACATAATTTAAATCTCATAATATCTTAAATAATTGAAATCATTTTAATAATAATATTAAAATGATTTCCGGCAATTATAATATTTTTGGAGCTCTTCAAGAATATTATGATTGTCGTATTTAAGATCAAATCTTAATTCAACAACACTGGAAATACTCTTTATAAATATTTCCAACATATTTAAAACACTGCGCATGCCCTAGAAGTCACACGATATCTTTCGAGACACGCCATCATGGTTCGACACGCATAACGTGGCTCGCAGTCGCTAGTGAGAAAGGCAGATGATCACATAATCTCTGCCTTCGGGATTTGCTTACGTCAGCAAGAGAAAAGCGTACGTAAGAAGGAAGGATCGTACGTAAGAAGAAGGAGCAGGGTATCACACATCCAGGCAGTACTAAAATGTATGCAGACCTACGACAACACTCCTGGTGGAGTGGAATGAAACGAGATGTGGCCAATTATGTAGCACAGTGTTTGACATAACTCAAGGCCAAACATCAAAGACCTTCAGAAGCACTTCAACCGCTACCCATCCCAGTTTGGCCGTGGGATGAGATTAGTATGGATTTCGTGACAGGATTCCCTAAGGCACTTGGGGGGGGGGACAAGACTCCGCATAGGTGATTGTCGACAGGTTATTGAAATCGGCCCATTTCATTCTGGTCCAAATGACTTATTCAATGAGCAAACTAGCAGAGTTGTATGTCAAGGAGATAGTCAGATTACATGGGGTACCGTTGGGAACAGAGTTGACTTATAGTACTACTTTTCACCCTCAAACAGATGGCCAATTCGAGAGGACGATCCAGATTCTTGAGTATATGTCATGAGCATGTGTCTTGTATTTTAAAGGAAGTTGGATAAAATATCTGCCACTAGTTGAATTCGCTTACAACAACAGACACCAAGGGAGCATTGACATGGCAACGTATGAAGTTTTGTATGGGCGCAAATGCAGATCACCACTTTATTGGGACGAAGTTAGCGAGAAAAAGATGTTGGGCTCCAAACTGATCCAAAACATGCAGGAAAAGGTAGCAATCATCAGAAAGAAACTCACGTTGACCCAAGAAAGACAAAAAAATTATGCGGACCGTAGGCGAAAGGAGTGGCACTTTGAAGTGGAAGACAAGGTGTTTCTAGAAACACTTTAATTCCTTCTTGGAATTAAAAGAATGAATTAAAGTGAGCGCCAGTTAAGTGTGTGGGTTAGTGAAACTTAAAGCAAGATGGATATTGAAGTGTTTATTCCATTTCATTTAATAGGGGTTTATTTTCAAGTTCAAAGGAACCCACTAGTAAAGCTCGCAGGTAAGTAGCTATGACCATGCTCCTCATGGCATTCTCTTCTATTAAATGCTTTCTTTATTCAATTGCCTCATGTGGTGAAAAGTTAAATGTATATATGTATAAGCCTCCTAGGTAGCCCCTATTAAACATCCTATGAATTATGAATGTGTGTATATGTATGATGTAAAGTATGCACCTTCAAGGTTAGACCATGAGATTTATCATGCATATGTTTCCTTGAAAGCTAGTGATTTTCCTTATTGTATATGTATAGTACTAAATGCATTCTTATGAAAGAAAATGCATGTTGCATTGGATTAAGAAAGAGGATGAAATGCTATGAATGAAAATGAAGGAATAAAGGAAAAAGGAAGTTTGTATGAAAACATGTAAATGGCCAATGACTAAACGAAATAGTACCAAAAGAAAGGGGTAGATTGCAATGTTGGATCGGTCCCATTGGTAGTGCACCCAATGGCGCCATCCTAACTGAAAGATTTCCTAACCCGTGGCCACAGCCGGAGATCATGTCCAAAAGACCGCTAACCCTACCATACATGACGTAATAGTGTGTACCGGGCAAAGGAAAGTGAGTGATAGAAATGGGGAAGGTCCATTTTCTATCATTAATGGGACCATCCTGTAAGTTGATAAACAGATTATTTTGGGACTTTGAAAAATGATATAAATGGGGAATGTCCATTTTAAAATTTTTAGTTCGCGATGCAGGTTCCTTTTTATAAATTATTGGCATGTTATAAAAAAAATAATATAATCACAGGATGAAAAATAGCAACCCGTCCCACATTAGGGTGAGCTTATTACACAACAAATCGATGAAATCCAACAATTTCAACCAGGTAGATGGATTACTCCACCTGAATCCATGTGCAGAATATATGGGTTCACACTTAATGAAGTGTACCTATGAATTTACAGTTTACATCTCCATCTTGAAGATCAACATTTGGTAGCTTTTCGTGCCCACGAAAATTAAACAATATTTAAAATTTAGAATTATCAACGAAATCAATGCTAACTAATTTTTTTTTAACAAATCAAGTTGATCAAAACGCAAGGAATCTATTGTAAAGAGAATTTCTTAACATCTTTTTGCAATAATTTTAGTTTATTGTGATCCTACAAATCCAAAAGAACTTTGAAAATGATTTGAAAAAGAAATGTCTACTAATTTCCAATAAAAAAATACAACGACAATAATTCTTAAAAAAATGGTCTTACAAAGCATCTCTTCTACACTTGAATCGATAGGAGAAAACATAAATATGTATCATTTTATTCCCACCAGTGTTTTTTCTAATGATGACCAATTTGCATATAAAGAGATTGATGATAAATTAATTGTTAAAATTCCAAAAGAATATCTTCTTGCATCAAAACACCTCAATCCTAAACAAAAATATGTATATGATTTAATCCTTCAAAAAATTTTCTCATATGAACATGCCGCATTTTTTATTGATGGCCTTGTTGGCCTAGGAAAAACATTTCAATATAAAGCATTTCTTGCTGAAATACATAATAACACTTGCAATTGAATCATCTGGTGTTGCTGCATCTATTTTACCTCAAGGCCGAACATCACATTTACAATTTAAAATTCCATTAAATGTGGACAAAAATAGCACATGTAATGTTAGCAAACAATGAGCTCTTGTTAAACTATTATGAGTTAGTAAATTTCCATTTGGTGGCAAAGTTATTGTTTTTTGTAGAAATTTTCGTCAAGTCTTACTTGTAATTCGTAAAGGCACAAGAGACAAACAAATTGATGCAAGTTTAGCTTTTTCTTATTTATGGCATACCTTGAAAAAAATTAAATTAACAAAAAATATGAGAGTGAGATTAGATCTTTATTTCTCGCATTATTTAATTCAAGTTGGCAATGGTACAACACCAACAACTATTGATAAAAAGATCAAAATTTTCAAATAGATGTTTATTCCTTACAACATCAATATTGAATCTTTAAATTGTTTATTAGATGTTGTTTTTGGAGATATTTGTAATTATTCAAAGAATTTGATCCAAATGATAAATTGAGTTGTATTAATACCAAAGTTTCAATCATTAAAAAATTTCCTGGAGAAATGATGCGATATTACAGCTTTGATGAACAGTTGATGCATCTGAACAATGCATTATGAAAGATTTTTTAAATACTTTAACACCAAACGGACTTTTACCACATAAATTATTGCTTAAGAAAAATTGTTTCATCATGTTACTTAGAAATATAAATCATTCAGTATGCAATGGGACACGGTTGATTTGTTGAGACTTTAGTCGAAATATCATTGATGCAAAAATCTCAATTGGTCATCATAGTGGGAAAAGGGTTTTTATACCTAAAATTTCATTATTGCCAGATTCAAATGAAAGTAATGGGTTTCCATTTAAAAGAACACAATTTCCTATCAGATTAAGTTTTGCAATGACAATAAATAAATCTTAAAGGCAAACACTAGATTTTGTTGGAATATATTTGCCTTAACCAGAATTTTCTCATGGACAATTATACGTCGCATTATCAAGAGCAAAAACTGATGCTTCAGTGAAAGTTCTTATAAGACCGACAACAGCTTGTGATTGTGAAAACAATTACACAAAGAAAATTGTGTATAGGGATTTGTTGACATTAACAAACTCATTATAATCTTATGTAAGTAACTGAATTCAATATTTTTTTTTGTCTAAACAATTAATTTTCTTTTAATATTTTTATTATTTGTCTATTGTATTATTTCAAATAATAGTAGCATAAAGTTTAAAATAAATGTATTAACATTTTTTCTCATTTGTGAATAGGCTAAACATGCGAACCATTTACACATCAATCAAAGACATCACTCCGGCTACAAAGAATTGAAAAATTAAGATGATAGTTGCAGACAAATCGTCAAATTTGACATTGCAAAATTCACCAGCGAAATATCAAAATTTGACGTTAATAGACCTTTAGGTACTACACATATTATATTTATTGTTTTCTAAAAAGTTCCTGCTATGGAAAACATTTTTCCACAAACAAATGCAAGAATAAACTTCTTTCATTGTGAATAAATGTCATAGAAGTATTTATTATTCAAATTTAATTATTTAAATTTAGATCAATATTTTTCATCTTTATTTTTCTGCAGGAAAATCGAATGCAGGCAACAATCTTCGATAGAGATGTTGATCTACGTGATGACACAATGCATTACCAATCTTATTACATAAGCAATTCATATGTAAGACCATTAGATTCAACACAAAATTGAAGCACAACAATATCAATGGATACTGAATTCCAGAACAATTATTGAAGAAATCGAAGATGATGAAGCAGCACTAAAACCTCCAGAATATAATATCATATCTTTCAATGAACTTGATGCTTATAAGGACACTAACTCTGAGATAGGTAACCATTATATGAATATTTTCTGTTTTTATATGTTTTTAGTTTCTTATAAACTATAAAAAAATAACTTAATCAATTAGATATCTTAACTGTTGCAATTCACATTAAACCACCAAAGGAAGTTAGCATCATGCATGGAAGAACAATAGTTCAAGATATATATGCTGTTGATAAAGGTTTGAACACATCTCTAATTATGTTTATGAGATTTTTACTCTTTTTTTTTACATAATGTCTTATGATATTCTTACTATTAAAAAATTTCATTTTATTTTCAACTTTTATAGCCTCAAGCCTCTATGTTTAGCAATGTGGAGTCGTTTTGTCCATGGCGAGTGTGAACAAATTTCAAATATTATTGGAGCCAAACCAATATTTCTTGGAACCCGAATACAAGTTGGTTCTTATAATGTTATTTCTCTTTAACAGTAATATTCTTAATAATTATTTATCATATGTTTATATATTTGCTCATAGATATCTATAATTTAGGTCTTTCTCTATATCAAGACCAACAAGTGTGTTCGTCATCGATCATCTTCTTCTTGTTACGGTTTCATTATGCACATGGTAAGTAATTTCTTTAAAACAATTTTTACATTAACAGTTTCTATACAATATGAATTATATATTGCTTGATCTGTTATCATATATTACCATACATGTCGAATTTAAAAACTCACGCACACATCATATTTTTTAAACAAATATTCATATTGTTCTCACATTAGTAATTCCATTACTTTAATTATTGATCCAACTTTTTAGGGACACTAAATAATTCGTTACTAGAAGAAATAATAGCCAAAAATTTAGATGCATCAACAGGATCAACTTCAAGCGGTAACATCCAGATGATAACAAAGATTTATGATATTATTGACATTCTCAAATCCTTCCAAATAATGATGGTATAATTTTATTCTTAAAACCAAATTGTCTCTTTTATATTTAAATTTATTTTACTCCTACATTTAGACAATATTGAATTTCATAACTATCTAATTTTAACAACTATCTTATACATTTGTCTTTTTCTTCTTGATGTAGAAACCAAGATTCTGGGTTAGACAGAATTTTTCATGGTTGATTTACATCAAATCTTTTACTACATGTCATGTGTCAACTGCAATAAAGGAACTAAATATGAACACAACTAGAGATTATTGTGCTATAATTGCAAGAACATGAGTACTTCACAACCACGGTAATTATCTTAGTTACTAATTTTAAATTATAAATTCCCACATCATAATTGAAACATATTAATTATTAATACTAACTAATAACAATCATTTTATTAATTTTAATTGTCAAACCTATCTGGAAGTCGATGATGACAATGGACCTATAGCAACTGTTGTTTTTGGATCAACAACAGAGGACATAATGGGTTGTACAGCCGTTGATCTCATGGAACATACATTTCAGGTAAACCAATTGTTCAATAAAACCTTTCACATTAGTTATATTATAATATAACAATTTAATAATACATACATTCTCCTCAATAACCATATAAAATATTACATACATACATATTAATTTAAAATGAAGAAATTATATATGGATATAGTCTCCTCTTCTTTGTTTTCTCTGGAGAAAACGGAGATGGTGTAAAAACAGTTATTGAAGTGTAGTGGGAGTCAAGGGTAATCACATCGTAGGTTTCCACTTTTTGCTAATAACAATGGAGTGACTAGAAGAATTATGAGGGCAACTAAAATTGACGGAAGATGAAGATTTGGCAATAGAGTTGGAAGGGGAAGCAACAACAAAGGTGAAGCGAAAAGGTGAAGGGAGTCAGATAGGAAAAATATGTGCTGATTGAATGATAAGTAAGAATATAGTAGAAACTACGATGGCAAAAATCTGGAGGTTGAGTAAGCCAGCAATGTTCCAGGAAATGGAGACACATGTTTTCATCATTACGTTCACAACGCATGCGGACAAAAAGAGAGTGGAAGAGGGTCGACCATGGTTTTTCGATAGTAACTTGTTTGTGATTAATCCGTTCGACGGGTTCACACAACCAAGGATGACGAAGTTTGACAAAGCATCATTATGGGTTCAATTCCATAATCTTCCTGTAGTGGGGATGAGTAGAGATTGTGGGGAAAGGATAAAGAGGTCGATAGGGGTGGTGGAAGTAGTGGAAGTTAACGATGATGATGTCGGGTGAGCAAATTTCCTAAAAGTAAAAATTCTTCTTGATTTGACAAAACCGCTTGCAAGAGGGAGGATAGTCACAATCAATGGCTCAAAGTATTGGATTCCTCTTCAATACGAAAAACTTCCCAGATTCAGCTTCAAGTGTGGTCGGATAATACATGAGGGAAAAGTTTGCCAACAATCTTTTCAGCATAGCACAGATGCAGACCAATTTGGGCCATGGCTCCAAGTAGATTCAGGTAGTAGAAGAAGAACAGATACTCACTTTGGAAAATACAACACGATGGTGAAAAGCAACAGGCAGGAGTTTCAACAGAGCATGGCGGTGGGTGGTAGCAATGAGACAAACATACTATCACCAGCAATGACCACTATTTTGGAAACGATTCCTGATGAAGGAAAGTGCACGAACTTTGGCAAAGATCAGGGGAGTGATGACCTTTACAAGGGAAGTACGGTGATGGGGGAAAGTGGGAAGGAAAGTTCAGAAGAAGGAGATGGCATGCTCCTTAAGGAAACAAGACAAAAGAAGGCTAATCTAGGAGGAAAGGGATCTGAGGACCTTAATGGAGATATGCTCAAAGAAAGTATAACTTATATCATAAGTGATTCTGAGAAAGAATGCCCATTTCAGGGTGGGCCAAATTTTAAATTTGGGTCTATCCAAGTTGATCAAGCCTAAACACTGGAAATTGATAACAACCAAAGCATAAGGCCTCAATAGAAAATACAAAAGAAACAAAAAGGTGGAAAATGGAAGTCCAGAGCTCGTGGTACATACTCTGATACCCCTAATGAAATACTAGGAAAGAAGAGAATGTTGGAGGTAGAGAATTTACTAATATGCAACAACAAAACATTAAAAGATGTAGTCAAAATGGAGAGGAATCATGTAGTGAGGTTGAGCTGAAGGTAGTAGAAAAAGGAGGGGATGCTTTAAAGAACTTGAGATCAGTACAGGCTGGGTTCCAGCCCTGCCAAGAACAATGATTGTGTTAAGTTGGAATTCTCATGGGCTTGGGAACCCACAGGGAATTCGAGTCCTTCGTGACTTAGTTAGAAAAGAAGGTCCCAGTGTTATGTTTTTGCAAGAAACACGATTAAATGTTAAAAAAATGGAAAAGCTCAAGTTTGGATTGGGTTTTGAGAATCACATGGAGGTGAGTAGTGATGGGAGGGGAGGTGGAATTGCGTTATTTTGGAAACAATAAGTTATGGTAAATGTTATTAACTATTCTAAATCCCACATACATGCTAAGGCCAAGATAGAGGATGATCACTCTGACCCATGGTTTTTAATTGCCATTTATGGTCAACTTGATGCCACTAGACGACATGAAACATAGTCACTTATAAGATCTCTAAAAGTGCCTCATGATCAAGCATGTTACCTTTTGGTGATTTCAATGAGATTCTCAATAATCAAGAAAAATTGGTAGTAAAGCAAGATTAGAAAGACAAAAGGCAGCTTTTAGAGCAGTCTTGGATGATTGTGAATTACATGAGTTGGGATATAAGGGTGCAACAGAAGGGAGAATCAACAATGTATAAGTGAGAGACTTGATAGATTTATTGCCAATATGAAGTGGTGTTCCACCTATCCCACGACAGGTGTATATCATGGAATAGCAGCCCACTCTGATCACCTGCCAATCATACTGAAGATGCAAACAGACCATTACCAAGTGAAGGGTAAAAAGGTGTTTAGATTTGAGGCCATGTGGGTGGAGTCTCTAGATTGTACAAGAGTGATTGATGAAGCATGGAATGGAGAGTCAGGAACAAAAAACTCGAGTACCGTGATGAGGAAGATCCAAAGGTGTAGTGAAAAATTGGCGATATGGAATAAGAGCAGTTTTGGGCATGTGAAAAAAAGGTATTGAGAAGGCCAGGAAGAAGCTGCAGTCTTTGTAGTATATTGATCCTCATTGTCTTAAGAATGTGGAACATAAAGAAGCTAGAGCTGAATTGCAAAAGTTGCTGGAGAGAGATGAAATAATATGGAGGAAAAGATCAAAAGCCTTGTGGTTAAAAGAGGGGGAAAATACAAGGTTTATTCATTATAAAGCTACTCAGAAAAGAAAGAAAAAATTTATCAAAGGAGTCAGAGATGAAGATGGTGTATGGCAAGTGGAGAATGGAAGAGACAAAATTATTCTAGATTTCTTTAGGACCCTTTTCGGGCTTCTGATAAAAAAGGTAGCTTGGATTTCCTAGATGGGCTTGCTAGTAGAATCACCACAATTATAAACAAGATGCTTGTTAAGGAGTTCAACTCATATGAAGTTACTATGGCCTTGAATCAAATGAATCTCATAAAGGCACCAGAACCTGATGGCATGGCTCCTATTTTCTTCCAAAAATACTGGGATTTTGTTAGGAATGATGTGATAGCAACTGTGCTTAGAGCCCTCAACAGTGGTGAATTTTCTAATGATATAAACCACACTTTTATCTCTCTGGTCCCAAAGAAGAAAAAGCCTAGAAGTTGCAGACTATAGGCCTATTAGTCTCTGTAATGTAGTCTATAAGTTGATATCCAAAGTTATTGCCAATAGACTTAAAGATATCTTACCAAATGTGATATCCAATTCACAAAGTGCCTTTGTCCCGGGTAGGCTAATTACTAATAATGTCCTAGTTGTTTATGAGCTGGTTCATTTCCTAAGGTAGAAGAGAAATGGAAAGACATGCTATATGTCTTTGGAACTTGACATGAGTAAGGCCTACGATAGAGTAGAATGGGGTTTCTTAGAAGAAGTGATGAACAAGCTGGGGTTCAATGAAAAGTGGTGAGGTTAATCATGTTGTGTGTGAGGATAGTTTCTTCTTCCATTTTGATTAATGGTGAACCCAAAGGACCCATATACCCAACTCAAGGCCTGAGACAAGGGATCCCCTCTCCCCATATTTGTTTCCGTTGTGTATTGAAGGCTTGATAACACTGCTTCATCAGGTTGAGGAGAATAGGATGACGGATGACATTAAGATCTATAAGGGGACCCTAAAAATAAACCACATTTTATTTGCAGATGAAAGTGTTATTTTTTGCAGGGCAAATATGCAAGCTAATCTCAACATCCAACATCTCATTGAGATCTATGAAAGAGCCTCAGGTCAGATGTGAAGAGAGAGAAGATCTCCATGGTGTTTAGCAAGAATGTAAATAACAGGCAACAAGATGAGATCATGGCTTTTTGGGGGGTGCAAAACTTCTAGCAATATGACAAGTACCTTGGTCTTCCTCCTGTGATAGGCAGAGCAAAAAATAAAGCATTCTCTGAATTGAAGCATAAAGTATGGATGAAACTTCAGAGTTGGAAAGAAAGATTGCTTTCTCAAGGGGTAAAGATGTCTTGATCAAAGTTGTGGCTATGTCTATTCCAACCTATACAATGAGCTACTTTGAATTCCCTGAAAATTTTTGTGTTGAACTAGAAAACATGATGCCAAAGTTTTGGTGGAGTCAAAGGTAAGATGAGAACAAAATTAAATGGGTAAGTTGGGAGAAGATGTGTGAGCCAAAAACAAATGGGGGGATGGGTTTTAAAGATTTACAGACTTTCAACTTGGCATTACTAGCCAAGCAGGGATGGAGGGGAGGAAACTACTCTAATGCACAAAGTTTATAAGGCAAAATATTTTCTCAACACTAGTAAACTGAACCCTGCACTATTTTCCAAACACATAATGTTCACAGAATTCAAGTTTTCCTATCTTCTGATCACACAACAAACCATGCTTACTCAGAATAGACATCCTATTTTCACTCATGTGACCCAAACGCATGTGCCATAAATGGGTAATGTCTGAGTCTGGATTATCTGACACAGATATTGCAGCTGCACTTGTCACCGTACTGCCCTGAAGGAAATAAAAACCATCTGTCTTATCTCCTCTCAATATAATCATGGAGCTCTTACTGACTCTAATGGCTCCACCTTCACCAGTGTACCGAAAACCCAAAGAATCAAGAGTACCCAAGGAAATAAGATTTTCCTTCAAATCTGGGATGTGTCGGACGTTAGACAATGTCCTGACAATCCCATCAAACATCTTAATCCTAACTGAACAAATCCAACAATTTTACATGCCATATCATTTCCCATCAAAATAGAACCATCATTGACTGCTCATATGTAGTGAACTAGTCCTTCTTAGGACACATGAAAAGTACAAGCTGAGTCCATGACCCACTTGTCACCATAGCGACTATTCGAGTCGCTAATTGCTAGGACTATACATGTGTCGTTAGACTCATCAGCAACGCTAACAACGTTAGAGGAACTAGTGCCTTCCTCTTTGTTTTTCAGTTTGGGACACTCATTTTTGTAATGACAAAATTTATGACAGTAATGACATTTAACATTTTTCTTGTTAAATTTCGACTATCAACTGCCCCTAGATTTACCCATGTTCTTCTCTGAACTTCTTTCATTTGATCTACCCCTGCTAGAAGAACCCTTAACAAACAAATTACTGGCTTGAGTATCTATCCCCTTCAAATTCAATTTGGTTCTCAATTCCTTAGATTTCAAAGCAGATTTCACATCTGTTAAGGAAATAGTATCTCTATCATACAACATTAAATTTACAAAGTTGTCAAATGACATAGGCAACAAACACAAAACAATTAGGGCTTGATCCTCTTCTTCAAGCTTAATGTCAATATTCCTCAAGTTCATAATAATCTTATTAAATTCAACCAAGTGTTCGGAGATAGGAGTTCATTCCTTCATTTTGAGTATGTATAACTATTGCTTCAAATAGAAATGGTTGGTGACATATTTCTTCATGTACAAGTTCTCAGGCTTAGACCAAAGACCGGCAGCGGTCTCCTCATTGGCAACCTCCCTCAAAACTCCATCTGATAATGACAACAAAATGGCACTATGTGCCTTCTCTTCTTCTTCTCTTGTCGATGCAGGAGAATCATCAGATACCTTCCCATCCAATACTTTCGACAAGCCCTGTTGTCGCAACAAAGTCTTCATCTTGATGCGCCATAAGCTAAAGCTGTTTTGACCGTCGAATTTCTCCACTTCAAACTTTGCCATAGCCATTCCTTAAGACTTTGCACAGAACCTGGCACTCTGATACCAGTTTCTTGGAACTAGACCATCTAACAAAAGCTAAGTTGAAGCAAATAATAGTGGAAACAAACAAAAGAAACAACAAGCACACAAAGAACACCAAGATTAAGTGGTTCAACTCAATGTGAGCTTACGTCCACTGGCGGGGTTGGTTTCAATAATTTCACTATGAACAAAAGGAATGTAAGAGTATTAATTATAAAATCCTCAACCAAAGTGTCAAATCAGACTTTGAAATATCACAAAGACGACCTCACTTTTCACCTACAAAAGTAGCAGCCTTAAATGGTTCAAAAGTGTAAAATGAATGTTGAAACATTCATATTTATATTGTAGCGGTGCGGACCCTGAATCCCGAATATTTGCTCGACACTTCAGTCGAGCGAGACTCGAGCGATCATTAGGGTTGCTATCCCACTCGAGTTGAGTGTCGAGCGGGTATCGAGCGAACTCTCTAGAAGCCATCCTGCTCGAGTTGAGTGTCGAGTGTCGAGCGAACTCTCTGGAAGTGTCTACTAGCTCGAGCTCACTATCGAGCAGCAGTTGAGCGAACTCACTGAGTGAGTCTTTACTCGAGCGGCAAAGACACCGCTCAAGCGACCAATCCTTAGAGGCGCTATTTCAACTATATTCAAGCTACCTCTCAACAGTCATCTTGCCAAACCCATGTTATATTTCCAAAACACGTACGATTTTTCACCTCTATTTGGATCAGCGCCATTGAGTTTGATTCTCTATAGCTTGATAATAATGGAGAGGAGTTTTCCTTAGCATCTCATTTTCTTAATCAGTATGAAATGAACTGAATTTTTAATTTATGTGATTTGCACCTGGAAATGTGTTGTGTCTTTGACCCTGGTTGCATCACATTAACGTACATTATACTGTTCTGCAGTTCATGTTATTTTAATGGTCTCTTGATCCACAAAGCATGATGGAGAAGATTAAGGGTTAGCATAGATCAAGTTGAGAGGTATCAGACTTAACAAATCATGGGCAATCATGTACATTGAGAAGCTAAAGACAAATGAAAGGTGTTAAATAGGCTTGGACACCCCATCCGACCAGAAGTTTTTATCTCTTAAATAAGATGCATTAAATAATATTGTAAGAGATATCATTACATCAAATATATATATATATATATATATATATTGTTTACAAAATGTATTAATTTCCTCAAAAAGTACAATTGACAAAACCTGTCTCCCAACACATGAGTATAATACAACAATATACGTACAATCCTAAATCTGAATCCTAAACAAAAAAATAAATAAAAAATAAAAGTTCTCATAATAAAAGTTCTCCATAAGTACGAACAGGGGTGGACCTACGTTGACGGTTGGGGCAATCACCCCTCTAAACATTTTCAAAAACATGCTTTAGTATATGAATTTTTTAAAGATATCCTAATATAAAAATAATTTCTCCCCCCCAAAACATTTTCAAAAATTTCATTTAGTACTTAGTTGTTTAGGTTTCTTTTAGTTTTTTAATAATTTTTTCATACTTACACCTATTTTTTATCATTAATAAAATCTCACATTCTTTTATATATATATATATATTAAAAGGCAAGAAAATATCTTGGTCTTTTTTTATAAGCTATTTGGTAAATTTACAACCTCATTTTTCCTATTTATTTATATTTTTCCTATGGCTTCCATTAACTAGCTTGTTTGGATTAATTTTGTTAGTAAGTAAATATATACTACCATCAAGTTAACAAAGTTTATCTTTATTTATTTAATTTTTATCATTTGCTTCAAAAAATCTTACATGGCTATTTCTATCTTAATTTTTATCGTTCACTTAAGTCCAATAGAGCTCAAGTGAGAGGTTTAAATGGGTGGTTTTAATAATTTAATTTGTCCCTAGATAACAACCTTATATGGTTAATGTTAAATATCGGTGATACACTTTACTATCTTAAATGTCAGTTACTGTTCACCCCTACATATAACATATTTTACTATTCACCCCTCACGTACCAAATCCTAATTCCGTCTGAGTACGCACACGTACGGAACAATGCTTATGAATATCAACATGATTTATATATGTCTCGAAACGCTTCTAAAATTAAAGAACCATCTATCATGATTAATTAGTACCTAATTAAATACATATATACCTGAGTCAAGTACTAAGATCAATGATGTATAAAAATCAACGCACCATATTAGAATCCATTGGCTGATTGGTTTGCTATTTACACACAATATAATTAATTAAACTATATAATAATTAATTAATCCCATGTTTTTATAAAGATATATAAAAATCAATTCTAGCCTTGGTGAGTCCCATCATGTCTTCCTCGCTTTCAATCTCTAATTAACTGATCTTTCTGCATCTCGATTGTTTTCGTTTTGATGTAGGTGGCCAACTTTTACCCATGTAATAAAGCAGGGAGCGCCCATTAGTGGGCGTGCCCTACCACTTTTCTTATTGGGATGCCGTTACTCCAGGCGTTATGCCTGAAGTCATGGCCGTAACGTAGGCTGGCCTTTAAAGCGAGCCAATGGTTACCATGCAAGGACTCTATTCCTGACTAAGGAAGATCTTTGTATCTGGAGAGTCTCTGTGAGTGAAAATATTTAGGTTGTGGGCATATTGAGTGTGTCTCTAGATTTATTTACGTAGCATATTGATGACTTGTATAATTTTATATATTTTATCATTTTTTAACTTTAAACTTTAGTCTAATTTTATTTATTTTTATTGATTTTGGGCTTATTTTTTGTGATTTAAATTTTATTTCAGATTTAAAAGAAAGAAATATCTAAATTTTAAAAGATTATTGCAAGTCTCTTTCATTTAAATAAAGATTTATCTTAATATGAGAGTTGGTCATCAGAGCTATTTTGGAAATAAAGATTAAGTTGAATTTTTTAAGGACAGAAGAAATCGGGACCAGTTAAAATGCAGATTCTGAAATACAAGAAGTAAATTTTGAAGTTGATTTTCAGGCATATAAGAGATGAGAAAATATACTTACAACCGTGAATTGCGTAACCGCCGCGTAATCGCTTTGAAAAAAATGAATAAAACATGGACTCACATGAAAAAAATTAATTTTTTAATAATGGACCCCACTCTTTTTCAAGGCGATTACGCGACGGTTACGCACTTCACGATTGTATATAGAATTACTCATAAGAGATAACGAAGAATCTGGAGGAAGCTGAATAAAAATTCAGAGACATGGAAAAAACGATGAGAATGAGAGAATACCACAATAGATAGAATTTTGAAATTTAAAAAATGTTGTAAATAAAAAAGACTCAAAAGGTTGAAGAAAATAAAACGTTGAAGCTGACGAATTTGAAGAGAAAAATTATTTACATCAGCATATTGTTGATATAATCCTTAACACATTTAGTGTGTTGAATTTAAAAAAAAAAACCAATCACAAGTATGCAGAGAGTACAGCTGATGCGTAGCCGGACTCATTTGAAGAGGCCGAACGATGGAATTGGGAACGAGATTTTTGGAAAGATTCAAATTCAAAAATCATGGACGTTGGAAGTTGTTGAAGGATTTAAAAAAAATTAAAAACATGCTGAAGAGAAAATAAAAACTCATTATGGCGCTACCTACCACCAGGCAATTTGAAAGGTTGAAAAAAATAGAAATCTATCTTCTACCAACCAATCACCGCATGACGGGCATATAGAAATAAAAAATAAAATAAAAAAGAGAAGGAAAGTTAACCTGGAAGTAGCGACGTCAACAACGTGGACGATATTGTGGATTACGAAGAGTATTTTTGCAGTGTTTATTTTTTTCATTCCTCTAAAAAAAAAATTATGGGGAATTCGTTTACGTTGAATTTAATTTTTAGTATGAACTAAATTTTCTTTATTTTAGGAAAACGATGTTATCTGGTTCTGGACTATACTTACTTTTTTATGCTAATTTGAAGTAATTCTCTTTCAAGTTTATCTGATTTATTCTGAACTTACTGCTTCTAATTAACTGGTCATTAATTAGATGATTTTAATCTTGTGATTTGCTATAGAAAGAGGAAATTATAGGATAGATTTTAGATATTTTGACATAGGTAAATATAGAGATTGAAAGACTTGTATGAATCTATGTAGTATTAAAATCATTGGTTTTATTGTTTTCTTGTGTTATTAATTTGCATACTTTTGTGTAAAATGATAAACAAGAATAATTTTCAATTGACTATCGAGAGAGGCTTTTGGATGAATTGGAGATTTGCTAACAAACAAAGAGAATTAAATTCAATTAGTTAGATGAGTAAAGCATAGTAAGGGATTAGATGAAATTGATTTCCTATAAGTTTTCTTTTCTATTAATTTGATCTTCGAACAACATCTTTCTTTTCCTTTGAGTATTTTCTTTGAATTGATTTTATTTTAAATCGTAATTATAAAAATCTTAGTGACTTTTCTAAATAAAGTCGATATTAGTATAATTTCGATATTTGTCAAAAGTATGTTATCAGTCTCTGAGGACGATACTATTCTCATCACTTTACTATAAAATAATGATACTGTGCACTTGCAGTTTTGCACTGATCACACACTCACACATCGGGTGAAGACGAAATCAAAGGGTTGAATACTGAATTCACTTGTGGAACAACTACACAGATTATCATTGGGGTATTTCTTCTGCTGTATATATTTACATAAACTCTAACATTGGTATCAGAGCAATCGTTAGTTGCTCCCATTGATATATATATATATATATATATATATATATTTGTTTTTTCTTTTTCATGTAATATTGATTTTTTTTCTTACGATCTGAGAATCTGATCATGTGTATATATAATGTGATGAGTCTCTATTTATAAAACATGTTTGAGACTGTTAGAAATGCCATAATATCTTATCGTAAGTTTTTATTTGTCTTTGTTTACATGAACATCTCGCCATTGCTAGATGTATTTGTCAGTATCAATTTTTTTTTGTGCATTCATGTGTTGATTTGAATATATATTGTATTGTATTTTTGAGAATACAATATATATTGAGATTCACCGAGTGTCGCGCATCGTGACGCTGCGCACGGTGTTGTTACTCACCAAGTGTTGCATTCATTGTGGTGTTGTGTGCACTGCACGGTTGCTGCGCAACCACACAGGTGGTGCTGCACACACCACGTGGGGTTGTGCGCACAGTGTGGTGTTGCGCGCACTGCATGGGGCAGCTGCGCACACGGTGTGATGATGCACGCACCACGGTTGCTGCACACATCGCAATGGTGCAGAGTCCACCACGGGCGTAGCCTACCGTGGTTGTTGCATGCCGATGAGTGCTCTACCATCCTAAAGTAATGTCGAGCAACGATGGCTACTAGCTGCTGTGTTTTTGTGGTACTGCTCACATAAATAGTGTCCAAAAAACTGAGGTTGAAGACGATTGGTTTTTTATAGAATGTGCTTGGGTTATTTTTTTAAAAACGTGTTTTATTATGCTTGAGCTTTTCAAATCAGTTTAAAAGGATAACAAATAAGGATGGGCCTGGTTCTGTTTTAGGTTTACAAAACAAAAAAAAATTGATATGGGCTTATTGTTTTTTTAACCCAGCCCTAGAACTTTTTTAAACAAGGTACAAGCTTGAAGTTTTTTTTGGGCTTATAACCCATTTTTTGGCTCAACCCGTGAGATGTATTATGTTAAAATGTTTTGAACCCAGGACCTAGAGGGATCCAACGGGTAGGCGCATCACTGGGCTACTGTTTCCTTTGGTGATAGGTGGGATTTTTATTTTATTTATGAACTAATTGTGTCGAAAAAAAAAGTTTTATTTTTTTTTAATTTTGGCATGATTATTTCTTCATATATATATATATATATATATATATATATATATATTGGTTAATGAAATTATCACTAGATAAGTAAGGCTAAATTGTGCGAAAATTAAGTTGAAAGTTAATAATTAGGCATTGTGGTGCAAGAGATGATTAGGAAGCCTAGCGAATTTTTGATCTTGCGACATGTCTAAATTATTTTTCTCTTTAATTTAGATTAACGCAACCGTTTTTTTTAAAGTGTGTGTGTAATATCTAATTTGTATATTTTTTGTAATGAAATGGCATCGAAAGGTATTGTTGTCGATTTGAACAAAGGAAAAAAATTGGATGGAGAGAATTATGACATTTGACATCGTAAGATCTAATATGTCTTGAATGAGCAAGAGGTCTTCGACTCCTTAACTCACTCCCTAACTGATGCCTGAAAATAGGAACTCAAAATAACACTGAGAGGATCATGAGGCCTTTGAGAATTGGCTCAAGATGGATCAATGTGCGCGTTTTACTATGTTAAGTAGCATGCACAATGACCTTATCAGTGAGTTTGAGGAGTACAACACTACTCAGAGTATGTGGCAAGCACTAAAAGTGAAGTTCGGGGGAACTTCTGCCACGAGGTTGGGCGGATTGACTATGAGGTTTGACTCTTACAAGATGTGCTTTGAACACACGATAAAGTAGCATCTTAAAACAATGTCATGAATTATTCATGAACTCAGAGTGGCTGGAAACAATCTGACTGATGAGTAACAAGTCCAAGCAGTGATACGCTCACTACCCAATTCTTGGAAAACAATGAGCCAGAATTTGACGCTGAATGAGAACATCAAAACATTTGATGATGGTTCCTTAATTTGAAACTTGAGGCCGAAGGCCTAGAGGCTTTTAACCCTAAGCATTCATCCTATGTGGTTGAATCTGGCTTGTGTAAGGCAGTTAGGCCTAAGCGCAAGAATAACAAGCTTGGGGTAACTGATGGACGTGTACAAAAAGAGTCAAGAACTTTCAAGCGCAGCAAGAGAGGCAAGCGCGGGAAGAACAAGTCCAAACAAGATTGCTTTAACTGTGGAAAGAAATGTCACTTCGCTCGTGACTGTACTAAGCCAAAGAAGGTACAATCTAACTATTCTCTTTCTGTTTATGTAACTAGTCATGTGATGATTGCTCACTCTTATCCTATGTGGACTGTTGATTCAGGAGCGATCGAGCACATAGCAAAAGACAGAGTCGGATTATGGAATATCGTCGAATTCATGTTGGGAGTCGTGAAATCAAGGTGGGGAATGGAGCTAGTGTGGAGGTGCTGGGAGTTGGTACCTACAAGCTAGTCTTGTGAGGCGGTCACATTCTATTACTCCATCATGTGTTATACGCTCCTGGGATACAACAAAATTTAATTTCCGTAGTTACTTTAATGAGAATAACTTCCCATAGGCAAAACCGCTCACCCCTAAAAAAGGGACTCCAATGGGAATGCGACACGTAGACAATCTATTTACCAATAGTGTGGCCGCACTGCAAAGGATTGAACGCTCCATTCTCATCTCCCTCCCTCTCTCTCTTCTCCCTATCTCAAGAACCACTCCCTCAAGCACGAGCCACACCCCCTCCTTCCCTCCCATCGAGCCCGAGCTCAAGCCCCACCCACTTTGTGATGATGGGTCCATGCTCTGGATATGCTTAAGAAGCGCCTCCGCGTCCTCTTTCTTGAAACAAAACAACACAAGATTTCTTGTTTGAGAGGTCCGAAACCAACACGAATTCGTTGTTGGCATTGCATAGCACGTAGACAGGCACGCCCACCAGCCGTTCTTCAATGGCCTCGGTCGACAGGGCCACACCCCCACCACCATGAGACTGGGGAACCGACATGCGCTGGGTGTTAGGGGATCCGCCAACCCGAGCACAAACCCGATTCTTCCCAGAAGAATAGCTCAAAATCTTGGGGTCTAGGGCATGTCTTGCGTGTTGTTGGAGATCTGAGAGAGCAGATTGAAGGTGGATTTTGAAGGAGGAGGGGTTGGGAAGGAGGTGGAGGAGGTTAGAGCAATGGTGTTGGAGGTTAGAGAAGGCTTGTTGGAGGTTAAGCTGTGGAGGTGGTGGGAAAATTTAGGAGGCGTAGGAGTTTTTGGAGCTCATTTTCTCGGGAAAGGAAGGGGGTTTGGAAAAGTTCATTGGAAGTTTTGAGTTGGAGCTGAGGAGTCGAGTGACGAAGGAGAGAAGGGTTTTCAAGCGAAGCAAAGAGGATTTATGCGACAGGCTGGAGAGGTTCGCTGGGCTGCGACTAGGGTTGTACAGAAAATTGCAAAACCGGCCGAGACCGACTCAGACCGACCGCCGGAGCTCGGAACCGGCCGAAACCGGCAGGGAACCGGTCGGCCGTCGGTGATAAATCATCAAAACCGGCGTCAGCCGGTTCGGTCGCGGTTTGAACCAACCAAAAACTGAAAAACCGGCCGACGCCGTATATTATATTTTTTTAAAATATATTCATTTGATAAACGACGCCGTTTCACTTAAATAAGTGAAACGACGTCGTTTTTATCTTATAGTTAGAAAAAATAAAAATAAAGGGAACGGCGCCGTTTGGCATAAGCCAAACGGCGCCGTTCCAACTAGGGCATATTGTCCCCCGAGCTGGCCCTCAGTCCCTCTCTCAGACCCGAGATTTCTCTAAATCTCTCCGCCTCCCTCAGTCCCTCTCTCAGACTCTCGATTTAGGGCTGAAAAACCGTCACTTCCACTTCCAGTCGGCAGTGACTCAGTGACTCAGACCGACAGCGGTGAGTTCGTGTCTCGTGAGTCGATTTCTCCGATTTCAGCAATCGGATTCGACGATTTCGACGCCGCACGTCCACGCCTCCAGCCACTCACGGCTCACCGACGCCCAGCGGTCCACCGTCCATTGTTGTTTTTAGGTATGATTTTGTTTTTTATTTATTTATTTATAAGTATTTTGTGAGATTTTATTTAGAACCCGAGAGACTCAGTATTTTGTTTTCTGATTTGGTATTTCAATCTAGGGTTAGGGATTGTGTTTGCTTTGTTTGAGATGATTGAAATAGTGAATATCATTTTGATGAAGAATTGTGGTGATTTTTTTCGGTAGTGTGCAATGCCATTCACGGATTGGATGTAATTTTATTGACAAAAAATAATTTGTGATGTTTATAATTTTATTGAAAGTAAAATTTATGATGTGTTTATGTTATAAATAATTTGTGATGTTTATTGAAAGGAAAATAATTTGTGAGATTTATGAGCGATCTAAAATGTAGATTAGAATCTTAGATTTGTGATGTTTGCCACGTTGCAAACTAGCTGCTGTGTAATTAACAATTGTGGTGATTTTTTGTTCTTTCTTGTTTTTACATGTTAGATGGATTCTTCGTCAAGTCCAATTGATCTTGATTCGAACTCTCAAATACCAAAACCCCCGACTTCAAGTACCCCTAATAGTAGTAATTGTCCACTTCCTAAGAAACGGAAGGGGAAGGATCCGTCAATTGTTTGGGATCATTTTACAAAAGTTGAGGGTTGTTCCGTAGATGATCCTAAGGCCAAGTGCAATTATTGTGGCAAGATATACGCTTGCCACTCGAAGAGGAACGGAACTTCAACTATGCAAAACCATCTACCTTCATGTCCCAAAAATCCTCATAAGCGTGGGCCTTTAGATAAATACCAAACAACATTGGCAGGTGAGGTATCCTCGGAGGGGTTTGGAGAGAGTGATAATTCTTTAAGAAATCTTGTAACTTATAAATATAGTGAGGAGGCTGTGAGGATGGCGCTTGCGGAGATGGTAATTCTCGATGAATTACCATTTAGAATTGTTGAAGGGTAAAGATTTAAGAAGATGGTTTGGTTGCTTGAACCTAGATTTAAAGTGCCATGTCGAGTGACGGTTGCAAGAGATTGTATGAAACTATTTGCATCTGAAAAAGCCAAACTTAAAAAGTTATTCAAAGATGGGGGAATGAGGATTTCATTAACTACCGATACGTGGACATCGGTACAAAATCTTAATTATATGTGTCTAACTGCCCATTTCATTGATAGTGATTGGAAATTACAGAAGAAAATTATAAATTTTTGTTTAATATCATCGAGGGGATACCATTGGAAAATATGTTGAATCGTGCCTCCTTCATTGGGGCATTGATAAGATATTTACTGTTACTGTTGATAATGCTAGCTCAAATGACACTGCAATTGCATATTTGAGACATTTTTTGACGGAGAATATGTTGCAAGGGAAGTATATGCACATGAGATGTTGTGCTCATATTCTGAATCTTGTCGTGAATGAGGGTCTTAAGGAGTGTGATGATGCCATTACAATGGTTAGAAATGCGGTTAGATATGTGCACTCCTCCCCTGCAAGATTAGACAAGTTTAAGAGAAGTGCAGAAAAGGAAAAAATTGATTGTAAAAAAATGTTGTGCCTTGATGTACAAACCCGATGGAATTCAACTTACATGATGTTGGAGGCTGCTGAGAAATTTGAAAAGGCTTTTAGGCGAATGGAGAGTAAGGACTACAATTTTCTTTCTTACTTTAAAGATGGAAACATTGGGCCTCCTAGAGCTGACGAGTGGGAGAGTGCGGGTTTTTGTGAAATTTTTGAAGATGTTTTATGATGCTACTTGTCGATTTTCTGGTTCTTTACATGTCACGGCAAACACAAGTTTTTTGGAGATTTGTAGGCTCCAAAAAGAGTTGGTTAGACTGTGTGAGAGTCAGAATACTTGTTTGATGAGCATGGCCATAAGCATGAGAATGAAATTTGATAAGTATTGGGGTTCATTGGATAGATTGAATTTGTTGTTGTTGATTGCAGTTCTCCTTGATTCACGTAGTAAGTTTGGGCTTCTTACTTTTCACTTGAAAAAAATTTATGATCACAATTGGGCTGAAGATTTAATATCGAGGGTGAGACAATTATTATCAGACATGTATGAGGAGTATAATGCTACGTTCGGTTCTTCCTCGAGTAGCAGAGAACATGTTTCCCCTCCGTCATTTGCACCTCCAGATGATGTTGAAGACAATCTTGAGTCACAACTTTTTTATGAGTGGTTGCAAGCATCGACTGCCTCTGGATCTACATCGACCAAAACAGAGATTGATCGGTATTTATCAAATGGTTGTGAGGCATTTAGTCAATCTTTTGATTTGTTGAATTGGTGGAAAGTGAATGAGCCTAACTATCCTATACTTGCGAGAATTGCACGAGACGTGTTAGCCATGCCTGTTTCCACGGTTGCATCAGAGTCCGCATTTAGTACGAGAGGTCGGGTACTTGATCCTTTTCAGAGTTCCTTGGCTCCAAGAACTGTTGAGGCACTTATCTGTACTCAGAATTGGTTGCGACATCCGTCAACGCCAATTGATATTCGAGACTCCATGGATAATGTTGAGAGCTTTGTAGTAGAATCTGGTAATGTGTTTTTAACTTTTTCTCATTCAATTCCATATTCATTTATTTTTATTATTTAATTTAATTTGTTTTCATTATCATAATTTATTAATATTGATAATTTGATTATTTGGTGTTTTCTTATAGAGTTAGGAGCATCATACATCACAACTATTGATGATTGAAGAATCGAAGACTGCAGACTGAAGAATGAAGATGTTTTGGGTTTTATTAAAAAACAATTGTTATTTGTTGCTTAAGACAATTTAATTTTGTTTGTAATGTGTATTAAACATCTAGTGGAGTTTTTTTTATTTATCTAGTAATTAATAATTTAGTATATAAGATAATAAGACTATAAAATATAAGTAGTATATATGTAGTAGTTACTAGTTATTAGTTACTAATAATATATGCATGGCATGATTAAAATTAAAAAGAAATTGATTAAATTAATTAATTTTAAAAATTCTGCAAAAAAAAAGTCTTTGTAGTAGATGATTTTGAATAAGAAATGAGCTCAAAAAGAGGTTGAATTGGGTCTTAAAATGGCCCAAACAGTGCCAAAACCGGCCCAAACACAGTGGCCCAAACCGGCCCAAACCCGACAAACCGACCGTGAACCGGCCGGTAATCGAACCGGTCGGTTTCCATACACTGATTCGGTCGGTTTCGGCCGGTTTTGAGACTCTAACAAAACCGACCGGTCGGTCTCGGTTTGGGCCCAAAACCGAACCGACCGATCGGTTTTTCAGCCCTAGCTGCGACAGGCTGGAGAGGTGCGGTGGTGTGGAGTGCAAAGGGGGTTGCGATGGTGTGGGTAGTGGGGACTCGGGAGTGGTTTAAGCCTCCGAAAGAAATTTTGCAGTGTATTTGATTTTACTATCATGTAACATGGCTCATGGGATTTAGATGAGGATTCTTGATGTGTCGGCTTTTTATTTGTTGCCGTTGAGGGTCTGAGAACGGTTTAACCATCTAGAAGAGGGACTCTACTTTAATAAGACTTGGTTTCCACATTTTATTTGAAAACAATAGTGTTTCTATATTCTTGGGCAATGTTTTTTATGGTTCGACTTTTCTTTTAGACGATTTTATAATAATTTGTTTGGATTATTCGAATTTGAATGAATCTACTATTTTTTTCACTGAATCTGATAATTTAGATTCAAATAAATGGCATGCTAGGCTTGGTCATATTGGGCAAGAAATGATTATATGATTAGCAAGAGAATGCCTAATAGGCAATCTCGCTAAGTCACATTGCCCACATGTGAACATTGTTTGAAAGGAAAATCAAAAAGAAAACCGTTTGGAAAAGCACCAAAAGCATATTCTCTGTTGCAATTAATCCACTCAAATATTTGTGGCCTAATGAATGTGAAGGCAAGACATGGGGCTGTATATTTCATCACATTCATAGACGATTTTTCACGATATGGTCATGTTTATTTGATCTCCCATAAGTCTGAAGCATTGGATTGCTTTAGACAATACATGAGTTTGGTAGAGAATCAATTAGACAAGAGTATATAGGCTCTAAAAACTGACCGTGGACATGAATATTTGTATGAGCAATTTAAAAGGCAATGTGATGAAAAATGAATTAAAAGCCAGTTGACGATACCATATACGCCACAACAAAATGGCGTGATGGAAAAAAGAAATCAGACACTGCTTAAGATGGTTAGATCGATGATGGCGCAAACAAACCTACCAATATCATATTGGAGGATGCATTTTTTACTGCAGCCTACATCTTTAACCGAGTGCCCTTCAAATCAGTGTTGTCTACTCCGTATGAACTTTAGACCGGCAAGAAACCCAACTTAAATATTGCGGCCATGGGGTTTAGCGGGCTTTGTTCACGATTCTTTTCATAAATATGGAAAGGTGGGTCCTAGAGGGAAGAAGTGTATCTTTATAAGATGCCCTGATCACTCTAAGGAATATGTATTAATCGGTAAACAACCTGATGGAACAGTATCTGAAATTGAGTCAGGAGATGTGAATTTCATCGAGAATGAATTTCCAATTAGAGGCGAGGTTGATAGGAGTTTGGGACTCCAAGAACTTGTGGATCAAGAGGAAGTCACTCCAAGCATCCTAGTTGAGAATGATAAAATTTCTAAAGCTCCTAGGAATAGTGGGAGTGATTTAGCTCCAAGTAATAATATGCCACTTGTTGGTTATCCACAACAGCTTCAACCACGTAGAAGCTCAGGTGGAAATGTTCCCCGTAATCGATTTAGAATTGAAGGAGAAATTTTCATGGTGGGGCTGCAAGATGATGATGAGCCTAGAACCATCCAAAAGGCTCTTTCATCTTCTACTAAATATGAGTGGATGAAAGCACTAAACGATGAGATGGAGTCTATGAGGACTAATCAGATCTGGGATCTAGTAGACCTATCGCCAGGGCGAAAGGCCATTGGGAACAAATGGATTCTAAAGGTCAAACATAAAGCGGACGAGTCAATAGAAAGGTATAAAGCTTGTCTCGTGGCGAAAGGATATACCCAACAAGATAGTGTAGACTATGAGGAAACTTTTTTTCCAGTAGTAAGGTTTGCCTCAATCCGCCTGATTCTAGCCATTGTAGCACATTTGGATTTGGAACTCTATCAAATAGACGTTAAGACAGCTTTTCTCAATGGAGAACTAGATGAAGAGATCTATATGAATCAACCCACGACTTTGTGGTCAAAGGTCAAGAGTGAAAAGTGGGCAAGCTCAAATGATCTATATATGGCCTAAAGCAATCATCTAAACAATGGTATCGGTTCCATCGAGCCATTCTCTCGAATGAGTTTACGATGATCGCAGAAGACCATTGTGTTTATATAAAACGGTCCAAAACAAGTTTTGTGTTGTTATCATTATACATTAATGAAATTTTGATAGCTGGAAATGATAAGGAGATGATTGTCGCCACTAAGGAGTGGTTATCCCTCAATTTTGAGATGAATGACATGGGTGAGACAGAATATATTTTAGGAGTTAAGATCTATAGAGATCGTAAAGAGACTTCTGTGTTTGTCTCAACAGACTTACGAAAAGAAGGTTTTTAAACGCTTCCAAATCAGTAATTGTAAACCCATTGACAACTCCATTGCTAAAGGAGAGACCTTATGCCAAGAAATGTGTCCTAAAACTCCAAGAGAGATAGAGAAGATGACTCATGTTCCCTATGCTAACGCTATTGGCAGCTTGATGTATGCAATGACGTGTACTCGACCAAATATATGCTATGCAATTGGCTTGGTCATTAGATTTCAATCTAATCCTGGACTGACTAATTGGAAAGCAATCAAAAGGATTTTCAGATATCTCAAGGAAACTGCAAACTATACATTATGCTATCAGGGTTCAGATTTGCAGCTAAATGGTTACAGTGATGTTGATTGGGGTAGTGACCTAGACTAGCGCAAATCAACAACTAGATATGTTTTCTTGCTTAACAATGGCACCATTACATAGAGTAGCAAGAAACAACCATGTATAGCTTTATCCACCATGGAAGCAGAGTAAATAGCATGTTCAGTAGTAGTTCAGGAGGCTGTTTGGTTGAAAAGGTTCCTTCAGCACCTAAATATCAGCCTGGACTATTCTGATCCAATGACCATTTTTTGCGACAGCATGGCTACTTTTGCATATGCTAAGGATTCAAAGTATCATGGAAGAACCTAACACAATGATATTCAATATCACTACATTAGAGATCTGGTAGCACAAAAGGAAGTGGTCCTGAAACATCTATCTACAAGTTGCATAGTTGTTGATCCCCTAACAAAGCCCAAAGCGAAAGACGCTTTTATGGCTCATGTTAGGAGTTTAGGACTACATAGATTGTGATTATAATTCAGTTGACATAGTAATGTAAACTTTCTTTGGAGATATTAATGCAGTGTGATATTTTATTTCAGTTTGCCTTTATCATATTACATGAATTGTACGCACACACAAGGTATGTTAACAGGCTTAGATCGACTCACTCACACAAGCGATTGCCTTTGGCGCTGCAAAGAGGTAGCGAGCAAAGATGAGACATTGTGTTACTTAATACTTGTCTAGAGAGGAAAAAGTATGACACAAAAAGATATGTTACCTTAGTGAGAACTAAGATGAGGTTCATTATATTTAAGAGAACCGTACATGAACACCCCACAATCCATGTAGCACGTAGTAAGCCAGATGCGAGATTCTCTTTGGTCCCTTGGTGGCAAGCAAATGGAGAAATTAGGATTAGACGTAAAAATTGTGTCTAGACTAAAATTTGCACAGTGTTTGATATGGACATACGCTCTTTGAGAAAGAGGGATCCACCGTGGCATTTATTTCATACTACCGACCAGATATGGAAGTGAATGAATGGTTCCTTGTTTCTTCACTGATTGAGTCCTATATTTTATTTTTAAATGCCCTTCTTGACTTTTGACAATGTCATAAGATGGAGGTTCTGATGTTTGCTACTCTAGTATGTTGTCTATGATTATGTTTGATACGATCTAAAGAGGTATTGTTGGGAAAGCAGTTAGACTAAAATTGAGTGACATGAGAGCGAATGGAAGACTATTCGACAACGCATTTTTCCGATTGTGTTTGCTGGCATCAAATTTTGGCGCTACAATTTGGTAGTGACAAATTTTGTGAACACATCGCGATAATTTAGAAGCAATTAAAGCATAGTTCTAAGTTTTTTTTAAAAAACTCAAGAGGGATCGAATATGTACGAGACTTTAGGGATGTTGCTATGCTGGTCTTCTCTAGAAGAGATTTGGTATAGTGCTCCGACACAAATTTTTTTTCAGGTGTACTTGGTAGTCACATAGTCTATTTGTTTGTAAGAACGAGATTGAGAACACGATGAGAGATATATGCCTGGGGCATGTCCACTATGTACGAGTGGGAGATGTAATAAAGCAGGGGCACCTTTAGTGGGCGTGCCCCTGCCACTTCCCTTATTGGGATGCCAGGCATAATGCCTGGAGTCATGGCCGTAACATAGGCTCGCCGTTAAGGCCAGCCAACGGTTACCTTGCGAGGACTGATCTTTGGATATTGGGAGTCTCTATTATGTGAGTGAAAATACGTTGTGGACATATTGAGTGTCTCTAGATTTATCTACATAACACACTCACACACTGGGTGAAAGTGAAATCAGAGGTTTGAACACTGGATTCACTTGTGGAACAATTACACAGATTATCCTTGAGGTATTTCTTCCGCGGTATATATTTACATAAACTCTAACACAAGCGTACAGCTAGCCAAAAGCAGTTAAGCCAAACATGTTTGTAATTCACTTCGTGAAATTGCTTCTCATTAATGTTGTAAAAGCTAGCTTATGCAAGGAATGAATTTTGGTGTGAATTGAGAAAAAATAATTAGATAAATGGTTTTCATTATCTTCCATCTAAAAGCATTATCATGTCTTCAAACTCCTGATCTTTGAATTCAGCATTGATCGATACTACTTTCACTCCTTTGAGTAGAAGATAAACTTGCCCAAAAGTTGTTTTCCATAATATATATAGCCAAACTACTATACATTATTCCCCAACAATCCAAATTCATTAACTCAACTCTTCTTGATAATCAAGATTTTGAGTTCAATGAACAGAAGTACATCATAAGTTTTGACTCCAAAAGTACATCATCAATACCACTGAGGTTAAGTGTTTCAGTTATAGCTTTTAATACGACTATATATATATATAGGTGTCGTTTCCTGCAAGGCCGGTTGTGTGTGTGTGTGTTGAATCCTCATGTCGGCTTCAAGAACTACCCAAAGAGAGGTAAGTTAAGAAGCACCTCTTAATTCGGACTTGTTCAGAACATTAGTAGCAATAGTTTATGTAATGAGCCCCAGAGTCAATAGATAGTTTTAATTAGTTGTAGAATTGGAAGCTGAATATAGCTCTGGAGAGAAGAAGTTTATTGACAGAGATAATTTCTACAACTATATGGGTAAAGGATAAGGGCAAAAACAAAAGCATACAACTGCAACTGCCTTGTAAAGCCACTTGCTTGATTGAAGTGACAATTCCTTACTAGAAAGCACCATTTAAAGAAGGTATCTATCTGCTATTTATCTCTACAAAGGAGTATTATAAAAGTGAATCATGTCAAAAGTACAACAAAGGGAGTTGTCATGACTGTATGACTAAGTTGTCATTCCTTGTGATCCTCAGCTGATGCCTCTGGTGCAGTTGTAGCAGCAGCATCCGGTGCAGTTGTAGCAGCAGTCATCAGAGAGTCAAATTTCTCAGACTTTCCCAGAACAATCTCAATCTTAAAGTCCAAGAAAATTATGTCAAAAAAAAATGAAAGAGATCAGAAATAATTACAACAATTTTGCTAAGCCAATCGAATCAAAGTACCCCCACCCAACAAAGAGAGAAACCTACCTTGGCCTTTTGAATCAGACGACCTTTGTTCTCATCTTTCATCCCAATTGTGGATGTACAAACTTCTGTTCATTCCATTATATACCAAAATCATCAAATCAACTATCACAACAATGTCTGTGAAATTATTTTTAGCATTAGAAGGTGTTATTTCTTACTCTTCTGAGTAGCCAGTCCATTATTCTTCAAAATTTCAGCAATTGTGACAACAGTAGTAATTGCTGAAATCAAATAATGGGAAAGTTTGAGAAAGTATGATAACGATAATATAACAATTCTTTGACTATAATATGGATGTTTGAACTGCTAGATGGTGAGAAAAGGCCTGAATTGGAGGAAAAACAAATTGAATAAGATAAAGAGAAAAGCCATTGTCTAAAAGTTTCTTAATTTTATGATCTTATCCTTAGTTCTGTGAAGAATACCGAAGAAAATGAAAAGAAAGCCTCTTGAAGATCCAAATGGTAATATTGACTGAACACAACATCACTTAGTGAACTAAATGCACATAATAGACAATTTAATCTAATCTCCACCCAATTCAATTTGATTTTTGGATGCAGAAGAACAAAAAAGAGAAAACTTGCTAAAGTTGCAATCTTCAGATTTGTGGCATTCAACAGAGATAGTGATGTTCCAATGACTGATCATTCATGAAAGTTTCAGCCAATTATTATATAGCACAAGAAATAGTAAATGATATGGCATCACAATAGTCCGTTATGCTGGATTACATAGCCCAAAAAACTAGGCCTAGTGACCAAAGAGAGGAATATATAATGTATATTCAATTATAAAGCTTCATAAATAGATGTGAGTGTTTCAGAAAATGTACCCATCCCCAAGGCAGAAAGCTCAACCTCATTGTGTTGTTGTATGTACCTCTAAAAAAAACAAAAAACGAAATTAGATTAAAACATATATCTAAAGCACTTGTAATGAGATGCATTCAATAATAAATTTGATTTCACACACACGCACAAATATATAATTTTATTTTGTTTCCGCCTTATTATCATTTCTTTTCTTTCATAAATCAGCCAGATTAGGTCATCCATTGAACTAACGTCGACCAATAACATTCAAAATGCAAGCAAAGCAGTCACATAGATCAAGAACGATGGATAAAAAAAAAGTTTTATTCAATAAATCATAATTATTGTAAAAAAAAGAAAACATCGTTTCCAATCGTTTCCTGCATTCAGAACATCGCCATTGAAAAAAAAAACCAAAGAGAGAACAATTTTCTAATTTATTGCTTCAATATTGGAGAATAAGGCCGAGGAGGGAGAGTCAAAATCCAAAGCATGAGAGGCTCATCTAGCATAGATCCACACCTCATTCTAATTTTACATTTTCGTAGAAGCCAAACAAAAGCACAATAAATCATCAAGAACATCATGTATTTTAATCGTAAAACAACAAAAGCATCGATCGATCATCTACAATATTATACCTTGGCGAGATTGACGTAGAAGAAGAGTGGTTTCTTGGTGTTGGAGACCTGAATTCTGTTCTTTTTCTGGGGCTCAATGGGTGCAGATACCTCGACTGTGGTCATTGCGTTTCTCTTGTCTCAATGTAGTAATTTTCTTTCTTTTTTTCTTCTCGATTGGTTCTTCCAGATTAACGTCTGAAATTCAGCGTTTGATCGGAAAAGTAGGGGGTGGGAATTATAACTGACTATTTCGATTCATATATAGGCGAGAGTGTGGGGCTGGCATGGATCATACACGTGGCGGTATATGAGTGGAAAACTCTGCTGGCAGTTGGGATTCAAATGTACCGGAAGACTTGGATTTTAGAGGGGATGGTTACGAGTGGTGGTTATTCAGTTACATGAGAATGACGGATGTATTCCTTCGTTATTTTGTATGGTCCTTCCATTCTTGAAATGAATCTATGGGCCTTGGGCCCATGTTATTGGGCTATAGATCCAAACTTTTGTTCTATTTAAACAAAGAAAGGTTTCATTTTTAGTATTTCTTAGAACTTTTCATTTTTAGAAAAAATTGTTCCCACCTTCTTCTAAGTTTTATTTGTAATTTCTCGCAAATTTGTTGAGGAAAATGTTCCAAATCTTGAAAAATAAAACTTTGTCGTCGCCTTTTTTGTTCTTTTAACTATGATTACTCACAAGTTTGTTAGCGAAAACTAGAGTTGAAGGATTTTGTTTTTTTTTCTAAGTAAAAAGGGGAGACGGGGTAACCAGCGTAGCAATCCTCCTTAAGTTTAACCATAAAAGCCCCTCGCCATTGCAAAATATCCAGTTTGAGCCATAATTACTGCCCTAAGGGCGAGCCCGTCACCACAGCACCCCCAAAATATCCAGCTGGTCCAAAGCTCATCCTATGGTCCAAAAGTCGGGCTTTACTACCACAAATGGTTTCAACTTATGTTCTGACTCGAAATCCTAATCTCGAAACCATGAAATACCAACTCGTACCAACTGGGCTACTACCTTAATGGTGAGTTGAAGGATTTTGATATTCGATGGGTCCTTTTTTTATGCTCTCTTCTTTTTATTATCTAATTATCTAAATACGTTAAGAAGATTCTTGATCTAGCAATTATTTCTTATTATTTTTTATAGGAAAAATGCTAAGGAGTTCCCAAATTTGACCACTCGTGTTTTTTTTTTTTTTTTTTAATGGTTAAGAAACTGACTACTAGATTTTTTAAAGAAGAGTGTTTCGTTGAGACAGTTGTTGCACATGTATTAAATCTTGGTGATTCACTACGAGGTTTTTGGACAAGAATCAGATTTGGGCGTTGGATTAGAAGCTATGCTTGAAGATGAGTAATTATTTAAGTAGTTCTAGAACACAAAAACGAATTAGTTTTATCATGTTAATAAAATTAAAGATGTAGTCCCAAAATACATAGTAATTTTCCATCGTGGAAACATTTTATAGTTTCAACCATGCATGGTTGATCTGATCCTTCTCTCCTCAAATCTTTTGGCACAAAATTCCTGAGTAAGTGAGAAAGTTGTGTTCTAGGGCTTATTTGGACATTTAGAATATTTCATAATTTTGTAAATAGTAGTGAAATATTTGAATTAAGATGTTTTATTGGATTTTATTTATACAAGTGCTACATATCATAAAATTAATCTTATAATATAAAATTAATATATCATCAAGGATAAATACATTTTTGGCATAATAAGTTATAATTTATATATTCTTTTCGTAAATAAATTTTTACACATTTGATCATATATACTCATATAAAAAATCTAGAACTTATATAGACTATAGTTAAATTCAATATTATACTAGTATGTGTTAATTATTATAAAACAATGTACTTATACTATAATATAAATAGACTAATAGTTTAGGATATGTAAACATCATATTACTACTAACATAGATAATCTGTAAAAATCAGACCGAACCGAAACCGGAAAAATCAGAAGTTCCAGTTTTGATAATGAGTTGGTCCGATATCAGTTCTTAAATTTTCAAAACTGATGTATACCGGTTCGGTTCTTAAAAAGGTACACAACCAAACCGAATCAGACCGATTACACCCCTAGCTAATGCTGTTGCTTTTCTACCCAACATACCAAACATCAATTTTGTAACAGATTCCAAACTTTATCTTTGGCATTATCAGCTTGCCATCCATCACTAGCTAGGTTACTAGTCATTTCTAAATCAATTCCAGATACTGTTTTCCTTGTAAAGATGTACATATGAATCATTGTTCTAAATATCCTTTGCCAAAACAGAAAAGATCATTCCCAACTCATACTTACAATGCTACTTTCTCTTTTTACTTAGTTCATTGCGACATGTGGGGACCCTTTTCAGCTTCTACTCATGATGGTTTTAGATACTTTTTTATAATTGTTGATGATCATTCTAGATCAACTTGGGTATATTTGATAAAATCTAAGTCTGATGTGAGATCCATTTCATAGCATTCTATAACCTAATCCATACACAATTCCAAACAAGGATATAATATGTACGAACTAATAATGGTCCTAAGTTTAACATGGTAGATTTTTTCTCTGCAAAAGGCATCATTCACCAAACTTCTTGTGTAAAAACACCATAACAAAATTCTATAGTTGAATGCAAACATCAACACATTCTCAATGTAGCTAGAGTCTTAAGATTTTAGTCAAATGTTCTGTTGAAATTCTTGGGGGAATGTATACTAACAATCTCCTATATAATCAATAGGATCCCTTCTCCTATTCTTAACAATCAGTCACCTCATAAAATCTTATATGACACTACTCCATCCTATACAAACTTAAACGTCTTTGGTTCCTTGTGTTATGCTTCAACACTCGCTCAAAACAAATCAAAATTTTCCTCTCAATTCAAAAAATGTGTTTTAATAAATTATCCTTTTGGCACAAAAAGATACAAATTATTTGACCTTGAAACACATTCTTTTCTTATATAAGGAGATTTTGTATTTCATGAGAGCATTTTTCATTTTTCTTCTAAATCTACTCATTCTTCTAAATCATCCTAGATTGTTCTGCCCAAACATATTCCAAACATATCACATGCCACTCAATAGCAGCCTATATTAACTCCATCATCTGAACATATAATCGTTGATTCACTCGAGTCAATTTTTTCAAACATTTCCAATCAATTCAATATTCAAGATACTACTCAGTTTCCTTATCTCAGAAAATCTACTCGACAGTATAAAGTTCCTAGCTACTTGCAGAATTACCAATGCAATTTAGCAGCTTCTACTCCTACAACTTCCTCTATTGGTTTGCCATCTATACAATCAAATACTCTCTTTATAGCATTTCTAATTTCCTTTCTTATTCAAAACTATCTTCCTCTCATCATATATTTGTATCCATTTTCTCCAAAAAAGAACCTGAATTTTATCATCAAGCTATCCATCACTCTCATTATTGGAGAGATGTTATATGTCTCTTGAATCGGCTATTTTAGAATCCAATCAAACATGGATACTCATTGATCTTCCACCCAACAAAGTTCCTATTGGTTGTAAGTGGATTTATAAGATCAAATATAATACTAATGGTTCAATTGAGAGATACAAGGCAAAACCAGCAAAGGGATATACTCAAAAGGAGGGTCTTGATTTTTTGAAACCTTCTCTTCTATTTCTAAAGTGGTGACAGTACGTTGTTTCTTATCTTTAGCTGCAATATATAATTGGCATCTTATTGATCTTGATCTCAATAATGTTTTCCTATATGGAGACTTAGGTGAAGATGTTTACATGAAGTTACCAACTAGTTATCTTCAAAAGGGGGACACTAGAGTGTGTAAATTATAGAAATTACTTTATGGACTATAATAAGCTTCTCGGCAGTAGAATTCCAAATTTACATCATCACTACTCATACTTGGTTTTAATCGATCCAAGTCAGCTTATTCATTGTTTACAAGGCAAGAGGGTATTTCATTTGTTGCTTTGTTAGTCTATGTAGATGATATACTTCTAGCCAGAAGTGATATGGCAGCTGTTTAATCAATTAAAACTGCTTTCAATGATCAGTTCAAGTTGAAAGATCTTTGACCTACCAAATATATTTTGGGTATGGAGATTGCTAGATCTATAAAAGACATTTCTATATGCCAACGAAAATATGCTTTAGAATTACTATATGATAGATGTTTACTTGGTTCCAAACCAGTAAATTTTCCTATGGAGAACCATTGTAAACTTAGCAAATTAGATGGTGATTTATTGATATATAGCACTAGTTACAAGAGACTTACGCCTCGTTTACTTACACAGACGAGATGAGATGAAAGTTGAATAAAATAGTTAGAATATAATTTTTTAATATTATTCTTGTTTTGAGATTTAAAAATTTTGAATTGTTTATTGTACTTTGTGTGGAAATTTGAAAATTTTGTAATAATTAGATGAGATGATATGGTTTGTGAAAACAAAGGAGGCCACACTAGACCAGACATTACATATTTTGTGCATCGTTTAAGTCAGTTTCTTGATGCTCCTCAAGTACCACACATGCAAGCAGCATTAAGAATTCTAAAGTGCATCAAGAAGGCTTGGGTCAAAGACATTTTTTCTCAGCCTCTTCTTTCATTCATGTCAAAGTTTTTGCAGATTTTGATTGGGCTAGTTGTCCTGATACTAGAATATTCGTCTATGGTTATTGGGTATTTCTTGGAGATTCAATCATCTCTTGGAAATCTAAGAAACAAAAAATTATTTCAAGGTCATATGAAGTTGAGTACAGGTCAATGGCACATGCTGTGTGTGAAATCACATGGATCCTCTATTTACTTTAAGATCTTCACCAATCACATATTCACCCTTCATTACTTTTCTATGACAACCAAGCTGCACTAAATATAGCTACCAATACTATGTTTTATGAGAGAACAAAACACATTGAGTTAGATTGTCATCTCATCAAAGAGAAGCTGCAAGCTAGAATTCTTCACACTCTTCATGTCTCCTCAGCCCATCAAGTTGCTGATATATTTACAAAACCTTTGGGCTCTAGTTCTTTTTTCTCTCTTCTGTCCAAGATGAATGTGCAAAATATATACACATCATCTTGAGAGGGACTATTAGAGATTTAATTGAATTCATTTTCAATTAAATCTATAACTAACCAAAGTTTTTCCTTCTATACTTACTTACCCGCTCTTATTCTACATGTGTAAAAACAGAGCCTCAATGTAAACAAGATACGATATACAAAATAAAGTTCTCCTCACAAATTCTTTCTTCCTCTCTTGGTTGTCTCATTTGCTTCATAAAAGGAATCATAATCAAACTTAATCTAAAGCACATATGCAAAGTGGAAAAAGTAGGACTAGCCGGTAGGGGTGGCAATATGTGACACGATCCGTGAGTCCAATATGAACACATCACGAAATTAGCAGGTTTGGTTTAATATAAATGAGTTCGGATCAAAACGGGTTAACACATTAAGACACAATTAATAAACGGGTCAATTCGCTTAACCCGTTTAAATCTTATTTCGAAATTATAATTTTATTATTGTTAAGTTGTAATATTGATATTTCATGATATGTTTATGTTTTTATTATTATGATTGTAATTCTGAACTTATGCTAATATTTGTTATTATTAGGTTTGTAATATTGGTTTTATTATAAGTTAAAATCTGAAAATATTGATATTTTTTGTCAATAGGTAATCTTTTTTTTTTTTTAAATATTGTGGTTACTAATAAATATAGACTTTAACTTTTATATGAAATTATGTTAATCAGGTCAAATGGATTATGCAAATTATTTAACCCATTAACATGAAATTGGTTGAAATGAGTCATGTCGTGTTGACTCATTTTTAATTAATAATTAAACGAGTCAAAATGGATGACATGACGCAACCCTTTATTTAAATGGATTATATTAAGATTTGAAGGTCTGACCCATTTAACTTAACAAGTCATGTTCAGGTTCACTCATATAGTAGAATATTCATAACTTAACACGACACAAACATAACCTGCGAATATGAAATGTTGCACCTGATAACAGGTACTATTTATATAGTTAATTTTCTTCGATCCCAATATTATCCATTGACGTGTTATGTCACCCATATAATGTGTAATAAATTTCTCAGTACTTATAAAAATATCCAATTTAAAAACAAAATTACAGCTTAATAAAATTCATCTAAATAAACAAATACATGAAGAAAAAAAAAAGATTTTCCTACAAATAATACTAACACGATAAAGTAAAGTTTTGAATACCGTACCGGCCGTCGTACCGGTCAATGCACTAAAACGAAATATTTTGATACCGATACCGTTTCATGTACCGTTTCGAAATAGTCGATATATGAATAAATTATATATATATATATAAATTATATTCTAAAATAATAGTTTAGATATGAATAAATTATATATATAAATTATAAATAGTCTAACTTAAATTAGAGGTCAAAAAATAAATTTATAATTTAAAAAAATAAAATAAATATATAAATAAAGATCAAAATATCAACCGATACGAGTCGAAATACAGACCGGTAAATGCCTATGTTAAAAAGTATCAATCGAAATGTGAAGCCAAGTCTACATCACAAACTTTAAGTACTTGTAGGCCTTGCGAGCCTGACTTGTGTGGTCCAAATTCAACAAAAGAGAATTTGGCCCAAACTTTACTTCCTACGTGTGTGAACATACGTGGATTATGTTCCAACTTTTGAACCCACGTGCAAGATATGTTTGAATGAATGATGTCGATGTTACATAATTTAAGAAAAAATATTATACCTTTAATTAAATATGAGGAAGAATGGCATAACTTTATTTATTATTTTATCTACTAATAGGTTTCGATGTACACTAATGTAATTAATCCCCTTTCAAGAAATTGGGAAAAATACACAAAATCGTTTTGAGTGTCATTTAGATAATGAGTTGAGCTAAAAATTAAAAATTGAATAAATTATTGTTAAAATATTATTTTGTAATATTATTATTATTTTATAATTTGAAAAAATTGAATTGTTTATTATATGAGTAATTCTACATACAACCGTGAATTGCGTAATCGCCGCGTAATCACTTTGAAAAAGAGTAGGGTCCACTATTAAAAAATTAATTTTTTCATGTGGGTCCCATGTTTTATTTATTTTTTTCAAAGCGATTACGCGGCGGTTACACAATTCACGGTTGTAAGTATATTTTCTCTTATTATATTTTGTATGAATATTTAAAAAAATTATAATTATTAAATAAGATTATATAAAACACTTCTTATATCCAAACATGACCTAAACTACGACCCATTTTGCAATCCCTCCACAAACTATCACTTTTGGTCTACCTTCCATATTATCAAAGAATTGCAATGTGTTACCTTTTCTCATGAAAAGACAAAACTATCCCTAAAAATTCTAAAAATGACAAAATACCTACATTAAGTTTTTTTAAAAAATTAAATCAAAATTTTTTTTGAAGAAAATTAAAAGAATCTTTTAAAAGATATCCTTTCACTTTTTTTTTCGTTTTGTTTCAAAGAATTTATTTTTTAATTTTCCATTTTTAACATTTTTTTTTGTTTCATCAGGGGTATTTATGACAATTCCCTTATGAAGAAGATATATTACAATTTTTTTTTTTTGGTAGTTTGAGGGTGTGAAAGTAAAAAAATGAGAGTTTGGGGGTGATTACAAATTGGATGATAATTTGAGAGAAGTTTGTGCATTCATATCCATACAAAAATATTATGTAAATGTTGCAGCATGTTATTTATGACATACATTTATATCTACTTATAACTTGGTAGGAATTAATATAGAATTATATAGTCATATATATATATATATATATATATATAATATACTAGGTATAGGTAATTAAGATGCGACTCTTGTCTAGTCATTTCACATTTAAAGTGACATTGAGATTTATCTAACTTCCTGTTTTCTACGTAGAAAATCAAATTTTTTATTTTTTTTTTTGAAAAATTCAGCCAAAAATTATGTACTAAATTGTGATGAGAAATTATAATTGCATTCATGAGTGTGTAAGTATTGTGTTAATCACTTTTAAAAAAATGAATAAATACGGAACCCACGTGAAAAAAAATTAATTTTTTAATAATAGACCTTACTCTTTTTTAAAATGATTGTATATTTACATACTCTACAACTGTATGTAACATTATTTAATTGTGATAGAACTAAATTTGGGAACCAAAAGAACAAATTCCAAAGTAATGAACAAATCAAAATACCTTTTTTTTTTTTTTTGATAAGTACAAATCAAAATACCTTTTCATCACCTTATCAATATCTTCGACCCACCAATCTTGACTCATCCTAATGTTAGATAGATAGACCTCCACCGCCCTTCTTGACCTTCATCAAAAGCAAAATTGACGACAATTGGTATTGTAGTTTTATGGTCAAGTTTTGGTGACGAGATTTAAGAAAGCAAACATTGCCCATCATCTACTTCAACTTGATGTAATTGCTTTGTATAAATCTTCGGCAGTGAGTGGAGGATCAGGATCTTCTTCGACCGCACTAAATCTAAGAGGACTGCTACGTCTAAAAAAGAATTACATAAAAATAATTTTATAAATTAATATGGTTTCATCTGATCCGTTAGATTTAATTTATAATAAAAATAACTTTACAATCTAACAAATCACATCAAGTCATATCAGTTTATGAGATTACTTTTGTGTAATCATTTTGTACCTAAAGTATTTCCCTACACCTTAAGCTTGGGAAGTCCTTTCATGGGATAGTCAATTCAAATCACCTCTATAATAGCCCAAAAAATCTTCACAACCTCCTAACACTCCACACTCCACATTATTTTTAATTTTTATTATTTTTTTTCTTTTATTAAATATTTATTATATGAATAATGAATAAATAATTTGAAATAATTTAAAAAGAATAAACTCAAAAAAAAAGTTTTAAAAATTTAAAAAATTTAAGAAAATGTAGAAAATGTGGAGTGTGGAGTGTGGTGGAGGTTGTATAGCAACGCTCAATTTTACCTCTATTTATTCTTGTTTTACATTTCCTTCTAGTTTTACATTTGTTTAATTTGTTCCCAATTGGTTTTTTGTTCTGTCAACCTGAAATTCGAAAAATCAGATTTATCCGGACAGTTTTCCACCTGAATTTTATTTGGGGTATAATAAAAATAACTTTATAATCTAGATGCGGATACAATTATATAATGTGGGTATTGGATTAATATTCGGTACTTGTTACTAAGATTTATATATTTTTTAAAAAAATATCTTATAGATAAAACGACGACATCCAGATTTTTATAATTGGATGTTTGGATATAACAAGATTAAACTCATATACATATCCGAATATAGCCAGATAGTCAGATCTGTATTTAGGAGAGGTTTGGATTCAGAGATGAGTTGAGATAGATTGAGATGGTTTGTGAATAGTAAAATAAAAGTTGAATTATTTATTATATTTTGTGTGGAAATTTGATAAAGTTGTTTTGGGATTTGAAAAAGTTGAATTGTTTATTATATTTTCTGTGTAAATTTGAAAAAATTGTAATGATGAATTGAGATGAGTTGAGATGGGTTGAGGTGGGTTTTGAATCCAAACCTCTCCTTAGTCTCAATCCATGTCCTCTACTATACCTTGGATTAAAAGTAAAGTAATTTGATGCATTTAACATCACTAAGTTAAAAGTGCTTTTGTTCAAAATGATATGATTATGCTACCACTAAGTTAGAATTCTTCAAACAAATACATGGAATTTGGTCTTTAATATCAGCACTAAGCAAGACAGCTTGGGTCGACGTGCTTCAAACAAAATACAAGGAATTAAGATAGACAAATAAAACCCACCAAACTTCAATAAATTAAAAGATTCTACCAACATGGGATTGCATTAATTATTAATTCTGAATTTCTTCCATCCACGTCTTAAGAGTTTTTTAGTTCATATATGTATTTTTATTAACTTTTTATGTATTTTTCTTTTAATGAAAGATAACCTAACATAATCTAATAATTCATGTTCTCTCAATAAAGAACAGTGATTATGATCTTCGAGATCTATCTATTGCTTAACAAAATCCAATATTTAATTGATTAGGTGTGCACATAATTTTCCCTTATAATGAAAATCAAATAAAAAAAGTATTCTTGTATATCGATGAGTTTGAGATTCACCTCTTCATTAAAAATTTCGTCAATGAATAAATCTTGAGAGTAGCTACTGTGCAGCTGCATCTGGCGCACACCTGACGTGTCCAAAACGGTGCATTTCGTTGAGTGAGTGACTGGCATCTACGAATCCATTTGATATTTTGAATTTATTTCCTTGTGAGAGATAGAGCCAAGAAGAGAGAGAGAGAGCTACTGATGAGAAAGAGAGACCCGCTGATGAGAGAGATGGTGTGTTTTGCATATATATATAAAAGAATTGCCACGCAGGGTGTGCTACAGTGGCTGATCCCTATCAAAATTCTTCGTCAATAACTCTTTGTAAATTTGGCTAATATGCAATATTAGTTGTATGAGAACAGTGGTGTATGACATTACTCTTCATAGTACTGCATGTTTTTACTAAAAAAATGAATATTGAGAAGGAAAATATTCTAGCCACAAAGGGATTACACAAAAGTAATCCCACAAACTGATATGGCTTGATGTGGTTCGTCAGATTATAAAGTTATTTTTATCGTAAAGTAGATATAACGGATCAAATGAAGCCACGTTAGTTTGTGAAATTATTTTTATATAATTCTTTTGTAGATGTAGCAGTACTCAATACTGTTTATCCAATATTTTACCATCTTTAATCGCACCTATTAATTAATTTATTTAGCATATTTTAACTAATTTCATAAATCTGTCATTAAATACAAACTATTTAAAATATGACATATTAATGGATCTACTTAATTGAAAATGACAAAACAAGCGATGAATAACAACATTTTTAATAAAAAAAAAGAAGAAAAAAAAAACAAAATGCAAAATTCATCACACTTGAGTTGGTTGAATTTATAACTGACAGTGAATAATTAAGAAATGGAATTTTGTTGAATAAATTTGGAGAAAATCAGAGACTGCGTACGTACGATAATATAATAATATATATATAGTTGTTGCAATAATAACTATTTTTCTAAATGCTCACAACAAAAACATGACATGCATTTATTTATTTTTAAAATGTCGGTTGGATTGTTTTATGTTTTTGGTTTCAAACGAAAAGATTCGATATACTAAAAAAAAACAAATTCAGATATACCTCTTCACAATTCATTGGTCCTAATGACCTAATTCTATAATATTGCTCAGTTTGTTCGCAATGTGGTCCAGATAAATACGTACGACATGAGATCCACTTTTTTCTTCACAAAAGTAAGAGAGAGACGGGGGAGAATGATTGATCATAGCCTTGCATTTAATAAAATTGATTTAACAAGAGAAGATTGATTCTTTTTTATAAACATACTTAAGACCTTGTTCATAGGCAATGTAAGATTATTCATCAACACCCTCCTTCATGTGCAGGCTAGTATTTTTTTAATATATCATTGTCACGAGGTAAGTAGTGTGGGCCCTCATTAGTCCTATGACAAGCTCTAATACCATGAAAAAATTCATAGGCCTAACTTATCTCATAAAACCGGTTCAACAAGAGATGATTGCTTCTTCCTTATAAACATGTCCAATACCTTATCTACAGACAATGTGAGATTATTTCTCAACATATTATATCATATTAAGTAATATTAATTTATAAATTTATTTTTATGAGATCTTTTTATGACCTAAGTATTTCTCATAAACAAAGTCTACAACTGATTGTAGTAAGGAAGAAGTGTAAGCTCAAAACTTCAAAACAAAATCTCTATTCTAATGTCATATTAAATTTTTATTCGTTTCAAAGTTGAAAACATATCCGAGCCGTTAAAAATAAAATGCAAATAATTAAATTAAGACTCTACATTTTATCTTTATTTAATTAACATAAATGACATTTATAGTCCTACGATATGGAAGTCTCATGTACTTCTTTTGAAAATAGTCGGTAAATATGTGACCCACATAAAAAAAAAATTATTTTTTTAATAGCATACCCCATTTTTTTTAAGAGTACTGCTACATCCACAAATGAATTACACGTAATAATTTTATAAATTGATGTGGTTTCATTTAATCTGTTAAATCTACTTTATAATAAAAGTGACTTTACAATCTGACGAACCACATCAAGTTACATCAGTTTGTGGAATTACTTTTGTATAATCCTTTTGTGGCTATAGTATTTTCCTTTTTATAAAGGCAGTATTGTATACTCCAAGATTATATCTAGCATCTTTAATTAAATATGTCACGTGTTGAGCTCATTCATTAAAAGAGAGTCTGGCAATTAAGGCTACGTTTGGGTAACGAAATGATCTCAGATGATCTTTAAATAGTAGTAAAAAGAGTAATGCTCCATACAGTCGTGAAGTGTCCTAGAGCCATACAATCGCTTTGAAAAAGAGTGAGATCTACTATTAAAAAATTAATTTTTTTATGCGAATCTCGTATTTATTCATTTTTTTCAAAGTGACTGCACGACGCTATTTTGAAAACAAACAAAATTTTTAGAGAAAATATATTTACAACCGTGAATTGTGCAACTGCCGCGTAATCGTTTTGAAAAAAGTGAATAAAATATGGGACCCACATAAAAAAAAATTAATTTTTTTAATAATGGATCCCACTCATTTTCAAAACGATTACGTGACGTTTATGCACTTCACAGTTGTAGGTAGAATTACTCAAGTTTTTGAGCTAGTTACTGTTTAAGAAGAGAAGCGAAATCAAAAAGAAAGTGGGAGGGAAAAAAATATTTATAAATAAATTATTGAAACTTTTTGACCTATAAAGCTTTTTCATCTTTAAAAGGCAGCAAAAAAGTTTTATTCAGTGTATTTGAATCGAGGGCGAGGGCTCAGCTGTTGAGTTTTAAAATCTTTCCCACCAACAACTACAACAAGTCTACAAGTAGCTTGAAACCTCAAAAGAATGCGTCCAATAAAGCTGCCTGTTTTGAGTCTTTTTAAATGTTCAAATGCAAACATAGATTTGAAACTGATTTCTTTTACTATACAGTTTGAACTTTGATGATTCTATTGACAAGTGTCAACTAACTAAACTGAATGGAAAAAAAAAAAAATCTTTTCATATATAAGAGATCCTTCTTTTAACAATATTGATTGGATTTTACAATGAAAATAAACTAATAATTTATTTATTTATAATATTGAATAAGCAAAAGAAAATACGAAATTATTTTCATTCGTAAATGTATTGAAATTGCAAGCCATGAAATAGGGAAAAAAAAAAAAAAGTGTTCTTGAGAGTTAATCAAAACATTAATTATATGAAATGAGATAAGATGAATTGATAGTAAAATTAAAAGTTGAATAAAATATTGTTAGAATATATTTTTTTAATATTATTTTTATTTTGAGATTTGAAAAAATTGAATTATTTATATTATTTTGTGTGAACATTTGAAAAAATTATAATGATTAAATGATATGAGTCGAAGGAAATTACGTAAACAAAGTAGGTTTGTGAAAACAAAACAAGAGAATCTTTTTCTTTTTTCTTCTCAGTTAACCAAGACAAATGATTTTTTTTATGGTTGACTGGGGAGACAAATAAATATAATTAAATAATATTATATGTAGTCGTAAAGTGTAAAAGTTCTGTACAATCATTTTTAAAATGAGTAGAGTCTACTATTAAAAAATTATTATTTTTTATATGAATCTCGTATTTATTCATTCTTTTTAAAGTGATTATACGGCATTTATTCATTGACGACTATAAATATAAATTTCTCAATATAGTCAAGGTGAGAAACCAGAGGAGAATTTACTGCAACTTATGTTGAAAGCAGATAGAGTCTGACCAATTACATTGACCATAGACTTGAATTTTCTTTCTTTTTAACATTTCATGAAATCTTGGCATCTTGCAAGAGAAAGTTAGCCATATATGTATGGCGAGGAAAAAATGGTACTCGAGGTAGGTTGCTATCAAAATCAGCCGTACCATAAAAGTGATTAGGTAAATTGGTAGAAAAATATTCATCCACTCAAAAAAAATCTCATACAATCAAATTTATAAATTAATAAATTAATATAGTTTGATATCACTACAAGAAAAACAAATATTTGTGATATTTTTTTTGCAATGAAAATGACTATTTGCAACGAAAACAGACTCATTTTAACTAAAAATAATTATTTTGCTGGAAATAACTGGTCGTAAATAAACAGATTTCTTGTAGTATATAATATGTCAGATTGTAAAGTATTTTACTGTAAAATAGATATGACATATCACATTAAGCAATTTATGAATTTATGAATTTATTTTTATGAAATCTCTTTATGAATATGGTATACAAATACAGCTAAGTTTGTCCTTAGTTTTTCTTTCCTTTTCTATTTTACAAGAAGAAAGTAGATTTTACCATTTAAAAAATATACATTTTGCATTCCAAATCACCAAAGAATAATACCATCTTTTCCATTCTAATAGTTATAAACAATGAGAAATACGTTACTTGATATAAAATTGACAATGAAATTTTAATGGAGGGTGGACATTACAACTTCTATAGATATAGTCTTAATGTATCATATAGTAATCACTGTTGCGACAAAGAATAATGTTATATATAGTCTTCGTATGTACACACTAACAAAAAAAAGATAAGTCTTTTTATGCGGATCTCGAATTTGTTTACTTTTTTTAAATAAAGTGTGCGGAACTTACTAACTCTAGTACTGTACATATCATTTCGTGGCATGCAATAAATACAAAACGTGTAAAGAAATTTGTTACCTGCTTTACTTGTTATAGTGTAAGATTGGATAGAATAATTCAATTATTCAATGTTATGAAAAAGATACATGAGAATCTTGAGCTGAAACTCATATATAATTAAACTCGTTTCGTTTTCTTTTATTTTTTCCCCCCTTGTAGGAAAGCAAGTGGCTGTGAGTATGTGATGGTAATACTGACATTCTCATTCGTTGATGGAGCACCTAACAAGGACTCATGAATTACAAGAAAACAAGTGACTGTGAGTCCATTGGCCAGCTCTGAAACTGAAAATCATTTCATTTTCTTTGTTTTTCCCGAGAAAACTTGAAGAGTTTCTCAGCAGTACTTTCCAACAAACAAACAATATTTAGCAAACAAGAAAAGAGAATTTGGTAACCCATCCTCACCAATCCTTTGATCTGCTTATATATATATGCATGCCATTGTCAAGCTTCATCTGCCAATGAGTTTAATTGGCAACAGGCAGCTGGTGACCCCATTCTCAAGCTTTCATCCTTACGTTGGCCTGAAAGAAACTGCAAAAAAATAAAAAAAATAAAGATCCATGAACCAAATGGAGGGCCACTTGCACTCATAATGTAGGGAATGTGGGAACAATATATGGGTCGAGTAATAAGTTTGAATCCAAACATAAGCACAAGACTTGAATTCTTTTTGTTGATGTCAATAAATGGTTAGATATATGTCCTGCAGATGGTGCATGCAGTTGGTGAAGATGTGCAGCCATGACATAATAAAAAAATAAATAAATAATAAAACATACAGGAAATGCTAAGATTTATATAATTCGACGTTGAAACCTATGTCTACAACAAATGATAGAGAAATATAAACTAGGCTATGTTCATTGGTGAGACGGAGACTGTCTTTGACTATTTTCACTATTATTTACAGATAATCTGAGATTACCTCAACATCTGAACGGAACCTAATGACTTTCCCGAAAGTCCATTTGGAAAGATCTTCATCTTTATTATTGTGGCCATTGACACTTGAATGTATTGGCACCAAGGGTGCAGACAGTGTCCAATTAGCCGGTGGCCTTTCTTCTTTCAGAAGTATCATGTGAGTTCCGTACAAGGTTGCACTTGCCATTATAGATTTCACGTTGGAAATGTGAGTTACACACACTGTTCCATCAGTAACTGCCCAAAAAAACAGAACATATATGTAATGTGACTTACCCAGTACTGTACATTCTCCGGCATGCATCTCTTCATGTCATTCCCTTGACTTTCTTTAAAGCTTGGATTTCATTGCTTCACTTTTGAATATTTGGTTTTCAATTCACGTGGTTTCATTGACAAGGAAAAGAAAATGACACGAGTTTCCCTAAGGTTGTTTGCTAAATTTACATAATAGCAAGCCCAATTGATATTTGCATGTCATATGATTTGTATAACATTACGTTGCGTTTGGATGTTGAGCTGAGTTTAGCTGAGTTGATTTCTTTATGAATAGTAGTGAGTTAAGTAGTGGAGGGAGTTATATGAGGCCCATCTATACTGAGTTTAAAGTGTGTTTAGATGCTAAGATGAGTTTAGTACTTTTTATGAAAAATTAAAAAACGTTGTGGGTCTCTCGTATAAAGATGTTTTAAGTTAAAAAAGGTTGTAAGTCACATGTGTAAGAAGGTTTTGAGTTGAGATAAGTTTAGTAATTTGATAGTTGAGTGTTTGGATGTTAGACTCAGTTTAAAGTTAGGCTGAACTCAGCTGAGTTTGGGAACCAAACGCAGCCTTAGTCTATCATCATTTGTCGAATATTTAAAATGCAGTTTAAATATCATCAATAATCCAACTGATCATACAAATTTATTCGATCTATACGAATACATTAATTAAAAGGGAAGCTTTCTTATCCGAATACCATTGCACTTGGTTGTCGGGACTCTTGAATGTTTGTATCAATACAGTTGTATAAAACATAGTTGTACAAAAAGTTGTAAAAAGTAATATGTCTATCATTTTCCTTATATCAATAATGGGATGAATTTCACTTTTAAGTTGTAGATGAGAGTGACACTTTTAAGTTGTAATGTTAATGATGTTTGATAGTGATATCCATCCATACTCAAGTGAATCTTTCATGGTTGGAGATATTTTGCCTTGGATAGAACATCTTTAGGCTTTGTTTCTTGAATCTAACTCTCATTGATTCTCTTTTGCATAATTATTTGAACCAAAAGTTAGGAAGTAATTCAAATTTTCATAACAACATATTCCATTATTCACTTCTTCTTAGGACAAATTCCCCCCCACCAAAAGACCATCCAACTCAAAAGAACCTAACTGGTGAGAAGGGTAATATTGTAACTTCAAGTCAATGTCCTTTTTGAGGAAGAGTGACGCGTCTGGACAGGACAAATATATGATATTTGACACTAATTACCCCCCACGCCCCCAAAGCGAATAAAAATAGTAAAAAAGAACCGCACCGTCACGTCACGACGTTCAAACCGCCCGGGCCCCGACCTCAGCCGAATAAACTTTCCGTTAGCATTTGACAGTTTGTTTTGTTTTTGACTCTCTGTTATTGTTCCCCCCTTTCTCAAGCCCTTCAAGCAAATTAAAATTATTAAAACGAAATTATTGAGTTCCATTTAAATAATATTAAAATAATATATGAAATTATTGACTTCGTTTGGAAATAATAATTAGGAGATAATATAAAAGAATATCCAAAACTCGTAACGACTCTTCAACTATTAAATTTAAGAGACGTTGGAAATGAAACTCAATATGAAAGTTGCGTTTAGATGTTGAGTTGAATTGAGTTTTTTATGAATAATAGTAAGTTAAGATGATATAATAAGTTTTATGGGGTCTACTTAATATGAGTTTAGATATATTTATAAAAATTTGAAAAAGGTTGTGGGTCCTGCGTATAAAGAGGTGTTGAATTAAAAAAAAGATTGTAGGTCCCACGTGTAAAAAGATTTTGAGTTGAGATGAGTTTAGTATTTGAGAGTTGCGTATTTAGATATTAGACTCAATTTAAAATTAGACAAAACTAAGTTAATATCAATAAAGTCTAACAACCAAACAAAACCTTAAATCAGTATGATGCGTCAATAGAAAATCAACTTGGTAGCTTTGGTTAAACACTTTTTTCATTTTAACGTGTGTTAGATATGTTCGAGTTGATTTCAGACAATATGTAAATGATAGTGTTTTGTAAGTCTCATTAAGACGTGTTTGAATGTAAATAGGTTAAAATATGTGTTTGAATGTATAAAATATGTTGAGATGTATTTAACTTTTTTAAGAAAAGTTAAAAATGTAGTGAGTCTCATCAATAATTAGTTTGAGATGCATTTAATTCATTTTAACAACCTAACACACCCTTAACATGCTTTGTATAAGACACAAAACATTGAAAAAAAAAACATTTGGATAAAACAACTCATAATAATTAACAAGAATTAATATCCTTGCAATGTTAACCTATGTACTTGAAGGATCTCAATTATATGTGGTTGATGGAAAACAATAGATGTTAGTGAATAATCATAATGGGAGCCAAGCTCTTTAAGCTTCTTTTATGCTTTATTTTAGGGGTGCTATCCGCCCATGTGGGGGCAAAGTCGGCCCTTTTCCGCACATTAAGACCCAAATTGTAAATTTGTTAATATAAAAATTTTAAAACTAATAACATAGTTTTTAAATTTGTTAGTGCATATTATGTATAAGTTAATGCAACCTAATGTGATCTCTATATAAGAAATCAAGACAATACAAGAGTCTCTATGAAGTAATGTAAGATTCTTATATTACCTTAACATTAGGCTACATTGTAAGTTGCACAAAGTATTAAATAAAAATTATACTTGATACATATTACTATATTTATATATAATAAAACTAATAACATATATTTATAAATATATGGGATTTCTCTTTGCGGGGTGGGGGCCCTCGCCCCACCATGTAGAGGCGGAGCGGACGGGGGCATGATAGCTGTTAAAAAAAGGATTACATTTTTATTTTTATTTTTAATAATATATTAATAAAGTTGCTATCAATATATTCTACAAGTCTTATATTATTTTGATTATTGACTTTCCTTTCAAAATATAAAAGGTTGTCAGTTACTTGTTAAATGAATTGAAATATGTTAGAACAAATCTGGTTGACTTCATGCCATACCCAAAAGTTGGCCTCAAAAGATAAACTCATTTAGTTTTATTTAATTTCAAAGTGAATTCAAAGAGAGTTTTGTACTAAACTTAACTTAAAACAATATGGACTCGACATTTAGGGATTGTTTGGAAACTTAGATAAGATGAAGATTTTCATTGCAAAACTTTTCAATTTCATTTTTCAAAATTCAATAAAACATCTTAACTCAAATCATTTCATTATTATTCATAAAATTTTCACATCATCTTATTACTCAAACATGCCGAGGAATATCGAAAAGCACTATATATTCTATTCTCTATTTTCACTCTATTTTTAATTATTTTTTTCAATCTTTATTTTGGCTGCTCATTTTAAAAAAATCTTCGGTACGTTTTGTAAATCTTTATCTTCTTTGTTTGAAATTTTTATTAGGGGTGCTACCCGCCCCCTACGGGGCGGGGGCACCCCTTCCCCGCACCCCGCCCCCGGGATGCGGGGGTGGGGTACCCCGCCTCGATGGGCAGGGTGCGGGGCGGATTGGGATCTGCCCCCGCTTTTTTTCACTTAAAAAAAATATATTATATTTATTTTATTTAAAAATTATTTATAAGTGCAAAAATACATTTTTAGATCTAAATTATAAATTTAAATTTTTTAAATATGACTATAATTTAAAAACTGTGTAATTTTTAAATTTGTTAGTGCATATTTTGTATAAATTGTAGTGTATTAGTTTTTAAACTATGTAGTTTTTAAATTGTCAATGCATATTTTGTGAACAAGTCTAACAAATTATAATATATATATTTATATATATAAAATTTGTAAAATATAAATAGATATTTATGTTTATATATATGTATATAATATATATATATATATATATATATAAAATGGGGACAGGGCGGGGCGGGGCGGGGTTGGGCCTTCCCCGTCACCCGCCCTCGCTATGGCCCCTAGATGCGGGGCGGGGGGCCCCGCCCCCGCATGGGCGGAGCGTGGTTGCCCGCCCAGCCATGCGGAGGCAGAGCGGAAGCAGGGCGGGGCCCCGCTGCCCACCCCTAATTTTTATATCCCTAAAAGTTATTAAAGTCAAGTATATAATAGTGGTGATGATACTCTCTTATATATGTTTAAGGAAAGAGAAAATATATTTACAACTGTAAATTATACAACTATCACGTAATCGCTTTGAAAAAAGTTAATAAAATATAAGATTCACATGAAAAAAATTAATTTTTTAATAACAGACTTTATTTTTTTATAAAATGATTACACGACGTTTATATACTTTACAATTATATATAAAATTACTCAGTATCATTGTTATCACTATGAGAGTAATAAATTCAGACTCGAAGACCTATGAATGATTGCATCATTGCGTTCTCTTCCACTTTCATTGAGTAGGTCGTACTTCTCTAACAACATTTTAACAAGTACGGTTTTTTAGGATGATGTTTAGGTAGTCTAAGATAATTTGAATTAATTCGTAAATAATAGTGTTTTATAAATCTCGTTAAAATGTATTTAAATATAAATATATTGAGATATATATTTGAATAATAAGTCTCGTTAATTTAAAAAATAATAAATCTCGTTAATAATTAGTTTTAGATAGATTGAAGTGATTTTAATATCCAATCATAGCCATATAATTTGTTTCTCGCAATAGAAAAAGTGCATCAATATATAGCTTATAAATAATTTTCAAAGCATTCAAATGGCTTCAGTCCAACTCATACTATCAGTCAGAATCCCAAATTTCTCATTCCTTGGGACTACTATGATTAGTAATAGAATGCTTTATCCTCTAATAAATTTTTACATCGTTGGAGGTATATGCCAAGTAAGTGGACAATGATCGCCTCTTCAATAATGAGTTTTTGCTTTGGATTGTTCTATTCTTTGATCCAATTAGATATCGTTTGGTTATGCAGTTCAGATGAGATGAAATTAAATGTTTTGTTAAAAGTTAAATAAAATATTGTTATAATATTATTTTGTTTTAAAATTTTAAAAAAATTGAATTATTTATTATATTTTGTGTGAGAGATTGAGAAAGTTGTAATGATTATATGAGATGAGATAATTTTGTTTTGTGTAATCAAACCAATCCTAAACCAATTTCATCAGACTAAAATTAGATATTTTGTTAAAAGTTGAATAAAATATTGTTATAATATTATTTTTGTTTTAAAATTTAAAAAAGTCGAATTGTTTATTATATTTTATGTGGGAGATTGAGAAAGTTGTAATGATTATATGAGATAAGATAATTTTGTTTTGTGTAATCAAACCAGTCTTAAACCAATTTCATCGGACTAAATTTAGTCGGATGGTTTATAAATGCATGTCTTTCGATTATAAAGCGTGATTTATTAAATAAGTTTATTTAAATAATAATTAAACCTATATATTTGTTTATACGAGATTGTTATAGTTATAAATATTTTTATAAAATTAAATTTATAAATTAACCTAATTTTAAGTATTAAACTAAATCTATGATAAATATAACTTTATAATTAAACGTAAGGTGTATAACATAATTGGACAATGCTAGGGATCCCGCTGAGAGCTCCCGCTCTTTTTTTTTTAGTTTTTTTTCCTTAATGATTAAGAAAATATTGTTTAATAATATTGTGGATTTTTTCTTTTTAAAAAAATATGTGTTAAAACAATATATGAAAAAAACTTAAGTTTTTTATTTTCACATTATTTTTTTAACACTTCTAAATATTTTTTAAAAAAAGAAGAAAATTTATAATATTATTAAACAATACTTTCTTAAACATTAAATAAAAGGAAAGAGAAATTCTATTTATAGTCTCTATTTGGAGACTGTATGTGCAAACCTTTCATTAAATAGAAAAAAATATAATTTTAACAAGAATATTATTATAATTTAAAAAAAAATTAAAAAAAAAATTAACTAGACTTGTAATATAGTCTCTATTTAATAATAGTATATAGCATTACTAAAAAAAAAAAAAAAAAAAAAACAGCTCCCTCGGGATCCCGCTCTATCATTTTCCTAACATTATATATATATATATATATATATATTTTCTAAACTTTAACCTACATTGTTATTTAACGGCTAACGGTGTCAAGTCTCCTGTCTCATCCAAAATGTAAAAAGAACTGCGGTTAAAAATGAAAAAGAACAACAGATTATATAATAAATACATAAAAAGAACCAATTTTGAGCAACCTCAGATATAGAAAAGGAAATCGTTGAAAAACAATCGTCTGTTGTCTTTGTTTATTTCTCGCCAAGGGGGTGAGAGAAAGTGAGGGAGAGAGAGACAGAGAGGAAGAGGGTGTTGAGGAAGATCTCGTCAGATCGGACAACAAAGTGTAAGCAAATCTCTCCCACGTTCTTTGCTAAGTTAGGGTGCGTTTCGTTTCTTTGATCTCCCAGTCTGTTTTTTTCCTCTCTCCGCGTTTTCTGCAATGTGTGTGTTCTTGATCTCTCATGTTCGTGGGTCGCTTCAGCTACTTGATGCTGAGCTATGAGGCCCTCTAAGGCTCTATCTCTCTCTCATGCATATTATCTTTTGGGGTTTAGTTTTTCTTCTCATGTTTCCTGTTTCCTCAACTTTTTCATTTCATTTGGTTTTTATTTTACTGTTTTTCACCGATTGTAATCTTCAGGTGAGAAATGAAAGTTCGTGTTTTTTTGGTTTTTTTCTTTTTGATTCTTCTGCTGTTTATAATTACAGCGGGGGAGGGGATTCTCTGGTTGGCTGATAAATGGAAGATTTTTGTGATGCTTTGCATATTAGATGCACGCAATATGTGGTTTTTTGTGGCTTTTGATTGATTTTTTGGTTCGTTTAGTTTCTTCAACATTTGGGGTGCTCTATAGAACTTTTCATCTTCATTTTTGAGTGTATCTGCTCTCTCTCTCTCTCTCTCTCTCTCTCTCTCTCTCATGTTAACGCTGATATAAGATTCTTTTATGTTTTTTTCTTTTTTTTTTTTTTTTTGGGGGGGGGGGGGGGGGGATTTGACTAAGCTAAAATATTTGCTTCTTCGTAAAATGATGGGAATCTTTCAAATAATTAGAATTTCATGGGTAACTCCCAGATGAATCGTACTTTCGAGTTCCTCTTGTTGCTTTACCTTTTTCAATGTCGAGACAAATTGAAAAGAATAGGGTTGATTCTAAACAGAAAAAGAAAAAAAAAACCATAGTTTTCTTTCACGTACAACTCTGTGTACATTATGCAGGCACATAATGTTTTATGTTGATCGACATATTCTTTCTAGCTCAAAGCTGTATATTGAGGTGACCCTTCATGTACTTGTGAATTTTTGTGGTTAGGCATGGCATGGAATTAACGGAAATATAAGTAAGCATGTTACATCTCTGTTGGACTATGGTATTCAATTTATATCTGTGCATGTATTTTTCTTTTCATAAATGGTTTGTTTGTTTTTGGTGGTCTTTTTTAGCTTTTTATGTTTCATAACAGATTTCATTTGCTTTTGCCCCTTGTAACTGTAGTCTCATATGTTCCTATGAGTTCTTGGATGCTCGTGGAGCTCATATCCGTTGTGCAGGACTTGGAGAGTCCTTCAATAACCAATCTAAATAAAGTTGGGGCCATTTTTTTTTGTAAGTAAGAAAATAAAGTTGGGGGCATTGGGTGTCCTGACGTGGGAAACACTGGAAAGGGAAAATACCTAGAATTATTTAGGGTGTCTTGTCAAATTAGTAGAGAGACAGCACTTTATATGTATATTGAAACAATAGACGAGTTGAACTGCTTTATTATTTTGTGGGATTCTTTTCTCCCCTTAGCATATAAACAAAGTTGTGCTTTTCTTAATGGTAATGTTATCACTTTTCCGAGGCATAATGATGCTCAGCTATAATGTTTTATGCAGTATAATGGGAAGGGAACTTGCTGATCCACACACGGAAAAGAAACCAAATGGTGTGGTAGTGGCTTCAAATGGAGTTTCTTATGATAAAGTTTATGTTGCTCCAAAAATTTCGGAAGATTGCATTGAAGCAAAAGATTATGAAGTGAAGGAATGCACTACTGAAGAAAACTCAGTTATTGAACAATGCCACGAGAAACAAGAAGTGCTAGTAGTTAAAAGCACAAATCTTGATGCTGGTGTGACCGCGGGGAAAGATGAGAAACCTGGGGTTTATAAATCTAGTGACATTAAGAAGTCAAGCTCGCCTGCATCAAAATCTGCAGCTGTTGGGAATGTACGTGTGTACACTGTTCCACAGCCATTTTCTTTGGCAACTGAAAAGCGTGGTGTATGCACACATAGTGTTGGGGCTGAAAGTGTTGCTAATGGTGTGACCTATTCACCGAAAGCTAACAATACAAATTCCCCTCAAGCTACAAAGATTTCACAGGTAATTGAAATTCCCAATAATCTTAGTAATGTTGTTACCTTGCTGGTATTTCTTTATTTGAGTTGGCAAATTCAGATTTAGGAAATGCAATGAGACTGCATCCTCAGTGTGCTTTGGAGTTGAGGTTATATAAAAGCAGCACTATCAGCTGTTTGTGTAGTTTGATTTGCAGCTAGACTGGAAAGATCATGGAATTTGCTTGGTAATGTCAGCATTTATCAATTGTAGAGTACGGGATGGCACTAATTTTGGAAAAATTCCTTCTTTTTTTCAGCCAAACTCACCTCTGTCACTAAGGAAGCCATTGCAACTTGATGCTAGGAAGCATCATGATGAAGAAGATAGTTGTTCTCTTGCTTCTTCGTATCCTTTGTATGACTTTGTTACATTTGAGTTATTTTTTTTACTACCTTATGTGGTGTTGGATTGTATTACCCTTAGCCATGCATAGTACTGCTGCATCTGTGCGAACAATTAAATATAGGGTGACAGTTGGAACAGCTCCAACGTTTAGGAGTGCCGAGCGTGCAGAGAAACGAAGGGAGGTATATTCTTAATTGAACTAGCAATTCTGATATGCACTCTGCCACAGGCTGTGTTATCTATGATATATATCACATCCAAATGAGATATATCTTTATGTCATTTATCTTTGTTTTTTTATGAGGAGTGCCATTTATCTTTGTTATCATTCTTCTTTATCTAGTTTTACTCAAAGTTAGGGGAGAAACACCAAGCTCTGGAGGCAGAGAGAAGCGCATATGAGGCTAGGACCAGGGTACATCTCTTTCTAAAATATATTTTAGCCCTTTTGCACGCGTGTACAGATGCATATTGTTCTGCTCTTTCCTTTATGTTTTGTTAGAAATACAAAGAGGTTTTCTTGAAACTGTCGCCCTTTCTTCAATCGATTTATGATGACATTTCTAGGAAGAGCAAGAAGCAGCCATCAAACAACTTAGAAGGGGCCTGGTGATCAAGGCAAATCCAGTACCTAATTTCTATTATGAGGGTCCTCCACCGAAGGTTGAACTCAAGAAGGTACCCTTTTTGGATACACTTTCCACGGTTCTTCATGAGTCCCTTGAACTTGATGATGTATATGAGACTGGCAAAAATTTCTAAAATTGCAAAGTTTTTAATGTAATGTCTAGTGAAAAACAGTCAGCTAGAAATCATGGGGGTTTACCTATGCCATTAGAGGTGATTCTAGTCCAAATTTGGTAGATCAATATACTTTCATCTTCCTCACTTATAATTTGCGATTGCAAATATTTTGTGCAAATATTTTGGGGCTTTTGGCACTTTCACGCAAACTGCTATCTTTCTACATAATGAATTACTTGCCCAAAAAAAAAAAAAAGACAGTAAACCTTTTACTGAAGTCCTCAAAACCTTAGTGCTCTGTGTTGTAGATATTTCTGGAAACAAGCATTGGCTGACATTTTACCCAGCTTTTATATGGAACATAAATGTTTACCCTCTTGCTTTCATGCCAGTTGCCATTGACACGGCCTAAGTCACCAAAATTAAGCCGGAGAAAGAGCGCTAGTGATGCAACCAACTCATTCAATGAAAAGGGAGGTATTTGCAGTCGAGCACACCGCCACAGCCTTGGTAGTCAAAAAGAGGGGCCTGCCACGCTGAACACTCCCAAAGGTAAATCCCGCCATAGCCATGGTGGTCATGAAGAGGAGCTTGCTACCCTGAGCACTCCCAAAAGTAAGGTTCAGATGAGTGGACGTAATACCAATGGCACGCCTTGCAAAGTGAAAGACCATCCCGAGCAAGAAAAGGAGACAACAAAAACAGCTCTTCCCAAGATCAATGAGCAGACGAACGGAGACATTACTGTCCATTAATGAACTTTGAGTCTTTCCCTTTTGTCTAACTTTTTAAGTGGGGAGATATTTTTCATTTTCCTAGGTTACCTTATGGATGTTCTGAAGAGAAACTGCCTGTTTTCTTTTCATGAGGAATGACTTGTTTAAGTGGCTTGTGTTAATGTGAAATTGTATATGTTTTGTTAGTTTTATTGGTACATATCATGTTATATATTAAAGAGTCAGCCATTATTATAATGTGGACCAAATGGATTGTTTCAGTCTGTTGGGATGTATATTTTTTGCTTGATTCTTCCTGTAGGGAAGCTGAATTCTTCTGTTATAATACTTTATACTATGAGATGAATTGTCGGTGGGGTGATTGGTTTTGGTTGGTAGGGACTATTGCAACTACAAATCTTACAAATATATTCCTTTTCTGGCCTTATGTGCGTGGAACATACTTTTAGGTATCATTGGATGGTCCCCAACTTCTTCTCTTTTTTTTTTTTTTGATAAAAGGATACTTTATTGCTCATAAAAATGCTTACATCTTCTCACCCAGTACAATAGTACGAATAGTCTCTTCTAAGTCATACAAGTCTACAGAAAGATTAAGAGCATCTTTAGCTAGTGTATGAGCTGCCCTGTTAGCTTCTCTCTTGGTGTGAAGAACATTCCAATCAGCAAAGGAATTCAGCACATGTCTTGCATCTTCAATCAACAAACCTCCTTGACTCCAGTCTGATTTTGGCTTCTTTTGATTGTTCACCATCTGTAGAGCATCAACCTCGAGGGTGAATTTATTAACACCCATTTCTCTACAAAATATAGCAGCTAACATCATGGCATAGGTTTCTGCAGTAAAGGAATTCGCTTTTAAGCTTCTTTGAGCTCTGAGAGTCCCAATAACCAGGCCTTTACAGTCTCTTAAGATGATACCAATTTGTCCACCTGCATCATCTATAGCTGCATCCCAATTCAGTTTGAAGCTTCCTTCAGGAGGTCTCAACCATGGAGTAAAACTCACAGAGGTACTTTCTGAGCTTGGTAATTGAGTTTCTTTCATTACAAGAAAAATGGATATTTGTGACCATTATTTTGCAACGAAAAAAACTATTTGCGATGAAAACAGACTCGTTTTAGTTGGAAATAGTTATTTCGCTAGAAATAACTGGTCGTAAAAGGTCATTTTTCTTGTAGTGAATTTTGTGCTCCTAAAAGTCTGCAATTCGTCTCTAACTCTACTGATGATTGAATTTGGATGACTAAAATCTTTCCCATGTACGAATGCATTCTTTTTAGTTCAGATAAGCCTTGCAATCTTTTTAGTTCAGATAAGCCTTGCAATCACTCAAGTTCATCTTGCTGCAAAGCATTAACTAGTTGATCCCATATGCCCAGATTCAGAGCCTTATCTTTTTTTCCTTTTAAAAGTAAGATAATTAGTATTACTAATGGAAAGAGAAATGTACAAAGGATTGTGGTGGTTTTGAAAAATGAAAATTCTATATATCATACTACCATCCCATTAAACAAGATGTGACACATTTATCACCATTGAATGATAATTTATTGGATGTTTATTTATCATCTAATGATAATGAATGTGTTACATTTTACTTAATATGATGAAATTATGATGAAAGTGTGGTGTATAACATTATTTCAAAGTTACAACAGACAGTCGTGAAATCCCCAAGTTGGCATCCTACGAGAATGCATTCTCGAAAAGGGATAAATGGACAAAACATTTTGCAGTGGTCGGAAGGCCACAATACTTCTATCAAAACAAATTCAACACAACTACAAAATAAAAGAGAAATGGAAAATGGTGAAAGCGAAATGATTTTGGACATATAGGAGGAAGGTGGGAGATTCTGATGGCATAGGACAAGAGATTGGAATGAGATATGCAGAAGCACTCCCAGTTCCAGCATAAAAATGAGAGCAAAACCCATGGAATGAGGAAGGAAAATTGAAAAGAGAAGAGGAGGGAGGAGGGTTTTGGTTGGGTTGGACATCCTATGATGGGATCTTTTATTATTATTATTATTATTATTATTTGAGAACGGCTATGGGTCCGAATTCGGGATTCAAAATGTGTTCCGAATAGGTTATTTTTTTTAATATATTTTTTTAATCATTATAAACATTTTTTTAAAAAATAAAAAAATCATAATATCATTAAAAAATATTTTTTTAATCATTCGGTAAAATAAAAATCCCCTTCGGGACACACAATTCGGGACCCAAAACATTTTTCTTATTATTTTGAGGAAGTTTTTACAACCAAAAGGACACATTAACTTTTTATTTTATTTTTTTCATCGTAAATAAACACACATTTATTCATGCACAATCATTTTTTTTTTAAATTTTTAATGGTAGCATTCTACCATCAGATTCCGCCAACTTCGGCAGCCTCTCGTTGCATCGGCCGCCACTTCAAGTGACAGTTAGAATAATGACTAAAAATTATCTTAAAATAATCAGTATGATAGTTTTTTAATAGGTTAAGGTTTTAGAAATTTTCTTCTAAAAAGTTTTTAATTCCATGTAGTTCAATTGATTATAAAATGACCTTACAATTTAATTGCATTTTATTTACAACTTATCAATAAAATAATATTTTTTTAAAATTTCAAACACATCAAATCAAAATCCAAACTAAAATAAATATTTCAAAAATTATTATTTTATTTAAAAGTTGTAGAAAAATGGTAAATGAGTTGATGTTTTATCATTTCTCCTATAAAATTGATAGAAACATGCCCGAAAACTGTAAATTTTTTATCAATTTTATTTAATTAATGCTACATTCAATTGTGAAGTATATAAATATCGTGTAACTATTTTTTTAAAAAAGTAGTGTGTATTATTAAAAAATTAATTTTTATATGAGTTTCTCTCATATTCACTTATTTTTTTCAAAAAAATTATACGATATTTACACACCCAACAACTGGCCCCGTTTGGTTGTTAAACTCATATGAGATCAACTCAATTCAGTCTAATTTTAAGTTAAGTTTAACATCTAAATACCCAATTCTCAAATTATTAAACTCATCTCAACTCATCCCACTGCTTATCCTTCACAACATTTTTCAACTTTCTATAAATACATCTAAACTAATTTTAACATCTAAACATATTTCCCAGTTTGGTTGTTAAACTTATCTGAGTTTAACTCAGTTCAGTCTAATTTTAAACTAAGTCTAATATTCAAACACCCAACTTAAGGGTGCGTTTGGATGTTGAACTGAATTGAGTTGAGTTGAGATGATAAAATATTGTTAAAATATTATTGTTTATTATTATTATTATTTTGTGATTTGAAAAAGTTGAATTGTTTATTATATTTTGTATTGAGATTTGAAAAAATTGTAATGATGAGTTGAGATGATTTTAAATTTCAAACGAAGCTAAATTACTAAACTTATCTCAACTCAAAACTTTTTTACACGTGAGATCCACAACCTTTTTCAATTCAACACTTTTTTATATGTGGTACTCACAATCTTTTTCAACTTTCCATAAATACATCTAAATACATTTAAACTCATTTTAGGTGGACTTCACAAAACTCACTCTACCATCTCAAGTTACTGTTATTCATAAATAACTCAACTTAGCTTAACATCTAAACGTAATCTTAAACTTATTTTAAATGGACCCTATAAAACTTACTCTATTATCTTAACTCACTAGTATTGAATTCAACTCAAGCAAGCTTAAGGTCTAAACGTAACTTTACTTTTAGAGTTGGGTTACTCTGCTCCCCAGAATAGCCCGCTCTACTTGACCGCTACTTACCTTTGAGTTTTTTTTTTTTTTTCCATTTTCTATTCATATTTTTTTAATATATTTAAATATTTTTAAAAAATTAAAAAATATAGTAATACACTTAAAATCACTTCCTTAATTACTAAGAAAAAAAAAAAAAAATCCAAACAATACACAGTGGTACCATTGAGGCGTCAGATTAGCTTTTCTCCTACTTTTATTTCCCGACCATACATGTACCCCTTCGGATCGGCACATATGTATTATGGTCCCACGGGAATCTGCCACGTGCATTCTTCCCCAAAAACCATATTATCCTCTTCCAAGTTTCTCTGCTCTCCCCTCTCCCTCCAAAAACCATGTACGCCTCCATTCCTTCCTTCTCTTCCTCTTCCCTTGTGTCCCGAGCCCTCAAACCCCCAAAGCCCTCATCCCACTGCTTATCCTTCAAAACCCTAGCGCTAACCTGTACATCACAACCCAAACCCAAGAAAAGAGCCACCCCGAATGCCCCGAAACGCACCTCCAAAAGCAATAGAAAGCCGTCATATGGTACCTCCAGAAGGTCTGTTCTCAAGAAAACATTCAACCAGGAGCAAGTTATGTTCTCCGCTCCGGTCTCCAATGACCCGGTCGTGGCGATAATCGGCGGAGGGATGGCGGGTTTGATATGTGCCTTGAATTTGGAGAAGAGAGGGGTTCGGTCCACGGTTTTCGACACGGTCGGTCAGTTACTCTTTGATTATCTTTTCTTTTTCATTTTTCACTACTCGGGTTTTCTTGTGTTTTGACGTGCGCTTTGAATGGTTGGGAATGCATGCTGCGTCGTTGTGCGTATTGGAGAGAATGGTTGGTTGGCTTTGTTTTGAGAATTCATGTGAAGATAGACAATTTGAGAATGCGGGTTTTGGAGCTTTTTATGATTCCGAAGTTTTTATATTTAATGCACGCTGTCTCATCCTTGAGAAAGTGTAGGAAAACTAATACTGAGAATAGAGTTTCAGTTATCAAATTTTAATTTACCATTTGGTAACAAGAACGAACCCCGAGAAGAAATCATCGATTGATTGACCCTAATAAGACAAGGTAGCTTTGTTGACGAGAGTAAATGTATCACATCACACCCCAAATTTTGCCGTAAAGAAACTATGTTTTGTATGATATGGTGCCATGTCAGCGATCATTTACTGAGCATGAATTTACACCTGAATGAGGGCATGCGTTATATACTTCTTGATATGTGTTTTAGTTTCCTCCTTTGTTTTGACCCATTGAATGGTCACTGTGGGTTCCTCTGAGCTACACAACAGGAGGTAAACCTCTTCCTTTATCTAAAATGTCCATTCCCTGGTATGGGTGAGAATCAATTTCAGGTTTCTTTTTCAACGATACGAGACTTTACCTACTGAACTTGCTTTTCTCATTCTCAAAACAATATGGGGGGTTCCTCTGCATTGTTCTCGATTCTTTTTTGTCGCTAACCTTTAAATTTTAGTTTATTTAGACATTGACTGGTCGACAAACGCTGAAAATGATTATAGTTTGTAACTCACTTCAAAATAGCGAGCTTCCCTTATGCAACAGGCAATTGTTCATCTTGTTTGATAAAGGTTAATACATTACATTGTGTTCTTGCCTACTTTATATATTGCTAATTTAGCCTAGAATCCCTAGATTGTTAATTCATGACTTTTCACTCCATCCCTTTCTTCCTGGGAGAGGAGTCATTAATTGAGGTAGATCTCATTAATGCATGCTTACAAACTATACTGGTGAATTATGTATATTTGGATATATTTTAATACTCAAATCATTTTCTTTGAAATTCTACTTTGCTTTTCCTTTTTCAAATTTTATTTTAGCGTATCTCCTCTTTGCTTCATTAGATTCCCAAGGAGAGATAGGACAAGATGGTAACTGTGGATTAAGATGAATGCTGGGCATATTAGAGTGCCATCTGTAGAAAATATCAAAGAATGATATTTTTTGTCTTATGAATACTTTTCTACTTGTAACCCGTCATGGTGCAGCTTACTGGTCAAAGGGTGGGCATGAGATGAGTTGTAGACTCAGACATCTTGGTTTTGATTCCACACTTGGTGTTCCTTTGGATAATTGGATTACTTGATACATGGTTTTGGTGCGTTGAATGAACTTGCCATTTAAAAAAAAACTTCCCTACTTGTGGTTTCATTGAAAGATTTGGAAGGACATGATCCCAGAACTACACTATAGCTGATTATGCAAAGGATACATGTACTTGATGCCCTGCCCAAGAAGAGTTCCAAGTCCTGATCTCAAACGAAGATTCAATGTAGATTCTACATCTTGGAATCAATATACTTTTGGAATAGCTTTTGTGGTAACGAAACCTGCCAGAAAATGCATTAAAGCTGCAGAGGCCAATGGACCAATTGTGGTAGAATAGAGTAGTAATTCACTAGTTTTTCCAGATATTTGCCAAATCTGAAAGAAAAGTCGGAGGTTATCTATATTCCTTGGAATCCCCCATCTACATCATTATAGACGTTTTCTTCTGCACCTAAACCATTTTCACTTGGTTCTCCCTTTTATTGAAATCCAATATGGTGCTTTGTAATTACACTATTGTTAGTCATTTTCACTGCATACAAAAACTGTTATGGCATTATAAGTTATTGGGTAGGTCACTTTTCTTGTTCATTAGACTCCTTACTACATTAGACAAATACTGTCTGTTGAATGCATCTACTTCTCCCTTTCAAAGATGGGACTATAATTTAGTAAAGGCTATCTTAGTGATATATTTTAGAATATATGCTTTTCTCAATGTGCTGACTTTCAAGTGTTTCAGTGATGATGATCATGCTTCCATTTTTTCTTACAATATTTCTATTTCAGGGGATTCATGGTTTGGGAGGAAGAATGGGAACCAGAATAATAGATCCGTGGCCATTAATATTTGACCATGCGGCTCAGTTCTTTACGGTAAATGATTCTCGGTTTGCTGAGTTGGTGGATTGCTGGTTGGAGAAAGGTCTGATTCAAGAGTGGCAGGGTATTATTGGGGAACTTGACGTGGGTGGTCTGTTTTCTCCATTTCCTTCTTCTCTTAGAAGATATGTAGGTGTTAATGGCATGCGCCCCCTTGCTGACTCGTTACTATCTGAGGTGATCGTCATTCATTCTGCATTCTTGTTCTCCTTTTCATATCATACTCGGTTTCTCTAACTAGGAAGGAAGGTAGAATTAAAGAATAGTGAACTACTGAATTATCCTAAATGGGTTCGATAGTTGGGTAATGTGAAAATGGATGGAATTGGAAAAAAGGCACTTGCTCACAGACATAAACTAAGTTGTTCTAGATGCGTGGCCGGAATTGAATATGTAATGATGATTATGTAGGAATTCAGATAAGAAAACTGAGCTTGGCATTGTCAAACATTGATTATGTTAAAATCTGTAATAATTTACAGATCTATATTTCCCATTTACAAATACGTTATGATTTCTTCGTCTGCGAAAAAATAAAGGAATTTAGCTCAGTGTATCTAGCTTTGGCTGGTTTTTCCCCCTGGTATACTCGTCATTGCTAATTGATCTTCGACACTTTTGTGGCAGACTTGTATGGTTAATGTGGTGAGACCTTGCTGGATAAGTAAACTTGAGCCATTTAATGGAATGTGGCACTTGAGTGAAAATGGAAAACCTTGTGGAGAGTTTGATGCGATTGTTATTGCACATAATGGTAATTTATTGCCTCCATGGTTGCTTGTTATCTTTAATTTTGCTATTGCTTCGTTTATATTGCACACAATGCTTACTATATGTGGTTCTACCACTACTGATTGTGCTTGTAACCGTTAACATCAGGAAAGTGTGCAAATCGCTTGCTTGCGACCTCGGGCTTACCCTTAATTGCAAGGCAGATGAAGGTACATCTGTAACATCTCAGTTTGGTTTCTGCGTATTTAAAAAATATCTCTGTTTGGTTTCTGTGATGCAATCTGGTGTCTTCTCTGGCTTTATTTACTATAATCACGATTGATTTGTCTCTGATTTGTTTATCGCTTTACACTGTCTGTGTTGCTAGAGGCTGGAATTAAGTTCTATATGGGCCCTCATTGCAGCATTTGAGGACCCCCTTCCTCTCCCAGGCGATGCAGTTACATCTTTTGAAGGAGCTTTTGTCAAAGGGGTTGATTCTGTCTCTTGGATGGCAAACAATACAAAGAAACTTCTGCGCTCCCAAAGTAGTGGCCCTCACTGTTGGACCTTTCTTAGCACTGCAGCTTATGGAAAGCGGAACAAGGTTCCACAGGTCAGTTTTAAGTTAAATAACTGCACGCAGATACAGTCATTTGATGCTCTGGAACATTAAATGAGATTTCTGGTTTTTGGCAAGGGCATATATGCAAACATGGTGCTAGGTAGATAGGACTGAGTGTGGATAGGTGTAGTCTTTGTTGTGGGACCAGTTTTATATATTGTGTAATCAACTACCTCTTGCTTGGATCTGAGTGTGGCAACCTGTTTACCTTGGTGCTTTGATGATTTCAAAGATGTTACTATATTTTTTTTATAAGTAAGAAGATATTTTATTAATAGTGAAATAGACATAGACCAAGTACACGAGAAGTATGCAAGAGAATACACCTAGTTGGGAATTAAAAACAGATACAAGGAAATCATAAAAGCTGAGATCATTAAAATCTGTGTAATGGCCCACATAAATAAATTCTTCCAAGAAAAAACTCTTAAAACTCTTCATGCATCAAAGTAGACAGATGAGAGCCATCTTCCGCACAACTGCAATCTGGGGTATCCCCTTAATCCTTCTTTAACTAGCTAGTAGATCAACCACCCTCTTAGACATAACCCATGCCAATCCCACTTTGCTGAAAAAATCATTCCATGAGGCCCTGGCAAACTCACAATGTCGAAGTAGATGATCCACTATTTTTGCACATACAATACTAGTCAATAAGGATAAACCCACGATTCCTTAGGTTGTCAATAGTCAGGATCTTCCCTAAGGATGCAGTCCAAACAAAAAAGACAGCCTTAAGAGGTGCTCTACTCCTCAAATGCTCTTCCAAGGAAAGTGGTTACTAGCTTGAGTAATAAGGACCTCATAGAAAGAGCGTACAAGAATTTTCCCTTACTAGGAGTCCAAACAATCTTTTCCCCAGTGCATCACCAGCTCAAAAGGCATATAGCAAGTTAAGAAATTCAGTAAAGACACCAACCTCCCAATCACGCACCTCCCTAATGAAGCTGACATTCCACTGTTGGAAGCCATTAGTAATTTTCCTTATCAGCCACCAAGGCATCCTGTTCCGGGTGCAATTCTGAAAATGGAGGGATAAGCATCCTTAAGAGCTGTATCTCCAACCCAAACATGTGATACCCCATATGATATGGAAAAGGGTAAGTTGTGATTCCCCATATGGTATGAATAAGGGTAGGTGATGTATGAGATCCCACATTGCTTGGGAAGGAGAAGTTCTTGCTCTTTATAAGGTTCCAATGGGGCTCCAATTGTATCATTGACTAGTCATTTTGGAGTATAGACCATGTGGTTTGGGCCTTCCATTGGGGCGTCACAAAACATCTTGCTAAAACTTAATCCTATTACTCTCTCCCACCATCAATCTAGTGTGTCTAGAGAAGGACCCCCAATCTTTTCGGATATTTTTCCATAACCCCACTTCATATGCCCCCCTAACTTCATTAGAACACCAACTCTCCCTAGTACTCCCATACTTGGTATCGACCACCACCTTCCATAATGCTTTCCTCTCATAATTATATCTCCACATCCATTCAGATCATTCTTTGAAGCTTTGAACTTATCTACCAAAATAAAGCTCGGAGTGCCCTGGATCTAGTATGAAAGCCACCACTTTCTAATCGTCTCCACAAACCCATTAGTTTCTCAAATTTAAAGTAACTTTGCCCCCCTTGGATACCTCTGCAATCCAACAAGATAGGAAAGTGATTTGAACATATTCATGGTAGTCTTTTTTGGCATATATTTGGAAAATGCATCTTCCAAGTGGGAGATATGAGAAATCTATCCAATCTAGACCAAGCATGATTGTTAGACCATGTAAATGTACCCCCCAAAAAGAGGAATATTGTAACACCCCGCTACCCACAGTTAAGGAAAACATAATTTTTAGAAATCAAGGGAAAATGGTGTTCTAATACTGACCTTGACTTTCTTAAAGAAGCGTTGCGCCATATACAAAAATTCCTTATAATAAATAAAGTTGTTTTGAAAACAATTTCTTGAACTTTGTATTATCAAAATTACAACTTAAAATCTTTGCACATGATCTAGGCCTTTGTCACGCCTCTCTAGACCAAGTCCCATCCTGTAGCTCTACCTTAATGATATTCTGACCTGGGGTGATTTAAAAATATAAAACAAACTAAAATGAGTCGAAATCCATCATAATGCAAACATGCTTAACATAAAGTTTTTCATAAAATATTGTTGAGAATCATTCATACGTATGCTTATGCCATGCATAACTTGTCTTGAATTATCTAATTTGTCATACTTATCTTACTGGCCCACACACTCAACCTTGTGTGCAAGGTTGTACATCGGCCCCACATCCCGCGGCCCCAAGGAGAGCCGCTAATAATTTTCTAGTATACTATGGTGGACCACACTTAATCTGTGGCTTGCACATCCACCCATAAATCTTATTGGTACCATGCATCTAAATGGCTACCTTATTAACTGTTCTGAACTTATTTTACATTTGATTTTATGGAAGCTTACGTGTTTTATGCAACGTGAGATGCATAATACATACATAACTATAATATGTGGAATGAAACATGATCATAAATTATGATGAATAATGACGTGCTTGCAGATATCATGACATACGTGGTACATAAACATTGGCTTCTAAAGAACTGGCTTTAATAATAATAATAATAATAGTAATAATAATTATATATATAATTAGTTAACGTATGCTAATCCTAAGTTATGATCAAACTACTTACCTCGTAGTGCTAATTCTAATTTCTAGCTTCGTAGTCTGTTACCATAGAAATAAAGTTCTAGTTAGAAAAAATCTTAGTTCCTCTATTGAACGCTCCTTGTCTTTCAATGTCTGGTCATTATGCTCCTGCCACAAGCACCACAAAATACAAATAGGAACCATCTTCCACACAACTTTGATTTGTGGAATACCATCTAGATTTGTATAGTTGGCCAAAAGCTCAACCACTATGGCGGGCATAACCCAAGCTAGTTCTAATATGCAGAACACTTCATTCCATAATGCTCTAGGAGTCTCGCAATGTAGTAAGAGATGAACCACAGTCTCACTGGATTTCTTACAAATGCAGCATCAATCCACTATGATCACCCTGCGTTTCCTCAAGTTATTTGTTGTTAGAATCTTACCCAGAGAAGCTGTCCACGTAAAAAATGCCGCTTTGGGAGGCGCTTTATTTCGCCTAATCCTTCTCCATGGAAATTGATTATTTGGCGAGTGTGTGAGAGACTTATAATAAGAGCGAACCGAGAATGTACCTTTACCCGCGGGTACCCACCTCAACATGTCAGCTCGTTGATTACTTGGTTTCGCGGATTACAATAGGATGAAAAAGTCCTCAAAGCTGCCAACTTTCCAATCTCGGGCCGCCCTACTGAAATTGATGTTCCATTGGACTTGATCCCCCAATATCACCATGAGATCAGCCACTAAATCCTTTAGGGCATTATTTTCACACCATATGTTGCTCCAGAATTTAATTCTAGAGTCCTCTCCCAGCACAAGTCTAGTATGCCGAGTAAAAACCCCCCATCGTCGTCTAATGTGCTTCTGAACTCCTACTCCATAAGCCCCACTCACCTCTCTAGTACACCAACCCCCCCCCCCCCCCAAAAAAAAAAAAAAAAAAAAACCTCCATATTCATTGACTTCCATAGGGCTTCCATTTCCATATTATATCTCCACAACCATTTCCAAAGTAAGGCCCGATTGAAAATTCTTATATTTCTAACCCACCAGAGGAGATTGGGGAGCATACCTTGTTCTGACTAGATGGAATTTGCATTCACTCCACTCCACAAGAAATCAAGGTGAAATTTCCCAATCCGGGTCGCCACAGTTGCTGGAATAGGGAATAGAGACAAGAAGTATGTTGGTAAATTAGACAGAGTATTCTTGATTAATGTAATCCTACCACCTTTCGACAAGTACAATCTCTTCCAATCTGCCAATCTTTGTTCTATCTTTTCCATCACTGTATCCCATATTGATTTTGCTCTTGAGGTAGCCCGCAACGGAAGACCTAGGTAATTCATGGGAAGAGAGGAAACCTTATCCAAGTATGCTAGCCAATTGCCGAATGTTAAAGTTCACTACCAACTGGCACACTCTGATTTGTCAAAGTTCACTTTCAAACCTGACGCTGCTTCAAAACAAAGTAGAAGTGCCTTCAGTGCCCGAATCTGGTTTTGGTCTGCCTCACAAAAGATTAACATATCATCTACAAACAACAAGTGAGAAATGCTAATAGTACCTCTATTGGAGTCACCAACTGAGAAACCAGCCACAAAGCCATTATTAACCAATGCCAAGATCATTTTGCTAAGCGCTTCCATAACAATGACAGAGGGGTGGAGACAACGGATCCCTTTGTCTTAGGCCTCAAGAGCTGTTAAAGAAGTCAACTGGACTACCATTTATCAAAACTGAAAAAGTTCACCGTTGATATACATCATCTGATCGACACCATCTCTCCCCAAATTCACACCTCTCAAGTAAATAAATTAGGAAGTCCCAGTTAATGTGGTCATAGGCCTTCTTCATATCCAACTTACATAGGATCCCTGTAGTGCCAGATTTTAGTCTATCATCCAGGCATTCATTGGCGATGAGAATTGAGTCCAGGATTTACCTATCCCTTACAAATGCATTTTGGGGTTTTGTAATGATCTTCCCCAATACCTCCCTAGGTGATTTGCAAGCACCTTGCTCCCTGTGTTTTTTAATTGATCTTTTTACTCCCTGTGGTTTTAAGAATGATTTTATTGGTTCCTCCACCAACAACTCGTTAGTAAACCGTTAGAAGTGCCACATTAGCACAAATCATTGTTCAACATGTATCCCTCAACGGGCCATGTTGCACCAATTATTTAAAAAAATTTAAAATGATATTAAGAATAATTTAAAAAGTCACAAAAAACACAAAGAAACATAAAAATAAAAGTAGGAACTTAAGAAAAAGGTTAAAAACCAATAAATAAAAACAACACAAAAAACATTAAATTATTTTGAAAAAAATTCTACTCCCTCCCTCACCCGTCACCTCTACCTCATTGTGGCCACCATGTAGGTGGCCCAGATTGGGCCATTTGGGACCTGGATTGGGGGAGGTAGGTCCCTCCCGATCACCCACCACCAACCCTTTGGCCTTTGGAGGGATTTTTTTTTAATTTTTTAATTTAGTTTTTAAAGTTAATTTATATTTTATATTATCATAATATTTTTTAGAAGATTAGTGCGAGTTGGTAGTCGAGGGACACATGTTGAATGATGGTTGTTGCTAATGTGGCGCTTCTGACGGAGGGGCTAATTATATTGTTCTTCAAATCACTTGAAGTAAAAAATTCAATTAAGAAAGATGTATTTATTCGTTTTTAATAAGTAAAATCTGGAGGCTAGACAAATTTGATTTAGGGCTCTTAGAGCCTTAAGATTCTGGCTTAAAGGCTGTTCCAGTTTAGGCAGCTTTCCTATTACTATACCGGTCCTATTAGGAGTCAATTCTCTTTAGGAAAAGACACCTACTTTCCATATATAATCTGGTAAGCAATTAATACAATAAATCACCACTTTTAGCTATAAAAAAAAACAGTAAATCACCGCTTTAAAACAATCAATAGCAGCTGGAATAAAATAATTGAAATTATAGACAAACCAGGAGACTTCCAAGCTCAAAATCCTAGGTTCTCAGGTATGACAAGTGTTTCCAGGAAAAAGTACTTGTGAAAGAAATCAATACCTGTTGGTTTGAGTAAAATAGAAGGTGGTGCACAAACGATAATTGATTGGAAAGTAGGGATTTGAGGAAGAGGGAGGGAAGGAGGAAGAGAGACCGTGGTGCCTGCCCTGTGCTTCATGATTGCAATGCCTTGTGCCACTTAGGCTTGGTCTGGCCTGCTTTTCCTATGACTTTGAGAGCGGCACTTACTATGGCTTTTATTTTTATAAACACTACTGTTTTAAAAATCCTGTGTACCTATAAAAAAAATCCTGTGTCTACTCACACATATGTGGTGGTGTGTGTATGGTTTGTATCATTTATCTAAACCATCCATCTTTTATGTATACTGCGCTCAGAATTTCGTTTTCATCAGTCGTTTTTGTGATAATTTATTGTTCGCAGGAAAACATCCCAACTGCCACAGCAGAGAAGGTGAAGGCAGGCATGCTTGAGGGTGTTGAGGCTGCGCTGGGGTTATCAAAAGGATCACTTAAGAAACCACTTTATACCCGTGTCCAACTATGGTAAGAAATCATTGGCAACTGCATTATCTTTTCCATTGGGATCCTTGTAACCAAGTTGAGTTTCGGTAATGTTTGCCTATGGGCTTTAGTCAAACTTTACAAATTAATTTGTGAACTTGTTGCAACAATGTTGGTCGTTTGATAGACTTTTGGGTATTCTATTCACTGATTTTACTAGCTTTCGGGGTTTTGAAGCTTATTTGCTCACAGGCATCCGTCATACTTGATTACACATTGGGAAGTTGATGGTCTCATAATTCTTTCTTTTGCTCCGTGGTTGTTTGTTCTGTTTTTCCAGTACAGCTCTCTCTTCGTCTTCCATTTCTCCTTTTGTCTATTGATTTTATTTCTGGATTACAGAAAAGAATAAAAAGATGCAAAAATGACTGAACTGTAATTTTGAGGCAAAAAATTACTTGAAGAGAATTTAAAACAAAGGTGGCGATGCCAGTTGTTTTAATGGAGTATAGGAGAGAATGGCGTATATGCTGTTGGATGAGTTCACTTCATTACTGTAATGTTATGCGCTAGTATTGCAGCCATCTCATTATGTAAACTGAGAGATCCTCATAAATTCACATCTTACTGATTTCAAACACGTAAGTCTATTTGATAAATGCTTCCTTCATACCTTATTAAATTTATTTTTTCTGGTGCATGCGGTAGTGTTTTATATTCTAATAATAATTTAGGCTATCTACGATATCTTATATATACTGTTCCATTCTAAAGATATTTTTAAATAAAGGATTTTCTATGGTTTTCATTTTAATTCCAAAATTGGAGGCAGGATAGATTTTTTATTCTATAGTCCTGCAGGGGTGCAGCTCTTCCCACTAATACACCTGGCATCCCCTGCATATTTGACCCTCAAGGAAGGGCTGGTATATGTGGCGATTGGTTACTTGGTTCAAGTATAGAGTCAGCAGCCTTGAGTGGTATGAGTCTTGCCAATCATGTAAGTGCCACTTCAATTCTCTAATTTTTTATAAAAAAAATGTAGTGTAATTATTTGTTTTTATTTGTGGAATTCTGCTACATACAGTTACTTTTTCGTATTCCTTGCACACTCCATTGATGTGATTGGCTAAAACAGTTATTTTATATTAAAAAAAAGTGACGCAGCCAATCACATTAGTGGAGTGCACAAGGAGTACGCAAAATGACTGCACATAGAATTTTTGTTATTTTTGTGTATCTAAGTACACGGGTCATATCTCATAAAAGTTTATGATGAATAAAATCTCCCTTTGTAGGACTAGATGAATAAAATTAACATAAAGACTAGACGTTTTTTTTTTTTTTAAAGTTTAATGATGTTTACATCGGAGTGGTTTTCTACATGCAGATTGCAGATTATTTTCAAAGTGGTGGAGCTCATCCTGAAGAGTTTGCCGTTGGTTTACAGAATGAGTTTCAACCACTTGAAGGACATGATGTTGGACAGTTTCCAGGACTGGAGTCTGAAGAAAAACAGATGAACGAGGCCCGGGCTTATCAACTTGCCTCCTGAAGTTGTGTCAGCGTGAGAATTATTATAGATTCGGTAAGTGCAGTTTTTTTTTTTTCCCTCAAATGTGATTTTAAATTTAAGTTTATAATTGTTTTGAGCATAAAACTAATTACAACATAGAAAAGATGTTATATTCTTTAGTTTTTGGACACATGGATCACATTTCATGGACCTTCTATTGTTCATTTTATTATCATAATTAGCAGGCAGAAGAAGTTCAAGGCTCAGGTCAGCTTTCAGAAGACTTGCGAGGGAAGATGATGATTATGTTTATGCTTACCCACCATCTCCCGGAACAACAAATTGTGAATGCAGATTTTGTGGTGGTTCATCTGCCCATCTATCCAACAGAGCTTCGGAAGGTACACATTTACTTGGCATCTAACGCTTCTGGTGGATTGAATTCTCAGCTCCATGAAGGTTACTTGTGGGAATCTAGAGTTCAGGTGGAGCTATAAAGGTATGTGCTTAGACCAGCACAACCTAATATGAATCCCTATATTGAAATATCAAAATTTCAAGCATGAAAGCTGTTTAAACTCTTCAATAATGCATTGGTTGGCATTAATACCTGTCCTTTGGAGGGAGGCTTCAGCAGATGTGATAATAATGTTGCATTGTGTTTCAAATTTTGCACTATCAAGACTTTTGAGATTTTTTCTTTGGTTATGATTCACTTCAATTTTGGTCTCTCAGTTCGATGAAAGGGTTATCTTAGTTGAGTGCTGCAAAGCTGATTTATTTGAGTTATTGTGACCCAATTTTAGATGGTGGGTCATTCAAACAGACCTTCCTTCCCAAGGATGACGTGCTTGTTTTATCATGTGTGAGACCATTACCGAGTTAAAAGAGGATGAAGAAATTAAAGACAAAAGAAAGTAAAAAAAAGAGAGCTCTGCATTTAATAAACAATTCAGTAAAGTGCTTATTTCATTTCAGTCAAGAACACTGATTTTATGGAGAAGCTGATGATGCAACTCTACATCAGGTGACCAGGACTTTGTTAGACTACATTGTGTGCCAAGAGTGATTGTATCCGATAAAAATGCTTGGTTCAACTCAAGATTCTAGAAGAATCTTCAAGGGTTTATAGTCGGCTCTGGGATAAGCTTAAGTTTTAACAATGCACCATCCCCAAACGGACAACTGATTAGAGCTACCATTTAGGTATTAGAAAATATGCTCCAAGTGTGTCTTAGAGCGTGTAGGTAGGGGTGTTCAACCGGATCCGGATATCCGGCCATAACCGGATCTGGATCCGGATGTTAAAATCCGGGCGGTTATCTGTCCAGATCCGGGCGGATAAACGGATTGTAACCGGATATTCGGATTTAATCCGGATCCGGGTTATAACCGGATAAATTCGGCTTTAATTTTTTTTTTTTAAAAAAGACTTTAAAAATTAAAAAAATGTTTTTATAACACTTATTTTTTTTTAAAAATTTTGATAATAAATTAACAAACAAAATAAATAAAAAAGCAAAATAAATAAAATGCAAAATAAATAATATTGTTGTTACATCACAATGCAAAACATAAATTTACAAAAACAAAAGAAATAAATTTACAAAGATAAAAATTTATTAGTCTTCACATCTTGTATTAATCCAGTGCCATGAACAACTCTGCAATATTCCGCAATTGGAACCAAGCGATCACTTCTAATGGAAGACTGAAACAGTAGTCCCTGATGCAGCAGAAGCTTTTCTCTTTCAGTTGTCAACATTTTGCCTCGTTGTAGACTGTAGTGTTGCCAAAATTGTTCAGTCATCAACTTCAGTGTTGAAAATAAAACTTGGAAACACTGCTATGATATCCCTGGCAAATGACAAAATCATTAAAAAAAAAAATTTAACTAGGTTTAAAGTTACAAGGGAAAGATTGATGCCTAAGTACCAGAAAATGCTTGTACACTGCCCTCAACTCAAAAGGAGGAGATAACAAAGTCCCAACAGAATCAAAAGTCATGAACATCCAGTCCAATAAGGTTCAGCATGTTAGTTTGGTATGAATTAAATTATTTTCCATTAGACTGCCAAGATGTTACATTAATAAATAAATAAAAAACAATTATTCTACCATCCCCACATCAACTCAAAAACAATTGTTTAGTACATTAATTTCTCCTTCCACAATATATATATATATATATATATATATAAAATTTCTAGTACCCAACTCAGACTGTTATGCAAAGAGTATTCTCATATGCAAAAATAAATGCCAACTTTCATCAGTTTTGCATTAACTTTTAACATGCATTTGCACCAAGATCCATTGCATCAGGAGATCAAAAGATACAAAACTAGTAACTAGAAGTGTAAAGTGAATCAGAAGAAAACCTCAACATTTCTAAAATATTAGGCCAACTGTGGTGTAATTTTTCTCCATGCCTCTGAAAAAAATTCGTGAGAAGAAATTATAAGAGTAGGCAGCAGCAAAGCAAAATGAATCTGTACCTTACTACCTTGTAGTGGCACATTACCTCTAATACGTGCAGAAGAATTTTTAAAGAACCAGCTCGAGCATCAATGTTTTGAGTAGAAAAGTAAAGTACTCTGAGTTGAGTAAACTCTCAACTCTGCAAGCCTGGTTCCCATCTAAGAGACGAGAGAGAAAATAAAAAGCTATACCAATCCTTATTTTAAATATAATACCTAACTTATTTCTTTTGGAAAAAGACACAAATATTAATACAAAGAACTAAGAAACTCGTGATATGGTTAAATTAAATATGGCATGGTTCCGATAACTTACTGCATAAGGAGAGTTTTCAATGCATAGGGTGGGAGTCCATATGCTTAAGTTGCTGAAGTTGAAGGAAGATGGTTATCTTAAGCAGAAAAAAATGTAAAGGTTAAGTTAAATGGATAAATTAATAACAAAAAATCAAACTTAACAAATAAAAGTGTTTACCTTCGATGTCAACGCTTTCTACATGCTCCTTGACCTCCCAAGATCTAAGTGGTTCACAAGTCAACCAATTTTCCGTGCAAATTAGTGCTTGGACAGTCTCTGGAGCTAATGAGTTTCGGTATGGATCTATTACACGTCCACCGGTGCTGAATGCGGACTCAGATGCGACGGTGGAAATAGGAATGCCCAATACATCACATGCGATCTCCGTAAGGATGGGATATCTAAATGAGTTCTTCTTCCACCAATCCAAAATATCAAACTCGGGTATTTTTGGTTCAATCACATCCGACAAATACCTATCCATGTCCGAGCTAAGTACTGAACTGTTTTGCTTCTCAAGATATTGCTCTGGAGCTGTATCAAAATCTTCACAGTCTAGGTCATCACCAATAATACTTGAGGAACTTCTATGGGCCATATTTGATCTTCCACTACCTAGCCCATAAAACTTGTGGTATTGCTCAATCAAACGATTCATGAGCAATCTTACTTTGGCCTCAATTCTATCTCAGCATTCATCCCCTCTGCACCTTTTTAACCAATATGACAAGGCTGTAATCTTATATTCAAGGACAAAAGCTACATAAACAATCATGTTCATCCTATCTGTTTTCCCCCAATATTTATCAAACTTAAGTTTCATAGTAGAAAGCAATCTTCATCAAAATATCATCCTCACTCTGACCCATGTTGTTCAAAGTGTTCTCAATTGTACAAATTTGTTGAAATAACATATTAGAGGTCACATACAATGAGCAAGAGATTTTCAAAGTAGCATCATAAAATACTTTTAGAAACTTAATAAAAATACGAGCCATTTGCTAATCTTCAAAAAGAGGCGCCAAAAGTTGTGACTCCTTCACTCCCATTAGTACGAAAGCTCTTTCGTATTTTTCAGCAATACTAAGCATTATGTATGTTGAGTTCCATCTAGTAGGAACATCTAGACACACCATTTTTCCATACATAATATTTAGCTCGTTTGCACACGTTTTAAACATATCAAGCCTTGCCGGTGAGGACCTCACAAATCTAATTGCTTCTCTAATCTTATTTACAGTATCATGAATAATTTTTAAACCATCACATACAATGAGGTTTAAAATATGTGCAGCACATCGCACATGTATGAACTCGCCTCCCAAAATTGTGAACTCATTATCTCTTATGTTCCTCCTCACATGATCAATAGCAACATCATCGGAGGAGGCATTATCCATGGTGATCGTACAAAGGCGGTTAATCTCCCAATCCGCCAAACAAGACTCTAACATTCAAGCAATGGTCTCACCCCTATGATTAGGAATCTTGAAAAACATTATAATTTTCTTGTGTAATACCCAACTTTGATCAATATAATGGCATGTAACACAAATGTAATTCTTGTTTTGCACCGATGTCTATATATCGGTGGTCAAACTCACTCTTTGACTACTCAACAATGCCTTCAACTTTTGCTTCTCCTCCTTGTATAAACTAATACACTCTTTTTGGAAGGTGGTTCGGGATGACAAAGTGTGTCTAGGCTCTAAATAACCCAAAAGTTTAACAAATGCCGGATGCTCTATAACCTTGAATGGCAATTCACACTGGATAAACAAATTGGAAATCATAGCCTTTAATTTTTCACGATCATATTGTCCTAACACTTGAGGACTAGATCTTTTACCATCCATCCTAATTCTAGTGTGTGATGGTGATTTATCCTTCCCAATATTTTTATTATCTCTAATGGGAGAGTTCGGACAAGAATATCTTAGATGGTGTGACATTGATGAAGTACCATTTTTATAATGGCATCCATAAATCTTAAAGCAATAATTGCATTGAGATTTGGGTGCAATGGGATCAATAGGTTCAACCATTGTAAAATGATCCCATACAAGAGATTGGTTCGTAGCCTTTTTGGCTCTTTTTGACTTTGGGGGGAGAGATGGTGTGGGGTTTTGGGTATTCATAGAGGAAGGCACTAAAGTACTAGTGTTTTCCTCCATGTCTAATGAAATAGGCGCTGATCCACCAATACTACAACTAAAACTACATTCCATCTGTTTTAAACATAAAAAATAATGTATATACTTCAGCATTGTCCAATGATATTATCAGGAGTCCAGGACAGTGAAATGTAAAAGGATGTATAAAACAAATAAACAGAAAGGAATGGGATAGAAAAAATAGAGAACAATCTGAACCTACAATTATAGTTTCATAACAACATGATCATGAGTACCCTAAATAATATAATTGTTCTAAACAAAAGTACTAGCGCCTGTCCAAACACCTAAGCATATATATGTGTGCTTAAAGGTAAACACATGAAGGCAAAAGAAGAAGATTTCATCTAAATGTAAGTAAGTAAACAATAACTTTTCATCAAGCATTTGGTACTCTTTTTACTCTGGAGAGGCATTTGGCAGAACGAAGCCGCATTGCGGGTGACATTCTTTCCGTGAAAATTGAATTCGGAAAGATCTTAGGTTATATATACTTATATAAAAAAAAAGATCTTAGGTTATATCTTGTTGGAGAAGTTAGAATGTAGGTCATTGCAATGTTTTAGTTTGGCTGGTGCGTGTGAATAAACATAATGCTTGGAACTTTGAGGACCGCGGGAACACGGTGGATGAGCTTAGAACCATATTGGTAAAACCTCTGTTTGAATTGATTAGTCCAGGTTTATGATGATGAGCCAATGCTTCAACTTTCAGTTTACATCTCTTTCTTGGTCTGCAAAAGTTTGTGTTAGTTAGGGCTTTCTTTCCTTCCCCAACATTTTTGAGACCTTAATGTTGAGAAAAATCTGATCAATTATCATCAAGGCCTTACAAATTACAATCCCTAGCATAATTTTGTTGAGAAAAATCAAGTCGGATTTATTAATTAGGTGTAGTTTGTCCTTTATATAATTAAGAGAGGATTGGATCAAGTTGGATTTATTTTCATAACATGTTTGGTAATGCTCTAAACTTAAGTTTCAAATGTTAAAGTGTGAAACAGTTACTACTCTGCCTCAGGCGACCTGAGTCAGGCCAGCCCATATAATTTACTGTAATATAGTTTTTATTTCATGTTTTTCTAATATGTTTCCTAGTGTGCAAACCAATGAAAAAAATAAATCCAAAGTGCATCTAACTTTAAACACAACAAAACATAGATCAAACAAAAATCAAACCCAACAACCCAAAAACGAACCAACAACCCACACAAATCCAAACCCACTTACTCAAATCCAAAGTGCATCTAACTTTAAACACAACATAAAAATATCTATATAAATCGAGCGAGAGAGATGAACATACCGTAGGTTTCGGAGTTGAGAGAGAGAGATGGGGCTCGCAGACTCGACGCTTGCAGTGACGGCTAGCGGCTAGGGTTTCACTTTTCAGCTCAATTGAGATAAATGGGTTCTGAGCCTTCGATGACTCGAGTGAAATGAGAGGCAGAGAGGCACTCGAGGGGTGCAAACCAGTGAGATGGGGGCTAGGGTTTCACCGTTTTAGTGATGGACACATAAACGAGTATGAGACGAGAAGGAAACTTAGGAAAGTCGAGGACTCGAAGAAATGAGGATTAATCTCAGGGTTGCAAATGGCGTAGTTTTCCATTAGCAAAAATGACGCCGTTTTAAATCAAAACTAGTGTTTTTAAAAACAAGCAGCCGGTTACGAAAACCGGGTTAAAAACTGGATCCGTAACCGGATCCGGGCGGTTACGAAATGTTTTTACCCGCCTGAGTTTAATCCGGGCGGATAACCGCCTGGATCCACCCTGATTCTGGGTTTCGGACCGGACCGGAAAAAATCCGGCTCGGTTGAACACCCCTACGTGTAGGGAGTTTCATTTACAACTGTTGGCGTGAGCTGTCCTCCGCGTGATTATAGAAGGAAGTCTTGGGACACACTATCAATTTAGTTAATTAAGCCGAGATACATGTATAGCCAAATTTAGATGTTTTCGTTCTGTTATATACCCACTCATTCTTGTAAAGAAAGTATTGAATATATGAGATTTCTTATATTTTTTGTCATGGTATGAGAGCCACCGATCCTCCTGTCAATTTCCTAACCATTCTTGTCTCCCTCCATGGCTGATACAGACCCCCATACTGATGAATCTCCATCTTCCTCCATCGTAGCCAAGTTGACCACGAAAATGACTGAAGTTTTCAGCAAAGCTTCAGCCCCAACCCATAACTTCGATATTGCTACTGCATCGATTGGCATCAAGTTGGATGGCACCAACTATGCGCTTTGGTCCCAGGTGGTCGAGATGTATATCTCGGGCAAAGACAAACTGGGATACATAAACTGCGACCTCAACCTCCTCAGACAGACCCTACCTTTCGACAATGGCGCACCGAAAACATTATTGTTAAAGGATGGTTGATTAATTCCATGGACTCCTCTCTTATTGGTAACTTCATTCGCTTCCCAACAGCCAAGTTAGTGTGGGATGCAATTGCTACTACAATGATCTCCAAGACCTCTGGCGTGAAATCGAATTTCGTCATCCAAACCCGATGGAATGCCCAACTGATATTCAACATTACAATACCGTAGTTCAAGAAGATCGGGTATATGTATTCTTTGTTGGTCTCGATGACCGCTTAGACCATATAAGAAGTGATGTCCTGCAGATAAAGCCATTCCCAACAGTGGAGCAAGCCTATGCCCACGTCCGGAGGGAAGCTCTTTGTCAAGCCGTGATGACGATGAGTAGCCTCGATGATATACGAGGAGCGGGTCTGGGGTCCAAGAGTCTCAATCATGGCTCGCAGTCTCAAGCATCCTCCAGGTCTCTCTCTTTGCATGGTGGCAAATCCGGTTCCAACTCCAAATCTCGAGCCACCTCTGATGGCACCAAAATGCTCTCACTGTGGGAGTGCAAAGCATACTCGTGAGACCTTCTTCAAGCTTCATGGGTATCCCGATTGGTGGCACGAACTCCAGGCTCGGAAGCGCCATGATGGAGGTGGGAATAATGATAGCACTAACAAGGCTGCGGTGGCTGTAGTAGAACCACATCTTTCCCTTATTCCAGCTGATAGTTCACACTTTAACCCAGGTAATGCTCTACTTGGTTCTAATCGGGAGGCTGACTACAATGCTTGGATACTTGATTCCGGTGCAATGGACCATATGACGTTTGATGCAAATGATTTTTCTCAGTACTCCCCTCCTTTGCGAACTAGCATTGCCAATTCTAATGGAGGCATCTCTTCGGTAACAAGGGCTGGGACTATGATGTTGTCACCAACCCTACCATTATCTAATACTTTACTCGTGCCTTCTCTTTCTCACAAGTTACTATCCGTGAGTCAAGTTACTAAAGACTTGAATTGTGTTGTGCTTTTTTATCCTGCATTTTGTCTTATTTAGGATATTCTCACCATGGAGATCATGGGCGTGGTACTGGGGGGGGGGGGAGGGCTCTATTATATGGAAGCTTTTAGTGTTGGCCGAGCACACCACATGCACCGCCCAAGCGACCTCAAAGTGGAACATATTTTGCTTTGGCATCGTCGGTTAGGTCATCCTTCGTTTGGCTATCTGCAACATGTGTTTCCTAATTTATTTTCGGGTTTGTTAATTTTGGATTTTAAATGTGAGACTTTGCATTTTAGCTAAAAGTCATCAAGTCACTTATCCGTTGAGTATAAATAAGAGCGATGTTCCTTTTGCTTTGATTCACTATGATGTCTGAGGTCCTTCCCCAAAATCTATTCTGTTTGGTTTTCAGACTTAGTTCTCGGCTATGCTTCAAACGCTTCGATCCGATAATGGTGGGGAATATGTGAATCAACAGTTCCGTGATTATTTTCAACGCCTTGAACTAATTCATGAGACCTCATGCCCCCACACTCTGCAGCAAAATGGTATTGCAGAGCACAAGAATCGTCACTCGACCACTAGGCTGATGCTGTTACCACGACCGTCCATCTCATTAACCGCATGCCTTTGAAAGTTCTTGGGTTCAAGACTCCGCTACAGGCCTTGACAACCTATGTGTCATTACCCATAGTTTTGATGCTTCTGCCTCGCGTCTTTGGTTGTGTTGCGTTTGTTCACCTCCATAAGAACCAACACACAAAGTTGATCCCTTTGCCATTCGTTGTCTCTTTTTGGGATACGTTATATACCAAAAAGGGTACTGCTGCTACAACCCAACTACTCGGCACACCTATGTGACTATGGATGTCACGTTCCTTGAATCCGACACTTTCTACTCTCCTGCCCCATCCAACTCTTCTCTTAAGGGGGAGACACGAGTAGGAGAGATGAATTGGTTGACATTTGACTGGTTCAAGGACACTGATATGACACCTAATGCTCCTCAGTTGATCATTGAGGAACCTAATCCAGAGCCGACACCTCCAGAAGCTAGAGTAGCAGTACCCCCCCACTCTTCAGTATCTAATGACCCATCTCCTGAGAATATCATTGAGGTAAGCTCCCCTATCACACCTCACATTTCTAATGATGTGGATACTCCTGTTGGCTATGAGTTACCTTTTAGGCACAATTGGGGCAAACCACCAAACAGATATTCTCTGAAATTGGAGGACCAAAGATCGAGATATCCAATTGCCAATTATGTTTCTGCAAATGAGCTGTCTTGTAACGCCCGTCCTTGTGGTGAGACTTTTTATAAAATGATTTTAGGAAAGACGACGGGAATTACCGTTCGATTTAAAACTTTTTGCTTCCATACCCAGGGTACAAGACTGTTATAAATAAAATGTGTTTTGAGAATAAAAGAGGTTTACAGTGGAAAACATCAATTTTAACAATAAAAATGCCTCTCATACATTTAAACACTTATGCCTAGACTTCCGTGCTCTTCCCCTTGGGCTGTGTTAGTTCTGACTCGTGCTACTCATTCAATCCCTATGGGGGGAGGGGCATGCATAAAGATTAAAATGAGTCGATGACTCGTAAGCATTACTTCATACAGTTAAAATATAACAACATAGGTTTTCATTCATGTATTCATCATACCATACATACTATACGTACATGCATGCATGCGTTCGTTTGAAAACATCACTCAATGAGGTTTTTCCTTAAGAATGGACTTTCTTTTTGTAAAACGTTTCTCCCGTCAGTGCCTTCATTTCTTAAAGAATGCTATGCATTCATGCATTCATACGTTCATATATTCTTTCTTATCATTTTCATTGGTCGGTACACACTATTATGCCCCGTGTGTTGGGGTTAGCTATCTTCCTTTAGACCCGGACTCCGCCCATGGCCATGGGTTGGGAATCCCTTTCATGGGAGGCAGCACTGGGTGCACTACCAGTATTACTTACCTGGCATTGCAATCTGCCCATTCATTAGCACCATTTTCATTCATTTTGTGGCCGTTACATATTTGCATACACTAAACGTTCAGTCTTTTCTTTTAGTTCAGTCCTTTCATTTCAGTCATTTCCTTTCATTCAGTCCTTTTCCTTTAGCAGTTCATTCATGGGAAAACGTCATTTAAAACATGGGCTTAAACATTCTCTTTCGTGGCATCCATAAAGCATCAGTTCATAGGGACATTTTAACATCAGTTCATAGGGACCATTTTAAAACACTTTCTTCGCGTCAGTCAAAGCATCAGTTTAAAGCTCGAGGCACAAGTCTTGACATTGCTTTTCGTGGAAAACACATATAATAGATACTGCGTATAGTCATCCATTCACATGCATACAATTAATACTTTTGGGTACTTAAAAAGGGACTGCCAAGGAGTGCCGTACATACGTATACCTTTGAACACTTATACTTAGCATGTTTTCATAAAATATCTTTTTTGTCGTTTCGTAAAGCATCGTAAAAGAAAATCGTTTCGTTTTCATTTCTTATATTTTAGAAAACTCTAGAAGAGTATGAACGTAATACTTACTTGGACTCCATGCTACTTTTATATCATGCAGTCCATTCATGTGCATGTTAGATGGCAACCTACATGCATACACATAACCTTGACGTCGTTCTCTATCTAGTGCATATGCAACTTAAACTAGAAATAGAACTACACTTTACTTGGAACACTCTGCTTCTATCTCGTGCTCTTACGTGTCCCTTTACTATGTTAAAACCTTTAGGGACCACTTACGGTCACTACCTCTTCCAACTCGATGTTCTACTTCAAGTGCTCATTCACTAAGGTGAACCCATGATTCGCCTTAGGATTAAGGTACTAAGACCTTCGTCTTACTCTTCCTATTGACCACATTCCGACGCATGATTCCGGCCGACGGAGTCACGCATCTCAATCCTAGACAATACATCCGTTACTGCCTTCGTGCATCTTAGCTGACACTAATCCTTATTCCCATCTATACACGCCACACTGTTCTAAGCCAACTCTGAGGCTTAATCACCGTGTAACCATGCTTAGGACATATTACCCATTACATATGGTGAATCCGTCTGGAACATGTGTCTCACCAGATTACGCATGTACCTTACCTAGGGGTGTAAATTCAAACTGGAAAACCGATTCGGACCGGACCGGACCAGACAGGTTTTACCGGTTTTAAACCGGTCCGGAACCGGTTCTTAGAATGTAAAAACCGGCCGGTTTCGGTCCGATTTTAGGATTTTTCAGACCGGACCGGACCGGTTGATAAAAAATATATATAAAAAATAATATTTGTATTATTGTATATATAAGTTTTATAAAAAATATTATATATATATTAATATATATAAGTTTTATATATTATATATAATTATAAATTTTTATGTGAAATTTTTATATATAATATATATAATTATATATATTCATATATGAAATAATTTCTTATTATAATTTATAAATTATTACATAAAATGTTAATACTAAATCACTAAAAGTTTATAACTAATACTAATAGTCTAATATAGACTATTGACTATTGACTATAGTTATACTTATAATTAATACTACAAGTTTTTACTAAAAGTTTATAACTATACCAATAGTCTAATATTAATACTATTATATAGTCTAATATATTAATAAAAGTATAAAACAATTTTTTTTTTAAATCAGTTTTTTTTTTTTTTTTTTTTTTTATTTTTATAAACAAATTTTTAATAATAAATTGTGAAACTTACATTTTAAAAAAACCGGAAGACTGGACCGGACTGGACCGAAAATCGGTAAAATTGGAAGTACCGGTTTAGGAGGGTAACTGGTGCGTAATCGGTACATACCGGTTCGGTCCTAGATTTTGTCCAAAACCGGACCGGTTACACCCCTAACCTTACCCCTTCATCACCTAAGACCAACACATAACACGTTGATCACAGGCTCGTAGGGACAACGCCATACTCTGATACCAACTTCTCTTAACCCGACTAGCATGACTCTTCATGCTACCCGTCCCTTTTGACAGTTCATCCCAACACTTAACACGATAGGACTTCGTTTACAACTACACCTTATGTCACGTCATATAACTCGAGACTACTCCCAAGCTACACTGTGACCATGTCACGTCACCCGACATCTTGCTACGTCAACTCCTAACTCATCACGAGTATGGTCCCTCACGTACTCCTGTCACAACGTGACATCTCGTCACATTCCTGCTACATCGTTCTTACACTAACTCCTCACTCATCACAAGCACGACTGCCAGTAACTATGTCACTTCATGACATTCCCCAGTCATGCTTCCGCTGCGCACTCTTACACTTGTTCTTTCGCTTCACACTTACTCTCAGCCATAAGTCAACTATGGTGACACCTGTCACCTCAGACTACAGGCCACATCATAACTACCTCGGGACACTGTTCCACAGTTCTTGACACTACTCACCACGCTTTACGCCCATCAACCATACAACCATCCTTATCGCTGTGACACACCACACGGTGTATCGCTGCACCTCATGGAGTACACTCCACGTGTACTCCCTTCACACACGCTACGTCACATCACCACTACGATATATACGCTATATGGTGCATCACTCCACTACATGGAGTACACTCCACGTGTACTCCTTCCACACATGCTATGCCACACAGAGTATACTCCACGTGTACCCTTCCCAATCCATACATCACAGCACAGTCCACAACACTACACAGCATAGTCTACAACACTACACAACATAGTTTCCAACTACGCCCCACACTTCACTACACAGAATGCCCAACACTTCACTACATAGCACATCACAATACAACAAACTCTACAATACTAACAGCACAGTCCACAACCTAATCAACTAATTAACATCTAACATAAATAACGAGGGATAGAGAGTTATACCATCGACGGGATTGGCCAGTGTGTTGTTCGCTGACCGTCACCGTTGATGACGTCCGAAGGATTGTACGTGGCGGCTAACTCACGTACAGTGGCTGTCCAGCACATAAAGTGGCGGTTTGGGCTTAGGGCTAGGCTAGGGGAGGCTAAGGGAGGTTGAGGGCGGTCTTCATGGTGGCTGGGGTGGCAGAGCACGGTGGAGCCGTGGGTTTCCAAGGAAAACCCATGTGCCTCAAAGCATGGAAATGGAAGTGGAAGGCTTGGCTGGTCGTGGCTGGCCATGGAAGGGCTAAGGGAGGTGCAGTGGAACTTGTGGTGGTGCTGGGGTGGCACCATGGTGGCCTACGGCGGCGGATCTAGGCCGTGAAGTGGAGAGGAGCCGTGGGAGAGTGAGAGAGAGTGGGGGAGCTAGGTGGCTTGGCTGGACATGGGGGTGGCTAGGGAAGGTCGCCGATGGCCAGAGGAGGCTCCGGTGGTGGTGCGGCGGCCTGGGTAGCCGCGCAAGGGTGATAAACCCGTGCGTGGGGGAAAACGCTTGTGCATGTGAGGGAGGCTATGGGCCTCGAGTAAAGTGGAGGAGGAAGGGAGAGGGAAGGGGGAGCTCATGGTGGTGCTCAGTGGTCGTGAGTGGCAGCGTCTGGCGGCTTTAGGCACTGTGCAAGGTTAGTGGGTTTCTACAGGCGTGCGTGGGGGAGGACGACTAAGAGGTGGAAGCTGGCTTCGGTGGCGTAAGCTCATTGGTGTGAGAGGACGTCGATGGTGGTGGCGGTGAGGCTGGGCGGTGCACGGTGGCGCCAGGCTGGCTAAGGGAGAATCGGGTGAGAGGGAGAGGAGACTTACGGCGTACGCTGGGGGGAGAAGGAGGAGAGAGAGAGGGAAGGGAAAAGTGAGGGAGAAAGAGAGAGGGCTGGGTTTTAAATCCTGATCCCTTCATCTTGGGATCCTCAAAATGATCTAATGGTGGAGAATTAAAACACTAAATTAAAATGCGTAAACATTAACTTAATTAATAGCACTGAGAGGAATAAATGTAGAATATTATTTAAACTAAGTTTTAGTTTATAAAATAATATTCCTTCATCATTAATAAAATGATGAAGTCTGATTTAATATATTCAAAAGAATAAAACCATTTAATTAATTAGAGTTTTCAACATAATTTAAATCACATAATATTTTAAATAACTGAAATCATTTTAATAATAATATTAAAATGATTTCCGACAATTATAATATTTTTGGAACTCTTAAAAAATATTATAATTGTCATATTTAAAATCAAGGTTAGTTCAATAACACTGGAAATACCTCATATAAATATTTTCAGTGCATTTAAAACACTGGGCATACTTTAGAAATCACATAATATCTTTTGAAACACACCATTGAGGTTCAACACACATAACGAGGCTCGCAGTCGCTAGAGAGAAGGGGCAGACTATTGCATAATTTCCGTCCTCAGAATTTGCTTACGTTTGAAAGAAGGAGCGTTACGTCAGAAGGTAGGAGCGGGGTGTTACATGTCTGAACCCCTCAAGAACTAGAAATAATACCAAGTATTCGTTACAGTTCACATTTTTATAATGCAACGTTTTTTATAAGTAGGGACCACTTACCCAAAATAAATATACCCAATTCCATATTTCATATTCTTCATGGCTTCTTAAACAAGGATGAGCGAGGTATATACAAGATTTGTATGACCTGAACAAAGAAACAAACTTTAAAATAGACAACAAACCACATATATGTTTTAATGTACACACATATATGTTCATCATACAAATAAAAGAGCTGGCTGATTATGCAAGAAGAAAACACTTACTTTAGATTTTTTTCAGCATGAATGGAAAGAGAGACTCATAGCAGCCTCTGTTGAAAATGAAGCTAGATGATCATCTAAAAAAATTTTAAAAATTGAGTTAGATAGATATTAAAAAAACATTTCAAGTTTCAAACTTACCTTTAAGATCCGTCGACTGTACGTATTCTTCCAACTTCCGAATGTCGACAGGTTTGGTCATTAACCAATTTTGGGTTCAAATGAGGGTTTCGACAATTTCTGGAGACAATGAACTCCTAAAAGGATCCAATATGCGTCCTCCAATACTGAATGCGGACTCCGAGACAACAATGGAAATGAGGGTGGCTAACACATCATGTGCTACCTCAGCAATGATAGGATAATTGGAGCATTAACTCTCCACCAATCTAATATATAAAAAATGAGCGAGTCATTTACACACGCCTCAGAAAAATACATCTCTAGCTCCGATCTAAACTCCATAACACCCCGTTCCTCAAGGAATTTGGTGAACATGATCCGAAATTTAGTTGGAGGCGGTGTCGGCTCATTAGAACTCCCCCCACTAGTAGTGTTTCGTCTCCCTTGAGCTACATTAGAACTCCTTCCACTACCCGCACGAAATGTGTTATACTGCTCAATCAAGTGGCTTAAAAGGAGTTTAACCTTGTCCTCTATCTTATCCGCCAACTCATACCCTTTGCACTTTTGCAACCAAAACTTCATTGCCATAATTTTGTATCATGGATCAAGCACAAAAGCAGTATATATCATCAAGTTGAACCTATTTGTGCTGCCCCAATACTTGCCCTTACTTACTTATCATTACTCAAGCACATATCATTTAATGCATCTTCAATTGTGCAAAGTTGCTCAAAATATATATTAGCCGTCACATATAAAGAACTAGAAATGTTCAATGTAACATCATAAAAAATTTTCAGCAACTCTACAAAATTCGTATATTTTTCCAATCATCACTAGTGGGGTTCACAAATTGTTCATCCACAAAAACATATTGTTCAAAGGCTTGTTTATGTTTTTCAGCGATACTCAACATCAAATATTTGGAGTTCCATCTAGTAGGAACATTCAGACAAATAATTTTCCCACTGATATTTTCTTTTGCCGCACAAGCCTTGAACTTGGCAAATCTTGACGGCGAAGATTTCACATACCTGATGGCATCCCTAATCTTTGTTACAAATTCATAGACATATCCTTCAAGTCGTCCATAACAATTAGATTCAATATATAGGCAGCACACCGCATGTGAATAAATTCACCACCTAATATAGTACAATCATTGTTTTTTCTTCTCCTCCTCATGTAATCAACAACAACATCATTTAAGGAGGCATTGTCAATTGTGATGGTCAAAATTTTATCAACATCCCATTCATGCAATCCCAAGTCTAATACCCTCCCAATAGTTTCGCCCTTATGGTCAGGAATTTGACAAAACTTCAGTATTTTTTTATGTAATCTCCAACTGCAATCAATAAAATGTGCGGTAATGCACATGTAATTCATATTTTGCACTGAGTTCCAGGTATTGGTGGTAAGACAGATTCTTTGACCATCCAACAATTTCTTTAATTGTATCTTCTCTTCGTTATAAAGTTTAATACAATCCATTTTTAAAGTGATGCGAGATGACAAAGTAAATCGAGACTCTAAATCAACCACGAACTCAACAAACCCTTTGTACTCCACTAGCCTAAAAGGCAATTCACACCTAATAAAAAACTTAGCGGTTATCCGGGTTCTGAACCGGACTGGAAAAAAACGGGTGAACAGTCTGAGCTTAAATTGTAATCAAGTGCCTAATTAGCTTGGCTCGACTCGACTCAATTAGAGATTTGTTTTTTTAAAAAATTAGACAAGAAGTCAAATTTAACAAAATTGAAATTATACTGAGTATATGTAGTTACAGTTATACTTTTAACTTATATATATATATTATATTTTATGAACACATACATGATATATGTTAAAGTATTTTTTTATTCTATTATATATTGTTACTTCATATATAATATACTATATACTTATTCCTTAAGAGTGAATGAGTGATAAGCTCTTCTAGTAGCTCCTCTAATAGTAGTTCATGAGTACGTAGCTCTTTCGAGTTTTATATATGTTATATTGTTACATAATTTATATTCATAATTTCATGTTCATGAACAGGTTCATTTAATATAGAAATTGGGCGCAAGTGAAGTTTAATTGAATCGAACTTAAGCTATTTATTGAGTAGCCTATAAAATTGTTGCGACGGAAGTGGTCCGATGGCAGCGATTTTTTCACTTTTTATGATGGACAAATTCGCCGCAATATTCAAAAACTTGTTGCGACGGAAGTGGTATGATGGAATTGGTGTTTTATCAGTCGGGCACCAAAAGCCTAGATCCCCTCATTGTTTCCCCTCCCCTCTCTCTCTTCCCCCAAGTGCTGTTCTCCTGCTCTCCCCCGATCTCTACTCTTCACGCCTCTACGCAGCAACCACAACACGTTGCCGTCGACCCACCGTCACCGTCCACCTCCACCGTCGTTGGCCAACCCAGCCAAGCCCCTCCCTCGTGGCTTCTCTCTCCTGCAGATCTCCCTCTCTCTTCTCCCTCGAATTTCTTTGTCCCTTGGGTTCCCAGTGCCGCCGAATCCATAGCTGCCGCACCACCTCTAGCTATAGGTGTAGCTACCCCCCAATGGTCCCCAGCCCCTCCACCAAAGCTCTCCCTCTCTCTCACCGTCGATCTGCTCTCCCCCTCATGAATCTCACTCAAGCTCCTATACCCACCATACGTTTGCTTCCTCCATGACGCAGCACCACCGCTTTTCTCCCCGCCTTTCTCCCTCTCGGGTTCCCTCCCGATCTTCCTTCTTTCTCTTAGTTTCTCGCATCTTTGGCAGCCACTCATGCCAGCAGCCACCAAACACTGCCCATACCTTAGATAGCCACTAACTGACGGCCATGGGACTACCTTGCAAACAACCACCACCTCACATCGGAAAACACTCAGCCCACTGTCACAGTAGCCATGAAGCTTAGCCCCTAAATTATGGTATAACCCTTATTTCCTTAGCTCATAGATTAATAAGCTTACTTGATTAAATGATGTTGTGTTTGAATATATGAATGGAGTTAATATATGTATCGTATGTGTTGGTCTATGATTGGGTTATGTGAAGTTGTGAAGTGATGGGGATCATTTTCTAGTTGTGATGTGGTTGGATGTTATGTGAAGTGTCGGGATGAGCCATGTGGTATTTGGATCGGTGCAGATGGATTCTACAAGTTGAACAATAGTGTTTTTGTAGCCTTTTTCTGTTTAGATTATGATCTTTATTTGATGAATGTTTCGCATATGTGCATGCAAATGTTTTTTCTTGGTCCTAGTATGATTCAATCCTGGGCTTTTCTGCATAAATGAAAAAAATGGGGTTTGAGATAGAATTGCATCTTTACTTTAAAATATTCTTTGTCTTATTTTAAAATTTTAATTGCTTTAATGATCATTCAAAAATATATATATATTTTTGACGGAAAGGTATGTTGATAAGATTAAAAAGAACGTGAAAATACAAACTAATTTCTTAATAAAAAAAGAAGAAAATAATTAGAATTTATACAAGACATGAATGTATGCAAATTCATTTTATGATTAGTAATATTCTGTTTTGGAACGTGCATGGTTTAGGCACGTCTAGTAAACGTCTCAAATGTTTTGTGCGGTAATATAAGGCATCTATTGTTGCTATCTCAGAACCTTTTGCTAGTGAGGATAGAATGCCAAGGATGGCGTCTATTTTGGGTTTTAGATATGTTTGTTCTAATGAATCTATGAGGGGTAAATTGTGGCTCTTTTGGCAGGATGATTTTCAGGTTGATGTCTTGGACATGTCAGATCAGATGCTAACGGGAAGGTTTGTATTGGGGGATTGCAATATGTTAATTACGTTTGTGTATGCTAAATGTTCATATCTGGATCGAAGGGCTCTATGGCATGATTTATGTAGTGTGCAAGTGGAGGATCTCCCGTGGTTGGTGGTGGGTGATTTTAATGCCATTCAAAATGATAGAGAAAGTGTTGGTGGTAATCCAAGATCGCTGAATTCAATGGGGGAATTTAATTGTTGTTTAGAGGCTTGTGGTTTGATGGAGTTCCCAGCTAGTGGTCGTTGGATGTCATGGTGCAATGGCCACGAGGGTTCATCTCGGAGTTGGGCAAGGCTTGATAGGGTGGTTATGAATTCCAATTTTCTCAGGAGGTTTCCATCTGCATCGTTGGAACTGCTTTCTCGGTAGTCTTCTGATCATTGTCCATTGGTTATTTCTTATAAGGTGGTGGCTGCTCTTTATGGTCCTCCTCCATTTCGGTTTCAAAACATGTGGTGCCAACATGCAGATTTTCAGTCTTGTGTGGCGGAGGTTTGGGGGGAGCAGGTGGCAGGTATTGGTCTTCTTCATTTAGCAGCTAAATTGAAGAGAACCAAGGTGGCTCTTAAAAGCTGGAATCGCAGGGTGTTTGGCCATGTTTAAAAAATGATCAAGGGGTTAGAAGAGAGGGTAGAGCAACTGGAAGGAGTTTTGCAGGAGGGTTTCAATAGTGAAGTTGAAACTGATTATTTGGTTTCTAAAGCTGAGTTATGATTTTGGGAAGATAATGAAGAAATCAGGTTGGCACAAATTGCTAAGAAGAAGTGTCTTGTAGAGAGGGACCAAAATTTTGCATTTTTTCATGTTGTTGCCAATTTGAGAAGAAAGTAAGCTGCTGTTTCTGTAATCACGTTAAATGAAGGAGAGAGTTTGCGCTCTCCAAAGGAAGTTCATTTAGGTGTCGTAAGGCATTTTCATTCTTTTCTTTCTGGTGCAAGTGCAACTATGCGTGCGGATATATCTCAAATGTTCTCTAAGGTGATAACTGAGGAGGATAATGAGTATTTGTGCAAAGAGCTGACGGAAGCAGAGGTGAAAGCTATGCTCTTCTCAATCCCGAAACAAAGTAGTCCAGGTCTTGATGGCTTTGGATCAGCTTTTTATTTTTCTTGTTGGGATATTGTGAAAGATGATTTGGTGGAAGTGGCAAGGGATTTTTTTGCAGGGTGTACTCTACCTCAGTTTTATTCTTCTTAATTTATTGGTCTTATTCCAAAGGTTCAAGAGCTACGTAGTTTTGATAAGTTCAGGCTAAGTAGCTTGTGTTCAATAGCCTATAAGATTTGTTTCAAAAATATTGGTTACTCGTATGACAAGTTTTCTTGCTCCTATTATATCTCTGAACAAGGAGCTTTTATCCATGGCTGGAGTATTTTTGAGAATATTTCTCTTGCTCAAGAAATGGTGCATTTGATGAATAAGAGTGCTAAATGGGGTAATGTGATGGTGAAGATTGATATGGCGAAAACTTGTGATCGAGTAGATCGGGATTTTCTTGAAAATGTATTGGATGCTGTTGGGTTTTCACAAAGATTCTGTGGCTTAGTGGAAACTTGTGTTAAATTGCCTTGGTATTTCTATTCTGGCTACGTTCTTTTGGGGGGAAGGTGGTGGAAGTGAGAAATCGAAAAAGAAATGGTTAGCTTGGAAGAAACTGAGTTTGCCTACTTTGGAAGGGGGTATTGGTGTGAGAAAGTTTTCAGATGTGTAGTGTGCGATGCACATGAAGTTTGCTTGGCAATTATTATCTGTGGATAATCTTTGGGCAAGGTTCTTCAAGGCAAAATATTCTGAAGGGAGACATGTTATGTTTATTCATTCAAAGATGTCAGATTCTAGGGTTTGGAAATCTATTGCGCAGGTTATTCCAGTGGTATTTGAGAATATGAAGGTGCGGGTAAGAGATGGATGTGCTTCCTTCTGGTTTGACAAATGGCTATCAACTGGTCCTCTTACAGTAGACGAGTTGGGAGTCACTAGTCCTAACTTGTTAGTGCGTGATTGTTGGCTTGAGAATGAATGGGATGTGCAAAAACTGGAGGAGTTAGTGGGTCAGTCTAGGGCATTGGAGATTGTAGCAGAGGTGTTATGTGGCCGTGTGGGTGTTGACATGCTAATCTGGAAACCTACTAAGGATGGAATGTTTTCTACAGCTTCGGCTTGGGAAATAATTAGAGTGAAATGTTCAAAAGTTGAGGGAATGGAGTGGATTTGGCATGCATAACCTGTTGCCGAAAAGAATTTCTTTGTGTGTTTGGAAAACAAAGTTTAATTGTATGCTTGTGGATGCACGAGTGCAGGGGTTGGGCATTTCTATGGCTTCTGGTTGTGACTGCTGCAAGCTGCATAAGGTTGAAATGTTGAATCATGTCTTGTGTTCAGGGGAAGTGGCACAGGAAGTATGGAGAAAAGCGGCACACTCTTTGGGCGTGATCTATGTGGAGGCTGGAACATCATGGACTCGGTTTTGGCATTGGCTATGTTGTGCCAAGAGGTCTTCTTAGCGTGGGGTACTGATTGGCTTAGTCCCAAGCTTAATAACATGGAGATTGTGGTAGAGGCGATGCAAGGCTCGAATGGAAGGCAGAAGGAAGTCGGTGGAAATGGTTTGGCGATCAGTGAAATACGGGTTATGTCAATTGTCTGGAAATATTGCTAAAGTTGGAAAATTATCTTATGATGATCAACAACTGCTGCATTCTCTTGAAGTACTGATTAAACAACCTTTTGTTAGACGTTCACAACTAGTATCATGGAAGAAACCAAACGAGGGATGGGTGAAACTGTAACACTCAGGTCTAGCAACAAGCCGTTTTATAAAAGTTTTGTTGTTGGACTTCTACGTATGAAGAGTTTAGTTACTGTTTTTTTTAAATATTTTCTTTTATTTAGACTACGGGCCTAAAATCTTTGTTTTGGGGGATTATGATTTTATTCGGCTTGATAATTAGGTTGTTTTTCTAAAGAGCCAAGGTGAGAATTGAGTCAAGAAATTTCTAGAATAAGTTAGATTATTTTTAGAAATTGAGTCAAGACCCATGACCCAAAATAAAATAAAATAAAAATCCAAGACCCAAGCCCACACTCTTTTGTTGTTAAACCATGAAAACCAACTATCCGTTTTATGATCATTTTTGCCGCCACACACGTTTCCCCTCCCACACATGTCCCCCTCATTTCTCTAGGGTTTTTTCCATCGCCAATAAATAGATATATATATATACATGTACCTGCATGTGATAGTTTACCAAGCCTATAGCTGCCGCAAACCTCCCACGGCAGTCTCCACCCACGCACGTTAGTTCGCAGCATGCTTACACTGCACCAGACCACCACTTTTGACACACTTCGGCTCAGGCTCCGTCAAACCCTCCACCAAGTTGCATTCGTTGTTACCCTTTTCAACCACCACTCCACTGCCGCAAACGAGCCAGCCCGACGGAACGTGGCGTCACTTTCCATGGTGTTGCTGCATTAGAAAAAAAAAAAACAACTCCCATGCCTCCTCTCCATAAGGAACCACCCTGCCCAACCCGAGTACAACCACGTTGCAGCCCAAGTGCACATCTAGGAAACAACCACCGCGAGCCATCATGGCATGTCCACAAACACTCCTGTTTTTGCTCCCCGAAACAAAGCAAGTTCTTGCTCAAGCCGTCCATCAAGCCTCCCTCCATTGGCCTCTCACTAGGTGTTGCACCTCGCTGTTGCCTCCGATCTCCACCGTCGAGATCTCAGAGAAACCACCGCCAAGGATTTTCTGACACCTCCAGTCTGTCGCGCCTCACGATGAGCTTCATCTCTTTCCCTCACGTTTTGCTCTCTCTCATCGTGTTTCTCTCTCTCGTCTAGTGCACAGCCGCCGAGTTCACCACCTCCCACCGCACCCAACGCCGCACACCTTCCCTCATGGTGAGCCTCCGTCGCACGCCTTCTCCTCGTCTCACGGTAAGTTTTCGTTTCCTTCCGCACGCCGTACTCTCTCTGTCTCTCCCTCATTCCTTCACCATGTTTGCTCATCAGTTCTCTCTCATCACTCTCCCTCTCGTGCTCAGTTGCTTAGCTCGACGGCGTCTTCGCCACACCGCACCCAGCTCCGTCTCAGCTCTTCCTCTCTCGGTGAGAATCTCGCGTTCCCGCCCCTGCCATATGTGTGTAGCCTCACTGATACTGGGTTTTTTTTTAGGCTTTGATTCTTTAACCACCATTATTCATAATTACTAAAATACTCTTAAATCCTTTCTAAGTTGTGTAGCCTTCTGATTAACTTTTTTATTTAAATTACAGTGCTTTTTAAAGAGCTCTTGCTGCCTTGGCAAAATCTTTAAAATACTGGGGTTTTACATGAACTGTCTTTCTTTTATATATAAGAGAATCAATGAAGTTTTAATTGTATTTTCAACGGTTTAAAATTTCAGTTTAAGTCGTTTGAATGAAATTTTGACGACCGATTTTTTTTTTAAAATGTATGATTCGAAAAGGTGGGAAAAATTGGTTATTTTAGTAGGCTTAAATATCGACATACATGGTTAGTTGAAAATTTAAGAAAGTTACGTGACAATTTTATAGGTGACGATTGACTTTCATTCAGTACTGCTTTGGAGAAATTTTGATAAGTTAAGAAGTCCATGTAAGCGGGGTTCCTATGCTAGATTTGCATAAAAATAAAATGGGCTGAGGTTGATTTTTGAAAATATGCATGTTTTGTTATGAAAATAGATTTGAACTACCTTAGTTATTTGTTCTGCGTTACTCATGAGATTCTGCTTAAGAATAATGTATTTTCTAGCATGACTGGTGTTGATATGAGCTATTTTGCATTTTACTTCTGAACTGTGCAAAAGAGAGCGAATATGAAATTTTGTGCATAAAATTATGTTTTGTGATCTGATTTTGTTCTGTTCTGAAGATGTTCAGTACTCTGATATGATATGATGTGTTTTCTGAAAACCTCTGGCATAATATTCTGTTTCGGTTTCTGTTTTGTTCTGACCTTACCACTAGTGGAAAACTGTGGCCTCTGTTCGGGTTGGTACCAACTTTTTTGTTTCTGGTGCACCCATTTTGGAAACAAAGTGGTTTTCTGCGTGGTCTTTCCTATGTGCACACTCGGGGCTCTGAGAATGAATAAGGGGAAGATTCACATTATGTTTCTGCTCGGTTAGCTACCGGGGTTTGCACAACCCTACCAAGGGGGTTAAACATGATCTTTGTTCTAATATGATAAGATAAGATGAATATGTTCATTTATGCTCTGCCAAAGGAAATTTTGTATAAGAATGTTTTCTAGAAGTTTCGCTCTTATATTTTTGGTAATATGTTAATATGTTATGATTTTGCATTCTGAAAACAAGTATTCTGATTCTGCATTCTGAAAGAAAATATTTTTCAGCATTCTGAATTCTGAAAAATGCTCATGTTTACACACTAGTATATGTTTTCTGCTTACTGAGTTGTTAATAATTCACCCCTTATCTCCAAATATTTTTCAAATAATTTTGATAGTTCAGCTGGAGAACAAGAGTAAGAAGTTTTAGCAAGGTGCGATGATCGTAATGGAATAAGTGTCTGAGGGTACAAGTTTATTGGAGGGTCTTATTTAGTAGGTTTATGCTTTTATGTTATTTGATATTTGAAATCCTAGATATTTCTAATTGTTTATGGAGTTTTTAAATTATCTCATTGAGGTATTTATTTGGTGTCCTGGTGGAGGAACATATATTTTTGGTTTGAATAAATGGATTTGTACTTTTTGGGAATATTGGAGTATTTTGTTGTGTTATTGAAGTTGATATTAAGTATTAAAAGCTAACTCTCCGGACCTTCGGGATCGGGGCGTTACAGAAACTATATGTAGATAATTCTTGTCGTGGAAATCCAGGTTCGTGTGGTGGGGGAGGTGTTATTAGGAACCATTTTGGTCGCTTTGAAGCAGCCGTTTCTACTAAATTTGGGTAAGGGACTAATAATTAGGCTGAACTTAGGGCCCGGTGTGGTTTGTTGCTTTGCAAGGATTTGGGTTTTCGGTTTGTTGAAATTGAATGTGATTCAGAATTACTTATTAATTGGATTATTAATAAGAGATGCATGGTATGGTATTTGTGGGATTTTCGGAAAGAGTTGTTAAAGGCTCTTCAAGGTTTTACTACGGTTTCACTTAAGTCTAGAGAAGGGAATAAGGTGGCAGATTTTTTGGCGAGGCAAGGGGAGGGGGGGATAAATTGTACATATGATGGCTCCGATGAGTTACCTTGCTGAGTGCTTAGTTTACTCCGTTTGAATTTTCTTGGTTTACCTAGTATTCGGTTTTAATGATAGTTCATAGTTATTTTATTTTGTTTTAAGAAATTGGCATGTTTAGCTTTATTTGTTGTGGTTATTTTATTTATTGCTTTATTTGTTTATATTATTGTATAGGTTGGTTATTTTTTTTTATTAAGTTGTTTTTGATGTCTGTGATGGTTTTTTATTGAATATGTGTAAGTCCCAAGTGTTCTATTTGTTACCATGATATTCCTCCGTCATAAGCGAGTGCAATCAATAAAATTGAGGTACTGTCATCTTCTCTAAAAAAAAAAAAAACGCAGCACTCATTATCCTTGTAAACTAATAATTAACTAGTAATAAGCTGTTCCATCCCTTTGTTTGATAGTATTAGTAACCAATAATAACCTATAAGCCTAAGCATCCTCCCCCCTCCCCCTCCCCCTCCCCCTCCCCCCACCCCCACTCTCTCTCTCTCTCTCTCTCTCTACCCCTTTGATGTTTTCTTTTTGTCTGAATTATGTGCTGTACAAGACCATCCAACACTTCAAGAAGACTGCATTACAGAACAAGCAACGGCTTGAGCCCAATGCCTCAACTTGGTCTTAACTTGTTGAGGATCATCCCCTGCAAGCCATGAGAAAATGAAACCATTGAAGAACAAAAATCAGAAGAAGCAAAATTGGGGAAAAATTAAGCTCAGTCAATTGGAGTACTTTTAGTTTTGGGTGATGCTAGTGTTTCATCCAGCTTTGACCGCTAAGCTTGCCCACTGGTACAAATTGCATATTTAATTTTATTTTTAATACTTTTTAAACATCTTTAAATACTTTTAAAAATTAAAAAAATATACTAATATACTAAAAGTCAATTCCTTAACCATTAAACAAAATATATATTATATATATATATATATATATATATATATATATATAAACGGTCAAAATAAGGGGACACACAGGGCATACTATCACTTTCCTTTAGTTTTATATACATAATGAGACGCCGTTTTTAGATTTTAGCTAAAAGAGGGTATAGTAAATAATGTATTCATTGATTAAAAAAATTCTGTAAAATGATCATTAGTGCCAATACGTATATAGACTTCACCTGGACTGCAGATCTTCCATGAATCCGAGTCACTCCTTGGACTCTCGGAAGTCGACGATCTGCAAGCCACCGGTGATGATGGTTCACGGCTCCGTGGCGTTGAGAGTGAACTCATTGACAGTTGTCGATTCACCGCAAAGTAGAGGTCGAGGGCAGGCAAAGTACTGCATAGTTTCTGACCATCTTCCTCGTTGAACCCAAACCCAAGCTCTATGCATCCTTTGAGCTCGTGCAAGTCCTCATCAGTGAGGTCATCATAATCATTAATACCATTCTTTTTTCGCTCTTGTCTAAGAAACTGGCGACGACGTCTTTCCCATTCTTTGTCGCGCGAGGTCTCGCACATGGAAAGTTGCTTCGACAAGCGCTTGTGGCTCTTCCAAGGTGTCGGCGTCAATGGCATGCACCGGAGCTCCCCCTCTTCTGACTCGCACAATGATGGGGACGATGAGGACGATGACATTCTTCGTAACCGTTGCTCAGGCTGCATGTTTCTTCTAATTCGTTTGTTGGTACATACGTAATTAGGTTTAGTGTTGGGTGATGCGCGCTGCTGATTATTTTATTGGTAGGCTATTGCAACATACGACTAGATCGATCAGGATGGAGCCGCCCCGCGCGCTAGCCCGATCACTGTGTGTGAGGGGCGTGTTTCAATTGCGGAAGGGTTGGCTGCCCCGCCCAAAAGTTACCAATAACGTACGTTCAATTCAGATGAAATTGCTTATGCGCGCTTGGGACGTGACCAACCCAACCGGCTCGGCTAGGAGGTGGAGAAGGAGACTTTAATGGGGTTTGGATGGGAGCGGCTGTCACGCCCATCCATTTCTAGCTCTTAAATTTATATCATTCATTTGAAACTGTTTGCAGCGATGCTTACATTAATTTTAGGGGTGATAGTTAATTTTTTTAGGGGATTTGTTCTGTTTGTTTGTAAGGTTTAGCTACAATCCAGTGAGACATTTCTAACAAGAGTAATCCTACGTGTACCGGTTTTCGTGGACTAGTTCATTCCACTAAATTAATATACAATAAAGTTAATTATTAGATAATACTAAGCTGCGAATGGACTGCATGCATGCATGCATGCTACTATCACATGATATCATAAAAAACTGATGTTTATTTATGTTAGAATAATTTTAATGACATGCCATCCTGTAATATGATGTGATATATATATATATATATATATATATATATATATATATATCACGTGTCTATATATATGCTTCGTTCGATAATAGCTAGTAATCAGTCATACAAGAGACATGGTTACAAAAGTGGAGACAACCACATATATAAATGCCATATGTCTCATTTCTTGTATAGTTTGCTTGCCAAACGCTAAACCCGCAACGGTCATGTATCCAGCTTGGATACGAGATTGTTAATTTAGTTTTATGTATAATGTAGTTACATGCATGTTGCATGAACCTCTTTTTTTCTAAATAAAGTACATTTTTGTTGTCCCAAAAAAGAAAATGTTCTTTTTGTTGTATGCCTAGCTAGAGTTCGGGCGATTTGAGTAGCATTAACGTTATGATCAGATCGTAGCAGTTGCCACCTTTAATATTTGTTAGTGCTGAGATGAAGTTATAATGTAAATATCTTGTTTAAGAGAGAGTTCATGCATCCATGGATTCCATGTGCATAATTACCCGTTTAGCTCCCTCGTGCCAAGCAGCATACTATCATGCAAGGTAATGCTTAGGTGATATTGTAGAATCTAGTATCAACTTTGACAATAGGTTTTCCCCTTTCGTCTATCCTTATATCCCAATAAATGGTATTCATGAATTGGTATATATGTCTTCCCTTTATACGCAAAGCGGAGATGAAGTTATGGATTCCAATCTCCATATCATGTGCGCTGCCTTCTGTTTATAGCAGTAAAGGGTGAAGAAGACCAAATGCATTGCTAGGAATTAAGTATGTGATATCCCATATGATAAAAATAATGGTAGGTGGTGTATGAGATCCCATATTACTTGGGAAGGAGAAATTCTTGCTCTTAATAAGGTTTCAATGAGGTTCCAATTGTATAATTGACTACTCTTGTAACACCCAGCTCGTGGAGAAGCCAAACCACCTATAAAACGGCATAGTTTTGATGTGTAAATTTTTCTTTTCTTTTTCCCCCTCCATTTACCTCCCCTACGTTTTCTCAGTTTTACCTCCCCGTGTTTGTCTCCTTCCCATCAGTTTTTATTCTCACCAACTCATCCACATTCACGCCACTTCATTTCAGTTTTCTTTCTATTTCCTCAACTGCCTCTGAATTTGCCGTGCCACACTACCCCCACAAACTCTTTCTTTGCTCCTCTATTTTTCCCTAAGTTCTTACAGCCCCATGTATGCCACTCACTGCCTTCCACCGTAGTGCACCGCGTGAAGCAACACCACCGTCACTCCCTCAAACTGCAACCACCAAAACACACTGCAACAAGCCACCAGCCCCACATCCGTTAAACCATACTCCTCCATCGCGGCACCTAGACAGTTCGAGTGAAAAGTAATCCACCCACCACGAATTTTCCCATCACGGCCAAGGAAGCCCCCACGTCTCACGACGTCCCACCTTCATGGACTTCCCTCCGCCCCTGTCGCACGGAACAACCACAAGCCACTGCAATGTGAGAGGACCCAACTGCTGCAATCCGTTCCTGACGGTAGATCAAGCACACCGTGACTCTCCTTCACACCTCCTCCCCTCTGATCAACCATCTCCCAAGTCCACCTAGCGCACCACCACCCCACCTCACGAAAACCACCACGGTTAACACCACCACGAGCCACCCTTCTCATGGAAAACCCAGCCATTTATTCCCCTGTTTTCCCACACCTGAAACAGAGCCACCCTTTTACAGCCACTACTTAACTCCTTCTCAGTGCCACCAGCCATGGCAAGGTTACACAAAAACAGCCAGCGAAAAACTTTTTGTCACCTCCCTATCCGCTGCACGCCGCTTTGTTCCCCATGGTGAGCTACCTCTCCCTACCTCATGCCGAACTCCCTTCCTCCCGCTCATCTCTCTCTTTGCCTCTCTCACTCTCACTGCCCAACATGGCAGCCTCGCCGCTGCACGCCCTCCTCTGCCCTCCAGCCGCATCACGACAATTCCTCCAGCCCAGCCTGTCGCACCTTGCCCCTCCACGCATATCTCGGTTTTAGTTGTAAGTCCATGACGCGGCACTTCAATTCATTTGTTTTTCATGTTTGCTGACTTAAAGAGTTTTATGTATATATATATATGGGTAATTTTGTAACCTAATAGAATGAGGATTATTACTGTTATGCCCTTTATCACGTTTTCAAATGATAAAGTATTACAGAAGCAATTGTACAGTTGGTTTACTAAATAAATAAAATTACATTATTACTTTTGAGTTACAAGTTACATTATTGTGTTTTAAACTTTTAATATGTGTTAGTAAACTCTAAGTTACCTATATTTACTGAAATTATTTTAATAAGTTAAATTGATTTTAAGTAAGGTTTTCTTTCAAAAGTAAGCGATAATGTTGTAATTTTATTATGATCTAGTTTATTAAATAATTATTGTTGTATAACTTAAAAAGGAATTTTGGTACAATTATGTTATTTAGTATTAAATTTGATAGTTTGATTTTTCAATAGTAAGTTAGTTATAATTTAATACTTTAGTCGGAGATTAAATTTATGATATTTTAGGCATTCGCGGAATTTAGATTTTTAGAAAGATCAGTTACTTAGCGTTTCAATTTTAAGTATTGAAGAATTGTGTTAATTTCGGATATTTATGGGAGTACGTGGCTATTTTATAGGTGACGATTGATTTTCGTTCAATACTGCTGTGGAGAAATTTTGAAAAATTAAAAAGTTCAGGTAAGCGGGGTTTATATACTAATTTTGTATAAAAGAAATGAAATGAAGTTGACTTTGAAAATAAACATTTTCGTTTTTGAAAAGAAATCTGAGAACGACCTCAAATGTTTTTTCTGCAAGCATAAATTCAATATAAGAGAAAGTATTTTTTGTCATGACCGGTGTAGACATGAGCTAATTGTGTGCATTCTGTTTCTTAACTATACAAAAAGAGCTAATATGAAAATCTAAAAGTTTTTGTTATGAATAAATGAAGATATTTTGCTTCTATTTATTTCGAACATGTGAAATGATATGAAATTATTCAGTATTTTGTTTTGATATGATGTGTCATCTGAAAACCTTGGCATGAAGTTATGATTATGTATCTGAATGTGATTTAGTTCCGATGATGTTCTGTTCTGTTTCAGTTAAGGCCAAGCCACGAGTATAATGGTGGTTTATAACCCTATCATGGGGATGAAACATGGTATACGGCCCAACCACGTGTATAATGGTAGTTTATAACCTTACCACGGGGTGAAACATGGTATACGACTCAACTACGGGTATAATGGTGGTTTATAACCCTACAACGGGGGTGAAACATGGTATACGGCCCAACCACGGGTATAATGGTGATTTATAACCGTATCACGAGGGTGAAACATGGTATATGGCCCAGTTACGGGTATAATGGTGGTTTATAATCCTATCACGAGGGTTAAACATGGTATTTGTACCGATGTGATGCTATGAGATGATATGAATATAATGTTTCAGTTTGAATATGCCAAATGATTTTCTTTTTGGGAACAAGTTTGTTTTTCTGAAAATTTTGCTCTGATGTTTTTACCAAGTTTGTTTATGCATTCTGAAAGTAAATATGTTATTTCTGCATTCTGAAAGTAAATTTTTTGTACTGCATACCGAACTTTATAAATGCTCATGTTTACATACTAGTATATGCTCTCTGCTTACTGAGTTGTTGATAACTCACCTCTTATGTCCACAATATTTTTCAGATGATTTTGGATATTTCAGCTGTGGATCAAGATTATGAAGTATTGGGTGAGATGATTTAAGTATATTGGATTAAGCATAGAAAGTTTTTTTTTTTTTATGAGTATTGTCCTTTTTTTATTTATTAAGAAATTGTATTGTGTTATGATGACTTGACATTTTGGAAAATTAGTTATATTGAGGAAATTAGTTTGAATCGAAGTTTTTATATGATATTGAGAATTTGAAGTCTATATTTATATTGTTGAAATGTGAGTTTAAGTGATAGGAAGTAACTCTCCGACCCTTACAAGACCGAAGTGTTACAAATCTTTTAGAGTATAGATCATATACTTTGGGTCTTCTATTGAAACGTTACAAAGTAATATGAATACCAAAGACCAAATGTGTGTACAAATAAAAACGACGTTGCCGGAGTTTTTAGCTCTCTCCTCTCTTCGATCGGACTTTCCATCGCCAGTTGTACTACTGATCTCTCCATGTTTTTCAATAGTCTAAGTTTTATGTCTTGGGGAAAGAATGTTATATATTCTACATAAAGTAAATAATCGGAGGACACAACATTAATGTATCACTTTTAATAAATTAATACGAAAAAAGATATTTGTAATTGAAAATTGTATAATCGTCACATAATCGTTTTGAAAAAAGTAAATAAAACATGAGACCTACGTAAAAAAAATTAAATTTTTAATAGTAAATTTTACTCTTTTTTAAAATATTTATGCAACATTTACACATTTTACGATTGTACGTAAAATTGATCAATTAATATATTTCTCCTTATTTTTTTTCCATTTCTTTCTTTTGCCAGAAAACTTTGCATTTAAAGATTTGGATAAGAAAACATGCCTGCCATGCACGTGTTTTCTCCTGATCTCTTCGCCCAAAAAAGTACTTCGTATTCAAAGATGTGTAATAAGAAAACATGAAGAATTATCACAAACGGCCATCTGCGGACCATGTTCTAAGGAGAGAAATGCTAAACATAGAATGTGATTTACTTGTAATAGAAATTGAAACTTCGCCACCAATCGATTATCTAAGATTCTTATAACCTGTACGTACAAATACGAATCACACTCCCTATCAATGGTTTTCAACTGCCTCTGATCATTGTTTTGGTCAACTCCTAAAATGGAAAACATGACAAATGAGTAAAAGAATGCCTTCCAGAATACAAAAAAAAAAAAAAAAAAAACAAAACATTTCATCGTCCCATCTTCTTGTCTGGTTTGGTCCCTATAATCCAGGTAAGTTTGTAAGTGCTCAGGCTCCATGGCTGATCAGAGATGGGTTTAGTCTAACCCCACCCCACCAGAGATGGGTTTAGTCTAACCCCACTCCACCTTACGTAGAACAAAGAAGAGTCGACAAGTGCGCGGTATTTGTTTCGGGCGTACAGGAACTTCTTTCTTCTTTCTCGATCAGCCAGCCTGGCCTCCCCGGTTTTCCTGTATGCCAGATGACGCGTACTCTGATCCTTCATTATTTCTCCATAGCCATGAGCCCCATTACCCATATTTCTCTATTTATCTTTTGGATATCCTTCATCTTGAATGCCCTCAATGCATGGAGCAACGATTTACAGCCACTGGTTCTGAGCACTGGGTCGGTTAATGGTGGCATAGACATATACGGGCGGAAATGGGGACCAGATGAAAAGTACCTTGATACAAAAGATTCCATCACTACTAAATCCACATACCAAGATCCATCACTTGTCTCTGATATTCCGTACATGACAGGCAGAATTTTCCCTTCCGAGGCCTCGTATAAGTTCCCAGTAAAATCTGATAAGCGTTATTGGCTTAGGCTCCATTTTTATCCTTCCGGCGCCGACACCAACTTTAATCCGGCAGACTCCTATTTCTCAGTGGATGCAAATGGTCTCACACTTTTGAAGAATTTCAGTGTCTCAATTACGTGTGAAGCCCTTTCACAAGCTTACCTTGTTAGAGAATATTCCCTGGCGCCATTGAATTCGGAGACTTTGACAGTCGTCTTTAAGCCTTCTGATCATAAGCATGCTGGGGCTTTTGCTTTTGTCAATGGCATTGAGGTGATTCCAATGCCAGACTTGTTTGACTCAGCAATATTGGTGGGGTCCTCCGACCAGTTGGACATCAAGAGCTTGACTTCACAGACAATGTATAGGTTGAATGTTGGTGGGCAGTATATTCCTCCAACCAATGACTCTGCTCTCACTCGTGATTGGTATGACGACTTGCCTTATGTAACGGGTGCTTCATTGGGAACCACCCATTATGCTAGCAAAAATGTTAAGATCCAGTACCAAGATATGCCTGAATATGTGGCTCCTGCTGAGGTTTACAGCTCATCAAGATCAATGGGCGTAAGTGAGAGTGTCACTCAGGCTTTCAACCTAACGTGGGAATTCCAGGTTGATTCAAATTTCACATATCTTTTGAGGCTACATTTTTGTGACTATCATTATAGCAAACCCAATCAGCTGGTGTTCTCTATCTTCATCAACAATCAAACAGCAGAGCCCACAGCAGATGTGATTGGATGGACTGGGGGAAAAGCAGTGCCAACCTACAAAGATTACGTGACATATGTCAAGGATGGGTCGGGAGATCAAAAGCTTTTGCTGGCAATGCACCCCTCAGACGCTACAAAGCCAGAGTTCTTAGATGCATTACTTAATGGCGTGGAGATATTCAAGTTAAGTGACACGGCTGGAAACTTGGCAGGCTCCAACCCTCAGCCTTCACCTATGCTTATCAAGGCTGAGGAGGAGGCAAAGTCTTTTGAGAAACCAGAAGATAGCAATGTTAAGGTGCTTAGCGGAGCTGCTGGAGGAGCTACAGCCTTTGGCATTGTGGCTGCAATTTGTATCGCTTTCAACCAACGAAGGAAGCGAATCCCAGGAACAGAATCACAAACTTCTAGCTGGCTACCAATCTACGGAAACTCTCACACGACCGGCACCAAATCAAGCATCTCGGGGAAGAGTACGGCTAGCAGTCACCTTTCTGCAGCAGCTCAAAGTCTATGCCGAGACTTCTCATTGATAGAGATAAAACAAGCTACCAAGAGGTTTGATGAGTCTAATGTAATTGGGGTTGGAGGCTTTGGAAAGGTTTACAAGGGAGTTATTGATAAAGGGACCAAAGTGGCAATCAAGAGGTCAAACCCATCTTCTGAACAAGGAGTTAATGAGTTCTTGACAGAAATTGAGATGCTTTCTAAGCTGAGACACAAGCATTTGGTATCTCTGATTGGATTCTGTGAGGAAGATAATGAGATGTGTTTGGTTTATGACTACATGGCACGTGGGACTCTGAGGGAGCATATCATCAAGACCAAACAACCTCTCTCATGGAAGCAAAGGTTGGAGATTTGCATTGGAGCTGCAAGAGGACTTCACTACCTTCACACAGGTGCACGATACACCATCATTCATAGAGATGTCAAAACAACTAACATTCTTTTGGATGAGAATTGGGTTGCCAAGGTTTCAGACTTTGGGCTCTCCAAAACAGGTCCAAATATGAACAATGGCCATGTTAGTACAGTCGTAAAGGGTAGCTTTGGTTATCTGGATCCTGAATATTTCAGGAGGCAACAGTTGACAGAGAAATCCGATATCTACTCATTTGGGGTTGTCCTTTTTGAGGTCTTGTGTGCGAGACCTGCTCTCCATGCTAGTCTTCCAAAGGAACAAGTTAGTCTTGCAGATTGGGCTTTGCACTGCAAACGAAAAGGAACTCTCGAGGATATTATTGATCCTCATATAAAGCAAAAGATCAACCCAGAATGCTTGAAGAAGTTTTCGGATACTGCTGAAAAGTGTTTGGCAGATGATGGATTCGAACGCCCCTCCATGGGTGATGTGTTGTGGAACCTCGAGTTTTCTCTCCAATTGCAGGAAAACAAGGAGGGTTCAAGCCATTCTTCGGAAAAGGAAACTTCTGATGAAATCCTAGGAAATCGTAACTTGGCAATGCATTATAGTAATCTAGGAATTGGAAGTGAGCATGGATCAGTAAGTGACGAATCCACGGAAACCAACGCTATCTTCTCACAGATTGCCAATCCCAAAGGGCGATGAGATGAGACGGATATTCTTGATCATTAATGTTGCGCCACCAAGAAGAAGGCCGGCTTAAATGAAAACAGGACTCGTGGAATCCAAGCAGATGAAGCCAGCTTTTGGCTTTAGATGATTTTGATTTTGTGCTGTGTACTATGTGTTGGCTCAATTTTTTAATGTGTTGCCTTGGGTATTTTTGGAATGTACTACGGGCCCAAGTTTTAGTTTTATTTTTGACGGATATTAAATATATTTTTATTGGACTTACTAATTAGATTGGAATCATTAAATATTCTTGGATTAGGTGAAATCTTTTTATGGTTCAAGAAAAATTAGTGAGACAAGTTAAATTATTTTAGATGTTGGATCGGGAGCCCAAAACTCGGGAAAAAAGCTCATTTAATACTCAAAACCCAAGCCCATGAATCCAAAAACCAGTTCCCATGTCAGGCACGTTCCATGTTTCATGCCATGGACGTCTCTCAAGTATGGTTACCCTCCTTTTAGTTCTCATTTGAGATTTTTCCAATCAACTCTATAAAGAGGGGCGGCTCAATACAAATTGAGGCCTAAGACGAAATTTAAGTGACTCATTCGTAAAAATATAAATAATTTTCAATAAATTAAGATTTTATTTAAAATCTTTAAATGATTTTTTTTTAATTTATATTTAATACAACAACATAAAATGAGGCCTCAATGCAAATTTTGTACCTCAATTTAGTAAGATTTTGAAAACATTATTTAAAATATAAATAATTCATTGTTTTAAATATTAGATTTAGTATTATAAGGCCTTGTACACATTAAAAATATAAAAATTATTTAAAATTTTATTTTATAAAATAGTTTTTATTTTTATTTTTTTAAACATTTTAAAAAAATACCTCATTTTTATTTTTAGATGCCTTAGAGCATTGGCAATGCCAAGTCTAAAGTTTGGCTAGAATGTTAACTTTTGACTATACCATCAACTTTTAGCTAGGTGAGTCCACATTGGACTAGCCATCTTAAAGTGAAAATAATAATATAATATTATATATTCTAATAATTTTTGACAATTGTTTTTTATGTTTTACAAATTCACTTCATAAATAAGTAGAATAAATAAAATATTCTGCCATTAGTATTGAATAAACATTAACAAATAAATATTTATTTGTTAATAAACATTAGTATCCTCAACACAGTCCATAGTCCAAAATATTTAAAATGAATTAGCTGTATTGAGCAATACAATCCACAAATAAATACCAACACATTCCTTTTAGGCACCAACACAGTCCACAGTCCAACAAAATAATGAAGACACAATTTAGTTTAATAAAAGATATTCTCAACAAAATAATATATATACAGTTTGTGCTTCTGCAATTTGTCATGGGTTTGGGTCAATATGGGTTCTGCTCCTAGTTTGTGCCTTTGCAATTTGTAACTCAACAAATAGTTTGCATGACACTGCTTGTGGTCCTGCAGTTTGTAAGCCAACAAATAATTTGTTTACTTACTATTTGCTCCATAAGTCCAACATAAATTTAGGAGGTTGATAGATTTCAACAAATACAATGCCATTGCATAGTATGGGGATGGAAACATGACAATATGTTAGCATGCAAAGAATTACAATGTTATAGATTTGGTCATTGTCTGCCTCTCTCTGTCAATGAAGTATCATTCAAAACTGTCCCAAATATAGTGTGAAGATAATAATTACCACAATTCTAATATTCAAAGCAAACATTTTTAACACAATATGACGAGATACAATCTCAATTATAGCACATAAATGAACCAGATGTGTACCAAATAGATCCATAATCTATATCATACATACCAATATTCTTGGAAAAAATTCAATGAGATTTTACAATGCTTACTAAGTTCAGTTTTTAAAACCAATGTCAACCTATTGCCTAATTTCCTAAACCTTGCATATAAAGAACATATAATTGTGCCTAGTTTCACAAAATGCCATTGTAATTCCTTACAATGAACCAAATGCATAGTATGGGGATAATCACAAATCAAGAAACAAGTGCATAGCAAACAAATGCGTAGCAAAAAACAGAGCTCCAATAGAGTTCCAAGCAAGAAACAAATGCATAGCAAACAAATGCATAGCAAATGCATAGTATGGGGATAATCGCAAATCAATTTGTCAAGAAACTAAGAAAATCTAAACACAAAAAACTAAGATAATTTAAGCAAATCAAAGAGAAAAAATGGAAATGCTTCCTGATAACACACTAAGCATGACCACAGAGAAATACCCAAATCACAAATTAAAATACCGAAATTACAAATCAGTTACACGAAAATACCCAAATTGCGATTTTCAAGTTCAGTTTGTGGAGGAAATGTGCAACCTTTTGGACGACGATTCATTGGCAAGGCAACCTTGCGGTTGAAGAAGACGCAGGAACAGTGGGTGCTTGCGGTTGAATTAGAAGAAGGACTAAAGACAGGGTGTTCGCACGTTTTGGGATGAAGAAAGGAAAAACGAGGGAAATGAGATGAAGAAAGAGAAATGAACAAGGGAAAGTAGCTGAAATAATAAAATATTGATTTCAATAATGAACAGTAACTCGCTATGTTTGGAGAGGAGTCTGATTTTACTTTAGCTGAAGTCTTACGTTTGGATGTTTTACTCCTCTTAACTCATCTTAACTCATCTCAACTTTTCATTAAAACTTGTCCAAATTCCAATACAAAATATAATAAACAATTCAACCTTTTCAAATTCTAAAATAATAATAATATTAAAAAATAATATTCTAACAATATTTTATCATCTCAACTTAACTCAACTCAACTCAGTTCAACATTCAAACGCAGCTCAGACTTTTAGCTGGTCCAATGTAGATGTTTTTTTAACATATAATCAAATTATGGACTTGCATTGGCATTTGGCTAGGCCATTACTAATGTTCTTACATATAGAGTGGGGGCTTAGGCAATGGCCTTGCCATTGAGCCGGCCCTGTTTATAAATACATGTATTTCTCTCCTGCAAAAGAAGTTGCTGCAGCCTAATTTTTCAGTGAATCACCTCCTTCACATAACTGCCATTTTCTTCCACTCAAAAACTACCTTGTGATGGCCCCACTGCCCATCCCTTTGGCATACCGTAAACCCTAGTCCAGCCGTTGCTTCCACAAGGCTGTTACTCCACACCTCGGTCACATAAACACACCCAACCTCCATCACACAGCACAACTTAAACCTCCGCCCAGACCACCCAGCGCTGCCAAGTTCCCTATGGCGAAATCCGCCAGCCCACTGCCCAGCCAACGCGTAACCACATCACCACCTCTGTTTTTACACACTCAAAATAGAGTTTTTATACCCCACCGTGAGCCAAAAACCATTGCACCTCGCCAGCCCCTCCATGTCGTCGCCACCTGCAAGGAAAGCCGGGCACCTCAAGCCACCCCAGACAGTCGCACGCCTCCTCTTTATCTCACGACGAGCTCTCTATTTGTCCCTCTCTCTCTTGCTCATCACTCTCTCTTTCTCTCTCGTGCTCAGTCGCTCAGCTTGACGACATCCTCAGCCGGCTTCCGCCACATCTCTCTGCTCCGTGCCCAACTTCAACTTCGACGCAGTGCTCAGCCGCAATAATCCTTTGGTTTTGGTTTCTTGCTTGGATAGGTACAACTGCAGAACATTGCTAGCTGAAGCTTTTTGTTGCTTCGAATCATTTAGGTCCTCCTTTTTCATAATACACATTCATATGTTTGGTATTTACAAGTCTGCCATTAAAGCCCATGGCCTTAACTCGTGTTGGGCTTATTTTTGGTTAATAATTGGTTTATTTCAAAAGCTTGTTAATGTTTTTAGGTGTTTTGGGCTTAACGTTTAAGCTAGATTTGTTTTTATCATGAGCTTAGTTTTAAATTTAACATGATGAATTTAGAAAGTGATTATATTTTAGAGTTATGAGAATTTTTAGGTTTTTGAGGAATTAAAATAGGTGTTTCAGGTGTAAATACGAGGTGACTGTTCAATTGGAGATTTACTCAAGCTATATGATTTTTTGTTATTAGGTGATGATTGATATTTCTTTAGCACTGTTGTGAGGAAATTCTGAGAAGTTAGGAAGTTCATGTAAGCGGGGTTTTTATACTAGACTTTGCAAAAAAGGAAAAAGACCTGAGGTTGATTTGTAAAAATGTGTATATTATGTTTTGAAAAGAAAATGTGAAAACAACCACAATTATTTGTTTTGCATTATGAATGAAATATGTATGAAAGGGAAAAGTGTTTTTGTCATGACTAGTGTAAACATGAGCAAATTTTTGGCATTGTGGTTCTGAACATTGCAAAAAGAGCAAATATGAAATTTATGAAAACTTGTGCATGTGATGCGAAGATGTTCTGAATTTGTTTTTGAATATGTGAAATGATCTGAATTTGTTTCAATATTTTGTTGTGATATGATGTGGCATCTGAAAACCTTTGGCATGACTTTTTGATTCTGTTTCTGGTCATGATCCGATGTTTCTAATTATGTTTTGCTCTGATAATTGTGATAATAGTGACCTCTGGCCCTATCATCGGTGATAATAGTGACCTCTAGCCTAGACACGGGATATAATAGTGACCTCTGGCCCTGTCACAGGATATAATAGTGACCTCTGGCCCTGCCATGGGATATACTAAGGGTCTCTGTTCTAAGTGCAATCGTTTTAATAACATGGTGATTTATGTTCTGTTTGGCTTTCTCTAGAATGCACAACCCTACCATGGGGGTTAAACATGATCTATGTTCTGATATGATACTCTGATATGATATGATAAAAAGAAGATTTTCAATTATGTTATGCCAAAAGATTTTGAATATGAACAATTGATTTTTGATTATGAAAAGATTGAAAAGTTGCTCTGATTTTCTGATAACACATTTTGAGATGTGTATATGATAATGAAATGTTTTGTTTTTGCATACCGAATTTTCTGAAAATGCTCATGTTTACATACTAGTATATGTTCTTTGTTTACTGAGTTGTTGATAACACACCTCTTATCTCCAAACATTTTTCAGATAATCTTGATGATTCTGTTGCAAAGCAAGAGTAGTTAGTGTTAGAGAGGTTTGATGTTTGTAGAGGAATAAGTATCCGAGTGTACAAGTACTTATTTGAGAGTCATAGTTAGTAAATTGATTATGTTTGGTTATTTTGATATGATGAGTTAATGATATTTTTTAGTCTTTGGGGAGTTTTTAATTTATTTATTGAAAACTTCTTTGTTTTCCATATGAAGGAGCATGGATATTCGGGTTGAACTAATGAATTAATATTTTATGGAGTTTTTATGGATTTTATAGTTGTGATATTGGAGTTGATATTAAGTAATAAGAGCTAACTCTTCGGACCTTTGGGATTGGAGTTGATATCAAGTCTGCCTCGGCCGTGTATATGTATGAGTTTATAAGTATGCACCATTTAGTACTCTTTCTTCTCATGTGATCATGTGTAGGGGTGCTACCCGCATGGTGTGGGGTAGGGTGGACTCGCACCCCGCACCCCGCCCCCTCCCATGTGGGTGGAAGGGTTTGCAACCTTGCACCCCGCCCCTAGGAGGCGGCAGCGGGGACCCCTGCCCCGGTGCTAGGGGCGAGTTAGACACCTCATCTGCACCACACCCAGTCCAATGCTACCAATGGCCCATTGGGCCTAAAAACTATTTATGGGTCCAAAATATTTTATTTATAACAAATTGTTTATAAATATATACAATTTATTTATATAAATATTTATAAATATATAAATATTTTTATATGTATATACTTCCTAGCAGCAAGGCAAGGGGCGAGGTGGGGCCCCTTTAGGGTCAGCTTGCTCCCCGCCCCTGCATGGGTGGGCGGGGTTTCCCACCTACTCATGCAAGAGCGGGGCAGAGGGGGCGGGGTAGCGGGGTGCGGGCTCCTGCTGCCCACCCCTAATCGTGTGTATGTATATGCTTCTGTAAAAAAAAAAGACAACAATTTTTTTAGTTTCTTTCTATTTTCATAGCCTACATGGTAGAGGTAATAACTATACAAAAAAGTGTTGTACGCAATGTTTCAAATTCTGTTTCGATGATCATTCCGATTTAAGTACTAAACGAAATATTTCGGTATCTGTGCATTTTGGTGTACCGTTTCGGGAATAACTATATATTATAAATAAATATTGTATTTATATATGAAGTAACAACTAATAGAATAAATGCATATATATGTAAGTGTGTATCATGTATATGTGTATGAATATGGAAGAATTGAATACATAATGTTGGATTGAGCAAATGCATTAATATTTTATTTAGTATTCTGGTCATAACTTTGGATATAGATATCAGAATCACGCATATGACCCCAATTCGGAAAGCTCTCTTCGACACACACATCATGATCATCACGCTATGCTTGATGGTCCCTATTTTGACCACAAGATCAGCTATTTTTCCCTCCAAATCGTCATTCTAAATTATTGTTTCTATTTTAATTAGTTATTTTTCTTTTATGATAATGTTTATTTTTAGGAATGATTTCATTCCGGATTTTTTTGACTAGATTTTAGCGAGATAGTTATCTTATTCCGTATTTTATTATTTGTCCATAATTGGAATTTTGGTTCATTTTTCTTAGCTATTTAGCACGCTTTGTGGGCTTCAGAAGAGAGATTCAATTTTTTAGAAACAAACCCACCCTCATTTTAGAGTTTTCTCTCTATTTGCATTTTTGTCAATCTCAACCTTTAGCTTTCATTATTTAGCTAGCCGTAAATAGTGAAAGGCATGATGACATTACCTACATAACTTAGAAAGCGTGTGTGCATGATAATGAAGGGCGTGATCATATTACTAACCTCAAGTCTTTATGCGAATAAACACCTTATGCAATTTAATCACAAGCTCGTCAATAGGCAGCTATAGATATAAGAGTGTCATTTAATTAAATCTACTCAAGCACATAATCAAATCAAATCTGAAACTTTACCTAATGAGGCTACCATGACCTTCTAATTATGCACTTAATTAACATAATTATGTCCTGATCACTTAGCTATAAGGACACTTTAGCTTAAACCTAACTTAAGAGGATCCTAACCAAATACCTATTGAGTCCTCACTCTTTGTCAACTTGGTCCATCAACTTCCAACCATATACAATGCATGCCAATACACTCTAAGAAGCATCAAACATAGTTTTGTTCCAATTAGTTACCTAATCATGTGACCATGCTGCATGCATGCAAATATATAATCCTTAATCATTTGAGTTCAAATGGCTATAACCCCAATGCATAAATCCTTATATGTTTATATATAAAGCTATTCTCATAGCTAGCTAGCTTTCTTGTGACCAGCCCACAACTTGATAATTTATACGTATGCTATACGCCAACCTGAAATCACACCCATTACGTGAAAAATTGTCCTTGCACGTCAATTAATGCCTTTGTTTGTGTATTATATGCATGGAACCTCTAGCTTACATTAATCAACTGATAAAATAAATCATCAAACATGTATGTATCCCTTACTCAACAAATGCATTTTAATGCAATAAAAAACTGATTTTTTAACATGCATTCAATTGTATCCTTTAGATGCAACTCTTTAAATCTATATAAGGTACTGCTTTTTAAGCCCTCCTCGATCGTTAGGGTAAGAAGTAGTAGTACTAGCAAAATGACACATAAAATTTGTTTCATATTCTACTATAATCTACCTCTTAATTTAAACCTAACTGAATTTTTTAAAGCGGCCTTACCACTCAATCACCTAGTGAGATTGCATAAATTGAAGATCACCTAGCTAGCTAGCTAGCTTTATGACGTTGGTCATGATTTCCTTTGCTAGGAATAGGGCCTAGACCATATATATTATTAGAAAAAATCTATTCTAATAAGTAGCATGCATTGCCCCATCTATGATAACAAGATAGTTGTTGCATGGGGATTTCTACGTACCCGGCCTTCTTTTATATTTGTCTTTTCTAAATTAATAAACTAATTGCCAAAATAAAAGTGAAGATTATTGTTTATGTCTACGTGGTTTGCATATTTTTACTTTGACTTTAAACAATGCTTCTTCTAATGATCTTTTAGTGGAGATGTTAAGAACTCAATTGAATATTAAGAAAGTCCTTGTTTGTGGCGTTCTTTCATCTTTATTGTTGTGCTCATATCCTCAATTAAGTCATTTACTTGATGGGTTAAACGAGATTGATTGTATTATCCAAAAAGTTCGTGAAAGTATCAAATATGTCAAATAATCACAAACAAGGAAACAAAAGTTTTTAGATTAAATCAATCAAATGGTTTTAAATAGAAAGAAATGATTGAGAAGGGATGTACCTACCTATTCGATGGAATTGTACTTTTCTTTTGCTTGAAAGTGCTCTTTTCAATCGTTGTGCTTTTTGCCATTTGGAGTTGAGTACTAATTTAATTTTCAAGCATTGTCTATCTACATTTGAGTGGGATAAGGTGGAAAAAACTAGCACTTTCTTGACTGTTTTTTATGATGTCACTTGTGACTTTTATGGATTCAAATACACTACAACCAGCTTATACTTTCTAGCATTTTTTATAATTTATTTTGACATTGAAGGAGCAGTTTGAGAGTGAAGATGAATACATGAGAAAAATATTTTATCAAATGCTTACTAAGTTTGAGAAATATTGGTCATAGTTCAATATCATGTTGGCTACAACAATCATATTAGAGCCTCGATACAAGCTTCAACTTGTTGAATTTTCTTATAATAAGCTTCATGGAAAAAATTCCCAAGAGTATTTGCATGTTCATGCAATAGTGGCATATTTTTTCATGGAATATACTTCTGGTGCTCCTACATGTTCAGCCACAACTTTCAAAAGAAACATTTGTAGAGATCATGTACAGAAAACTCAAATAAGATCTTTTAGTAGAGAGACTAGATAAGTAATGAAGCTAAAATAATATTTTTTTTTTAATGACTTGTATGATATTGTTGTTGTTGTTGGTTTTTTTTTTTAATCATGCTATAGTGAAACTTTCTTCTTCTTTTTTTCTATTATTTTTTGTGTAGGAGTTTGATTCGTTTCAAACTAATGATCTTGCTACTCACATACAAAAAACTCAATTGGAGCTCTATTTGGATGAACTTAGGATAGATAGAAATTGAGAACATGATATTCTTGCATTTTGGAAAGTGAATGAATTTTGTTATCTCGATCTTGCTTCCATGGCTCGTGACATTTTGAGCATTATCGTTTCTACAATTGCATCCGAATCCACATTAGTGTTGGTGGACGTATATTGATCGGTTTGGGAGTGCATTGAAGTCAAATATTGTTGAAATGCTAGTTTGTACAAGAGAATGATTGTATGATGAGCAAGTAACGTTATCGTAGTGCTTACAATATAATAATTTTATTTGACATGAAACTTTGTTAATGCTATATTTTTTAATAGAAACACAATAAATAAAATTGGACAAGTTAACTGAAATTGTTATGAGATTCAATATCAACAAAAGTAAGGAGAACACTCCATTTCCATCTTTAATTACTATAAATGTTTAAGCTTATCTTTGCTATCGTAACATTGATATTATTACAATATGGCTATGTTTGTTATTATTGGGTTGTGAAAATGGTATTCTTTTAATATGCTTATGTTTGTTATCGTTAAGATTATGATTCGTAATATTGGACTTACTTCCAACTCACAATATGCTTATGTTCGTTATTGTTTAAATTGTGACATTGGTTTTATTATAGCTTAATCTCTCAAAAAAATTTATTTTGTTGGTAGATAATTTTTTTAATTGTTTGAGATAGTGTGGTGACTAAAATTAATATATTTTAATTTTCATATAAAATTATGTTAATTAGATCAAACAAATATGCGGGTGAGTTTAGCTTATTTACATATAACAGGTTGAAACTAGTTGTGTCATGTTAATTAATTATTAAACGGGTTATGCAGGTCGTGTTGTGTCACTTGATATTTATATGGGCCGTGTTAGGATTTTAGGATCTGATCCGTTTAATTAGAAAAGTTGTATTCCGATTGACCTATATAGTTTAATATTCATAACTTGACATGAGACGAATGTGACCTGTAAAAATATAACCACCCCTAATTTTGTAATAAATCAACATTTATATAAATAAGAAAAGATGAGTGAGTTTCAAAACTCAGTAAGTAAAACTAAAACGTCCAATGCCAACAATTTGATTAAGTGAGCAAATTATTACAAATAGAAATTCAGTAGCTTTCTCATGAACATATATCAATGAGCAATTAACAATGAGATGATAATGAGCATGTACAAATGAGTTATGACCCATAATGATTATAACATTTATTAATATGTTTATCTTTATCCAACAATATCCCATGCTTTTCTATTTGCTAATATAGTTAACTGCTTACGATATCTTATAACCTGCTTACTTGATTTTTCCCTCCCCCAAAGTGGGTTGTGCAGTCTAGAGTCTATACTAACCCTTATGATTTACAGCTGCCCACGCAGAGGACTCATTGGCGTCTTGCCACAGGGTATGCATCTCCCAAGAATCACACCCGCACATTAGATACTTGCATTGTCCACAAATAGATGATTTGGTACTGTAACACCCAAGACTAGGCCTAGGCCCACAAAAAAAAGGCTTAGTCCATGAGGAAGGACGATGTCGTTTTGGTTTTTTTTTTTTTTTTCCTCTCATTTTCCCTCTTCTTTTTCTGTTCTCCCCCGACGGTTTCACGAGTAATTCTACATACAACCGTGAAGTGCGTAACCGCCGCGTAATCGCTTTGAAAAAGAGTGGGGTCCACTATTAAAAAATTAATTTTTTTCATGTGGGTCCTATGTTTTATTCATTTTTTTCAAAGCGATTACGCGGCGGTTACGCAATTCACGGTTGTAAGTATATTTTCTCCGGTTTCACCTTCCCATTCACTTTCCCTCTTCTCTCACACTCTGTTCCTCTCTGTCCCTCTTCTCCTCAATGGTTTTCCTTTGTGCCATAAGCATCCATCTCTTATTTCTAGGGTTTCGATATGCCGACCAGCTTCTTCACCGGAATAGTATTGAATGACGGCAAGCTCTCTCTCTCTCTCTCTCTCTCTCTCTCTCTCTCTCTCTCTCTCTCTCTCTCTCTCTCTCTCTCTCTCGTTCACAAAACACCCACTTCGATATCTCACTCACAATTTTCTCACAGATCATTCCTCCCCGTCGTGCATTGTCGTTGTCGTCTGCTGCCTTTGTCACGCAGGTAAGCCTTCGTACGCCACTCCATATCTCTGTCCAGCCTTCTCTCTTTCACTCACTTCCTCCCTCTCTTTGTTTTCTTCCTTTCATTTATGGCAGCCCATCACCGTCGCTGCCCAAGACCGTTTTGGGCATCTCTGTCCCTCGATTGTTTTCTACCTTACATTGTTCTCACTCTCTCAAAATCTCAGATTTTCCCATTTGTGAGTGCCGAACCAGTGGAGGTCGTGGCATTACATAGCTCCTATTTGAAGTGCAGCCAAGGTAATGCATCTAAATGGTTTCTCGATTTTAGTCCCACTGCAGTGTGTTAACCATTATAAGAAATTATTTTGACGTTGTTGCTTTATATCACACAACGTCTCCAACTCCTTAGACAATGTCATTTTGCTCTCTAAATTCCATTGGCCACCACACAAGATCGTGGCCCAAGATTAGGAAGAATATTAAGAGTATTAGGCGAATTTTTGCATCGTTATGTTTGATATGAATGATTGGTGGTTGCTGGAGTTTTAATGAATTATGTTAGAATGATAGAATCTATAAGCTGTGTTGTTTCTTATTGGGTTGCTGTCTGACAAGTCGAAAGTTGTTAGTTTGTGGTGTTGTGGGCGGAGGAGACTCGATGTATGCAGTTGTGTGGCAGTTCGGTTTGTTATGTTGTTGTTTAGGTTGTGTGTGACGTGGGGAGTTGCTGATGTAGTATTGTGGGCTGGTTATGATTGCTTGATAGGTTAGTTTGTGAAATGTTTGTTGATTGTTTGATATGTTGGTTTGTAGGTTGTTTATGGACTTAACTGGTTATGGGCTCGTACTATTCTATCGCTATGATGGTGAAATTTCCGTTAGTTAGGTTTATGTGCTAGTGTAGGTTATTAACGTATGAGTAAATATTTTTTTGATTTAGGTTATTGTGACATGGCTAGAATACGGTCCCAAAACATAGAGAATACACTACAAGATTCAGGTAAGAGATGCTCCTATGTTAAGTTTTAGCATAAAAAGAATGGGCTGAGGTTGATTTTATGAAAACATGCTTTTTTTTTGTTATAAAAAACTTGAAAACAACCTTTGTCATTTTATCTGCATTACCCATGGTATCCATAAAATAAGAGATTTTTTTTTTTTTATCATGACTGATGTAGACATGAAAAATTTTTTGCATTATGTTTTCAGTTATATAAAAAGAGCGATTATGAAAATCTGAAATTTTGTACATGATTATATAAATATTATTTGTTTCTATTCAGTATTATGTTATTATATGATGTTGCATATGAAAACCTCTGGCATGACTATCTGTTTTTGCTTCCTTCACGACCTTACTACGGGTGTAAAACTATGGTCTCTGCTATAATGATGGTACCAATATCTTTGTTACAAAATGGTTTTCTACGTGGTCTTTCTTGTGTGTACACTCGGGGCTCTGAAAATAATAAGGGAGAAGATTTCACATTCTGTTTCTCCTCGGTTGGCGGCCAAGATTTGCATAACCCTACCAAATAGGGTTAAACATGGAATATGTTCTGTTTTGATGTTGTTCAGTTATGTTTATGCCTAACTGAACTACCTATATAAAAAAAAAAAGGCTTATGCCTAACCGAACTCCTCACCTTAACAACTTCAAACTTTTAACCCCATGAATTCCACCACAAGCATCTCAAACTTGTGGGAACTCCTAGCTTTATATTGGCAGGTAAACTCAAAGCTTTGAAGGCTAATTTAAAGAAGTGGAACACAGAAGTCTTTGGGCATGTAGATTTGCAGAAAGTCTTTTTGGGAGGAGCTGTAAGCCTTGGAGGTTGGGGAGGAAAATGAGGAGTTTTTGTCAAGAAAGAAAGAAGTGGTGTCAGAGCTTGAGAAGGTACTATTGATGGAAGAAATATCATAGAGGCAAAAATCAAGGGTTCTTTGGTTAAAAGAGGGGGATAAATGCACTAAGTTCTTTCATAAAATAGCTAATTCTCATCGGTGTAATAATGCTATTGAGTTGCTCAATTATGAAAATAGTGTGCTTTCTTCTCCTGATGAGATACCAGATCACAGTGTGCAGTTTTATAGTGCTCTTCTAATCGAGACAGCAGCTTGGAGACCCAAGATTGATGGCTTGAATTTTGATTCTTTGGATTCTTATACAACAAGCTAGTTGGAGAGGCTGTTTGAAGAGATTGAGGTGTATTAGGTGGTATGTGGGATGAGTAAAGACAAAGCTTCTGGCCCGGATGGGTTTTCTATGGCTTTCTTTCAAGTGTGTTGGTTATTGTAAAAGAAGATGTGGTGCAAGTTTTCAAAGAATTTTATGTTTTTCAAAAGTTTGAGAAGTCTTTAATTGCCACTTTTATTGCCCTTATACTTAAGATAGCCGGTGCTTCTGAATTGAAGGATTTCTGTCCCATCAGTTTGGTAAGTGGGATTTATAAGATAATTTCTAAGGTGTTAGCTAATCGAATGACTAAGGTTTAGCTAATCTAAGTCCCAAAATGATTTTGTTCGAGGTCACCAAATCCTTGATTTAGTGTTGATCATGAATGAATATTTAGATAGTCTAATGCAGGAAGGTGTTCCAGGAGTTCTTTGCAAGCTAGACATGGAAAAGGCGTACAATCATATGAATTGGGATTTTCTTTTCTACATGCTCAGAAGAAGTGGTTTTAGAGATAGGTGGTGTGGTTGGATTAAACATAGCATCTCGACTGCTTGGTTTTTGGTGTTAGTTAATGGGTAGTCTTGTGGTTTCTTTCAGAGTTCAAGAGGCTTGAGACAGAGGGGATCCATAATCTCCTTTTTTATTTGTTATCGTTATGAAGGGTTTGAGCCATACAGTGGAGGCTACGGTAGGATGGGGTTTTCTATCCGATTTTTCGGTGGGAAATGCAAATAATGGTTTTATTTCAATTTCCCATTTAGTCTTTGCTGATGATACTCTTATATTTTGTGATGCTAATGGTAATCAGATTTAAGTTTTGAGGGTTGTATTATTATGTTTTGAAGCTGTCTCGGGTCTTAAGGTGAATTTGGGTAAGTCAAAGATGGTTCCGGTGGGGGATGTGCATAACATTAACAGCTTGGCGAAACTTTTGGGGTGTTGAGTTGCTTCTCTTCCTATGAAATATCTGGGTCTCCCATTGGGGACGTCGTTCAAGGCTAAGAATATTTGGGATGGGGTGGTAGAGAAGATTAAGAAAAGATTGGCGGGTTTGAAGTGGCCATACTTATCAAAAGGGGCTCGAATTACTCTTATCAAAAGTACCATTTCTAATATTCCCACTTAATTTCTTTCATTATTCCTATTACCGGTATGTGGGGGAAATCACATTGAGAACTTATTTAGAGCATTTTTGTGGGGTGGTATGGGAGAGGAAAATAAGTTCCATCTAGTGAGTTGGAATAGAGTTTGTTGTCCTATTGTGAATGGAGATTTGGGGGTTTGTAATTTGAGTAGTTTTACTAAGGCGTTGTTGGGAAAGTGGTTGTGGAGGTATTAAAGGGAAGAGGAATCGATGTGGAGGGAGGTTATTGATCAAAAGTATGGGAGTGAGTGGGGGGGGGGGGGGGGCTGGTGTTCTAGGGAGAGTAGGGGGACTTATGGTGTGAGTTTTTGAAAATTTATTAGAAAGGGGTGGGATAATTTTGTGAAACAAGTTAAGTTCGAGGATGGCGATGGTTCAAAAATTCACTTCTGGTTTGATGATTGGTGTGGTGAGTGTGCTCTTTTTAGAGCTTTTCTGGCAATTTTTAGAGTGGCTATTAATCAGTAGGCTTCCGTCTCAGATTTGTTGATCCGATATAATGGAGTTGTGCATTGGGATGTTAGTTTTATTAGAGCTGTCCATGATTGGGAACTTGAAGAGGTTGCAGATTTTGTTAGCTTGTTGTATTCTCTAGATATTGGAAGAAATGAGAGAAATCAAATGGCATGGAAGCATATAGCGTGCAAAAAGTTTTCTATTAGATCATATTATAAGATGTTGACTGTTCAACATCACTTTTCTTTTCCATGGAAGAGTATTTGGAGGGCTCATGTGCCATCAAATGTAGCATTTTTTATTTGGACAACATCTCTTGGGAAGCTTCAGACAATTGATAATTTGAGAAAGCATGGCATGATTGTTATGGAGTGGTGCTTCATGTGTAAGAAATATGGTGAATCGGTGGATCATTTACTCTTACATTGTGAGGTGGCTAAGGTGTTATGGGATGGTGTGTTCAGTAGAGTAGGGTTGGTTTGGGTAATGCCTAAAATAGTGGTGGATCTACTTGCGTGTTGGAATAGGCTTCATAGTTGTTCTCAAGTGGCAGTTGCGTGGAAGATGATTCCTTTGTGCATTATGTGGTGTATTTGGATAGAAAGGAATGAGCAGTGTTTTAATAACAAGGAGCATGCCGCAGAGGAAATCTGGAAATTTTTTATGTTTACCTTGCTTCAATGGGTTTCAGCTATTTTACTTAATGGAGAGATTGTTCATGAGTTTTTGTTTTCATTTCCTAATATTAGAATGTAATTAGGTATATCTTTTGTATACTAGCTGTATATTTGGGTTTTGCCTATTGCATTCGATGAATAAAATTTTATTACTTATAAAAAAAATGTTTATGCCAAATGATTTTGTTTGTTTTATTGTTTTCTGAAGTTCACATAGATAATTTGATAATCTGTTTTGTTCTGCATTTTGTACTGGCTCATGTTTACATACTGTAATATATTTACTGCTTACTGAATTGTTGATAACTCATCCAATTACATTCAACATTTTCAAATGATTTTGATGGTTCAGCCGAGAATCAGGAATAGGAAGCATGGGCGGAATTAGCTGAGAATAATAGATTTAGTACCTAAGGGTACCGTGATTATTGGATGATTTTATTCAGTAGATTGGATTTTATCCTATATATTGGTTTTATAGGGATGTTGATATTTTATTGAGACTTAGTGGATTTGTTGATTTATTTCGTTGAAACCTTGTCGATTTAGTAGACTTTGTAAAGTCTCTAGTATTTTGGAGCTTTGTCGAGTTGTTAGACCTTGTGAAGTTCTTTAAAATTTTTGTGTACAAGGATTTCATTGATGTTAGCTTGTGGAAGTATGTATATTTTTATTAAATGAGCTTTGGCGAATTGTAGAGTTATTTTCTTTATGATCCATAGAGTATACATATTATATTGTTGGGAGATGATTTAGTTAACAAGAATTAACTTTCTGGATCTCCGGGTTCGGGATGTTACAGGTATCGATCTTAGGATTGAAACATCTTAATCATAAAAATTTACCAACACTGTTAATTCTTCTATCAACTTGTTATATGGGCATGTTTAAAGAAATGTCATATGTGCGAGTATGCGCAGCTTTTATGAATGATAAAAAGGAAAACAAGTTTGTCAATTTAATCGTTTTCAAATAATCAATTAAATATAAAAAAAATCCATAAAAAATTAAATTAGCATAAGAAAAATAGTAAGAATTTATATATGATGCCAAATAATAAAAAAGAAATAAATGGTCAGCGAAAATAATAAAAAAAATAGTTAGGTTAGTCAAAATTAACAAAACAAAATAAAAGATAGTTGGTTAGTTAATTTAACAAAATAATAAAATAATAATCAGCTAGTTAGTCAAAATTAACAAGGGCCAAGATCATTTAGATCAATTGACAACATCTTGGTTTCTTATTAAGAGAACCAAGGATCGAATCCCCCTCTCCCATGTATAAAAAATATATATATATATATTAAAAAATATATTTCAACAATACTTTATTCAACTTTTTAACTTTAATCTCAACTTATCTCATCTCATCTCTGAAAACAAACTTAAATAAAGAAAAAGATAACAGTTACATTGTTAGTCAATTTTAGCAAAATAAGTAAAATAACAGTTAAAGTTAGTCAATGTTAGCAATAGGCCTGCAACCCAACTAACAAAACCGGGTTTGGGTCGGACCGACTCAGACCATTAGGTCGGGCTGGGTTTTCCTTTTTTTTTTTCTTTATTCTTATTTTTTTTTTGGGGTCTTCCACCCACCGCTACATTCCACAATTCCTTATATATATACTTTGATGTTTTCAACATAATATAGGTTAATTCAAATTGATAGACTCGAATAATTCAAATTGATTAGAGAATGAAGTAAGACAGCCACCTATCAGCCATTTCAAGACATTGATCATGAGGCTTGTATTCTGGAGCTGTGTGACCCCCTCCCTGCACCAAAGTATACAAATGGGTTATTTTCTTCTTAATTCTACGTGTACACTCTGCTTTGTGCAAGCATTATTTGCAAAATGAATCTCACCTTCACTGTTGCAAAGTTCAAGCCATCTCCAGTATATTTTCCGTACTTCTCAGTGAATCTGTCGAGAAAAGTGAGCAAATGAGTGTTCTCTTTTGTATTGCAAATAAATAGAGAAAAATAAGATATTAGAAACCAACCCTGCAATTTGTCCATCCACAGACCATGGCCTCCTATCATCAACCAAAGTCGTATTTTTTACTTTTTTTACTTCGTGATTAAGGAAGTGTTTTTTAATGATGATATGATTTTTAAAAAAAATATATATTTAAAAGTAAAAAAAAAAAAAAAAAAAAAAAAAAACACATAAAATACAGTACTAGTGGGAGCTCCCACTTAAAAAATCTTGATACAAAGGATTCTTTATTTTATTTATTTTTCCCTCCAAAACGAAAACTATAAAGGATGAAGAAAATCTAACGGTCGAGTACTCATGTTTGATCTTCAAAAAGATAGCAGGGTCGTCCAGACTAAAAAGATGAATTCCCTTTGAAATCTCAAATAACAGTAAGTGAAGAAATAGAAACCAAGGTACTGAATTTTACAATCAATCCTTATAATTCAAACAAAACAAAGCTCAAACAGAATCAATCCTACATATTTTACGAAATTTACAACCAAACGCAATCGCAAAAGAATAGAGAACGTTATCTACTAAACAAATATCAGAGCTAAAAAAAACACACAAACCTATGTATGTATGAAATATGTGAAACAGCTTAAGCCCACAACCTGGATCAGATATTAGCCCAGAGAGATGTGAAGGCAGACAACTTTTACCTTTGTGTACAGAGAGAGAGAGAGCCAAGCTAAGCTAAGCAGGAATCTCGAGTATTTTTATTTATGCAAGGTGGAGAAGCAACAGAGGGGAGAAGCAATGGAAGGGCAACGACGAATGGAGATGATGAACGGCGACGACGAACGGAGAGTTGGCTAGGGTTTGAGGAGAAGAGCTCAAGTCAAAACATTTTTCTCGGGCGATCGGTTTTGACTGAGATTAGGGTGTAATAAACCGGACTTGACCCAATGAACACGACTTTCGTCGGGTGGGCCATGTCGGATCTTTCGGACGGATCAGACCTAGGGCCTTTTATGCACAGGCTTAATTAGCAAAATAAAATAAAAACAACAGTTAGATAGCTAATTGCAGTTAACAAAGTTAAAGTAACAAATAAATGATTAGTCACATATAAAAATAACAGTTAATCAACCATCATCCCCATCCTCAACCATCACTGTTACCTTTGGATCCTTTGGAACCCTATGAAATCAATTAACTTATCCAAAAAATATAGAATCTATCTTGAAATGATCTTCCAAACCACATAACCCAAAATAACAGCTCACAACACCATTACCTTCCTAGGCAAACTCATCTATACAAAAACACATAACAAAGTAATCCTAAATGTGAAACTTATATCAATCTAGAAATCTTCTCAACCTTTCACAATTGAATACATTGAATCAAATACTTTCTTCCTCACTTTCTCAAACATAGATAGTAAAATCAAATACTCCAACAAAGCCCTTGGAATATTTAGAGGAATCTCATGGTTCTGGACCCCAGCCTTAGCCCTTGGTGAAATGAAGTTTGACTCTTGCCCATTCTGGATCTATGTCCATGGTCTCCCCAAAGAAGGCATTTACTGAGGAAATGGTCTTCTAATAGGACAAAATCTTGGCAATATCATTTAGGGGCACAAGACAAAACACAAAATTCTCATATCATTTCATCTCATCTCTACACATTTTTCAAATCTCCATACAAAATATAATAAACAATTCAACTTTTTCAAATCCCAATATACTTTTTTCAAATCCCAAAACAATAATAATATTAAAACATAATATTTTAAACTTCAAAACAAAACACAAAATTCTCATTTCACCCCTCAAACCTTCCCTTAGAGTTGAAACTCTCATCCATCAAGTACTCCTTAAACCAGGCTTCTACCTTTCTAGGAACAACAAATCTCCGATTTGGGTCAGTTTCTGTTATGAACACCTTGGTGACTTCTGCTACTCATGTGGCTACATAGCTCACGCTTCCACACCTCCAAGAAAAAAGTCTCTTTGGCCCTTGGTCGCGTGCAAAGAGCAAATTTCAACCCCCCAAATCAACCTCCCACCTCAGACTTAACATATGCCGCCCTCCATTACCCCAAAAACAGTTCCCTAGTCTAGCAAACCGAAACTCACACCCCATCCAACATACCTCCATCGCAAAACCTCATCTTCACACAACGCTATCAAATCTCCTTCGCTACTTACCACACAAGCATTCTCTAACTCAACCATCTAACTATTTTCCTCCACATCATACAAAAAACAAATTAACACTGTTTTACCCCCTCTCTCTTCATTAACTAATCTGACAAGCCCCCTAAGAAAGTATCTTACCAAAGCCAAATAAATCCTCCCACGTCCTTTCAGACAAGACCAACATTAAATGAAGATCGACATATCCTCCCCATGGCAATCCACCAACTCCATTATCGCAACACAATTACTCCTTCAATCACAGCCATCTCTACCCCTAGTTCATGCAACATCTCAAATAACTGCAACTGAACTCTATGCTCATACACTGCCAACTTGCTGCACAATGTTAGTCCAATCATAAAAATTCCCCCACTAATTCCATTTGAACCATTTCTTATTAAAACCCTAGCCATCGACCCTTCCGCCTTCCCCTCTCTCTCTCTCTCTCGCCGCTGGCCTTTCTACTCATGCTTTTCCCGCTACCGCATCTCTGAATGTAGCAAAAAAATGTCTAAGTTCATGTTTCTATGTGGGTTGTTGGCTTCATGGGTTGCTTAGGGGATAGAGGAATGCTTAGAACTCCTTTGTCATGATGAATTCTTCATGGATCTAAATCAATGGAGTTTTTATCATTCAACACCATATTAACGCAAGGGGCAATTTTTTGCAACTCTCAAAATTATGTAATGGAAGGAGGAAATACTTTTTGGTGATACCTGAAGGCACAAATGGCAGCATATGGAAATATTTTGAGCATTCCATTCGTAGCGTCATTGGGTCCAAAGCCCCTACTCTGGAGCATGCAAAAAGAGGGGAGTTTTTTTTATGAAAAGACAGTGGGAAGGCTTGCATACTTCATGACTGCAAATATCATTTCTCTTTGAAAAAATATTTTCGTGTGATGTTAGATATTGTAGAACCATATAGGTCATTTGAAATACAAATTGATGTAATACTAACTTGTTGTATTATTCACAATCATATTGTGTATATATATATATATATATATATATATATATATGAGAGATTCAATTTTGAAAGAGACTGATTTTGAACCACAATCAGCTTATAATAATGCACATTATTTAGTCCAACAAACACTCTAACTGTATACTTGCAAAAAACTTACATATCCACGTGGCTTCCTTATCTATACACCACTTTCAATAAATAAAAATAATTTTTTTTTTTAAAAAAACAAGTTTTGATTGGTTGTAAGAAGATTGTTAGTATCATTACAATGAGGTTTATAAGAAAAAAAAACATATTTTAGTTGAATTATGAATTTATCTACACATTTTTAATACGGCAATAGGCCGGTAAGGCCGTAAGGGCAGGCAAGCAAGGCTTTCAAGTAATAAATGTGACATAGGTGTGGACTACCTATGTTAGCTTATTGTAAACCTTTTTCAAATATGAATCTATTTGATTAAGAGGGGAAGAACTTGCAGTAGACGCTCCATGTTTTGAGAAATATTTACCATCCAAAAAGAGAAAAAAAAATGGAGTCTTTCTCTAAAGAAATGCCTTCAGAAAGGGTATCTATATAGAACTTTTCAAGGAGATAGTGCTTTTTCAACTCTCTCAAAATGGAATCTATTCCAAATATATATGTCATGGTTCCTTACTTCGACAGGGTACAAATATCTAAATTGGATAAATCCGACTCCAACTCCGACTTGCTGAGTGAAGTTGGAGTGGAGTCAGATTTGAGTTTTTTTTTTTAAGCTTTATATTTAGTCCATTTTTAAACAATATTTTTTGTGGACTTTCAAGTTTCTATACTTATTTCTCTACTAGATTAGACTTATTTGTGGGCTTTCAAATTGTTATACTTATTTATAACTTATTTCTTTAATAGATTTATTTCTAGTATCTAATTACATGCTATTAACTTATTATACTAGACTTATACTATAGTGTCTAATTGCATGTTATTATCCATTGGTATTACATGTTATTATACTAGTGTCTAACTTATTTCTAACTTAATTATATACTAGATTTTTTAGTATGTAGTAAACTAGTATTATGTGTTATTAACTTATTCCTCTAGATTTATTTCAATACTAGTATCTAACTAATTAGTTATATACTTGATTATATATAGTAGTAATACTATGTTTACATATACTAAACTATTATTAGTCTAGAATAAGTATATTATTTTATAATAATTAGCTCATAGTAGTATATTATTATAGAATTTAACTATATAAGTTCTAGTTATATAACAACTATATTAGTATATATTTATAACATATGTACAATATCGGATTCGTATTTTAAGTCGGAGTTGAATGGCAAAGTCAAAATTGGAGCATAAAGTCAGAGTCGGATAAGAACGAAAACTCCGACTGAAAATAATTAAAAAAAAATACTGACTTTGAGTCGGAGCAAAGCCGGTGAGAAGTCGGAATGGAGCTAAATTTGGAGTCGGAACGGAAACAAATTGAATTTCGAACTTTTGCTCTACACTATGCTCATGTTAGGCCATGCAACTGCAGAAAGATATGGTGTTTATTATCAACCGGATCATGTGGAGAATCATCTTTGGATAGTAAAATCAACTTGGAACGCTATCCAAAAAATCCTTAACAACAAAAGTGGGTTTGGATGGGATGATAACTTGAGAATGATTATGGGCACAAAGCAAGTCACGTATGAAGCGGAAATAACGGTATGAAAATAATTTTATCAATATACATGATATTATCATGTTATAGTCTTCATTAACATATGTATTTTATATAAAATTATTTATTAAAAATAATTAACTGCAAATTTCTCTTCTAATTATAGGCATTTCCAATGGTAATTTTCGACAGCTTGCTAATCATGTAGATAAAAACAGTCATATGCAACTATATTTTCGACAGTATGTCAGACTGAGACAACTTCAATGGCCGAAAAGCTTGGTTAATGATGGGGATGGCCGGTAAAAGTGGCAATTGTGACAAGTTATTACCGGCGTGCCAGAGACGATAAAAAATAGCCACAAGTGGTCTGTTACAGCAGTTTTTAACACATTCGCAGTCAAAATTGACGCCTGAAAAACAGAGATCTGTTGTAATGCGAGCAATATTTGAGTAAAAAGATTTAAATGTTCCAAAACTTTCGATTCATCTCATTTTATTATTTTAATTTTTTTAAATTTTTATATAAAATATAATAAATAATTTAATTTTTTTAAATTTTAAAATAATAATAATATTAAAAAATAATATTTTATTCAACTCATTTAAAATTATCTCATCTCACTATCAAAACCAGACTTAAGATGTTTGATGGAATGACATTAGTTGTTGGCAAGGATATTGCAAGATGAGAAATCCTATTTGCAGTCCCCACTTGAGACTGTATGTGCAGACCCTTTATTAAATAAGAAAAAACATCATTTTAAGATGGATAGTTTTGTAATTTTAAAAAATTTTAAGATTAAAATAGCCTAGACTTGCATTGCAGTCTCTAAATAGAGACTATACGTAGCATTGCTCATTGCAAGATCATATGTTAATTTGGAATGACAAAGCTCTCCATGCTGATATGGATGGAAAGAATATTGACATAATGTTAGATATTGTTTTCATGCACACTTTTCTTGAAAAAGGTAAAGTTTACAATTATTAAAATTTAATTTTTTTATATGGATCATAAATTTATTTAATTATTTAAAAAAAAATACGTGAGATTTGTAGACTCTAAAACTGTAAATATTATTATTTTTTGTGTAAAATGTTAGCTGTCGTAAATATTTCTACTTTAAAATGTTTTCTTGGAAAATATTTGCTGCTGTAAAAATGTAAATATTTCGGGTTTTCCATATTAAAAGTGGAAACAAGCGCAGCCTAAAATTGGGGTGGTAATCACTAGTAGCTTTCTTTAACAAATACGTAACCACGAAAGCCAACGAGAAACCTCTCCATTTTCTGCTCAAGGTTCTGGTCTTATTTTCCTTTTCCGACGTTCCTCCACAATCTTCGTCTATCCAAAACCCTCCACTCCTTTGGCCCTTGCCTTTGGATTTTCCCTACGTCATCCACTTTCCACACAACAATTACCACATTCTTCCCCGACGTGATCTCTGACGTACCTTCATGTCAACTGATCAAAATCAAACTCGAATAGCCACGAGGCGGCCATGGCCCGAGCTCTTCACCCCATTATCCTCCTTCTCTCTCCCATACTCCAACCAGGACGCCATTTCCCGCATCAGACGGAACTTCTACCATTTCCGAGTCAACTACGTCATGGCCGTGCTCTTCATCCTCTACCTCAGCCTGCTTTGGCAACCCATCTCTATGATTGTCTTTCTCGTTGTATTTGTCGCCTGGTTCTTCCTCTACTTCTTTAGAGACACCCCGGTCGTCCTCTTTGATCGAGCCTTGGACGACAGGGTTGTGCTTGGTGTTCTGGGACTTGTTACTGTGGTCGCATTGTTGCTCACCAATGTCGGGTTGAATGTTTTGGTGGCTCTGATTGTTGGGGCCGTGGTTGTCGGGTTGCACGCAGGTTTTCGTGGCACGGATGAATTGTTTCTTGACGAGGAGAGCGCCATGGAAGGTGGGTTGGTCTCGGTCGTGGGGACACAGACACCATGGCCAACCCCATATACTCGGATTTGAGTAATTGTTCCTCATTTTCATTCATGAAAATTTTTGACGATTTCACGGCTGGTGATTCGCCTTTTAAGGTTTGATTTCTATTTAGTATTGAGGTAATTGACCGATTTCAAGAAACAAGTTGACATTGGTTTCTCCGGGTTTGATTTGCGGTGGGTGCTGTAATTGGCTGTATATATGAGGGGTTAGGTTCTGTGCTCTGTTGATTTGATATTGGTATTGATATTGATATTGCGCTTGATGATCCTTCTCTTATTTGGTTGCTAATAGTTATGGAGTTCTTGATTCTTTGGGTTTCTTTTTGGTTAGTTTATTAACACGCATTCAGGCTGGAAAGTGACACTGGAATCATCAGAGTCAGATGGGGAGTGTCGAATTGCAGCTAGCAGCAACAGGGGAAGGTGATTTCTTTGGTTTCATGGGGTCAGTGAATAAAGTTTGATACTGTCTTGTCAGTTTCTGATGTTATTTGAGATTAACAGCCTTTTGTTTTTTCTCTTATTGGCCAATGAAAAGCCTTTTCAATGTTAGAATGTCATTGATCGGAGAGTATGGGAATGTTTAAACATCGAATGGAGAGTTTATAAAAATGTAAATGAATCGGACGAGACGTTTCTTTGGTAGTTCTTATAATTGATGAAGGGATTGTTTGGAATCGTGGAAATAATTTTTTTTTAAGGAAGTGAATATACTAATGTTTTTTTTTTATTTTTTAAAAATATTAAAAAATGTGAAAAAGAAAAAGAAAAAAAATAAAAAAGATAATTTTGCCAGCAATGACACAGCCTAGCATCTAGGCCTGCACAGCGACCCGTCCTTCTTACTTTCAATCCTTCACATTCGTAATTTAATTTGCAGACCCACGCACCTCTCTTGCTCCAATGTGATCCAAACCAGATTGTAAAGCTTCTGCAAACTCTGCCTCTCCCACATCGTCCCTCCCTCTCTTCCTCTTCCTCTTCCTCTTACTCCGCCCCTCCCAAACCAACCCTCCCTTTGCAGCTACAAATCAATGTTGAACAGATATATATCAGTGTTAAACAATAAACACCACGCCCAACACCCAACACCCAACACCTCCCCTGTTGCAAACGGTGGACCCAACACCCAGAAATCAGTCTCTTCTCGGGTTTGGGCCGCAACCCAATCGTCCAAAAAACTGGAAGAGGCGGCCGGTAGATGGGAGAGCAGTGGGAGAGCTTTGTCGGGAATGACCGCACGAGGAATAGGCGTATGGAGGGGAGGCGAGGGAGCGCGAGGTTGAGTGAGAACAAGAGGGCCACGGAGAAGCGAAGGCGGAGAGGAAGTCGAGGATGAAGGTATGGCTTGGATGGGAGACCAAGAAGTAGAAGAACGGGAGGGAGAGCAAGAGGATCTGCCGCAAATGCACTCGTAGTTCTCGAAAGTGCTTAATCTTTGTCTTCGATAATGTTGGACGATTTGATGGGAATAGAGAGTGGATTTTACCTGAGTTCTAATGAAGATGAAATAAAAGGATTGGAGAAATCGGATGGGCGTAAACATGATCATAAGCCGAATCAACGGTACCTTGCTGGAGATGGAAAGCTTTGCTTGCACAGACAGGTAATTTGCCCGGTCGGATGCCTTGGGTGTTTACCAGACATTATGGAGATGGAAAGCTCATCCTTAAAGTTGAGAGTGAGGCATCATGAGTACAAGGGTTTTTGCTGGAGATAAAGTGCAAGAGGGACGGACGGGCTACGGTTTCGTCCGATAGCCAGCGGGTTAGACCCGCATCTAATTTCAACTTGAATTTATCGAGTGGGTTGGACGGGTCGGGTCCATAAATTGTTTTGCTCAGCCTACTAGCATCTATATTGAATGAGAAATGATACTTGCAGTCGTGAGTGTGCAAGTACCGTGCAGTCGCTTTGAAAAAAGTGAATAAATATGGGATCCACATGAAAAGAAATTATTTTTTTAATAGTGGACCCACTATTTTTCAAAGCAACTGCACGACGTTTGCGCATTCTACGACTGTATGTAGCATTACTCTTCTTTAAATTTTGACTAATATGTAACTTTTTCACCTTTAACTAATTATTCAAAACTTGAAATCTATATTGGATTAGTCATCACATACTCTGTAATAATAAAATATTATTATGTTTTATTATTTATATTTTTTAATTAATTTTTATTTTATTTTCATAATCTTCACTAATCTCCAACAAATCATATTTATTTTTATTTTCACAATTTAACAATCTATAATATAATAATCCCATATGTATGTAGATGGTAAAATCTCATATGAATAAAAATTTCATATCTATAATATAATAATCTAAAAAAATACTTTTAGATTTGCTATAGTTCTTTTTATATTTGAAAAAAAGAATGAATTTACTGTAACTTATAGTTTGGATGAAAACAATTTAGCTAATTCAACGTGGAGTAAATATGGATGATATTTGTTAAATTTGAAGATGAAAAGGCATTTGGCTAATCCAATACCAATACTCTTAACAATATTAAAAATGAATCTGAGGAGATGTTTCTTTGGTAGTTCTTATAATTGATGAAGGGATTGTTGGGAGTCGAGGACATGATCTTTGCACTTGTTTCTGTCGTCCCTCAACACCATCTGATTAATAGCAATCCAGACAGTTTTGGCCCTTGGGTTGTATCAACGTGGTTTGGTGTGATTCACTATATTCTTTCTAATTAAAAGTGTTTTATAATTAAAAGTATTTTAAAATCTAACGTATTACCTCAATTATATTAGTTGGTAAGTTTATTTTTATAAAATCTGTGGGTAGATTAAGCATTTCTCCGGTCCAAGTTATAGCCGTCATTGTTGTAAGTTGTAAGGAAATAGCCATCATTGTTTTGACGCTCTATCTGTTCTTAAAAGTCAGAAAAATCTTCCTTTAGAAAAGAGCCTTTTTGTTGTTTTCTAGATTGAGTGGCATGTATATATGTTTATTTATGCTTATGATCAGCAAATGCCTTCCGAAAATCCTTTGGCACAAACAAACAGGTTTGGTAGGCATTGATGTGCTTGTCTCCATCTAATTTCATTATTTCAGTTTATGTATTTTAAGTTTACATTTGTTGTTATTGATATATATATTTGTCGGTTGTGTTTGCATCTAATTTGGATTTGGTTTCTGTTCATAAGAACCTTCGGTTCGATCTGTTCGACCAGTTTTTCGATTTTTTTTTTTTTAATCCTATTTTCCATCTTCAAACACATTCCAATAAGCTTGGAAGAAAGAAATAATAAAACCAATTGGAGCTAATTGCTTTTGCACTACCCTTATTTTTGACATTTTGAGAACCTCTTCCTCTTTCAAGGGCCTCTCAAGCCACATGACCATCTCTTTTTTATGTTCTTGAATGCTAGTCTATTAGGCTTTAGACTTCCAAGCAAAGCTCTAAAAACAAATATGTATATAGTACTTCACTATATGATTATTGATGACAGTTTGCTCAAAGGAATTTGAGCAAGGAAACAAAAGTATCTCAATAGAATAGTTTCTCCTATGGAGTTAGCTACTTGATTAAAAAAAAAAAAAAAAAAAAAAAAAAAACTTATGACTCATTTGGACACCTAGTCTCGTTTGGAAGAATGAGATGAGATGAAAAATATGTAAATAGTAATAAAATTATTTAAATTAAGATGTTTTATGATTTTAAGATATGAGAGAGAAAAAATTGAATAAAAATATTATAAAATTAAAAATATTGTTAGAATATAATTTTTTAATATTATTTTTATTTTAAGATTTAAAAAAATTGAATTGTTTTCGTATTTTGTTTGAAAGTTTAAAATAATCATAACAATTAGATAATGATTATATGAAAAAAATTAAATATTAAAAAATATTTATATTTAAGTGATATCTGAAAAGGAAATGATATGGATTAAAATTAACATCCAAACGTGGCCTAATTGTCTAAACAAACCTTTAATACACCTGTCATCCTCTCCCGATTGTCCTTTAGAATGATTAAGAATATGATTGGAGAAGTTCGGATGGGACAGCCACCCAAGTTCGCCACATGTGACCCATACACATGCCACATCAATTTGCCACAACTTTTTTTATGAAACGTCATGGAGAATTTCAAATGGGTAGTTGCATCATTCAATCATCTCATTAACATGCTAAACTTAATAGTATCTTAGGCTTCGTTAAGGTCCAACAACACCTCCTCTTGGCTTTAGGATTGGCCACAACCAGAACTCTCAATTCTATTTTCTTTTCAACCCGAGTTGAATGAACAGGCTGACCCATAATGGAAATAAATGCCTTGATTCAAAGTCCTCACACGATATAGAGACAGGATCCTACCCTGAATATAACATCTCCAATTCCAACTTAGACGATGCATCATCACACCTATTCATACCCATATGACCAATCTCAGCCACTTGGGTCGAAAATAGGATCAGCAATCCTTGTGGTGAAAATAGGGATTGGAAGCTCTTTTGAGCCTTTTCCTCGCAGGAGATCAAAGCTATTGGTAGGAGTGTAAACTCAAATCGGAAAATAGGAAAATCGGTCTGGACCGGACCGGTTTTACCGGTTTTGAATCGGTCCGGTCCAGAACCGATTTTTAAAATGTAAAAATCGGCCGGTTCCGGTTCTGGGATTTTTTGGCCCGGACCGAACCGGACCGGACCGGTTGATTAAAAAAATAAAAAATAATATTTTTATATATAAGTTTTATACAAAATATTTTTTATATATTAAATATTAATATATATAAGTTTTATATATAATGTATAACTATAAATTTTTATGTGAAAGTTTATATATAATATATATATTCATATATGAAATAATTTCTTATTATAATTTATAAATTATTACATAAAATGTTAATACTAAATCTCTAAGAGTTTATAACTAATACTAATATATAACTTATAACTATACCAATAATCTAATATTAATACTATTATATAGTCTAATATATTAATAAAAGTATAAAACAGTTTTTTTTTAAATCAAAAAAATTTATTTTTATAAACAAATTTTTAATGACAAATTGTGAAACTTACATTTTAAAAAAACCGGAAAACCGGACCGGACCGGATCGGAAACCGGTAAAACTGGAAGTACCGGTTTAGGAGGATAACCGGTGCGTAAAAAAATACAAAACCGGTACATACCGGTTCGGTCCTAGATTTTATCTAAAACCGGACCGGACCGGACCGGTTACACCACTAGCTATTGGTGGTGAAGACGACTGCAATAATATCCAAGCATAGAATCTGCTGAAAGTCATTCCCCTAATAACTTGCCAACCAAATTGACAGAAGTTGCAACTCTCATCCGTATCAATCCTCCTCTAGATTAATGGAGTCCTTGAACTTCCCATACAAAATCTTTTTCAACTCGGCCATCCGTGCAAGAATTGAATCCCTTTCTTCCTCGAGTTTTTCCAAGTTCTTGCTTGTCATCTCTTTCATCTGTTCTATCCTACTCTCCACTTCTTTCTTCTCCAGATTATCGTTAGTTTCCTGAGGAAAAAGGAACGTTTAGTAAGGAGGAGCAGATGTTAAAAAGAAAGAACAGGACCACCTGAAAATATACAGTTTCCCACACATATTGCATTCAGGAAAGAAAAAATTCCATGCTTTAATTAGCTTTAACACAGTTAAAGCAGCCTGTACCACACAGGCACTTTATATATGCAATAAAGATATGTGGAGCCAAATGATAGTTCTAATTCCCTCAAGCATCCCAAATTCTGTTCCATTTTACATGTTTCAACTTTCTTATTTTACTTACTCCCTCTATCCATAAGGAATACTGGCCATCAACCTTCCAAATTCAACCAACTGTCTCTAGTGTTGAGGCCACATGGCTCAAGAACATATATACTTCAACATGCAAGTTCATTTAGAAATGCTAGAGCAATCATGTGACCTACACCTTGTTAGTAGCAGTGATTATAACCATGAATTTGCAGTTTTCACAGCTGCAGAATTTTAGCAATTGAGATTTTTTAACCATTTTCTTATACATTGCAATGTCCTAAGAGATTAACGATTCATATCCATTTACATCTAATAGCAATGTTCCTTTTCAGTGCAAGAGGTACTAAAAAATTCCATACCAGTGTTTATATAAGCATCAATAAATAAGTAAGAGATCTATGAAAAAGTAACACAATTAGCAAAGGAGAATCACAACATCAGCCCCTTTATCTGCATTTTAGATATGAATATTTTACTAGCCATTTTAGATTAAGCTGGTGAGATCTGCTCGACCATTCCTAGTTCACATGGCACAGTAACAAAACAAATCAACAAGAGATTACTACATATTCTCAAACTAATGTAGATGATCTCACAAGATGCAGATACTACATTAACTAGTTTCTATTATGACACCTGATTCACAAAGAGAGACTTTGGTGTAATTATACTTGGGGATCATGCACTCCTATATCAGTAGATTAGAGACTAAGGTGTCGTTTGGATTTGAAGATGAATTGAGATGAATTGTGAATAGTAGTAAGATTTGTGAGTTAAAGTTACTAAATAATAGTAAATAGTAGTAAGATGAATTGAGATAAGCTGTGAATACAAACGAGGCCTAAAGTATCTACTTCTTTTAATATATTTTATTTTTCTAAGCCCGTTCAAGCGTATCTTGAAACATTTATACATAAGAGAAAAAGCTGTTAGCTTGCCCTTGGCTTCCTCGATTTTAGCCTTTCCAAAGAGCACAACTCCATAGTACTTGATAGAAGCCTCACACCCCTACACACCACTTAAAAATATGTGATTTTATTTTTTTATCCTCATATTTCATATTGAATTGAAATATGAAATATGATGGTAAAAAAGTAAAATCATATGCTTTTTAAGTAGTGTGTAAAGTGTGAGGCTTATGTCTAGAATTTTTCTTAAATTATTTCTCAAAACCGACTTCAAATTATGGAACAGATTCAGTGACTCACAACTCCATAGTACTTGACAAGATTTATTCGGCAATAAATAAAGAAAGAAAGAAAAAGCATATAAACAAACATAAATAAAATCGAAAAAAAAGCATATCAAGATTAGTCAAAACTTTACTAACAACAACAGCTAATACAACATTTGAAAAGTGAAAATAAAATAAAAAATCATTATAGAATTTTCCAAACACATTTGTAGTACTAAACCTTGGCGATTTTGATCTCATCCTCGAGCTCGTGAAAGCGGTTGTTTAATCTTTCAAACTTGTTGATGTTTGTAAGGACTCCCTTGATCTTTCAGGATGTATGTAAAATAACAGTACATGAATAGTAAAGAAGATGATGAATGCTTATGAAAATACCTCAAATGTTCATACGGGTTGGGGTATTCGAGGTCCCCAATTCCTCCATAAAAGACAAACAGCTATTGGATGAAAATGCTCCAGAGTGATTCCAAAAAACCCCTCTGGCGTGATACTTAACTGTTTCTTATTGAAATTACATAAAAGTCTCATTGTAAGCAGGATATCAACTAAAACAAAAACACACCATTTTTATAGATCAAACGGTGCGGTTTACATACAGACCCATTCCCATTTAAATGCTTAAACTATGCCGTTGCTAGCCTTTATTGAAACTGTGCCGTTTAACATCACCAGCCTTAATACGAAAACCCTTGCCTTCATCTTCTCATTTCTTCTTCTACACTTCAGCGTTCTCTCTCTTCAGCTCTTAAAGTTCCGAACTTTACCTCCATGGATCTCGAGCTAGAAGACCTCCTAACATTCCCCTTCCCTTATAAGACCTTGTCCACAAGGTGTGGATACAAAGCCCCCAGAGATTTTCCCAAGAATTATCATCTTCTGAAAGCCCTACCCATTTAATCAACACCTCTGTTGCAGCCCATCCCCCATTTTGTCTCATACGTCAATCACGCACCACCTCCGGTTCTAGAATCACTTCGCCGTCATTGTTGGTGGGTGGAAGCGTGGCCAATGGTTGAATGCAATCCCCCAATTTCCTCTTCAAGCAGGAAACATGGAAAACTGGGTGGATTTGAGAAGAGGGGGGTAACTCAAGCTTGTAGGCCACGGATCCAAGCTTCTGAAGCACCTTGAAAGGCCCATAGAAGCGCAGAGCCAACTTCATATTTCGACGCAACGCCACCGTTTTCTGGCGGTATGGTTGAAGGCGGAGGTATACCCAATCTCCCACACTAAACTGTCTTTCGATTCTCTTTTTGTCTGCATAGTGTTTCATTCTTCCTTGAGCTGCCGAGAGGTTGTTTTTTAAGAGATTCAAAATATGTGCTCTGTTGTGTAGTAGATGGTCAACTGCTGTATTGTTTGATGTGCCCGGAATATAGTCTAGTAATCTAGGGGGAGGGTACCCGTAGAGAGCCTCAAAAGGGGTTAGCTTAGTTGAGCTGTGGTAGGTACTGTTGTACCACCATTCAGCTAATGTCAGCCATTGGCTCCACCACGTAGGTTTAGATCCTGCGTAACACCTCAAATAGCCTTCCACCACCTTATTCACCGCTTCCGTTTGACCGTCGCTCTGCGGGTAATAAGCCGAGCTATAGTCTAAGGAAGTACCTTGGAGAGCAAACAACTCCTTCCAGAATGAATTCAAAAACACCGGGTCCTTGTCGGACACTATGGTCTTCGGGAATCCATGCAATTTAAAAACTGACCCGAAAAATACCTTGGCCACTTCCTGAGCTGTATAGGGATGAGATAGGGCCATGAAATGCCCATACTTAGTGAAACGATCCACTACAACAAAAATTACATAATACCCCCTGGACTTTGGTAAACCTTCCACAAAGTCCATCGAAATATCGACCCATGCTTGTTGAGGTATGGGGAGAGGTTGTAAAAGACCAGCTGGGGGCAACGTCTCATACTTAGAAGCCTGACATATTTACCCACCTCTTAATGTCTTTTTTCATACCTGGCCAATAGAAGTCCCTTTTGGCCCTTTGATAGGTCTTTAAGTACCCCGAGTGTCCCGCCATAGGGTCGGTATGAATGAACTGAAGTACTTTCAGTTTGAAAGGTGAGTCTGGCACTATAAAAATTCTGCCATTCCTCAAAATTATTCCCTGCTGTACGGTTGTCCCCTTAGGAACTTCTAGCTGCTTCAACAACCTTTCCATCAAACCCGAAGCTTTTGTATTGTTCTTATAGCTGAGTTTAAGCTCTTCCACCCAATCTGAAGTGGGAAATGAAATATGGGCAAGCAATCCTACTTCTTCATTTTCAATATCCCCTTTTTCTCGACAGTGCATCAGCCACGACGTTATCTCTTCCCCTCTTGTACTCAATCTTAAAATCGTAACCCATAAGCTTGCTTACCCATTTATGTTGAGCTTCTGTTCCAATTTTCTGCTCAAGCAGAAATTTCAGCGCTTGTTGGTCCATTTTAATGATAAATGACTGCTCTAAAAGGTAGGGCCGCCATTTTTGCACCGCTATCACGATGGCCAGAAATTCCTTCTCATACGTTGAGAGTAGTAGAGCCCTTTCTATTAACATTTTACTCAAAAAAGCAATAGGTTGCCCTGACTGCATTAGGACAGCGCCTATTCCCTTTCCACTAGCATCACACTCCACTGTGAAGGGCCTTGATAAATCTGGTAATGCAAGTACGAGTGGGCTAGTCACTGCTTCCTTTAACTTATTAAAGGTCAACTTTGCCTCTTGGGTCCACACAAACCCATTATTTGTCAACAGCTGAGTAAGTGGGGCTGCTAACAGCCCGTAATGCTTTATAAATTTTCTATAATACCCCGTCAACCCCAAGAACCCTCTTAAGGCCTTAGATGTCTTGGGAATTGGCCAATCCAACATGGCTTGAATTTTTGAAGGGTTTGCCTTAACACTTTGGCCAAAAATAATGTGACCCAAGTAATCCACTTCCTCAACAGCAAAACGACACTTGGATTTTTTTGCATACAAACTGTGCTGTTTCAGCACCTTCAAAACCTCTCTCAAATTAATTTCATGCTCCTCCTGAGACTTACTATAGACTAAGATGTCATAAAAAAAAATAAGAACAAATTTCCTCAAAAAGGGTTTGAATACATTGTTCATCAACCCTTGAAACGTGGCTGGAGCGTTGGTGAGGCCAAAAGGCATCACCAAAAACTCATAATGTCCTTCGTGGGTCCGGAAAGCCGTATTTGGAATGTCACTAGGCACTACTCTCACTTGGTGATAGCCCGACCGTAGGTCGAGCTTAGAAAAGATCACCTCTCTAAAGAGTTCATCCAGCAATTCATCTATCACTGGAGTAGGAAACTTTGCCTTTACCGTTTCCTTATCAAGTGCCCTATAATCCACGCACAGCCGCCAACTGCCATCGGCTTTACGAACCAGTAAAACAGGGGCAGAAAAAGGACTCGAACTAGGTCTAATCACTCCAGAACTCAACAACTCAGGCACCATTTTTTCAATTTCTGTTTTCCGGTAATACGGGTAGCGATATGGCCTATTTGTAATGGGTTGAGTGCCCTCCTTGAGGACTATTTGATGGTCATGGGAACGGGGTGGGGGTAACCCTTGAGGTTCGTCAAACACCTCTTTAAAGTCTTCTAACAGTTCTGAAAATGGCTCAGCCAGATTCCCAAACTCCTGGTTCTCTTCCCCAACACACATAATCTGTAAGAAAATTCCCTTCCCTTTTGCCATAGTGGCTTTGCAAACTTTTTTGCTCTCCTCTACAACTGAAGGGTTTAGTTTCAGCCCCTTTAATTCAATGGCTTTCCTTCCAACCAAAAGCTCATCAGTAGCTTAGAAAAATCTCAAGTAATAGGGCCCAAGGTTTCTAACCATTGGACTCCTAAAACAATATCACAACCCGCAAGGTCTAATAAATGAAGAGGGAGCTGAAGCAAATTACCTTGCACCTTTAGTTAGACTGATCTACACAACCCTTCACTGCTTAAGCCTTGCCCATTAGCTACTCTCACCTTCAAGTTTACTAAGTAATCCACTGCCAGCTTCAACTTGGAGACCACTGTTGAATCAATGAAGTTGTGTGAGCTGCCCGAGTCTACCAAAATTACCACTTGCTCCCCATTGATACTTCCCACCAGCCGCATCGTTCTCACAGTAGGAGTACCAGCTATAGCAGCTAACAAGATCTCTAGTTCAGCCTTGTCACTGGAAAGTAGCTCTAAAGGCTTGCTCTCTTCATTTTTTTCACCAGATTCCTCTTCTTCCTCTTCTCCTCCTTTTTCATCCACTTGTAAGAAATAGATTCTAGGATTTTTGCAAGTATGTGTTGGATTTCATTTCTCCTCGCAATGGAAACATAGGCCTTTTTTTCTTTTCTCATCCATGTGCATGGATGTCACCGGCTTAGTAAAACTCATTGGTTTCTTCCATTTATTGTAATTATCATTGGAATAAGAACGCTGACCAGAATTTCCACCTGTAAGTGTCATGGTCTTTTCGCCTGTTAGTTTGCTGTATTTCCTAGTACTGATGTGATACTCTTCTTGCATTTTTGCCAAACCATACGCTACATTTAAATTCACCGGGTTCAACATCCGTACTGGTATGCGGAGCTCGTCCTTCAACCCGCTGAGAAAAAAACTCAGCTTATGGATATCCGAGAGACCCCTCAAGCGATTGGATAATGTTTCGAACTGCGCCATATAACCAGTGACGGAGCTGGTCTGCTTGAGCCTTGTCAACGCTTCCATGGGGTCGTCATATGCTGTTGGACCAAAACGAAGTAGTAGAGATCTGGAAAAGGCATCCCAATCCCTGCATAAGCCCCCATCTGCTGCATTTTGGAACCACACAAGAGCATCCCCTTCCATGTGATACGATGCCATCAACAACCGCTGGGGTAGTGCTGTTTGGTGGAATTCAAAGTAATGGTTAACCTTGAAAAGCCATGCTGCCGGGTTAACACCTTGAAAATGGGAAAAATCAAGTTTGACCCCTTTAGGATTGAACCGTCTCGGGTCTGATTGTTCATTTTCTGGAGGAATTTCATGGTTGAAGGGTGGAGGGGGTGGTGGTTGGTTCTGTTGCTGGGCAAAAAGTGTACGTAACATGTCTTTAATCTCCTTTACATCTATTTTCACAGTACTCACATCAGTTTTCAAAATACTAACATCTGATTTTAAGTCCAGGATTTCTTGTTGGTGGTGTTCAACTTGAAGCTGAAGGTTCTCATGGTGCTAGTGCTTGGATCTGGTATTGTCTGCCATGGTAGATGATAGTGTATGGTGCTGTCTAGGTTAGTGTTTGGCTTGGACAATGGGTAGTGAAAATGTAATGTATGGGTTAATTCAATCCAATATTATCTGGATTGGTAGTGATTGTAATGGCTGGTAGGGTAATGATGTAATGGTTTGGATATGTTTGGATGAAATGGGTAGGATCAGTGACTAATGATACCACTTGTAAGGACTCCCTTGATCTTTCAAGATGTATGTAAAATAACAGTACAGGAATAGTAAAGAAGATGATGAATGCTGATGAAAATACCTCAAATGTTCATACGGGTTGGGGTATTCGAGGTCCCCAATTCCTCCATAAAAGACAAACAGCTATTGGATGAAAATGCTCTAGAGTGATTCCAAAAAACCCCTCTGGCGTGATACTTAACTGTTTCCTATTGAAATTACATAAAAGTCCCATTGTAAGCAGGATATCAACTAAAACCAAAACACACCATTTTTATAGATCAAACGGTGCGGTTTACATACAGACCCATTCCCATTTAAATGCTTAAACTATGACGTTGCTAGCCTTTATTGAAATTGTGCCGTTTAACATCACCAGCCTTAATACGAAAACCCTTGCCTTCATCTTCTCATTTCTTCTTCTACACTTCAACGTCCTCTCTCTTCAGCCCTTAAAGTTTCAAACTTTACCTCCATGGATCTTGAGCTAGAAGACCTCCTAACAATGTTCTGTTGGTCTTACCAGGTCACCTCCATATCAGAACCCCACCCTTGGGTATCAGATTTGAAAAGCAGGATCAAACCACCGAATAAATAATAACAAAAAATTAATAATAATAATAAATAGAGAAATAAAGATCAACTAAGCACGGTTGGAATGAACGAGCGAGGGTTTTGTTAGGGTTTCATAGGGGTTTTGATTACCTGCTGCATGTTTGTTAGTTTGATTTGAGAAGCTTGAAGAATATTGGTGTCTCGTAGAAGCTCGGTGCCATTGCAAACAGCACACGACCCAGACCCATGGCCATCATGGTTGAACTTGCAATAAGGCTATTTTTTTTTCTTTTTTTTTTCAAAATTGTTTTTTCAAATTTTATCATTTTCAAAAGTATAAAATATTATAAAATTATTTTATTATGTTAAACATATCATTTATATTATTTAAATAATAATATTTAAATTATTTGATTTATAATATTTAAATTTTAAATTACTAATTATATCATTTAAGTAATTTATTAAATCTATTATCTACACTCACTTATAAATAAAACTTTTCAATATTTTAAGAAGAAATCATAAGCTAAAAATGTGTTATTTGACAACAATGGCAAGTGTGATATTCATGTGTAATTTGGAATTTAGTTCGGTCTAATTTTAAGCCGAGTCTAACATTTAAATATTTAACTTTTAAATCACTAAACTCATTTCAACTCAAAACCTCTTTACACGTGGACTCACAATTTTTTCAACAAAACACATCTTTACACGCGGGACTTACAATCTTTTTCAACTTGAGTAATGCTACATACAATCGTGGGTATGCAAGCGTCATGCAATCTTTTTAAAAAAGAGTGGAGTTCACTATTAAAAAATTAAAATTTTTTTTTCGTGAGTCCTGTATTTATTAATTTTTTAAAAAATGATTGTGCAACACTTATACGACTGCAAGTATCATTTATCTTTTAACTTTTTATAAATACATCTAAACTTATCTATATATCAAAACACATTTAAATTCATTTTAAATGAAACGTACAAAAATCACTTCATCAACTCAAGTCCCTACTTTCATAAAGAATTTAGTCTCAACATCCAAACCAACCTCAACTAAATTTACAATCAGCGTGCCACCCGATGCAAATCTAGGGGTGGGTGGCTGCAGCCAATCCCAACGAGTTTTGGTGCCCGTAACCACTAGCAATTGATCTAGCGTTGCAACCATAACCAATGAGGTGCCCATCCTCTTTTTCATTTTAACTATAATATTTTTTATTTTAGATTTTTTTTAAAGATTCCTTTTAATAATTTTCATAATTTCTTCTTCATAATTTACTATGCTTTTGAAATTTTTAATGTTATATTCTAAAGTTCAGTTTATAAGTTTGTTTAATTTAGGCTTTTTCAATTCTTTTATTTTTTTCTAAATTATTTGTGTCTTTATTTCTTATTTTTGACTTTTACTTTTCTGATTATTTTCATAATTTTTAATATTTTAAACTATTTTTTTGTTTTTATTACTTTCTTTAAGGAAGATAGTAGTGGTTAATTCTTAAGGGGTAAGAAAAAATCGAAAAATCAGCCAAATCGACTAAATTGAATCGAACTGGATTGGTTTGGCCCAGTTCGATCAGTTTCGATTTCTAGGAATCGAAACCGATTAAAAACCGGTTCGGTATCTTGAAAATAGATTTAATTTTTTAGATTATATATATTATAATCTTGTAAATTTTTCTGCTATATATATATATTATACATATTATAAAATTTTAATCTTATTGTTTATGCTTCCTTGATATAAATTTAGTCTTTAATATGAATATTAATATTAAGTTACTAACATGTTAATATTTATCCTTATATATTAAGTTACATACTTATATATATATAATATTTTTTTATATAGGAAATAGAAACTTTATTGATAAACTTTAAGAAATGAAGGGAAGAATACAAGATGGATAATCTTACATATCAACCAAATCCTCCCCTAAATCAAGAGAGTTTTTAGCTAACAAGTGTGCAACCCCATTAGCAATCCTTTTAACATGTCTAACATTCCAACTAACAAACTTAGATAACTGTAATCTAACTTCAGAAAGCAACATCCCAGCACTATCCCATCTTTCTTTTTGTTGAGAAATACCCCTAACTACTTGAAGAGAATCCCCTTCTAATATGACATTTCACAGACCAAGCTCAGAGGCAAATATTGCAGCTTGGAAAGCTCCAATGGACTCTGCTAGGAATGGGTCATTGAAGCCTGCTCTCTTCATCCTCGTGGTAGCCATGACATTACCATCATGATCTCGAACAACAATTCCAACTCCAATACTGCCACTAGACTGATTTATAGCAGCATCTCAATTGATTTTGTAGAAGTATGCTGGAAGAGGGTTTGATTTATCTATCACTGCATTAGTCACTCAAGTCTTTGAACTATTACTAGACTGCAGCTCCTTAAAATCTTCCAGTAATTGCTTAGCCTGTTGTGCCACCAACGAAGGATGTAAAAATGCCATTGAATACTAACTCATTTCTTCTTAAGTCATATCTTCCTTGCTGTCATAACAAATACCTCCATGGTCTACTGCTCAGTTACTGTACTAAGGCCTTCAAAAATTCCTCTGAAACTATCTGTACTAAGAGTGCTCTAATGAAAGTAGCTGGGCACTGACTCCACACGTCCATAGCTGAGCTACAGCTCCATAGTGCATGAACCACAAACTCCTCTTCTCTCAGACAAATGGGGCACAATGGAGACTCAACAACTTATTTCTTGTACAAGTTCATATTAGTGGGCAAGGACTCTTGGCAGGCTCTCCACACAAAGACCTTGGTGGCATTGGGAACTTGAAACTTCCAGCAGCAGGTCCACCTATCTTCCTTAGAGGCAATTTTTTATGATTGCCCCTTTGACAATCCATTGAGTTTCCTTTTGCAGATGGTAAACACTTTTAACTGAAAATAGACCATTATTTGTGCATTTTCATATTAGCTTGTTAGGAGATCCAATAGAACTGATTGGGATCATTTTAATGATTTATGCTTCTCTTCTTTCGAAAATTGCTTCCACAAGATCCACCTTCTTTTGCTTATCTTCATGGTTAATGAGCTCTGCCACAACCACATCTACACTCAGAATCTGCACTGGACTTTGAACCTTAAATATTGAGGGTTGAGGCAGCCATCTATCCTTCCAGATACTAGTACCTTGACCATTCTTAATCCTCCATAATGAGTCTTCTTCCACTAATTTCCTTGCTGTTATGATGCTTCTCCATATATAAGAGGGTCCAGCCCCAAGTTTGGCTTGAAAAAATGATGAATATGGGAAATACTTTGATTTCAGGATCTGTGAAGCAAGTGATTCAGGATGTTGTAAGATCCTTCATCCTTGCTTAGCCAACAAAACCAAATTGAAACTTTCCAAGTCACGAAATCCCAGTCCACCTGCAGCCTTAGCTTTCTCCATTTGACTCCATGAGACCCAATGCACTTTCCTTTCATTTTGTTATTGTCCCCACCAAAATTGATGCATCACTTTATTGATCTCCTTAAGTAAAGATTTTGGGAGTTTAAAAACCCTCATGCAGTAAGTAGGTAGAGCTTGGATGAAAGCCTTGAGGAGGATTTCCTTTCCTGCCTGAGATAGAAACTTTGACTTCTAATTACTGATCCTGCTCCTGATTCTGTCCAAGATGCTCTTGAATGCTTTGTGTATTGATCTACCAATGAGAGCAGGTAAACCAAGATACTTTTCATAAGAGGATGAAGATCTAACTCTAGAAATGCTAATGATAAAATCCTTTGCATCCCTTATGGTATTGGAATTTAAATGAATGGAAGTCTTCTCTTTATTAAGCTTTTGTCCTGAGGCTCTTTCATATAAATCAAGAATACCAATAAGCCTTACCCATTCAAGAGAGTTGGCTCTGCAAAATAGCAAGCTATCGTCTGGAAAAAAAAAGTAGTTAATACACAGCTTACCCCTGGCAATAGGAATGCCATAAATTAATTTTGATGCCTCTGTTTGATTGAGTAAGGAACTAAGAGGTTCAGAACAAAGGATAAAGAGATAGGGAGATAAAGGGCCCCCCTGTCTAATACCCCTTGTAGGTTGAAAGAAGCCTTGAGGAGCTCCATTAATAGGGATATAATAGGTCACTGAGCTGATGCATCTCAACACTAGTCTGATCCACCTATCATTGAACCCCAACCTCACCATCACTTCTCTCAAGAAACTCTACTCCACCCTATCATATGCCTTGCTCATATCCAACTTCAATGCCATATACCCTTTCTGCCTGTGAACCCTTGAATTCATAGAGTGCATAGCCTCAAAAGCAACAATGATATTGTCCAAAATTAGCCTACCAGGTACAAATGCACTTTGAGTGGGAGAAATAATATTGGGAAGGATACCTTCAATCTATTGGCTATGACTTTATAAATAATCTTATATAGCACATCGCATAAAGAGATTGGCCTATAATCATGTACTGTTTTGGGACTTTTAATCTTGGAGATCAATACAATATGAGTTTTATATGACCAACCTCTCCTGTTGAATTGAGAACCTCGAGAACAGCATTAGTAACATCACAGCCAACAGTATCCCAATGATTTTGGTAGAATGCTGCTGGAAATCCATCTGGACCAAGAGAGCCCAAAGGATTCATTTGAAAAATTGCCTCTTTAACCTCCTCTACTGTGTATTGTTTGGATAGAAATGAATTCATCTCTTCATTTACCTTAGGAGTTAGTGAAACTAGACATTCATCAAAACCTTCAAGATTGGATGAAGTGAACAGGTTTTGACAATATAGATAAAAAATTCTTTGTGATATCTTCAGGATTGCAGGCCATTGATCCATCTTCCCTAACAATTCTCTTGATAGCATTGGTCTTCCTTCTTTGATTAGCACACATGTGAAAATACTTGGTGTTTATGTCCCCATCTTTTAGCCAAGCCTGTTTTGCTCTTTGCTTCCATCAAGTATTGTCTTCCTCCAATAAGGCCTCCATTTCCTTCTGCAATTGGTTAACACGACCTGAATGAGAGCCAATATTCATATTTTGAAATTTGGAGAGCTAATTCAACTTAGCATGGATAACCCTTTTCTGCTTATTCATAGTTTCCTTACTCCATTTCTGCAGTGACTCTTTACACTTCTGCAAACCTCTAAGAACAGTCCCCAACTTTGAGCCAGAAAGGCCTTGTTTTTGAAGCCAACTACTCTCTATAATATTGCTGTAATCCTCCCTTTGATCCCAACTGGCTTCATATCTAAAAAGTTTCTCCCTCCATCTATCCTCCATCTATCCCTGCTAATCTCACTTATTGATTCATTTCTCATGGAGACCAACAGAGGACTATGGTTTGAAGACTGGGCAGCTAAGGCACTGACATTACAAGTAGAGAAGAGACTAGTCCAAGATAAATTGCCCATAGCCCCATCCAACCTCTCTTTAGTAAACTAAGAACCCTCTCTATTATTGCACCAGGTGAATTGTGAGCCTTGAAATCCAAGGTCACTTAAACCACTAAACTCCACTGCATCTCTAAAAGCTTCCATTTGTGAATATGGTCTCTTAGCTGCCTCTTGTGTCTCATGATGATGTAGAATCTCATTGAAATCTCCCAAGCATAACCAAGCCATTCCTTGCCTAGGTTTTAGCATTTTTAGAAGCTGCCAACTCTCACCCCTTCTTGAAGTTAGAGCGTTGCCATAGAACCATGTAATCATAACCTCAGAATTATCCTCTACCCTTTTGATGATAATGGATATATGACTAAGAATAAGATTCCAAGTAAATGTCTTTAGAACTGTTCCACAAGAAAGCTAATCCCCCACTGAGACCCCTACTCTCAACCTCAAAGCTACTATCAAACCCCCCTCTATTCCTTACAGCCTCCACCTTATTTCTACAACATTTAGTTTCCATTAGAAACACAAACTTGGGATACTGAGCCCTTGTTTGGATTTAAGAATGAGATGTGTGATATCTCGTATTTACGTGTAATTTAAGTAAGGAAATTATTTAATTAATTAAGATTATGGGCTTTCTTGTTTTAAATTTTAGATGATTTACGTGGTATTATTTAAAGTTTTTTAACTGTTAATTTAATGTGTATGTTCATTATTTAAATTACTCTTTACTTTAAATTTGTTTAATGTTGGACTTTAAAATTATTGTGTTGTTGGATTTTTATTTTTATTATTTTATTTTAGCTAATTACTGCATTTAAATTATTTTATTTAACTTACTGTTTTGAAATTCTTTTCGTTGGATCTTTTTGTGACCCAAGTTGTGAGAACTGTACATCATTTCTTTCTCTCACTTTTTTCTTTTTCCCTCTTTTTTCTTTTCCCTCTTCTCTTTCTTTTTCTCCTTATTTTCCTCTACTTCTTCCTCCCAAGCGCGACCTTCTCCTCCCTCTCCCTTCCGTTTTCTTCATCCACCCCTAGCACTGTCGTGCACTGCCCGTTGTCGTCACCGCCCCTCCCATTCTCCTCCTCACTGGCCGGCGACCCTCCACTTAAAGTTTTAGCCTCTCTCGGGCCGCCGTGAGCCTCCACGCACGGCTTCAAGCCGCACGACCTTTGTGCTCTAGAGTAGCCGTCGCGCCACCATCTGCCACCATATTTTCACCACAACACCGGTGGCCTCCCAGCTACCTAACTCACCCATCTTCAGCCCCGATCCGCCACCAGTGAAGCTCCTCCATCTCCATTTTTGATTTGAGCTTTGTGGACTCCAACCGCTGTCCACGCCGTCACCCACGGCCAACGACCACCACTACTAGCCTTACCAACACCTCTAAACCCTTCCCTAGTAATCCAAAGTCTTCGTTTATCCCCGTTCAAAAGTTGAGTTTTTTAGACCCACGACCCTTGTCTATTTTGCACTTTTACATTGTTGTGCTGCCACTTCTAGCATCTCCGTGATCCTTCAAAAAGTATATTATAGCGCTGTAAGTATTTTTCCAAAAAACTTTTTGAGATTTAAATGTATTTTTGCGCTAACTCATTTTTACTGTGAACTGATTGGTTGTGCCGGACTAAGTCCGATAAGTAAGGAGGTAGGTTGGATTGGAGGATAGAGTTGTTGTGTGATTGGATTATGCGGAGATTTGTTGGCTGTTGAATATTTGTGTCATGTCTTGTACATTGCATAATTGCACGCATGTTCATGTTTGTAAATGAAAACTGGATTTTCGCATAATTGCATACATGTTCATGTGTATATTTGAAAAACTGGGTTTCATGTGAGAGATGATTTTGAGTATGTTTGAAATGATTGGATTGATCGATTTGAGAGAAAGGAAAAGAGACTGTAGGGATGGTGGTATAATCTTGCATGTGATTCCCGCCTACTGTGCATACAATAGAGATGGTGGTAAGCAGAGATAGTAGTAGAGTCTCGCCTGTGATTCTCGCTTACAGTGCTCTGATAGGTACCTCTTGTGTGAGAAGGAACTGTAGGGATGGTGGTATAGTCCTACCTGTGATTTCCGCCTACGGTACATGCGGTAGGGATGGTGATAAGCAGAGATGGTGGTAGAGTCCCGCCTGTGATTGCCGCCTACAGTGTCCAATAAATGATTATGTTGGGTCATTTTCTGGGAAAATGGCAGATATTATTCATGGCGTGTTTTGGGTCAAATCGAATTTTTGGCGTGCGTTGGAAAATAATCATTTTCGAGAAAAAAATAATGTTTTGGGCCTAATGTATATTTCATCATATGTATGCATAATTGTTGGTTGCCTTAATGTATTTTTATCTCGTGGGTTGTTTAGATTATTACTTACTTGTGATATCGTTTTATGGTATCGCAGATTTTGATGTAGATGAGAACGAAGAGCCTAAGGATTTGGCTCCGCTGGAGAAGTGATTTGGGATCACTTGCTCGTGTATTGGGATTTGTCTCCCACTTTTTGGCTATGTATTTGGTTTGTATTATATTTATATTGGATAATTATATAACTTTTTTTAAAGGAAATTAATTTTGGATATATGTATTTAAATTTCTGGTACTTAGTTGGCTAGCTTTTAATTAACTGCTGCAACTTTTGTTGTGCACTTTTGCATGTTGTACACACTCGAGCACTTATCGTTGGGATGTGTGATCCATGTTGTCATCATCCCAACGTCACGATTCTTACATTTCCATACGTGAGAGTCGGGGCATCACAAGATGAGATCATCTCACTCAGTCTGTACGGTAGAGCTCACTTCTTATCCAAACACTTGCTGAAGATGGACGTTAGATAGTTTTTATGTGTTTTTGAATAAGACAAAAAAGGCCATTCTCAAGCAATCGTTGCCTTTGGAACCTTTTTAGAAGCCCAGGCCACTCTCAAATTCTATGAGGCGTTTAAAAATTTTATTTTACTGTGAGTGTTTGGATAGATTACTTATTTTTTCAAGCTTATACGCAAATTTCTTTTAATAATTATTGCTCTATACGTAATTTTTATAATAATAAAAATATAAAATAAACTAATTTTATAAATATTTTATAAGTATTTAAGAATGTTGTAAATAAAATATATTTTTATTTGATATATTTTTATAGAATTTCATTTTATAAAAATATAATTATATTATAAAAAAAATTAGGTATGTAATTTTAAAAAATTTATTATTACTTATTTATAAATAAAACAAAATCATTACAAATACGATACAATTATTTGTGAGACTCACAGCTATCTCATCTCCAATAAGTTAAAATCATCTCATCTCACTTCTAATTCAAATACACAAAATTTTTAAAAATCATCTCAACTCACAAATATCACTACTATTCACGAACTATCTCAACTCATCTAATATTATCTCTCAATCTAAACGGGACTTCACCAAAAAGTGAAGTTCACGAAGTGTCCGAAGGTTCTTAAGCCCTCACAAAGTGTCCCAATTGGCTTCAATTTTCCTGGAGAAGTATTGTAATGAAGAAATGTTGATGAATAAAAGGCACTACTTTTGACTTTAAAAAAAAAATTAAAATGAATGATACTCTTTTTTACATTTTGAAATATGAATGAAGTTACTTTTCACATTTGCAAAAAGAAAAAGTAAAACTTTTTTTTTTTTGAAAATTTGAAAAATAGAGAATATTGTTTTCGACATTTTGTAAAAATTTTATTTAAAATTCAAAAAGATTAATGATGCTCTTTTTTACTTTTGTTAAAAACAGTTTTTTAAATTTGAAAAGGGATCTTAGAAAAATGCAATTTTCATACCCTTACTTTTCATATTTCCTAATGCTCAATATTTTGTTCACATATTTTTAAATGATCGAAATTTTTAAGAGGAATGTTGGGCAGCAGCCTACATCCGCAACACACCCTTCAGAATTTTTTTTTTTTTTTTCTCTTCAACTCAACACTGATGTGTTGAGGATGTAGGCTGCAGCAAATATTTTTCCAATTTTTAAACATACCCAATGCAACTACCTCTTGGCTAGTCATTTGTGCAACATAATATAAAGGGGCAATATCTCTTTGGATTTGGAGCAAGGTTTTGAATTTTGTTTCGTACCCGGCTAGTACGGTTGAAATATGCCGTACAGGCCGGATAGCCAGTATGGAGAATGATATAGTTTCGTATTGGTCAGAATTTCGACTGTTTTGGCCCGTACCAGCCGATATTTTGGATTTCGTCCTTTACTTTTCTTTTTTTTTTTGATTTCTTCAAACTTTTTTGGATCCTCAATTCAGACCAGCCTATTTATAATTTATATCTATATATTTATATATAATTTATTCATATATAGATTATTATTTTAGAATATAATTTATATATATAATTTATTTATATATAGACTATTCCGAAACGTTATCGATACCAAAATATCTCGTTTGAATGTCTCATCTGAAACGGTATTCAAAACATTAATTTAAATAGTGGAGTCGCAATTTTACGGATTGATGAAGTACATTGGATATTACGTGACATAATGCTCAAAAGGAGTGACTCATTCTAACTAAGTAATGTTAAGTACAAGCTATTAATAAACAAATTTCGTGCAAACAATTGGTAAAAAAGTAGGTTCTGTTGAAAATTAATAAGTTTTTATTTTTTTTATTTTATATATTTTTTATGTGGAGGTCAGGATGCAAGCTCAAGCGGCAGGCCTATGTAAAGGAAGGACTTAACAGAATTGAGCCGGAGCCATTCTAATAAATTATTTAGCCATTAAAGGAATTCTTTACATAGGCCTATGTTAAAAGTGTCTTATTTAGCCATTTGTATGTCCACATGTCACAATAATAAAATATGAAAAACAAAAAATATTTAACAATAAAAAACTGAAAAATTGAAAACAAGTCCGAAGTTATAAAAACAAAAACATAATCTAAAGAGGCGCATTTGGGAGTCAAATAAAATAAGTCGTGACACACTTGGTTTGTATGTATTTTTTTTTAAGAGAAATGATACTTGTAATCGTGAATATGCAAGTACCGTACAGTCGCTTTAAAAAAAGTAAATAAATATGGGATCCACATAAAAATAAATTAATTTTTTAATAGTAGACCCCACTCTTTTTCAAAGCGACTGCACGGAATTTACGCATTCCACGATTGTATGTAGCATTACTCTTATTTTATTATTAATTTTTATTACTATTTACTACTATTCAATATTCTATTATTACTTTTTCACTATTATTAATAGAATATCTGAAAATATCTTATTATCCAAACGCAACTTTATTAATATAATTTTTGGTTTTTTTATGGGTGATGCTACATTGCCCCCTCCCCCCAATTTGTCACCAAGTTGCCCCTAGTATATTTTAAGTTTTTTTTGTTCAAATGTTAAAAAAAAGATTTTTTTTTAAAAAACACATACACAAATTTATTGGTGATAACTTTTTTTAACATTTTAAAAAATAGAAATAAAAACCTAAAATGCTGAAAGTCTTATTTTCGATTTTTTTGGCACAAGAAAGTCTTATTTTCAAATTTGAATATCGAAATGATAAAATTAAAATTAAAGATTTGTGTATTTGAGACTTATATTTAATATTATTTAATAGGGTGATGTTACTATGCATTTTAGTTTTTATCGTTGGGCGTGCTTGCTAGTACAATCAGCTTTTTTTCAAACATTTTTTTAATGTCTTTCAAATATGTAAGAGCTAGTTTAGTTACACAGAATCAAACTATCTCATTTTATATAATTATTACAACTTTTTCAAACTCTCATACAAAATATAATAAAATAATTTAATTTTTTTCAAATTTTAAAATAAAAATAATATTAAAAATTTATATTATAATAATATTTTATTCAACTTTCAACAAAACATCTCATCTCATCTTATCTAAACTGCGTAACCAAAATAGATCTAAAAAAAATACATAAATTACTAGTTGTACTTTTTTAAACATTTTAGAAAAAAAAATTCACTAATATCGTAAAATCTAGGGGATAAATCTAGAGAGGAAACTAGCAATTTACTATTCGGTAATAAAAGAGTAATATTAGATATAATTATGATTTATATAAGTATCGTACACTATTTAAAAAAAAAAAGATCTATTATTAAAAAAATTAATTTTTTTTATATAAATCACATTTATATTTATTTTTTAAAAAAATGCACAACATTTATGGAGCCTATAATTACAAATAAACTCGGAGAGAGCATTGTTTGTTAAAAACGTAGGTTAACGTAACACTTATCGAGCGGCGCACTCTTATCTACGCAGAGGGCCTTCAAAGCGGGTAGCCTCGTTCTCGTTACTTTGACAAACTGCACGCAACACCAAAAAACACGCACAAAAAGCAGAGTCTTTATTTACACATCACCTGCAAAATTTTATTTTCATGGTCTTTCGTCGAAACTCGAAGCCAAAACCTGAACGACGCCTCCCTTGTCCAAAATCCAAACAACGCAATCAAAACCCATCTCCGAATCTCGCCCCGAAACCCGCCAGTTTGCTGACATATTCAGATCCACAGCTCTCACACGTCCAACAAAGCCAAAACAAGAACACACACAAACGCTTCGGTTCCTCTTAAATTATTTCATGCTTTGTTTTCTTTGGGATTATTTTCTCTGTTTAATGCAGTTTAGAGAGAGAGAATTTTAGATAGAGAGAGAGAGTGGGAGAGTGGGGTAGTGATGGCAAGTCAGATGGTGAAAGTGAAGAGGAAGACGCTGAAAGCATGCATGACGTGCCCTCTTTGTAATAAGCTCTTGAAGGAAGCTACGACGATATCTTTGTGCCTTCACACGTGTGAGTCTTCCTGCTCTGTCTACGTTTTGCGGTTAATTGCTCTTGTTCTGGAGGCAATTTTGATCTGAGTTTGTTCTGGTACAGCGTACGGTGATCTGGGTTCTTCATGTGTTGTTTTATCATGCAATTCTTGAAATATGGACTTGAATGCTTGTTCCTACTTCAAGTTTCTGTGATGTGGGTTTTTGTGTCATGTCATTTCTGTATCGTGGATTTTAAGGCCACATTATATAGGGTCCATGGTTTAGGGACAGTGACCAAGGGCTATTTAAAGTCGTCCTGTTAGAACTTGAGCTGTTGAAAGTCTCAATTCACAGCTTACATGAATATGCAGCATAATCGATGTTGTTTCTGAAGTGGGACAGCATGCGATAACAGTCATCTTCATCAATGTCGGAATGAAGTTAACCATTTTTCCGCATTTATAATGCATAGGCGATGAGCTTACGGTTTTGTTGAAACTATTAAGCTTACTTTCTGATTATTGATGGTAAGGTGCTTAAAGAGAATAAAAAAGGATCTGTGTTTCTGTTTAACTTTCCTTGACCGAGAGCCTTGAAATATTGTTATATATACATATACACACACATATATAGTCGAGATTGCAAGCAGTAAGAGATGCAAAATAAGCAACAGTAAAAATACATGTGACTAGTGTCTGTTACGACTTTCTTGTTCTCTAGTTTTGTTTTTCCAATGTGCTAAATATTAAAAGTTTTTATCAGTTGGAAGTTTTTGACTCTTTCTACGACCATTTCTGACACGTAGGATTTTAAACCTCAACCAGTTTGCAGGAAGTGCATATATGAGAAGTTCTCAGATGAGGAGGTGGATCACTGTCCTGTATGCAACATCGATCTGGGCTTTCTTCCAGCGGAGAAACTCAGGTCAGTTCTTTAATCTGTATTATGATAGGCCTTCCTCTATCTCTTTCTCAATTTAAAGCATCACATATTGGTTGGATTCTTATATTTTTTATGAGACTCTAACTATAGCTAAATGAATATCATGTTGGTCTATATTATTAATCTGGAGCTTACTCCTTACTTTTTAGAAAGTAGGATGAAATTATAAGACATAAGAACAATAATAAGTGTAATGGTATTGCTGGCTCTAGTAATGATCAGTATCTAGTTATTCCTTTTGCATTTTTTTTTGTTTTTTTTATGATGGGGAACCTCACCAAGGTAGGTCTGAAACCAACCCCGGGGTTTGAACTCTGAAAAAACAACCTACGTGCCACAATCGTATATCAGTTAATTCAAGGGTACTCCTAGAGTGGAATCTAACCTAGAATGTCTGAATCCGCAACTCATCCCACGCCTTTCTTTTAATCAGCTGTCTGCATGCTGATGTGTCAATATCTAGTTATTCTGAATGGCTTTTTATTCTATGATTTCAATGATATTCTGGTTTATCCATTTATCTCTGTGTATTATGGGCACTGAGCCAGATCTTCACTCTGACCTATCGTTTCAGTGAGGTAGTATTACCATCTGGAAATGGTTCTAAAACGTTGGTGACAGTATAATGTTTACACAGCAAAGAAAATTAGTGCTTTGTTAATATAATAACTTATAAGTGGGTTTTCTTTCAAGATATTATCCTTTTCTGAGATCAGCCTGCACACTTCTTTTTTTCTCTGTCTATTTAGTTTATATACACAAATGATTATGTTTAGATGCTAGTTTTCAATCATAATGTAATGGCATACCTTTCTTCTGGCAATGTAGAAATCATGCTGTATGCTTTAATGCTGTGTTATCGTACACTCTCACTAGAGGCTGTTCATTGGTAATATGCAGGCCAGACCACAATTTGCAAGATTTAAGGGCCAAAATTTTCCCTCTGAAGAGAAGGAAAGTTGAGGGCCCTGAAGTCACAGCTACAAGTTTTCTGCCAGTTAAAAGGAAGGAGAGATCACTGTCTTCGTTGGTGGTTGGCACTGCTAAAGGGCCTATGCAAATTGGCTTGACTGGAAGGAGAACAAAAGCTGCAAGAAAAGCCACTGCTATTCGAGGATGTAGTTTTACTGTTGAGGAATCTGCTAAGAAAGAAGATTCTGCAGAGGATCATCTGTTTAGCTCCAGCTCACATGATTCTCAAAGTAAAACTACTCGAATTAAAAGGCAGGTAATGGAAGTCATGTTTGATCCTTTATGATTGTGTGACTTGAATTTGAATGTTTTGCAACTTGCAGCCTAGTCCTTGTACGTAACTACATACTTTCTGTACTCTATTAATAGTTCTGAACTTTCTTAAGTTGTTGCAGGATTATTCAGTTGCTGAGCCTTCTAATGAGCGAAGGCCTAATGAAGACACACAGAATTATGTGGAGATAAATGAAGGTAAAGTTGATCTTTGGACACCGTTGAACTGTCTTGTTGAAGCTGCCAATAGAACCAAGTCCTCTAAGTTGAATTTACAAGGGCTGTCCCTTGCCAAATCAAAGCAACCCAATGCCCATGATAGTGAAGTATATATGCCTGAAACCAAAGCCAGAGCAGAGTCACCCAGGGCTCCTGACTGTGAAGTATTTCTGCATAAAAGCAAAAGAAAGGAGCATGGACACAATATGAAAGTCCATGATGAAACTAATGGTAAAAAGTACCTTCCAGGACCTTTGAAGCATAGAAGGTTTCGTGCAGCAGGTCGTAAAAGCACAGCTGCATCTGGGCTGCTGCACTCCTCGGCTCAAGCCATGCTTGATGTTGCAGGTTCTAAGCGCAACAGAAGAAATAGTCCAGTTTGGTTCTCATTAGTTGCTTCAGAAGACCGGTAAAATTCTATTTTTGCATGTCGTGAGGTGGTTTCTAATATTTTGGGAACTTGATTTATAATTACCTGTCTCGTGTATTTAAATAATTGTATGCAGGAAAGCAGATGTTTCCCTGCCCCAGATATCTGCCTGTTACTTAAGGATAAAGTAAGTTTCTTTTGGTCTCATCTCTGCTTTAGAATCTACTATGTTGACTTTTTATTGGATATGAATGTGTGACATGCTTACTAGCTAATATAAAAATAAGGATTTGTGTTTGTGCATACTTGTTTCCCCATTTTTCTCCTCATTGAAATGTGTCAGCAGATAAATGTGTGAAAATGATAAAACAAACAGTTTGATGATATTAAGGATGAGATTGAGGCCTATACCTGACTAAAGCAATATTCTGTGATTGGCACACCCAGCAAGTATAAAAGAATGTGTTCCACCTGCAAGTTTGACAAAATGTGATCCCACGCTACAGTTATTAGATCCAAATCTTGCTTGGGTCTATTTCACTATTCTTATGTGCACGTATGTTTCTGTTGAGTCCTCTATGTACTGCTTCTAAATCATACAATGGTTAATGCTGGCAATAGTTCATGGAAAAAAAAAAAAATCACATGCTGTATTACTGCTGCTTCAACATGTTCTGAATTCTTGGAAGGCAGAAGAATTCTTGGATGAAAAGAAAATATGTTTTTAATTTTAGGCAAAAATTATGTGCTGCACCTCAATAAAAAGTATGATAGAAAAAATTGCGTGCATAAACCAATGAGGGTTTTTTTTTTTTTTTTTTGGTGTTAAAAAAAATCAATGGACCATCTTGAGTTTAGGTTAGTGCTCAACTAACAGAACCTGCAAACCTAAGCAGGAAATAAAACTAAATCTCCAAACCATAAGAAGAAAAAAAGACTGCCCAGTTAACCAAATGATAATAAATACCTATGAATTGCTATACCTGTAAAAAAAAAAGAATGAATCTGCTAATAAAAATATGCTGCTGATTTTATTATTATGCACATTCTAGCTAAGATGGATGGATGTAATGCATCTTTAAACACTAAATTTCTTATGCAATCGTATTTAAAGCTTATGAGAATGTTTCCATATTTTGACATTCAGAAATAATATTTATGTCAAGAGTCGCTGATTATTGAAACATCTAACATTTGAAAAATCAACACATTGATTGAAAAATCTATTTTTATGAGTACATTCGTTGAAAAATTTAAACATTTGAAATATTTCTGACCCCTTTTTAAATGAATAATCAACCATAATGGTAGATTAAGAACCATCTAGGACAGAATTCTTGCAGCAGGTAGCCTAACCTAAAAGTGTTTGTGTTTAACAGTACTTTAAAAACAGTATGTTTTTTGAATGGCCATATTTTGTTATTTCAAGATTCATGGTAGTATGATAAACCTTTCTTTTGCTCCAAAATTCACAAAACAATGCTTTCACCCCCTCTTCCAAAAAGCAACACACGAGTCATATTTTAATAATTTTTGCTTAAAAAATGAAGCAAAGCAAGATTGTCTACTCACATTTTCAGTTAATAAAACCCTCCTACATTGAGTACAAGTGTAACCATATCGATCTTCAGATATCTTTATTATGATTGGAGTGAATGATATTTTTCAAGCAAGTGGCTGTGACATTTTTTTTCATAGGTAATCAAGAAGTCTTATACTTAATAATAGGCATATGCAAGTACACAAGACATATACATGAGCAATACCAAACTAAGATTTATAACCAAATTAAGAAACTCATGGACATTAGGCCCCCATTAAAATCTATCGCCCCAACCTACCCAAAGGAACAAAGTTTTAACGAAGAAAGCTTTCAATTCATCCATTGTCTTCCTGCTTTCTGCAAAGCTTCTCTATCATTTCTCTCCCTCCAGAGACACCAGCACATACATATAGGGACCATCTTCCAAACTGCAGTCACTCGTAGGTTGACTTGGAGACCACTCCAACTTGCTACATCATTTTAAGTTCTTTTTGAGTGTTTTCATGTATTTTTCCTTGTTTTCTTGAATCCTTTCTGTCTTTACTGGCTTCTTGTGTTAAAAAGTCGAACCGTGATTGTGAATCAATGGGCTAATATTTGACTATTAAAGTTAACAGTTGTTCTAATTTTGTAAAATGTTTTCTCAGAAAGTAATGCTGAAGTTGAAGATTCCCTTGGAGATTTCTATGCTTCATCAGTAAATGTTGTATTTTTTAGCGACCCTATATTTTTCTTTCACAGGGATGGTAAAATGCCCGTTTCTTTTATTCAAAAGTACCTTGTGAAGAAACTCGATCTTACAAGTGAAGCTGAGGTTTGTTCATCTTTCTTGCCTTTCCTGAATTCTCTAGATGTATTGATGTTGCTGTTATAATTTAAAATGCCTCTTAAATGTTTTGCTGCATATACTCTTGTTCATTCTTGTTCACTGAAAGCATGAAAGCTGAAATAAAAAAAATATGCCCTACAGCCCTCCAGACCAAGATGTGACCATAGAATCTTCCATTCGGAAGAAGTTTTGGACAAGATTTGGAGCCCAGCCATATAGGGTGAGGCAAGCAATGGTGAAAACAGGCATGGTGCTTAGGGCTGCCCTCTTTCATTTCCGATGTTGGGTACTTTCAAAAACAAAATCAAGCTGTTTATCTCGGAGCCACTTCACTGGCAAACCCCTTATTAGTTGCTGAAGTGTAGGCCCAAGGAGAGAGGGTTTCAATTAGTACTTCCGAAATATACCATCACTTAAGCCTATTAACTTAAGTGGTTGGTGTGTTGTGCAAGTACTACAAAAACTAAATGCCATATTAGAACATGAGCACTGTGCTCAATTACAGCTATGATTATGGGTGAAGCTGAACAAGAACTGTTTCTGCTTTTGGGTTGTAGGGAGGCAATTAAGGGTTACAGAGAGGAACTGACAACTGTTCTATATTAGCGTATTGCCTTAAATGGTTAGATGATGAGTCCTATGTTCAGTTACAGCTATGTTTTTGGGTGAAGCAGAACAAAAGTAATGCTCTGCTCCTGGGTTAAAGGGAGCTAAGAAAAAGACTTTTCCAAAATGCTCACAAAAGTCACAGCTGTAAACATGCTACACTTCAAGTATCAGAAGATCTTCAATCCTGAAGCTGTACGGTGTGCACACTTTAAGTATGAGCGCGCTTCACTCCTGAAGCTTTGCTGTGTATACTTCAAGCATGCCTATGCTCTTTTAACAAAGCTGGGAATGGTGTTTGTACTGCAATAACATTAACCTTTAGATTCATTGCTAAATCACCAAAGATTTATTGCAACTGTCAAGTATGGCCGGAAAACTTTAACTTTTAGGGTCTTAGTAATGGCCATAGGTGATTAATACATGCTCCATGGTCATAATGTTCTTGTGAAAATTTCATTTGCCTTCTAGTAAGGTCCTGGTTTGTATGTCTATTGGAGTAAAGTCCTGGTTTGTATGTCTATTGGGCTGAGGAAAAAGCTAAGTTATCGTTTATTTTCGCAGATGAGATGAGATAAAAGTTGAAAGATGAATAAAATATTGTTAAAATATATTTTTTTAATATTATTTTTGTTTTGAGATTTGAAAAAGTTGAATTGTTTATTATATTATGTGTGAGAATTTGATAAAGTTGTAATGATAAGATGAGATGAAAAATTTTGTGAAAGTGAACGGGGCCTAAGTTCTTGGTTGAGATGATGTTATATCCCTAAACAAAGGAAGTGTTTATAATTGGTGAAAATTCAGGGTATCTTTTTTTTGTACATTTCTATTTTACTTTTTGTTTGTAGGTGGAGATCATGTGCCGAGGTCAGCCAGTGATTCCATCATTGCAACTACATAACGTAGTAGATCTGTGGTTTCGGACAGCATCGACATCAAAAAAGGTAGCAGCATCTGTTGGCTCCTCTGGTAATGACTTTGTGATGGTCCTGTCATATTGTCGGAAAGTCCAAACCCCTTGACATAGCCTTTTTTTTTTTTTTCCCTTTTGCTCTCCTTGCAATTTACATCTTTCATTATCCAAGCCCTTTGAATCTTTAAGGCTTCATCAGCTAAGTTCATTGAACCAATAATGTATGTTTGTTTATACGATGCATGTTGTTACATGAATAAACTTATTTATTTAATTATATTCCATTGGTTTGCCATTAAAATGTTTTGGTCTTTATACCCCATCTTTGGTTAATTATCTCCTTTGGATGCTGATTTTAATCCAATTTGCATCATATTTGATGATGTGCTCTTCAACTTGATCTAAAGACAATGCTGAATTTGATTTGGATTACTTTTTTTGTGACAGTCAGCTCAAATACAATAGCTTTGTTGTAACTCTCACTTCCTGTAAGCTAGAGATGTTATGTGTTTACGTAAATAAATCTAGACTAGAGACTTGCATAATTAAATAAAATATTATTTTTCCCATAAAAGAGTGAATAAAATAAACCATGTATAAAACATAATCATAATTTTCCCAAACCAACTAAATTGGAAAAGACAATTCTAAAATAAAATCAACTTGAGTCAATCATTCTGCTCCTTTTAAGGTTGGTGTCCGCTTGCTTTTACTCATCATCATTTTAATCTGGGTGGTTAAAAACATAAAATAAAACTAAAATGAGTCAGATACTCATTAAGAAACTCATTACAATGTAAACATGATAAAAGTAATGATGGGAACCAGGTTCATATCACGTAAGGTTTTTCACAAAATGTTTTTCATGCGTGAGAGAATAAAAATCATGACTGTTCATACTGATACTTATGTTATGCATGACTTGTCTTGATTTATTGGAATTATCTTACTGATATGATTGGCCAACACACTTAACTTTGTGTGGAAGGTTGTGTATATGTCCCACATCCTGTGGCCACAAAGGGAATCGTTGAGTAGTATTCTGGCATACTACGTGGACCATGCTCTAGGTCATAGCTTGCAAATCCATCCATGAATCTATATCAGTATCATACTTCTGAATGACCATCTGGTTAAAGTGATATGATCTTATTTTACACTTGATCTTATGAAAACTTACGTACCTTATAAAACCCTAGATGCATGACATATATAATATGTACATAATTATAAATCGAATGGAGAACAAAGTTGAGACAATTCAGGCGGTATGACTTTCTATCAAACACTGGGTAGGTGTGCTTGGACAAGGTCTTGCTAAGTTTAAAAAGTTTAACCAGACTGATTCTTACATCCTTTGGAGCCTGAATGTTTATCCTATTCCTATTCAACAACAACCCATTCAACTCATTTCTTGGTCAAAGCCTTTACATGGTAGAGTCAAACTAAACACGGACGGGAGTTGCTTAGGAAACCCAGGAATTTCGGGGGCTGGAGGGGTAATTCGGGATATGCAGGGGTCTGTTTTGTTGGCTTTTTCTATGAATTTAGGCTATGGAGATAGTACACAAGCAAAATTACGGGCGTTATTGGAGGGAACTAAACATTGTAAACAATTAAACTTGTCTGCTATTGATATTGAATTGGATTCAAAGGTAGTCCTGTCGTGGCTGCAGAAGAATCGGTGTGGCATCTGGTATTTGGAGGACTATTGGGAGGAGATTCAGGAGCTAATAAAGAACATGGATTATAAGTACTCTCATATTTTTATTGAAGGGAACGTTGTCGCGGATTGGCTCGCTCGATGGGGTGCAAGCGAGGGAGATGCGGAATGGAGAAACACTATAGACTTACCTTCTATGCTGCAAGGTTTGATTAGAATAGATAAATGGGGCCTTGCATCAATTCGGTGTAAAGAATTGATGCAAGGAATTGATGCAAAGGTGGTTTCTGCGGGTGAGTGCAGAACATTTGTAGCGTGGCGTTGTATGCAGCGTTGCTCTTTGCGTTGCTCGTTAGGCTTCTTTTAGGCTCGTTAGGCTTGTATGTAGCGCTACTCTAGTATTTTTCTAAGTTAGTTTAGTTCGTTTATTTGTTTGAAGGTCATTTTGCTGTACTTGAGAGGTGTTATGATAATCTCCCAAGTACCTTGATTGTAATCATGGCATTCCTCCGCCAAAAGTGAGGGGTTCTTAATAAACTTGGGACGGGGCTGCTATGTGTGTGTCTACTGGCTCTTCTAAAAAAAAAAAAAAAAATCCTGAATTAAATATGACGTAGAATCAATAGGATCATGTACTATGATGAATGACATACTTGCATAAATCATGACATGCGTAGTACATAAAAGTTGGCTAATAAAGAAGTGGCTATAATGATAATCTATCTAAACAAACTAAAGTGTACTAATCCTAATTTATGATCAAACTATTTATCTCGTAGCGCTGCTTCTGAAATCTCACTTCGTGACTCGTTACCTAAAAGAAATACTATGTCGCTAAAAATTATTGAAAATCGTGTCATGACATTCTATTTAATAATTAAATACATGCTGTGGAAAATAATTTTTAATAATTATTATGTTACATACTCAATTAAATACTATGTTATTTAAATTTATTAATGATTTACATATTTCTTTATTTCCAAATTACAACTTCAATAGCATAATTATATCAAAATCTATTAAGGTAAATAATGAAAATTCTTGTCAAAGTAGACTTAATCGGATTTCAAGTGTTCAAAATAAAAATTTAAAACTTACTATTTACTACTGAAATCCAATTACAAAAATTAATACTTAATAATATAATTTAAATCCATAATTATATTTTTTTGTAGGAAAAATAAGGTTTCTGTAAAATAAAGTTTTTGGACTAATATTAAGTAAAACTAAACAACTTAAAATATTAAGTCCTGTTCAACCTAAAAATACTGTAATTGTTGTCCGTAACAAAAGGGCATTGAAATACAAATTGAATTTAGGAATGAGCCCAAACAAAAAGAAAAGTCCACATGAAATCAACAAACTAAAAGGGCATTTTGGAAAATATCAATAATCTATGTTTATAATTTTGAAAAGATAGTTTGCTTATGAAAATGGTGAGACACAAGGCTCACCGTGCGACAGTAGGGACGCTGGGAGTGAAGGTGGAGCTCCTAGAGAATTAATTTAGCACTGTTAGATCGAGAGAGATATGAGAAAAAGAGACGATGACTTGCGATGGAGACCCATTGAGGGAAATCTGCGTGCGGCGGATTTGAGGGTTGTCAGGGTGGTTTTCGACGAGATGGGGGTGTACATCGGTTCAAGCATATGGGCCCTTTCATGGTGGTTTCAGGCTTGGGGGCTTGCTGCCGTGCTTGGAGGGCGACCAACTGCTCTCAGTTTGAGCAAGTTCCAGCGAATCATGCACAGGTAGGGAGGGAGAGGCCGACAGAGGAGATGGGCCGCACCTTCTGAAGGTTCTTGGTGGTGGGGCCTCGTGAGGTAGCGTTCGTTCACTACAAGAAATTTGGCCTTTTCCAGCGCTTAAAATCATCGCAAATACTTTTCAAAATCGTTACATTTGAACATTTGCGACGATTTATAAATCGCTGTGGGTTCGCCAAAATTATAAAGCCATTTTTGATCAATTTCGGCAATTGGAAAAAATCGTTACAAAAAACTACTATTTCCGACGATTTTAGTCTGTCGAAAATGTTCAAAAAATCGACAGAAATGACCTTCCGGTTGACTTTTAAAATTGCTGAGAACTACTATTTGCGGCGAAATGTGCCGTCACAAAAACTTAATAAATCGCCGCAATTAATTATTATTTTTCACAGCGATTTAAAATCATCGCCATTATAAGTATTTGCAGCGGGTAAATCGCCGCAAAAAACTATTTCTGGCGATTTAATGTCGCCGTAAATATATTTCTGCTATGAAAAAATTATTTGCGGCGATAAAAAATCGCCGGAAAAGATGTTTCAGAAAATTAAAAAAAAAATGCACAAAACAGTACTGTTTTGTGCATTTTTACAAAAAAGATATTACACTATGGATTGCCCTAATATTCTTTTTACATACTCAAAAAAGATCCAAAGTATGAGCTAATAATATGACCAAAATTGGCATGAAGCCTAAAAAAAACCTATTGATCTAAAATGCCACTGCACAAAAGGAACCACAATTGTCTTCTACACTAAAATGCCACTGCACTAAAAAACATGGCTGCACTAAAATAGAAGCACATAACAAATGACATGAACCACATTTACATACTCTACCTATCACAGCACTAAAATTACCTACATGTTAAACACATGTAGAGCTCTACCTATCAGCAAAAGCAGGTTCTACCTGCAAGCAAGAAAAGTGTAAGATTAGGATCATATGTCTTATTTTTATAAGTAACTACTTATAACCATATGATAAAACTTTTTCCATTTTTCAAATTATATATAACTCTTCATACATTAATTAGCACAGTTTTATACTTGAATATTATATAGAAAACATATTGATAACTATATATTCCTAAAACATTGAGTATGAGTATGAGAAGGCAATGTTCAACCACCAAGCTTGTTTTTTTCCCTATAATTATATTAAATGCTGCAAATAAAGATTAAAAAAATCGAAGAAGACAAACAAAATATTAAATACCACTACACCAAAACATGACTGCACTAAAACAGAACCACATAACAAATGAAGTTTGTAGTGCATGCAGTCACAAAGGCTAGTAGAATGCACAAAACACAAGCTGAACAAAGTTCCAATAAATTAGTTGTCAGTAAGGAAATAAATGACAGCACACAACTTATGTTAATTCACAAAGTAAACGGGATACCTTTTCCAGAAAATATGGTAGGGATGTTCTACTAAATATCTTTTTTCCCTTTGATCCAAGTGAAAGCTGAAAGTAGAAGCATTAAAGTGAGGAGTTAAATGCAGTACAGCTTATAGAGATGTTATTTCCAAGAAGGCACAGCTTAGAGATTAAATGCAGTACATAAGGCTAAGGAAACCATAGAGCAGAAATCTGCAAGTCATATTAGACTTATGGTAAACTGTTTTTCATTTCAAACTATTTATTTCCTACTGCTTCTAGAGCAAGTGACCGTAGACTATGTCCATATTATTGTTAGGTTAAAATAGATCATGAGTAGCTCTAGATAGTAATAGTTTTTGGAAGCATAATAAAAGTAGAATCAAGAAAGAGACTTTTAAGTGTGAGATAGTTTAAACAATGATTTTTAACTTTGGGGAAGTTCTACTAAATATCTTTTTTCCCTTTGATCCAAGTGAAAGCTGAAAGTAGAAGCATTACTTTACGTTAAACAAAGAGGCAAAACCACTTCGCCCCTACATAGAAGCCAAGAAATCAGAATATTATTCCAAAATCCCCATTAAAAGCTATTAAAAGATCTCACTTGGAAATTTATGCAAAACCAGCCACTCATTAAATAGTGTCGAACATAAAGATAAATAATGGAATTTTTATGGATCACAATCTAAGTAGTTCCTTCAGAATCAGTGATTCTACCTCACTATTGTGTTGCACACAGTCACCATACGGGACTATGGAACATGCAGCTGGGGTCGTGTTTCTCTCCTCAATTTGGTATGTTTCTGCAATGTATACACTTGTTAATAACATAACGAGTATTTATGAGGAAAGTATGATGATTGATAGTTGCGATGAGTATCAGACCTTCATGGTAATATCTCTCTGTTTCTTCTCTAATTTGTTGTTGCTGTTGCTGGTGCTGTTGTTGCTGCTGCTGCTGCTGCTGCTGCATTGGTAGTCATATTGTTTTTGCTTTTCCATCGGTTTCTATTAAATTCTCATCATGTTTTTCTGTATTTTAAATTATCTTCGGTTGGTGGGCTCGATGTAGTTCAGGAAGTTTTTTTAATACAACACAACCATTTCTTTTCTGGAGGAATTTATATCCAGAAATTTTTGAAAAATGATGCACTTTTAGTTGACCACTATAAATATGTAATGCAGAAATTTACAGTTTTCGTTTGAGCTGAAAACCTGTTCCTATTCAATATGAAAAAGGAAAATCTGTCAAATTGGTGATGGTGTTTGCATCATTGTCGTTTGCAGGATCTTGGCAACAATATTCTGTTGAATGCCATAAAAGGTGAGAACACCTAAACATTTGGAGATTTTTATTTATCACATGATTTTTCTTCATGGCATACTCATTTGTTTTCTCTAATGGTTCTATTGGAATCTAAAACTTTCCTTCCAATCTTGCTGCAGCCTTTTCCCCCTTGAAACTTAGACTAGGTGGCAGTTTGCAAGATAAGGTCATATATGGTACTGAAGATAATCAGCAACCTTGTATTCCTTTTGTTAAAAATACTTCAGAGATGTTTGGTTTCACTCAAGGTTGCTTACCCATGCATAGATGGGATGAATTAAACACCCTTTTCGAGAAAGCCGGGTAACAAAAGTTTTCTTTCTTGTTTACCATTATAACAAAGTCAAACTACTATAAATCTAGGAACCAAAATAATTAAAAAGCAGCCTGCTTAAGTGATCTGGAACTGGTCATGGTGCCCTAAAAATATTATTCTGCTACTGCACCAAGTCGATTTGGTGTCAGAGCCCTTTGCCCTATGTTATTATTCACTTTATTTATGGCAGATAATAAGTCCTCAGTTTCGAAGAAGCCATTACAAGAAGAAAACAATAGGTACTTCTTCATTAAAAAGTAAAACTCATAATCAGAGAGTAAAACCAAAAACCTTATATATGAATCAGAGTGGCGCATAATGGGAGAAGCAGATAATAAAGAATACCTTTTTCTTTTTTTCTTTTGTAACATGCAGTATTCAAGATCCAGAATGATCTTCCAAATATTAAATTGAGGTCCCAAGATCAGTGTACCATATGAAAACATAAGAGGGAAATGCAATAAGACAAAGTCGAGAAACTCACAGTTGAAGAACTGAATAATAAAGTTGCAGGCATCCAAAGGAGAGATCAATTTACTTTCAAGCTTGGATAGCATCCCAGCAGCTTCTCATCTCCATCACAGCAATACCCAATCAAATCCGAGAGAGAGAGAGAGAGAGAGAGAGGGTGAGGCCAGAAAGAGATTGGCGTGGGGGCTGGGGGAGAAGGAGGGGGTGGCCGTCGAGGTGAGGTCGCGGTGGCCTGCTGGGGCCGTTGGCGACGGGCTGTGCGCGGCGGAGGGTTGAGGGAGAAGAGGGACTGCAGAGAGAAAGGGGGAAGGGGGAGAGATGGCTGGAGGGAGCGAAATGAGAAAACCTAACGCGGGGGATTTAATTTAATGAGCTTTTCCGGCACTTTTGACTCGCCGCTAATAAGTTAAAATTGGAGCATCTGTTTTTACAGCGACCATTTTCGCCGCAAGTAGTAAAACTGCGGCGATTTTCTTTAATCGACGGAAAATGAATGCCGCTACAGTTATATAATTTTATTGCGACGACAAAAAATCACCTCAAAAGGTATAAATGTCGCCGCAAAAGTGAATTATACATTTTTCCTCAGTGATTTTCCAACTTCGCAACGAAAATTAAGCAGCGACTTGAAAATCGCTGGAAATAACATCTATTTGCAGCGAACTTTTTTGTGACGATTTTAAAATCGCTGGAAAAAGCCTGATTTCTTGTAGTGGTTGCAGCTTGTCGTGGCATGCAGGTGCTTTGTTTTTGTTGTATAAAAATAGAGGCTGTGTTGGTATCACATGGGTTGGTTTTGGTGGTTCCTAGTGGTTGGCTGTTGTAGCATCGTCGATTTTCTTATGGTGGTGGAAGCTTGAACATGGAACTATGGCTTATGGCACCTCCAAAAGCTTGCAGCTAACGGGGAGGACGTTCGAGACTGCTTCAACGTGGGGTCTTTCGCGGCAGAACATGGCATGGGTGATCTTCATAGTTGGGTGTTTTGTTGCCGTGAGAGGTGTCGCGTGGGAGGAGTATGCTGTGCGGCAATCCTAGCTTGGGGAAGAGTGTGATGCCTTCAGATTCCACTTGGGATTTGGTGAACTCTGAAGTATCAGGACATGCAACACAAAATTATCTGTCACCATTCATAATAGATAAAGATGCAATGCACCCAATATGCATATAGTAATATGCAATATTTGTAGCTGATAATTTTTTCCTTTAGAAATACTATGTATCACATCTAACATATCCCAATTTAACATAAACATACTTTATAAACATATAATAACTAAAGTCTAAAAGTTACAGTACGTGTTCAAAATGTTTGGAACATCACTAGTATTGGAGACAGGGCTCCTCATGTACAAAAGGCTAGTCTAAGGGATAGCTTGTGCAACTCAGTCAGGATAGCCATAATTCTATCTAAAGACTAGAGCATCAACGTAATGAGCTCCTCATGGTTGCGTTGCGGTCTAGTCGACCTCGTCCAGATCATCCTCTATGGGTCTCCAGATCTTGACACATGATCTACTATTTGAGGGGAATGATAGTTGGAACTACCAAGTTAGATTTGATTACAAATCTCAGCAAGTTAACAACCAACTTAAACTAACAGTTTACAGATGCATGCATGACAGTAAAAGACATGAATGCTGTTGGGAATAACTGTAGATCTAAGACTAACTCGAAGTATAGTAGCGGAACTAAACGAAAGAAATTGATGACAATCACACAGAAAGAACACCAATCTTTAAGTGGTTCGACTCAAAGTGAGTCTACGTCCACTGGTGGGGTCGGTATCGAAGATTTCACTATCAACAAAGATGGAGTACAGATGAATACAACAAAACTTCACAAGGAAGTTATCTCTCAAAACTCACTCTAGACTTCTCTCTCAAGAAAACACTAAAAACAAGACAAAAAGTGATTTCTGAAGCTTTAAAATATCTAAGAGAGGCTGTTGATATTTATAGGAGAAGTGAGAATTCACTTCTGTGAACATTGGCTCGAGCGAATGTCGAGCGAGTGTCGAGCGAGCGTAGGTTTTGCATACTTCGCTCAAGCTAACAGTCGAGCGATGCTTGAGCGAAGCTCTTTGTCTGACTTCGCTTGAGCTGAGTGTCGAGCGAGAGTCGAGCGAAGCTCTCTGTCTTCATATCGCTCGAGCTGAATGTCGAGCGATGCTTGAGCGAAGCTCTCTGTCTGACTTCGCTCGAGCTGAGTGTCGAGCGAATGTCGAGCGAATGTCGAGCGAAGCTCTCTGTCTGACTTCGCTCGAGCCGAGTGAACTTCCGCTCGAGCGAACCTACGACACATGCACTGTTCAATCTGAATTCAAGCCACCTCTTAACAAATCTCCACCTTGGCTTGAACTCTGCCAATTTCAACACAAAAAACCTCCGACCACAAAACCAATCCCCACCATCAAATCCCTTACGGGAATTACAAAATGAGAACACCAATCAAGTCCAAATAAAGTTTGAACTTGTATACTGCAACTGGCTTAGTCATCATATCTGCTGGATTCTCTGTAGTAGCAATCTTCAGAATCTGTATAACACCCTCTGTAGCAATCTCTCTGAGAAAATGATACCTGACATCAATATGCTTCGTTCTCTCATGATACATTTGATTTTTGGTCAAATGTATTGCACTCTGACTATCACAGAATACTGAGATCCCATCTTGCTGAAACCCAAATCATTGACCAAGCCTTTCAACCAAATGGCCTCCTTAACAACCTCTGCTGCTGCCATGTACTCTACTTCGGTAGTTGATAAAGCAACAATGGATTGCAGTGTTGCTTTCCAACTAATAGCTGACCCACACAGAGTAAAAACATAACCTGTCAATGATCTTCTCTTATCTAAGTCTCCAGCATAATTAGAATCAACAAAACCAGTAACTTTGGAACTGAGATTGACATCTCTATCAAATATTAACCCAAAGTTCAGGGTTCCCCTCAGATACCTGAGTATCCATTTCACAGCCTGCCAATGAGTCTTACCCGGATTAGCCATATACCTGCTAACTACGCTCACGGCCTGTGAAATGTCTGGGCGGGTGCAAACCATTGCATACATGATGCTGCCAACTGCACTTGAATAAGGAACACTAGCCATGAACTGTTCCTCTTCATCTGCTGAGGAGATAGGGAAGCTGAAAGCTTAAAGTGCGTAGCAAGTGGTGTACTTACTGGTTTGGAATCAAACATTCCAAATCTCTGAAGCACTTTCTCAATGTACTTTCCCTGGGACAAGTACAACTTTCCAGCTTTCCTATCTCTGAAGATTTCCATTCCCAAAATCTTCTTCGCAGCACCTAAGTCTTTCATTTCAAACTCATTTCTAAGTTGGGTCTTTAACAAACCTATGTCAGATATGCTTCTAGCAGCAATAAGCATATCATCAACATATAATAGCAAATAAATGAAAGACTTATCAAATAATTCCTTATGATAAACACAAATATCATAGTTACTTCTCAAATAACCATGATCAATCATAAAGGAATCAAACCGCTTATACCATTGCCTTGGCGACTGCTTCAAACCATATAAAGATTTCTTCAATCTGCACACATGATCTTCTTTGTTTTCAACAATGAATCCCTCTGGCTGATGCATATAAATGGTCTCTTCAAGCTCACCATGTAGGAACGCTATTTTAACATCAAGTTGTTGCAGCTCTAAGTCATACAATGCTACTATAGCAAGTAGCAATTTGATCGAACTGTGTTTTACCACTGGGGAGAAGACTTCATTGAAGTCGATGCCTTCTTTCTGACTGAAGCCCTTAGCAACTAAGCGTGCCTTGTATCTTGCATCAGTATCACCCTGGATTCCCTCTTTTCTTTTGAAGACCTATTTGCAGCCAATAGTCTTCACCTTCTTTGGCAACAGAACCAAATCCCATGTTTGGTTTTTGTGAAGAGACTCAATCTCTTCAGTCATAGCTGCGCACCACTGTGCAGATTATGCGCTCTTGACAGCTTCTGAATAATTGGAAGGCTCCTGACCAACAATATTCTCTGCTGTAGTAAGAGCATACATCACCATATCTGCATGAGCATATCTCTAAGGTGGTCTAATCTGCCTCCTCTGTCTACCAGTCGCTATGTTGTAGTCTTGCTCACCTTGTGCGCTGCTACTCGGATCAGAATCATGCTCATCTACAATAGCATGATCTTGGGTGCCACTGGGCAGCCCTTGTGGTGCTTCCACCTGGAACTCCACCTGCTTTCTAACATCCTGTTCTTGTCCTGTAGACTCAGTAATCTCCTTTCTCGGACTAAGCATGAATTTTTCATCAAAAGTGACATCCCTACTGATCACAAACTTGGGTGATTTAGGATTTGTACACCACAACCTGAATCCCTTCACCCCACTGGCATACCCAATGAATATGCCCTTCTTAGCCCTTGGCTCAAGTTTTCCATCATTAACATGGAAATATGCAGGGCAACCAAAAACTTTCAAATTTGAATAATCAGCAGGAGTATCAGACCATACCTCATTCGGAGTCTTCAAACCAATCGCTGTGGCTGGAGAACGATTGACCAAGTAACAGGCTGTGTTGATTGCTTCAGCCCAGAAATCCTTACCCAAACCTGCATTAGAAAGCATGCTCCGGGCTCTCTCCAAGAGAGTCCTGTTCATCCGTTCAGCTACTCCATTTTGCTGTGGAGTATGTCTAACTGTACGATGTCTGGCAATACCCGCATTTCTGCAAAATTCATCAAACTCACCTCCGCAAAACTCCATACCATTATCAATGCGAAGTCGCTTGATTTTCTTGCCCGTCTGATTTTCAATTAAAGCTTTCCACTGTTTGAAGTTAACAAATGCATCACTTTTCTGCTTCAGAAAGTAAACCCAAACCTTCCGTGAGAAATCATCAATGAACGTAAGCAAGTACTGAGCTCCACCTTTTGACTGGACGAAAGATGGGCCCCAAAGATCAGAATGAATATAGTCCACAGAACTTTTGGTTCTGTGAACCCCTGTAGAGAACTGAACCCTGCACTGTTTTCCAAACACACAGTGTTCACAGAAATCCAGTTTTCCTATCTTCTGATTACATAGCAAACCCTGCTTACTCAAAATTGACATCCCCTTCTCACTCATATGACCCAAACGCATATGCCACAAACGGGTGACATCTGAATCTGGATCATCTGAAACAGACACTGCAGCTGCACCTGTCACTGTAGAGCCCTGAAGGAAATAAAGACCATTTGTCTTATCTCCTTTCATCACAACCATAGAGCCCTTACTGACTCTGATAGCTCCACCTTCACCAGTGTACTAGTAGTTCAGAGAATCAAGAGTACCCAAAGAAATAAGATTCTTTTTCAACTCTAGAATGTGTCGAACATTAGACAATGTCCAGACAATTCCATCAAACATCTTAATTCTGACTGAACCAATTCCAGCAATTCTACAAGCCATATCATTCCCTAACAAAACGGAGCCTCCGTTGACCGATTCATAGTTAGTGAACCAGTCCCTCTTGGGACACATATGGAAAGTGCAAGCTGAGTCCATGACCCATTTGTCACTAAAGCGACTACTTGAGTCGCTAATTGCTAGAACAAGATCTAGGTCGTTAGACCTATCATCAGCAACACTAACGGCATTAGATGAACTAGTACTGTCCTCTCTGTTTTTCAATTTTGGACACTCATTCTTGTAGTGACCAAACTTATGGCAGTAATGACATTTGACGTTCTTCTTACTGAACGTTGTTTGTGAACTGCCCCTGGATTTCCCCCTATTCTTCTCTGAACCCCTGTCATTCGATCTACCCCTGCTTGAGGACCCTTTAACAAACAAGCCACTAGCTTGTTCATTAGTGTTCTTCACACTCAATTTATTCCTCAACTCCTTAGAATTCAAAGCAGACTTTACATCTACCAAGGAAATTGAATTTCTACCATACAACATGGAATTTACAAAGTTCTCAAAAGATGTGGGTAATGAACATAAAATAATTAACGCTTGATCTTCTTCTTCAAGCTTAATATCTATGTTCCTCAGATCCATAATGATTTTATTAAATTCATCTAGGTGTTCAGAAATAAGAGTACCTTCCTTCATTTTTAGAGTGTATAACCGTTGTTTCAAATACAAACGGTTGGTGAGAGATCTTTTCATGTATAGATTCTGAAGTGCCGACCAGAGACCAGTTGTAGTCTCCTCGTCAGCAACCTCTCTTAAAACTCCATTAGATAGTGACAAAAGAATAGCACTGTGTACCTTTTCTTCCTCTTCTTTCGAAGGAGCCGGAGAATCGTCAGATACCGACACTTCCAATACTTTTGACAAGCTCTGTTGTCGCAGTAAAGCCTTCATCTTGATGAGCCATAAACTGAAACTGTTCTGACCGTCAAATTTCTCCACTTCGAACTTAGCCATAGCCATCCCTCCAGATCACCCTGAGCAAAGCTCTGATACCAGTTTGTTGGGAATAACTGTAGATCTAAGACTAACTCGAAGTATAGTAGCGGAACTAAACGAAAGAAATTGATGACAATTACACAGAAAGAACACCAATCTTTAAGTGGTTCGACTCAAAGTGAGTCTATGTCCACTGGTGGGGTCGGTATCGAAGATTTCACTATCAACAAAGATGGAGTATAGATGAATACAACAAAACTTCACAAGGAAGTTATCTCTCAAAACTCACTCTAGACTTCTCTCTCAAGAAAACACTAAAAACAAGACAAAAAGTGATTTCTGAAGCTTTAAAATATCTAAGAGAGGCTGTTGATATTTATAGGAGAAGTGAGAATTCACTTCTGTGAACATTGGCTCGAGCGAACGTCGAGCGAGTGTCGAGCGAGCGTAGGTTTTGCATACTTCGCTCAAGCTAACAGTCAAGCGATGCTTGAGCGAAGCACTCTGTCTGACTTCGCTCGAGCTGAGTGTCGAGCGAGAGTCGAGCGAAGCTCTCTGTCTTCATATCGCTCGAGCTGAATGTCGAGCGATGCTTGAGGGAAGCTCTCTGTCTGACTTTGCTCGAGCTGAGTGTCGAGCGAATGTCGAGCGAAGCTCTCTGTCTGACTTCGCTCGAGCCGAGTGAACCTCCGCTCGAGTGAACCTACGACACATGCACTGTTCAATCTGAATTCAAGCCACCTCTTAACAAATGCTAGCGTAAACATGAATAAACGTGACATGAATTGAAAAATAGCATGATATGTGCTGACATAAGTTGAACTCACATGGACTGAACTTACATGAATGTAACTAAACATGGACGTGACTTGACTTAACTACAACTTAACATGAACAGAAGCTGACATGAACTTGAAATGCCTTGACAATCATAATGATTTTGCCAATTGTTTCGTCAGAAACAGTTGAACAATTAGAATGATTTTGCTCCACATATTTCGTCAGAGATTCTCAAACAATCTAAATGATTATGCCATGAATATTTTAATGGAGACACCCTAACAACCAGAATGATTACGTCAGGAGCATCTAGTAATAACTTTAATGAAAGTATTTTGACAATCAAAATGATTAAACCATGAGAATTTTAGTGGAGATACTTTAACAATCAAAATGATTATGCCAGAAGTACCTTGCATGAATTATAAATGGAGATACTTGAGCAATCATAGTGATTATGCCACGAGTACCCATGGATGACTGTCTGTCTGGGAAAATATTTCTTGATGGACTCGTATAACTCATGACATGGCATAACGCGACGTGACATGTTCGTGCGACTAATGACATCGCATAACATAGCATCTAATAGACAAACATGTACTGGAAAATAAACCATGGCATGGCATAACATGACATATAACAGATAAACATATACTGGAAATAAATCATGGCATGGCATAAACATAGCGTGCAACAGATAAGTATGTACTTGAAATGAAAACATGACATGGCATGACATAACATGTATATAAGCATGTATATAAGCATGACATGGCGTAAAATAATGGTTTCTTACCACAATACATACACAAGTATCCTGAAAGTAAGTTAGATGCTAACTTACAGTGATTGTGGCGTGAAGTAGACTAGCGCGAAATAACGTGAATTGAAAGGAGATAATTTTAAGATTTAGAAACTCCTCATTAACAAAATTAGAAACATTAAATTACCGACTCAAAGTAAAATGACCATTTTACTCATCTACTTGTAGAAAAATGACCATTTTATCCCTAACTTAAGGATTTTGCATCCTAACTCCAATACTCATCAAAAATTACATTGCTCATGTAAATTTTGTTCAAAATCCAAAAATCTAAGTAGAAAAATTTAAAACATAACACAAGTATGTAAACTATGCTTAGACCGAAACATGTTAGGGTTAAAAAGCCTTGATTTTTATTGCAATTCTATCCAACTTAAAACCACATATTCAAACCAATTTGTGCAACATCTAAATATAACATCCTACGTTTTAAAATCATGCTAAGATCATAAAACATATACTTCAAAAAATCACAAACTCGTCATGACAAGAAAAGTGTTAAAACACTAAATCTCAAGCAACTCTTGATGAAATTGGACTATTTCCTTTCCAATAAATTCCAAGGACTTAGAAAGTCTATAAAAATACTCTTCACATGTTTATAAGTCAATTCTAGGAAATAAAATGATTGAAAAAATAAATCAAAGACCACAAAAATCACAAAACATCATCCAACACAATCGACTTGCATAGTAACTTCAAAACTGAGTACCACATGCTTCAATTTTAGATCAAAACACTAGATATGAATTTCTCATGAAATAAATTGTCAAGAAATAAAATCATATACCTCATATTCAAGTTCTAAACATGATCTAAGCATCAAATCTAAGATCACATGGTAAAAATCCATAAAAACACATGACAAACCCGTGAGCCTCATGTTTGTGTCCTAATCGAGTACCATGTGTTCTTAACTTAGATTACAACTCCAAATCTGAGATATTCAACAGACATACCTCAAAGAAAATAAATACATGCTATAAAATCAAGTCCTAAACATGATCCTATGATAAATTCCAATATGACAAACATTTCATAAATACCTCAAGAAGCCCGAAAGCTTCAATATCTAGCCATATCTGAACCTTAGTATGCATAAAATTCATTTAATCAATATCAAGACTATTATTCTCCAAAAATAACTTCCTAACATATAGATAAAAGTTATAAGAATCACATATGTGAATATCAAGACCATAGGATCGTGCTTCGATAACAAAAGATGAACACTTAGTCAAAACCGAAACTGTTTTTATACCTCCAGTTTCCAACTTTCTCATATTATTAAAAGCTCCTAATTTGCAACAAATTTAAATACAACTTGCATGCTAATTTGTTACCTCTAAAACATAAAAATATAGGACCAAAATATTTCCAAAAGCTTCATTAAAAAAAAAAAAATCAAAGATTCACACAATATCCAAATTGTCACCTAGTATGACCTTTGCATGTTTAAACAAAATTTTCACTAATCAAACCACCATGAAAAATTAAAAAACATATACAAATGGAAACTAGAATAAAAGAAGAATAACTTATATGAAGGTAGTTTTGTGAGAATCTACTTACAAATGCTTCGAAAAAATCGAGCAAGAATAGCCAATAAAACTTCCTGAAGACTCTCTCTTGGGTTCTCTCTAGAAATAGGATTGTGAATGCAAATTCTGGTGTGTGGGAGGCAAGGTACGACTTGTACAAGATGTAGGTCTGACATGGGTGGCTCAATGACTTCTAGATGGGAGGTTGTCAGCCAAAGATGGGGGGACAAAGGGCCGCACAAATTCTGTTGGTAGCAGAAATTTTCTGGCTAAGTGGATGACTATGATCTTGATGCCTTTATGTCTTCCATCAAAGGACTGTTGAGGGCTGAAATGAGTGGTAGTGTTAGCCCTTGTCTAGGCCTTGGGAGGGGGAAGATACTTCCTCAAGAAGCCTCCCTTGGTGGTGGCTTTTGGCAGGCTTAAGATGGGCCTTGTTGATGGGCTCAATTTTGAGGTTTCATGGGCCTCACTTTGGGGTTTTAGCTGGGTTCAAGCCTAAATCCAAATTTTTTTGGCCCAATTTGATTAAAAATGTATAAAAGAATAAATAAGGGTGTAATGACATAAAATTGAATGGTTAATAGTATGTGGAAGTAATTTAATCAAACTATTAAAAACTAAGCTAAAACCGATCAACACTTAAGGTTTGTGATGATGTTATTCAACAACTTGGTGTTCCGGTTGTTTCAAAGTGCCAATGCTGCATTGCAAATAAGGTTGAGACCTTAGATCACGTGCTTTGTGATGGAGAGGGACCAAGAAAAGTGTGAGATTTTTTTGCGGCGTTGTTCGCTGTTCATTTACCAAGATCACGTGTATGGTTGATGTGGTGAATGTGTGGTGGTGTTGGGCTTCTTTATCTTCGCAGGTATGCTGGCTCTGTGGTATTGTTCCCATTCTCTTTGGAGAGCTAGATGTGAGGCGTGCATGGAGGATGTAAGGTATGATTGGAAGAACATCATTCGGCTGGTTAAATGCTTTATTTTAGAGATATCAGGAGGCTTGAGATCTTTTAAATCAATGGGTGAATATGATTTGAGAATTATGGAAGCTTTAAATTGTCCAGTGGTGCCCATTCGAATAAGGCCACCAACGTTAGTTGCTTGGAAACCTCCTTCAAGGGGGTTCGCCAAACTTAATGTGGATGGTTGTTCTCTTGGAAATCCTAGGATAGCTGGTGGGGGGGGGGGGGGGGTGTGATTCAGAATGTGCAAAGGAGGGTGCTTGGCGGCTTTGCCCATTGCTATGGCCAAGCAACAAATAACATTGCTGAATGTAGAGCCTTTGTGGATGGCCTTCATTTTTGTCAACAATTGGGGTTGAGAGATGTGTTGGTGGAGTCGGACTCTAGTGTGGTGGTGTGTTGGTTTATCACAGGAACATGCAAATATTGGTATTTGTGGGATTTTAGGGAGGAAGCACAATCTATTATTTCTTCTCTTAATGTTCAGTTTAATCATGTGTTTAAGGAAGCGAATATGGTTGCAGATTTTTTTTATCAAACTTTGGGGCTAGTGGCGTATTTTGGGATTTTACTAGGGTTGAAAACATCTTTGGTTTGAAACAAAAATGAATGGTTGTATGAAATAGTATTTGGCTTAGGTGACATGATCACAATACTTGATTTCCTTCATTTCCTTTACATTTCTATCTCAGGATTCCTCTTGGTATCAAGTGTCCTATACTATTTACCAAGTGTGATTAAGATCTTTCCATGTGTCCAAATAAAGTTTTTCTAGACTGATTTGGATAATCCACATTCTGATTTGAAAACGACTTTACTAAGTGTTAACACTAGTGTTACTATTCACTTCGAAAATAGCGAAAATAACTTTCGCACCATAAAATCCTAATAATCATATGAACCTAATAGTGCAATTCAATTCGCAAATCTCAACTCGTAAGGGTCTCAAATAAATCAAAATGTGTTTTCGAACAACTATTATCCGAAAAACGAAAAATCGTTTTATTGCTCCGTAAAATCATAAATATTTATCTAAGACTAATGGTGCAAACCATTTCTCAACCCTATACTACTAAGTATCTCAAATAAATAAAATTGTGTTTCTGTCACCAAAATGGATAAGAAATGACTAAGCTGACATACTAAAATTTACACGATTGCTCGATTCGTGAGACATTTTGAGAGTTTTTACAACGTTCCTAAAGCCTAAAAAAATTTATCCACTGAATTTCTTGGGGGGGGGGGGGGGGGGGCGAGGACAAGGCTCTCCAAAATTTTTCCATTCTTGCTAAGATTTAATAATTTAATTATATTATTTCCCATTTAATTTTACTCCTATAATATTTTAAATAAGAAAATCTCAATTCTCCATAAGATTTATTAGGAAAATAATATTTACTTACACATTTATAATTTAGGAGAAGATAAATAAAGTATTTTTATTTGTAGTCATTAATATTCTCTAAAGATTTTGTGAAGGTTTTAATTCATAATTTATGTTTGCTTAAACTTTATGTATACACCTTTTAATTAAGGCATTGGATAAACTCTTTTGCTGTTATGATTTTTGTGAAATGCCTTTTTTTCTTTAGGTTTTGTGGTTATTCTTTATTTCTTACTCTTTAATCAGTCTTTTTTTTTTTAATTATCATTTTATAGGTAATGTTCATAAAAATTTTCAATTGAACTATTTGCTCCAATCTAAACTACTTGGCCCCTCCAAAATTATAATTCGGACTTCGTCACTGTATATACACACACATGTATATACATATGTGTGTATATATATATATATATATATATATATATACTTACTGGTGGAAACCTAGTGAAGGAGGAGGGAGATGTGCATAATTGGCTTGGGCCTTTTTATGGGCCTTGGGAATTGGTCTTTATACATGCGTACATGGACTAGGTCTTATTTTGTTGGGATTGGCCCAAGGGTCCTAGGTTTCCTCTTGGGCATATTTTTGTGGACTTTTAAGAGTCCATTTGAGCATAGAAAATAGATTGGGCTGTTTTATGGGTTCAACTTGTTTAATAAATTCTAATTAGGCTTCGCCCTAATTATTGAGTCTAATAACACTATAAATCCACCATAATAAATCTTGGGCCTGTGATTATCTAATAAGTTGAGATTGGGCTTTCTAATATAGCCCATCAAACATAATTCAGTCCCAAAAATATTATCCTTACAAAATCTATAATATCATTGGATTAGGTTGTTACAAAACTGCTAAGCAAGCATAGCTGCCTACTACAAATGTTGCCCTTTTTATATATTAGTTCATATATACCATAATGTTTTTTGCATGAAGTAGCTATGAAACCAAGCTCTTTCTTATTGGAAAGATTGGAATTTGGGCGCGCATGCGCTAATTAGTAATATAACTTGACCAGGTTGGCACGTCCTCTGCTTAGGATGCCATGCATAAACCAACAATGTACTCTGAAGTCGCAACTTTGAACTGGTCCAACACTAGTTACTCAGGACTCCCTTCTCAAAACCATCACCTACTCGTACATTATCCTTTCCTTTCAATTGATCTACAACACCACATCCCTTTAAAACACCTTGCTTTCAAAGGTGTGGAAAATCGACTTTCAAAGGGGAGGCAATTTGATCTTTCATGGAAGCATCGTCGTTGCCGATATATAAGATCGAAGCTCTATAATGCATGACTTGATTACTTGCCGATGAGTGTGACATTCAAGGCCTTCCTCTATTTTAGACCCCGTGCACGAGAATCTATAGATTAATGGTACATTACAATGGAGAACTGAGCCTCTGCTCGAGGAAACTAATGAATCATTTTTTGTTCTTTAATTTATTTTATAGATGGGCTTTGGTGTAGAAGAACGAACCCTTTTTAGGACTAAAGGTTTTTATTTATTTATTAAATGTAAATAATAAAACTTACGATAATAATGTAATTAATGACATGATTAAACGCAAGCAAAGCTAAGTTTTGTTTCGAAAGTTACATATGTTATAGGTTTCTTTACAAGAATCTTCAACCTGTTTTTGTAGTTAAGAAGTGTGTTTCCTTGTCATGTTGGATTTGTGTGCTTGGCCGGCTATGATAACAGTTCTGCAATTATGAGTGTTCAAACTGGAAAAAAGGAAGAGATATATGGTGGCAGGCTGGTTTTCACACCTTTGGAAAAAATGTGTTCATGAAAGATATGGTGTTGTACTTGTAATGTTCATGTTGTATTTCCCATCCTTCTATCAATATTTCATTCTGATATGCCTATAGAGTAGAGGGAATGACGCCATTTTGATGTTGTGTTCCTGTCATATTATATATATGTTTGTGCCATATACTTTATTAGTTGATAAAACAAAAAATTTCAGAAATTATCTTTTTCATTGATGATTTAAGAGTGAAAAACCAGTAGTTCAGATCCTAAATACACATAGAGAGGGTGAATAGTTGTTTTTTAAATTTATTGGACTATTTAAATTAAAAATTAATCAATCAGATCACAAGAAATAATCAACACATCAATTTTGGTAATGAAATGGAAATTTATTTGAAATACGTCTTCAAAATCTAAAATCACTTTGGGTGTTATTCACTAACTAAAATCTACTTAAACACTTACAATACCCTTGACGTAATTAAATCTAGCTTGCGACGCCACAAGTATCCCATTCAATCTCTACATCCAGGCAACTTCAGAAATCCTTCTGGCCAACGAGAATGTCCACACCAATGGATTCAACAACACTTGAATAAGAGTATAAAATGATGAATGTTTGTTTATTATGAAAGAATCAATCTTTAGGGTTTTCTCTTATAAATACAATGAATACAACAACTTTGGTCTCTCTCCACACCCTAGAAGTCATGTATATTGTTCTATATATATACTTAGGGTTTGTGTAGGCCATTTAGAAAGTCCAAACCCAAGTGAAAAAGTGTTTCTCACGATTTTCTTGAAGCAAAGGTCAAGCCGAAGATCATGCGAATGTTCTGTCTAGTTTTTCAGTTGTGACATTGTCAAACTATTTTGGCCTTGTAAATGTTGAAATTTGAAGATACTTGTGAAACATAAATATGTAAATAATTGAGTTATCTTTCCAACATCACTAAGATCACCTCAATCCAATGTGAGGGTCAAAGATTATTTTGATTTACTCATCCTATGTCGATCTCATCAAGCTTACGAATTTGCAAGCTTCACTTTTGTTCCAATTGTAACTTAGACTCTACCCAACATATTTACAACTCAATAGAACCGGCTTTTATCATAAGAACATGCCAACATATTATCTAAACAAGTACAACTCGATAGAACCGACTTTTGGCAATCCTAGGAAAAAACTTCTATCTAATTCAATTAACTTAGTCTAATCCTAGCAAGCCACCAAAATAGAACTAAACAAGTTACATGTATAGAAACACCAAAGTACCTTTTGTTGTTCTAAAATGATCAACAAGCACATCAACATACGAAGAACAAATAGATAATTGGAGGTAAACAAAAATAAGAACATAATATCAATACAACATAATGTCAAGATCATCAACTATTTTTCTCCCATATCTATCATCCAACTCCCCTAAGTAGCATAACTCACTCTAAGTCAAGTACGACATTATTCTCTTCCTTGTTGTAAGAAAATGACAAAGAGATATGATACATGCTATGATATATACTGAGATGAGAGTATTAATTGCTCATGTAAAGTGACAAAAAATCCAGATACCATGTCAAAATGCCTTAAGTCACTAATGTATGAGAAAACATGAAATCAGAAGAAAATTAAAACAAACATATACTTGATTTTGATCAAAACATTTAATGAAATTAATTTAATCACACTAAAAGACATGCAACATATGGAAAATGCATCATATCTCAATAAATCATGCAAGTAACATAATATGGTATAAAATTCCATGAGTGTTTCCTAAGTGTAACGTGACTCATTTGAGAAGCTTATGATTGCAATAGTGTGAGTGGGGTTGGACTGTAACCTGAAACCATCAGTATAAAGAAATAGTTTCTAGGAATGAAAGGTCAAAAACCCAATGTTGCATGGGGCATAGAAAATTTTGTTTTTTTTCCACCTTTCAATGAGCTGATTTGTTCTCTTTTCATGTTACTCGTCACCTTTTTTCTTTCACTTTTGAACTTTGGCTTTTCCATACACAAGTTCTATAATTTACCCTCTTTTTGTAGGAAAAGTGCTAGATAATATTTTATATCAAGCACTTTTATTTAAGCACATAGAGATATAAAATAACAAAGGTAATCTAGCCCATGATCAGTTCTCTCTAGGAGTTATGTTTCCCTATACCCTGATTGCTCTCCAAAATCTTATGTAAGTGGTAAAACGTCGATCAATTAAGTTGGGTGTGCATTGTGAGGTGCAAAACATAAATTACATACAATACACATATCATGCATAAATTTGAAATATTTAAAACATGACACCCTTTTCATAAAGTACATGCAATGAGTATATCAAAATTAATCCCACTAATGATATATTCATATACAATAAAAATATTTTTAGAGTTTCTCACTTCTCAAAATTTTCTTTTTATTTTTCCTAAAGGAAAGAATTGAAAGTAACTATGAATTCAAAAGAAATATAAGCCAAAATATGCAATGTAAACGTAAAACAAGAAAAAAATGCAAAACAATCGAAAAGCTACAATGCATGCACTAGGATATATGATCAAGCATTAAGAGTATTCCTAATACTAGGTAAGACCATTACCACTCCCCTTGATGGGTGAATGACATCAACTTTAGTAACTCGAATTCTCTGAAGTCTATCATGTGCATGTTTATGAGCTCGAGATAATTTTTCTAAGTCATGGAATCTATTAAATAAAACACTTATATTCTTGACTAACCCCAACTCATTCCTTAAAACAAAGTTGTCTTTCATATGCCCTTGGGGGTTCAACCTAAAACAATTATGTAAAATATATATGACCAATCTTACCGCAAGTAGTGACAAACTGTCGAGAAAGTGGTACCTTGGGAGGATGTGGCACCTTGGGCTTACATATATTAGCCTTCTTGCTTTTATCCATAGACAATAAAATTTACTTTCTTTGCACCATAACAAGAACACATAGAATCAGTCACAAGACCAAAACCAGATTTATCTTGAGAATGCATTTGATTTTGTAGCAGTATATATTAAGTGTATTACTCGAGAATCTGTTCAAATAATTTTCATGCTCAATTAATTTCTTCTCAAGTGATTTATCTTTTCCAATGAACATAGCAATATCAGATTTTAAAATGTCACAAGTAGCATATAAATCACCCAACTAGTTTATATATATATATATATATATATATATATATTATTCTCACATTACTCTAGCTTCTTAAGATATGCAATATTGATATTTTTCGTTTTAAGGCACTCTTCATAGAGACTTTCATATGTTAGCTTCAAATCAGATTCATTCTCATCAGATGCATATCCATGTTTAAACATGTTCTTACAACTAGAATCAAAGCAAAGGTCATGGAATTAACATTTTAACTCATATGATAAAGACAGTACAGTAGAGTCAGTTGACTCAAATTTAGTGTTACTCAAGGATGAATTCATTGTTTTCCTTTGGTTCTCTTGTAATTAGGGCACTCAATGTGAATTTGCCCAAAACCATGACACTCACAACATTGTATATCCTAGGGTACCTTGTGCTTGGAGACCCTAGTGTATTTCTCAAAGCTCTTTTCTCTACTATAAGAACTAGAGTTTCCTTTGACATTATTAAAAACTCTATTATACTTTTCTTGATTGTTACCCTTCCTAGGTGTGAAGATTTTCACCAAGTTTGTAGCATATTAAGCTAGGCCCTCATAATAGATTTCAGTATCAACCTCAAATGATTCAACAGACTCTTCTTTAATAGTTTCAAGAGCAATTAACTTAATTTTCGTTGGTTGAGACTATTCATAGATTTGTAGGCAACCAACCAACTCTTCAATCCTCATATTATCTATTTCTTTACTCTCCTCTATTGCTATAGCCTTAGGTCTAAACCTCTCTTGTAAAAATTTGAGGACATTTCTAACCATCTTATGTTCAACGATTTTCTCACTTAGATTAAAATTTGAATGTACTATATCATTGATTATGGCATAAAAAGCCATAAAAAATCTCATCGTCTAGCATTTTTATTTCCTCAAACCCTAGGGTTAACATCTAAATTTTAGAATTTTTTACTAATCAAGTTCCTTCATGAATGACCTTTAATATGCCCAATTCATCTTTGAAAATTTCACAAATTGATAGTCTCTTAAATTCTTTAGAAGAAATAGTCATAAAGATTGCATTTAAACGGTTACTACTTTAATTACACTCATTGAACTTAAGACCAACTATTGATATCCTTGGGAACTTCTACACCCTCAACAATTGAGATAGGTCTTTTCCATCATTTTTCTACTATCATCCACATCCATTCATTTATTGACTAGAGAAAAGCTCTCATTCAAGTTTTTCAATAGGCATAATTGTTGCCATCAAAGTAAAGGGCTGATGAGGGATTGTGATCTTTCTATTTTAACCACCTGATGCAAGATCATACTCAAGAGCAGAATCCTAGCAAAGTGAACCTCATTTTGATACTAACTGAAAAATTAGTGGTTCAAATTCCAAAATAATTGAATAAGTGTTTTCTAAATTTATTGGACTATTTAAATTAAATCAATCAATCAAATCATTAGAAATAACAAACACATATCAATTTTGGTAACGTGGAAACTTATTTGAAAAATGTCTTCAAAATGTAAAATCACTCAGAGGGTAAGTCATCACCTAAAATCTACCATAGAAACTAAGTTCATTACAACCAATTTAGAAATACTTACAATAATACCCTTGAAGTAACTAAATATGGCTTGTAATACCACTAGTATCTCACTCGATCTTTGCACCCTTGCAGCTTTGGACTGTTAGTTTTTCTATAGTTTTACCATGAACACCAACTCGATCTCCTCATCTAGGCAATTGCGAAAATCCTTCCGGCTAATAAACACGTCCACACCAATGGACTCAGCAAGACTCAAACATGAGTACAATATGATGGATGTTTGTTTATCAAGAAATAATCGATCTCCAATGCTTAATGGACCTCCTTATGGTTTTCCCTTAAGAATAAAATGTATACGCAGGTCTAGCCTCTCTACACACCGTAGAAATCATGCATATTATCCTATATATACTTAGGGTTTGTATAGGACACTTAGAGAGTCCAAAACCTAGTAAAAAAAAATAGTTTTTGGAGCTTTTGCTTGAGCAAAGGTTGAGTCAATTGTCGACCGAACTTTATGTCTTGTTTTTTGATCATGACCTTGTCGAACTATTTTGACCCAATAAATGGTGGCATCAGAAGATCTTTGTGAAACAAGAATTTGTAGATAATTGATTTATCTTTTCAACGCAACCATAGGAGGAAGACTCTTTTAGATGCCGTTTAGGTAGTGAGTTGAGATGAGATGAGTTGAGATCGATGAAAGTTGAAAGTTGAATAAAATCTTGTTAGAATATTATTTTTTAATATTATTATTGTTTTGAGATTTAAAAAAGTTGAATTATTTATTATATTTTGTGTGAAATTTGTAAAATTATAATAATAAGATGAGATGAAATACTTCTTGTATCCAAATAGGGTCTTAGTCTCACACGGGCTCAAATACGTACTATGAAAGACAATGAGCACAACGTGTTTTGAGCAAAATGCTCAAAAACTTAAAATGACTAGAAAATATAGATTATATTATTTATATTATATCTTAACATTATGTTATATTTATACTTATATTATATCTTAACATTATTTTTCTTCAATTTATTTAAAAAAACAACAATGTATCATTACAACAAAAAAGATTTTTTGGGATGATTTTGTTTTGGAACGAAATGAAAATTGTCCCAAAAAGTGAGATTTAGGGGCGAAATTCAGATTTCCTCCCAAAAAAATGACGGAAGAACAAAACCGTTTGAACGTGTTCGAACGGTATAATTAGGGACGAAATATTTTGTCCCTAATAATGAAGAATAAGTAGACATGGAGATGCGCCTCAAACAACATGAAGAACAACAAGAAGAGTTCAGAAGACAGATGCAACTCCAAATGGAGCAGCTTATGCAACAATACAGGCCACCAAGCAACTAATCATTTTTTGCGTACAGATTTTGGGATTATCTATTTATGTACGAACAATGCCAAACTCACGGTTATTTATTTAGTTCGCACTTATTATAAAAATTTTGTGAGTGTTAAACAGTTTCTAATGTATTTTTTCAAATATTATGAATGTCTATTTAGTTTTTTATTATTGACTTTAAATAGAATAGTTTTTATTCGAACGAGCACATAATGTTCGAACGATCGTATAATGTTCGGACGCAATTTATTTTGTAGAGTTCGAACGATCACATAACGTTCAAACGCCATTTATTTTCATAGTGTTTGAACAGAACTTATATCGTTCAAATGCTTGTATCGTTCGATCTAATCCTTTAACGTTCGAACGGAAAGCTAAATTAATACCGTTCGAACGTGTGTATAATTTATTTTTATTTGAACGTATTTTGCAATCGTTCAAACACATTAATCATGTTTGAACGTAGAATTGTAACCGTTTGAATGATATTCTAGGATGAATTTTAACAGTGACAAAAGAAATTCCCGTTCGAACGTGTTCAAACGGTTTCCTTCAAATTCGTCCTAAAAGATATTTTTTGGGAAGAAATGGTGATTTTCATCCCAATATATCTTTTAGCAGAATGTTGTTGGAACGAGCTCGGGACGAATTTTTTTCGTCCTAAAAAATAGTTTGCAACGAAATGACTATAATTTGAGACAAAAATTATCGTCCCTAAAGAGCCTAAAGACAAAAATTATCCTTTGTGCAGAAGTTCTCAGCTCTTTACTTAATCATGCTGAATTTTCAAGGGCCATATCAGGTGTTCCTATTGCTAGGGGAAGGATTCACATAAACCACCTGCTGTTTGCAGATGATAGTCTCTTGTTCTGCAAAGCAAATTCTCTTGAATGGAGTAGGCTACTGTTTGTACTCTCATTATATGAAAATGCCTCTGGTCAGCGCCTCAATAAAGAGAAAACTTCAATTCATTTCAGCAGGAACACGTCTCATGAGAACAAGGTATTAATTCTGAGAATTGCAGGAGTGAGATCTAGCCAGCCATATGAGAAATACTTAGGTCTTCCAGCTCTAATGGGGAGATCAAGAAATCAATCTTTCAATCTCATTTTGGATCGAATCAGGCATAAACTGAGCAGTAATAAAGTCAAAATGCTTTCTCAAGCAGGGAAGGAGATTTTCATCAAGTCTGTTATCCAATCAATGCCTACTTACAGCATGGCAGTGTTCAAACTCCCTTGGGCCCTTCTAAAAGAAATTAACAAGCTGTTGAGGAACTACTGGTGGGGTCAAATTGAGAGGAGAAAAAGATTCACTGGATATCTTGGAATTTCATGGGTAAGGCAAAGAAGCTTGGGGGTCTGGGTTTTCGAGATTTGCACAGCTATGCAATGTTAGGCAAGCAATGGTGGAGGTTGTTGCAATACCCTCAAGCTCTGGCTTCCAAAGTTTTAAAAGCCAAGTATTTTCCTAATGGCCTTTTCTTGAAGGCAAAGGTGGGGAGTAAACCTTCCTTCATATGGAGGAGTATAATGGCAGCCAGGCAACTAGTGGAAAAAGGCACAAGATGGAGGGTGGGGAATGGCTTCAACATAAACATATTGTAAGACAGATGGATCCCTAGGCCTTACTCCTTCAGAATTCAAGGTGTAGTGAAAGGGGTGAATTCAGAGGCGACTGTTAGTGAGCTCATTGATCATAACTCAAGGCAATGGAAGACTCAAGTGGTGGAGGAGTGCTTCTCTCAGGAAGATGTAGAACTTATCAAACAAATACCCATAAGCTATTCAAACTGTGAGGATAAACTTATTTGGAATGGGACTTCTCAAGGCACTTTTTCAATCAAAAGTGCATACCATTTGCATAAGGAATTATCTGATATGGATAAAGGATAGGCTTCGAGTAGCTCTCAACAAAATCAGTTATGGTCAAAACTATGGAAATTGACAGTCCCTCCGGCAGACAAAATTTTCCTATGGAGAGCCTGCAATGAGGCTTTACCCACCAATCTCAATCTATTCAAAAAGAAGCTCTTGAGAAACCTTATTGCCCTATCTGCTGTCAAGAAGAAGAATCAGTCATACATGCCTTATGGACATGTCCTGCTGCTCGAGATGTTTGGCATCAATGTTCAAGACAGATTCAAAAAAGTTCTTCCAACTTTAACTCCCTCAGGGATCTGCTTCTTGAACTGGATTCAGTTGGGGGTCAGGAGCATGTGGAAGAGTTAGCAGTGATTAGCAAGTGTATTTGGTTGAGAAGGAATGCTTATGTTTTCCAAAAAGATTTCAAGGGGCCAAATCTAGTAGCTGAGCATGGAAAGTCAATCCTGAAGGATTTGTTGGCAATGAAAATTCAAAATCTAGTTTAAACTCGACAGCAACATCCGATACCCTCAACTTGGTTACCCCCACCTTCTCAGGTTATCAAGATTAATTGGGACGCAACTATTGACAAATCTAGATGCAAGATTGGAATTGGTCTGATTGCAAGAGATTGGAATGGGTTGGTGTTGGCAACTTTAAGACAATACAGACCACTCTACCCTGATCCTTTCCTTGCTGAATCTGTTGGAGCTATGGAAGCTGCTTGCTTTGGTTCTCACCTGGGTCTTAAAAGAATAATACTAGAAGGGGATTCACTCATGGTTACTCAAGCTATTAACGGCAATGTAGAGAACTTGTCTGCAGCTGGTATGATCATTGAAGATATTAAGGGTCAATTATCTGTTTATGACTCATGGTCAGTTTTACACATTCGAAGAGAGGGTAATAAGGCAGCTCATGTGCTTGCCAAGAATGCTCTTTTGTTTTCTACATCCTCCGTTGATGTAGGCTGCATTCCCTCTTGCATTGTTGATTTCATTTGATGAATAGTACAATGAAGAAGTTTCTTTTCAAAAAAAAAAAAAAAATTTTTCGAAATCATTTGAAGGTAGGGAACCCGTGTCATCCTTGCTGCGTTATTAGAAAGATACCAAAGGAGTAATAATTCTTAGAAAATATTGTTTATCATCTTTTTAATCACCATTTCACCATCAATATGTATCATCAATCAACCAAGTAAAAAATAATAAATAATACTCAATAAATTAATATCATATAAGTACTAGATAATAAAAAAAAAATAATTCTAAGGATGATGAATAATAGTTATCAGATAATTAGTTGATCAAGCACAACAACGTAAATGCCCACACATGCTAGTTGAATCAAAATATGAAAAAAAAAAAAACTAGCTGGACGAGAAAGAAAGAAATATGTCCATGGTCAAGCTGGCCGGTTCATGAAAACTTTAATCCCTCATACTACCATGGCGCGGTATAGTCCCTCAAAAACAATATTACCCGGAAAAAAAATAAAGAAAGAAAGAAGCAACACCAGATCACAGAGGGCTCACTGGCTTGCATGTATATATGATCATGCATAGGTAGGGAAGCCACGTCACTACAAGAGATTCTACCTTTTGCAGCCAAGTTTTATTCCAGCGACTTGTTTTTCGCCGCAAGTTAGTTTTTGTGTTTTCGTAGTTTCATTTCCGGCTTGGGTTAATAAGTCACAAAAAAAATAATTTATTACGGCGAAACTATGTCATCACAATACGTATTGACAGAAAAGTTTGCTTTCGTCTGCCTGTGTTTTGAGCTTTTACAGCAACATTTTGTTGCCCTCGCTCCCTTATTTCTTCTCCCCCAGCCTAATAATCTCTAATTTCTCTGATTTTTCTGTCGCCTCTTCACACCTCGTCCGTCTGTTGCCTCGCCGTCGCCGCATGACTGCAGTCATTGAATTATTGTTTTGAAGAAGGTCTTTTATGTTCATCTGCGGTTTGGAAGATGATTCTTGTGCTGTGTGCTTCTAACGGTGCGTTTTCTTGGTTTTCTCTGTAAGACCCAGTGTCGAGGCCCTTGAACGACATCGTATTTGGTAGGTATTTTTCCCCCCATATGCTTTCTCTTATTTTTTTTCTCCTTCCCGATAGTTTCTCCCCCTCTTTCTCTTTTCGATTTTTCTTTTGTTTATCTTCCAGCCGATTTTCACTCACCCAGTATCCATCCTCCCCCGATTCTTTTCTTTCCCTCCTTTTGGTTTCTGTTTTTGTGAGTCCTGGATTCATGCCCGACGGTTTTCCCCATTTTCTTTTCCTCTACTTTGTTGTTACCGAAAAGTGCTCCTCCAATCCCATTCTCTCTACACAGCAGGTTATTTCTTCCCTTGTGGTTAGTTATTCTCCTCAAACCTTGTGTTTCTCTCTTTAGACTCGCCTCTTCTCTCCCTCTCGCGCAGTGTTCTTCGTCTTCAGGTATCTCTCTCTCTCTCTCTCTCTCTCTCTCTCTCTCTCTCAAGTCGACACCTTCCCTCTTATTTTTCTCTATTTCATGTGTTTCCTGATTTGAATTTTCTAGGTGGTGCTGGTGTGTTTTTCCCACACTGATCTCCCTCATTAGATGCTCACTCTCTTCAGTTTCTCTCTTGTTCCCTCTCATCTGCGTAGTGTAGAACCACAGTGCCGAGTTGTTGAAGCCGAGCCTTGTCGAATGAAGGAAAGACCTTATCTTTTGTTTCACAACCGCCTCACACACTCTGAATTTTCTCTCTTCTGCGTCCATTCTCTCACTCACCTGCGATTTCTAATTAGTTCTTGGTGCTGCGATTTTTGGGTGGAAAAATTCAGACTTGTCGCCAAGAGTCCCTCATGTCAGTAAGTTTTCTCTTGTCTCTTTCCCTCTCTAAGAAGAATGAAATATTGATTTGTGGTTATGTGCTTTGGAAATAAATAGTAGTAAGTCTTGTTGGGTGCCGATTAACATTTAGAAGTGATGGGTTTCTCTTTTGTGGAGTTGTGAATGGAGAAAAACGATTGAGTTGTAGTGCTGTTTGGGTTGAGTCGTTGGTGGTTGCTTGGAGTTATGGGCTGCTGAAATGAGTTTGATTTATTGATTAACTGAGTGGACGTTGGTTTCGGTGGGTGTTTAGGCCAATATTGAAATTGGTATATGGTATTTTTGGGTTGAAGTGTGGGCTGTCCAAGTGATTTTATGGCTGTTTGAGTTGAGTTAAATTTGCTGAAATATGGTTTAGAATTTGGGTCTTAATTTTTTAGATCGAAATTGTGTTGTTGGTCTTTAATACTTAGTTTTTATATATTATTTTTTATGAATAGGTGGCGAGACTGATAGATGTCATTTTCAAGGCATAGATAATACACTGCAGGAGTCAGGTAAGCGGAGTTCCTATGCTAGGCTTTATACAAGTTATTAAGACTGAGGTTGACTTTTTGAAAACTTTGCATATTTTGTTATGAAATGAGAACTTGGGAAAAACAAACCCCGGTCGCTTATTTGCAGTACTCATGAAATCTATATGAAAAAGGAAAAATATTTTCTGACATGCGTTGTGTAGACATGAGCTAAATTTTATCATGTTGTCACTGAAATCTGAAAAAGAGCGATATTGAGAATCTGAAAAATTGTGCATTGATTTAGAAAGATGTTCCGACTTTTGTTTTCAGTATGTGAGAATGATCTGATTATGTTTTGGTACTCTGTTTTATTTTGATATGGCATATGAAAACCTTTGGCATAGTGTACTGATTTTGTATTTGACTCTGTCTCTTTTCTGCTCTGTTATGCTTTGCTCTGTTTGGGTTGGTACCAACTTCTCTGTCTCTGAGTGCACCCACTTTGAAAACAAAGTGGTTTTATTATAGTCTTTCTTGTGTGCACACTCGGGGCTCCGAGAAGAATAAGAGAAAGATTTCACCTCTGTCTTTGCCCCGGTTTGGCCATCGGGGATAGCACAACCCTACCACGGGGGTGAAACATGGTCTCTGCTCTGTAAGATGCTCTGTTTTGATGTGATGATGATATTCAGGTTATGTTATGCCAAAGTACTTTGGGTTTTACTTGTCTTAAAACCATCGCTCTGTTACTTTTGAAAACATGTGTTGTTTTGCATGATAAACTCTGGAAAATATTTTGTTCTGCATACTGTACTTTGTAAATGCTCATGTTTACATGCTAGCATATGTCTTTTGCTTACTGAGTCGTTGATAACTCATCCCCTTATCTTCATAATATTTTCAGATGATGTGGAGAGTCCAACTGAGGACCTGGTTTAAGAATTGTGAGCATGATTAAGCTGAGGAGAGGATGTCGAGTACCCTAGGGTACTATCGTTTAAAGAAGGATTTCTGATGTCTTTTAGATTTGATATTTTTTAGATTTAATTATGTTTTTGGTTTAGTAGGACTTATGGATTTATTAGTTTGGTATGTTATGACTACCGGGAGATTATGGACCCCTTAATTGGTTTATTATTATTGTAGGAATGACTTTGTGGAGTTTATAATGTGTTTATTTAAAAGATATGAGATTGATTTTTTGCTTATGAAGTCTTTGGGGATTTTTAGATGTGTTGGGAGACATGTTTATAAGTGACAGGTAGTAATTCTCCAACCCACCCGGGTATGGGGCGTTACATTCTCTTAGTTACATTTTTGCTGTTTTTAATTTGTTATAACCCATGTTGTGTTTTTGTTACCGTTTGCGATCAGTTTGTTTTGATTATTGTTTTTTTGGGGATCTCTACTCTAATGCAGTTGGCAGGAGTTCAGTGTGGTGAATGATGATGGGTCATACCATGAAGAGGAACAGATCAAGAATACAAGAGGGTATGTTTGGGGCGAGGTACTGTTTCTCCGTGAATATTTGTTTCTGCCTCTCTCTTTATCCAATTTACATTGCCATATTAAAGCTTTTGCTAAATGAATGACAACAAATCTTAAATTGAATCGAATCGAAGATAGCGGTAACATAATTCAACATTAATATATATTATGAGATCAGAACTGATGAGACCAAGATGAATAAGTAAAATATCGTAAGTAAACAATTAAATACCACGTTTGTCCTCGTCACAGATATATTACATGATCAGCTTGCCCAAGCAAGCATGAAGTAATTAGGGCGAAGATATATATTGCAAGAATCACCCCTGGCCTGCATCCATCACATCACGATCTTCTAGAGTTGGGAGGGTGGGTCCTGATCTCGTTTCTAGTTTACAATGAAGCTGCGCGCATGCAGTACTACTTGCTCAGACGTTTGAACAGTTTCAGCAAATATTGATTTAGAACCATGAGATTGTGACGTTGGATTGAAATGTCTAACATGCATCATGTCTTTCAGAGTCCGATCATGAATAACCTGGATTTTATGCATCATGGTACTTCCCCATAATACATTTAGTGTGAGCAGCAAAAAAGATATCTTCACAATAGTAGAACCAATACTTCGGATTTCGCTTTTCTTCACAAATATCACAATAATACTCACCAGAGTCATCCTCGACGCTGTAAGAGAGTATGAAAGATTTCTCATACGGCTCATATTTTATGGTAAGCGGTAGGGTAGCGCAGCAGAAGCCTATCTTAAATCCACAATCACCACAATAAATTGTTGCAGGGACACGTTCGCCACATGAATTACAGCTGTCCATATATCTGACACGAGATCTTATGTAAGTAACAAAGAGTGGGTGCTCATGACCCTCATGGGTAACTTTTTTCGGTATCAAACTGCAAGGGACATCGAGGTTAAAGTTGCAGCTCTCACAATTGTATACGAAGCCATTACACCGACGATCACAAGCAGCGCACTTCAAGACTCCATAACATTCAGGAAATATGTTTGGGAGGAGGGTGAGCGGATGTTTATGAAGCGGGTGTAATTTTTTTTGGGGTAAATCAGCACAAGATTTGTGAAGACAGAACTTGCATTGTAAACAACAATAATACGGAGAGGAGAGATACTGCGTACACCCGTTACATTTTTCATTGTTCTCTAGCTCATCAACTGCAAGCTTTAAGTTATGTTCATGACAGATATGTTTGATCTCTGTGACGATTTCAGCTTTTCCTTTTTCCGGGGTATTGATCTTGTTGGCAATTTGAGCTAATGTGTCACTAGATTCATCAGGCCCAAGAAGGTCATGGGGCAAAATAGGCTGATCATCTTTGAATTCCGGGTCAAATGCTTCATTCTTGTTGTAAATCTTTGCAGCACAATGAGGATGTGCAACAAAATCACAACTCGAGCAATAATAACATTTGTATTTTGTGTTCACCTTCTTAAAACAGAGAGGACAAATTTGCTGATTCTCGGATTGGTTGAGCTGAGGAGAGTTTTTGATGAGGTTCAGACTCAGAGGGTGGTTGTGATGTCTTATTGTGAGAGTCAAGGGAAAGTGAGCACATTGCGTGTGAACCCTGAATGAGCAGGTGAAACAAAAGTAGGACATGCACTTTCTTTCTTCCCCACAAGCATCGCAAGTGAAAGACAATGATCTTCGAAGGAGGTTCAGAGGATGGTCATGACTTTCAGTTTTTATGGTGAGCGGTAGCAAAGCGCAATCTTGATGAAGGTTAAAGTTGCAGCGAGAACAATTATATATGTAGCACTCCCAGTATTCACCACAGCCGCCATCGCATTTTGTCCAATGGCCTTGAATTGTAGTATTGATCTTAAGGGTATGTTCCGGGTGCAACGGATGCTGTATCTCGCTGGGTGGTTCGCCACATGATTTATGGACGACGTAGTAGCTGCAGTTCTTGCAACTGTAATTAGGACCCCTTACTCGTTGAATGCACACTCGACAATAACGTATTTTACCATCCTTTTTTGTCTCTTCATTTAAGATCAACGGATGATCATCATCATAGTGGAAAGGGAATTTCATAGACTGCATGTCTCGCTCATCATAGCCTTCTAATAAAAACAAACCATAATAATTTTGGAATTCATAATGAGGATTATACAAAAAGAAGATTAAAGAGTTAAGAAGGAAACTCTATGTAGATCAAGAATCTCTATCGTTGATGAACTCCAATTCTGCAGATTTTCGACCGCCTGCTTGAGGCGCTGTTTTGTCCCTAAAGATGTTCATTTTCGGCCCTCCCTTTAACACAAAAGTTGTAGTTTATTTATCTCTGCTTTCCGTAGACACCTGGATTTCCCTTATTAGAGTTTTATACAAGAAGTTATGATCTAAATACTGAAGGGTATTTCAGGAATTCGGCAGTTTTGCGACTTTTGAATTGATGTGCCTTTTCTGCCTTCTAGATATTCATTTTTGGCCAAGGCTTTAACACAAACGTTCTAGGATTTTCTCTTGTATTTCTGTAGACACCAAAATTACCCTTATTGGAGTTGTCTAGAAAAAGTTATCCTCCAAACTAGTATAAAATTAAGAATAAAAGTATGAAAAAACTTATATAGAAATTAAGCACATCAGTCAACTATACGACTAGGCGGGTTCTGGTGGATACCAGAAACTTGGTAGACATCTTATTCTAGGAGGCTTTTGTTAGGATGGGTATCAATGTCGGCAGGTTACGACCTTCACCCACCCCTTTGAAGGGCTTTTCTGGTGACACTATTCAACTAGTGGGTGCCATAACCCTACCAGTCACAGCAGAAGAGGGACGTGAACAGCTACCACAATGACCGATTTCTTAGTAGTAAGGGCCTCGTCATCTTACAACGCCATATTGGGGTATTGGGGTGACCAACGCTAAACAGCCTAAAGGCTATCACCTCCACCCACCACCTTAAGATGAAGTTCCCAAAGGAGGGTGGGATAAGGGAAGTGCGAGGAGAACCAGCCTTGGCCGGGAATTTTACATGCAAGAGTTGAAGATGGGGGGGGGGGGGGGGCTAGATGTCCAAACAGCTAAGGGGCTGACTCAAAAAATAACTCAGCCCCTGCCCCCTACTTCTCAACTTGGGTGTGGAGGCACAGAATGAACATAATTTGCAACAGGCAGAAGTGAACGAGCCATTGGAGTTAGTGACGCTGTACTAGGAGTGCCCAAACACGACTACACAGGTTGTTGATCAAGCACAAGATGTGTTTGCATGGAGTGATGAGGACATGCTTGGGATTGATAACGGGGTCATTGAGCATAAACCATGTGTTGACCCCTCATGCCAAAATGTCTACCAGAAGAGAAGGTCGTTTAGTGTGGAGAAATACATGGCCATAGCTGAAGAAGTAGATCAGCTCCTCACCACTGGGTTCATCAGAGAAGCCCACTACCTTGAGTGGTTGTCCAACGTCGACTTGGTCAGAAAGGCAAACGGCAAGTGGAGAATGTGTGTAGACTTCAACGACTTGAACAAGGCATGCCCGAAAGATTGTTTCCCACTGCCTCGAATTGACATCATTATCGATGCCACGACAGGTAATTGCATGCTGAGCTTCATGGATGTATTTAGGGTATAACCAATTCTGCATGAACTTGATCGACGAAGAGAAGAAGTCATTTATCATGGATAGGGGGCTTTACTGTTACCAGGTTAAGCCTTTTGGCTTAATGAATGTCGAAGCAACTTTCCAAAGACTGGTAAATCGAATGTTTAAGAAACAGATCAGGCAGACCATGGACGTGTATGTTGACGACCTGTTAGTTAAAAGCAAGGAGCCTGTCCACCATCTGGTAGACCTAAGGGAGTCCTTTGCAGCACTCCACCAGTAGTGGATAAAGTAGAATCCAGCGAAGAGTGCATTCGGAGTAGACCGGGAAAAGTTTATAGGTTTCATCGTGTCAGACAGAGGTATCGAAGCTAACACTGAGAAGATCGATGCTATCATAAACATGAAACCATCGCAGAGCATAAACGAGACCCAACGATTGGCGTGCAGGATAAGGGCCTTAAATAGATTTGTGTCTAGGTCTACGGATAAATGTCTCCCTTTTTTCAGGGTACTATGTAAGGTACACCCATGGAACGAGGAGTGAGACTGCGGACGTACTTCCAGACTCACCCAATCAGGGTGCTCACAGAGCATCCCCTTAGGAAGATACTGCAAAAACCTCATGACTCAGGCAAACTGGTCAACTGGTCGATCAAACTCAGTGAATTCAACATCGACTACTTGCCAAGGAAGGCGATGAAGGGGCAAGCTTTGGCAGATTTTGTGGCCGAGTTCAATGGTTTCCCTCAAGATCCAGCAACCACGCCCACTGGGAAACCATGGCAGATCTTTGTCTATGGCTCCTCTTGTGGCCCCCTCGACTCCCATGTGTGATTTGGTGGAAGTCGTGACACCGAGATGATGACCACATGGATCATACACCGCATTGCCATGTGATAGTGTGTGCAAGCATGCAATATGTGTGCAACATAAATAATGCAACAGAAAAATAAAAGGTAGTCAAAGCTAAGTACCAGAAAATTGTAAACCCGAAACAAAGTCCTCCAAGAGGTTAATACAGTCCTCCAGCTGGGAAAATAAATAAAACGGTAACAGGTCCCTCGACAAATACAAATAAAAGGAATCTCTAGCCAAATCACTCCTCTGACTCAAACTCCTCCTTTGTATCAAAGTCTACGGGTCCATAAAATGGAACCATAGGTAGGAATACTAAGTGAGATTTCGCAATCTCAGTAAGTAATCAATATGCAACAACCAATAGTTTAAAACATGCATTTACACAACCAACAAAGTAAGACAACCATACAAACAAAAGACTACAATATCATTTTTTCCACCCTTCCCCAAAATAACACATTTAAACCAAGCACTCACGCTAAAAACCCCTTTGGCCCAAAACACAACCATTTTATTACACACGCACCATGGTCTCCCCTATGGACCATGCGCACACGCCGGGTAATGTCTGTGCATGTGACTTCTTAACGAGTGATGCCTAGCTCCATGCTCAGCGCGTACATGACCCACATGGAATATTTGCAAGTGCACAGAATCGTAACAACTAGTAAAGTGTTTTTAAAGAAAATAGATCTCGAACCAACAGGGAATAATTATGCTATTGAGTATTGAAATTTACTAAATTAATTATTATTTGGAAAAGCGAAATTTGAAGAATAGATTATCTAAATTAAACTGAAGAAAATAGCCTTAAAATTAAGATTTTAAAGATAATAAGAATAAATCTAGTGTGTATGATTTCACCTAGCAAATTTCACACAATTTATTCTTCCTTGTTATAGAATTCCAGTTATCCCAAGTTGATGATAAAAATCCTTTAACTATTCAATATTTTCTCTTGAAAAATACAAAAAATATCTCCAACTAATAACTCTATATCTCTATGTGAATTTAACTAATTGGAGACTCATTAAGTTATTTAGATTTTTCTTGAAAACCACACTAATCATGATAAAGTATCTCTACTTTCACTCAACTAGTGGTTCTTAATCCTAGAGCTTTAATCACAAATCACCTCTTGGTCTCATTGCGATTCAATAGATCAAACAATAATTAGCTAAAAAATTGGAAGCATTAAAATAAGGAATAAACACTCAATCATAGAAATATTGAAAATACGATAACTTAGAATATAAATTATGTGTTCAATGCTAGACTACATCAAAGCTCTATAAAATAAAATTAGTTCATAATGAAATTGAAAACAAAAAGAATAAAACTAGTATTCTTCGTTGGAGTCGGTTGATGAGGCATGCAGCTCTCGCCTCTACTCTTCAGATCTGCCTCCTCGAAAGAAACTTAAAGAATAATCTTTGGAATATTTTTTGACTCTAAAACTCAGACCCTCTTGCTCTCTATTCATCCCACAAAATGAGATTAAATAGATGTCAAAACTCAAATCTGGAAACAAGATAAATGCAGCTACAATCTAGCCTAAAGATCTGGAAAATAGTTTCTAAAGATAAATGTTAACATAAAAGAAATTATCCCAAGAATAATGGAATTATCTAAAATGGAAGATTCAGTAGTAAACAGCTTGATTTACGGAGTTCAGGAGGATTTGGTAGTCAGCAGATTGATTGCGGAACTCAAAAGGGTCCCACCGGGTAGATGCCGTGTGCGCTGAATATAACTGGTTTCCTCGCCCAATGACCAAGATGTAAGGTTCCTGACCGAGATGAAAGACTCCTCTCACGAACCTACTGAGTGGTAAAGCTACTCGCCTTTACTAGTTGTGTAACACCCCATATTTTAGTGTATTTTTAATGAAGGAATTATTTTTATTGATTCAGAATTTATTCTCTTGTTTTAAAATTATTGGATTTTTAATTAGGTTATTTTTATGATTTTTAGTTTACGAAAATTATTTTTGAAGTGCTTTATTTAAATTAATTATTGTTATGTGTTTAAATTTCTTCTCAAATTAAATTAACTTATTATTGAGTTTAATTATTTATTTTCATTTTAATTACTACGTTTGAATTATTTTATTTCACTTGCTGTTTTAAAATCGTTTCCGTTGGATCATTTTTCTGACCCAAGATGTGAGGATTGAACCTCATTTCTTTCCCTACATTTTCTCTTTGTTGTAGGCTTGACGAGGACACCTAGTGGGAATAACTCAATTTGGGTGATTGTTGATCGGTTGACCAAGAGTGCCCATTTCTTGCCTATCATTAATACTGACTCCTTGGGTAAGTTAATTCGATTGTATGTCAAAGAGATAGTACGTTTGCACGGAGTACCCAGGAGTATTGTATCGGATCGGGACCCGCGATTCACCTCTCATTTTTGGAAAAGTTTGCAAGCAGCTTTAGGCACAAAGTTGAAGTTTAGTACTGCATATCATCCTCAAATAGACGGTCAATCAGAGCGCACTATTTAGACTCTGGAGGATATGTTGTAGTCTTGTGTCATGGAATTTTAAGGAAGTTGGGAGAATCATCTGCCGTTAATCGAGTTTGCTTATAATAATAGCTTCCATTCCACCATCCATATGGCTCTGTATGAAGCTTTGTATGGAAGAAAGTGCAGATTGCCCTTGTGTTGGGATGAGGTCGGTGAGAGTAAAGTAGTTGGGCTTGAGATAATTCAAGAAATGAAGGATCAAGTTCAATTTATAAGGAAGAAAATGGCGGAAGCGCAAAGTCGCCAGAAGAGTTATGCAGATACGAGAAAAAGAGACTTATCCTTTGAAGTAGGTGATTGGGTTTATCTCAAAGTCTCTCCTATGAAAGGCGTTAAGCGTTTTGGTAAGAAAGGAAAGCTTAGTCCGAGGTATGTTGGCCCTTTTCAGATCATAGAGAAGGTTGGGCTTGTTGCTTATAGAGTTGCCTTGCCAGACTATTTTGGGGATGTTCATGATGTGTTCTATGTGTCATCGTTGAAGAAGAGTTTTGGACAGCAAGAGCCACGTTTTGTTGACCCTGGACGCATTCAACTTCAACCTAACCTTACTTATGAAGTTGCTCCGACACAGATTGTGGATTGGAAAGAGCAAAGATTAAGGTCCAAGACTATACCTCTGGTGAAAGTGTCATGGGGTGATCCTTTGACTCAAGATTTCTCTTAGGAGAGAGAAGCCGACATGAGGGAACAATATCTGTATTTGTTCGGTTGACTATAACGGTATGTTCTTTATGTCTTCTCAGTCGAATCTTGATCCTGTCTTAGTTTAATGTTTGACCTTGTCAATTTCGAGGACGAAATTTTTATTTAAGGGAGGAGGATGTAACACCCCGTATTTTAGTGTATTTTTAATGAAGGAATTATTTTTATTGATTCAGAATTTATTCTCTTGTTTTAAAATTATTGGATTTTTAATTGGGTTATTTTTATGATTTTTAGTTTACGAAAATTATTTTTGAAGTGCTTTCTTTAAATTAATTATTGTTATGTGTTTAAATTTCTTCTCAAATTAAATTAACTTATTATTGGGTTTAATTATTTATTTTCATTTTAATTACTGCGTTTGAATTATTTTATTTCACTTGCTGTTTTAAAATAGTTTCCGTTGGATCATTTTTGTGACCCAAGATGTGAGGATTTGACCTCACTTCTTTCCCTACATTTTCTCTTTCCTCTTTTATTTTCTTCATTTTTCTTTTTCTTCTTTCTTTTCTCTTCTTTCTTCCTGGTCCTCCTGCGCGCCCCCCTCCCTCTCTCTCCATCCGTTCCTTCGTCCACCTAGCCCCGCTGCCTCATGCCACCGTGCACGACACCGGCCAGCCCACCGTCCTCCCCAGCCACCGGCGACCACCCCCTGTAATCTCAGCCCTAACCGCACCGCCGTTAGCTCCCACGGGCACCACCAAGCCGCTGTACCTCTTGTGCTCGTGCGCCGCCGTTGCACTACCATTGACTGCTATTTCTTCACCACATCATCCTCGACCTCCTAGCAACCCAATGGACCCAACCCCACCTCCGATCCGTCACAGGTGAAGCACATCCAACCTCATTTCCAATTTGGATGTTTTTGGTCTTCTACCGCCCCCACGTCGCCACCCACGGCCAACCCTCACCACCACTAGCTTCACCGACATCCCTAGGCCCTACCCTATCAATTTCGGGTCTTCGTTTGCACCCGTTGAAAAGTGGGTATTTGAGACCCACGGCCACAGTGCATTTGGCATTGTTTTGCAGCTGCATTTCCACTTCTTGCAGCTCCGTGATCCTCCGGAAATTGCTATATAGCGTTGTAAGTATGTTTCAAAAAATTCTTGTGAATTTAATGTATTTTTGCTCTAACACATTACACTGTATTTGAACTGTTGATTGGGGTCGGATGGACTAGTGAATGGAGTTGTTTGATTGGATTTGTTGGGATTGGTTATTGATGGTTGTTGAATTGTGTTGGTACTTGTGTACATCTCATGATTTCATGCATGATCATGTTTGTAAAGGAAAATTTGGTTTTTCGTGTTTTGCATTCATGTTCATGTGGTTATTGAAAACTGGGTTTTCATGTGTAATAATTTATTGGGTGCGTGTGTACCACGACCCCAAGCCGAGATGGGACATTATCTCGGTGGAGCTCCTCTGGTCACTCAGGAGCATAATATACTGAGTGATGTCCCCTGGATTGTCTCTAGGCGACAGTGGGATCGGACGAGATGGTCTCGTGCCGACTCCGTGGTCCTTTGCTGGCGGGGACTAGAGGATGCTTGGCCACGTAGAGGATGGGCGCAGAACTGGGCGTCGCTCATTGCGTAGAGGATGCTTGGCCACGTATGCGCCGGGCGCGAAACTGAGCATCGCTACGAAGTTGGGGTGTGCGGATGACCCATAGGGGAGATCATGGTGCATACGTTAAAAATGGACTATTTTCTGGGAAAATAGCGTGTGTTGGATTTTGTGTATAACATTTTCTGGGAAAATGTGTTATGGATATTTTTGGGCCAACGAGATTTTGGCGTGTGTTGGAAATGATCATTTTCGGGAAAAATGATATTTTAAGATTAAATGCGTATTTCATCATATGCATGCATGTTGGTTGCATTAAATGCATTTTTATTCCTGATGATTGTTTGGTTTATACTTACCTGCGGTATCGTGTTTGGTAACGCAGATTTTGATGCAGAGAAAGATGAGGGCGAGCCTGAGGAGACGGCTCCGCCCGACGAGTGATCTGGGATCACTTGTTTTGCTATTTTATTTTAATGAATTGTATTTTATTTTTGGATGACTGTATAACTACTATTTAAACCGCTACTGATGTTTAGATTGTATTTAAATTATGGTACTTAGTTGACTAATCCGCTACGTCATTTTTGTACACTGTTACATGTACACACACTTGGCACTTTCATTGGGATGCGTGACCGTGTTGTCATCATCCGGGCGTCTCGATCTCCGTGTTCCCGTATATGGGGGGTCGGGGGTGCCACAAGTTATTGCCCACGATATCATTTAGGTTGATCTTTTAAGTTGTTCGTTTAGACTGGTCGCCCAGTCTAACTGCTTGGAGCCTTGTCGCCAAGTCTTCTCACCCAAGAGGTAAAACATCTCCTCATCGCCTAACTCTTGTCGCCAATTCTGGTCGCCATTGGGTCTCTTCGCCTAAATCTCCTTGGCTCTTTTCGCCTAAATCTACTCGACTCTCTTCATATCTCGTCGCCTTTCGTTGGTCTGGATTCGTAGTCTCTTTTTTTGTACCAAAATGCTCTCATTTCACACTGAATCTTTTCATTCATTCAAATCCAAGAAAATAAAGAAAAATATATAGAAATAAAATAAAATCAATAGAATTAAACAAAAACTGACACTTTTCATAAATAAAAGAGTAATGAAAATCATATAAAAATCACACTTATCAAATATCTCCAAACTTAAGCTTTTGCTTGCCCTCTAGCAAAACAGAAAAGAAAGACAATTAAAACAAGTATTGGTTTGATTTATAAAATTTATTGCCTCAAAGATTGCCAAATGTCTATAATTCAAAGGAGTCATTCACGATCAATCAATCCCAAAAGTTAATTCAAAACTCAATTTCCCTGCATTATCGATCCCCACATTCATGCATACTCATCATTCTCACTTCATCATTAGCTCCTCGAATAATTTTATGCAAACAAGTAAATAAATAATGGATCTCTAAACACTCCATAGGCTTGCTTTTCAAATCACTCTCCACTAATATAGAACATAAACTATCACCAGGGATCAATAGGTCTTTATTAAACTTATAATGTAAGACTAGGGTGAGGGCTACAAAGAAAATGTAGGATTCAAACAAAGCAAAAGAACTTAAGTTTAAACACCAACAAACAAATAGAGCCTTCTCACTTCTAACATCTCTTTTCAATCATTGTAAATCTCTCAACATACCTCTCTTTATTGCACTTTCAAGTATCTCTCTCTTTACCCCTCTATTCAGCATGTCAGACATTTTCTTTTCTTGTATTTTCTTTTTCTTTTTCTTTTTTTTTATGGAAGTATTCGATACATTTTCGACTGCCTTTGTGGATGACTCTCGTCGGCCTTTTCTTGTTGGCCACACAGTAGACGAGTTAACTTTTCACATCCTAAACTTATGATTTTGATAATTTGGCTATAATTAACTTTGCTTGTAGACCTTCTACCTCTCTTGCCTTTCATGCTCTTGTGAGTCTATGACTTTGTGTAAACTTAGTTCTCTTGAAAGGTAAGAAAATCAGTATTCAAGCTCAAATAGGGTATGGAATATGAGGTTTACAAGAAAGAAAAATATTAGGCCAAAATATAATTCAATAAATCTCAAAGGGGTGGTGAGGGATAATGATAATAAATGGGTAAGCTTGAAAGGCTCAATCGGTCCAAAAAAATGCCTTAATCATTTCCCCAGTAATATTCTGTCTAAGATTTCGTCTCGAGTGTAATCAAACAAGTTCTAGAGTAAGTTGAGACTATACAAATTCATAAAATTCACATAAAAATCCTCTAGGTATGCAAAATAATTAATGATCATAAGAAACATTCATTGCACATAGACAATATCTAATTAAGTAAGATCAAATAAAAAATTAACAACTAAACTTAAGTGATGAGAATTTTTCCTAAAAATTATAATCAATTTCAATCATATTCTTATCATTGGCTTTTTATTCATCAAACCATACTGTTTTTATCATCATCATCATCATCATTATTATTATTATTTTTAAATAAATAAAATAATAACCTTTCACCCCCAAACTTAAATATCACATTGTCCTCAATCGGGAAATGGAAGAAAAACTAAAACAAAAAATGAGAGAAGGTAAGAGATGCTCCCCTGATTTGATTTTTTTTTTCTTTTGGTCCTCCAATTGAATATTTCCTTGAAGGTGCAGCGGTGTACCCCTTGGAGATCTCCCCAACCTCTTCGTTCCTTAAATTTGATGGAAGTGGTTTGAGCTCAAGCTTTGGTGGTTCCTTAAGTGGTAGCTTTGGAAATTCATCTCCATAAGTCTTGTCGGCCATGACCACGTCTCGGTTGCTTACTTGAAAACAATAATGTACCTTGGAAGGGAATTCAATAGATTTAAATACGTAAAAAATGACCTGCTCCTCCCCGACCCTCAAAATGAGTTTCCCTTGCAGGACATCAATAAACGTTCTCCCCGTCGCAAGGAAAGGTTGGCTCAATATCAAAGAGATCTCATCCTCCTCCATATTGAGTACAATGAAGTCGGTTAGGTAGATGAACTTATCAACTTTCACCAGTACGTCCTCAATGAGTCCTCTCGGGTATTTAATAGATCTTTCCACCAACTGTAGAGAGATGATGGTTGGCTTTGCTTCTCCAAGACCTAGTTCCCTGAAAACAGAGAGAGGTATTAGATATACTTGCCCCTAAGTCGCATAAAGCTTTATCAAAACAGGAATTCCCTATCGTGCAAGGGATCGTGAAACTCCCCAGATCTTTCAACTTACGCAGTAGCTTCTTTTGTAAAATTGCACCGCTCTCGTTGGTCAGTATTATAGTCTCATGCTCTTCCAACTTCCGCTTGTTTGATAATATATCTTTCAAAAATTTTGCATATTTAGGCATTTGCTCGAAAGCTTCAATGAGAGGAATATTAATATACAGTTGCTTCAATATATTCAGAAATTTAGAGAACTGATTGTCAATCTTAATTTTTTTTTTAATCTCTGCAGAAAAGGAATTTTTGGATCATAAATTGAAGGAGATTATGTTTCAGATATAAGCTCCCTGGATTTCTTGGATTTTGAAGCCCATTTATTCTCCTTAGTCATTTCAGCTTGCTGGTCGGTCACATCGTGCTCTACTTCTTTCACCTCGTACTTGTTTTCCTTCTTCTCAGACTCCACATTTTCGACAGCTTCTGCATCTTGCTCGGTATTTAGTGTCTGTGGCTGGTCGTATGTCCACCCACTTCTCAATGGTATGACTTTGACATGTTCCTTTGGAATGGTCACAGTGTTGCTAGGTAAAGTCCCTACTGTCCTCTCAGAGCTGACCGATTTGTATCTCAAGATTGCGGATTGAAGCCGAGTTGTTTTGGATCACCATATTAGTCTTTTGCATGTACTGCATAAACATATCCTCAAGTGTTGGTTTCTCTCTTGTTGTGGAAACTGCAAAAAAACCCCTTTGGCCCAAAACACAACCATTTTATTACACACGCACCATGGTCTCCCCTATGTACCATGCACACACGCCGGGTAATGTCCGTGCATGTGACTTCGTAACGAGCGATGACTAGCTCCACGCTCAGCGCGTACGTGACTCATATGGAATATCTGCAAGCGCACAGAATCATAACAAGTAGTAAAGTGTTTTTAAAGAAAAAGGATGTCGAACCCACAGGGAATAATTATGTTATTGAGTATTGAAATTTACTAAATTAATTACTATTTGGAAAATTGAAATTTGAAGAATAGATTATTTAAATTAAACTGAAGAAAATAACATTAAAATTAAGATTTTAAAGATAATAAGAATAGATCTAGAGCGTATGATTTCACCTAACAAATTCCACCCAATTTATTTTTCCTTCTTATTAAATTCCAGTTATCCCAAGTTGATGATAAAAATCCCTTAACTATTCAATATTTTCTCTCGAGCAATACGAAAAATATCTCCAATTAATAACTCTATATCTCTATGTGAATTTAATTAATTGGAGACTGATTAAGTTATTTAGATTTTTTTTTTAAATCACACTAATCGGCGTAAAGTATCTCTACTTTCGCTCAACTAATGGTGTCTAATCTTAGAGCTTTAATCACAAATCACCTCTCGGTCTCATTGTGATTCAATGGATCGAAAAATAATTAGCTAGAAAATTGCAAGCATTAAGAATAAGGAATAAACACTCAATCATGGAAATATTGAAAATACGATAACTTAGAATATAAATTGTGTGTTCAATTCTAGACTACATCAAAGCTTTAGAAAATAAAATTAGTTTATAATGAAATTAAAAACGAAAAGAATAAAACTAGTATTCTTCGTTGGAGTCAGTTGATGAAGCATGCGGTTCTTGCCTCTGCCCTCTAGATCCGCCTCCTCGAAAGAAAATTAAAGAATAATCTCTGGAATATTTTTTGACTCTAAACTCAGACTCCCTTCCTTTTTATTCATCCCACAAGACGAGATTAAGTAGTTATCAAAACTCAAATCAGGAAACAAGATAAATGCGACTATAATCTAGCCTAAAGATTTGGAAAATAGTTTCTAAAGATAAATGTTAACATAAAAGAAATTATCCCATGAATAATAAAGTTATCTAAAATGGAAGATTCAATAAGTAGCTTGATTTACGGAGTTCGGGAGGATTAGGTGGTCAACAGATTGATTGCAGTACTCGGAAGAGTCCCACAGGGTAGATGTCGTGTGCGTTGAATATGACTGGTTTCCTTGCCCAATGACCAAGATGTAAGATTCCTGACCGAGATGAAAGACTTCTCTCGCCAGCCTACCGAGTGGTAAAATTGCTCGCTTTTACTAGTTGTTGCCCACGATGTCGTTTAGGTTAGTCTTTTAAGTTGCTCGTTTCGACCTGTCGCCCAGTGTAACCGCTTGGAGCCTTGTCGCGAAGTCTTCTCGCCCAAGAGGTAAAACATATCACTCATCGCCTAACTCTTGTCACCAATTCTCGTCGCCATTGGATCTCCTCGCATAAATCTTCTCGGCTCTCTTCAGATCACGTTGACTCTCGTCGGTCTGGATCCGTAGTTTCTTCTTTTGTACCAAAATGCTCTCAGTTTGTACTAAATCTTTTCATTCCTTCAAATCCAAGAAAATAAAGAAAAATATATAGAAACAAAATAAAATCAATAGAATTGAAGACAAACTAACACTTTTCATAAATAAAAGAGTAATAAAATTCACATAAAATTCACATTTATCAAATACCCCCAAACTTAAGCTTTGCTCGCTCTCGAACAAAGAAGAAAAGAAAGACAATTAAAACAAGCATTGATTTGATTCATAAAATTTATTGTCTAAAAGATTGCCTGAAGTCTATAATTCAAAGGAATCATTCACGATCAATCAAGTCCCAAAAGTTAATTTAAAACTCAATTTCAACGCATTATCCATCCTCACATTCAAGTATACCCATCATTCTCACTTCATCATTAGCTCCCCAGATAGTCGGCATGAGAGCGTTATTGTCTCGTCCGAGCCTGTTGTCACCCGACGACAACCCAGGGGACATTACTTAGCTTATTACGCTCTCGAGTGACTAGAGGAGCTCCACCGAGATAATGCCCCATCTCGGCTTGGGGTTGTGATACGCACACACCCACATAATATCCCAGTACACAAAAACCCAGTTTTCAATTCACACAATATGGCATAACACAACACAGTTAAATAATCAGAATAAATAGTAATTGCAGTAAAGATGCAGATGCATGACATACAGTATATTGGATGACATGGGATAACACACATTAGACAATATACAACATCATGACAATCACAATATTCACAGTTTCAGAAATCAAGCTACACGAGTAATCCAATTCTCCATCTTGCCCATGTCCCAATTCCCACAACCACACACAGTTATCATTCCCAACACTTTGCCGGGCCACTTCTCAACACAACCAGACTACAACAAAATTAGTGATAAATTCACATCTTAAACATAAGGGTCGCACTAGAGAGTTACTTACAGTATGGACATGCAATTTCTTGATGATCAAGCGCGTCGTCTAAAGGGTCCAGTGAGTGTGTGTGCGAATTGTATGGCAGAATGTTAGCAGCGACGGCACATGATAACAGAGGCAAATTTGGACAGATAAGTGAGGACTCATGACTGGGGAAAAGCTTAAGGGTGATGAGACTGGCAGAGAGGGTGGAGAGAACTCACAGGGCGAAAAAGGGTGGCTGAATCTCGCTGTGGATGGTGGTGGATGATGGTAGCACTAAACACTAATAGAGAGAGATCTAGGCTTAAGCTGGGTGGATCTGAGAGGGGGAGACCGAGTGGAAGGGAAAGGGTGTGGGGGCAGTCCATGACATCTAGCGAGCACCCAAGAGCATCAAACTACGGTAGAGCCCTAGGAAAGAGAAAACGAGAATAGAGAGAACCGAGGGAGAGGGAAATGGCAACTACTTACTGACGGGGGTGTGGGGCCAAGGCGTGGTGGACGACGGCCACATCTCACCAGATTCGATGACGTATAGTGCGATGGAGAGCGCAAGAGAGAGAGAGAGAGGAGAGAGAGAATTGCAGGGAGACGGCACTGAGGTTGTCGACATAGGAAGGACTAAATTGGCCACTCACGGTGACTGAATGTCCGGTGAAGATAATGGCAACGACGAGGGATAGAGAAGAGAGAGGGAGAAAGATGTAGGGGCTCATGGGTTGGAGGTGGTGGGCAGTGGTGCAGGCAATGGTGAAGAAAGCATGCAACGACGGATGTGAGGCACTGTGCAGATGGCAGAGGTGGGTAGTGAGCAGAGAAGAAAGAAACTAGGGTTCTACTAAATTAACATGAAACGATGTCATTTCAGGGGAAATTTGTATCTTCTCAGCCCCTAAACGGTGCCGTTTAGATGGGAGGTTAAGTCCCATTCCAGCCCATGGGCTGGGCTCCAAATCCTACCCATTTCGGCCCAGAAGATCATAACACAACAACAAAACCAACTCACTTAACCCACTACACAAAAGGGCCCAAACTCGAAAGAATAATAGAAATAAATTACAAGGAAATAAAAATAAATAAATAAAATCACACAAAACTTGGGATCTCACACCTCTTGTCGCGCTGGAGGGTAAATAGGGGCCCATATAGTGAACAAAACAGGGCGAGAATATTATTACATGGCAAAACTTATATTCAAGACCACCAACAATGAAGTTGGATATGAAACGTTAATAGAGAGAATCTCAGTGGCAGAGGCCTTGGGTGCTACAGAGGTCGAGGTAAAGACGAATTTCCAAGTGGTCGTCAACCAAGTGATGAGAGGACATTCGCAAGAGGCGACAGGTTGAAGAAGTATTTGAATTAGGTCTAGGAGAGTCGCTACTGGTTCTCATACTTTAATATCATGAAGATACCTAGAGAAGATAATTTCGTAGCTGACAGGCTAGCAAGGGCGGCGTCGAGAATGGACGAGCCCATCCTACCATGGGAAGTGGAGAAGATAGTGCTTGAGGTCCTAGTGATAGGGGAAGAAGTGAAGGAAGTTGAGCTTAAGGAGACTGATTGGGCTAGAGAGGTTGTCACATCCCCGCCCCATTCCTAGGACGGGATCGCGACACATAACCTATTATTTCCTTATTAATATTAGTACCTTTTTTTTCCTACAAGGGTAATAAGGGATAGGCGTGAGCATGTCATGCATGTACTCTGTGCTTCTAGTTTAAAAGAACATCTGATAAACGATCTGATCAATATTCTAAATAAAAGACTCTCAGAGTCCATCATTTATTCATCAAACATAACTAGTCCTAAATAAGAGGGGACTCAGTCCCTACACACATACAAAAAGGCATTTAACCTTCTTATGTGGGGTTACCATCACCCCATCATAGAAGTTAAACCATTACCATCACCCCACCATAGTATTTACATCATGCCCAAATGCATATTGTCTTAAAGTTAAACCAACAAAATGTCCCAACATGGGACCCATCAGAAAAACATAAGAACATAACCATTATCATAAAAAAACCGAACTGACAGGGAACTCTAAGCATCGGCACCTTCCTCCTCAGCAGTGCCTAGCTCCATAGCCTCATCATTCATACCTGGACGTTTAAAACATAAACACAAAGTGAGTCTAATTCTCAGTAAGCAGTACACCATACCGTTAACTTATTAATCACATAAACTTTTCTTCTGAAAACATGCATACATAAACAATTGCAAGTTCTTGACAATGCTTTCATGCATAAATAATTTAAGGAATAGCTATACTTTCATACGTAAATATTTCTATGACATAACCTTACTTTAATGCATAAACAATTAAGGAATGACTATACTTTCATGCATAAACATTACTTTGCTTTCATGCTTAAACATTACTTTGCTTTCATGCATAAACATTTCTTTGAAATGACTTTACTTTACGTTTCACTTTCTTTGGCTAGTACACACTATTACGCCCCATGTGTTTAGGGTTAGCGGTCTTTTGGACCTGGATTCTGCCCGCGACCACAGGTTGGGAATCCCTTTCATAGGGGCAGCATTGGGTGCACTAACAGTATTACTTACCCGGTATTGTAATCTGTCCATTCCTTTGGTACCCTTTCATTCATATGGCCATTACGTACGCTCATGCTTTCATTTATTTCTTTTCCTTTCTTTGTAATCAGACATTTTCATTATCTTTTTTTAGTCCAAATGCATATGTTTTTATTTGAAAAGAGTGTTTTATGTCATGCTACATATAGGTATAGTGTAGTTATTTAAGAGAGAGCATGCATAAAAAATCTCATGATGCATTACCTTACATACACACAATTGTAATCAATAGGATGCTTAATAGGGGCTACCAAGAAAGGCTTGTATATAATATATATATATATATATATATATTCTTTCATAAGAGAAACATTTAGAAAGAGAGACATTCTTTTATAAGAAAGCTTTGTGTGTAAGGAGTATGGTCATAGCTACTTACCTCGTTGCTTTACAAGTAGGTTCCTTGAATCTTGAAAATAAACTCATATTCAATGAAATGAGATAAACATATTAATATTCATTTACTTAAAGCTTTACTATCGGACACCCATACGCGCGCACTTAAATTTCAAATTGGAATTAAGGCGTCTTCCTTAACCCTTTTAGCTACATACATGGCACTAAGTCAACCCTTAGTATCCTCATTCCAATATTTAAGAAACCCATGAAAGTATGAAGCTTGCTTATTGTCCCTCTTTAAAGGCTACTATTTTCTATACAAGGGATAGGTAGGAGTCATAAGTTAAAATGTATAGGATGGTAGGGATTTATTTAAGCATGGTAAGGAACAAGGAGGTACCACCCAAATCTGGAAATTTTATCAGAAGGGTACTTTGACAACTTTTTAACATCATGGGGAAAGTGAATCCAACAAAAGACAATGCTTACAAGAGGTTGGTTTTTGTCACTTATTCTTCAAGGATTCTTCCTACTAAGGTTTATCTTTGATTAAACAAAAAGGGGTGAAGTTGAGCAAGGGGTAAAGTGGGCTAGTTTAGGCTTCCAAAACAGAACATATTTTCAGAGTTTCTATAGTACATGGATAGTAGGGGTGTTCAACCGGGCCGGATTTTTTTCCAGTCCGGTCCGAAACCTGGAATCCGGGTGGGTCCGGGCGGTTATCCGCCCGGATTAAACCCGGGCGGGTAAAAAAATTACGTACCCGCCCGGATCCGGTTACGGATTCAGTTTTTAACCTGGTTTCCGTAACCGGCTGTTTTTTTTTAAAACAACGGGTTTGATTTAAAACGGCGTCGTTTTCTCTAGTGGAAAACTACGCCGTTTGCAACCCTGAGATTAATTCTCATTTCTTCAATTCTTCGAGTCCTCGACTTTCCCAAGTTTCCTTCTTCGTCTCATACTCGTTTGTGTCTGTCGTTGAAACGGTGAAACCCTAGCCCTCATCTCACTGGTTTGCACCCCTCGAGCGCCTCTCAGCCTCTCATTTCACTCGAGTCCTCGAAGGCTCAGAACCCATTTATCTCAACTGAGCTGAAAGTGAAACGCTAGCCGTCACTGCGAGCGCCGAGTCTGCGAGCCCCATCTCTCTCTCTCAACTCTGAAACCTACGGTATGTTCATCTCTCTCGCTCGGTTTATATAGATATTTTTATGTTGTGTTTAAAGTTAGATGCACTTTGGATTTGAGTAAGTGGGTTTGGATTTGTGTGAGTTGTTGGTTCATTTTTGGGTTGTTGGGTTTGATTTTTGTTTGATCTATGTTTGGTTGTGTTTAAAGTTAGATGCACTTTGGATTTATTTTTTTCATTGGTTTCCGAAACATATTAGAAAAACATGAAATAAAAACTCTATTACAGTAAATTATATGGGCTAGATTTAAGTTACATTTCAAACAGTCAATTATACAGTTTGATTTCACTAAATTTTTTTCATTGATTTAAGTTACATTTGAAACTTAAGTTTAGAGCATTACCAAACATGTTATGAAAATAATGGTTTTTGTTGAAGGACTAGGGTGTATAATTAGATAGGCAGGTATGTTGGTGGAGGAAGAAAAGCTTGGGAATGAATGAATGAATATAAATTATATATGGTGAGGCTACAGGGTTCAGATATGTATGTATACAAACTATTGATTTACTGTTTTTAGTGAATCTAGTTCTTCATTTATTCTGAACAATTCTATATATCATTCTAAACCGTTCACGGCCTAAGTTGATCTAGTAGTGAGGTTCAGTGCCTAGCTTGCTTATTTCTACTGTATTAATGTACTCGCCCTTTAAGTTATGTTTTCACATTCTCCTGATATTGTCATCTCCCTCAATCATGAAATGCATTTTCAACATCTTATTGTTTTCAACAAGCTAACTAGGTTGAGAGTGGAGGAGTATAAACAAGAATAAAGCCTGCTTTAACTCCCTGAAAATGCAGTCCATGCATCTATGATTATTGTGCACCAGAAACATAAATACAGTACTGCACTAATATTTAGTGGGGGAAAGAGTTGGTATTTATATACATGAACTGGAAGTTAGGTCTGTCGTAGATCTGTTGGCCAACAATATCAAGGAGAAAACATAAGAGGTTATAGGAAGAACATGATCATGATAAAGAGTTTCTCAGGTTACTGGACCATACTATTGTTATAAATCAAAGAAAGATGGGAGTTATAATAACCAAAACCTGCCCAGAAATCATGACTTTCTGGGTGAAAAAACAAAATATTTGAAAAATTATACTATATCAAATCCATACCAATGAAATAACCCATCACAGTACACAACATTGCAATGCTCCACCGCATATTCCCAAGTAGTTTTTTTTCTAGATGCCAAGAATATACAGATAACAATTCAATACTCCTGAACCATTAGTCATATATTAATGAGCATTAGTCATATATTAATGAGAATAGTCCAATGTCTAACAGTCTGCCATCTAGCAGGCTCTCTGGAATATTAGTATCGGTATCTAATACCATTAGGTCCATTAAATATGTAGCCACCAGCCTCACATTCTTTTGGCTCAAAAAATTATCGACTTCCCCCTGAATTTGACTGGATTTTGTAATCCTAAGTATGCAGAGAAGAACATCATCAATAATCTCCTGTATGCATTTATATGCCATCCCTTTAGTTAGAAGAATGTAAATTTATAATTTCCCGTACACACTCTGCACCACCATGTTTCAAAAGTTTACTTTCTAGTTTATGCAGTGAAAGAAATGAACTAGGGGCTGAAACAAAAATAAAGTTTACTTTCTAGTATCTGTAGTGAAAGAAAAAAGTTGGGTTTTAAATTTGAGACTTGAGAGTGCTCTAAGAAAGTCTTTGCAAAAGGACTAAAAATGCTAGTTGCAATTTACATATATAATATAGACATTAAACAGATTAATTAAAGTTATCAGTTATATTAGATTTTAACCATAATTAAAAAAATCAAAATCGACCAAATGCGTGGAATCATTCCATCAACAAATCTCAACAAATCATTAGTTGTGGAGTTCATTATTTTCATGCCCAATAAGAATAGAAGATAAACTTTTTCCGTACAATTAAGGTTTCCTCTTTGACTCATGATCCTCATGATCATGTCCCAACAAAAGAAAGAGGCAAGAACTCTCCTTTTATATTATTTCTTTCACTTTTCGAGTTATGTTTTTCACTGATTTCTTCTAAAATAATTCGAAAAGGAAAAAAAAAGTAAAAATCTGTTAAATGGGTGTAAAATGGGGAGCTGATTATATATATTTATATGAAAAATTCTACTTATCATTCTCACACCAACTTTATTTTACATTAACATTATAAACTCTACATAATGTGTATACCAACTTTATTTTACTTAATGATTAAGCACACATATATATGCTTAGCTGTTTGGATAGGCGCTAGTTCTTTTGTTTAGAACAATTATATTATTTAGGGTACTCATGATCATTTTGTTATGAAATTATAATTGTAGGTTCAGATTGTTCTCTGTTTTTTCTATCCCATTTCTTTCTGTTTATTTGTTTTATACATCCTTTTACATTTCACTGTCCTGGTCTCCTGATAATATCATTGGGCAATGCTGAAGTATATACATTATTTTTTATGTTTAAAACAGATGGAAGGTAGTTTTAGTGGTAGTGTTGGTGGATCAGCACCTATTTCATTGGACATGGAGGAAAACACTAGTCCTTTAGTGCCTTCCTCTATGAATACCCAAAACCCCACAAAATCTCTCCCCCCAAAGTCAAAAAGAGCCAAGAAGGCTACGAACCAATCTCTTGTATGAGATCATTTTACAAGAGTTGAACCTATTCATCCCATTGCACCCAAAGCTCAATGCAATTATTGCTTTAAGATTTATGGATGCCATTATAAAAATGGTACTTCATCAATGTCACACCATCTAAGATATTCTTGTCCAAACTCTCCCATTAGAGAGAATAAAAATCTTGGGAAGGATAAATCACCATCACACACTGGAGTTAGGATGGATGGTAAAGGATCTAGTCCTCAAGTGTTAGGACAATATGATCGTGAAAAATTAAAGGCGATGATTTCCAATTTGTTTATCCAGTGTGAATTGCCATTCAAGGTTATAGAGCATCCGGCATTTGTTAAACTTTTGGATTATTTAGAGCCTAGACACACTTTGCCATCCCGAACCACCTTCCAAAAAGAGTGTATTAGTTTATATAAGGAGGAGAAGCAAAAGTTGAAGGCATTGTTGAGTAGTCAAAGAGTTTGTTTGACTACCGATATATGGACATCGGTGCAAAACAAGAATTACATTTGTGTTACATGCCATTATATTGATCAAAGTTGGGTATTACACAAGAAAATTATAATGTTTTTCAAGATTCCTAATCATAGGGGTGAGACAATTGCTTGGATGTTAGAGTCTTGTTTGGCGGATTGGGAGATTAAGCGCATTTATACGATCACCATGGATAATGCCTTCTCCAATAATGTTGCTATTGATCATGTGAGGAGGAACATAAGAGATAATGAGTTCACAATTTTGGGAGGCGAGTTTATACATGTGCGATGTGCTGCACATATTTTAAACCTCATTGTATGTGATGGTTTAAAAATTATTCATGATGCTGTAAATAAGATTAGAGAAGCAATTAGATTTGTGAGGTCCTCACCGGCAAGGCTTGATATGTTTAAAACGTGTGCAAACGAGCTGAATATTATGTGTGGAAAAATGGTGTGTCTAGATGTTCCTACTAGATGGAACTCAACATAGCTAATGCTTAGTATTGCTGAAAAATACGAAAGAGCTTTCGTACTAATGGGAGTGAAGGAGTCACAACTTTTGGCGCCTCCGTTTGAAGATTGGCAAATGGCTCGTATTTTTATTAAGTTTCTAAAAGTTTTTTATGATGCCACTTTGAAAATCTCTGGCTCATTGTATGTGACCTCAAATATGTTGTTTCAACAAATTTGTACAATTGAGAACACTTTGAACAACATGAGTCAGAGTGAGGATGATATGTTGATGAAGATGGCTTCTACTATGAAACTTAAGTTTGATAAATATTGGGGGAAAACAGATAGGATGAACATGATTGTTTATATAGCTTTTGTCCTTGACCCTCGATATAAGATTACAGCCTTGTCATATTGGTTAAAAAGGTGCAAAGGGGATGAATGCGGAGATAGAATTGAGGCCAAAGTAAGATTGCTCATGAATCATTTGATTGAGCAATACCATGAGTTTTATGGGCTAGGTAGTGGAAGATCAAATATGGCCCATAGAAGTTCCTCAAATATTATTGGTGATGACTTGGACTGTGAAGATTTTGATACAGCTCTAGAGCAATATCTTGAGAAGCAAAACAGTTCAGTACTTAGCTCGGACATGGATAGGTATTTGTCGGATGTGATTGAACCAAAAATACCCGAGTTTAATATTTTGGATTGGTGGAAGAAGAACTCATTTAGATATCCCATCCTTGCAGAGATCGCACGTGATGTATTGGGCATCCCTATTTCCACCGTCGCATTCGAGTCCGCATTCAGCACCGGTGGACGTGTAATAGATCCATACCGAAGCTCATTAGCTCCGGAGACTGTCCAAGCACTAATTTGCATGCAAAATTGGTTGACTTGTGAACCACTTAGTTCTTGGGAGGTCGATGAGCATGTAGAATGCGTTGACATCGAAGGTAAACACTTTGATTTGTTAAGTTTGATTTTTTATTTTTAATTTATCCATTTAACTTAACCTTTACATTTTTTTCTGCTTAAGGTAACCCTCTTCCTTCAACTTCAGCAACTTAAGCAACTCCAACTTCAGCTTAATATGCTTGTGATGTTGGAAGTCAGAGAAGGATGGCGCCCACTCTAGTGTGAGTTTGTGATGTTGGATTTGTTGAGCTTGAGTTGAATGTAATGGTACTCCCATATATTGATTTGTTGGCAGAACTGTCTGGTGTGGAGTTTTCTCCTTTGCATCTGCTGCAATCCAAATTAGAACTTCTGGGATCAGAAAGTTCAGAGGTAAGAAAAAATATTGTCCCTCACCCCCTAACCCTCTACTTTCTGTCTCTCTCTCTCTCTCTAGATTTTCTCAATCTTTATAAACGTGGATTAGCACGTAAATTCTTTCAAATATATATACCCACATCCTGTTTCTGTTTCATTTTCTTGAATATAGATGAAAGAACAAGAATGGGGGAATTTGACACTTTCTTTTGGTTTTAGATCCAAAAGCAGGGTGCCATCCTCTTGTGATTGCTCAAGCACAAAAAATTGTTTGAAGTGTGCTCGCCTTGCAGCGATTGAGTGGATTTTCAATGTTTGTTTCTCTCAGTAAAGCTCCCTCTTTCCCCCCCCCTTTTTATTGTAGCTTTCTTTAATTGTTATTGAACCGGCTCTTGAAGTTTGTGTTTCTTGATTCAGACTCGGGCAATCTTTGGTTTCAAATCTCATACGGCTTACATAGCTATTACTTACTTTGATCAGTTTCTTTCAAAGTGAGTCGTTGAGGTAAGCCAAATTCTTTATCTTTTTGGCCACTGGGTTTTTCATGTTCGTCAAATTTATGATATGGTTGGGTGCTCTTGTTGTCGATGTAGGATGGGAAACTTTGGGCTATTGAAATACTATACGTGGCATGTTTAACTTTGGCAGCAAAGATGGAGGAGTGTAAAGTGCCGGCGCTATCGGACTTCAAGGTGGGTGGTTATAATTTCGAGAACAGAGCGGTGAAGAGTGTGGAGTTAATAATTTTGAGCTGTCTGGAATTGAAGTTTTGAGCTGAAATCTTGAGCATTAATGCTTTCAGACATTGAGACGTTTAGCTCAAAACAGAGAAGCTGCAAGGAAAAGCCGCCTCAGGAAAAAGGTAATCATAACTGTAACATTAACTTTACTGTACACTTCTTCTTCTTCTTCAACTTTGGGGTTCAAACGTTAGAATCTGATAACTCGCTCTCTCTCTCTCTCTCCAGGCTTATGTGCAACAGCTAGAGTCAAGTAGAATAAAGCTTACTCAGATTGAACAAGACCTACGAAGAGCGCGCGCACAGGTTCTTGTATACTTATTCTGGCCATCACAAAAGGTACTCCCTAACATTAAAGATTGGCTCCAAACTGAGTTTTGAATAATTAACATGTTTACTTATCAAGTTAACTTCTTTGTTGCAGAGACCAATTTAATTGACCATCGGCCATCTGTTATAGCTGCAGCTGCAGTATTAGTAGCAGTTGATGGTCAATTATCTAAAAAAGCATTGGAGCTCAAGACCAATGTGATATCTTTGTGGAGGTCTCAAGAAAAGGTGAGTTTTTTTGTTAGCAGTAATTTCTCACATAATGCAGTTGATCTTGTGTGTTGAAAATGTATATCTCAAAACTTGAATGAATGAACCAAAAAATGCTTGATTCTTTAAGCTGATTTTTATTTTATGCTGCACGCACACAGGAACATGTATTTTCCTGTTATAATATAATGCAGAACATTGAGATGGGAAAATGTGGAGCTATGCAATTTAGTGACCCGGCTCCAATTTTTGAGTTGATTATGATGGCGTTGAAAGAAGACAATTCAGATCTGGGATGCCATGAGAATGATGGCCTAATAGAGAAAATCGCATAAGTAACTTTGGCTTCCTTGGAGTGATCTCCTTTCTTATATTTGCTATGTCTCTCTTCTAAGTTAGGTTGTAGTTACTTGCCTTCAGCAATATTCTTCTCTTTTGTAGATTCTATTGCTTTATGTAAGTTGTAATTTAGGTGAACCTTCAGCATCATAAGAATTTTCTTTTTCTGTTGGCTTTTGCTGTTTATTTAAGATGTGTGGTGGGAACCTGGAATGGCTGGAACCGGGCATGTGAAAGTCAATGCATGTTCACATGCCCAAGTAGCAGAAAAACTTAGTATTGATAACTAAGGTCTGTAATATGTATTTAAGGTCTACATTAAGCATGGTATCATAATTTGTTTTAAAAAAACTGCTATAAATCTCTTAAAAAAAAAAAAAAAAACCGGATTAAATCCAGTTATTAACCGGATATCTGGATTTAACCTGGTTATCTGCCCGGATTAATCCGGGTGGATAACTGCCCGGTTTTTAAAATCCGGATCCGGATGCACACCCCTAATGGATAGCTAGCAATCTCAGTACAATCATGGTCTTAAATATCTCTCACTTAACCAAAACTCAACCATACAATTAAATAATACAAGAGTGGTAGAAAACTTAAGAAAAGCCTCATATAATTTTCTGAAACACAACACAAATAAAAAGATACAAACTCTTGGCAACTTAAAATTTCTAAGTAAGCTTACTAGCTTAGATTTAAAACTCTTAGTGGCTTACTTAGGCCATAAACTTGAGGAAGAAGTGTTCAAAAATTATAAACCTTAACTTCATTAATTTAACACATAAAAGCATAATTAAAAACATGGCTTCGACTCAAGAGATCACAAGAAAGGGACTACAAAAATCTGCCTTGGAACACACGGCTGCAACACACTAAAACAAAACATGACCCACGGCAAAACAACCTTAAAATACTCGGTTTTGACTAGAAAAATAGGGCTTTCGGTTACTACCCACTAGAGCAGCTAAAACAAAATGAGAAATTTTTCTAGAGGCTACCACATGATACTCGGCTAACACAGAAATTCGAAAACCCCCAAATACGAGGCACAAATTTGCTTAGCATAGTCTTAATCGCAAGAAATCTTAGGGAAAGGGCATCACCTGACTTGGCTCCTTTTCAACCCACGGAAACACATAGCAAACGAGAAGAGGAAGAGAAAATCCGGAATCTCAAAGCTGGAACACAAACAGAGAATTTCTTAAACAAAACCCTAGGTTAAACCCATAAATCTCAGATTTCAAACTTGAGATTAGAGCCATAGGAATTTACTTACAAGGTTGATTTCCTTGGAGATTTTCAGTGGAAATCTTAGGTTCAGGAAGTGGAAGGAATTGGCTTTGAGAGAAGAGAGATCGCACGGGTTAGAGGAAACCAAGAGGTGAAGGAAAGAACACTTGAGAAATTTTTTCTCTTTTGTTTGCCGTAGGACCAACGGGTGTAGGGGAAATGAGCAAAAGAAATTATTGCCTCGCCTTAGACGCTGTCGTATAGGAGAAGGAAAGGAAATCAAATGGCTTGCTTGGGAAGCTACGGTTAAAGGAGATTTACTTGGCTTCTTGAGGAAGCTTTGGTTCCAAGGGGAAGAAAAGTCAATGGGTTTAAATCAAACTTGTCCCATAAGCTAGGGAATGGATGGTGGAGATCAAAAAGAGTTTGGGCCATTTCTTGAGTAATTAAAATTAAAGGGTTTGAAAGAAAATATTGTAAGGTCATAAAAATCACACCCTTGAATTATTTAAAACCCACGTAAAATAAAATACACCCATCTTAAAATAAATTAATAAAATCATAAAAGTCTTTATCTCAAAATATTTAACTTAAAAATATTAGTAGATGACGTAAAGACCTACGTAGTAGGATTCGGGTATTACAGAGGTAGAGAAATACTTGGACACAGACGAGGTCCTAGTTGACAAAGAGGAGGCGAAAAGAGTTAGGAGAAGGGCGACGTAGTTCACTAAGGTGGATGGGGTCCTGTATAAACAAGGCTTTCCCACCCCATTATTAAGGTGCATCTCCCCCAAGAAGCTCAATACATCTTAATAGCGATACACGAAGGAGTGTGTGGGAATCATTTTGGAGGAAAGGCCTTGGCTAGGAAGGCCATAATAGCTGGATATTACTAGCTTAATGCCCTCAGAGATGCTATGGAGTTCGTGAAAAAGTGCGCTAAGTGCCAAATGTTCGATCATGTACCATATTGCCTCCAGAGGAGTTGACATCCATTACCGTCCCATGGCCAGTCGCCCAGTGGGGACTTGATTTAGTGGGGCCCTTCCCGCCCAAGAAGGAATGAGTGAGGTTCATGGTCATCACTGTAGACTACTTTATGAAGTGGGGGGAGGCAGAGCATTATCAGTTGAAGTCTTGTCGAAGGTTCATGGAGGGACTCATGTAGCCCTTGGTAAGGAGTGTGCCTAATATGGAGGCCCAACCCATTGAGTGGTAAGGATCAAGTCGTTGAAGTCTTAAGGACCCATACGACTCCATCTCATAACTACCAAATGAGGTTGAATGGATAATTGACCAAGGAAGTTGGGATGAATCAACATTTATGGGATGAGCATCAATTCAAAAGAACATGAAGATAAGACCCAACATGATGATGATCATTAGTATCTATCAATAACTACCTATGCCTATATATACAAGAAGCTGACAGCATGTTTAGGTAACAACTAATCTTGATCACTATCTTGGTGATAACTTATTGCATATTGCTGACTTAGGCATCAGAGGTACATTAGGCACACCGAGCTACCATCTGTTTTGGTTGTAGGTGGGGGAGTTTAGTTGGCAGTGGAACATGTCCAAAACAATAATCATATCACAACGTTAGGCAAAGTACTATCTCATTCTTTGTTGGACGTTTTTCTTGGTAGATATGAAAACATTACGCTTTCATGGAGTTCGATAGATTTCAAGGGAATGATATTTGCAGTTATAGAACCTTATCGAACCATATACGGTGTCAACATTCGAATGCATAAAGTCATATTAGAATGGGAATGCCTTTAGTATTCGAATACCCTATTTAGCTTGGAACGATTGTCAATCTATTTGAATGTGAAATATATTGTTCAAATAATAGCCTCAGATCAAAATAGTTTGAACCTATTTTTAAGTTCGAATGAGTTCTAGGATGTTCGAACGTGATTTAGGGATGAAATAATTTTGTCCCAGATTCTTTTCCTAGTTTGAATGGTCTTTGAATGGGTTGCGTAAATTTCATCGCAAAAAATTTTTTTTGGGACAAAAACACAATTTTCATCCCAAAAAGTCTTTTGGGATGCACGTTTCATAAAAAACAAATCCACTCTTTGAGATGAAAATTTTCATTCCAGGGTTAAAATGGAGTCTTTTGGATCACTATATCCACCCGCCTACCCATTTCAAGTAAAACGACGTGATTTTTGTATGCAAAATGGGGTTGTTTTGCTAGACCTTTTGGTGCCCTAGTCCGTTTAACTTAAAATGAAGCCTTTTTTCCCCATCTAATCGACGTCATTAAGAGTTTTACCCTAAAACGTAACCCTAAGCTCTAACTCTAAACGCCCAACGAGTCGTGACCTCAAACTTGTCTCACCTCTCTCTATTCTTCTTTTGTCCCTCTATGGGTTCGCAACTCCTCTCTTCTACCTCGGCCTAGTTGTCCTTAGCCTTTAGCCGCTAGCCACCACTGCCTTTTGTGTTGGCTCCTTCTCATCCAGGCATCCCTGACGTCTCCCCTCTCGATATTTTTCTTTCTATAACTCATCAATGTCCTTGCTATTTTGAGGATGCATGTATTTATTAAATTCTATTCTATGGCACCCACTCAAATGGCTACACACACATGATTTGAATGGGTATCTGGACAAATTCTTGGCTTGGTGCGCAAAAGTGTTCAAACTTGGTATGAGATCAAGCCATAGTATTGGAAAAAAAATTATTTACTATTTTGTAATACTTTGTCTTTAGCTTGGAAGAAGGAAATCTTTAACGGATCCAAAGTCGATTCTAATTATGGGTTAGTTGGAGTTGGAGTCAAATTTCCTGGATACAAACTCTGAAAAAGTTGGTGCTCAGCCTTCCACAGAGCACATGAAAAGCCCAAAATCCTCACAACTGGTGTTCCTTCTCAGATAAAACAAATTTGAATGATTCAGAATGATGAAAAATGTGATGCATGTAGAAGTCCATTCTTCTCTCCATTTTACAGTTACAGTTACCTTTAGTGCAACAATTTTCTTTACAAATTTTGTGTTGAATTACTCAGAAAAGAAATTAAAATAAAAAGGCAATCACTTCACCATAAGGCAGAACACCCTCAGATCCAAGGTAGGCACATTCCCTTTTACTATTTGTGGTTGTCCGCGGAATGGCTTCTCCTTTTATAGGGATGAACTTGAGTTCATCCTTGATCTCCAACGTGGTTTGTTCTTCCATAGCTTTATCAGTGATGGTCATGAGCATGAGCTTATTTATTCTTTTTCGACATGTAACAAGTGTAGTTATTGTGAATGTGGGTAAGGGTGAGGGTGGAGTTGAATATATAGATGATGGAAGAAATATTCTCAATTCATGCAAAAAATTTTCGAAAGCACCCCATACCTTGACTTTAGGAGGTCAACATGTTTCTCAATTGGAATGAGATAGAAGAGTACCCTGATGGGCATAGGTTTTATGTCTACATTTGAAATATTTGAGAGTTCTTGCACAATATGTTTTCATTAGTCGTTGTTACTCCCTTTTTAACTACTTTCCCATTAGGTTAAAAATCACAATTGAAATCATCTACAGTAAAAAAAAAATAGAGGACAAGACTTAGAGAGAGTTCTTTGTACATGTGATGTAGCTTCTATACAAAGTTATGAGGGAACATTCTGTTCCTAGTGTCAGGGTTAAGCCGTCCTGCTTGCATCTTAGTCTAGGAATGTAATGTGACGTGGTGTTCTTAGGAAGATATTTCAATGCAGCGTGACTCCTAAGACGGTGCTTTTAATGTAGGGTGGCTTCTAGGGCGTGTTCTGCGGTGGGTGAACGACACGGTCACATCTAGTCCCCTCCGTCCGTATCCTTTGTTTACCTACTGAGGTGAGTCCTTTAATGTTAGGTGCAATAGGGGATCGCAAAGTTGGTGTGTCCTATATGTTCCCCCTTATCTAGCTTCCCAAGCTATGCATTCTCCTTTGTGAGCCCTTTGGTGACACTGGGGCCTCGGAAGGGTGAGACCCGGGTTGGAATAGGCCCTAGTGTTAGGCCCATCCCTAATTAGGATGGGCAAGTTGGGAAATATCCCTCCCATTTACCCCCATCAATTCTTGTTGATTCGGTTCAGTATGAATTCCATTGTTGTTATTTTCTTTTCCCGTTTTGTTTTTGGTGGCACACATCTGACAGATCTGATGTGCACTCAATTGTTTCCATCAGGCTCCCTTGCGTTGGCTAACCGACTGATGATTCCTCTCCCTAGTGTAGCATCGTGTAGCATGTATAATAAGGCCTGCACCCATCCACCTTCCTTCATGTAAAGCATGTCTTGTCCGTTACTTGCGTCTCTTTAACCGACGTGGGTGCTATTTAAGGCCCCCATTTTCTATTTATAGTCTGTTTGCCTCTATTCTCTTTCGGTGCCTTAGAACTTGTTTTCTTTTTCCCTTTCTTCATTTCCTTCTTTCCTTCTTTTCTGACCTTAACTAGTCCCATTCTTACTCCAATGGCTGCTAAGAACACTTCTCACCACAATGTTCGATGCCCTGGTGACGACGACCCATCACTGGCACGTAAGGCATCTTAGTCATTCGAAGGTTCCAACTGGAAGTCGAAGGTGACTTCTGCGACTCTACGGTCGTTGAAGGCCTCCTATAGGTTCCCGGACTCTATCAACATGGAGGTTCCTGGGCCTGTGATGGGGCCATAGATTCCAAGGGTTTCACCTTGAAGGTGGCACTATACCCTGGTATGTTTACTAGTGGGTTGTGGCATGCTTTCTACAGGCTGGTTCGCGAAATTCTGGACTTTCTTGGCCTGACCCCAACACAGCTCCACCCCGACACGTGGATGATCTTGGTGTGTTGCTGCATCATTTGGTGTAGGGCGTTGGAGGAGGTTGACCTTGAACATCCAGACCAGACCGCCCAGGAGTTCCTCTTGCTCTATAACATCCTAAAACACAAGGGGAATATCTGCAACTTCCGTTCGTACCCTGGGTAGATAGTGGCCCGTTTAGAGACATAATACAGCCTGGTCAAAGATTGGAACTGGTGATTCTTCTTCCTATCTTGCAAGGGGTCGAAGTTCCCCATTGGGCAAACCGTATGGAGGGAGTACCCCTTGTGGGCCATATGGGGGGTCGTGCCTGCAGAGAAAGAGGTTAGGCCAAAGGCGACTCCCGCAGAGGCGAGCAGGCTGGAGATTGTTCAAGCCTAGGTCAAGGCGCACCTGAATGGTGTTTTCTCTCAGGTTTTGTTGATTGAAGCCAACATAAGGCGATACCTGGCCCCTCGGCGCACACCCGTTTTGATGACCACACCATCGTCGTGCGGTGTGCCGCACATCAAAATCGCAAGCGACCCCCGAGCTTGTCGCTGGGGGAGAAGAGAACTTGGGAACAGCTTGGTCCATTGCCCCCTCCTGAGCAACCTTCCATGCCCATCCTCGTTAGTCATGCAAAGCACTCTATGCCTGTTGTGAAGGCAGCTGCCTCCATTCCACCATCTTTTGCCTCAAAGACAGTGCCACTCTCCACCTTCTGAGCAAGACGGGTGCTGTCGAGGTGTCCCAAGGGGTCAGCGCAACCCCTGAGATGCCCACAATTTCCCATGTGGCCATCGACTTTAGGTTTCTCCACTTACGTCTTCGCTTGTGCCATCGGAAGAGGTTAGGGTAGTCGAGACCCTTACGCGGGCTAAGGAGAGGCTCTCATTGCATTTTTATAGGGCATTCTTGAAACTTGCCCCCAGAGAGTCTACAATTTGCATCTCGCCGCCCGAAGTTAACATTGAGGTGGGCTGCGTGAGGTTCCCAGTTACCAGGAAGCAGGCAGGAGTATGTGAAGAAGAGGAAGGCTCTGACCTTGGTGAGGGGAGAGTCTCTATCCCCGAGTCCCCCTTTGAGTACTCTTCCGAATATGAGGTTGTCTCAATGGAAGCCCCTTGGAGGTCGATATGAGTCTGAGCGTGAGCCTTAGATCGAAGGAAGAGATGAAGATTGGAGAAGAAGATCAAAGGGAGGTGGAGAGTGAAGCCAGGATGGTACTGGCTAAGGGCTAGGAGGACCCAACCATCCTGCTAGGACCCAGGTCTGAGATGTTTTGGATGGGGGCTAGTGAAGTCTTACCTGTCCCATCAGAGATTGAGGCTGGGATGGCGTTAATGCACTCAGGCGGGAGTAAACCTCTCGCTGGCGACAAGATTGGACAGGTGCCGGAGCAGGTCCCATCCACTAATCCAAGGGGAGAGCATGCCCACGAGGAGCCGACAGCTACGGAGGCTAGGGACCAAGTTGATGAGCTAGGTAGGAACTTGGATGCAGTGCCAAGGCCCGCCCTCACACCGAGGAGCAGAGGGGTTCGATCTTGGATTCCCTTTCACCTCTCTATCAGTCGGGATCAAAAGGGCGCACGAGGAGTCCATCCAAGAGATGGCCATGTCGCTTAGGGACTTCTTTTCTGGGGAATGTTTTGTCATGCAACTTTCCCTTTTTGTTTTCCTTAGTTCACCTTAAATGTTCTACCTTCGTTTGCTTTTGTGGGAGGCGGCAGAGCAACTGGGAACTTTCATTGTAGATGGCTAGGGAGCTTTGGAGGAAGAGAACAGGGTGCTTCGTTTCTTGGCTGGTCTTGCCTTGTGACATGCCAGGCAAGAGAGGGAGGAAAAGGAGAAGTTGGAGGAGGACCTTGTCAAGGCTGAGTTCGGCTATCGGCAGAGGCAAAAATAGATGCCCAATTTCGTTGGCGGAATGCCACACTCAAATCTGACCTTGCCAAGTCACAAGAGGAGGCCCGGTAGCACAGGCTCAATGTTGTGCTTCAAGGGCAGGCTCGAGATTACCTGTTGGAGTTGTTGGATATCCAAACAGTGGACCTAGTGAAGTTGTTGGAGGAGAACTCATAGTTGAGGGAACAATGCGACTTTGACACCCGGCCATTCAATTGGCTCGATAGGGAGTATGAGTCCCTTTCCGACTCCCTAAAGAAGAAAAAGGAGCCCCTCAAGTCCAAGTTGTGATAGTTGAAGGACTTAGAGATCGGGGTTAGGCACCGTTCATTCGAGATAGGCTTGGACGTACGGTTACATAGAGGGCTTGAAAAGGATGTGGGACCATGTGCTGGAGAATCCGCCGGATGACTTAAGGTCTCTTGACCTAGTGACCTTACCACCAGACCTGCAGGCATTGAAGCATGGTACCTCCATATGCTCAAATTTGGTGGCCAACACCTCCCATATGACCCCGTTGGTTGACTTTCCGTCTTCTTGTAGCCTTTTTTGTACCATACATTTTCTCTTTTGTAGTTTGTATTTATTCACGCTTTTTGTGCTATGTATTTGTTTGCACTCCATGTACCATGTATGTTGATGACATTTAACCTCTCCTGATCTTATTTTCTCCACTTTCCTCTCTCCCTTTGTCACTTTTGTTTACTTTCTTGGTGTGTAAAACAACTTGGATTGACCATCACAAATAACCTCACCTTAGATGCAAGATGATTAAAATTGCGTTAGGTAGGTCGAGCAGTTCGTAAGACTAGACTCACCTCGTAGACTTGTAAACTTGATGGAGGTTGAGTATTTCGTTAGACTAGACTCGCCTTGTTGACATTCGTGAGGGGAGGGGGGGTTCGAGCCACCCTATTCTTGATTTTCCTCGCTTCCCACTTATTGTCGGGTAACTCATTGGCGTCGAGGTACTTGATTATATCTGTAGCCCATTCTAAAGCTCCTGGCCTTACCTCCAAGATGTCGACCCCTATCGCGAGCATCTCTATTGTCCTGACCACTGTCTGCTCTGGTAGGGGTGAGTCTTCATGCTCAAACGCAGCTCATGCCAGTTTGTCAGCCTTTTGGTTCTCGGCACTTGGTATTTTCTGAATTTGAAAATATTTGAAATGGTTCTCAACCTTTTGGTTCTCGGCTCCTAGCATGGGCTTTTGGTTATCAGCCATTTGTCAGCCACTTTATTGGCCTTTTGGTTCTTGGCTCCTAGCATGGGCTTTTCTACTTGAGGAAGTGGGCTTAACCCCAGCTATGGTTCGGATCTCACCCAAGAGGGAATTTTTATGGGGCGGTGACAGAGGGCAATTTCGCGGGGGCTCCTGCTCTGCCCACCTCCTTGGAGTCTTTCTTATTCTTGGCTTGGTGAACCTTCCCCGGCTTCGCTCCCATTCTTCCCATCGGTAGTCATGGTACTGGGAGCCAGGTACACCGCTCTCCCCCTTTCTCCCTTAAAGGACTTCCAGTCAATAGTATTGTGAGTTATGGAACTGTGGTAAATGCAAAACAGTAACCCCCATCCCGATGGTCGATTTCTCAGGGAGTGGGCTTGTTCTCAAACTCTATTGTCAGTGTTGCCCGATCAGGTCGAGCGCCCGACCCCTTGATGAGCGGGAGTTGTCTTGCCCTTTGCCGCAGTGTCCTCTTTTGGCCTTGTCCGCAATTTTGGATTGGACCAATATCTTGACTTCCCTGTCGACCTACTCTAGCTCTATCTTTCTTGGTACTGTCAACTCCCGAAGCGTATTTTCAGCATTTATGAACTCGTCTGCTTGGTCCATAAATTCTCTTAGCGTGGTTGGAGTCTTCCTGACCAACTCAACCATAAATGGTTTCGAGGCCATACGCCACCCAGGAGGGCGGTGAGGGTAATCTTCCCATCTTGGTCATCAATGATCATGTGCTCTTTGTTAAATCTGGCCTGGTAAGTCTTCAAGCTTTCATCAACTTGTTGCTTACTGGTCAAGAGATAAGCCGTTAGGCGTCTTCTCCTCTTACTGGCCATAAACTGAGTGATGAAGAGATGACTCAGGTCCTGAAAGCTGTAGACTGAGTTTGGTGCTAGGGATGCGAACCATGCCCAAGCCCCACCTTTTAGGGTCAACGGGAAGGCCCTGCATGCAATCTCCCCGGGGAATCTATGTAGGGTCATATCAGCCTCAAAGGTGTCGAGATGCTCCAATGGATTCTTGGATCCATCGTACAAGTCTATCTAGGGAACCCTAAATTTTGGTGGTAGTGGCATGGCCATCACTTGCGCGCTGTAAGGCAGATTCACGCTGGTTAGCATCTAGTCTACCGAGGATGAGGATCCCATGTTTTCGGCCATCACTTCGTATTTCTCCATGTGGTTGCGAAGGTCATGCTGCATCTTTTTCTTATTTTCGTCACCGGCGTCTATTCCTCCTATGGCTCGTGACTTGCCCTGTCTATTGTGGTTGGGCTCAGTGTGTTCAGGTAGCTTGGTGGTGTCTATCCGCAGGGCTTCGTTTTCCTTCTGGAGTATTTCCACTTGTGCTGTCATCGTCTTTATCAACTACTCTATTTATGCAAAGTGCGCTTCCATGTCTTCTGATAAGGCTTTTGGTCGTTGAGTTGTCTGAGAACGGATTTTCGTTGGCATACAAAAGACATGTTATGACTATAGGAAATATTCTAGAGATGGCGCCACTGTTAATGTCATATTTTGTACGCCTGAACAACGTTCTAGCAACTCAGACTAGAATCTTCACCTGCAAACACAAGGGAAAAGGTGTGCTTGGGGTGGTCCGAGGAACCTCTATTGCCTAAATTAGTCTTGCGTGTTAGAGTATTGTCTTTTTAATCATAGAGTTCAGAGAGAGTTCTTTGTGCCTGGGATGTAGCTTTTATACAAAGTTATGTGGGAACATTATGTTCCCTGTGTCAAGGTTAAGCCATCCCACCCGCGTCTATCTTCGTCTGGGTATTTAATGCGACATGGTATTCTGAGGTAGAGCTTTCAATGTGGTGTGGCTCATGAGATAGCGCTTTTAATACGGCGTGTCTTCCAAGGCGTGCAGTGGGTGAAGGACACAATCACTTCTGTCCCCTCTATCAGAAAATGGAGGGTCATCTAGGTCTTTTGTTTACCTACTAACGCAAGTCCTTTTATGCTTGGTGCAATTGAGGATGTTAGGGTCAGCGTGTCCAATCTGTTACCCCATATTTGGCTTCCCGCGCTATGCATTCCTTTGATGCAAGCTTGAGGGTTGTACCCCTTTGGCAACTCTGGGCCTCGGAAGGGCGAGACCAGAGCTGGAACGGGCCCCAGTGTTGGGCCAGGTGGGAAATATCCCTCCCAAAAACAAATGAGCTAATATCACAATCGCATGATCAACAATGATCCCCCTCATATATTGTTACACCCCTAACCTCCGCTTGTGATTTGGCAGGGACTTGAAGCGTCAGGATAAACAACACAAGGTCATACATCCCCATTCATGACATGCAATGCAACCAACTGATGATCTTGCAGTATGCAATAATCACATCGAAAAGTCAAACTCATAAAAATTTACACTAGAATACTTGAAAACATAACTTCATAATTATCTCATAACCATTGTTCTACCTCTTAGAACTGTTCAAGGCATTTACACACTAACTTTGGACTTAACAAAGGGAGAATATATATATATATATATATATATATCTTCTTATTCACGTCTTGGTTAGGAAGGGGCTTTATAAAGACTCTTATTTAGAGCATTTGTTTGACTCGCTGAATAATACACAGGGCCATCTCTAGAAACATGAGCATCATCTCTATCTGTAGATCTAGGTCCAACTCATTCTCTATTACCTTGATCCAGTCCATATGTGGTCCTACTACAGCTTCTGTCATTTCAATGGAATGGCAGTTTAGGAAAATAAAGGGATGAGACTTCATGGAAATCTCAGTAAGTTAGGAACCAATATACAACGAGATAACATAGACATCATAAATAATAAACAGGAAATGCATGAATGTAGAAAACATATTTTCCTTTGTTTTTCATTCAGATTTCTTTATAGAAACATGTTCTAAATATCTTTCAAATAAAAATAACATGTTTTCTTACAGAGAACACTTGTTCAAAGAACAGAGTTTTGCATTCCATTTCTTTTCTTTTCAAAGCATCTTGTTTAACATATGATAATGTCACAACTCCTCATTTTGCACTGTGAGTACCTACTGGATTTATATCATCATATTTACGCAGTTAAACTTTCATACATTCATTCACAGGTGTACCCACCAGCCCTAGGTACCATTTACATATGACAATCACCCTGGAATCCTTTAAAGATGATCCAACCATTGCCCATTGACTATTCTTCATCAACTCAGGGGTTACCACTCCATGTTTACTCACTCTAAAGTGGACAGAGGAGTTCAACTAGGATACTTCCCAATCCTAGCATTTGGAGTCGTGATAAAAAAATATTTTTCATGCTATGTATATGACAAACATATTGAACGGCATGTGATTTTGCTCAACAAATCCAACTTTGCATCAATCATCATAACTTTGAACATGTCAATTTGTAAGGAGGCTTGGATGTGTAAAAGTTTATACAAACACCACATGCCTCATAGAATCCGAATATTCATGAGATAAATGCAAGGTAATTTATGCTCAAAATCAATATTTATACAAGAATGCTTTGTTTATACATCATCATATAGATATTATCTAAAAGTAGGTTAGAGACCAACTTACAATGTTCTTGAGTGATTGAAGTGGCTGAAATTAAGAAATGTTTTTCATGGATTAGAACTTGATAAAATTTCTTAATCAATTCTATGAACTGTGGCATGCTTAGCCATGCATGTTGGTGTTCATGTTAGTGGTGTTTATCTACACGGGTGCAAGTGCTTGGATTTTGAAACATGGTGACCTCAAGATGGTAGTGATGATCTCAAGATGGTAGTGATGATCAAACCAAGATAGTGTGTGAACTCATGTTGATCTTCATATTCCTGAAGCATGTGTGTGTGTGAATCTTTGAACATAGGCTATACATGAGTGTGTGCATGGTTTGAAAAAACTCATGACAAGGTGATGAAAACTCACTTATGGGCTTCCCTAAAATGGCACAGCTAGGCTCCTCTATTCTCACCTTAGAACACTCACCCACTATTTGCTAAGGGATTCTTGTGGATGTAGTGAAGGGAAAGTGAGATTTTGGAGTTGTATTTATAGGCATTCTTGACGGCTAGGGTTACTTACAATGAGGTTAGCTAATTGCCCTGAACCATGGTGCTATGGCTTGGTTGGCAAGGATGTTCTTCAAGGATGTTCTATGATGATGTGACAGATCTAGGGCTATGATCTATTGGATGTGGGAAGCTAACAAAAACAATTAATAGTTCATGGTTTGGTTCAACTGTTGCTCGGTTTTGCCTCCTCCAACCCATGGTCGATGGTGGTTTTTCCTAGATTCCATGGTGGCTTGTTTGATCTTCCTTCTTCCATAAGATCAAGAGAGATAGAGACAGGGAGATGAGATGGGACACTGGTCCAAGGAATGGAAGAAACTTGGAGATGAAGTGGTGAGGTGTTGAATCTAGTGAGCTCCATTTGGCTCTCCCCTTGATTCTCTTTGATTCCTTATTATTCTTCCATGGTTTCAAACCATGGTTATTTGTACCTTGGAGATGAAGATTGTCAAATTTCATCCTTGCTTGGAGGCTACGAAGTGAGTGAGGGAATAGTGGGAAGTTTGGAAGCAAACACCCTAGGGTGAATCGGCTAGGCCTAGGATATAGTAACCCTTTTGGTTGGATCTTAAGGTGACTTCTTCTTTCTTTATTTTTGCAGGTCTAGTTGCACCTCTTAGTACTTCAATTTGGATAGGACTCTTCAGGAGATTCTCTCTTGCACTTGACTCAAACCATTGGTTCTTAGCTATGGGTACCTAATTGCTAGTTTGCTTAGTGTTGTGTGAGGGTTAAGCCATTTGACATGAGGTGATGTCTAGTGTACACATAATTTGATGTGTCAAGAGTCCATCTAGAAGAAATGGGGCGTTGGCAAGGTGTGGGTAGATTTCAAATTCCATTTTTCTTCTAAAGACTCAAATCCAGCTGAGTGGGACCCGATCTAATTTGGGGTTTAGGAAACTTCCTTGTACTTGAGTGGAAGTCAAATTTTTGCCATTTAGAGGCAAGTTTCCCTAAGCTTGAACATCTGATACCCAAAATGGACATGTAGTGCCTAATGTGGTCCTATGTGTGAGTCATGTCTCTATCATGTGATTTTGTGTTGGCTTTTAGTTACTAGGTAGTTCAAGTGTTGTTCTATAAAAATGACACATTCACTCATGTTAATTTGGTTAATACAAAGTGGAGGTGAGGTTTGACCATACATGGACATGTGAGACATGCTATGTTTCGGTTTTGTCCTTGGTTTAATCCTAACTAATTTCTAATTAATCTGGAGCTTAAGGATTACTCAACTTAAGTGAAAAGCCTTGGTGGAACTAACTTCCATGACCGACTATGTGAGGATAAATTTGGAATTTTAGTGGAACAAGGAAGTTCAAAGGAATCTTCCTTCTAGGTGCCTTCTAGGAAACTTCCTAGGAATGGTATTTTTGTAATTTCTTCCAACTTGATGTCCTAAATTGGAAACTTCCTTGGTCTCAGATTTTTGAATGAAGGGTTGGACTTAAAAATGAATTTTGGGCCTTGGTGGGCATTCGGGTCTTTGACCTAGTTCACGGGTTCTCTTCATGGATCATTGAGCTTGGGCTATTCTACAAGGGCTTCCATGGGTTTGATTGTACTAAGCACTTATATTGGGTTAAGGGATCATCAGTTGTTGGGCCTTACTGGAGTCATGGGCCCTTCATGGCCTAGACATTATATTTGAGCTTTTGGGCCCTAGGAGTCTTTAAGTTGATAACTCAACACATGTTTGCGTGGGCTTTTTAATTGGGCTAATTGCCTTATCAATCATGGGCTCTCATCTTGTGACATTCCTTTGGGTGGGTTGTTACATATATGATCATAAACTAACCAAAAAAGACCAGTCTGACAACCATCCAACAACATAATTTAGAAATAAAATATGTATCCATACATTGCAAATCCGAAATATTCAACAACTATACCTCAAAGAACAAAACCACATGCTATGAGATCAAGTCCTAAACATGATTCTATCATAAAATCCAAAAATCGAATGGCAAACATTTCATAAAAACCTCAAGCAACCCGAAAGCTTCAATATCCAGCCATATCCAAACCTTAGCATGCATAAAATTCATTTCATCAAGATCAATACCATTATTCTCCAAAAATAACTTCCTAACATATATATCAAAGTCCTAAGAACCACATATGTGAATACCAAGACCATAGGATCATGCATCCATAAGCAAATATCAACACTTACTCAAAACAAAAATTGTCTTTACACCTCATTTTTTTAACTTTCTCATATCATGCAAAACTCTTAGTAAAAACTCTTAATATGCAGCAAATTTAAATACACGTTGCATGGTAATATGTTAACTCTAAACCATAAAAAGATAGGACCAAAATATTGCCAAAAACTTCATGAAACAAAATCAAAGATTTACACAATATCCAAACTGTCGCCCAGTATGACCTTTGCATGCTTAAACAGATTTTTTGCTAATCAAACCTCTATGAAAAATTACAAAAAATACACATGTGGAAACTAGAATTAAATAAGAACAACTTACATGAGGTAGTTTTATGAGAATCTACTTACAAAGACTTCAAACAAATCAAGCAAGAACAGCCAGGAAAAATTTATGAAGACTCTCTGTCGGGTTCTCTCTAGAAAAAGGATTGGGAATGCAAGTTCTGAAGTGTGGGAGGCAAGGAATGAATTATACAAGATGTAGGTTTGACATGGGTGGCTGAATGACTCCTGGAGGGGGGGGGGGGGGGGCAATGACTTCTGGAGGGGAGGTTGGCAGCCAAAGATGAGGGACAGAGGGCTACCCAACTATTGTTGGCGGCATAAATCTTTATGGCTGAGTGGATGGCTATGATCTTGTAGCCTTTATGCCTTCCATCAAAGGACTGTTGAGGGGCTGAAATGAGTGGTGGTGTTGCCCTTGTTTAGGCCTTGGGAGGAGGAAGAAACTCCCTCAAGAAGCCTCCCTTGGTGGTGGCTTTCGGTGGGCTTTAGATGGGCCTTATTGATGGGCTCAATGTTGAGGTTTCATGGGCTTCACTACAGGGTTTCAATTGGGTTTAGGCCTAAATCTAAATGTTCTTGGCCCAATATGATTACCAAGGTATAAAAGAATAAATAAGGGTGTAATCACATGAATTTGAATGTTTAATAACATGTGGAAGTGATTTAATCAAGTTATTAAACACTAAGCAAAAACCATCCAACACTTAGGGTGCGTTTGGATGTTAAAGTGAGTTGAGTTGAGTTGAGTTGAGATAATAAAATATTGTTAGAATATTATTTATTATTATTATTATTATTTTGGGATTTGAAAAAGTTGAATTGTTTATTATATTTTGTATTGGGATTTGAAAAAGTTGTAATGATGAGTTGAGATGAGTTGAGAGGATTTTTGATTCCAAACGAACCATTTGGGGAAACCTTTTAGGGTTTTAGTTTTCACCAAGGTTTTGGGGTTTCAATTCAATCTCAAATATTTGGGGTTTCACTGGGGTTGAAACCCTCTTTGGTTTGGCACAAAATGTAATCGTGAGATGGAATAGTGTTTGGCTTAGGTGGCATGATCACAATGCTTGATTTTCATTCATTTCCTTCACATTTCCATCTCATGGTTCCTCTTAGTGCCAAATGTCCTATATTATTCACCAAGTGTGGTTAAGATCTAACAATATGTCTAAATAAAACTTTTCTAGAATGATTTGGGCAATCCACACTCTGATTTGAAAACGATTAGACTAAGTGCTAACACTGTTACTATTCACTCCAAAAATGACGAAAATAAATTTGCACCATAAAATTCTAAATAATCGTACGAACCTACTAGTGCAATTTGTTTCACAAATTTTGACTCGTATGGGCCTCGAATAGATCAAAATTTGTTTTCGAACAGCTATCATCTGGAAAATGAAAAACGTTTTATTACGCCTTAAATTCCTAAATATTCATTTGAGACTAATAGAGGAAACTAGTTTCTTAATCCTACACTCCTAAGTACCTCAAATAAATAAAATCACGTTTATAACACCAAAGTAGGTAAGAAACTAACTAAGGCAACAGACTAAAACCTTTCGAGAATTTTCACTATATTTGTAAAACCTAAAGAAATTCATCCACTGAATTTTTGGCGGACTTTTACAAAGAGGCTCTTGTGCATGGGTTTGTTTAGTAACGTGTGTATGTATATATGTACAGTGAAGAACCCCGGCCCGGGGGCGGGGGTGGGACAAGGCTATGCAAAGTAAAATATTTCAAGTAAATATTTTTCCAATCTTGCCTGATTTAATATTTTAATTATATTATTTCCCATTTAATTTTACTCCTACAATATTTTAAATAAGAAAATTTCAATTCTCCGAAAGATTTATTAGGAAAATAAGATTTACTTTTAAACACATTTATAATTTAGGAGAAGATAAATAAAGTATTTTTATTTGTATAGTCATTAATAATCTCTAAAGATTTTGGTAAGATTTTAAATCATAATTGATGTTTGCTTAAACTTTATCTATACACCTTTTAATTAAAGCATTGGATAAACTTTTTTGCTGTTATGATTTTTCTGAAAAGCCTATTTTCTTTAGGTTTTGAATTTATTCTTTATTTCTTACTCTTTAATCAGTCTTTTTTTTTTTTAATTATCATTTTATAGTGATGTTCCTAAAAATCTTCAATTGAACTATTTGTTCCACTCTAAAATACTTGGCCCCTCCAAAATTATAATCCCAACTTCGTCCCTATATATATATATATATATACACATACACATATTCAAATATATATATACATGCATATATATATATATATATATATATAAATATATATGTATATATATACATACGGGTGGAAACCCTAGTGAAGGAGGAGGGAGATGTGCATGGAGCTTATATTGGAGTCTGAATGTTGGTAATTGGCTTGGGCCTAATTATGGGCCTTGGGTCTAGGTCTTTATACAAACGTACATGGACTAGATTCTATTTTGTTGGGATTGGCCCAATGGTCATAGGTTCTCTTAGAAAATAGGTTGCGCTGTTTTATGGGTCCAATTTGTCCAATAAACACTAATTAGGCTTTAACCTAATTATTGGGTCTAATAATACTATTAATCCACCATAATAAATCTTTGGTCCATGGTTATCCAATATATTGCAATTGGGCTTTCTAATATGGCCCATCAAACATAATCCAATCCCAAAAAAATTATCCTTACAAAATCCGTAATATCATTGGATCGGGTTGTTACAAAAATGCTAAGCAAGCATAGCTGCTTACTACAAATGTTTCCCTTGTTATATATTAGTTCCTATATACCATTATCTTGTTGCATGAAGGAGCTATGAAACCAAGCTCTTTCTGATTGGAAAGATTGGAGTTTGGGTATGCTCTTATTAGTAATATAACTTGAGCTGGTTGGCATATCATGTGCTTAGGATGTTATGCATAAACCAACAACGTACTCTGAAGTCACAACTTTGAACTCGTCTTACACTTGCTTCTAAGGACTCCCTTCTCAGAACCATCACCTACTCATATATTATCCTTTCCTTTAAACTGATATACAACACCACATCCCTTTAAAACACCTTGCCCTCAAAGGTGCTGAAAATCAACTTTCAAAGGAGGCAATTCTTTCATGGGAGCATCGTGGTTGCCGATATATAAGATCAAAGCTCTAAAATCTAAATGTATGGCATGATTACTTGCCGATGAGTGCGGCATTCAAGGAGTTCCTCTATTTCAGACCCCATGCCCGAGAAGCCATATAATGGTACGTTACAATGGAGAACCGAGCCTCTGCTCGAGAAAACTTATAAAGAGTTTTTTGTTATTTAATTTTTTTTTTTTTAAAGATGGGCTTTGGTGTAGAAGGATGAACCCTTTTTATAACTAAAGGGCATTTATTTATTTATTAAATTTAAATAATACAACTCATGATAATAATGTGATGACATGATTCAATGCAAGCAAACTTAACTTTTGTTTCGAAAGTTACATAGAATACATGTTTCTTTATAAGAATCATCAACCTGTTTTTGTACGTTAAGAAGTGTACTATTTCCTTGTCAAGCTGGATTTGTGTGCTTGGCAGGCTACGATAATAGTTTTGCAATTAAGAGAGCGTTCTAACTGGAGAAAGGAAGAGATATATGGTGTCAGGCTGGTTTTCACACCTTAGAAAAAAAATGTGTTCATGAAAGATATAGTATGCTTGTACTCGTAATGTGCATGTTGTATTTCCCATCCTTATATCAATATTTCTTTGCAATATGCCTACAGAGTAGGCGGAATGGCGTCATTTTATGTTGTATTCCTGTCATATTATATATATTTGTGCCATATACTTTATCAGTTGATAAAACTAAAAATTCCAGAAATTATATTTTTTATTGATGATTTGAGATTGAAAAATCCGTGGTTCATATCCCAAATACCGTAGATGGGGTAAATAGTTGTTTTTTAAATATATTGGACTATTTGAATTAACAATCAATCAATCAAATCATAAGAAATAATCAACACATCAATTTTGATAATGAAGTGAAAATTTATTTGAAAAACATCTTTAAAATCTAAAACCATTCTGGATGTAATTCACTAACTAAAATCTACTATATTAATTAAGTTAATATATCCAATTTAGAAATACTTACAATACTGATGTAGGGAAATCTGAATCTAATGAGGCTCAGCTGACAAATACAATGTTAAAAGCACTAAACTACCTCGAGAAGGTAGACCAATGCAAAACAGCGGGGAAGAGATAAGTATTCCTACAATTTGGGCAAGAAGTGGTATTTGTCAGATTTGGGCAAGAGGAATGACTTATTCCTCAGTTGGGCAAGGAAAATTGGCGACATCAGTATTTTATCCATAAATTTAGCTACATGTATCAAAATCGCAAATATGACCCCAATTTGGAAAGTTTCCTTTGGCACGCACATCGTGGTGGCAGGCTCCTTGTCGACCCCAAAATCAACCGTTTTGCCTTCTGAATCGTCACTTGTGCTTAATTCTTTCATTTTTTTATTAATTTTCTTTTATGGTAATGTTTGTTTTAGTGACGATTTTTATTTTGGATTCTTAGGCTAGATTTTAACCATTACTATCTTATTCCTTAATTTACTGTTTGGCCTTAATTACAATTTTATCCTTTTTGTTAGCTATTTTAGCTCGGCTTGTGAGCTTCAAAAGGATGATTGGATTTTCATTTTAACAAAACCCAAATCTCAGAGTTTATCTCAGAGTTTCTTACTGTTTGCGATTTTTCTCAATCGCAATCTGTAGCTTCCATTCGATTTAATTACCCTTGAAGTAATTAAATCTAGCTTGCAGCATTACGAGTATCCCATTCAATCTCTACATCCAGGTAGTCCTTCCGGCCAACGAGCATGTCCACACCAATGGAATCAACAAAACTTAAATAGAGTATAATATGATGGAGGTTTGTTTATCACGAAAGGATCGAACTTTAGGTTCTTCTCTTATAAATACAATGAATACAACAGCTTTGGTCTCTCTCCACACCCTAGAAGTCGTGTATATTATTCTATATATACTTAAGGTTTGTGTAAGCCACTTAGAAAGTCCAAACCCTAGTGAAAAAGTGTTTCTCACAATTTTCTTGAACCAAAGGTTGAGCCAACGATTATGCCAATTTTTTGTCTAGTTTTTTGGTCGTGACATTGTTAGATTATTTTGGCCCTGTAAATGTTGGATTTTGAATATACTTGTGAAAACATGAATATATAAATAATTGAGTTATATTTCCAACATCACTAAGATCACCTCAATCGAATGTGAGGGTCAAAATTTATTGGAGGTAAACAACACTTCTATCAAATTCACATTTCAATTAGTTTATTTTTTTCTCTTTTCTTGCTGCTCGTCACCTTCTTCTTCTTCTTCTTCTTCTTTTTTTTTTTCACTTTTTCACTTTGGATTTTCCATACACAAGTTCTATAATTTTCCCTTTTTTATAGGAAAAGGAGTAGATAATATTTTGTATCAAGCACTTTTATTTAAGCGCATAGAGATATAAAATAATAAAGGTAATCTAGCCCATAATCAGTTCTCTCCATGAGTTATGTTTTCCTATACGTCTGATTGCCTCTCCAAAATCTTACATAAGTGGTAATGCGTCGATCAATTAAGTTGGGTGTGCATTGTGAGATGCAAAACACAAATTACATACAATACACATATCATGCAAATTTGAAATATTTAAAACATGACACCCTTTTCATAATGTTCATGCAATGAGTATATCAAAATTAATCCCACTATAAATATTTTTAGAATTTTTAACTTTTCAAAATTTTCTATTATTTTTCCTAAAGGAAAGAACTGAAATTAACTATAAACTCAAAAGAAATATAAGCCAAAATACTCAATGTAAACGTAAAACAAGAAAATAAAAACTACAATGCATGCACTAGGATACTCATCCCCGTTTGGATAGCGAAAATATTTCATCTCATTTTATCTCATCATTACAACTTTTCCAAATTCTCATACAAAATATAATAAACAATTCAACTATTTCAAATCTCAAAACAATAATAATATTAAAAATTAATATTCTAACAATATTTTATTCAATTTTCAACATTCATCTAAAATCATCTCATCTCATCTTACTATCCAAGCTGCATAGTACTCCTAGATATGTGGTGTCTCCCTAATAATAGGTAAGACCATTACCACTCCCCTTGACAGGGGAATGACATCAACTTTATATAGGAACTCAAATTCTCTGAAGTCTATGTGCACATTTATGAATTCGAGATAAGGTTTTCTAAGAAATGGAATATATTAAATAAAACACTCATATTCTTGACTACCCCAACTCATTCCTTAAAAAAAAAATTGTCTTTCATATGCCCTTACCGCAATAATTAGTCAAATATGGCCAATCTTACCGCAATAATGGCAATTAGTGACAAACCGTTGAGAATGCGGTATTTTGGGAGGATGTGGTACCTTGGGCTTAGAAATATTAACTTTCTTGTATTTATCCATAGACAGTAAAATTCACTTTGTTTGTACTAAAATAAGAAGACATAGAATCAGTCACAAAACCAAAACCAGATTTATCTTGAGAATGCATTTGATTTTGTAGCAATATATATTAAGTGTATTACTAGAGAATCTGTTCAAATAACTTTCAGGCTCAATTAATTTCTTCTTAAGTGATTTATCTTTTCCAATGAACCCCATCAATATCAGGTTTTAAAATGTCACAAGTAGCATATAAATCATCCATCTAGTTTTTTTGTTTTTTTTTTATTATTCTCACATTACTCTAGTTTCATAAGACTTGCAATATTGATATTAATTTTTCATTTTAAGGCACTTTTCATAAAGACTTTCATATGCTAGCTTCAAAGCAGATTCATTCTCAAATGCATATCCATGTTCAAACATGTTCCTACAACTAGAATCACAATTACCTCCAATAGACGAAGCAAAGGTCATGGAATTAACATTTTTCCTCAGATGACAAAGACATAGTTGAGTTAGTTGACTCAAACTCAGTGTTACTCAAGGATAGGGTTTTGTATGGACATGGTTTTCTTTTGAATGGTTTCTTTATGTTGGATTTAGATAATTCCTCATTTTCTTTTATGGCATCAAATGATAATAATGTTTTTAATTCATTGAAATGACATGCTAGACTAGGCCACATAGGAAAAGATAGAATGGCTAGACTAGCTAGAGAAGGTCTATTGGGATCTCTTGCTAATGTCAGTGTGAGCCTTGTTTAGCTGGTAAGGCTTGTAGGAAGCCTTTTGGAAAGGCTCCTAGGGTATCATATCCTTTAGAGCTAGTCCATTATGATATTTGTGGACCTTTGAATGTGAAGGCATGCCATGGCACCTCTTATTTTCTCACCTTCATAGACGACTACTCACGTTTCAGTCGTGTCTATCTGATCTCCCATCGTTTTGAAGCATTAGAATACTTCAACCGCTTTGTGGCTATGGTTGAGAATCATAAAGAAAGAAATTTAAAGATTCTACGAACTGATTGTAGTCAAGAGTACTTGTCTAAAGAGTTTTAGGGACTATTGGGCAAAAAGGGATACACAAGCAATTGACAATTTCTGGCACACCACAACAAAATGGTGTTTCAGAAAAGAGAAATCGTACCTTATTATAAATGGTTCGATCAATGATGGCGTAAGCTAACCTGCCAATATCTTTTTTGGAGGATGCTCTTCCAATTGCTGCCTACATTTTGAACCATGTGCCTTCTAAGTCCATTTCTTCAACGCCATATGACTTATGGAGTGGCGCAAAACCAAATTTGGAACATTTGTGACCTTGGGGTTCTGCGGGTTATGTTCACACCACTTCCATAAATATGGGAGAAACTTAGCCCTAGAGCAAATAAGCATATCTTCACAAGATATTCAGAGACCTCAAAGGGCTATGTAATGTTTGGTGAACATCCTAATGAGGGATGACAGAAATAGAGTCATGTAATGTCACATTTATCGAGAATGATTTTTCCAATATTGGTGAAGCAAAGAATGATCTTGAACTTTTTGAGTTGCAAGAACTTGTGGGGGTTACACCATCTTTAGGTGAGGGTGGAGAATTATCACATCCTAAAATCACAAAAGATAGTGGGAGTGACTTGCCTCCTAGTGGGAATATACCACTAGAAAATAACTCAAAAGAGTCTTAGTTACGTAGAAGCGAACGTGAAACCATTTCTCATCATCGTTTTAAGATTAAAGGGGGAATCTTTCATGTGTGATCCATGTGACTTTGATGAACCTTCTTCTTATGAGAAAGCATTAAGTTCACCTGCTTCAAATAAATGGTTGGCTGCTATGAGAGATGAGATGAGTTCTATGGCAAAGAACCAAGTTTGGGAGTTAGTTGATCTTCCACCTGGGCGCAAATCTATTGGAAACAAATGGGTTTTAAAAATCAAATGTCAGGTAGATGGATCAATTGACAAGTATAAGCCCCGACTCGTGGCGAAGAGCTATACTCAAAGAGAGGGTATAGATTTTGAAGAAACATTCTCACCTATGGTGAGATTTGCTTCCATTTGCCTTATTATAGCTATAGTTGCACATCTAGATTTGGAACTTTTCCAAATGAATGTGAAAACCACATTTCTCAATGGAGAACTAGATAAGGAAATCTATATGGATGAACCTGTTGGTTTTGAGGTTGAGGGAGAAAAGAGCAAAGTATGCCAGCTGAAACATTCCATTTATGGCCTTAAACAGTCGTCTAGACAATGGTACTTTAGATTTCATGAGGCCATTACTTCAATTGTCTTTGAAATGGTAGAAGAAGATCATTGTGTGTATGTCAAATGTAAAGGGAAAAGTTTTTTAATTTTTTCTTTGTATATGGATGACATCTTACTAGCTGGAAATGATATTAGGATAATTGTCACCATAAAAGAGTGGTTGTCCTCTACTTTTGAGATGAAGGACATGGGTCAAGAAAATTATGTGTTGGGAATTAAAATTTCAAGAGATCGATCTAGGAAATTTCTTGGTTTGTCTCAAGAGACTTACATTAAGAAAATTCTAGAACGATTTTGTATGCACAACTCCAAACCCATAGACACTCCAATTGAGAAGGGTTATACTTTAAGCCTAGAACATTGCCCTAAGAATGATGAGAAAAAGAAAGAAATGACCAGAGTTCCTTGTGCAAGTGCAATTGGAAATCTGATGTATGCTATGTTGTCTACACGACCTGGCATTTGTTTTGCAGTTGGATTGGTTAGTCATTATCAGATTAACCCAAAACCTGTTCATTGGCAAGCAGTTAAGAGAATTTTTCGATACCTTTGTGGGACAACAGGCCTTGTTCCTTGCTACCAGGGTGGAGACATGAGATTGAGAGATTATAACAATGCTGATTGGGCTAGAGATAAAGATGAGCAAAAATTCATGACGGGTTACGCATTTATGCTTAATAGGGGAGCTATTTCTTGGTATAGCAAGAAACAATTATGCATTGATTTATCCACGATGGAGTCAGAGTACGTTTCTTGTTCAAGAAGAAGCTGTTTGGTTGAGGAGATTTTTCCAGTGCCTAGAGGTTACAACTCTTACAGATGAAGCCGTTAAGATATACAATGATAGTATGACAGTTTTGGCATATGCCAAGGATCCTAAATACCATGGCAGAACCAAACACATAGATATTTGTTTTCACTACATTTGAGATGTTGTTGCACGAGGTGAGGTGATCCTACAACATATCTCTACTAGTAAGATGGTAGCTGATCCTCTTACAAAGGCTACGAGTAGAAATATTTTCCAAACTCATGTTAGGAGTTTGGGACTTCATCGAATTTGATATATGTTGCATTGAGGATAGTTTAAACTTTATTGTATATATAACACTGTTAGTATTTATTACAGTGAGATTATTGTGTTTATCTCATATTATTAATTAATTGATGGTAAGTGAAAAGCACACATTATAAAGAAGTCACCAGGCAAAGATCAGTCCACCTACATCGATGATCACCTTGGCACTTGAGTAGCGAGCAAGATGAGACAAGTTGATTACTTTGGCGCTTGGAAAGCGAGCTAGTAAATATCTTAATGTGTTGGAGTATTTAAGATAAATTTAAAGAATGTCGTCTTAGTTTGGCTAAGACGAGACTTACAAGAGTCGTATATGAAGTATTTGTACAAATTCATAAAGCTTGATTAAAGCAGAATATGAGATCTTAGACAGGCGCTAAATGAGTGAATGTGCTAAGAAACTCAAGTTAGAGCGCTTTTGTGGCGACAAGACTAAGATTCATACGGCGTTTGAATGTGACAAGCCCAATTAAGTGGGAGTTTCGTCGTAACATACATTTCATACTGTATGTGTTGTAGGCGACCATATGAGAAAGTGATTGGATGAGTCCCTGCTCCATCACTATGTGAGCCCTAATGGATCAATAAATGATCTATTCATATGCCCTTGAACCTGGAGCTATGTCATGAAATGAAAACTTGATGTTACTGCTTTAGCATGTTTTCTTAGGGCCACAAATGATACAGTCTCGCGGAACATGTCTAGGAAAGTAGTCAAGTCTAATTGAATTGACATAAGTGCCCAGGGAAGATTGTTTGGATTCTTACTTATTATTTTATGTCTCATAGCCAGGACGATTGTGTCGTTTTGACTCGATATAATCATGAGCATATTATATATGTGAAATCAAGAATTGCTTTGAGTTATAAACTCGTGAGGGAATAAGGACACTTGATCTAGTGAGATCAAATAATCTGGGACATAGACGAGATATAATGAGTGATGTACTATGTTAGTATAATGGTGACTTAATATAGTACTCCTACCCTTTGTCTTCTCATCAGGTCGCACTCTTCATTATCTGTATGAGGGATAATTGATTAAGAAAACATGAGGAGATTGTTAATGGACATAGCACCTATAGTGGACAAGTGGGAGATGTTGGTAATGGGTAAATCCCATGACCAAGTGGTGTCCACATAGGTGGGGAAGTTATTTGTTAACTCCCCACCACTCTCACAACTCCAGGAAGGTTATTTAACTTCCACATATTTAGGGAAGTTAATTAACTTCCAGGTGTGAAAACTCTTTAAATAAGAGTACATACATTAATTGTGTGTGTGTAAAAAAGACTCCTGAAAAAGATAAAAACTCTCTCTCTCTCTCTCTCTCTCCCTCTCTCTCTCTCTTTATTTTTTCTAGAGAAACCATCTAGATCTCTTGATCTTGAAGTATGAAATTTTTTAAAAGACTCTAGTAGCCTCCTAAACGACGTAGAAGTGTAAACAACAAAGTGACGTGGGCTGTAAGACGAGCAAATATCCGACCTTGTGGGAATTTCGCTGCTTGAGGTAATTCGATTTAACCTTACATAACAAGGACAATTTGGGCATTTGTCATCTGCCAGATTATCCTACCATGATCAATCATTTATTGTAGGATCCTCCTAATTAATTAATATGATCAAAGACGTACTTTCTTGCTTTCTTTCTAATATTAGTCACTTTGTCGCAAATTTTGAGCCATGCAAAAGAAGAGAATTTTGTGTTTAGTTCCATTAAATTATACAGTTTCCAAGCCAGCAAGATTAACGAAATCTATAGTTTTTATTTCTAAATAAGTAGGATTGTTCATTCGGGTTAACTCGGGTATACCCGGACCGGAACCCGGATTTCAAACCTGAGCTGAAACCCGGATGAATATGAATTTTTAAAAACACGGATTCCATGTTTCGGGTTGAACCTGTTGTGAAATACTATGCAAAGTACACACACACCAACGATGACAAATAAAGTAAAAGCAACACAATCAAGAACACACGACACAATATTTACGTGGTTCGGCAAATTGCCTACGTCCACGGGAGTTGCAGAGGATTTTTATTTCTTGAGGAATCACAATACAACAGTGTAGAGCGGCTACTGTTCACTCAGCTACAGTACAAGACAAAACAAAACACTATTTATAGGTTGTACGGCGGAAACCCTAATTCATCAGAATTAAGGATGTTCGCTCGAGCGGCGTGTCGAGCCCGCGTCGAGCGAACGTGCTTCCCGCAATTGCTCGAGCCGTAAGTCGAGCGGTACCTCAAGCGAAGCTCTCTGTCTTCCCTCCGCTCGAGCGGTGAGTCGAGCGGTCATCGAGCGAACCTCTCTGACTTGCAATTGCTCGAGCGGTCTGTCGAGCTTCCTTCGAGCGAGGCTCTCTGTCTTGTCTTCGCTCGAGCGGCTATACTCTTCGCTCGAGCGGCGTGAACCAGACTCCATAACTCAATAGAACCTTGTTTTTTTTTCACATAAAAGCCTACATTGTTCAAATCTATACTTCATACCAACAAAAGCAGCCTACCTATTCAAATCCTCACCTAATTTCTTCATATTAATTGTATTATATAATATAAAAATTAGATGAGCAAAAGTTATCGTACCACCAAAAACGAAAGAAAAAGGGGCGGGCTTTAAGAGAGAGCAGAGGAAAAGAAGGTGCAGACCTTGGGTATTGCTTTGATAATAAGAGTACTGCTTGGAAAAGAAGGTGAAGACTTTGGGTAGAGAGAAGGTAGGCAATTGTAGAGAAAAAATGAAAAAAAAAAAAAAAATATATATATATATATATATATGGGTAGCAAACGGGTACAAGCTTGTAGCTTTGCTTGGGTGACTTGACAATTGACAGCATCAGCAGCTTGGGTGCAGACCTTGTAGGCTTTGCTTGATCTTGATGTGACTTGATAGCCTCAGAAGCTATAACAGTCATGGGGAAGACATTGGTTATTTCATAAACACGGTTTGCTATCAAAGAAATCAAAAGCTGAATTCCAAATCAAAAAGGCTCATGTACCTAATTTTAAACCCGGTATCTGGACCTGGTAGGTCCAGGTTTTGGCAATTGAGTTTCAACCCGGATTTGATCCGAGCCTGTATCCAGAACCAAAATCAAGTTTTCTGGATTCCGGACCGGGCCGGAAAAAAACCTGGCCCGGATGACAGGTTGTTATGCACTTGTTATGTTAAAATACTTGAATAATTAAGCTTCGTACTTTTACATTTATCAAATGTGTATTACTTTTTTTAAGATTAATTTATTTTATGACATAGAAGTATTATTCACATGCATATGAATGTTGGAAAGATTCGATTCTTTCTTATTTTTCTTCAATTTATTTAATAAAAACAATGTATAGAATAAAAATAGATACATAAAGTCTTCTTTCTTTTAATAATATCTTATTCGAAATCATTTGAAGGTAGGGTCCCTGTGTCATGTCTCTTGGATTTGTTGTCTTAAAATTTGAACAATGAATAGTTAAGGTGCCTGTAATTAGTATAGTTTAAGTGTAAAGATTTGGACCCGATTTTACAAATCCTTAGTTTTATGTGGGAGATCATGATGGAGATATTCATTTGCGGAATAAAGAAAATGATAACAATGAAATATATTATATATATATAGATAGATCAGAATGATAACTTTCGGAAAAGGAAAGGGCTGATTATTTCACAAATTCCTAAGTTTCTTATGTTTGGAGAATCTTATGCACATGTTTACAACCTAGCCATTATATATATATATATATATATATATATATAATATCATATATTATAGGGGCGTAAACGTGCTGAATTCAAGCAAGTAGGTGGTTAAGTCACGTTCATTTAATTTTTATTCGAACACAAGTCGAGTTTGATCTTTTTATCAACTTAGATTTTATATTCACGAACACCTCATTTAATATTTAAGGGAGTTCGAATTTATTCATGAGTTCATTCATTTACCTAAAATAGATTATTTAATATATTGTATATTATAAATTTATCTAAACAAGTGAATTTTGACTTTTTGCTAATATCTTCGTAAAGCTTACATATATTAACAATTAGATTCACAAGGATTCGAATAACATATAGGAATATATTTTCCTTTAAATATGAAATTGTCAAAGTTTATACGAGCTGATAATACGAGTCAAGCCGATCTTGGTACGAGTGATTGCAGGTGGCAAAAACCGGGAGAACGTATATGGTGAAGGTCAATTGGATGCTGCGGTGGATTTAAAAGCAAAGATAGTTGGGATTGGACTTATTATAAGGGACACTGAGGGGGAGATGCTGATGTCTTTATATGCAAAAGTGGAGTGCATGTTTCAACCTAGCATTATTGAAGCAATTGCCCTGAGAAGGGCTATGGATCAGGTGTGTGCAGATCTTGGCCTTTCAAATGTGGTTTTTTTAAGGGGATGCTCCAACTGTCATTAGAACAATTTTTAATGGCAGAGAGGGCAGGTTATTCAGGACATCAGAAAACTCATTTCTCGCTTAGATGTTGAGCTAAGTTGAGTTCTTTATGAATAGTAGTGAGTTGAGATGATAGAGTGAGTTTTGTGGGGCCCACTTAAGATGAGTTTAGATGTGTTTAGATGTTAAGATGAGTTTAGATCGATATATTTATGGGAAGTTGAGAAAAGTTGTGGGTCCCGTGTGTAAAGAGGTGTTAAGTTGAAAAAAGTTGTGAGTCCCACATGTAAAGAGGTTTTTAGTAGAAATGAGTTTAGTAATTTGAGAGTTGAGAGTTGAGTGTTTGGATGCCAGACTTAGTTTAAAATTAGACTGAATTGAATTGATGTCAGTTTAGTCTAAGTTCCAAATGGGGCCTTAATGTTCAACCTTTGTGGATAGTCCAATTCACCTACAAAGAAGCAAATTGAGGTAGTTCACAAGCTTGCCAAACATGCTTTCAATTTGGAGGAAGAGAAAATATGGATGGAGGAGGTTCCTAATTTAATTCTCAATTCTGTTTCTTATGATAAGTGTTGTAATGCTACTTACACTGCAACAAATAAGGTCTTTTGGAATGAAAAGTTTCGTCCCAAAAGACTGGCATTTCGTCCCAAAATAGTTTTTAGGATGAAAAAAAACTGTCTCAAGTGCATCCCTATAAAACCGTCCCAAAAGGTATTTTGGGACGAAAATCACAAATTCATCCCAAAAAATATCTTTTGGGATGAAATTAAGCTGGACCGTTCGATCGCATTCGAACGGATTTTTTTCTGGGACGAATTAAATTTGTTTCAGAAATCAGTTCAAACGTCGGAAATAAAGTTCGAACAATGAGAAATGGTTCGCACGAGTATTTCATGACCGGTCGATCGATACCAGTCCGTTCGACCAAATACAAATGAAGAAATGTTTGAACAAAAAAATTGATGATCGAATGCAAATAGTGAATTAGTTATACTAAAGCGTTCGAACGTCGAGAAATTTTTTACCGTTCGAACTCTAAATTTCAATGGTCGAACGGTTGTGTCCGATTTATCTATGTTCGAACGTTTGATGAGAGTTCGAGCGGTTATTATTTTCTTGGACAATACTTAAAACCACAGAGATATTTATATTTCAAAAATACATTACAAATTGTTCAAAATAAATAATACTAATAAAATTATCAGTACGTGATATATAATTGTTCAATATGCAAAAACATTACTAATGAAATTCAATTGTTTGTAGGCTTGAATTGTTGCATAAGCATATGCATTTGAAGCTGCATCTGTCTTTGTTGTTCTTGCATTTGGAGTTGCAGCTCTCTTTGTTGATCTTCTTGTTGTTTTATGCTCATCTTCATGTCTGCTTGTTTCGTCAATTGAGCCTCTAACTCCTGTTGTTTTGCCATCAATTCTTCGATCCTAGAATTTGCATTCTCTAACGCAATGACAGTAGTGCTTGACATTGATGAAGAGCCTGAAGGCTTTACATAGCGACCCAAACCCCTCAAGTAGCCCGAACGTTGACCCAGAACTTGTGTAAAAATTTCAACATCACTTGTTGATGAATTATGGTCTAATGCAGTTTCAACACGGAGGGCAACCATTTTATCCTACACACAACATATAAAATTAATATTGTTACAATAATTTAAATATGGTTAATTAAAAGAAATTATAATACTTACATAATTCTCACGAGCATCGGGATGAGTGAACTCTCCATTACTATTAGTATGTGATGCATCATATAATTTTGTCAGATCAAAATTGGTGTCTGACTCTTTCTATAAGAGGCATAATTAAGATATAAAGTCTATATTAAAACAAACTACATAGAATAAAAAAAAATTAAAAAAAAGTATATTACCAATTTCTGAGAGAAGCAATGGAAAGATTTTGAGCCTGCATAATGATGAATCTTTAACTTTGATCTATTCGTTTTGTTTATAGAACTTCGCTCCTACATAGAAGTTGTAAAAGTTAGCAAGTGAAAAATTACAAATATGACATAAAGAATTCATTTAATTTACCTTATATGATGGATCCTCATACATGTCGCAAACTTTTCTCCATTCTTCAAGTCGGACATCCTAAAAAGGATGCTGGCGTGCATCTTCCTTGTTCTCGTACTTCTTGTAATGCTCGTGACATATCACCTTATAGTTGCGAAATGCATTACACATCAACTCTTCAACAGTCCTACGCTCCTCTCTCCGACCAAAATTTAGTTCAAAGTCATTCTTAAAAAAATATATACACAAAGATAATATCATTTAAAATATTAAATAATATCAATAAAAATTTATTATTTAAATATTATGTACCAAACAACGCTTCTTTATAAGCTCTTTCACATCTTGCAAGACTTTATGCCATGAACTCGTAGCCAAAGGTGCATAAGTCCGTGTAAGAACACCCACATGCAAAGCAAGCCAAGCTGCTTATTGTCTCTCGCCTCTAGTATGTTCATCAGGAATGTTAACCTTAATCTTACCTATTTTACGATATTTTTCCAACGTCACGACTCTAGTAGTGCCTCGTCTGTGATGAGATTGTAATGTTATCTCTATAAAATAATATTAGTTATTTACCTTGTATCAATTATCATATATCTTAATGAAAAAAATGAGTATTAGCTATTTACCTTGTTCCGTAGAGTCAGTCTCAAATGGTGAGTCAGACGGAGAGCTAGGAACAGGTGGAGATGGGATGCGAACTTCCTTCCTCTTTGGTTGCATAATTGCGAGATACTGTATAATGTGAACACAAAACTGATCAGTCATCTGTATCAGTTTCATCTATAGATTCGCTCTCATCATTTGTAGATACTTCAGATGAGTCAACACTTTGATCAACTGTCGCCTCAACTATTTCAGTCTCAATATCTTCCCTATGTAATGGGATCATCTCATACTGGCTCAAATCCACAAATAAGTTAAAGGCAGGCTTACTCTCTTGATATGCTTCTTGAGTAGAGGTATCATCTTCTTCTTCATCTTGTCCCTCCGCCTTAGGGATAACGTCATAAATATTTCTAAAAGAAAACTTTCGTACTACTTGCCATTAATTTCCTAACTGAGGATTGTCTAAATAGAATACTTGAGATGCTTGGGAAGCCAAAATAAAAGGATCATCTTCATACCATTTTTTTTATGTATTAATACTTAGAAAATATTCATCCTTGCATTTTCCCTTTCGAGGATTGCTTAAATCCCACCAATCACACTTACATATATAAACCACAAGCTCCCCCACATATCTCATTCGACTTATATCTATGATAACTCCATAGAAATTAACATTATCTTCATCATGACTCCCTTCGACAAGGACACCCACTATTTTGTATTTTTCTATAAAGTTCTCGATCAATTGTGTGATATCTACTTTCTCGAGAAATACATGCAGAATATCGAGCAGTGCGTTTCGAGGGGCCTCGCGCTAGTGCATATAGTTCGTCTGATATATCGTTCGGATTACTAGCATGCATTTGTACAACCTACATATTAAATAAAGTATGAACGCTCAACCGTTAACAATGCTCTCTATTTAAAATATGTTAGTGCAAAATTACATCTGTATTAATGTCATTACCCATTGTTTGAACTATTTCGGGAACTCTTGTTCATGTCTCTGGTCTGTATTATTTACTCTTAGTTCTTTCAGCACGTTAATATGATCACTGAAATTAAAAATTACCAACAATAAGTATATTCGTATAATTGTTTAATAAGTAAATTCAATGATTAATTAACAATTAATTTGAACTTACTTCAAGTGGCTCTCTATCTCTGGGCAATTATTTAGCACGTACCACTGAGTTTTCTCGAACTCCATTTCACACAAATCATAACCACGCTGAGCACCAAGTGGACGTACTTGTTGGGAAAATACAGAAAATCCGTTCCGTTATCTTGCTTGGTCAACATCAAAGTTTCTTTCCGGCTGATCAAACCTTGTGTCAATGCCGTGGAAGTATTTGGAATAGAATGTATGCCACTCATCATCAATATATATTTATGCAATTGATCCTTCTGGACGGGCCTTATTACCCACTGTGCATTTCAACTTTCCAAGAAACTGTTCAATGGGATACATCCATCTATACTGGACTGTTCCTGCAAGTCGAGCCTCACGTGGCAAATGAACGGCTAACTGAACCATAATGTCGAAGAATGACGGTGGGTAAATACTTTCCAACTTACACAATATAACTGCAATTTCTCGTTCCATACGTTCCAAAACTTCTACATTCAACGTTCTAGAACATAAATTTTTAAAAAATGCACCCATCTCAATTAACGCAACTTGCACATCTCTGGTCAAGAACCCACGAATACCAACAGGTAAGATACGTTGTAAAAATACATGACAATCATGGCTTTTTAATCCAGTAATTTTCCAATCATTTGTTCGCACACACCTTGTTAAATTCGAGGCATACCCGTCCGGTAATTTAATCTTCTGCAACCAGTCACAAAATGTAGCCCTTTCGTTCATTGACAATGTGTACCACCCAATTGGCATGTAAATAGACAAATTCCTTTGTTGCAAGTACATTTCAGGTCTTATTCTCAACCGCTTTAGATCTTTCCGTGAGTTTATATTATTTTTCGTTTTACCTTCAATTGACATCAATGTTCTTAATACAAACTCGCATATATTTTTTTCAATATGCATAACATTGAGACTATGCTGCAATTTTAACGTCGACCAGTAGGGGAGTTCAAAAAATATACTTTTGTTTGTCCAATTCAACTCATTCGCACTTCTTTTTCTCTTCCGTTGTTTTTTACCAAAATCATTACTTCCGACATTCACAAACTGTGCAATAACATCTTCGCCAGACAATAATGGTGGAGGGTCCCCATTCAACAGTGCCATCGAACATCCTACCATTTTCACGCCATCTATGGTCACTAGGTAAAAATCGACGATGACCCATGAAGTATAATTTCCTCCCATACGTAAGCCATTCAGATTGGGTATGTTTGTTACAAGTCAGACAAGCCAATTTCCCCTTAGTGCTTCAACTTGACAAGTTTCCATAAGCAGGAAAATCATTTATTGTCCATAACACCGCAACATGCATCTTGAACGACTTGCCTGTTGATGAATCAAATGTTAAGACCCCATTCTCCAACAAATCTTTCAATTCTGCTATCAGTGGCTGCAAGTGTATGTCTATATCATTTCTTGGTGATCTTGGACCTGGAATGAACAAACTCATCATGAAATATGGATCTTTCATACACTTCCACGGTGGTAGATTGTACGACATAAGTACAACTGGCCAAGTACTATGACTAGTACTCATGTTCCCAAACGGATTAAATCCATCTGTTGCTAACCCAAGTAGAACATTACAAGGTTCTTCAGCAAACCATGGATGTTCCAAGTCAAGTTCCTTCCAAACTTGAGAGTCTACAAGATGTGACAAAACATTATCATTCTTGACTCTAGATGATGAGTGCCATGTCATATTCATAGCCGTTGAACGTGACATAAATAACCGTTGTAATCTATGTATCAATGGAAAGTGACGTACAGCCTTCCGCGGCACATTCTGCTTCTCAATTGTCCATCTTGATTCATGGCAAATGGGGCACTCGTTCAACTGCTCATTCTCTTGCCAAAATAACACATAATCATTCTTACATGCATGTATTACATTGTAATCAAACCCGAGTCCTTTTTTCAACGGTTTAGCTTCGTAAAAGTTGCAGGGTAAAATATTGTCCAATGGAAGTGTCTCTTTAAACAGCTCGAGCAACATATTGACAGCCTTAATAGATATTCGGCACATGGATTTTATATGAAGCAGTCTAACTATAAATGACAACTTACTGTGCCTTCTACACTCTGGATATAACTCACGCTGTGAATCATTCCACAACCGAGTAAAAGTGTCATGGCACAAATCATTTGAATTTGATGAATCTGTTCCACTTTCATCCATAAACATTCCCGCACCAATGTCGCCCTGCATTTGCTCCATATCCTCTTCGGGATCGTCACCAAGGGATGACTCAGGATGTACATCTTCATCGATGTCTTCTTCTTCTTCATCTCGAAGCTCAAATGACGTTAGATACGGTTCTCTATGTAAAACCCAATTTGTATAACCTTGGTCCATACCTTTGACAAACAGATGCTCTCTCACCAACTATATCTTATGAGAATGTAAATGCTTGCAAAGTCGGCATGGGCATCTAATATGACCGTCACTGCCAATTGTACAGGATGCGAACTCCAAAAATTTCTTAGCTCCTTCAGCGTATACATTGTAATCCTCACCCAACCGATCTCTAACTCGCAGCCAACTCTTATCCATGTCTAATATCCTATTGCAAACAGTCACGTGCAACAACAAATAATCAATTATCTAACATGTAGTGCAATTTCTTCATTTCACAGGGTAGTTGGTCTTATCCCATTCGGGATTATAAGATCATAATCGCCAACCTACCAACTATTATCTGTCACGTCCAACAAAATTTCGGCAGCATCTCCCCATAGTTCTCCAAATATGCTCGTTTGGTCGTGCACACTGACGATTAATACATCGTTAATGCACATTCACCGAAATTGCATATCCAGAGAACAATAAGGGATGACTCTACCAAAATCATAATGTCGGATGCAACAGATATAGTTTGATAGTTTGCGAGAATGATCTTACAATATCAAACTGTCCACTCTGAACAATTCAACAGTTATCAATCATAGTTTAACATGATTGATAACTCTCAAATGGGTCTAAGGTTTATTTCAATGCCAAGTAGAAGATAGAATATTAAGAGACAGCAATAATAATAAAAATGCGAGAATACTAGATGATAACTCCATATATATCATGGATATTTTAAGTATCCTAAATATATCATGAGTATTATTTATTAGCTTAATTATACATTATAGTTAATTTTAAGTATTAATTAAAATTATCTTTTATTATTTGTTAAGTGGTCCTCATAGTTTAATATTAATTATCTTTTATTATTTGTAAAGTTAGTCCTCATAGTTTATGTGGCGCCCCCGACCCCCAAGTAAGGAAACACGAGAATCGAGACACCGGGATGATGATAACACGGTCACACATCCCAACGATAGTGCCAAGTGTGTGTACATGCAACGGTGTACAAAACAACGCAACGGAATAGTCAACTAAGTACCAGAATTTAAATACAATCTAAACATCAATAAGGTTTAAAAAGTAATTATACAGTCATCCAAAATTAAAATACAATACAGTAAAATAAAATAACTAACAAGTGATCCCAGATCACTCCTCGGGCGGAGCCGTCTCCTCAAGCTCATCCTCTTCATCTGCATCAAAATCTGCGTTACTACAAAATGGTACCGCAGGTAAGTATAACCCAAATAACCACGTAATGAAAATACATTAATGCAACCAACATGCATGCATATGATGAAATATGCATTTTTCCTCGAAACATCATTTTCCCCGAAAATGATTATTTTCCAACACACGCCAAAATCCCATTTGGCCCAAAATATCCGTAAAACATTTTCCTAGAAAATGATTTACACAGAAATCCAACACACACTATTTTCCCAGAAAATAGTTCATTAATCCATTATTACCATATGCACCATGATCTCCCCTAGGGATCATCCGCACGTCCTGGCTTCGTAGCGATGCCCGGTTCCGCGCCCAGCGCGTTCATGGCCAGACATCCTCTAGTCCCCGCCAGCAGAAGGACCACGGAGTCGGCACGAGACCATCTCGTCCGATCCCATTGTCGCCCAGCGACAATCCAGGGGGCGTTACGCAGTATATTCCGCTCCCGAGTAACCAGAGGAGCTCTACCGAGATAATGCCCCATCTCGGCTTGGGGTCGTGATACACACGCACCTAAAATCCATTCTCACATGAAAACCCAGTTTTCATAAACACATGAACATGAATGCAATACATGAAAACCCAGTTTCCTTTACAAACATGATCATGCGTGCAAAATGCAATGTACATGAACAACACAATATCCAAACCAACAATTACCAACCCAATCAATCACACAAACAACTCCAATTACCAATCCATCCGACCCCCGTACTCCTCGGACACAGTCCGGCATGTTCAACCAAATACGGTGAAATGCGTTAGTGCAAAAATACATTTAAATCACGAAAGTTCCTTGGAAAAATACTTACAGCGCTATATAGAAATTTCTGAAGGATCACGAAGCTGCAAGAAGTGACGTCTAAGCAACGTAACAGTGCAAAATGCACTGTGGCCGTGGGTCTCAAATACCCACTTTCAACGGAGAGAAACGAAGACCCAAAATTGATAGGGTAGGGCCTAGAGAGGTCGGTGAAGCTAGTGGTGGTGAAGGTTGGCCGTGGGTGGCGGCGTGGGCGGCGGTAGAAGACCAAAAACACCCCAAATCGGAAATGGGGTTGGTTGTGCTTCATCGGTGACGGATCGGAGCTGGGGTTGGGTCAAATGGGTTGCTAAGAGGTCGAGGATGATGTGGTGAAAAGATGGTGGCCAATGGTGGTGCGACGGCGGCGCAGCGGCGGAAAGAGTACCGCGGCTTGGAGAGGCTCATGGTGGCTAACGGCGGCGCGAATGGAGCTGAGGTTGGTGGGGTGGCTTCGTCGGCGGTTGGGGAAGATGGTGGGCCAGGCGGTGCAGGTCACGGTGGCGCGGTGGCGGTGGGCTGGGTGGATGAAAAAAATGCACGGGGGAGAGGGAGGGGGAGCAGTTCGCGCGGGAGAGAGGGCCGAAGGAGAAATAAGGAAGAAAAGAAAAGAAAGAGAAAAGAAAAGGAGAAAAGAAAAATAGAGGGAAAAGAAATGAGGTCCAATCCTCATAACTTGGGTCACAAAAATGATTCAACGGAAACAATTTCAAAACCTCAAGTTAAATAAAATAATTCAAACGCAATGGTAAAGTGAAACTAAAATAATTAAATCCAACAGTAATTAATTTAGAATAAAGAGATTTTAAACGAATAACAATAATTAATAATAAGAAAGCACTTCAAAAATAATTTTCATAAACTAAAAATCATAAAAATAACTCAAATAAAATTTAATAATTATAAAACAAGAGAATAAATTTTCGAATAAATAAAAATAATCCTTCAGTAAAAATACACTAAAATACGGGGTGTTACATCCTGCCCCCCTTAATTAAACTTTCATCCTCGAAATTAGCAAGGTCAAACATTAAAGCTAAGACAGGAATAAGATTCAACTAAGAACAGACTTAGAACATACCGTCCAGATTAATCGAACAAGTATGGATATTGCTCTCTCATATCGGCTTCTCTTTCCCAAGAGAAATCTTGAGCCAACGGATCACCCCATGACACTTTCACCAAAGGTATTGTCTTGGACCTCAACCTTTGCTCTTTCCAATCCACGATCTGAGTTGGGGCAACTTCATAAGTAAGGTTAGGCTGCAGTTGAATGCGTTCGGGGTCAACAAAACGTGGCTCTTGCTGTCCAAAACTCTTCTTCAACGAAGACACATGAAACACATCATGAACATCCCCAAAATAATCCGGCAAGGCAACTCTATAAGCAACAAGCCCAACCTTTTCTACGATCTGAAAAGGGCCAACATATCTTGGACTAAGCTTTCCTTTCTTACCAAAGCGCTTAAAGCCTTTCATAGGAGAGACTTTAAGATAAACCCAATCACCTACTTCAAATGATAAGTCTCTTCTTCTTGTATTTGTGTAACTCTTCTGGCGACTTTGTGCTTCCGCTATTTTAGTCCTTATAAACTGAACTTAATCCTTCATTTCTTGAATTATCTCAGGCCCAAACAATTTGCTCTCGCCAACTTCATCCCAACACAAGGGCGATCTACACTTCGTTCCATACAAAGCTTCATACGGAGCCATCTGAATGGAGGAATGAAAACTGCTATTATAAGCAAACTCTATTAGCGGCAGATGATTCTCCCAACTTCCCTAAAATTTCATGACACAAGACCGCAACATAACCTCAAGAGCCTGAATAGTACGCTCCGATTGACCGTCTGTTTGAGGGTGATATGCAGTACTAAACTTCAACTTAGTGCCTAAGGCTGCCTGCAAGCTCTTCCAAAAATGGGACGTGAACCGCGGCTCCCGATCCGATACAATACTCCTGGGTACTCCATGCAAACACACTATCTCTTTGACATATAACCGAGTTAACTTACCCAAGGAGTCTGTCTTATCAATAGGCAAGAAATGGGCACTCTTAGTCAACCGATCAACAATCACCCAAACTGAGTTCTTTCCACTAGGTGTCCTCGGCAAACCCACAATAAAATTCATAGAAATATCATCCCACTTCCACTCTGGAATAGGGAGACCTTGATGCTCAGGCTTAACTTGACAGCACGTGGCACATTTCTCAATAAACACGGCGATATCCATCATACTCGTATTAGTCCCCCAACAGCACATCACGACCAGTATTCCTAGGGTGACTATGCTATCCAAAATCTCATTTTCCGCAAGAACCTTAATACAACATCCAGAAAATTCCAATGATCAATATCCCTTAGAATAATATGTGCCAACCTCAATCAACTCCTATGCTACAACTTCTAAACCTCCATCGAATTCTACTTTGGTAACCTAATAGCCACTTCCAAAGTTAACCATCAATAACAAATTTTGCACAACCACATGATTAATCTTCAATTACAAGTATCTTCTCAAAATTCAAGTCACCACTAATTCCTCAAAATCTGCACAATCTGAACTCCTAACTACAACCCAAAATATCACGCTTCTGCTGCGCACTCTGATATTCGCCACATGCATAAATTTTTTGTCCTCATAAAACTAACACCATCGAGTACAAGGTGGCTCCATTCCTACTAACCAAACTCTTATCACATTTTGGTAGAAAAAATATTTTCTTTCCCAAAACCACGAGTTATAACTCAAATTCCTCAATTAACTCCTGTTGTCTTGATTAAAATCAAATTCCATAAAATACATCCATAATCATTGACGGAAACCCAATCTCAAACAACCTCAGCATCCAAAATTGAAAATAAGCAACCTCAGCCCAAAATACATCCTTCCCATCTACAATAAGGAGCATATCTTAAAAGGCTCGATCCCAACCTGGTGAACCAATAAAAGCGCCTAGAGACTTCTACCTGACAACCTAAACCCAAAAGCTTATCACCTACAGTCTGAACAACATCTAATCTAGCGGTGACTAAACTCACCACGAATCACCATTGACTACACCAAAATATTATCGAAACCATCTTGGTAACTCGTCCACCTATTTGTACTCCTCCAAGCTAGCATTAACACGACTAATTCCTTCAATAGCACATCACTAATAAACCTCAAGGCAAGCCATACTGCTCAAATCTTTAATCCACCAAAAGCCATTGCACAACACCCATGGATCCTAATGTCTTATTAGCTCACATACTTGATCATATTATCCACTGTTGATGCCTAAGCTTCAACTTCGAAGATCTTTTCATACACCAGACATGACGACCCATCAATCTCTCTTCAAGTTAAATAACAATGTCCTTAATTCAACCAATTGGGTGCTCAATCTCCAAAAAAAAGTATAGCCTCAAAAATTTAAATTCCTAGGTAACCTCAAGTCACAATTAATTCCTGCAGATAATCACAATAATTATTGCCAACCATCATTCCATTGAGTAACCCACTCGACTACACACTTCGATCAACTCACCAAAAACTCCAAGCCAAGGTCTCTTGAATTACTACTATTGTGTCGACTCCTCTTCCACACCTACCAAAACCACTTCTTCCAAACCAAAATGAGACTAGGACCTGAACTCTCTGAAATCCATAAACACTCACCACTACTATACATCAATCTCACGCACCCTTAGCCAAAACCAATAATCCTCCAAACGTGCAGGTGATCATCATTACCATTTCCATCACTAGACCTATATCCTTGAAATCAACAAGAATCATTTCCTATATCCGCACCATCTATTATCCTTAAAATTGATATGGATTAAATCCTCAACTTGTCACTGTAACCTCGAGCTACAAACAATCATTAACTGAACTAGATCAACGTCTTCAATCCTCAAAAAATACACAAACTAGATCATTACCTTACATTTCCAAAGAAATTCTCCCCTAAAAAAATTCTCATATCAGTAACTCAACTCAGATCAATCCTATTTTAATTCAGCCCTTCAACTCTGCAATTCTAAAACCTTAAACCAGATAAAAAATCATTTCCCGAAATCTTCAAAATCGATGACCTTAAATCTAAAACATTCATCTTATAAAACTTGTAAATTCTAAAACTCTAAATGTTATCAAATTGCTTATCAAGTTTGGCAAGATCGAAAACTTCTAATCTAAGTAATCCCTTAATTGCTTGTTGAACCTACCACCTTAAATCTCATAAACTTATTTCCTAAAAACTATGGGACCTCAAACCTTAGATGAACTTCTCATAAATCTAACCTTGACATTCGTTGAACTTACAACCTCCTACCCATAGACTCACTACATAAATTCTACGGAATCTAAAACCTCAATTATCCTAAGCAATTTAAAACTATTCCCCTCCTTAGCAGGAACTTGAGTTCCTACTCCAAAAAGTTCACCCTGACCATGATGTTCGAGGCTCGATATTAAAACAAACCAATCACCAAGAGTTCAGGCCTACTACACCAAATGTTCAAGCCTAACAATGGCATTCTCAGTCGTATCATCTTCCTGTCATAGCACAACCCTTAACCCGCCTTTCAATTTCGAACAAAACAAAACAAGATAAAATAAAATTCCATAAATAAAATAATATACGACAAAATGAATAAAACCAATGAAGTAGTTCATAATAAAATAATTAAAACAATAAAATAACTTACCATAAAATAAAGCAATAAAATACATAAACAAACAATTAGTATACATTAAACTAATTAAAACTAATAAAAACCACATACTTTAAAATAAATAATTCCAAATCACAACTTTAAAACTTTCTAGTACTGCACCTACAGGACATGTGGTTTTACCCAGAGCCGAACTGCTCTGATACCACCTGTGGCGCTCCCGACCCCCATGTAAGGAAACATGAGAATTGAGACGCTGGGATTATGACAACACGGTCACGCATCCCAACGATAGTGCCAAGTGTGTGTACATGCAACGGTGTACAAAACAACGTAGCGGAATAGTCAACTAAGTACCAGAATTTAAATACAATCTAAACATCAATAAGGTTTGAAAAGTAATTATACAGTCATCCAAAATTAAAATACAATACAGTAAAATAAAATAACTAACAAGTGATCCCAGATCACTCCTCGGGCGGAGCCGTCTCCTCAGGCTCGCCCTCATCCTCCTCATCTGCATCAAAATCTGCGTTACCACAAAATGGTACCGCTGGTAAGTATAACCCAAATAACCACGTAATGAAAATGCATTAATGCAACCAACATGCATGCATATGATGAAATATACATTTTTCCTCAAAACATCATTTTTCCCAAAAATTATTTTTTTCCAACACACGCCAAAATCCCATTTGGCCCAAAATATCCATAAAACATTTTCCCAGAAAATTATTTACACAAAAATCCAACACACACTATTTTCCCAGAAAATAGTTCATTAATCCATTATTATCATATGCACCATGATCTCCCAAAGGGATCATCCGCACGTCCTGGTTTCATAGCGATGCCCAGTTCCGCGCCCAGTGCGTTCATGGCCAAGCACCCACTACGCAACAAGCGATGCCCAGTTCTGCGCCAAGCGCATTCATGGCCAGACATCCTGTAGTCCCCGCCAGCAGAAGGACCACGGAGTCGGCACGAGACCATCTCGTCCGATCCCATTGTCGCCCAGCGACAATCCAGGGGACGTTACTCAGTATATTCCGCTCCCGAGTAACCAGAGGAGCTCCACCGAGATAATGCCCCATCGCGGCTTGGAATCGTGATACACACGCACCCAAAATCCATTCTCACATGAAAACCCAATTTTCATAAACACATGAATATGAATGCAATACACGAAAACCCAGTTTCCTTTACAAACATAATCATGCGTGCAAAATGCAATGTACATGAACAACACAATATCCAAACCAACAATTACCAACCCAATCAATCACACAAACAACTCCAATCACCAATCCATCCGACCCCCATACTCCTCGGACTCAGTCCGGCATGTTCAACCAAATACAGAGAAATGAGTTAGTGCAAAAATACATTTTAATCACGAAAGTTCTTTGGAGAAATACTTACAGTGCTATATAGCAATTTTCGAAGGATCACGAAGCTGCAAGAAGTGACGTCTGAGCAACGTAACAGTGCAAAATGCACTCTGGCCGTGGGACTCAAATACCCACTTTTCAACGGAGAGAAACGAAGACCCAAAATTGATAGGGTAGGGTCTAGGGAGTTTGGTGAAGCTAGTGGTGGTGAAGGTTGGCCGTGGGTGGCGGTAGAAGACCAAAAACACCCAAATCGAAAATGGGGTTGGTTGTGCTTCACCGGTGATGGATCGGAGCTGGGGTTGGGTCCAATGGGTTGCTAAGAGGTCGAGAATGATGTGGTGAGAAGATGGTGGCCAATGGTGGTGCGACGGCGGCGCAGTGGCGGAAAGAGTGCCGCGGCTTGGAGAGGCTCGTGGTGGCTAACGGCGGCGCGAATGGAGCTGAGGTTGGTGGGGTGGCTTCGTCAGCGGTTGGGGAAGACGGTGGGCCGGGATGTGCAAGTCACGGCGGTGCGGTGGCGGTGGGCTGGGCAGACGAAAAAAATGCACGGGGGAGAGGGAGGGGGAGCAGTTCGCACGGGAGAGAGGGCCGAAGGAGAAATAAGGAAGAAAAGAAAAGAAAGGGAAAAGAAAATGAGGAAAGAAAAATAGAGGGAAAAGAAATGAGGTCCAATCCTCATAACTTGGGTCACGAAAATGATCCAACGGAAACAATTTGAAAACCTCAAGTTAAATAAAATAATTCAAACGCAATGGTAAAGTGAAACTAAAATAATTAAATCCAACAGTAATTAATTTAGAATAAAGAGATTTTAAACGCATAACAATAATTAATAGTAAGAAAGCACTTCAAAAATATTTTTCATAAACTAAAAATCATAAAAATAACCCGAATAAAATTTAATAATTATAAAACAAGAGAATAAAGTTTCGAATAAATAAAAATAATCTTTCAGTAAAAATATACTAAAATACGGGGTATTACAGTTTAATTAATACTTAAATATTAATATGAATTTAAGTATTAATAATTCTTATACTTTTATAATATAATCTTATCTATTTTAAGTTAGATAGTTTTTACAACTATTATCTTTTAAATATTAATATGAGTTTAAGTATTAATAATCCTTATGTTAACTACATATAATTTTAACACATATTAAGTAATTAGTTGTAAGATAGTTTTTACAACTATTATCTTTTAAATATTAATATGAGTTTAAGTATTATTAAACCTTATGTTTTTATAATATAATTTTAACACATTTTAAGTAATTAGTTGTAAAATAGTTTTTCCAACTATTATCTTCTAAATATCAATATAAGTTGAAGTATTATTAATTCTTACATATATATACTATATATAATCTACTATAATATTACATATTTATATTAAGGTTTAAGAAAGTTTTACAACCGTTCGAACACGGTTATATCCCATTCGAACATGTTTATTCGTTCGAATGGTATATAACCACGTTCGAATGGTATCAACCCAGATTCCAAACACCAGCCAGTTCAGTTGAGTACTATCTCATAAAACATCATCACAAACTTATATTCAGAAAACACTACAAACATACAACATATATACTCCGAATAACAACCCTCTAACAAACATACAACATATATACTTCGAACAGCAACTCTCTAACAAATATACAACATATATACTTCGAATAACAACGCTCTATTAAACATATTTTGTGTTTAATCTAACAAACACCTACACATTATATATATAAACTACAAAATCAATCAAAAAAATGATAGATTTAGAAGTAAAATGATAAGGAAAGTCATACCTTTAAGCAAAATATACTAAGCAATCATTTTTGTAAGATGATAGAATGAAGGATTGTGTAAACAAAAGGTTAGATTTTGGAGAGAAAATGGAGAAGAGTGAAAGAGAGGAGAGAAAAATAAAGTGCGGACTGATGGCGTGTGGGAAGATTATAAGTTATAACCATCCGTTCGAACATAAATAAAGTGCGGTCGAATGCGAAAACTTTCAGCGCACCAATTTTCCCTCCCGAACAAATTTTTGGATTATCGTTCGATCGGCTAAAAATTACGTTCGAACGGTAATCCATGAGTCTTTAATTGGCAACATATTTCCCCACCACTGCAATAATTCATTCGAACGTAACAAATAACATTCGAATGGTTATACAGAGTCATTAATTGGCGGGATGTTTTCCCACTATTGCAATAATCCGTTCGAATGTTTTTTTATAAGTTCAAACGCAAAAAATGTGTTCGAACGGTTTACAAGTACCGTTCGAACACATCACCTTAATGTTTAAATATATATTTTTATCATTAAATGAAAAGTACTGTAAGATCATATATATTAGTTATATATACTATCATATATATAGTAATATATACTATCTTATATTTAGTAATCTATACTAAATATCATAGATATAGTAAAATATACTAAAGTATACTATCCTAATGTAAGATGCATATAGCTATTAGTAATATATAATATCATAAATATTAATAATATATACTATATATCATATACATAGTATCATATATATTATACTATTTTAAATTAGTATAAAGCAAAATATATTAGTAATATATACTATATCATATATAGCAATCTATAATATATATCATATATATCTAATCATATATATTATCCTATACTAAAGTATAGTGGAAAATATAAGATCATATGTATTTGTAATATATACTTAACATATATATAGCCTCAAATATACACAGATAAGATAGTAAAATATAGAGAAATTTATAAGATGAATGAATATTAGTAATCTATACTCTATATACATAGTAAAGTATAGTATCATATATAACTTATATAGTAAAGTCTAATGGAATATATAATATGATATATATTAGTTAAGTATAAACTCATAGCATATAGTACTATATGCTATCATATATATATATATATATATATATATATATATTACAATCTCATATATATATTACAATCTCATATATAACACTTTGATAGTAAAATATTATGATATATTACTATTATACTATAATAAAATACATATAAGTTATTATATTTTCATTTAAAGTATTATACTATCATAATATATATTATAATATACATTTAATATAAATTTTTAATAGTATATATATTATTTTATTTTTATAGGAATATAAATATAATATACATTTAATATGAATTTTTACAAAACTTAAAATAAATATTGTTCGAACGTTAAATATTAACGTTCGAACAATAGTGTAAAACCGTTCGAATGGTACAATATAACGTTCAAACGTTATGCACATATAAGTTATCGCGGATAGATATTTCCCTCATGCTGCCGTCCCCATCATTTGAAAATGAGAGAAAACGTTTGAACACCCATCAATCGCCATCATCTGCCGCCGTAATCAGCACTTACGTCAAACACACTTCCTCCCAAGTGAAGGTATGCATTTTAAAAGCTATTTTACCGTTTATTTTATGATTTTATTTATTTGTTTTAGAAAAATTATATTTTTTCATCAATAGTCACCATAGAACACCATAAATCTACCGTGGGATGTTTAGAAATGAAGAGTAGTATGTGTTTTGTCGAAAAAACCACGGAATCGATGGATTTTTGGGTGTTTTCATGGCCGCTGAGTTGACTCAGCCATGGCCGAGTTCGATCTGGTTTTCGTTCGAACGCGTTCGAACGATTTAACCCTTATGTTCGAACAGCTTTTAAACGTTCGAACGGTTTTAATTGTCCATTCGACCATATATTATATTCGTTTGAACGCTTTATATTACATTCGAACCATTTTGTTTATATTAGCTTATTAAATTGTTTTCATCATTTCATTGAATTGTTCTATTAATTAATTTATTAAAGTATATAATTTTGTAAATCTTTTCGTCGTAATTAGATTTTATCACTAATGTTGACTATATATTTTATTTTTATAATTTCACGTTCATAATAATGTCTTATAGGGGCCGTAAACGTGGTAGATTAGGGGAACCTTTGTAATACCCCTCTTCTTCCTTCTTACGTACGCTTCTCTATTTCTAACGTACGTTCCTTCTTTCTGACGTAAGCAAATTATAAGGCTAGAAATTATGTGATTTATCTGCCCTTTCTATCCAGCAACTGCGAGGCTCGTCATGCATGCCGAACCAAGAAGGCGTGTTCCAAAAGATATCGTGCGACTTCTAGGGCACGCCCAGTGTTTTAAATGTGCTGGAAATATTTATAAGGAGTATTTCCAGTGTTATTGATTAAGATTGATTTTAAATACGACAATCATAATATTCTTGAAGAGCTCCAAAAATATTATAATTGTCAAAATCATTTTAATATCATTATTAAAATGATTTCAACTATTTTAGATATTATGAGATTTAAATTATGTTGAAAGTTTTTATTAATTAAATGGTTTTATTATCTTAAATACGTTAAGTGAGACTTCATCATTTAATTAATGATGAAGGAATATTATTTTATAAACTAAAGTTAGTTTAAATAATATTCTATTTTAGTACTTTTAATACTTTTAATTAAGTTAATGTTTTACGCATTTTCAAATTAATGTTTGAGATCCATCGTTAGATTGTTACGTGGATCCCCAAACGAATGGACTGAGTTAAATACCCAGCCCCTCTTCTTTCTCCCTCACTTTTTCCCAGCTCTCTCTCTCTCTCTCTCTCTCTCCTCACGGATTGTACTGCACGACTCCACCCCCACGCCTAATCCTCCACTGCCCAGCCTGGCGCCGCCGTGCACCGCCTGGCCTCACCGCCCCTTCCACTGGCACCTCCTCCCTCCAGCGAGCCGCCCAGCACAACGGCGCCACCACCTCCACGACAGCTTCTCCTCCCATCGGCCATCACCCTCCAGCGAGTTTGGCCTCCACCTTGCAGCCACCTTCCTCCCATGCACGTACACAACTTCCTCCATGCACGGGTTCACTGTGCATGCTCCTAGCGCCGCCGTGCGCTGCCACCTTGACCACCGGACACCACCATGGGCATCTCCTGGTCTCCCCCTTCCTCCTCCCTTGGACCCATGACCAATAGCCTCCCCTAGATCCACCACACGAGGCTCATCCTCCGCACGGGTTTTACACCCTCCACCGCCATGCACCTCCACCCACGGCGTGTAATCGCCATCTCTAGCCTCCTCAGGCCACCACCAAGCCATCCCGACCACCCTTGGCCTCGATCTGCCACCCATGCACGCACACTCTCTCTCTCACTCTCCCACGGCTCCTCTCCACTTCATAGCTTCGATCCGCCGCTGTGAGCCACTGTGGCGCCACCCCAGTGCCACCACGAGCTCCACCAGCAACCCCTCAGTCCAACCCTAAGCCCGAACCACCACTTTATGTGGTGGGTAGCCACTGCACGTGATGGACAGCCACTGCGCGTGGCTGACCACCGCTGTACACGGCTAGATCCGTCGTGTTATGCTCCTTGCTACCATCACAAGACCACCACGAGCCCTTCCAAGATCACACCTAGCTAGCTAAACACCCAAACAATCACCGTAAGCGATATAGCCGCCCCGTACGTTCCTTCCAACGTCATCAACCATGATAGTCAGCAACAATGCATGGGTTATCCCGTCTATAGTATAACCCTTTATCCCTCGTTATTTATGTTAGATATTGATTATTTGACTAGGTTGTGGACTGTACTGTTGGTATTTGTGGAATTGTGGTGTTGTGATGTGATGTGTATGTGAAGTGTTGGGCATATCTGTGCAATGTAGTGATGTGATGTGCTGTTTATGTGAAGTGTTGGGCATAGTTGGGAAGTGCGCAGTGTAGGGTTGTGGACTGTGTCGTAATGGTGGCGTGGTGTATGTGGAATGGGAAGAGTACACCCTGAGTGTACTCTGTATGGCGTGACGTATATGAAGATAGTACATGTAGAATATACTCCGTATGGCGGAGTGATGCACCATGTGGCAGATATGCCATAATGGTGATGTGGCGTGATGTGTATGAAGGGAGTACATGTGGAATGTACTTCGTATGGCGGAGTGATGCACCATGTGGAGGATATGCCATAATGGTAACGTGGCGTGATGTGTGTGAATGGAGTACATGCGGAATGTACTTCGTATGGCGGTTACGCCATAGTGGTGATGTGGCGTAGCATGTGTGAAGGGAGTATGCATGGAGTGTACTCCATGAGGTGCAGCGATACACCGTGAGGCGTGTCGTAGAGATAAGGATGGTTGAGTAGTGGATGGGCGTAGAACTTGGTGAGTAGTGTCGAAAACTGTGGAACAATGTCCCGAAGTAATCATGGTGTAGCCTATAGTCTGAGGTGACAAGTGTCATCGTGTTGGACTTATGGCTAGGAGTATGGGTGAAGAAGCGGAACAAGTGTAAAAGTGCGCAGCAGAAGCATGACTAGGCAACGTCACGAAGTGACGTGGTTACTGGCAGTCATGCTTATGATGGATGAAGAGTTAGTGTAGGAATGGCGTAACGGAAACGTGACGAGATGTCACAATGTGACGGGAGTACGTGAGGAACCGTACTCACAATGAGTTAGGAATTGACGTAGTAGAATGTTGGGTAACGCGACAAGGTCACGGTGTAGCTTTGGATAAATCTCGAGCTATATGACGTGACGTAAGGCGTAATTGTGAAAGAAGACTTGTCGTGCTAAGTGTTGGGATAAATTGTCAAAAGGGACGGGTAGCATGAAGAGTCATGCTAGCCGGGTTAAAAGAAGGTTGGTATCGGAGTATGGCCCTTGTCCCTACGAGCAGGTGATCAACATGTTATATGTTGGTCTTAGGTGATAAAGGGGTAAGGTACATGTGTAATGGGTAATCTGTTCTGAGCATAGTTGTACGGTGCTTAAGCCTCAGAGTTGGCTTAGAGCCGTGTGGCTTGTATGGATGGGAATGAGGATTAGTATGGGCTAAGGTACATGAAGGCAATGACGGGTATATTGTCTAGAATTGGGATGCGTGACTTAGTCAGTCTGAGTCATGCATCGAGATGAGTTCAATAAGGAGAGTAAGACGAAGGTCCTAGTGTCTTAATCTTAAGGTGAATCATGGGTTCACTTTAGTAGATGAGCACTGGAGGCAAGACCTTGAGTTGGAAGATGTGGTGACCGTAATGGGTCCCCGAAGGTCTTGTCATAGTAAGGGACATGGAAGAGCACGGGATAGAAGGAGAGTGTTCCAAGTGAAGTATAGTTCTATTTCTAGTTAAGTTACTTATGCATTAGATAGAGAATGACGTTAAGGTTATGTGTATGCATGTAGGTTGCCATCTGACAAGCACATGAATGGACTGCATGATATGCAAGTAGCATGGAGTTCAGGTAAGCGTTACATTCATACTCTTCTAGAGTTTTCTAAGATACAAGAAACGCTTTTCCTTTAAGATGCTTTAAGAAAAGAAACGAAAGACGTTTTCGGGAAGAAAACGATTAAGTGTTCAAAAGTATACATACGTACGGCCCCTCCTTGGCAGCCCCTTTTTATGCACCCAAAGTATTAATTGTACGCATGTGAATGGATGACTATAAGGTGTATTTATTGTATGTATTTTCCAAGAAAATTAACGAACTGATATTTTACGATCATAAAACGATGTTTTCTCATGAAACGATGTTTTCTCATGAAAATGAATGTTTTTCCACGAAAGGCAAAGGAAGACATGAGAACTGAGGCTTTCATGGATCCTACGAACCGACGCTTTCATGGATGCCACGAGGTGATTCTCGTGACCCCATCGAAAGACGACGTTCAAGGTGATACTTATGGATGTCGTGAAAGACGAAGTTGAAGCCCATGTTTTAAACGATTTCCACGAAATGAACTGTTTTCTCATGAAAGGACATGTTAAATGAAAGATAAGAAACGAATGAAAGATCCAGTCCTTTCGAGCTGGCATGAATGAAGGAACGAAATGAAAGTATGAAATGTATGAAAATACGTAACGGCCACATGAATGAATGAAAAGGGGTACCCAATGAATGAATGGGCAGATTGCAATGCCGGACAGTAGTACTCGTAGTGCACCCAGTGCTGCACCCTAACGGAATGGGATTCCTGCCCTCGGCCACGGGCGAATCCATTGGCCATAAGGCCGCTAACCCTAACACACGGGGCATAACAATATGTACTGGCCTATGAAAGTGATAAGAAAGAATGTATGTATGCATGAATATATGAATGCACGAATGCACAGACTCTTGAATAAATGAAGGCACTGACGGGAGAAATGTTTTACGATAAGAAAGCATTTTAAAGAAAAACCCCGTCCAGTGACATTTTCAAATGAATGCACGTTTGACACGTATGCATGCACGTATAGTATGTACGAATGATGAATGCATGAATGAAAACCTATGTTATTATATTTTAACTGTATGAAGTAATGCTTACGAGTCTTCGACTCATTTTAGTTTTTATGTATGCCTCTCCCCCCACAGGAACTGAACGGTCAGGATGGACACGGCCCTTGGGGAAGAGCATGGAAGTCTAGGCATGAGTTTAATTGTACAAGAGGCCTTTTATTGTAAAAATAATGTTTTCCGCTATAAATCTCTTTTATTGTCAAAGCACATTTTATTCTATAAACGTAGAGTCTTGCACCCTGGGTATGCAAGTAAAAAAATTTTAAATCGAACGGTAATTCTCGTCGTTCTTTTCTAAAATATTTATAAAAAGACGCACCACAAGGACGGGCGTTACAACCTTCCATCCAAACAGTTTGAGAGCGGACTATTTTACTTGAGCGACAAGTAAAACTATTTGATTTTGTGGCTCTTATATGGGAGGGTCATTCCCTCCCATCAGTATTTAATGATCGTGGTTGGGCACCAATCTTAGATCAGCAAGAAGAAGGAATGGAGCTCTTTTCCTACATTGTGATCGTTACTGAGTTCTATAAAGAGCTCGGTGGTGTCAGCCTAGATGATGGAGGGGCATACAAGATCTGTGTTCGAGGAGCTCTTATTATATTTTCAGCGGACGGACTCGCTACATATCTGGGTATTCCTAGGCTTCTTGATGCCTATCCGAACCTGCAGCCTAGAGAGTATGATCCTTCAGGTGATGCAGGGATATCTTAGGACGAGGGACTAGTTTACATAGATGAGATCGATACACTTGCTGATCATGAGGTCAGAGACTTGATTGTTGGTCCAGATGCTTCGGTATACGATGGGACGAAGAATATTAGGCAGACAGATTTATCTTCTTTCTTCAAGATCATGAATTTGATCATCGTGAACAATATTGACCCTCGGCAGCACAAGACCGAGGCCGGCATGTATCGAGCGAGATTTATGATACGGGTCGCTTGTGGCATCCCGATCGACCTCGTGGGTTATATATTTGAGAGGATTCGATTAGAGGGACTGTTCATTACGACAGATATACTGCCGTTTGGGATCCTCATCCCTTGATTTTTGCTACATGCCGGGGTCATGCCCGAACCTGCCGAGCGTTCCCGGGAGCCGATGGGACCAATCAACAATACCACCCTGTCACGGAGCACGGGACACTCGAGATTTCATTTTCGTGGAGATGTTCCTGACAGGGCTGAGATTCAGAGAGATGCATAGCCGGGAGATACTGGAGTACCGGCTGGTGAGACATCTGCACAGGCTGAGGCATCACGCACATCTACTCGTGAGGAGATGGCCGACATATTGCGTGATGTGATCGGCGTACACACATCAACAGTGATTGATGCAGTGCATACTACCATGTTTGAGTTGCGTACAGAGATTATGGCTACCGTCTCTGGGTTACGTACAGAGGTTAATGAGTTACGTACAGAGATTAATGCCAATAATGCAACTCAGGTCACGCTCAGTACTCGACTGGCACAAGTAGAGAGACAATTAGCTACAGTCGAGGATGTGTGTAGAGACATCGCATCACAATAGTTTCTATTTCTTATTTATATATTTTTTTGTTATAGTTATGGACAGTATATATGGTGTTTTGATAATTTGCTTTATTTGTAAATTAAATATTTTGTCTTTTTTGGAGTAATTATTGATTTATATTATGTGGTGTATGGTTGATAATATTTATTTAACTAAAAATCTTATTTAACATAAAAGAAATTATTAAAATATTTTTAAATTAATTACAATGGTTCGAACAAAACAAATTATTGTTCGAACGGTTGTGAACTTTCCCCACCATAATAAATTACTTCCCCGTTAAGATTTTAATGTTCGAATGTGTTTTTTACCGTTCGAACGGGAAAAACTTTTTGAGACAATTTAATTCGTCACAGAAAAACAGTTCGAACGGTAATTTGACCGTTCGAACAATTTTGTAAAGTCATCAATTTTTTGGGACGAAATTTAAATTTCATCCCAAAAGATAACTTTTAGGAATGAAATTTTTTTCGTCCCTAAATAATTTCGTCCCAAAAGCTCAAATTTGTTGTAGTGTTATCTTTAAATAAAATTTCTAATTGTTTGGTTTCAAAATAAAAATAAAAATAATTGATCCGCTCATTTAATAAATAAATTGAGTTAAATTTCAATTTGATTCAACTGCGCTCGAGCAACTTATCTAATAGTATAATTTATTGAGAAATGATATTTGTAATCATAGTGTGTAAATATAATGCACTCCTATTGAAAAAAGTAGGTAAATATGAGACTTACATGGAAATATTAATTTTTTAATAATAGACTTTATACTTTTTTAAAAAGGTACTAGTTTATAAAATTCATAATTATATCTAACATTAATTACTTTTATTTATTTATTTGTTTGTGTTCGTGGATATCAAGAAGAATTCCGACTTGTGTGAGTAATAAACAAACGATAGAAGACAATCCCATCTTCTTGGGACTTGGGTGAAAGACAGTGCATGTGCTTAGTTCATTAGGGTGTCCCTCAAATCAGTAGTACTATGCCATCAGGTTTTTGTTTTTTCCAAATTTATATTTTCTTAAATTTTGTGCGGATATCTTCCTTTCTAAAAATTCTCTTTAATTTCGTTTTGAGTAATACTCCAAAACAATATTATCATATTATTGAATATTTTTAGGATAGAATATGTTGTCATTAAGCATTGATTGTCTCTATATTTATATCATCATTGTATTTCTTTATTTTTCATAGGCCCCTATCAACTATAATAGGTTTTTTCTATACATTGTAAAGACTTACTCATATGAATATAAATGTATTTATGTAACGTAATAATTCAAGGGAAAAACCTCCCAATCGAATAGCCTTAATTAAGAATGCGAAAAAGAGTCTCGAATCCAAACAACTCTTTTACAACCCATTTTACAATTAATTAATGCAATCATGACAACTCACTGAAAATAAATTTCCAAGTTGCAAAAACAATTATAAGTTGATTATATTTTTCTTTCTAAAATACAAGGTTAATTAGCTTTCATTTTTTAGGATGAAATTATAAATTATTAATGGAACCAATATTAATGCACCAACAAAAGCACATAGCCATGCATATATATCTCTCTCTATATATAAAGAGCCTATGAAACATAATTTTTTTGTTTTAACAGAAATTTCTTGTTTTAACGGAATATGCTGATTTTCATTAACTTTTCATCTGTTTGTAATAATTACAGAATACAGGGATACAATTGTATTTTTATTTACATTCTATTTATGGCTACTTTTATGATTTCTGTTAGTTTCTATTCCACTATTAATATGTTTAAATATGCTAATAAAGCAGATTTATTATAATAATAATCATGGATTCAATTTCCAATTTGAAAATACATTATAATAGGAAAACAGATTTATGTAGATTTATCTTTTTATATTTATTATAATAGGAAAGCATTATAATAATTTACAAATAGCCTATTTTTCAATAGCTTTTAAGATATATATTAGTAATAAAATAATAAGATATATGTACTTTATTTTTATTTTAATAAAATATATTAGTGCTTTGAACTGCACATACGTGCCCCAGGCACGTAACATCTTACTAGTATATATATATATATATATATATATATATATATATACTAAGATCCAGTAATATATTGTTGGATCCTTAACATCAATAATTGAATACAATAAAAGCCAATAATGATAAGCTCAAAGTTCATAAGAATCTCATCATGCACCACATGATAAACAAAACGCCATTGAAAATTAAGTCATGCATGGGAGGCCGAGCCAGCCGACCGAGGGACAAAAAACAATACTAAAAGAGTCATGACAACAAGAAAATTGACATTATTGTATATATATATAATAGGTTAGATCACAAGCCATGCATTGACCTTACGTACTAATAATTAAACAAACTCATACATGAACATGAACAAGATCAGCAACTTCGATCTTATACATATATATATATATATATGAACATCTTAATTCTATGTAGATTATTATTAATGCTTCATGTTCCTAATTAATTAACAATTCTGAATACCTCTCTCATCATATATATATATATATATATATATATATATATATATTAAGAAAAAAGAAGAAAAAGAAAATGCTACAAACACATCCAAACTCCGAGCTGCACTGGTAGATGATCAGCACCTGATGATGATCTCTCAAGCTGATTATAGGCTAAGATTTCAAACACCACATGACATTGCTTTATGATCAGCTTCTGTTCTTGCATTTCTCCACCGCCCTCGGTGCTGCAAAAAATCAAATGATTGAAAGAGTAATTTTACCATTATATATATGTATATATATAATATATAATCTTTTTATAACCCTGTTTTAAATGAAGGGCGATTATGTTATAAAAATTTAAAATACAAATATAAAAGCGTTACTTAATCGAAGTTAATTAGAGATATATATACTGACCAAGTCCAATGGCTTCGGATCCTTTCATTAGCCGCAAGCGCTTGCATGAATCAACAAACATCCTTCAAAACGAAATTAAGAAGGTTAATTACTTAATTAATGATCATATTTATTATTTACCAGCGAGAAATAATTAAGAACTGCCCGACAACCAACCAAAGCCTTTTGCGACTATTTCATAATATCGCCAGAAAAGGTTTTTTGCGCTCGACATCAGCGACGCTGACCACAAAAAGTAGCCGGAAATACTTATTAATTAGCTTTTTATATATATATGTATATATATAATCGTATATGTAATTAACATATAACATGTATTAATCCTTAATCTTTTGGTCGATCGTTGCAATGAAGAACAATTAATAATTAATAACTTACTCCCATGGCACATCTCCTACAAGCATCCAATCACCATCCTTGTCTTCGTAAGCGGGCACGTACTCAGAACCATTCAACAGGTCTATCAATTTGCTCTCGTTCATGAAATCCTTTAATATTCCTTGTGACCCACAATTTCCTAATTCATTCAAAACCAAAATATATTGTACCATTAATATGGTTTAGTTTCTATAAATGCAAGAATTAATGCCATACATCTCGTTTGGATAGTGAGATGAGATTAGATGGTTTTACATCATGAGTTGAATAAAATATTGTTAGAATACTATTTTTTAATATTATTATTATTTTGGGATTTGAAAAAATTAAACTGTTTATTATATTTTGTATGAAAATTTAAAAAAATTATAATGATAAGATGAGATGAGATGAGGTGAGATGGTTTCTATATATATCCAAACGAGCCCTCTTTTGAGTCATTTTCTTTCCTTTCATTAATATTGTATTCCCTTTTTTTGAATTGCGGAAGTGGGAATTTGTGACGAGATAATTACCATTAATGGTGAAGGAACTGAACATTTTGCCTACGGCAACAGAAAGTTCCTGGTAGCTTTTGTACAACTTCAAGTCTACCTTGCGTAGATATGGTGCTCCATCCATGCTAACCTTAACAAAGGCAGCACTAAAGCTACCGCCCTTGGTGGCTTCATCTTTACCATTCTTCTGGCCGGCGACGATGTTCTTTCGTAATGATCGGACAGGTGGCCAACCCACAACTTGTGCCCTGACATTCAGAAGTGACCATCATTATAATTATTCACTCAATTCTCTTGATTCCCTAGCTAAAATTCTTATCCAACATTGATAAAGCATAGAAACAATATGCAAATATTAAGATCAAGTGATCATGATCAGTATTACAGTATTTATTCATCATTTAATATTTTTTTACAAACATCTTATATTATCAGGCATGCAAACCTCGTGAAAGTTTTTGAAAAAAGTGAGATCCGCTCGGAAAAAAAAAACCAAATTTTTTTATAGTGGGTCCATCTTTTTTTTCAAGGACTTGCACGAGACTTACGCACCCGCCATTACTCCGCTGATCATAAATATTGTAAGATGTATTTGATATATTTATCTCCACTCTATAAACATGCTAAATTGGGCTCTTACTCACCCAAATATTTAGAAAAAATGAAAATCATGTTTGGTTGAAAATTTATACTACAAATAAGAAAAAGTTTATTTGCATACACCCGTATATATGGCTCAATTTGCAAAGAGCAGAATTCCAACCAACAAACAAAAAGCAACCGTATCGATATGGTTTCAGATTGTTTTCATTTGTAAAGTTGGTTGTAGTTTTTCCTTGTTCACTTTTCAAGTACTATTCCTATATAGTTTCGTAATTTTTATAATTCAGATCATAATTACCAACGTCGCGTTCGATGACTTAATTAGCTGTATGGGACTAGCTATGATCTTTTCCCTTGTCGACGTTGCTTCACACGTTTGGAATATTGTTTGGTTGTCGAGAAAAGTAAAAAAGATTCCATATGTTCTGTTTTTTCCCTACATCTGCCCGACAACCAACCAAAGCCTTTAGAAAGGCAACTAAATTGCCGATCACGAGTTACCTAGCTTGGAATATGCAAGTCCATATCCTTGAAGTATTTCATTGATTTAATAACAATAATTAAATATATACAAATAATAATAATAACAATGAAGAAATAAGAACAATAAGAATGCATGGCATAATGTCTTATTCATGAACAGATCATCATGATGATCCTCATGAAACCGCAAGTAATTCATTCCTAGTAAACAAAGTAGGAATCTTAGGGCTAGTTTGGATTCAGAAATGAGATAAGATAGTTTTAGATGAGATGAGATGAGATGATGATATGATTTTAGATGAAAGAAAAAAGTTGAAAAAAATATTGTTAGAATATTATTTTTTAATATGATTATTGTTTTGAGATTTGAAAAAGTTGAATTGTGATTTGAAAAAATTGAATTATTTATTATATTTTGTGTAAAAATTTAAAAAAGTTGTAATGATGAGATGAAACACTTTCTGAATCTAAAAGTGCCTTAATGTTCTTCACTTATTAACATTAATTCCTGTGAATTCTTATGTGAAAAACAATCAAAGACCTGGTAGTGAAAGCAGGTAACTAGCTAGCTAGGAAGGGAAACATATCTGATCTCCCATCAATATTCATATATGCATAAATTTTTACACGACACAAGAGTCTGGATCTCAACAATTTGAAACCAAACTACATGAACACATGAAGTATTAAAAAGAACAGAGAAACAAGGAAGTAATTGGAAGAATATATATATATATACACGTACTTGGATGGGTGTTTTGCAGGATCATTAGAAGCAGGTACAGGGCTGATCATCTTCTCCTTCGTCATCTTTTGATCAACTTCGTTCTTGGCCGAATCTTTGGAGGAAAGATTAAGCTTCAAATCAACTGTTTCTGAAAACCCTCTCTTCCTAGCCGCCTCGCCATCATTATTTCCACCTCCGGCGCCGGCGCCGGGTAATCCCAGACGTAATTCAGTCTCTTCAAAATTAAGCATGCTGTACTTGTCACCCTCCACTGCGTCCGAAACGCAACTCATTCTGCACTACTGATATTCACTTGATCAGAACACCTCTCTCAGTATTAATCTACTGGTTCTCTGTCTCTGCAATCTTTCTTTTCTTTTCGTTTCTTTTTTTCTCTTTCTAGTTGAAGCTGCTCTCCGTTGCTAATAATGTTGGTAGAGAGGGTGTACGTACGTGAAAGTATGGGAATATGAAAGTTTTTGGAAGAAAGGGCAGATTAGGGATAGCGTGTCGTAAATATGAGTAATGTTATTTACAGTCGTGGAATGCGTAAACACCGTGTAGTCATTTTAAAAAAGAGTGAGATCTATTGTTAAAAAATTAATTTCTTTTCATGTCAGTCTCATATTTATTCACTTTTTTCAAAACGATTACATGATACTTACCTACTCACGACTGTAAATATCATTTCTCGATAAATATACGGCTTTGATGCACAGTGATGATCTTGCCACGTAGAGGGCAATTGTTTGTTGGACGGTCCCCGCTGGGCTTGTCGGGGACTGATGATATCATGGGTGATGTCAACCGTGGAATGATTATAGTTAGGCAAGTGGACGGACCAATTGGGTTCTGTTTGCCTTTGTTTGGGGGCATGCCTCCGCGAAACCAGTAATAATCTCGAAGACAACTACTGTAAATATAAATAGATTATATAAAAATAAATTTATAAATTAATATAATTTCATGTGATAATTAAGATCTATTTTATATTAAAAATAATTTTACAATTTAACGTATTGTATAAAGTCACATTAATATGTAAATTTATTTTTATGTAATCTCTTTGTGATTAAAATATTTTTTAATCTCAAAAGTATAGGTCAGATTTCCTTTTAATAAATGAGTTTATTAGGTAAAATATTTAATTAAATTAAATAAAATATAGAGTGAGTGTTGGAATTTTGAATCACTTTATTTTAAGACTATGTGAAACCATTACTTATTTAAAAATTTAAACCGATATAAAGAGTTAAGTTTAATTATTTGTATTTTGGATTATGATATGATAATGTTTTTGTAATGAAATAACATTTTTAAGACCAAGGATTCATTCATAAAAAATAAAAAATAAAAAATAATGTTTGTTAATTATAACTAGATAGCTAGTTTTTTTTTTTTAAGTGGTGGGACTCATTATTTAAATTGAGAAAATTTAAGACCTGCTTTTATTGGAGTTGAAATTAAAGGTCCTAACATACAATGAAATGATGTTTTAAGAGAAAAGTTTTTGTGAGTTATTTTTTGGAATTGTAGTACTAGTTTTTTTGGTTATTATTTTTTAAAGAAATTATGGAAATTGACGAATATGATTAGATGTAATATTGTCTATACGTAGAAGATTATTTGATTTAAGGTGCTTAACTTTTAATTATGAATTTTGCTATATACAAGTAAGTTTTCGTACTAATCTGCATACTAATATTCTTGTTTTCATATTCTAAATTTAAATTAGCACTGTTTTCAATAAATTCTACTTTCTAACCAATCATATTGAATGGATACGCGTATTAGTGAGCAGAATCGCTTACAAAATAGATTTTTCCTTTAATTATTTAGTTCCCAAACAAAACTTAATGGGTTTCTGTTTAGATAGGTACGTATACGTATTTTGGAACCATGTACGTAAGATTTGAACATATAAATTACAATCCACCGAACGACATATATAAGAATAAGATCAGCTTTATTGGTAAGGAAAATCATACTATGCAGCCTTATTTGCTCTCTCAATTGATCGTTCATAACTTTTATTTTATTTTATTATTTTTTTTACTTAATGATTAAAGAAGTGATTATTAGTATATTAATATTATTTTATTTTTTAAAAATGTTTAAAAATTATTTGAAAGAAAAAACAAAACATAAAAAGTGCGATTTGAATTTTGCACTACTAGGGGCACACCCAGTGATCAAATCTAGGTGGCATAGTAAGACCACCCGCTTCGCTAAACCAATTTATTCAATGATAGAAATACTACAAGAAAAATAATATTTACGATTATTTGTGACGATAATAACTATTTGCAATGAAAACAGACTTATTTCAGTAGGAAATAGTCATTTTTTCAGGAAATAGCTGGCCATAAATAAACAGTTTTTTTGTAGTGAAAATGGTAAGTTATAAAGTTATAAACATTTCTTTTATAGTTGGGCATTGGCAGTGTGACACGACCCGCCCGTGAACCCAACACGAATACGATATAAAATTAGTAGATTTGTATTTGATATAAATAAGTTCAGATAAAAATGGAGACACGATTAATAAACGGGTCAATTTGCGTAACTTGAAATCAACCCACAATAACCCGTTTAAATTTTATTTTAAAATTACAATTTTATTATTGTTGGGTTGAATATTGATATTTCTCAAGATGCATATATTTTTATTATTACTGGGATTGTAATTTTGGATTTATGATCATATTTGTTATTATTGGATTTGTAATATTGGTTTTATTATATGTTAAAATCTGAAAAATATTGATATTTTTTGTTAATAGGTAGTTTTATTGTATTTTAGGTATTGTGGCTACTAATAAATATAGACTTTAACTTTTATGTAAAATTATGTTAATTAGGTAAAATGGGTTAGTTCAAGTCATTTACATGAAATGGGTTGAAATGAGTCTTTTCTTTTTGACATATTTATAATTAATCATTAAATGACTCAAAACAGATGACATGACACAACCTGTTATTTAAATGAGTTGTGTTAGGGTTTGAATGTCTAATCCGTTTAGTTTAATAGATAGTTTGGATTGACCCATATAATTCAATGTCTATGACTTGATACGACAAGAACACGATCCATCCACACAAATTGCCACCCCTAAACTGTGCATCTTTAATTTTCTAAATTACTAATCATGACACACGTTTGCATTAATTTAATGCACAGGGAACTTCCATTTTATTTGATGAAACTTACGTGGGCTAATTTATTGTAATCACCTTTTTCGAGGTGTATGGTTTTAAAATGGGCGCTGCTACAGTAACTGCTTGTGCATCTCGCTTTCGGTTCCAGCTTGACGTGGAATGCTAGTTTGGCTTTTTATTTTTAATTTTTTTTAACATCATTTCAGAACTCGCCCCTTCCCTCCCCGACAGATCTCACCCCAATCCATTTCAGAACTCACTCCCCTCTTGCAAAACCCCCGACACCCCTCCTCGACAAATCGCGTCTGGTATCGGTACCATTCCTGCCTCTCTAAACAGTTCTTCCTCCACTCTTCCTCACCACCTGAAAGTTGTGCTCTTTTCTGCTGAATGCATCATTATCATACATTCATGCAACAAAGATCACGAGCTACTAATGGGCTTTGCCGACCTCAATACACGCGAGAAAAATACAATTGTTGTACCCAACAGTGATGCAGAAGGAGAATAGTGCTAATTGCGTTAAGGGTCTAGAAGAATGTTAAAGCAAGTTAGTTATTGCTGAGAAAATTCCATTTTTGTTGTTGATATAAAATTTAATATTTCCTAGTCTAGACTCCATAGCCCTAATCTCATCCAAATCATGCAGAAAATCGACATAACTAATCGGCCATTATCACCTTCACAAAGGACATCGTCTGCGTGAAAGTCCTCAGCTTTGCTCTTGATGTTGAACCACTTCTTGACCAATGTCCTGGAAGCTTTACCAAGTAATACAGAGTTAGAAATCTCATTACCCCAGAAAAAGGGGAAAAAGCATACAAATTGAGAGAAGTGGCATTTCTTAAACCTTGCTTTTCTACGAACTCCCATCTCTCATTGTCGTACAAACTTCATATGGCAATCAAGATTTACAGAAGCTAATTTCATTGTTTACAGAAGCTAATTTCAATTTGTTATTCAACTTTACAAAGAAATTTGATAGTGGAAAAATGAACCAAGACCATACAGAAAAATCAAATCTCAGAAACAAAAGCGAAAGGCCTCAGAAACCGGTATCCCCCCCCCCCCCCCTAGAATGAATTAAAATATAAGAGGGAAAAAACCGATTTAATCCCAAAACAATGGGAGAAATCTAATTGAGTTGCAAGAGTATAACCGAACGAATCGGCTGGAAATACATTATGTTTCCTCAGGTAATGGAGAAGAGGAAACAATAGATGGAATAGAGAAAATCCTAGTTTCTTGGCATTTTATCTTCTAGTCTTCCAAACATTTAGATAAAACCCAAAAATATTGAGAAGAAGAGTTTTCGTTTCACTTCCTATTTTCAGGATTAAGTTGAGAGAAAATAGAAAACAGAGGAAAAGAAACAGAGAAATTGAAAGGGAGAGTGGGATGCCACCTGGGATGCCATTTTTTAATCATTTCCACACGCCACTGGGATGCCACATCAAATGGGATCCATAAGCGGTGGGCCTAGCATTATTCTTTTAAAATTAAATTTGGAGCTAAGAGCCTAATAGCATATAGTTTGATTCTCCAAATGAAAAACCTGGATTCGAACCCCCCACCCCATGCACTATCAAAAAAATAAACAAATAAGTAAATTTGGAGGTGCGATATTGAATGTTATAAAATATTTGTGTCTAAGTTTTGCTACTCATCATGATCTCCACACACCACACACCACACTTATTTTTAATTTTTTAAAAATTATTTTTGATTTTATTCTTCTTAAACTAATTGAATTATTCTACTCATCATTCATACACCACACATTTGGTAAGAAAAAAAATTAAAAATTAAAAAACTATGTGTGGTGTGTGGTATTGTGAGGATGATGACTAGAGTTTTTCTTTGTGTCTTCCCTAGTACTACTAATTAATTTTTCGTAAATTGACCGCCAACGATCTTATAACTTTGTGTCTATGATTTTCTTTAATCCAAATATTACAATTCTAGCTTACTAGAATCATTAAATATTTACGAAACCCAATTTTATCTAGTAATTAGAAAACATAATCATGGAAGTACTCTTTCATAATCCTAGCTACCATATTAATCAATGGAAAAATCTAATTGTAAGCGATTATGCGCAATAAAACGCGCACCCATTCAATATAATTGGTCAGAAAGTAGATTTTATTGAAAACAGTGCTAATTTAAATTTAGAATATGAAGGTAACAACATTAATACGCAGATTGGTACGCAAACTTGCTTGTACATAACAAAACTCTCAATCAATATAACTGGGGTACTGTTACAAAGATTGAGAAAAACAAACATGAAAATTAACTTTATATAGAATTATATTCTTTGAAATCTTCTTTTACTCAGTTCACAAGATCTAACTAATTCTGCGTCTTAGTACTTTTGCAGGATGAAACATAGAAATCGCTTACAAAATTAAGGGAAATTTCTATCCATGACATATATTATGGTAGGATTATGAAAGAGTATTTCCATGCATGATTATTAGCTCCAATCAAATCAAACAATTAAAAAGATCGATTGAGATAAGGTTTAAAAGATATTCAGGACAGGGAAAGTACTGCTGCATGCATGCCAGCTTCAAGATTACCTTTATGCTTTGCATTCTTATCCCCTGACTCCTCACTTTGTATGGCCACCAATCCTTCACCATGCCATGGATGGGTCCAAATGTTTCTTCACAAAATTGCAAAACATTAAAAAGAAGATCAGAGCTCGTAGAGGGAAAACCACTGTCGAGCACGGTAACAACTTTGGATGAGGACGGCCTTTTGCAATCTTATCTTGTTCTTTTGGGGTTTCCTCTCTCTTTCTCTCTCTCTCTCTCATCGAATCAGATCGGTCTATTTTACATTAACAACGACCCATCATGCACTATCGAGAATAGTGAAGTTATGAATAATTGAAATTAGACGATGTTACTCTTCGTCCTAAATCTTGTTACGATCAGCCAACCGCGCGCTTGAATGTTCACCTTCCGAGAGCTTTCAAGAAAAGTGAGATGGAACAGTGTTGTAATGTGAAGAGAAAAAGTCAAACTAATTATTCTCAGAACCATATCATGTGCTGCATTGCACCACCCAAGGATGCAAAGCTGCCAAACTGAGTTTGCATGTCAAGTACTATAGCTTTTATCATCCAACTTCCCATGTGCTCTGTTTTTAAACTATATTAATATATACATATGATGAAAGAATCCTCTATTTCTTTTTTCTTTTGGGTTAGAAAAGTGAAATCAAATAATCTTATAATTAATTGTTGTTAGAGAACTATACCATGTTAACTTATAATGTGTGATTAGTTCTCATTAATTTATTGGGGTTTGGGGTCTAGTCACTACAAGAAAACTGCTTATTTGTGGTAGTTAATTCCAGCGAAATGACTATTTACAGTTAAAATGAGTCTGTTTTGGTCACAAAGTCTTTTCGCCGCAATTAAATGGCCACAAAAACTCATTTTTCTTGTAGTGAGTGAATTGAAGAGAGCTAAACAAGAATTATATGGAAAATGAATTTACTATTTCTAAAATGGAAAATGCTAAACTTACTAGAAATCTTACGGAAAAAATCATGCCAATTTTATGTGGTTGGTGAAATATCACTGATGTAACAAATATTGGTTTAATTTACTTGCAAATTAATAGAGTATGGGGTTTGTTAATTCTGTTTTGAACATAGTTGTGTTGTCTCTCAGGTGGTCTGAGAGAGGTTTGCAGCATAAACTAAACCATGTTAGTCATAGTTATGTACTAGGGAGCCATTAATGTTGTAGTTGGTTTGTAATGAATGTTTCAAGTCGAAATTGTAATGTCCATTATTAATGAATGTAGTGGTTTTATAAAAAAAAATTACTTATTGATATGTATACTATATAGTAAATGCATCTTATATGTTCAATTAATAGTAAATGCAAAATCTCCTAGTATCAAACTAAAACCAAGATTAGATTTCACTAGGATTGTTTTTCTGAACTATGACGATGAAATAAGAAATACTTCTCACTTGGCTCATGTAACACCCAGGCCAAGCAAGAAATTCGCGTATGAATTTCTTTTACTTTTTTTTTTTTAAATATGGATGAAAAGCCCACTTGGGTTTTAACGAGTAGTCGTGAGAATAGGTCACGGGCCCCAAAAATTTATTTCGGCAATTTATGAGTTTTTATTGAGATTGTTAATTAGGTTTAGGTCAGCTAATATTTTATGGACCAAGCATGATTTATTTTATTTGGTTTTGGCCCGACAGGTTATGTAATGAGTTAGGCTAATTGAAAAATGAGTCGAGGCCAATAGTATTTAGAATATATTCGACCAATGGAAATACAAATAAGCTACAAAGATGCTTTGGACTGCTTTAACTTGTCAAAACCAAGTTTTGTTAAGCCCCATGCCACACACGTTTCCTTTCTATTTCTTTTTCTTAGGGTTTCAACCACCTTTTTAGGCATCATCTCATGCATGTAGAACCTCCCTCAACTAGGTTCACTCTTCACATCAATTTCTCCACGGCATGCACATTCCTATCCCCACGACATTCATAGCAACAACTTGCATTAGGAGGTATACTTTCACGTTATGCAGTTTTTCTCCCTCTCTTTTTCTCTAGGGTTCCTAGTCATATAGATATATAGAAATGGAGTTCCTCATCACAGCATATAGAAGATAGCCCAAGATTCCTCTGCCGCTGCACCTGGACGGACCGAAAAAAAAAGGAAGTTAAGCCGCATTCAACGTTTCACCGTAGACCCACGCCACCGCAGCACCACACAACCACTTGCCCAACCTCCTCCGTGACAACCACTGAAAGCTGTAGCAACGCCCCCCTATTTTGCTTCATCGAAAACAGAGTAGCTACTTCAACTACCAGCTCATCTCGGGAGAGCCACTCCTCGGCACCAGCCCTACCCCGACGTCGCCTCTTGCACAAATAGTGCCAACCAGACATCTCAGACACCCTAGCAACCGCTCGCTCTCGATAAGTTCACGACGTACCCCACGACCTTCTTCCATAGACTTTTGTCCTCTCCGTGTTTCATATCTCTTTTTCTCTGGTGCTCACCACTCAATGTCGGCATCTCCACCGCACACCCTCCCTTGCTCTTCACCCACACCACCACTGTCTATCTAGTCCAGCTCCGTCACACGTTGCTTGTAACACCAAGGTCTAGCACCAAGCCGTTCTCTAAAAATTATGGGTTTTTACGGATAAAAAGGCCACTTGAGATTAACGAGCATTTTTTTTTTGGAATGGACTACGAGCCCAAATTTTATTTTTGATGGATGTCGAATATATTTTTATTGGGCTTGCTAATTAGGTTAGAATCATTAAATATTTTTTTGGATTAGGTGAAATCTTTTTTTTTTTGGCCAAGAAAAAATTGGTGGGACAAATTAGATTATATTAGAGGTTGAATTGGGAGCCCAAAACTCGAAGGAAAAGCCCAATCGACGCTCAAACCCAATCCCATGAAGTCAGGAACCAGTTTCCACGTCAGGCACGTTCCATACTTCATGCAATGCACATCTCTCATGCACGGTTACCAAAGTTAGGCAAAGCTAACACGGGAGTAGTGGTCATAGCCCTCTTTAATTCTTCAAAGGCCTCTCTTGCCTATTGGGTCCACTCAAAATTATCCTTCTTCAACAAGGATGTCAGTGGCTTAGCAATAAGCCCATAATTCTTCACAAACCGCCAATAGTAGCCGGTCAATTCCAAGAAACCTCTCAAGGCCGAAACATCATTAGGTAATGGTCAATCAACCACGTCCTCAATCTTTCTTTGATCCACTTTCACCCGCTCACCCGTTATGAAATGACCAAGATACTCTAACTCCTTCTCCATAAAGGTACATTTAGAAGCCTTTATAAAGAAGTGTTGCTCCTCCAAAATCCTCATCACAACTCTCAAGTGCTTCTTATGCTCTTCAATAGTCTTGGAGTAAACTAAAATTTCATAAACAAATACCAACACAAACTTCCTCAAGAGTGGGTTGAAGATAGTGTTCATTGTGGCTTGGAATGTGGATGGGGCATTACATAACCCAAACAGCATCACAAGATACTCAAAATGCTCGGAGTGGGTTCTTAAGGCCGTCTTGTGTACATCTTCATTCTTCATTTTTATTTGATGATAACCAACCCTTAAGTCAAGTTTGGAGAAGACTCTTGCACCATGAAGTTCATCAAGCATCTCATCCACCGTGGGGATAGGAAACCTATCCTTCACCGTGGTCTCATTTAAAGCCCTATAGTTCATGCAAAACCTCCATGATCCATCTTTCTTCCTTACAAGCAACACCGTGGAAGAAAATGGACTTGTGCTCCGCCTTATCAAGCCATTCTTCAACATATCATCGACTTGCCTCTCTATTTCCCCTTTTTGAAAATGGGCATAATGGTAAAGGGGAACATTCACCGGTTTCTTCTCATCTACAAGCACAATTCGGTGATCAAAGAGTCTAGAGGGTGGCAATGAAGTAGGCACCTCTAGGACCCCTCTATGGTCCTCCAAGACCTCTCTCACTTCCACGGACAGCCCCTCTAAATCATCCTTGTTGCCATCTTTTCACTCTTCTCAACATTGCACAAATAATATTCATCGACAACCATGATGGCAAAGCAATGAGCTACACCTTTGCAAAATTTTTCAAATATAATGGCCTCACACGATTTCACTTCTTTTCATGCCAAGGCAGTCCAAACTCTCTTATTTGACCCATGCTTGACCTCTATAGTCATGTTGTGGTAGTCATGAATCACTCTTCCAAGGCCCTTGAGCCAAGCATTGCCCAATACCACATCAAGACCCACTAGTGCCAACACATGGAGGTTGGCCACAATTCTTAAACCTTGTATATTTATCTTCACTACTTTGACAAGCCATTCACATCTAAGCTTGTTCCCATTTGGTACTTGCACCTCAAAAGGCTCAATATCACTTAGCTTCAATCCAATTTTGGTAACAATATTGGCATTGATGAAATTATGCATGGAGCCACTAACCACCAAGAGAGTCACCTCAAACTTCCCCACCCATGCCATCACTCTCATGGATGTGGGTCCTTGTACTACCGAAATTGCATTTAAGGACAATTCGGCCTCCTCTAGTGGTTCACTAAATCCGACCTTTCATGTTCAGATTCTTCACTAGATGACTCCACATGGCCATCTTCCTCTTCTTCACATGTTCCTTCCTCAAGCAACACATATGCTTGGCCGGATCTACACTTGTATTCTTTGCTCCATTTGTTACCGCATTTGAAACAAAGTCCATTTTTTATCCTCTCCTGAACTTCTTCTCTAAACAATTTTTTTACTTCTTAAGGCTTCGATTTTGATGCACTCTACATTTCCTCATTGCCTTTCCAAGGAGCTTTGGTTTGCAAAGGTTTTCAAAATTTGCTCCCCGTGTCCTTGGAATGACGCTTCTCTAAGTGAATGCTCTCCTCTAAAATTTTGGCCATCTTTATAACTTCTTGAAGCTCAGTTGTATGATTCAATTTAATCTCCTTGGCTAACCAAGGTCTCAAGCCATCCACAAATGTGCCAATCAATGCCTCTTCCGACTAACCCCTCACTAAAGTTTGGAGTTGCCGAAACTCATCAATATAGTTATGCACCTTCCCTTCTTGTTTTAATTTGGCAAGTTGCCCATGGTGGTTAACAAGGGGTGAGGGGCAAAATTGCATCAAGAACTACCTCTCAAAGGCCGTCCACCCTAGGTGTTTCCTCTCTTTGTCATATTGGTCACGAAGCCAATGCCACCAGTTACTTGCCCTTCCTTCTAGATGAAAACAAGTTGTGGATACTCTTTCTTCTCTTGGGACTTCATGGACACGAAAGTAATGGTCTACTCTATCCAACCACTCATATGGATCCCCCCATTGAACTTGGGAAAATCCACCTTTGGCCTCCGTGGTCCCTAGTCATAAGCCCAGTTTCCTCTTCTATCATCAAAGTGGTCTTCATCATGTCTTCGGCCCCTAGGGCCCCTTTCTCTATCATGGTTGTGATGTCTTCTACTAGCATGGTCATCATGACCATTTGGTTCTTCATGGCCAAACTCATACTCGGCCTCATGATGTTGTTCATACCTTGAAACTTCAAACATCACATCTTGAGGTCCTCCAAACACACTCGAGCTTCTAGAATTATTGCCCTCATCACGTATCCACCTTTCCACGGGAACATGGTCATTTTCAATACAATCACTTCTTCTATACTCGGGCCTTGATGGTTCATGCATGGGGTCCGTCGTGCTTGTCTCGATTCCATCAACAAAGGCCTTTGCCCATTCGAACTATATGGTATTCTTTGGCCATTGGTCTTGGCCAATCTTCTCTCGAGCTTTTCATGGCTTGCATTATTGTCACGTCTCATGGCATCCATTTCCCTTTGATTCTCTTTGGTCTCATGGGATTTGACATTCAAGGCCATCCTTAACTGGACTAATGTAGTGCTAACCTTGTCAACGATGTTGGTAAGCCTTGTGGTATGCCCTTCCACGGCCTCAAGGTGTTCCTGGTTGGAACCACCTTGTTCCTCTGCCTCATGCACAACACAATTCATGGCTCTTCAAAGCTTGCAACTGCTTGCAACTAAGTCTTGCAACTGAGCTGGCAAACTGAGCTTGCAAACTGGGCTTGCAATTGAGCATGCACACGGCACTTGGATAGCAATTCGGTTGGTGGAGCTTGATCACAGCACACAAGTTCAACCTTGGGTCCCCCACATTCAAGGGTGGTTGACGCCTCTTGCACAAAGGTCCTACCTTGGATCCCCCCCACCTTCAAGGGTGGTCGATCCCTTCAAGAACACTTCTTCGTCCTCTACCTCAACCATTTCCTATAATCAACAATCAACAAAAAAAAAATAATGGGATCCTTGAGGGACTCCCCCAACCAATTCACAAAATTTCGAGTTAACGCGTCATTTATCTCTTGGAGAAGTGAGAATTTTTCAAAACACCAAGCAAGATAACACTCTCAATGAAAGCACCAATTAATGTTAGGGACCTCTGTCTAGTCCCTAAACACTATGTTGTCCTCGCCTTAGTTCTCCTTGTGATGACCAAATGCTTAGCCTTCTTGCTTGGTCTTTGATCAATAATGGCACGTATGATGACAATGATGGGTTCCTAGGTTGATAAAGGTATGGTGTTTAGTGATGAAAATGATGATGATGATGACTTCGAGTGATCTAAGTGATAATTATGAGTGTTTGATGCAATGTGGACAGCTTGAATGTTGCCCTTGATGTTGGGGCCACTTGGATGATGCTTAGGGTTAGAATTATGAAGTGTAGCTAGGGTTTTGTGTGGTGGCTAAGGAGAATTTCGAGATTGAGAAGAGTTGGCTTAGGGTTGGAGTGACGGATGAGTGGCTAGTGTTTCGAAGGTGTTTGAATGAATCTAGGGTTGCTCCTTGACTTTAGAGATTGACTAAGATAAGATGAGAAAAATAGGATTTAGATATGGTAAGTGGATGAAGTTGAATGGTATTTGAATGAGTCTAGGGTTGTTCCTAGAGTTTAGGGATTTGGAGATGGAGGATTGTATTTGAATATGGCAAGAGGATAGAAGTCTTTGATTGACTTTGAGTGATTCTAGGGAATGAGAGATTTGAGGGATTGAGTGATTCTAGGGAAGTTCCTAGAATTAAGGGATGTGATTGAGATAAGTCAACTTTCCTTAAATTAAGGAAGTTGCCAACTGGGACTCTTGAGGGATGGCTAGGGTTTATGGAAGATGATGGGGGCTAGTTTGGGTAACTGACAATTATGGAAAGATGGAGAAAAGGGAATTACGGCTAGGTCAATGGAGGATTGGATGAAGAGTAAAAATGGTAAGTGGCCGAATATGGAAAGTAGGGTAAACACTTGTGGTGGTCGAAATATGGCGTTGGGAAGATTGAATGGATGCAAGGAAATATATGAATGAACAAGATGGATGAATAATATGGATGAACAAGATGAAAAAAGTATGAACACTCGAGATAGGGTGTTCATGAACACGTTTTGGAAGGAACTCTTTGAGTTACAAAGGAGTAAGTTGAAGGCAAGCTCATCCTACCATCCTCAAACCGATGGACAAACTGAAGTGGTGAATAGAACCCTTGAACAATACTTGAGGTGTTTTTGCCATGATGAGCAAAGAAGATGGGGAGATTATTTGACTTGGGCCGAGTATTGGTATAATACTACTTTTCATGCTTCCATCCAAAGAAGCCATTTTGATGTTGTGTATAGAAGATCATAACCCATCTTGGTGAATTATGAAAAAGGCACGGCCAAAAGTGATGAGGTAGAAAGTGAATTGCTTACTAGGGTTGAGATTTTGAGAAAGTTGAAAAGAGAGCTCAAGAAAGAATGAAGAAGTATTATGATCAGGGGAGGCGTGTAGTGGCCTTCGAAGTGGGAGACTATGTCTATTTGAAGCTTCAACTATTTGGACAAATGACCTCAAGGATGAAGCTTAATTTGAAGCTATCCAAAAGGTACTATGGGCCTTTCAAGGTGTTAGAAAAGTTGGGATAGGTAGCCTATAGGTTGGAGCTCCCTCCAACCTCCAAGCTACATCCGGTTTTCCATGTGACCGTGTTGAAAAAGAGAGTGGGTGATCCAAAACTTATTGTGGCGGAATTGCCAAGATTTGATGAAGAAGGGCGAATGTTTTTGCAACCAAGGGAGGTTCTTGAGTAAATAGTGGTCATAAGGGGGAGAAAGAGAACGAAGTTGTGGCAAGTTTTAATCTAATGGGGAGGAGTGCCATGAGAAGAGGCCACGTGGGAAGACTATGATGACATAGGGGAGAGATTTCCTCAATTGATCCTTGAGGGCAAGGATGTGCTTGAAGGGAGGGGGAATGTCAGAACCCCTAGGAAATTGGCCTCGGGCCATGTCATAACCCCACCCCGAGAAGGGCGGGATCGCGATGTACATACATGTCCTTTACTTTCCATTTTCTTTTTCTTTTTCTTTTTCCAGTAATATGCGATCGGCATGTACATGACACACGTTTACTCTAAATTTTTAATTTAATAAAGGGAACACCTGATAGACAGCTATTCAACATTCACCCATAAGAAACTCTTAGAGTCCATCATACGTTCATAAAACATCTATACATAAACGTAACACATCATCTGTAAACATAATTGTTCTAGTTAGGAAAGTTCATAAGCGTTTGCCTCTCCCTTTACAATAGTGCCATGCTCCCCAGCCTTTTCGTCATTACCTGGACGTTTAAAACATTTAAAACAAAAGTGAGTCGAATACTTAGTAAGTAGTGCACCATGCAGTGAACATACTAGGCATCTATTCTTTTTCTTTTGAAAACATGCATACATAAACATTTGCTAATCATGACAATGGTTTCATGCATAACAGTTTAAAGAATAAGCCATACTTTCATGCATAAACAGTTAAGAAATAAGAAAAAACTATGCTTTCATGCATAAACATTTAAAGAAATAACTACACTTTCATGTTACACTTTCTTTGGCCGGTGCACACATTTACGCCATGTATGTTAGGTTTAACGGTCTTCCTTTGGAACTGGATTCCGCCCGTGGCCCCAGGTTGGGAATCCTTTTCAGTTAGGGGGCAGCACTGGGTGCACTACCAGTATTACTTACCCGACATTGCAATCCTCCCATTCCTTTGGTACCATTTTCATTCATATGGCCGTTATGTATTTTCATACAATAAAATCTTCATTCATTCAGTCCTTTCTTTCTTTCATTCATGTCAGTCCTTTCTTTTCAGTCCTGTTCGTTTAACAGTTCATTCATGGAAGAACATTATTTAAAAGCATGAGTTTAAACATCATATAACAGCTCGCTAGAAATTCACTAGTGGAATTTATATTGATTTTAGGAACCTCGTAAAATCCCCATATGTAACGCCCTGTTCCCGGAGGTTCGGAGAGTTAGTTCTTAATACTTAAAATTAACTTAAATAACACAACTATAAAATCCAGAAAATCCCATAAAATATTAATCCACTTAATCAAACCAAAAATCTAAGTTCCTCCATGGTGACAATAGAGAAATCCCCAATAACATAAATTAGAAATTCTCCAAAAACTCGAAAACATCCCCAACTCATCAAATCCAATACCCGAAAAATAAATCAGTTTACTAACTACGACCCTCAAATAAGCATTTGTACCCTCAAGCACTTATTCCACTACGAACATCACACCTTGCTAAACTTTCTACTCTTGTTCTCCAGCTAAACAATCAAAATTATCTGAAAAATATATGGAGATAAGGGGTGAGTTATCAACAACTCAGTAAGTAGAGGACATATACTAGTGTGTAAACATGAGCATTTACAGGAATCAGAATGCTGAACAAAATATTTTCTTTCAGAATGCAGAATCAAAATAATGTTTTCAAAATGCAGCGTCAGAACGTGTTATCAAAAATATCAGAGCGAAAGTTTGAAAATATTCATAATCAAAATCCCTTCAGCATAGCATAAACTGAAACATCACATCTTATCTTATCATATTAGAACAAATACCATGTTTAACCCCCGTGATAGGGTTGTGCAAACCCCGGTAGCTAACCGAACAGAAACAGAATGTGAATCTTCCCCTTATTCATTCTCGGAGCCCCGAGTGTGCACATAGGAAAGACCACGCAGAAAACCACTTTGTTTTCAAAGTGGGTGCACCAGAAACAGAAAAGTTGGTACCAACCCGAACAGAGGCCACAGTTTTACACCCGTGGTGAGGTCAGAATGGAACAGAAACAGAAACAGAATGTTATGTCAGAGGTTTTCAAAAATCACATCAGATCATATCAGAGTACAGAGAATCTTCAGAACAGAACAAAAATCATATCACAACATAATATATGCACAAATTTCATATTCGCTCTCTTTTTCAAAGTTCAAAAACAGAATGTCAGAAATAAGCTCATGTCTACACCAATCATGACAAAAATATACTTTCTTCTTAAACAGAATCTCATGAGTAATGCTGAACAAATAACTGAGGTAGTTCAAATTTATTTTCATAACCAAATATGTATATTTTCAAAAAATCAACCTCAGCTCATTTTATTTTAATGCAAAGTCTAGCACATGAACCCCGCTTACCTGAACTTCTTAGCTTTTCGAAAATTTCCTCAAAATGCCGAACAAATATTAATCATCACCTATAAAAATCACGTAATTCTCATAAATTTCCAATTAATCTCATATTTCTATATTCAATCCTACGCTTCTAAAATAACCTATTAAAATCTTCAAAACCTAAAATTTCATATCATCACTTTCTAAAATCATCACTGTTGATTTAATAACTATGCCAAAAACATTTAAAAGTCAGACCTATGTATTAAAGAAAACAACTTATGAAGTTTAATACTGAAAAATATAATTATCCCACAATATTTTAAAATAAACCATAACTATTTTTAAATAGACTAAAACATATCTGAAATGTAAAAAATAACATTACACCAATATTATTTACTTTAAAAATAAAACTTTACTTAATAATATGATAAAATACATAGGTGATTTTCTGTAAGCAAAAAATAAAATAGAGTACACTAATACATATTTAAAAGTTTAAATCACACCAATACAGCTTGTACTCAAAGGGTAAGGATGTAACTTACCTAAAATAATATATGCTTGACCAACTATACGGTAAGCTTTGTTATTTGAAAACATACTCATACTACGTGTGGTAGTTTACGCGGCAGAGGCACACCGTGAGAGAAGGAAATGTGCGAGAACGTATGGAGCTGGCTGAGGTTGACGGTGGTAGGTGCGGCGCTCAGTGCAGTGGAAGGTGGTGAACTTGGTGGAGCACAGAGAGAGAGAGAGAGAGAACAACATGGTGAGAGAGAGAAACACGATGAGAGAGTATGGCATGTGGAAAGGGAGAGAGCTCACCGTGGGATAGCGCGAAGGCGTTCGACTGGTCGGGAGCAACGTGCGGTGGTTTCGGTCGTGTAACGTGGTTGAAAAATCGAGGGGCACCGGGAGATGGAGAGGCCAGCGGAGGAACTCAGTGGAATGGCTTGAGCAAAGACTGCTCTGTTTCAGGAGTGGAAAAACAGAGTATGCCGTGTGTTCCTCCTTCAACGGCTGGGTGACGATGGTTGGCCTTCCGTGCCGGCGAGGACGGCTTGGAGGGTGGTGCGCTGCTTGCAAGGAGGAGTTGCTGTCTGTGAGTTCGTGTGGAAGTGTAGCAGCATCACGGAGATTCAACCCGTGTTGCGCAATGGGCTTGGCTAGTGACTGGGTGTTGCACGACTGCACTGAGGGGAAGGTCTCACAGTGAGGAGAAGACGTGGCTATGGTGATGCTTTGGGCCCTGGGCGATGGTCGTTTACGGTGGAAAAGGGTTGCTGCGGAGGAAACGTGGGGGCTGTTTATTTTTGGGGAGGACTGTGCAGTGGGAGACATAGGCCGCGACTTGTTGGGGATAGAAAAGTGTAAGCGGCATTCCTAGTTTGTCAAATTGAGGAACTGCTAAACGTGAGAATAGATATGTATATCTATTACACAATAGTTGCCGTGAATGATGGAGGGATAGGGACGATCATGCCACGGAAAAACGAACGAGTAAAACGCACTAGACGAAAATCGTGCACGACTAGAAAACTGTGGGGCTAACCGATGCACTGTGAAGTTGCCGTGTGAAAGAAAAAAAAATGTTTGAAACAAAACAACCACAATAAGAGGAGAAAATAGAGGCGTACGTGCATGCGATGATAAGTGTTTAAAAAATATATCAAAGGGCAATACGGAAAACCCTAGAGAAAAGAGAGATGTGTGCACGAATGTGTCGTGTGTGTATGGAGTGGACGAGAGGAAACCTTACGGGAATTAAAAAAAAAATATAGACGGAAAGAGAAATGAATAAATAAACATGCGGGAAAAAAATTAACGTGTGAAGAAAATATAAATATAAATATAAAATGAGCTTGACTCGGTCCTGGTGTTACACCATAAGTCTTTACGAATTGACCAATCGCACAGGTTTTAGTCTGTCAACATAGTCAGTCTTATCACTCACTTAGGGGATAGAAATATGAGTTTAATTACTTGAGATAGTTAGAAGTGTCAAAATTCGTTATGGTCTACACCATTTGACTCAGTTGATTATTTTGGATTTTATGGTGCAATAACCAATTTTTATAATTTCGGATGAAACGCCTGTTCAAAATTGTGAAATTATTTTTAGGGGCACTTCAGGGTTGAATTTCGGTAAGCGATTTTCACTATTGATTAATATGAATATTTATAATTTTTCAGTACTAAGTTTATTATGCTTTTTTTTAGTACATAGTAACTTCGATAAGTGCACCCAGTACAGTATTTTTAAAATAACAATGTGGAATATCCAAATTAGGTTAGAGAAATTTTATTTAGACACTTGGCAAGATCTTAGCCACACATAGTGAATGGTATTAGACACTTGGCACAAAGAGGAACCATTAGATAGATTTGTGAGGAAATCAAGTTGTGAGATCATGCCACCTAAGCAAAACTTTGTTTCATCTGATCAACCAAATTGTTCCAAACCAAATAAGGTTTTGATCCTAGAGAAACCCTAAATGGTTGGAATCCAATGGAAACCCCAAAAGTTTGGTTGAAACTGAAACCCTAAAAGGTTTCCCAAACCCTAAAGTTGGCCTCCAAACCCTTTCTAACCTGATTTCTAGCATTGTGTTTAATCACTTGATTAAATTACTTCCACATGCTATTAATTAATTAAATCATAGCTATGACGTCATTATCTAACATTTTAAACCTTGAAAATTTGATTGGGCCAAGAAAAATTGGTTTTGGGTTTGATAGCATCTCCAACCCTAACCAAACCCACATTAAACCCCAAATTGAAGCCCACTTGGTTGGGGCCCACTAAGGCCCACGAATTTGGCCACCTTGGCAAAACTTCTTTTTCCTCCCCCACATGGAAGACCATCCACGACCAATGGCTGCACCCTATAGTGCCTTGATGTGAAAGCGAAGTCCACTCCATCAACCTCCATCTCTCACAGCTGATGCAGGTAGTCCTTGCCCCTCACTATTCTCCACTTTATGTCACATAACCAACTCCAATCAAGGGTCATTCAAGCCCATAACGTCCCCCTCCAAGTGTCTAAAGTTGTGCAAGACACATTTCACTCCATTTTATCACTTCTTCCCCCTCGTTCTTAGAGAGAAACCTGAAAGAGCTCTCTCGGACAGATTTCTGGGTCTTTTTACGTGGCCATTTTCTACCCTTTGTAAGTATTTTCTCTTGATGTCTTATTCATAAAAGTTGTTTGTCTTTGAGTTTAGTTTCCATGTATATCTTATTAGTCTCATTCCATGTTCAGTTGATCTATCAAAAATATTTTTAACCATGGAAAGTTCATTCTAAACCTGAAACTGGAGAGTATGTTATGTTTTAGAAGTTTTGACCAAGCTAATGGACATATCTTGGTCCGAACATTTTATGGAGTGTTTTTAGCATGTGTTTATGAATGTTCATTGAGGTCTTATTGCATGAATAAAGCTTTTGATGATAGATTTCATTAGATTTAGAAACTTGAAAGCTAGAAGTGGAAAAACATTTTTGTTTAGTGGAAGTTGGAATATTTCGTGGTTTAATCTTATTCCAAAGGTTTTGATATTTTTATATGATGATACTAAGCCTCTTATATACATGTTAAGATGTTATTTGGAAGATATTTAGTATTACTTTTAAAGATATTATTTTTCTATGCTAGAACATTTCGGTTAGGCCTAAGATTTGATGTTTTTGGGTTAGATCCATGTTTTATTGAGTTTTAGCCATGCAATTTTAAGGTTGATGGTTGGATCTTCTTTAGGACACATTTGTAAAGCTTGACATGTTTTATTTTGAAGATTACGGGTCTTTAAGCCATGGATCAAGAGATTGATCAAAGTTAGTTGAGAGAAAAGTTTCTGTTTTTGGACTAAGTGTAAAACCATAAAGTCCAAGTGTTGTTTTGTGATTTTAGTGACTTTCGTTTGATGATTTAAAACATGGTTGATCTTAGGATGATGTTGTGAATATTGTAGAAGTAAGATTTGATTTTTTTGAAATTCTTGGAGATTTTTTATTAAGGTCAAAATTTGTGATTTAAGGGTTTACATTTTGTTAAAAATTCTGGTGCTGATGGTTAGCTTCTCCTAATGGATATTTTAAGTGTATTTTTAAACATAGGATAGAAAGATCCTTGTTACAAAATTTTGGTTTAATCATGGGTTTTGAAGATGGAAGAAATTGCAACCAAAATCAAAAGAAATGTCCTATGAATGTTTCGGCCATTGTAAGTTTTCCATAGTTGTGAATGGTTTTAAATTTTTTTGAGTTGATATTTGAGTTTAGGACAAAATTTACATGAGGAATGTAAATTTTGTTAATTTTTGAAGTTAGGATGTGAAATCCTTAAGTTAGGGGTAAAATGATAATTTTCCCACATGTAGAGGGTAAAATAATAATTTTACTTTAAGTTATCCCTTTTCATTTTTTTAATTGTTAGTAATTAAATTTCTAACTTTAAGAATACCCTCTTACAGTTCCGCGTGTTTCGCTCTTTATTATCGTAGAATGCGACAATCGAAGTAAGTTAACTCTTAACTTACTATTAGTTTACTGTGTATGTGTGATGGGTAAGGGAACTACATTTTATGTTCGTATGTTGTTATATATGCCATGTCATCACATATTTATCTATTACACTAATTATTCTGTCATGAAATACTTATCTGTTACAGAATATATTTTGTGTCATGTTACTATATGTTGCAAGTATGTCACATTACGTATGCTATCTGTTATATGTATGTCATGTCACGTAATATTCACTGTCACATGTTATGTCATGTTATGAAATGTTGTCTGTTACATGTTATGCCATGTTACAAAATATTGTCTGTTACATATTATGTCATGTTGTCTATTACATTAATGTCTCAAAGTATGTCATGTATATCGTCTTATGTTAATGTCACGTCACGTTACGAAATATCATGTATTTCAGTTAAGTTATTCATGTCAATCACGACCCTAAGCGTTACGATAGGGTAATATCCTAGTGGAATTCTTTTGTTCACATTAGAGTGTCTAAATAGGTGTGAAATTCCTTGGGTTGATGAAGTACAGTCAACAGGTTGCGAATAAGGCCTAACTAGCTGGTCACCAAAGCGCGCCAGGCTCTGATGCCGATGAAGCCACACTTTATATTATATTACGTGTGTCCACAGCAAATGTGACACAAACAATTCATGGGGCCACAACAACAATGGAGTACGTATTAACGCACTCACAGCTGGTATAATCACCTGTGTTGTGAGGAGGTAATCGGTAGGGACACGGCTCAAGGGGACCCGTGTAGCACCCGTATGGTCACTTTTATTAATTAAGTCATATTTCATGTTATGTTATGTTCAAATTTACGTTCATGTCAAGTTTCAAGTTCATGCCAATCATGATAACCCCATGAGATAAGAATAAGCAATCATGGTAACCCCATGAGATAAGATTACCCAATCATGGTGACCCCATGAGACAAGAATATATTTCAAGTTCATGTTTATGTCATATTATGTTCATGTTCATGTTCAAGTTCACGTTCATGTTATGTCATATTCACGTTCACGTTATGTTTCAAGTTCACGTTTATGTTATTCTGTGCTCAGGTTCATGTTATGTTCAAGTTCATGTTTAGATTATGTATGTTCATGTTCATGCTATATTTCAAATCCATGTTATGTTTCAAGTTCACGTTCATGCTATGTTGCTAGTCCATGTTATGTTTTAAGTTCACGTCAATGTCATGTCACGTCAAGCTATGTTTCATGTTTAGTTCAATTTATGTCATTTATGACATGCTATATGTCAAGTTATGCTATGCTTACTTATGACTTTAATTATGCATTCATATTTTTACTGCCATGCATGCATCATTAAATTGTGTGGAAGTTTCCTGTTAACTTGCTTAGATTCGTAATCAAATCTCACCGTGGTAGTCCCAACTACCAGTCCCCCAGAATGGTAGGTGATGTGTCAGAATTAGAGCAAAGAGTAGACACTGGCAGACTGGAGGAGGTTGACTAAACGTCGTAGATGCAACACGGAGCTTGCAACCTCCATAGTTAGTTCTTTGGATAGTATGAAGCCAGGTCTCCGTTGTTTTGAGATTACAGTTTTCTGAGACTCGTGTTGTAATCGTGGATATTTATTTTGTTAAGTATGCATGGATTATGTTTTAACTATTTGAGATGTTATAGGTTTGATGTATAGTATTGCTAAAAAAAAAATTATCCGCTGCGAATATTGCATAAAGCTAGATGCATGTTAGGAATATTGCATCTTATATATCATGAACGGAGGCAGGTAACCTTGTGTTGCATGTCCCGACGCTTCGGATGTCCATCCAATCCCAAGCGCAATCCTGGGGCTTCACACATCATCTTTTATGGCATCCATAAAACATCAATTCATAAGGACATTTTAACATTAGTTCATAGGGACATTTTGAAACACTTTCTTCGCGTCATTTAAAGAATCAGTTCATAGGGGCATTTTAAAACTTATTTAAAGCATCATTTGAAGCATAAGACATGAGACATTCATTTCCTTTCCTTTGCAATTAAAACACTTTCATCATTTTTCTTACTCCGATGCACATGCAATTTTATGAACAAGATACATTTGAATACTATACCACATATAGGAAAAATCAATAATTTATTGAGAGAGCATGTATGAAAATCTCATAACTTAGAACCTACATGCATGCATTACCTTATACACATACAATTATAATCGATAGGGTGCTTAACAGGGGCTATCAAAAAAGGGCTTGTATATACTATGTAACACCCCGATCCCGGAGGTCTGGAGAGTTAGCTCTTATAACTTAAAACTCACAATTCATCAATATATTTATGGACTCCAAAATATAACGTCATCAGAATACTACAAAATCTCTTAATAAAATCCTCAACTTCTCAGAAATCTTCTATGAGTAATCCACTATGCTTAAATAATCATCTCACCGATGCTTCAAAATCCTGATCTTTAGCTGGACTATTTCAAAATCATCTGAAAAATAATTGGAGATAAGGGGTGAGTTATCAACAACTCAGTAAGCAGAGAACATATACTAGTGTATAAACATGAGCATTTTCACAGAGTTCAGAATGCAGAAACAAAACATTTCAGTATCAATATGCAAATCTCAAAAATACATATTATCAGAAAATCAAAGCGACTTTTCAAACATTTCATATTCAGAAAACAACGTTTCATATTCAAAGATTCCTTTGGCACAACATGACTGAACATCTTCGTCTTATCATATCATATCAGAGCATCATATCAGAACAGAGACCATGTTTAACCCTCGTGGTAGGGTTGTGCATCCTACGGAAAGCCAAGCAGAACATAAATCACCGTGTTACCAAAGCGATTGCACTCAGAACATAAAACCACTATTATATCCCGTGGCGGGCCAGAGGTCACTATTATCTCCCGTGACAGGGCCAGAGGTCACTATTGTATCCCGTGACAGGGCCAGAGGTCACTATTATCTCCCGTGACAGGGCCAGAGGTCGCTATTATATCCCGTGACAGGGCCACATATCAGAGCAAAACAGAATCAGAATCACCATATCAGAGTCAGAATCAGAGTCAGAAAGTCATGCCAAAGGTTTTTCAGATGCCACATCATAACAGAGTACAGAACAGAACAGAATCAGATCACAAAACATACTTTATGCACAAACTTTCATATTCGCTCTCTTTTTCAAAGTTCAGAAACAGAATGTCAAAAAATAAGCTCATGTCTACACCAGTCATGACAGAAAATACTTTCTTCTTAAACAGAATCTCATGAGTAATGCAGAACAATTATCTGAGGTCGTTTTCAGATTTCTTTTCATAACAAAACATGCACATTTTCCAAAAAGGACCTCAGTTCATTTTATTTTAATGCAAAGTCTAGCATAGGAACCCCGCTTACCTGGACATCTTAGCTTTTCAGAATTTTCCTCAAAATGTCGAACAATAATTAATCGTCACCTATAAAATAATCACGTAATTATCGTAAATTTCCGATCAAACATGTATCTCAATATTTAAACCTAAAATACTAAAATAACCTATTTTCTTAAACTTCTAAAATTATCCTAACCCTTAAAAATATTATCCCGTTCTAATTTCGTCAATAGCCACTAAAACGAATTCATGCCTAAGAGAGTAATCGAATAATTATTATGACAAAAGAATACCGGTGTTTTTAAAATACTAAAGTACCCCTAACGTATTATATATTACAAGAATACTATAGCTACTTAAAAAAAATCCCATAAAATAAGGCCAACATGAGTTCCATTGAAAACTAAATAGTTCAAATTAACAATATAATCATCTTTTTTTTTATCCTTATGTATAATAAAAAAAAAAAGCCCAACCAATAAACCAAGTCCATTAAAACATAAACCCCTTAAACTAAAACCACGTAACCACATCAGAAAACATCATACAAAGGGGCAAAACTGTAATAAAACTCAAAATTATTCTTCTTCCTACGCACGGGCTGAAATACTATCCTATTTCGAAACCTTATCGAGAGGGAAGGTATACGTGCAACGTGCAGCAGCTCCTTGCTCACCAGAGGGGACCTCGCGATAGCGGATTGGGGCGGTACAAGGTGGTCGACGACGTGAAATAATACTGAGAAAGAGAGCGAGAGAGTGAGGGAGAGATGAGGGAGAGCGAATGGAGAGGATAGTTGAGTTCGGGGGTAGCTTACCGAGAGGTGAGCGATGAACTTGGATGGAGTGCAGCACCCAAGGATACACTCAGTGCGGTGGCGATGACGTGGAAGAGGTTGGCGGTGGCGTCACTCGGCTGGTTTGCGTCGAACAGCTGGAAGCAGAAAAGAAAAAAATTGCTCTGTTTTCGGAGACAAAAACAGAGGTTTCTTTGGTGTTGTTTGACTATGGAGGAGGTAGGGTGGTTGGGCAGTGTGAGTTGTTCTATGGTGACTGAGAAGGGGTGCCACGGTGGTGGTGCAGGGACGGCACTAAGGGGGTCGTAACACAGAGGCAACGGCGGGGCTACGCAGGGCTCACTGTTTGCCAACGGGCTGGCGGTGGGGCTATCACACAAAGACTTGACTTACGGTTTCTGCAGGGGTGCACCCTCCACGGCTGGGTTGTGGAAAGGAGGAGGTGTGCTCGGTTTGTTCTTGAATGGGTGGACGCTGGTGGCAGCAACTGAGGCAGTGAAGGAGGGTGATGGCGCACGGTGAGGTTTGAGCCTTGGTGAAGGTCGTTTACTGGGCGTCAGTTTACTTGCGTGGAGATGGAGGTTGGCGTCGAAATAGGGGGGCTGGGTGGTTCAAGCGGCTGGTTGCAGCGAGAAAGGGTAGTTTTCCAAGTCTAAAATGAAAACGTGTATCTATATGGGTGATATGAAAACCCTAAAGTTTAAAAAGAGAAAGACGTGCCTGGGTAGTGCTGTGCGTGGGAAAATAAAATAAATAAATAAAATCATAATAATTAAAGTCTAACAATAAAATTATTCATTAAAGTAAAAAAAACAAATTTAAAAACAAACATTAATTAATATCACCAAAGCATATCAAAATAAAAATCACAACTTAAAAATTATAAAATAAATCCAACGAGAAAAATTCGATAAATTTTTAAAACAAGAACAATAATATTTAAATTAATAAAAAAAAAATCTTCCACATAAAATAAATAAAAACGCTAAAAAAATACGGGGTATTACATACCATATTCATTTGATCTTTTCTTTAGAAGAACATTTGCAACAAAAGAGAGAGAGACATTCTTTCATAAAGAGAACTTGGTGTAAGAAGCATGGTTATAGCTACTTACCTCTATACTCCTCGATACTTCCAACTTCAATATAGGTCCTATTTCAATAAATAGCATAAGCGTCTTAATACCCATACAATATTCTATAGTCTTCCCTTTGAAAGAGAAAGCCATGATATTACAATCTAACGTCACTTCCATGCCTAGCATTAACCCAAATGACTACTCATTACCTCAACCTACAAGAGAAATAACTTAAATATTAAAACATGCTAGCTGTCCATGGAATGACTACTTTAAAAGCTTACATGAAGAGTAGTTAAGAATTCATAGGCTTCAAGTAAGGTCTCTTTTGTTCAAGCTCACTTTGGGTTGTTGACATTAGGAGATAAAATCTGAAAATTCTCAACAATGGGTTTTAAAATAGATTTATGCGTCTCAAGTAGGCTAAACAAGCTTAGGAAACATGCCCTTTAAATCAACTCGCAGTCCCTCATTATAAAAAGGTTAACTTATCAACATTTTGGACTCTTGGGTTAGGTAGAATTTAACCAAACGAGGGACAACATAAATGGGCTACTTTTACATCAAGACATGGCATGATATGGACTTAGGAATACTCGGACAACTTTGCATATCATAATATATCATGCACAATTAATCTCTTATATCTAAACTAACTAAGCTATAACCTATTCATATAAGCAATATTTTCTAATTTAACTAGCATATCCCATTAAAACTAAACATAGCATAAAGTATAACAAAGTTACCCATTAAGCAACTTTAAAGCCTTTAAACACTCGAGCTTATGCTTTACCCACTTAATACCTTTAAAGAGCAAGATCTAAAATTATAGAACCAAGCAAAACCTTTAACCCAAACCTCTAGCATCCTAAAAAATAGATTACCAACCAAACCTCAACACAAGGCACATGATACCAACATATATAATTTAAAATCACTTTAATCATCACATATGATTAAACCAAGTTTAATAACAATATAACATTTTTGAAATATAGGAAAATACATAGCAAAACAACTACAATACCATTCGATTTGGGCAAAAAACAGGGCATACATATTTATTTACAATATAGGAAATTAACTACATCAAAACATAAGCTAAAACAACTTAGTTGGCTTCCAAAATCACACTAAAAACAAATGAGTCAAATTAAGATTTTTACCTTAAGCTCTTAGCTCCTTTTAAGAGGCCAGATAGAGAACCAAATAGTGGTATAGCCGTGTGGATGAAGAGCCAAAATGATAGAATTGTTTTAACCCCAAAACCAAAATATTATGGGTAAGAAAATGGTGAAACTCAAAACCCACATGTAATTCATATTAGGGAATAAATTAAAAGTCTATTACCTTCAATATTTCACCATTTGGAAGATGAAATCAAGTTTTAGTTCCAAGCTTTGAGTCAAAATCGAATTTGAGTATGGAGGGAGTTCTCGCACGGCTTGGAGAGGATGAGAGAAACTATTTTTCTTCTTCCCTTGCTATGGAGTCACAAGCTTAAAGAAGATGAGGGGAACTTGGTTTCTTGAAGTTGAAAAGAGAGGAGAAGAAGAGAGGGTGTGCATCGGCTTGGTTACTTGAAGAGGAAGATGAAATTTTCTTTTTTTCTTTCTTGGGTGTAGACCGACGGGTTAAGGGAACTAAGGGGGAAATTGGTTTTAATTCCTTACCTTTTTGTGTTGTTTTCACCGTAAGTTTGGAGGAGGGGAAAATGGTATTTTAGTCTTTGTTTCCTCCTTCCAACACAAGGAACCAAATGGATGGTGGAGATCTATCCACATCAAGGATGCTTTTCACCTACCAATCTAATGATAGAGAATAATTGAGTAATTTCTTAAATGAATAAAATTAAAGGGCTTAAGGGAAAATATTTCAATGTCTTAAAAATAATACCCTTGATTTATTTTAATAAATCATAATTTAAAAATAAAGCATACTCATCTTAAAATAAAATAAATAAAAATAACATAAAGCTTTATCCCAAAATCTTAAACTTAAAGAACTAATAAAATGACATAAGCACCTACGTAGAAGGACTCGGGTATTACAGGCCAAGCCATGTCACTGCCCTTGACATGCCAAGGTATCCCCACAGCCAGCCTGCATGGGTGTCATGGTCCATGCCTTGACATGCATGGGGGGCCCCGTGAGGCTAATGGCCATGCGTAGCCTAGCGCGCTGCCCAGCATGCGCATGCCTAGCGATGCTAGTGATCGTGCGAAGCCCAGCGCGCGGCCTAGCAGGCGCACGCCCATGCACCTACCTAAGCAAAAGTTCCTGTGTGCGCCCCTGCGCACGCTCCTGCGCGTGACCATGCGCGCGCATGCCCCTACGTGCTCCCCAGCAGTAGTAGCTAGCGAGGTTAGTGGCATGCGTCCACAGGCATGCCATCCAGTGCACGGCTCTAGCCCATGCCCTGCAGGCAAGGCCAGTGGCATGCCCACCAGGCATGCCATCCAACACATGGCTCCAACCCATGCCTTACAGCACCAATGCCAGGTCACCTGCTTGGGCCATGCAGAGTCAACGCCCAGGCCATCTCCTGGGCCATTCAGCACGCATGCATGGCACCCTGCCAAGACCAATAGTAGGCCTTGCACGGCACCATGCCATGCCCACCAGTAGACCATGTCGTGCACCACACCAGCCTTGGACTAGGCCATACCAGCCGACGGCCATGAACCATCCTAGCCCAACCATGGGCCAATGCATGCAATGGGCCACCATGGCCCTTAACAAGACTATCTTATTGCTTTCTTTTATTTTTATTTTTATATTTCTAAGGGACCTTTTGGGGATTTCTACTTTGTAATCTCTATAAATAGAACCCTTAGTCATTTCTTTTACTCTTTTGACAATTCCTTTTATGGACGTCTTATTATCATTTTCGGTGCTTAGCACTTAGGCTCTTTGGGGTGCAATTCGTGAATCCCTAAGGAGAGAATCACACTTTGCAATTCATGAATAAGTGTGATTCAAGTTATCAATCTTATGAGTATTATTCATTCCATGTCTTGTCTTCCATTATTTCTCCATTGATCTAATTATTTTATGTGCATTGTTCTTGTGAGTTTTAATGTTGTTCGGCCAACAAACACTATCCATTCCATTACATCCATTTGATCTTTCCCACATACATATTTCGGCCACCATTGTGTTTACCCTGGTCCACTTACCATAATTAGCCTTGCCTCCATCCCCCATAAACCCTAGCCGAAATCTTCGAGCTCCATAAGGAAATTCCTATCATTTAGGATTCCTTGACTTTCTCCAAATCAAATCCCTTAATTTAAGGAATATCCATTCATCATCAATTCCTTAAATCTCTCCTTTCCTATTTTGTCTCAAGTAAAACTCAATCTTTCCTTATTCATCTCCAAATCGTCCCACCCTATCCAAACCCTCAATCTCGACAACCCTAGTTACCTATCACCCGAAACCCTAACCTCACTTCACTCATCCAACCCTAGCCCTAACCAATTCGGCACCACTCTCAAAGAACAAGCACTAGTCGTACCAAACACTTAGAACACCCCATCACCATCACTTCCATCGTTTAAACACTAAATCTTCATCAACCTAGGAACCCTCCATTGCCACAGAAGTTGAAGGCCAAGCAAGTTTGCAAGGTTACTCTGTTATCATCCTTGCCAAGGTGAGTTCGTGGTCCTTAGTGTTTAGGGACAAAACCGAGGTCTCTAACATTAATTCATGCTTTCATTGAGAGATGGCCTGACCGGGGTCCCTAACTTGTGAACCCTTCGGTGCTTTTGCACTTGGGCTACTTAGGTGACATCTGTGAATAGGTGTTGTCCATTTATCTATCTTTGTTTCATCACCTTGAAATTCATGGATAGGTGTAATTATAGTTTATCCAATATATGAGAAGTTTCCTTTCATCTTTGTGCATTCATGAATTGGTGTTGAAGTTGTTTATCATTGTGTTCTTGAATGTTCAAGCGTATTCATCCATCTTGTTCATTCATATATTTCCTTGCATCCATTCAATCTTCCCAACACCATATTTCGTCCACCACAAGTGTTTACTCTACTTCCCATATTTACCCTTCATCCAATCCTCCACTGACCTAGTCGAAATCCATATTACCTCCATCTTTCCATAGCTACCACTTACCATAACTAGCGTCCATCATCTCCATAAGCCCTAGCCAAAACTCTTGTCTTCCACAAACCCTAGCCATCCCTCAAGAGTTCCACTCGACAACTTCCTTAATTTTAGGAAAGTTAACTCATCCCAGTCACATCCCTTGTTTGTAGGAACTTCCTTAGAATCACTCAAATTCCAGAATTGTCAAGTCAGTTGGTCAATTTGACCGAGGTCGGGTTAGATGAAAAATAAACAATATATATGTGTGTGCATATATATTAAAATTAAAATATATAGTTGTAGCACCCTATCCCTCTAAAGCTTGTAAAGCTAGAGGTATGCGGAAGTACTAACATTAAAATAAATATTCTTTACGCCAGGTGTAAAAGATTTCATATATTTACAAAATTACCTTATGCTTTATTAATAAGAAATATCTCAAAATAGACATTTATTCAGTAGCAGTTAGTAAAAGAAAATGGTCTCATACATGTTATGCATTGCGGAAACATAAGTCATTTAATGTAAAGATAAAGTCAAAATTTTTCCTCACTGCCACAAGCCTTGTCTTAAATGTCACACTTCTGAACAGCATCGTCACCTACGACATCCTCAAAACCTACCTCATCTAGGATGCTAAAAATAAAAAAGCAACTAAAATGAGTCGAATGCACATTATGAATCATATCATGCCATAAACATAGTATAAATATTGGGTTTTCAATAAAAATCGCCTTTCTTTAAGAAGAGCTTCACCTTTAAGCGTACATAAAATATTTAACTTGGAGTATAAAGAAATTAAAACCCTTCTTTTCCTCAACATCAGGTATTAATCATTTGTTACCTTAATATCATCCTTAGTGGTCATTACAAACTGTTGACCCCTGTGTTAGGGTTAGTGACCTTTGCAATCAATGGTTCTTCCTGTAGCTGGCGAATAAGAATCGAACTTCAAGGAATGGGTCATCACTAGGTGCACCACCAATGATGCATTCCAACGTTGTCGTCCATCTCAACCTCATACAACTCATTTATTAACCTCATCAAACATGTGTAGTCATACATTTTCATTTTCTATTCTTTCCATTAACCTTACTGTGGCACCCCCAACCCCATGTACGGAAACTTGGGAATCGAGACACCCAGATGATGACAACACGATCATGCATCCCGACGATAGTGTCATGTGTGTGTACATGCAATAGTGTACAATGAACAACGTAGTGGATAGTTTAAGTAATTCGACTAAGTACCAGAATTGTTTAATACAAATTTACATAAGTAAAATGTTTAAAGAAGGTTATACAGTTATCCCGAAAAAATATAATACAAATCCAAATACATAAACGAGTGATCCCATATCACTCCTTCAGCGGAGCTGAATCCTCAGGCTCAACCTCAGCATCATCTGCATCAAAATTTGTGTTACCATAGAACGGTACCGTAGGTAAGTAATAATCCAAACAACCCTCGGGAATAAAAATGCATTAATGCAACAAACATTTATGCATGCATATGATGAAACATACATTAGACCCAAAATGTCATTTTTCCTGAAAATGAATATTTTACAACGCACGCCAAAATCCCAGTGGCCCAAAATATTTCCATCAAAACATTTTCCCGCCATTTTCCTCGAAAATGGCCCAAATCAATAATCCATCATTTTCCCAAAAATGATTCACATAAAATCCTTTATTCCAACACATGTCATTTTCCCAAAAAACAGCCCAAATCAATAATCCATCATTTTCCCAGAAAATTATTCACATAAAATCATTTATTCCAACACATGTCATTTTCCCAAAAAATAGCCCATTAATCCATTTTTATAGTATGCACCATGATCTCCCCTAGGGACCATCCGCACACCCTGGCTTCCTTCGTCACACCACGGGTAACGACCATGTGAATGACTTCGTAACGAGTGAAGCTCAGTTCCGTGCCCAGCGTGTTCGTGGCCAAGCATCCTCTAGCCCATGCCCGCAGAGGGGCCACGGAGTCGGCACGAGAGCGTTACCATCCCGTGCAATCCCGTTGTTGCCCAGAGATAACCCAGGGGATGTCACTCAGTATATTTCGCTCCCGAGTGACCAGAGCTCCACCTCGATAATGCCCCATCTCGTCTTGGGGTCGTGATACACACACACCCAAAATCTATTTCTCACATGAAAACCCAGTTTTCAAATATATACTTGAGCATGTATGCAATTATGCGAAAACCCAGTTTTCATTTACAAACATGAACATGCGTGTAATTATGCAATGTACATGGTACGACTCAATATCCAACAACCAACAAATCTCAACATAGTCCAGTCACACAAACAACCTCATCCTCCAATCCAACAGACCCCCTTACTCCTCTGGCTCAGTCCGGCACAACCAACCACTTCACAGTAAAAATGAGTTAGTGCAAAAATACATTTAAATCTCAAAAGGTCTTTTGGAAAATACTTAAAGTGTTATAATATACTTTTTGAAGGATCACGGAGGTGTTAGAAGTGGCGACACAACAATGTAACAGTGAGAAAATGCACAAGGCCGTGGGTCTCAAAATGTTGGATCTTGAACGGAGACAAATGAAGACTTGAGATTACTAGAGAAGGACTTAAGGATGTTGGTGAAGCTAATGGTGGTGGTGGTTGGCCGTGGGTGGCGGCGAAGAGAGCGGTTGAAGTCCAAAAAGCTTAAATACAAAATGGAGATGGATGGACTTTATTGGTGGCAGATCGAAGCTGAGGATGGGTGGGTTAGGTAGCTGGGGGGTCGCCGGTGGAGTGGTGAAGAGATGGTGGCCAATGGCGGTGCGAGAGGGGCTAAGAACGAAGGGGTGATGACGCTGGCCGGTGGGGAGATGAATGGGAGGGGTGGTGACGGAAATGGGCGGCACACCGCGGCGTTGTGGAGGACAACGCAACGGACGGAGGGGAGAGAGGGAGAGTGTCACGTGGGGGAGGGAGAGAGAGAGAGAGAGAGAGAGAGATGAAGAGAAAAAGAAAAGAAAAAGAGGAAAAGGAAAAAGAAAAAGTGAGGGAAAAAAATAAGGTCCAGTCCTCACATCTTTGGGTCACAAAAATGATGCAATGAAAAAGATTTCAAAACTGCAAGTTGAATAAAATAATTTAAACGTAGTGATTAAATAAAAATAAAATAATTAAATCCAACAATAAACTAATTTAAAATAAAGAGAAATTTAAATGCATAACAATAATTAATATTAAAAAAGCATATCAAAATAATTTCACAACTTAAAAATCATAAAAATAAACCAACGAAAAAATCCGACAAACTTAAAGCAAGAGAACCAATATTTAAATTAATAAAAATAATCCTTCAATTAAAATATACTAAAATACGGGATGTCACACTTTCCTTGCCTTTCATTCTTTAAAGTAGATAGTTATACTATATAGTATTCAGTCACACAATCATAGAAAATATGTATGTAACGTTCGTTCTTGTGGTGAGACTTTTTAGAAAAATGATTTTAAAAAGGACAACGGGAATTACTATTCATTTTTAAAATTTGTTACTTTCATACCCAAGGTGCAAGACTCTACGTTATAAAATAAAATATGTTTTGAGAATAAAAAAGGTTTACTGCGGAAAGCATCAAACTTAAAATAAAAAGGCCTCTCATGCATTTAAAACTCTCATGTCTACACTTTTGTGCTCTTCCCCTTGGGCCATGTCCATCCTGACGCGTTCTGCTCATTTAGTTCTTGAGGGGGGAGGGGCATACATAAAAACTAAAATGAGTCGAATACTCAGACTTCAGTAAGCATTATTTCATACTGTAAAAATATAGCAACATAGGATTTCAGTCATTTATTCATCACTCTTATGTACACACATACAAGTAAATAAGCATACATTCATTTTGAAAACATCACTAGGTGGAGATTTTATTAAAAGGGTTTTTTTTTTTTTTTTGTAAAAAATTTCTCCCGCCACATACCTTCATTTCTTAAATAGTCTGGAAACTCGTGCATTCTCTTATCAGTTTCCATTGGCCTTTACACACTATTAAGTCATGTGTGTTAGGGTTAGCGGGTCTTCCTTTGGACTTTGATTTTGCCCATGACCGCGGGTTGGGAATCCATTAGTCTGGGGGCAATACTAGGTGCACCGCCAACACTACTTCCCGGCATTGCAATCTGCCCTTTCATTGGTACCGTCATTTGTTCGTTCATTCATCATAGCCATTAAGTATTTTCATACATTCATTCAGTCATTTCTTTCATTCTTTCATTAGTAAGTTCATTCATGGAAAAAAGTCATTTAAAAGCTAAGCTTAAAAATCACTCGAGGCATCATTCGAACCATCGGTTCCCCGGCATCCACAAAGCATATAGTTTCATTGGGACATTTTAAAACACTTTTTTCGCTTCGCTTAAAGCATTGGTTCATAAAAGCATGAGGAATAAGCCTCACGTTTTCATATTAAAAGACTACATCCAATATCTACTACGTATAGTCATCCATCACATGCAAACAATTAAATACTTGGGTTGCAAAAAAAGGAGTTGCCAAGAATGGCCATTACGTACGTATACTTGAAGACTTACAATTAGCATGTTTTCATAAAATGTCGTTCATGTCATTTCGTGAAGCATCGTAAAGGAAAGTATTTCATTTTCATTTCATATTATTTTAGAAAACTCTAGAAGCGTATGAACATAATACTTACCTGGACTCCATGCTCTTTACATTTCATGCAGTCTATTCATGTGTGTGTCAAATGACAACCTACATACATACATAACATAACCTTAGTGTCATTCTCTATCTAGTACATAAGCAACTAAACTAAAAATAGAGCTACACTTCTCTTAGAAACACTCTTTTTATCCCAAGCCTCTACGTGTCCTTTATAATGCTTCCTCTTTCGGGGATAGTGTAAGTGGGTCACTACCTCTTCCAAACTCAACATCCTACCTTGAGTGCTTATCCACTATAGTGAACCCCATGATTCACCTTAGGGTTAAGACACTAGGACTTACACCTTACTCTTCCTATCAACCTCATCCCGATGCGTAACTTAGACCGACCAAGTCATGCATCTCAATCCTAATTGAGACACACGACACTACCGCATCCAAGCTTACGCTTCTCATCCTCCTCATCCTCATCCATGCATACCACACGACTTTAAGCTAACTCTGAGGCTTAAACATCATGTACCTATATTTATGATAGATTACCCATTACATATGGTAAATACGTCCGGCACATGTGTTTACTAGATACACATGTACCTTATCTCCTTTTTCACCTAAGATCAACATATAACACGTTGATCACCTACTTGTGTAAACAAGCATTATAGCCCGATACTAACTTTCTCTTACAGGTTCATCCCAACACTTGACATGACAAGGCTCCATCACAACTACACCTTATGTCACGTCACATAGCTCAAGACTACTCCCAAGCTACACCGTGACCATATCATGTCACTTGCCATCCCGCTACATCACTTCCATGCCACCTAGCATCCCGCTATGTCCCGATAGTTATACTATATAGGTCACATAATCATAGACAATATATAACCTTTAGTTTTTTATGAGAGAGAGGCCATATTATAAACTTAGATAAACAAAATTGTCGAAATTTGGGAAGAAAGACAAACAACTGAAGCAACCAACTTCCAAGTGAAAATTTTTCTTCCAAGCCTTGGGTGCCCCTGGCTTCGACCTTGATTGTGCATGTTTCCAATCTTTAAATTGAACCTATAATATTTCAGACAATCGTGTAAGCACTTTAAATCTTTAAACATGATGCATGATATGCTTTATGTATTAATTCTTGGGATTTCTAACTTCCTTGGTTACTACTCTTCATCGCCTACACTACTCGCCGAGCACTTGCTCGCCTTTAGATTGCCTCCTGCCATGCTCGTCTAATCTTGGTCTCATTGCTTGCCTAATCTCTGTCTCTTATTACGTTGTTTGCCTAATCTCGGTCTCTTTATCATGTTGCTCACCTAATCTTGGTATTTTTATTACGTTGCTTTCCTAATCTAGCTCACGTACTACCTTGCTCACCTAACCTCACTCTCCTTCCCGTGTTACACCACTAAACCCCAACCTATGTTACTCATGTTACAAATCCTAATGGACTACTCCTATGGCATGTGAAATACTTATCATCCAAAGCCACTAATGTACTATGCGTAACACAATCCCATGCATGTCGATTAGACACGTTGGTTTAACCTTAATCCCATGTGAACTCTATTTCCTTTCAGTTTATGCTAATATGCCCTGATATTCTTATGGATTTAATGCATATAGAAAGGGAAAGGGTATTTACCTAGGGCAACCAAAAATACCCAAGGAAGGTGGTGACTGAACCGTGCGGCTTGAAAATTGATTAAGGGCAGCTCCAACGAACCTTGGTGGCTATGACACATAGTGGATATGATTAAGAGACATATTTATGTGATGGTGGTGGTTGATGATGCATGCAACAAGGACGTGTGTGTGTGTGTGAGTGCACAGGCATGTGGTGGCTCAACCCATTTCTCTCTTGGGCTAATTCTCTATTTCATGAACTTTAGATCTCAAGACTCAACAACCCGAGCATTTCTCCCAACCGAATTTTTAACGATTCCTTTTTTAACTCCACAAAATTGTTCAAGCATAATGGTTTATCCAATCTGAGCTAGGTTCTAGCAACATCTATCCTACTCCGAAACTAATACAAGATAGAAATATAGGGTCATGCATAAGATCACTTGCAACATAGAAGCACCTAGAACACATTGGGGGTTACAATCTCCCCTCTTTATAGAAATCTTGTCCTCATAATTCATACATACCTTAAATGATTGTTCCATTGTGCTCTCAAAATTGGAATTGTTTTCTTGTGTAGTATCTATTCTCTTCACTCCAAGATCTCTTTAGGTGCCTCTTCATAGATGAGATCTTCCCGAACTTGGAGAATACACCAATACATGCGAAAGATTGGAGATGTACTTCCTCAGCATAGAGATGTGGAATACGTCCTGCGTCACAGACAATTTTGGTGGTAATGGCAACTTGTAGGCTACAACCCTGACTCTCTCCAATATCTCGAATGGCCCAATATTTCTCGGGCTCAATTTGTCCTTCCTTCCAAATCTCATCACACCCTTCATCAGGGCTACTCTTGTAATGACCTGGCCTAATAATTCTAAGGTTGAAATATTGATAAACTTTTGGGCCTAAATTATAGTTAATGGGCCATATTTGATAAGCCCATGAATTATTAAAATTATGTTGTTCTCTAGGAATTTTAATTAGGCACATATGCCAAAAGTTTATTCCAATAGATTATAAATTTTCATTGGGCTCAATAAGTAAGTTAAAGTCCAATTAACAATTATAGCCTAAAATGGAGCCAAGCCATTAAGCCCTATATTGTATTGTAACTCTAAGTCATGCACGTCTCGAACTTCCACTAGGATTCACATATCAATAGAATTCCCTCTCAATACGGATTACAATGTTAGAGCCCTTCGGATTAAAATTTTCAAACATAATTTCCTTCTATATATACCCATGTAACTCCATGCACATGTCGTTATCTTCCCCATGAACCTAGGGTCGCCGAACCAAATCATCACACACAGAGCACGAGCCCCAACAGCGGACTGCCTCCTTCCTCAACCACAACTACAACTATCCATAACCCAGGCTCTCTCACATCGCCTCCCCATCACAGTCAACTGGTTCTACCCAAGCCCCCATGCAAAACCAGTGCACCACCCTCAACCTTCACGTTAAAAAAACTTTCTCCCCCATGCCGCAATATCCACGTTCAGCCCTTCATGTCATCCACGACAACGCAGTACCACGAAAAGGCCGAGAGCCACTATGCTATAGGACAGTTAAAAGACAACAACAATGGAACCACCATACCTCGTAAACCAAAACACCAACCACCACCCTTCCTCCCTCCCAGCCCATGGCCAAATCACTCACAACAGACGTTCAAAAACAACCCGAGACACCGCACCCCTACCATGCAATTGCACAAAGAATCACCAAGCAACAAAGCTGCTGCCACCCTCCTCCGTTTCACCCAACACCAAATGGGAACCAGCGATACACAAGAAGCCTAAGCATCCTCTGTTTTAACGCCACAAAATAGAGTACCTAAACCAACCACTGCACCTCTGCTGCCAACGAAGGAAGCTCCACCACCGTGCCGAGACTACACTCGCCAAGCTCTCCAGTCTTAAGCCACTGACAAATCACCCAACTCTACCCAGAGCCCATTGTAAGCCACATACATCCAAGCTCTGATCTTCCTTTGTGAGTGATCTCTCTCTCTCTCTCTCTCTCTCTCTCTCTCTCTCTCTCTCTCTCTCTCTCTCTCTCTCTCTCTCTCTATGTGATTAAGTGCCATACGTCCCCTCCCTTGTACAATCAATCTATTGAGTCCCATGGCTTCAATATATACATTGGAATAATTACATACTTGCATAGTGTAATATATAGGTAATAAAGACTTATTATAAATGGGCAGACAGATTTATATGTTGGGCTTAATGGGATATATATATATATAGATATATATATATATATATATATAATTATTTAAGAGAGTTACGCACTAAAGGTTAGACTATTTTACAAACAATTGACAAAATGTCAGAAAATTTAAGTTGGACATATAAACTCTAGATATACATAATTAATGTCAATAATATGGAGGCAATGTGATTTTAGAGTTATGACGAACCAAGGTTTATCGAAATATAGATTCAGGTACGTGTTTAAGTAGAAATTGACGACAGCTACGTGCCTTTCTTATAAGAAATCGGTCACGCCTCCAGAAATATTGGATTAGCGCTACAATGTATGTAGCATGATCATACCCTTACACATACATACGGTAAGCGGTGAGTCTTTTATTAAAATATTATGCATGTACACCCTCCATTGGAAGCCTTTTTTTATTTACCTAAGTCATGATAAAATTATGAAAATTCATGATTTTACGTGAAGAATTACGTATTAAATTATTTTTGAAAATTCATGATTCTATAAAAGGAGTTATGCATTAAGTGATATATGAAAAGTAATGATTTTATGTGAGCGTCATGCATTAAAATAATTTATAAAAAAGCTATGCATGATTTTATGTGAAGCTTTATGCATTAAAATATTAACAAAAAATCATGATTTTAAGCAAATATGTATCACCTCATTTTATGAAATAGGCGTTTTCATTTTAAATCTATGATATGTTAAGGCACAATTTTATTTGAAATCTATGATATGTTATGACAAATATGATTATTATGAAGTATGAATGGTAATATATATGTTATGATATGAAGATGGTACCATATGTTATAGGCATATTACATTGTCAAGCTGGACATGCTGGTAGTGCACCCAGTGTGTCTTCCTTAAGTATGGATTCCACAACTCGCGACCACAGGCAGAATCGGAATCCACTTAGATTCGCAAACCTAACTCACGGGGGTCAACAATAGGTATCGGCCTATGATAAGTAAAAGATAAGTTCATGTTCATATTATTTATGTATGTATTTATGAGTATGCATATTTTTCAATAAATCTTATGTTTATAATGTTTATTGTTTGATGTGTTGCTTATTAAGTATTCGACTCATTTTTTTATGTTTTTATGTTTTTAAACCACCCTAAGTAATGACATTTATGAGGATGATACTGCAGGACAAGACTTGACTCAGGGAGGTGAGGCAGAGGCCTAGAAAGTTTACGTCATGTTCAGTTCATATATAAGGTTTAAATAAATTATTTTGATTAGCACATGAGACTTTAGTATTTTTTTAAAATAAGTACTTCCGCAGACTCTATTTTGGATTTTAAGTATTTAATAAAAAAAAATTTATGTATGAAATTTTTTGCATCTGGCATGTCGTTAAGACGAAAAAGTTTAGTAGCACACTGGCTCCCCAAAAATTCTGAAAATGTCTTTATTGGGAAACGGGGTGTTACAACTCTAAAGAGCGCCTTTCCTCTTAGGTCAAATTGTAGCTCGTTGTGCCTGCGGTCCACATACCTTTTCTGTCTCTCCTAAACTTCTGCCAGTCTTTTTCTGATTACTTCTATTTTGTCGCACATGGTCTGTATTGGCTGTAAGTCTAACATCTTTCTCTCACCTACCTCATCCCAATACAAGGGTGGTCAACACTTGCACCCATACAATACCTCATATCATGCAACATCGATACTCTCTTGATAGCTATTATTTATGAAAACCATATCAATGGCAAGTACCTAACCCAGCTTCCCTTAAAGTCCTATATACAAGCCCCTGGATAACAAATAGACTTATTGATAGCAATGGTGGCGCACGGGTGAAGGAGCTAGTGGTATGGTGGTTGGATGTAAGCTGCAGAATCAGGCCTATTTCTTTTTCAGCTCGGTCTAGAAACTGCATATCTAGGTAGTTTTGGGAGGTTAACCACTCGGATTGTTACCAGGTGGCTAAAAAAATTTGTAACTTCCCATACCCATACAAGAATCTGTTTTGGCATGTGGGTACTCGGTACTCGCATTATTCTAAAAAATTAGAACTGAGCTCAACATGACACCGTTTTACAATATGTTAAACATGTTATCCTCCAACCGTAACTTATTTTCTATCTTCCGTCTCCAGTCCCGATCTCCTCACCCTAGCTCTCTCTCTCTCTGAAACCCTAATGCAAAATCTGAGCTGTCGCCACAAGTTATCATCACAGAGAATGTCGTTGTCGGTCATCATCACATGTATGGGACTCCTCTTTTACATCTAAGTCTTTTGTTTTGTTTTTAAAACGTGCATACTCGATTTCTTGTTATTGTCAGTATCTCTCTCTCTCTCTCTCTCTCTATTTCTCGATACTCTTTCTAATTAAATTTCTTCCCTAAAAGTCATTTTTGGAGATGAAATTCCGAGTGACGAACAAAATCGTCTCAGAAAAATAAAACCGTTCGAACATAACAAAATAGATTCGAACATGAAATTAATGTATGTTCGAACAGTATATAATCTGTTTGAATAATAATATTGGCGGGAAATTAATTTATTTTCCCGGAGAAGGTTAATAACCATTCGAACTTAAATTTCTTTGTTCGAACGGACATTGTTTCCATTAATTTGTTTATTAGCATGGATTTGTGCATATATTTTTCCATTAAAGTAATAAATATTTTTTCCATTAATTTGTTATCATTTTCAAAATATAAAAATGTGTATATATTATATATTATGATTTGCGGTGAGTTAAAATATTTATAAATTCATAAATTAATTTTATATAACTAATTTCAAAACTTTATAGTGATTTCTTTTATGTTAAATTTATATAAATATAACTTTAAAGATAGTATTTTTTTTATATTATCATGAACGGCAAGTAAAATGAAAAAAATAAACAAGGTAGCAAACACGAAGAATAAAAACCATACATTAATTACATCCCAAATATATAGTGTTCAATACAACATAAAAAAGTAAAATAATAACTAAAACGATCAATATTTGCTAACTAAATCAACATCCTCTTGTAATATTTTAATGTGTCCTTCCAGTTCCCTAAGCTTCTCCACGATGGCTCAACGAACTCCAAAAATAGAGCTCGTACCTGATCCAAAGTAGTCCCAGGAGGCTATCTCTCAATAGTGGCAGTACTACTAGAAGCTGGATTTGTGGGAGGATCATTAGGCTGTTTTGGTGCAATCTTCTGCAAGTGCCCCTTGCTCCTGCTAAATGTGATCTTTTTAAAGGGCCCCATCTTTGGCGACTTCCGCTCAGTCACAGACACTGTAACTCCCGATTGGAGTAGGAGGTTAGATATCAGCAGTGCAAATGGTAGACTACCTCCACTGGAAAAGCGTAACTCCGATCGAATGCGGAGGAAGAAATACAATGCCAGGTCAATGGGGTCCCCCCGTGCTATCCGCAGCAAAAATCTGGCTCGATCGATCCCTAAATAAGTCTTGTGTTTTTTCGGATCGATGTTAAAGCCAACAATCAAACTAAGCATTCTGAAAAATGCTATACAATCGGCCTATCGGATCACCTTGCTCCCATCATATGGAGGAACCGAAGGGTCTCAAACTAAGTGACGCACCTGATCTTCTGTGAGACCATCATCAGGTAGATCATCATCCTCACTACCATCCAAACTAGCATCCAACTCTACATTTGGGGCTAGCGTGGAGGAAACGGTTGGTGTGTCAGAATCAAATAGTGCAACAACTAGTCCCCGTGTAGCCGATGTAGGATATGCGTCGCCCACGTGTGAGATGTCAAGGAACTCATCAATAATGCAGGTAGATAAAGTAATACTCACTCCCCAGACCGATAAGGTGTAGAACAAAGCATCAACATTATTCTCTCCCATGGCATGGTAAAACTCATCGACCATCTCTGGATATGCAGTCCCTCGTTGCTGACAAATCAGTATCCATCCCCACTCAGGGAAGATGGCCTGTGTGCTCCGTCCCTCCCATGAAAGATAGGAGAAGTCAGACAAAATGATCTCAACCTCAACAAGTATAGGCCTTATCTCCTAAGCATGAGCTGCTCCACTACTTTGGCTAGGCTGATCTCTTGCACGTTTTCTTCCGCTGGATGCCATTAGTATATTGTTTAACCACAAGAAAGTAAGAATATAATTAACCATAATATTTAAATTATATTATTAAAGAATTATACTATATTGAACTGAATTGAAATAATTAGTTTGAACGGAACATATCTTGTTTGAACTAGTAAAATCTATTCAAATGGACTGTTCTATTCATTCGAACCAGCAATATTTGTTTATTCGAATGAATTTCTTTTGTTCGAACTGAAATAATGTTGTTTGGCAACTGAGCATTCAAACGGACTAGAGTTAGTTCGAACGGAAACAAGCCAAATAGCCATGGGTGAGTCGACTCAGCCCTGAACTTAAAAACCCAATCTAGATGTTATCCTTTATTTTAATCGGTAGAAATGATGAATCCCAATCATTTCTACCGATTATTTTGATGTTATTTATATGGAATACACCAAAATGGGGGATTTTGGATTCGAAATCCATACTCCCCCAAACACAACCCATTCGAACATAAAACCAAACAATGATGTGGAGACTTGACCCATACCTCTTAGAAGTTCAAATGTGGGGTTTCTAGGGTGGTTGAGTGGTGGTTTTTGCAGCATAGATAAGGGGCGAAATCGTTGCTCTCGACAACTGCTGGTTCAAACTGGAGATTTTTGTTTCATTGTATTCGAACTAGGTCTATTATGATTGTGGCGTCTCGTTGGAACTGGATTAATATCCGTTCGAATGGATATTATACTAATATATGTCTAATTATATTACTAATAGTAATATATAATAATACTAATATTACAAAGTACAAAAATAAAAAAAATAAAACTAATAATAGTATTATAATCCTTTTATTTAATATATTTAGTATATTGTTTGTAAATATATTTATTCTATTATACTAAGTACATACTAAGTACTTAGTATAATTACAATGTCTTAATTATATAGCTACTATATATAAGTTATGATAACTATACTCATTAATATAATTAATATATATATAGTACTTCGCACAAAAACCGTTAACTATCACATGATGTACTTTCTTTTAGAGAGAGAAGCTCTCGCATCTCTCTAGAAAAAAAAAACTCCCGAATCCAAGTCCAGCGGCTGGGGGGGGGGGAGAGCCTCGACTCCTCCACCCTCCCTCCCCTCCTACTTTTTTGTTTTGTTGGTTTATTTTTTAGTTCTAATAAAGAAGAAACACGTTCTGTGCTCTAGTCCTAACAATCTTTCCTCTCTGTTTTCCTTCCAATAATGAGTACCCTGGATCCATTTCCCACAATCCAAACATTTTTCTCCCTCGCGATGTGCTGAGGAAGCTCTGGTTGCTGAGCCTCACCACGATCTTCGTGCCTCCTTGAGTGAAGGGCAGATGTATCACGGTGATGAGCCACGGGAGCCTCTGATTGCTGAGCCTCTGTATCACAGTGATGAGACCGCAGTCCCTGACCGATGGAAGCTAGTGGTGACCGGTGCTTGTGCGAGGTGGCCGATGGTGGGGAACGGGCTAGAGGGATGGCGAGAGGGACGCTGGGCGATGCCCATCTAGGCGATGCTCATGGGAGGTTGGTGGTGGTAGATGGTAGGAGAAGTTGGGAGCGGTGGAGGGCAGATGTACAGGGTCGTAGAGGCCAATGTGTTTCCTTAGAGGTGGGCGGGTGCACGGGTGAAGGAGGAAGGAAAATAGAGGAAAAAAAGAAAAATAAGAAAAGGATAGAGGCGGAGGTTGAAAAGTTTAGAGATGAAACCCTACTACCACCCCACTGTTTGCAAACAAGCTGGGCTTTGTTTAGGATGGGCCTTTCTGTTTCTTCAGCCCATGTGTTTTTATTTAGAGTTGGTGTGTTGTTTAGCCCATGTCTTGTTTAGGATGGGCCTATGTGTTTTGACCCGAGTGAAGTGTAGAGCCACTAGATCGGATGTAATCTGGGGCAAGAGCTGGTCGAGAGTGGCGGGCGATGCTACGGTTGGTGGTCATACGTCCAGCCTGTGTGGAGGCTGTTGTCCGTGCGTGAGCTAGGTGCTTGTGCCGTCTGGACTCGTGAAGCCGATGCTTGTGGTGGGCGTGTCGTCTAGGCTCGTGCCAGTGCTTGTGGTTTTGTTGTGTTTTTGTATTGTAGTTTTTGTTCTTTAGTTATTAATAAAGAAGAAATAGGCTATTGGACTTGGTATCCATAGTAGCAGTGTCTCATACTCCACCTCCCTGGGAGGTGGGGGGCAATTCAGTTCTGTTTTTACAGAGCGCTTTTTCTTTTAAGAGAGAGTTATTGAGAAATTAAGACAATGTCCGCCACTATGTGTCCAGGGATGCCGCAGAGCAAATGCGTAGTTGGCTTATAGTCTTGATTCTCCTATATTGATAAGTCATAGTTGTAACTTCGGTTCATTAAATGAAATTAAGTCTGTTTCCATAAAAATATATATATATTAACTATCACACCAAAAGTATATTATATATTATCAATTATAATATAAAATAGTTGCTATAGTATATATATATTATATACTATATAATATTAAAATATTTTATACAATAGATTTTTAAAATTATAGGAAATTACTTATAAGGATAATAATACTATTATTAGTTCGAACCCAATAGTGTCCCTTTCAAATGGATTTATCTCTTGGAATGTGTTTGGAGGGAAACTTCGCGCCAAATACTCTGAATGTTAGTTTATTCGAACGTGAAAATTTCTCATTCGAACGCACTGGTCGATTGTGTTACGAAAATACCCTTTGAGCTTCTCTACATTTGAAGAATATGCCAAGGAATATTCTGATTTGCTAGTTCGAATGACAATATTACACATTCGAACGTGAATTAAATCGAGATAGATTTGGCGCCTATTTTAAATTTTCGTGTTCGAATGCGTAAATGTCCAGTTCGAATGGGACTTCAGAGATTCAAATACCTCAACCTCCAGTTCATTTTCACAATGAACTTGGATTTCCTTAGAGGCAGAGCGCGGCAGACGATTTTGTGTGTGTGATAGAGTTTTGTGGAGAGAGAGAGGAATAGACTTAGTGAGAGAGAACGAATTCTTGAGAGAGATGAAAGGTTTATAAGAGTTATTACTTTTTTTGTATTTATTTTTTATTTTTTGTATTTCGAGTTTCATTAATGTTAGTTTATTACACATGATTTAGGGTTTTCTCATAATGTGTTTTATGCTTATGGAGGTATTGTGGATTCATATTTTATTTGGATTGCTTAAATTTGAGATAATATTTATAATTTATAGATTTTTTATAATTTATAGTTTTTAATTAATTATGTTAAAATTTTTGGTATATTTGTGTTTGTGCAATCCCATTTAAAATGGGTCGTTAACCAATATACATCTTATGAGATTGTGTTTGTAAAAATTGTATTCTGTGGTAAATGTTTTGTCTCTATTTTGTGTCTGAAATCTAGGCTTGTCCAATTCAAATGATATAATATTAGTTCGAATGGGATCCTGTCCGAACAAAATCTTATTCGAACAGAATCCTGTTTGAACAGACTAATAAGATTTTAAATGCAAGATTTTACTTAAAAGACTAATAAGATATATAAAAGTTATACTTAAAATATAAGATAATATAGTATAATTACAAAATATTTTGTACTTCAATTAAAATGGAAACTTAAAATATAATATAACGTAGCAATTGTTAATACTTAAATTAATGTTTAATACTTATAAAATATTTATAAAATTGGTGATTAGTACTGTAATTTTGCAATGTATTTGTGATTTGGAATGTGATTTACTTTCAAATTTATTGTATAACTGTAGGAGTTGGACAATTTTGGATTTCAGGGTTATTTTTATATGTACTTGAACCTTAGGCCCGTAAGAGAGTTGTGGCCAAATATTCTCTTAAAGAATGTTTAGGTACAACTCTTGAATTGTCCAAAGTTGACAGTTTGAAATTCTATCATCTATACGGAAAATATATTCAGTTTAAACTCTGTGTTAGTCAATTAAAATTTTGGTTCAGTGATTCCTTACATTCTTCGGGTGTGTGGTATGTAAGTTTCTCGGCCCATGATTAGGGTCGAAGACTTATCGTGATTAGCATACTTAGAGAATTATAGGGAAATGTTGCCGAAACTTTTACTAACATAAGAGTTTTGGACTGAGTATATATGCGATATAGATGATAGTCTCTCGAATGGGATAGAATCAACTACTTTATAAAATAAATGGTAAACAAGTATGAATATACTGTTGATAGTGTTTATCCCATGAATTGGGTGCTTTTTTATAGACATCTGACAAGTAACGAAAATACAATGGATAAAAGTTTGATGCTGTTGGGAGATAGACATGGGCGAGACTATAAAGAGTATGCATAAGGGGTGAAGTTTTTTATAGAGTTTGCTCGCATGAGTGTTGACAGTCAAGATTTATAAGATGTCTATGCAAGATGTGTAAAAATATTAGTTCTTATAATTTGGTGGTAGTGGAGGATCATTTATTTGTAAATGAAATTGACCCTAAATACTCACATTGAGTCTTACATGGCGAACCATTTTCAAAAGAGTTAGATTTAGCAGTCAGACCAATCAAATGGAGGAAGGTAATAACATCGACATAGACGACATTAATGTGGATGATCCTGATGACAGTGATAATAATGGAGAGGAAATGACTGAGTTGTTAGGTGATTTGGGGGCAGGAATATTAGGGATGAGGGATGGAAAAGGAACATCTACACAATCATTTGAGGGAAATGGAAACTCTGCAAGATTGTGGGAAGATGCACAAAGAGAGTTGTACGAGGGGTGCACTCATCATAGCAAGTTGTCTTTCATAGTGAGGTTGCTCCATATTAAGTCTCTTTGTCGTATTTCTGTCAAAGCCATCGACATGTTGCTATAATTATTTAAAGAGGCTCTTCCTCAGGATAATGTAGTACCTCGTAATTTTTATGAAGTAAAGCAATTAAAACTAGGGCTTGGATTTGATTATAATATCCTCCACGCCTGTAAAAATGATTGTGTTCTCTACTGGCAGTAATATGCAGAATTTGATTCATGCCCAGTGTATCATGAGTCGAGATGGACATCCGATAAACGTAATGTACCCCAAAAAGTGTTAAGACATATTCCGTTGATTCCTCCACTTTAAAGATTGTTTCCGTCCCCGTTGACTGCCAAAGATATGTCTTGGCATCACATAGAAAGAGTTCAAAATGAAAACTTCTTCTCGCATCCAGCAGATTCCTTATAATGGAAGAAATTTGACGTCGAATTGCCATGGTTTGCTAAAGAACCTCGCAATGTACACCTTGGATTAGCAACGGATGGTTTTAATCCATCTAGCAACATGAGTACTTCTCATAATACTTGGTCTATAATATTAGTACCCTATAACTTGCCACATTGGAAGTGTATGAAAGATTCGTGTTTTATGATGACTCTACTGATACCAGGGCCAAGGTCATCAGGAAATGAATTAGATGTATATCTGCAACCACTGATTGTAGACTTGAAAGAGTTGTAGGATCAGGGTGTGAATACATAAGATGCAGCCTCGTCGTGGGAGTTCAAGATGCATGCTACAGTGATGTGGACAGTAAATGATTTTCCAGCATATGGAAATTTGTCTGGGTGGAGCACAAAAGTTAAAATGGCTTATCCTGTTTGCAATAAAGATACATAGTTAAAGATACATAGTCTCAGTGGTTGAGTCATGGTAGGAAATTATGTTATATGCGACACCGTCGTTATTTACCACATGATCATAGATGGCGTTCAAATAGAGCGATGTTTGATGGAAGGGTTGAGTGTTGATCATCACTGCTAGAGTTGTCTGGGAAGGATATTATCGCGCAGTTGATGGATGTTTCCAAAAACAAATTTGGGAAAGATACAAGAGTTCGAAAGAGAAAATGACAAGCAGTGAGTTGAATTGGACAAAAAAAAGTATTTTCTTTGAGTTGCCATACTGTTCTACCTTGATACTATGCCACCATCTAGATTTTATGCACATCGAGAAAAATATATGTGAGAATATATTGGGCACTCTGATGTCAATAGAAGGGAAGACAAAAGATACAGCTAACTCTCGTAAAGACTTAAAGGAGCTAGGGATAAGACCGAAGTTGCATTTGTAAGATAATGAGTCGTTAGCTTATATGCCCATCGGATGGTATACACTTTCAAATGATGAGAGAAAGAAATTTTGTGATTGGTTTATGACAATCAAATGACCCGATTGGTATGCTTCAAACATGACAAGATGTGTTCAAACATATGATTGAAAGATAAGTGGCCTTAAAAGTCATGACTGTCATGTATTTCTACAGCATTTTTTGCTGGTTGGTGTCGTGAAAAGCTTACTCGAGATGTTTGTACAACTCTCACAGAATTAGGAGCATTTTTCAGAGACATTTGGAATAGAACGTTGAAAGTTGATACATTGTTAAAAATGGAAGCTGACATTGAAGTAATATTGTGCAAATTGGAGAGTTTGTACCCGCCTTCAATCTTTGATGTAATGGTTCATTTGACTCTGCACCTACCTCGTGATGCTTTAGTCGCTAGCCCAGTTTAGTATAGATGAATGTATGCTATTGAATGGTTTTTGGGATCTGTGGGGAATAAAGCTCGTCAAGAAGGTTTGATTGCAGTCCTATATTGATAATAAGTGGCATACCTTTTGTTCAATGTATTTTTGTGGGGTTGATACTAGATTTACAAGACCAGACCGGAATTATGAAGGTGGAGAGATGGGAGTTTCATCAACATTTACTATATTTTCCCAGACCATGCGTTCCATAGGCGTACAAGGGGGCTACAACCTATGCGAGCGAGAGTTTGAAAGAGCTCGATGGTATGTCTTGAATAACTGCGCAGAGATTGACCACTACTTGATGTTAGTGATGATCCTATAAATCAATATTATCTTTAAGTCCATGTATAATAATATAGTATAACTTCATACAAATTAACCATTCACATGAACATGCACAACGAACATATACAACTACTTCGCTTGAATAGTGTAACTGACGTAGAAAAGACGCAAAAAGAGGAATTTGCCTCATGGTTTGAACATACGGTATTACTGTAAAGCCCCATTTTATAATATGAACTTCATACCACTAAACTCCACTTTTGTTCTATATAATGATATTTATTGATATAGATTGTATCGAAATATGGTGAAAATTCAAAAGAAATCTCACTAGAACTGTATGCTAGCATGTGGTCCATCCAGGCTGGCCATCCAATTAGGGGTGTGCAAAATTTACAATGACCTACACCCGCCCGATAAATCCGTCCGACCCCACCCGTTAAATGTGGGTTCAACTAAACAATGGGTTGGAAATCATCCAACCCGCTGTTTAACGGGCAAAAGAGCAGCACGATAGAACTTCATTCATTCCTCTCCAAACCTAGACCTCTCTCTCTCTTGATTGCGCCTCCAATCAACTGAGTACTCCAAGCGATCGCGCATCAGGAAACCGCGTCTCTCCCTCTTCTCTGACGCCGTCTCCAATGGCATTCTCCATTGCCGTTCACCATCACCGTTCGGCTGAGGTATGTTCTGTCTCCATCGACTGAGGCATTCTTTGTTAATCTGGGACCGTTGGGTTTGATTTGTTGTGTTATGTTTCTCTGATAGATAACCCATGTTCCCATACGAAGTGTTACTGAAACTGAAAATGAGGGTTAGTCTTTATGAAAACAGTGATACGGCAAAATAGGGAAACCCCATGAGCTTTGAAGGTTCGGATTTGGGTGAATCAACCCTAAAATAATTGTTCACCAAAATGGGTTCCTCCATTTCTAATATGCTCTAGTAATTGATAACCGCACGAGGTGGAATTTGTGCAAGAACTGGAAGTTTCTTTATTTGTGGATTTGCTTCCTTATAGATTTCAGGACATGTTGTTGGGATGGCTAGTGAATTTGCTAGTGGCATTGTAGGAATGCTCAATTGAATAAGTCTGAGATGCTAGAGTTATAGACCATTTTTTCCATCACATGTATCATGTATCTAGGCTATTTCTATGTTATTTTTACTAATAAAAATCCTAGAAAGAAGCATACAAAAAAATCTATAAAACTAAGATGCCTGTGTACAGAAACAAACATGGGGATGGTCTTACTTTGTGTGCATAAGACATAAAATAAAGGAGATGAAACAATCAACTTCTCTTAAGTTATTCATTGTGACCAAATACTATAATAATGGCCTGATCCACATGTGTCTTTAACTTCAAAGACACCCACTTTGGCATTAACCATATAATATTTCTATGGCAAAAACTTAAGATGGAATTCGGATTTTGGAAATAGAATTAGAATCCTTCCTCATGGGAAAAGAACATGATGAGCTGAGCTCTCCATATATCCAGTTCCAATAAGTATGGACCACAATAAGTACTACTAGTAATTATATATTGATCATACCACAATAAAGGTACAAAACAAACCAAAAGTTAAAACTATTTAATTTGCGGTTGTTGCCAACATAACACCTAGCATTTATAGATTAATGAGTAGTTTAGGATTCTTATATTACATATATATACTAAGTGTTAAAAGGATAACATATACACATGAGCCATTCGATTAATCCTCTTCCCACATACATGATGATCAGGACATGATCATGACTAATAATCCAACAGTATCTGGACAAGTACATTTGATTGAAGCTAGGTCTCTTTCTCCTCCACACAAGATACATAGATCAGGTTCACGTTTGCAATCTGATGACAAGTACATTTAATATTTTAGTAAAAGAGATGGGAGTAAATTAACCATTATAAATCGCCACATATGTGGCATGCAAGCTGTAGCCGAGTCATCTACAGATTCTTCCCATGATGTCAAGATACGAATTAATTAGCTATATAGGTCGACAGAAGCGACAATTAAATAGAATTTTTTAAAGGTCATATATATATATATCAGGTTCTATCTAACTTCTAATTATCATTAGCCTTTTAGGGTCATTGAGCTTGGATTTGGTGATAATATTCTGTTACTCGTGCACTATATATGGTACATACAGCTAATGCATTTTCAGATCTAATGCATTGTTGCAGGGTTTAAAATTTTTACAAATTTAAGCTACAACGCTGTTTGAATTGCATGATATATTGTCTTATGTGGTCGTCTTATGTATTGGATTGTATTAATGGTTGGCGATTCTCTATAAGTTGCATGTTTTGATTTTGTGTTGGCTTGTGAAGAGTTCGAGCTTGGCTTGTATAAATTTGGTTATAACTCTTTTACAATTATTTTATAGCCAACCAATGTGACAGTATATCACCTTGTAAAAAATACTAAAGTTTTCTTGATTTGATTTGAAAATTATTTATATTTATAATTTTCTGTGTATTACTTTCTTACTTTCTCATTCTTTTATTATATGTCAGTTCATATAATGGATTACTTCAAAGGTGACACTTCTACAAATTTAAGAGACGATGAGATTACTACTCCTTTAGCTTCAAACATTAACTTGTCTACTAGTAGTAACACTATCATCCCTCCCAAAAGGAAGGCAAGTAAGGACCCCTCAATGGTGTGGAAACACTTCACAAAAATAGTTGGATGTTCATTAAGTGACCCAAAAGCGGGGTGTAATTACTGTCACAAGACTTACGCTTGTCACCCCAAAAAACATGGTACATCAAGTATGTTGCATCATGTTGGTGTTTGTAGGAAAAACCCTAACAAAATTAGAACCATGGATCAACAAACTACACATAAGTTTGATCCAGAAGATGTACGAATGGCAATTGCAGAGATGATAGTTTGTGAAGAGGTTCCGTTTAGGGTGGTGGAAGCACAAGGATTTAGGAAGGTATGTAAGTCACTAGAACCAAGATTCCAAGTGCCATCTCGAACCACTGCAGCGAGAGATTGCATTAAACTATTTAAAAAAGAGAAGGAGAAGTTTAGGGAAGTATTTAAGGTAGTTGGGCGGGTTAGTTTAACTACTGACACTTGGACGTCCAATCAGAACTTTAATTATATGTGTCTTACTGCATATTTTATTGATTGTGAATGGAAATTACACAAAAAAAATTATAAATTTTTGTTTGATTCCTAATCACAAAGGGTACACTATTGGAAAGCATGTAGAGTCATGTCTACAAGATTGGGGAATTGACAAGATTTTTACTGTTACAGTTGACAATGCTTCCTCAAACGATGTTGCTATCGATTACTTAAAAAGGTTTGTGGGAGGTCATTTGTTGGAGGGGAAGTATATTCATTTAAGGTGTTGTGCCCATATTATGAACCTTATTGTGAATGATGGGCTAAAAGATTGTGATGATTCAATCATAAGGGTGCGCAATGCGGTTAAGTATGTTAGATCATCTCCTGCAAGAATGGAAAAATTCAAAAAGTGTATAGAGAAAGAGAAAATCAGTTGTTCAAAATTGGTGTGCCTTGATGTTCCCACCAGATGGAACTTCACTTATCTCATGCTAGAAGTTGCAGAAACATTTCAAAAGCCATTTTTGCGATTGGAGAATGATGATGATTATTTTTCTCGCTATTGTCGTAGTGTGAGCTTGAGCCCTCCAAGTTCTAGTGATTGGGTGAGGGTTAAAATAATGGTTAAATTTTTGAAGATTTTTTATGATGCTACTGTGAGACTTTCTGGCTCTTTGTATGTCACATCTAATGCATATTTCCAAGAGATTTGTGGCATCCAATCGCATTTATAAAAAATGAGTCAAAGTAATGATCCAGTGTTGAGAGGTATGGCTATGAGTATGAAGAGTAAGTATGACAAATATTAGGGATCAATTGAAAAGACTAAATTGATGATATTCATTGCTGTTGTTCTTGATCCAAGATGTAAATTTAGTCTTTTGCATTTTTTGTTCAAAAAACTATATGGTGGTAATTTAGTTGAAGAAATGATTGCAAAAGTAAAACAATTGATGATTGACATGTACGGGGAGTATAGTATTATATATGGGAGTTCAAGTGGAGTTTCATACTCTGAGCCTCCTTCCTCAGTTGATCCTACTATAATTGACTCTGATTCTTAGCAAAGTTTTTGGGTTGAGTATGAACAAGAAATTATTGAATGTAATTTGAGGAACAAATCAGAGATTGATCAATACTTGGAACATGGTTGTGAGGCACGAGTTCCAAATTTTGATATTTTGGATTGGTGGAAGATCAATGAAATAAAGTATCCTATTTTGGCAAGAGTTGCATGTGATGTGATGGCCATTCCTGTCTCTACTGTTTCTTCTGAGTCAGCCTTCAGTGCAGGGGGTCGCCTGCTTGACCCATTTCATTGTTCGTTATCCCCAAGAACAGTTGAGGCACTCGTTTGTACTCAAAATTGGTTAAAAGATCCAGTACATATTGATCTTCGTGCCTCCTTGGACAGTGTTGAAAGTTTTGAGGCAGAATCAGGTAATAAATATATTTCTTACTTACATATTTATTAAATTTTTTTCATAATATTCATTTTTATATCATTAAATATATATATATATATATTTTTTTTTAGAGTTTGATCCCAAATCAAGTTTTATTTATGTTGATGAGGAGTGACTCAAGGCTTATGGTCTGCAGATTCTATATTTGTTGTTTAAGATTCATGTTTGAGGACTTTTTTGGATTGTACTCCTTTAAACTATAATGTTTATTGTACTCTTTTATGTAGCAAAAGAAAAAAAAAATCTATTATGATGGGGTTTACAATAATATAGATTGAGTGATTATATTATAATTTGTATAAATACTTATAAAAAAAATAATAATTTGTACAAATGCTACAAAAAGAAAAAAAAATCTGTTATAAGATATTATAATATTATAACCTTATATCGGGATGTGTTTGGCAGATAACAAATAAAAGAGAATGAGGTTTCCATTTAAACAAAAAAAAAAAAAAAGATTATTGTACCCGACCCGAATGGTCCGGGTCGGGTCGGGTTATAATGACCTGGCGATTTGTAACACCCCGTATTTTAGTATATTTTTACTGAAGGATTATTTTTATTTATTCAAAAATTTATCCTCTTATTTTAAAATTGGTTGGATTTTTAGTGAGTTTATTTCTATGATTTTAATTTGGTGAAAATTATTTTTATGTGCTTTCTTAATATTTATTTATTGTTATGCATTTAAATTGCTTTTAATATTTAATTAATTACTAAGGGATTTAATTATTTTAATTTCACTTTACCATTACGTTTAAATTATTTTATTTAACTTGTGGTTTTGAAATCGTTTCCGTTGGATCATTTTTGTTACCCAAGTTATGAGGATTGGACCTCATTTCTTTTCCCTCCATTTTTCTTTCCTCTCCTTTTCTTTTCTCTTTCTTTTCTTTTCCTTATTTCTCCTTCGGTTCTATTCCCGCGCGCGACCCAGCTCCCCCTCCCACTCTCCGTCCGATTCTTCCTTCGCCCCCAGCGCTGCTGTGCGTCGGCGGTGGTCGACACCGCCCAACCCGTTAGCTTCCCCAGCCGCCGGCGACCTTACCCCACCAACCTCACCTCCATTCGCGCCGCCATTAACCACCACAAGCCCATTGAAGCCGCGGCACTCTTTCCGCCGCTGCGCCGCCGTCGCACCACCATTGGCCACCATCTTCTCACCACATCATCCTCGACCTCTTGGCAACCCATTGGACCCAACCCCACCTCCGATCCGTCACCGGTGAAGCACATTCATCAACATTTCCGATTTGGGTGTTTTTGGTCTTCTACCGCCTATTGCGCCGCCACCCACAGCCAACCTTCACCACCACTAGCTTCACCGACATCCCTAGACCCTACCCTATCAATCTTGGGTCTCGTTTGTCTCCATTTGAAAGTGGGTATTTGTGACCCACGGCCACAGTGTATTTTATACTGTTACGTTGCTCAGAAGTCACTTCTTGCAGCTTCGTGATCCATTGAAAATTATTATATAGCGCTGTAAGTATTTTCCAAATAACTCTTGTGATTTAAATGTATTTTTGCACTAACACTTTACACTGCATTGGATTATTGACTGGTTTTGCCGAACTGAGTCCGAGGAGTACGGGGGTTGGATGGATTGGAGAATGAAGTTGTTTGATTGATTGGATTGTGTTGACATTGTTGGTTGTTGGATACTGTTGTCGTGTTGTGTTCATGGCAATTGCACGCATGTTCATGTTTGTAACTGAAAACTGGGTTTTCGCATGATTGCATGCATGTTCATGTGTTTATTTGAAAACGGGGTTTTCATGTGAGAAATGATTTGAGTATGCTTGAAATGTTTGGATTGACTGGTTTGAGGAAAAAGGGAAAGAGACTGTAGGGATGGTGGTAAGCAGGGACGGTGGTAGAATCCCGCCTGTGATTCCCGCGTACGGTGCCCGCGGTAGGGATGGTGGTAAGCAGGGATGGTGGTTGTGTCCCGCCTGTGATTCCCGCCTACGGTGCACACGGTAGGGATGGTGGTAAGCAGGGATGGTGGTATAGTCCCGCCTGTGATTCCTGCCTACAGTGTCCGATAAATGGTTGGGTTTTGTGTAAATCATTTTCTGGGAAAATGTTGGATTTTACGTTTTGGCTAAAAATGGGATTTTTAGTGTGTTGGGAAAATACTAGTTTTCGGAAAAATGAGATTTTGGGATTTGTTAATTGGTTGCTTTAATGCGTTTTTATCTCGAGGGTTGTTTGGATTATTACTTACCTGCGGTACCGTTTTATGGTATTGCAGATTTCGATGCAGGTGAGGATGATGAGTCTTAGGCTTTGGCTCCATTGGAAGAGCGATCTAGGATTGCTCTCGTGTATTAAGATTTATTATCCTACTCTTTTATGTACTTATCTTTTGTAATATATTTGGGATGACTATATAACTTTTTAAAGATAAATTATTTTGGATACCTGTATTTAAATTTCTGGTACTTAGTTGACTTATTATATTATCCGCTGCGACTTTTGTTGTGCATTTTTGTATGTTGCACACACTTGGGCACATTTCGTTGGGATGCGTGACCCATGTTGTCATCATCCCGACGTCACGATTCTCGCGTCCCTATACGTGGGGGTCGGGGCGCCACAAGTGGTATCAGAGCAGTTCGGCTCTGGGTAAAACCTCATGTCCCTTAGGATAGTACCAGAAATTATTTTATTATTTTAGAATAATTTTTTTTTAAGTGTGGTAAGTTAAGTTATTTATTTTATATTATGAGTTTATTGTTATTTTATTTTATGTTATTTGATGTTATTTAATTCTATTTTATCTTATTGTATTTTTGTGTTGCTTTTGGTTGAGTTTGGTTTTGTCTGCATTTAAGCGGGGTTGGAGATTGCTCTATGACAAGAATATGGTGAGACCAAGAAGACAAGCTGATGTGCCTGAGGATGAGTTACCCAGGGGTGATGGAAATTACGCCATGGCCAGGGCGTTAAATAGGATGACGGAGTTCCTCCAACAGAATTTTCGGCCACAGCAAGGAGAACAGTACAGGGCGATTCAGGCCGGGTGCACCTATGAGCGCTTCTTAGCGCATAGGACCCCTGCCTTTACTGGTGAATAGGATCCATTACGGGCTAGAAGGTGGATTCAAGATCTGGAAAAAACGTTTGAATTCTGTGGATGCACTGAGGCCCAGATGGTATTATATGGAAGCTATATGCTGCAAGGTGAAGCAGCAAATTGGTGGGAGACCAAGCAGTCACTCTTAGAAATGGAGTTGGGATCCTTGGCTGCTGTGTCTTGGCAGCGTTTTAAGAAAGAATTTGATGACCGATTCTTCCCTCTTTCGGTGAGACGGCAAAAGGCTCGGGAGTTCAATAATTTGGTTCAAAGAGACATGACTGTCGAGCAGTATGCAAGGAAATTTATGGAGCTTGGACAGTTCGCTCCTCACCTCATTGCTACTGAAGAGATGCGTGCTGAACGTTTCCAAGAAGGGTTGCGCCCTCAGATCCGTAGGCAGGTTGCGTGCCTGGAAATCCAGAGCTTTCAAAGGTTGGTCGATGTGGCCTCTATTGCTGAGCGAGAGCGAGGTGCTGTGGTAGACTCCCCTCCGAGTAAGAAACGACTAAACGTTGATGGTGAAGGGAGCAGCTCCGGGTCGCCACAGAAGTTTGTGCAAAGGACTGGGGCCCGAGCGCAGGCAGCCTCCGGTATACGTATGGGGGGCCGAGCTCCAGTTTGTGGCAGATGTAATAGAGTTCACGAGGGAGAGTGCCGTCAGGGTAGGAACCAGTGTTTTGAGTGCGGCCAAATGGGGCACTTTTATCTTGAGTGCCCTGGTCGGACCCAAGGGAATCGGGGTGGTCATCAAGCTAGTAGAACTAATCAGAGACAAGTAGTTCAAGCTCGGATGTATGTGGTCACTCCTGGTAGTGCTGACGACGAGGTTCCAAAGACTCAGGACGCTGGAGTTATGGCAGGTATGGGTCTAAATCTTACCTTTCGTAATGGATGCCATGTGTGGTTTATTCTCGGGTTTTGAAAAGTTATGCAAGCGGTACCCATGCTCGTTGGGTGTTAGAGGTCGTGTGATTTTATTAAGTGTGTTCTGGTTACATCTGGTATCCTGTCATAGCGTGATGATTAGCTCTACAAATTTCGAGGACGAAATTTTATTTTACGGGGGGAGGATGTAACACCCCGTATTTTAGTGTATTTTTACTGAAGGATTATTTTTATTTATTCAAAAATTTATCCTCTTATTTTAAAATTGGTTGGATTTTTAGTGAGTTTATTTCTATGATTTTAATTTGGTGAAAATTATTTTTATGTGCTTTCTTAATATTTACTTATTGTTATTCATTTAAATTGATTTTAATATTTAATTAATTACTGTGGGATTTAATTATTTTAATTTCACTTTACCATTACGTTTAAATTATTTTATTTAACTTGTGGTTTTGAAATCGTTTCCGTTGGATAATTTTTGTTACCCAAGTTATGAGGATTGGACCTCATTTCTTTTCCCTTCATTTTTCTTTCCTCTCATTTTCTTTTCTCTTTCTTTTCCTTTCCTTATTTCTCCTTCGGTTCTCTTCCCGCGCACGACCCAGCTCCCCCTCCCTCTCTCCGTCCGATTCTTCCTTCGCGCCCAACGCCGTCGTGCGTCGGCGGTGGTCGACACCGCCCAGCCCGTTAGCTTCCCCAGCCGCTGGCGACCTTACCCCACCAACCTCACCTCCATTCGCGCCGCCGTTAACCACCACGAGCCCATTGAAGCCGCGGTACTCTTTCCGCCGCCGTCGCACCACCATTGGCCACCATCTTCTCACCAAATCATCCTTGACCTCTTGGCAACCCATTAGACCCAACCCCACCTCCGATCCGTCACCGGTGAAGCACATTCATCAACATTTCCGATTTGGGTGTTTTTGGTCTTCTACCGCCTATTGCGCTGCCACCCACGGCCAACCTTCACCACCACTTGCTTCACCGACATCCCTAGACCCTACCCTATCAATCTTGGGTCTTCGTTTGTCTCCGTTTGAAAGTGGGTATTTGTGACCCACGGCCACAGTGTATTTTGCATTGTTACGTTGCTCAGACGTCACTTCTTGCAGCTTCATGATCCATCGGAAATTATTATATAGCGCTGTAAGTATTTTCCAAATAACTCTTGTGATTTAAATGTATTTTTGCACTAACACTTTACACTGCATTGGATTATTGACTGGTTTTGCCGGACTGAGTCCGAGGAGTACGGGGGTCGGATGGATTGGAGAATGAAGTTGTTTGATTGATTGGATTGTGTTGACATTGTTAGTTGTTGGATACTGTTGTCGTGTTGTATTCATGGCAATTGCACGCATGTTCATGTTTGTAACTGAAAACTGGGTTTTCGCATGATTGCATGCATGTTCATGTGTTTATTTGAAAACGGGGTTTTCATGTGAGAAATGATTTGAGTATGCTTGAAATGTTTGGATTGACTGGTTTGAGGAAAAAGGGAAAGAGACTATAGGGATGGTGGTAAGCAGGGACGGTGGTAGAGTCCCGCCTGTGATTCCCCCCTACGGTGCACGCGGTAGGGATGGTGGTAAACAGGGATAGTGGTTGTGTCCTGCCTGTGATTCCCGCCTACAGTGCACGCGGTAGGGATGGTGGTATAGTCCCGCCTGTGATTCCCGCCTACAGTGTCCAATAAATGGTTGGGTTTTGTGTAAATCATTTTATGGGAAAATGTTGGATTTTACGTTTTGGCTAAAAATGGGATTTTTAGTGTGTTGGGAAAATACTCGTTTTCGGAAAAATGAGATTTTGGGATTTGTTAATTGGTTGCTTTAATGCGTTTTTATCTCGAGGGTTGTTTGGATTATTACTTACCTGCAGTACCATTTTATGGTATTGCAGATTTCGATGCAGGTGAGGATGATGAGTCTTAGGCTTTGGCTCCATTGGAAGAGCGATCTGGGATTGCTCTCGTGTATTGAGATTTATTATCCTACTCTTTTATGTACTTATCTTTTGTAATATATTTGGGATGACTGTATAACTTTTTAAAGATAAATTATTTTGGATACCTGTATTTAAATTTCTGGTACTTAGTTGACTTATTATATTATCTGCTGCGACTTTTGTTGTGCACTTTTGTATGTTGCACACACTTGGGCACATTTCGTTGGGATGCGTGACCCATGTTGTCATCATCCCGACGTCACGATTCTTCTGTCCCTTTACGTGGGGGTCGGGGCGCCACACAATTAGTGCGGGCTATGACCGGACGGGCCAAAGATTGTTTTGGGCGGGCAACTGCACACCCCTACATCCAATACTCAGGATATTTGGTGCATGGATATAGATTTCACACAACTGACAGAGAACGATATAGGAAAACTCAAAATTGTGGGGTCGTAGTCAAAGGAAGCCATGGGAATGATAACATTGACTTATACGGAATTGTGGAAGATATCATAGCGTTCAAGTACGTGAGGTGATATATGGTCTGGTTGTTTAAATATAATTGGTAGGATGTCTCAAATCCTAGGTTGAGAGTGTGCAACGATGATTATTTTGTGAGTGTCAATATATCTCACACATGGTATGAGGACGATCCCTTCGGTCTCGCTTGCCAAGCGAATCAAATTTTTTATTTAGATGATCCAGAGTACAGAAACCCATGGCGGGTAGTGGAGAAGTTTGCACCAATAAATATATATGATTACATTCCGGAGATAGACGAACCACATGAAGAAGTTGATAGTCCAGCAAATGAAGAAGCATATCAAGAAAACGAAATAGGCATCAATCTATTTGTTGATCTAAGCCAATATGATATGGTCCTATTGCGTAGAGAAGATGTTCAACCAGAAGTAATTGAGGATGAAATATTGGAATAAGATGAATCAAATGAAGTGTCTAGTGAGGATGAGGTCGACTGGTCCAGCAAAAAGGATAGTGAATGAATTTCAAACATGAATTTTTGTAAGTATTATTTTTAAAAATATTTGTAACATTTGTTTAAATAATGATTAGTTACAATTTCAAATAGATATGTTTCCCAAATGTAAAACAACACGTGTGTCATCCCCATACATTACTGACTCCCCGTGTGGTTCACCTGCCATGAATAGTGAGCCAACATTACCAGACCTAGAAAAATGTATTTTATCAAATTAAATATCACATTTTATGCTCAATTTAAGTAATATATCTATAAAATAAAATAATTTAATTAAAAAGTTATGTTTTAATTACTATGTATATAGTTGTTGTAAGCAAGCGCCGAGGTAGAGGCACTACAAGGGGTGTTTGCATAGAGAAAGTGAGGAAAGTGGGTAAAATCAAAGTTGATATTCCTGATGATCACACCGGTGGCTCCGGAGATTTGGTAGTGTGGCTTGGTTCTTATGTTGGTATGTTTACTTGCACGTATGCGTCAATCACTACATGCTCTTGGTCTAAAGTTCTCCAAGATGTGAATGACCAGATCAAAAAGCGTTACTTAGTAATAAACTACATCTCAAGCAACTAAGTATATAACATGCATGTTACTTTCAAGTTATTTTGTATTTATAGTAATTGTTTATAATTTTTAAGGATGAGTTTGAACTTAATTTTGGCCAACGAGAGGATTGATTAATGGTTGAGGAACTAATGTCGAATGCATTTCAGAGTTATAAAGGTCGATGCTTTGCACACTATAAGAAGTTCAATACTACAATAGAGGCGCGCTAAAATCCATTCCAAGCAATTCTACCAAACAAATTGGAAAATATTTGTGATATGTTTGAAGATCCTGCTTATCAGGTAATTTTGCTGCTATCTTTTTTTAGTAGTAAATGATAGATGTATTAAACATATAGACTAATATTTTTTTTTAGCAACAAAGTACTGTAAACAAAGCAAATAGATCAAATTTAAAGATAAACCATTATGCGGATTCTCAAACTTTTCATTATTTGTCTAACAAAATGGTAAGTTATTTTAGTCCCCGTTAAATATTAACATATAATATCATTTTCTGATTTAAGTTCTAATATAGATTTTCCTTTTGCAGAAAGAAGAAAGTTTCGGTGACTATGATCTGACCCAATTGTATGCTAAAGCACATAAAAATCGTGATGGTGTTTGCACCAGTCCCGAATCAGAGGCAAATTATATAACTTTTAAGTTTATTTAATTCCATTGTCATATAATATTTTTGTTACTTGTACTAATTTTAATGTTTTTGTTTTTGTAGGACAATATGATATCTCTTAAGGAAATTGCTGCGGATCCATCTGATGCATCATCTATTAACGATACTCAGATCCTTTCTCAAGTTCTTGGATCATGTTCTGGATATTTAAGGGGCTTTGGACGTTGCGTGAAACCATCATTAACATTATCATCCTTTTCTCAAACTAGATCGAATGACGACAAGACTAAGGAATTGGAGAAAACAATACTTGAGATAGAACGATTGAGGTCCAAGGAAAAAGAGTTGTTGACTCGATTATAACAAGCATCGGATCTTGAGGCAAGATTAGAAGAGAGGATGCAGTTGAATAATAAAAAAATGTTTAAACAACTCCAATCAATGATGTTCCAAAACTCTATGCCACCACCATAGTCTTCAAATTTATTTTTTCTTTAATTGCATTTATATTATGATGTTCCAAAATATTTGAACAATTGATGTTTGAATTACAATTTGTGTAATATTAGTATGGTATTTTTAATTAAATTCTGATCTATATGATTAATATTGTTTGAACGGTAAATAACCAGTTCGAACAGTAAATTACCATTTATAACTTCATTCGAACAAAAACAGACTCATTCAAACAAAAATAACCCATTCGAACGACAACCGAGAAATACAAACGTTCGAACAATAAAATATTTGTTCAAACTACATTAATATGAAAAACCCCTTTCGAATGGATATAATTTTCAAAAATAAAATTTCTGTTCAAATAGATATAATTTATGTTCGAACACAAGTCATTTGAAAAATTTATTAGTTCAAATGCATAAAATCTATTCGAACACTCCGTTCACTCGAATAGGATCAAATATGGTCATTAGTTCCAATGAATATTTCATATTGTTTGAATGGACATGTCGGTTCGAATGGAGAAATATTCCATTCGAGCAATGTATTGAGACGAAATCGGTTCATCTAAAAAAAAAATTCTGTTCAAACGGTTTCAACTGGTTCCGCTCAATTTCGTCTTTAAAAATGATTTTTTGAGATGAAATTTGATTTTCATCTCCAAAAACTTTTTGAGACGGTCATTCCGAGAAAAAATAGAGATGAAATTTTTTCATCTCCAAATATAATTTGGGACGAAATTTGGGATTTTTTTAGACAATGTTTTGTCTCAAAAAACCCAATGTAGTGATATGAGCCAACACAAATTGACTCGGTTAGACATGATAAAATAAATGTATGTACCCTATGTTTTTCTCTTTAGACATTTTTATTAGAGTATTACATATTTGAATTAGAGATGCATTGAGAAGTTATGCTTATTAATTATAGTTTTGGATATTAATTCTTTTCCTGAATGTAGCTGTGAATATTTGTGACTTGCAATAACTTGATCCATGGACATGAATTGTCAATCATAATTCTCCTAGGATGTTAAAAGTATTTCTTTGACATATAAGATTTTTAATTACCATTCACAATTTAGTTTTCGCTGCTCACCAACCAGAAAATCCTTTCAATTTTTCTCGTTTTATCACTTCAAAGATTATTTTCACAAAAATTAGGTTTAGTAGAAAATCAAATCATTAAAACTTGCTACTGGGTAAGCAGATGAAACCAATCACTGAATGACATTCTATCGATCGTAGTATGCCAATATCTCAAGCCCCGATTGATTCCTGATCTATGAATAGCAATTTATGGAAATAAGATTTCAGTCCTGAAGTGATATATATATATATATATATATATAGACATAAACTAATTTTTATAGTATTTATGTTGATGATGAGACAAAACTGACTCTTCATGGTCTTGTACAGATATATTTAAAACATTGTTGCAATCTTTCTTTTTGCCTACTGAATTTTTGTTGCTTATTATACAAAATTCTATATGCAAGTGGTTCCTTAATCCTGAACAATTTGTGTTGCAGTCTACTCAAGTGGCTAAAGAGCTGGAAGACTTGAAGCAAGCAGTAATTAAAGGTGAAAATAGCAGTGAAAGTGCAAATGGATCATTTGAACCTGGAAAGCACATTAATTGATCCATATGCAGCATGCCTGTCCGAGTGAATGTCAAAATATAGAATATTTAAGATGTAAATTAAGCTTAGGGAGCATTTTGTGTTTTGCAATGTAATGTCTAAATACCAAACATTAATGTAATATATAGTGGATTTCATTGTGTGTTGCATGCATTTTATTTGCATGATGAGTATTGGAGGTTTTTTGGTTTTTCATACATTTAGTTTGCCTAATTTTATTTTGATATATTTTTATTATTATGGACAATGTTAAATGCCATAGTATTATGAATTTCAACATCATTGTTTCCTGAAAAAGGCTTTAGTAAAATGGATAATGATACCCTTCCCTCCCGTCTACAACTCGTTTACCTCCCATGACGTGGCAGCTAATTATAAGTTTTTTACCTCTAAAATAAGTCCTCAGCAACACAAACTATCAAACATCTGAAATTCAAAATTAAATTTCAATCCTCCCCGCGCTTTCTCCCCACTGATCATCATCTCTCTCGCAACTTCGCCCACCAGCTAGAATAAGTTCCATTTTGGAGTTTCATATATTGGTTTGTAAACCTGGTTTCTTTCTCTCTTTTGGTTGAAATTTTGTAGGTAACACACTGAATTTGCCTGCAAACTCAAGGCACTTCCTGTTATTTTGTTGGAGTCAATTTGGGATTAAATTGTTTATAAATATTAGTTCTTTATTCTTTTATTTCGTGCACTTTGAATGTGGTCCGTCTTGGATAAATTTTCATGCACTTTGAATATGGTATTGGATAAGTCATGCAACTTTGGCCAATCATGCAACTTTTTTTACTTGGGTAGAAAAAAAAAACCCTGAATATGGTACAAGCATGACAGAAAGGGAACTAAATGAACAGTTGGTGGCCGAAGCTGCTCAAAGTCAAAGCAATCCTCCACGAAGGCTTATAATGTTGTAATCAGTGACTTGTAGTTAGAGATATTATGGATTGTAAGCAAGTGATATTTTACACTCACTTATTGATGTAAATATTTGTTGGTTAATTGCAGGTGAGTTGTGCTTGCATTACACCTGTAGTTAGAGATATTTGCTCGTTATTTTCATTACACATGTATTTAGAGACATGTTGATCAAAAACTTAGGAAAATTGGGGAAAAGGACTTTCAAACGGTAATACTTTCATGTGGAAAGGTATCAATCACGTAATTCACCATGCACTTTTTTTAGTGCTATTCCAAAAGCCATCTATGAACACGTTTGGCCCTTAACACGAAGCTGAGGGTTCATGCAAAAGATGCTAGAGGGGCCAAAAGATTGACCTTAAGCTGATCAAAATGCTTTTCTGATTCGGTGCAACTTCCATCACAACAAATTTTACTTCATCAACTCAAAACATCTAGTTTTTAGCTTAATCATTTTAAACATAATTGGAGAACATATTACAACTCAATAGTAGACATTACAACTCGGCCAAAAAATGAATGCATTACAATTAATTTTCCACTGACCTACTACACATTACAATACAACCAGAAACAGTACATACAACTAATTTTCAACAAATTTACTACACATGACAATCAACCAAAATCTGTACACATTATAAGTCATTTTCAACCAGACCAAAACACTAATTTTTATCCCTGACCAAAATTGTACATATTACAATATGATTTGGCTTTCTCTGTAACATTCGACCTTCAAAAAATGGCCATTACCCTCATGGGCAAAAGAAAAAAAATAATGGAAGCATCATATAAGTAGAACCATGCACTCCAAAATGATAAATGTAACATCCTCTATTTTAGTAGAACCCGCCATTGCTTAGAACCAGCTCAAGTACAAAAACTAGGGAAGCTGTAACACCTCATTCCCATAGGATAGAGATGTTACTAACATTTATAACATAATGCCCGGTAAAGAGATTTGTATCCTAAATTACCTTGTTTATTGAAAAGCATCAAAAACTGAAATGAACATAATTGTTTCGAAACTGAACGTAAAGTGAAAGAATATAAATCAATCCTACGAATGACATAAACAAATTATAGTTCTTGTGTGAATATCACTTATTTCTTCATAAGTCTTTGTACTAGATCTACTCCTAGCCATCCAGCTCTGCGTCATCATAATCACCATCTGTAAAAATTAGACATAAAAGAAAACAAGAAGACAAACAAAAAAAAATGAGTCGAATACTCAGTAAGTAACACATCATACTGTAAAATGTAATCTGGCCTAACATGGACTTAATTTCTGAAGACTCTTCACAACATACATACAGCATCACAGATTCAAAATCATACACGTATCATAACTTTCCGAAAAAGACTTTGCATATATACATATATTGTCACAGATTCACATAGCTATATATATATATATATATATATTCATTATTCACATGAGCGGAAGCATACATAACCATAGCAAGCATGTAACATGAATGCATAATAACTTGTTTATCTTGTCTTAACATGGAGTGAAACACACTTGGGTCCGTGTTTCACTTAACTGAGTAACATGGAGTGAAACACGCTTGAGTCCGTGTTTCACTTAACTGAATAACATGGAGTGAAACATGCTTGAGTCCGTGTTTCACTTAGCTGAGTAACATGGAGTGAAACACGCTTGAGTCTGTGTTTCACTTTACTTGTGGTTAACCACGCTTGAATCTGTGGCACTGTCTTAAAACTTCTTATCTTTCTTAATGCATGAGAATTCATCAGGCTTCATGAAATTTCTTAACATGGCATATTCTTGTTCATGACATAACATAACATGGCATATTCTTGTACATGGCATAGCATAACATGACATTTTCTTGTACATGGCATAGCATAACATGACATGACATAACATGATCTGAACATTTTAAGACATTCCATGGCACACATGATCTAAGTACTACATGAACATGGCATACATGATCTAAGTACTATATGGACATGGCATACATAATCTAAGTATTACATGAACATGGCTTGCATAATCTGGCTATTCTATTACGTGGCATACTTGACTTAAATTACTACATGAACATCTCATGGCTTTCATATGATCATAGTAACATTTATTCAATCAAACAAATTCATTCATTCAAGTATAATCTCATATTTCTTCAAGATCGTGAAAGGAATCTAACATTGACTTGTCTCTTAGCATAGCGTAGATAACCACCATAAGCACATCATATTTTTATACATAACAATAATATTCACAATACGCATGCATTTATATGATCATATTATTTACCTCTTAGCATTGCTTCCTGAGTTCCAACTTGTAGTGAGTTAGCTATACGAGGTACTAGACGTTACTATTTTCCTAGAAAAGTGTGTCGTAATACTCCATGTAATTAAATACATATAGTGGAACTTAACCAAAATAATAGGCTTCATAGCATACTTTTAAAAACATACTTTAAAATCCCTTAAACATTTTTTATAAAATTTGTGTCTATGGCCTCATAATTATTCAAGTAGATAAAGCCCATGTAAGAGTAATGTTTTTATGAAAATATAACCAGCCCAATAAAAATTACTAAAACGGTATAATAAAATTAAGCCCAATTTAAAATACAAGACTGTTTAAAGTAAGCCCAACACTCTGTTTGTTTTAAGAATACACTTGGCCATATGGGCTTAGGGCTGAAGGCCTGCTATGAAACAAATGGATTCCTCAAAAATTAAAACACGCGGGACAGTAGAAAGATGACTGTGCGAAAGTGAGGGACTCACCGAGAGAGGGACTGAGTGCGACGACGGCTCAAGGTGGTTGGACGTGACGTCGATGCAATTGGGAGGTCCCTATGGTGGTGCGACACTGAGAGAGTGAGGGAGAGAAAGAAAGAGAGAGTTTAGAGAGGGATAGAATTGAAAACTTAATCACCGAGAGGGAGGAAGGTTGTGTGCGACAGCAGGGGCTTACCTGAGGGAGTGGGTGCGACGGAACTAGGTTGGCCGGTGTTTTCTGTGGGGTGTGAGAGGTGGTCCGTCGAGGTGGCTATTGGTTGCCGAGAGGGAGGCTGCGGTGGTGCTTGTGGGAGTGGGTTTCTTTCTCTGCGTGAAAGAGTTTTTTTTTTCTCCATGGATTTTTGTGTGTATAATTCAGAGGCTTTGTGGGTTTTTTTTTTTTTTTTTTTTTTTTTTTTTATAGGCGATGGGAGGGAAACAACGTGAATCTTCAGGCGATTGGCTATAATTTGAAGTTGCCTAAACTTTAGGAACCTATTGTAATACCCCGCTCCTTCCTTCTTACGTACGCTTCTCTCTTTCTGACGTACGTTCCTTCTTTATGACGTAAGCAAATCTTAAGGGCAGAGATTTTATAAATTGTCTACCCTTTCCATCTAGTGACTGTGAGACTCGTCATGCGTGCTAAACCACGATGGCGTGCTTCAAAAGATATCGTGAGACTTCTAGGGCACGCCCAATGTTTTAAATGTGCTGGAAATATTTATAAAGAGTATTTCCAGTGTTATTGAACTAAACTTGATTTTAAATACGACAATTATAATATTCTTAAAGAGCTCCAAAAATATTATAATTTTCAGGAATAATTTTAATATCGTTTTTAAAATGATTTCAACTATTTAAGATATTATGAGATTTAAATTATGTTGAAAGCTTTTATTAATTAAATGATTTTATTCTCTTTAATGAAGGAATATTATTTTATAAACTAAAGTTAGTTTAAAATAATATTTTACCTTAATTCCTCCTAGCGCTTTTAATTAAGTTAATGTTTATACATTTTAAATCAGTGTTTGAGATCCATCGTTAGATCGTTACGTGGATCTCCAGACGAAGGGACTGAGTTAAATACCCAGCCCCTCTCTTTCGTCCTCACTTTTCCCCAGCCCTCTCTCTCTCCTCCCTCCAGCTCGACGCCGCCGCGCGCCGCCCACTCTCACCGCCACTCCCACCGACCTCCCCTTCCTCCGGTGAGTCCTCCCATGCCGATATATCTCTCCACGCTCCCTCTTTCTCTCTGCTGGCCGTGCACAGCTCGAACGGGTTTAGTGCTTACTGCGCCGCCATGCATCGTCCTTCGGCACAACCACCACCACAGCGGCTTCCCTTCCCACCGGCCATCCTCCTCCACCGAAGCTGGCCTCCACCGTGCAGCCCTCCCTCTCCCCTCACGGTAAGTAGCGGAAATGGATTTTTAACCCATTTCACCTCCTTGCGCCATCGTACGCGGCACCCACGGCCACCAAGTGCCACCATGGACTCCCCATTCCCTCCCCCTTCCTCCTCCACGTGACCCGAGGCCCATAGCCTCCCCTTGATCCACCGCACGAGGCTCCTCCCACACACGGGTTTTACACCCTCCACCACCGTGCACTACCACCCACAGCGTGTAACCACCACCTTCAGCCTCCTCAGGCCACCACCAAGCCATCCCAACCGCCCATTATCCCGATCTGCCACCCATGCACGCGCACTCTCCCTCACTCTCTCACGGGTTTCTCCCCCCTCTTACACGACCATTCCTGCCCTCCACCACCATGAGCCACTGTGGCGCCACCCCAGTGCCACCATGAGCTCCACCGCACCTCCCTTAGCCGAACCCTAGGTCCAAACCACCACTTTGAGTGGTGGGTAGTCACTGCACGTGATGGAAAGCCACTGTACACAGCTAGATCCGCCGTGTTATGCTCCTTGCCACCATCACAAGGCCAGCACGAGCCCTTACAAGACCACACCTAGCTATCCAAAAGCCTAAATGGTCCCCGTACGTGGTTTAGCCACCATGTACGACCCTTCCGACGTCTTCAACCGTGACGATCAACGAGCAACGCACGGGTTATCCCATCAATGGTATAACTCTTTATCCTTCATATTTATGTTAGATATTGATTAGTTGACTAAGTTGTGGATTGTGCTGTTAGTATTTGTGGAGTTGTGGTATTGTGATGTGCTGTGTAATGAAGTGTTGGGCAATCTGTGTAGTGTGGTGATGTGAGGTGATGCGTATGTGAAGTGTTGGGCGTAATTGGGAAGTGCGCTGTGTAGTGTTGTGGACTGTGTTGTAATGGTGGCGTGGTGTATGTGGAATGGGATAAGTACACGCTGAGTGTACTCTGTGTGGCGTAGTATGTATGAAGGGAGTACATGTGGAATGTACTCCGTATGGCGGAGAGAGGCACCATGTGGCGGATATCCCATAATGGTGATGTGGCATAGCGTGTGTGAAGGGAGTACACGTGGAGTGTACTCCATGTGGTGGAGTGATGCACCATATGGCGGATATACCATAATGGTGATGTGGTGTGGTGTGTATGAAGGGAGTACATGTGGAATGTACTCCATATGGTGGAGTGATGCACCATGTGGCGGGTATGCTATAATGGTGATGTGGCGTGGTGTGTATGAAGGGAGTACATGGGGAATGTACTCCGTATGGCGGAGTGATGCACCATGTGGCGGATATGCCATAATGGTGATGTGGCGTGGTGTGTATGAAGGGAGTACATGTGGAATGTACTCTGTATGGCAGAGTGATGCACCATATGGCGGGTATGTCATAGTGGTGATGTGGCGTAACGTGTGTGAAGGGACCACACGAAGAGTGTGCTCAATGTAGTGGAGCGATGCATGATGTGGCGGGTATGCCATAATGGTGATGTGGCGTAGTGTGTATGAAGGGAGTACATGAAGAGTGTACTCCATGTAGTGGAGCGATGCACCATGTGGCGAGTATGCCATAATGGTGATGTGGCGTAGTGTGTATGAAGGGAGTACATGTGGAATGTACTCCATATGGTGGAGTAACGCACCATGTGGCGTGTCGCAGAGATAAGGATGGTTGAGTAGTGGATGGGTGTAGGGCATGATGAGTAGTGTCGGGAAATGTGGAACAGTGTCCCGAAGTAATCATGGCGTAGCCTGTGGTCTGAAGTGACTAGTGTCATCGTGTTGGACTTATGGCTAGAAGTACGGGTGAAGTAGCAGGACAAATGTAAGAGTACACAGAGGAAGCATGACTGGGCAACGTCACTTCGTGACGTGGTTACTGACAGTCATGCTTGCGATGGTTGAAGTGATAGTGTATGAATGGCGTAATGGGAACGTGAAGAGATGTCACGATGTGTCGGGAGTACGTGAGGAACCAAACTCATGATGAGTTAGGAATTGACGTGGTAAGATGTTGGGTGACGCGACAAGGTCACAGTGTAGCTTGGGAATAGTCTCGAGCTGTATGACGTGAAATAAGGCGTAGTTGGGAAAGGAGTCTTGTCGTATTAAGTGTTGGGATGAACTGTCAAAAGGGACGGATAGCATGAAGAGTCATGCTAGCCGGATTAAGAGAATGTTGGTATTGGAGTATGGCCCTTGTCCCTCAAAGCTGGTGATCAACGTGTTATATAGGTTGATCTTAGGTGATAAGGGGTAGAGTACATGTGTAACATGGTGAGACACATGTGCTGGACAGATTTACCATATGTAATGGGTAATTTGTCCTAAATATAGTTGCACGGTGCTTAAGCCTCAGAGTTAGCTTAGAGCCGTGTGGCTTGTATGGATGAGAATGAGGATTAGTATGGGCCAAGGTGCATGGAGATAGTGACGAGTGGACTGTCTAAGGAAGGGATGCGTGACTTAGTTGGTCTGAGTCATGCTTCGGAACGTGGTTAATGAGAAGAATGAGATGGAGGGCTTAGTGTCTTAATCCTAAGGTGAATCTTGGGTTCACTTTAGTGAATGAGCACTGGAGGCAAGACCTTAAGTTGGAAGATGTGGTGACCGTAAGTGGTCCCCGAAGGCTTTAGCATAGTAAGGGACGTGTAAGCACGGGATAGAAAGAGAGTGCTCTAAGTGAAGTGTAGCTCTGTTTATAGTTTAAGTTGCTTATGTACTAGATAGAAAATGACGTTAAGGTATGTGTATGCATGTAGGTTTCCATCTGACAAGCACATGAATAGACTGCATGATATGCAAGTAGTATGGAGTCCAGGTAAGCGTTACGTTCATACTCTTCTAGAGTTTTCCAAGATACAAGAAATGATTTTCCTTAAGATGCTTTAAGAAAAGAAACGAAAGACGTTTTAAGGAAGAAAACGCTAAGTGTTCAAATGTATAAGTACGTACGGCCCCTCCTTGGTAGCCCCTTTTTACGCACCCAAAGTATTAATTGTACGCATGTGAATGGATGATTATACGCCGTATCTATTTTATGTATTTTCTAAGAAAATCCATGAAATGATGAAAATGCACGAAAGACATGAAAACAGATGCTTTTATGGATCCTACGAACTGATGCTTTTATGGATGCCATGAGGTGATGCTCATGGACACCATGAGAGACGACGTTTAAGGTGATGCTTATGGATGCAATGAAAGCCGACATTTTAAATGTTTTACGATGCCATGAACGGATGTTTTTACGAATGTCATGGAAAGACTAAGTTTAAGCCCATGCTCATGAAACAATGTTTTCTCACGAAAAGAAATGTTTTCTCATGAAATGACATGTTAAATGAAAGATAAGAAAAGAATGAAAGCTCCACCTCTTTCGAGCTGCCATGAATGAATGAAAGAATGAATGAAAGCATGAAATGTATGAAAATATGTAACGGCCATATGAATGAAAGATAAGGGGTACCCAATGAATGAATGGGCAGATTGCAATGCCGGGCAATAGTGCTGGTGGTGAACCCAGTGCTGCACCCTAACGGAATGGGATTCCAACCCGCGGCCACGGGCAAATCCATTGGCCATAGGGCCGCTAACCCTAACACACGGGGCGTAACAGTGTGTACCGGCTTATGAAAGTGATAAGAAAGAATGCATGTATGCATGAATGTATGAATGCACGAGAGCACGACTCTTTAAGAAATGAAGGTACTGACGGGGGAAACATTTTACGACAAGAAAGCCTTTTAAAAGCAAAACCCCATCTAGTGGCTCTTGAAAAAATGAAGGCACTGACGGGAGACATGTTTTACGAAAAGAAACACCATTAAAAGCAAAACCCCGTCCAGTGACATTTTCAAACGAACGCACGTATGACACGTACGCATGCACGTAATCGTATGTACGAATGATGAATGCATGAATGAAAACCTATGTTGTTATATTTTTAACCGTATGAAGTAATGCTTACGAGTCTTCGACTCATTTTAGTTTTTATGTATGCCCCTCCCCCCACAGAATCTAAACGGCCAGGACGGGCACAACCTATGGGAAAGAGCACGGAAGTCTAGACATGAGTTTTAAATGTACGAGAGGCCCTTTTATTATTAAAATCGATGTTTTCCGCTGTAAACCTCTTTTATATTCAAAGCACATTTATTTTATAAACGTAGAGTCTTGCACCATGGGTATGCAAGTGAAAAGTTTTAAAGGGAACAGTAATTCCCGTCGTCCTTTCTAAAATATTTTATAAAAAGTCACACCACAAGGACGGGCGTTACACCTATTCCCATGAAGATTTAAATTCTGAGAGGATTTTGAAGAGTTTGAGTTGGAGTTGGTCTCAAACCAGGAACCAAATCTAATATGGGAACCTAATGGATAAACTATACGAGGGTTTTGATAGGGAAGAAATCACTAATTTAATCTATCTGTTAGCATATTTCCTAATATGATAATAAAAGTAAAATAAAAATATATATAATACTAGTTTTAAGCCCTAAAGTTGAACCCGTATGCCACAATCTCCTATATGAATACTTGATCCTCATGTCCTCTTCTAGCTCCCAGGTGGCCTCTTTTTCTGTGTGGTTGCTCCAAAGCACCTTGATTGCGGAGTGCTTGAGCCTTTTGTGCAAGAATTCCAATTGGAAATTCTCATAGGTCAAATCCTCGCGGACTTGGAGAGGCTCATACTCTAGTACATGTGTAGGGTCCGGAATATACCCTCGAAGCAAATAGACATGGAAAACATCGTGAATGGCCGACAATTGTAGTGGGAGGGGCCAACCTATATGATGCAGCTCCAATTCTTTTTAGTACATCGAAAGGGCCTAAATATCTTGGACTCAGCTTGCCTTTCCTACCAAACCGCATAATTCCCTTCATCGGTGCCACTTTCAAGAATACTTTGCTTCCTACTTCAAATTGCAACTCTAGACGCCTCTGATTCGCATACTTTTTCTGTCGCTCTTGTGCAATGGCGAGTTTCTTCCAGATGACCGCTATTTTCTCATGCATATCTTGAATAATCTCCTATCCAAGGATTCTACATTCTCCCACTTCGTCCCAAAAGAGGGGTGACTGGCACTTGCAGTCGTAAAACTGCAACAGGAGATTATACGGAGGGAGAGAGTGCGGGAGGACTTAAATTTACTTTTGAATTTGAAATGTTTCGATAATCTGTGTTGTTAGCAGCTATTTTAGATGTTTAAAAGAAAAAAAAATCCATTTGGACTGGTATGCACATTTGGTGTGCACATTTGGTGTGCATCCTAGCATTGTCCAAATTTTAATGCTTCCTCTTTACCTCCACAAAATTGTTCAAAGCCTAATGGTTTATCCAATCTAAGCTAGGTTCTAGTAAAATCTATCATACTCCTCAACTAATAGATGATAGAAATTTAGGTTCATGGATAAGATGATAGACAATAGAGAAACACCTAGAGCAAGTCGGGAGTGACAATTATATTGGTAAACTATACTATAGTACTCCATCAGTGGCTATAGATGTTGTCATGTTGATGAATAATAAATCACTTTTACTGTAAAATGATTACTTTATCTTTTCGAAGACTTTGAACTCATAATACACTCATACAAGCAATTTGGTGTACTAAACAGCGTACTAATGATTTTTTTATTGAAAAAAATAAAATTGAGAGAATAAAATGTCATCTATCTCATAAAAATGATTTCCATTTTTAATTCAAACCACTTCATTAAATAGATGTCTTACATATCAGCATTGGTGCGTGATTTGGTGCATAAACTCACTTCCAAAAAGAATCTAATAAGCTCTGATACCATTTATAACGCCCAAATGAAAGACTCAAATCGCATGGCTTATAGTCTAAAATGACTAGTCAATAATACAATTAAAGTTTCATTGGAACCTTATAAAGAGTAAGAACTTCTCCTTCCCAAGCTATGTGGGATCCCATACACCACCTACTCTTATTCATATCATATGGGGGTATCACAATATTTTCCATCAATTGGTGATCATCATGCGTTCGTGACTAAATGATTTTTGAATTTGATACCATGAACGCTTTGTGAAGTGCTTAATTTCTTAGATTCAATTTGTCTACAGGAATCTATTGATCAAAGGAAAATGATTAATTTACATTTCTCATACAACTCTATATTAAATAACAGATAATTTTGTAAAATTGAAAATAAATTTTAATGGAGCGATTGATTTAGAATAAATTATAAAAAAAAGTTATAAGTATATCATTACTTCGAAGTCTAACTTGAAAGAAATTTGCCATTTCATACCTCAGCGTACTTATTTCAATGATTTTCAATGGGAAAAAAAAAAAGAGTAACAATACCAACCAAAATCTTGTCAGTTATTTCTTAAAAAAAAAATGGATTTGCATATCTAACAAAGATCAGGAAGCAGTACAAAGTCCTAATCTCCTGATACTGATATGTGTGCATGTTTGTGTGTGCAGGAGACACCACACGTGTGAATCATGGGGTCGATGTTGATGCTGATACTGATATGGTACTCTTTCTAAGCTGTCAGATATCCCCTCGTCTCTTTCAAGATCAGTACACTATTTTTGTCCCTACCTCTAGTAATAGAGGTTGCTAGAGTGTAATGGTCCTATTCCATCTGATTTTGGATATATTTTAAAATTAAATTAGTATATATTAATTTGGAGATTTAAAGAATAAATATTGTACCGATTACACTTCTAAATCGATATTTTCAATTTTATCAGTTTCAATTCAATTTTTCTAGTATATTATAGTAGATAATAATATAATGGCAATATATTATAGTATATTATAATACATAATATAATTATATTATAGACTATAGTGATATAGTATTAATATAACTATTAATATAATAAATTATAGTGATATAGGATTTTAAAATTTAATATTATATTAATTAATAATTTATCATATAATACAAAATTATTTTATATATAATTATATATATTATATATAAAAAATTATATATAATATAAAAAACAGTATAAAAAATATTTAATACAATATAAAAAACTAATATATATATATGAACCGGTTAGGTCCGATGTTAGAAAAAGAGAAACTAGAATTGGACCGATTTTGAAAAAAATGAAACTAGTACCGAACTGACCAAACCCGATACCGGACCAAACCCACCAGTTCACTCTGGTCCAGTCCGATTTACTGGTTCACAAGTTTTTGTTTTCACCCCCAAAGGTTGTCTTAACTTTATTCCCATTCTTTTTTCTCCCTAACTAAGCGAATTTGTCTAACCCATGCATTTAGCTTTTATTAGTATTGTTATTTACAAAAGAATAAATAAAAAAGAACTCAAGCCAAATAATACTACTACATTAACACTTAACTCAATTCCGTAATCTAAGCAAACTAATCTCATAAATTAATGTATCATAAAATCATTAGTAAGAAACTTGAACACGATGGCGCAGTTGAAATACAGTAATTAATGTGCATATCTTCAACCAGGTTTATTCAAATATAATCATAGATTACGTTTGGATGCTAAAGTAATTTCAGATAATTTGTGAATAATAGTAAAAAATTAATTTTAATTATATATACTGCAAGAAAACTGTTTATTTGCGACCAGTTATTTCCAATGAAATAATTATTTCCAACTAAAATGCAGAGTCTATTTTCGTTGCAAATAGTCATTTTCGTTGTAAAAAAAATAGTCACAAATATTCATTTTTCTTATAGTTAAAGTAGTGAATAGTAGTAAACTGTTTGTGAATATTAATAATAAAGTAGTCTCATCGCTTACCAAACACGGTCTTAAATTCAGGAAAGAAAAAAGCTTGACCAAACTTTAAAAGGAATGCTCTAGCTGTGTGATACCCCATATGATAAGGATAAGGGTAGGTGGTGAATGAGATCCCGCATTGCTTGTGAAGGAAAAGTTATTGCTCTTTATAAGGTTCCAATGAGGCTCCAATTGTATCATTGACTAGTCCTTTTGGAGTATAGGCCATGTGGTTTGGGCCTTCCATTGGGGCATTACAAATGGTATTAGAGCCTATCACAACCATAAATGTGGGACTTGAGCCGTGCCACTTATAACGGACAGGCCCGACGAGGACGTCGGGAATTTAAGGAGGGTAGATTGTGATACCACATATGATAAGGATAATGGTAGGTGGTGAATGAGATCCCACATTGCTTGGGAAAGAAAATTTCTTGCTCTTTATAAGGTTCCAATGAGGCTCCAAGTGTATCATTGACTAGTCCTTTTGGAGTATAGGTCATGTGGTTTGGGCTTTCCATTGGGGCATTACAAGCTGATCATCATTAATCTCCATAAGCTAGCCTCCATAGGTATAGGATAGAAGTTTGTAATTCATTCACTACAAGAAAATTGTTTAATTGTGACCAGCTATTTCTTGCAAAAATGACTATTTCCTGATAAAATGAGTTTGTTTTCGTCGCAAATAGTCATTATCGTCGTAAATAATCAGTCACAAATGCTCACTTTTCTTGTAGTGATTTTAGATTCATGGCCAGAGATACTTCCAATCTATTTATAATGTGTGGGCAACCTTCGATCAAGGGATGCAATAGTACTTGGTGTATTATCAAGAGATACAACTTTTTTATAATAGTATCACTCGTAACTATATATATATATATATATATATATATATATATATATATTGACTCGTAACTTTATATTAAATAGTCACTACTAATTAATTTATTGTATATTGGCCGCATTATATGTCTTAATCTAGGAGATAATTTACTTATATTCTATTCATCTTACTCACTTAAAGAGCACAAGAGTACATGAATCATAGTGCATGGTAATACTTATATATATATATATATATATAAGTGAGTAGATCATACCCCTCTAGATGAATACTTTATACGCAATCAAATTTAATTTAGGAATGACTACCAATTATTCACTTGGATCCATCTCAAATCATGTCCTTTTTCTTATTAAAATGATAGATTCATGTGGAATATCCACAAAACATTAGCATGAAATGTATTTCTCCCAAAATAAGAACTTCATGAAATCTAGCTCTTTCAAGCTTGGCAATGCTGAAATGATTAATGTCACTGTTTATATGAAGAATTAAGGCATCAAAACTCATCCACATCACTAATAATTGTGGTAGACTTTATTACCATGCCTCCTCGCACCTAGTCTTACCAATCAAAAGCTAAATTGTGGTGGCTTTAAGGCCACGAGTGGGTTGTCTCCCTCCTACCTTGCAAAGAAATTAATATGTACGTGGGTGACGATTTTATTATTATTTTTTTTGTTAATTGTTGCTTGATATAAAATAACATGTTTTGTTCTCTAATCTCGGATATATATATATATATATATATATATATATTTGCACAATTGGTTTGATGTGGTTAGTCTATTATAATCACACTACAAGAAAAATGAATTTTTGTGGCCATTTAATTACGACGAAAATATTATTTGTTATCAAAACAGACTCATTTTAGCTGTAAATAGTTATTTCACTGGAATTAACTAACCACAAATAAACAGTTTTCTTGTAATGTCACATCTTTAATTTCTTACTCGATCGGTTTAATCTTAATATTTAATTTGAAGTAGTTGCATGGTAAAAGTTGTTTTTGTTGTTACTATATATATATATATATATATATATATATAATTATAATTATAAGGAAAATAGTTATAAATACGAAAGAAATGAGATCAAACAAGCTAGCTAGTAGTAGTGGAACTTCATTTTTTTGTTCAAAATCTAGTTGGGATGGATATATATATATAAATAATAATATAGGTTTCGACTTATAATTATTAGGAATTCATGTATCTCAAAGAAATTAAGTGCTCTATCTTATTGATCTAGTAATTAATATTTCGATCCTCCTCTCCTCCTTAAATTTATTTAAGAATTGAAAGACTATTATATATAAACGTATTGGATCAAGTAGATGATGGAATAGAAGACATGCACATGAGAATCAACACAACTAATATATATATATATATATATATATATATATATATGCATGGATGTAATATGGATGAATGCATGTGCATATATATATATATACAGACATGCATATAACAATACATCCAGAAGAGGAAAAAAATACAAAGAAAAAACTTCCTTGGAGATAACATATTCGAAAATGAAACAAGTACTACCAGATAAAGGATTCTATGTGAGCATTAGCTGGAATTGGGTTTCAAGGGACCCATTTGGTCGGGAAAAAGAAAGAGGGGAGGGCCCACTTTGTGATGGTGGGTGAGGTCCCACTTGCTTGGATATGATTGAAGTAGAGACAACCCCAGCTAGGCAGTAGTGATCTCAAGTCTAGATTAAATTAGAAATAAATAAATACTTTTTTTCAAAAAAAAAAAAAAAGAGAACAGCTCCATAATGCAATATATGTCACAAATCACCCAAAGAAGTGGGACCCTTTTGTGTCTGTGGCTCTTCCCAAAAGATGAAGCTTTTTGGGTTGTCTAGGCTTCAAAAGTCACATGAAAATTTGCTAATTTCTTGCATGCAGTACGGCCTCTAGGGCCACTTCGTCTGTGGAGGTGTCGGTGCTAACCGCTAAGTACTCAATAATAATATTCATTAGAAAACAAATTTCACAACAATATTAATTAATTGCTTTACAAGTCTCGATTTTTCTTTCTTCACCTTTTCTTGACATTACATAAAGATGTCTTTGAAATATTAGGAGAGAAATTAGGAAAATTGCTTGTCATTAATATAATTAGAGTAAACATACTGGCATTGTAAGTTGTAGTACAAAACATGAAGATGATATATAGTAATTGTAATATTTCGTATTTTTGTGTATTTTAACTAAATAATTATTTTAATTAATTTAAATATTAGTTCTCTTATTTTAAAATTTATTGGATTTCTTGTTGGTTTATTTCATGATTTTTAAGTTGTGAAATCTATTTTGGTGGGCTTTCTTAATATTAAAGATTGTTTTGCATTTAAATTGATCTTTAATTTAAATTAGTTGTTTGTGGGTTTTAAAATTATTGTGTTGTTGGATTTAATTATTTTATTTTACTTAGTATTTATGTTTAAATTATTTTATTTAAATTTATTATTTTGAAATAATTTTCTTTGGATCATTTGTGTGAACCAAGATGTGAGGATTGGATCTCATTTCTTTCCCTCCATTTTTCATTTCCTCTTTTTCTTTTCTTCTCCTTTTCTTTTTCCCCCCATTTCTTTTTCTCCTCTCTCTCTCCTCTCTCCCGCAAGCGCACAGCCTCTCTTCACCATCAGTTTCGTCGCCCTCCAGCTTCCTTCGTCACGCGCCACCGTGTGCCTTATCGCCCTCCCATTCTCTTCCCCACCCTCCGGCGACCACCCCCTTCAATCACAACCCCTTTCGCGCCGCCGTGAGTCCCCACGCATGGCTTGAAGCAGCAGCTTATTTTTCGCTTCAGCGCCACTGTCGCGCCACCTCCGGCCACCATCTTTTCACCACATCATCCTCGACCTCTCAACAACCTAATGCACCCATCCTCAGCCCCGATTTGCCACCGGTGAAGTACATCCAACTTCATTTCTATTTTGGGCTTTGTGGTCTCCGACCGCCCTCTACGCCGCCACCCACGGCCAACCACTACCACCATTAGCTTCACCGATATCCCTAAGCCCTTTCCTAGTAATCTCGGGTCTTGGTTTGTCCCTGTTCAAAAGTGAGTTTTTGATATCCACGGCCACAATACATTTGGCACTGTTCTGTTGATGTGTTGCCACTTTTTGCAGCTCCGTGATCCTTCAAAAATTATAATAAAACGCTGTAAGTATTTTCCCAAATAACTTTTGAGATTTAAATGTATTTTTGCGCTAACTCTTTTATTTACTGTGATTGGTTGGTTGTGTCGGACTGAGTCCGAGGAGTAAGGGAGTTGGTTGGATTGGAGGATGAAGTTGTTTGTGTAATTGGTTTATATTGGGTTTTGTTGGTTGTTGGATATTGATATCGTTTCATGTACATTGCATATTTGCACGCATATTAATTAATTGCTTTACAAGTCTCCATTTTTCTTTCTTCACCTTTTCTTGACATTACATAAAGATGTCTTTGAAATATTAGGAGAGAAATTGGTTGTCAATGGTACCAATATGATTTTTGGAGGCCTTCGTTAATAGATCTATATATAATTAGAGTAAAAATATTGCCATTGTAAGTTGTAGTAGAAAACATGAAGATGATATATAGTTATAAGAAAAATTATATGCATCAGCCACTATTCACTTTCACACTCCACATATATAGTTTTTTTTTCATATAATGTAGAGTGTGGGATAGTGAATAGTGACTAATAAAATGATCAAATGATCAAATATATATATGATCTTATAGTGATCTATAGCTCACTCTCGTGGGATCACGGCCTTTTGTCTTAAAAATTGTTGCACGTGAATCGAGTAATTCATGATAAAGGGCACGATGACTTGACACTTTGTCCCAACACACAAACATATAGCTTGTTGCATAACGTGCATCACAAACTAGTTATTTAGGAAGACATTATGCGCTTCTTGAAACAACTATCTAGTTAATAGTTGGCTAAAATGATGAGTACTTAGGCATACTGATTGCTTAGATTTGAATCCTTTAACATGGGCTTCATTGCAAATAAGTGCGTACATGTTTTGGTTAACTTCCACTGAAAGTAATACAAAAAATTAAAAAACCTTTCCTCTTGTTATTGTATGTCTGATTTTGGTGATCTCAAATAGAAAAGAGATAAAAAAATAAATATTTATATTATAGTGATAAATTATATTATAAGATAGACATCATTTGTGTATCTTTCTCTCACTTGAGACCCTTAAGTACGGTATGAACTTGATGCCGGGGACATTGATCCTTAAAAAGCACCCTCGATTTATTAAATATTCTATACTACACTAAATGGATACTATTCATTTCAAGACGTTAGTGAAAAGATCCTAGAGAACTACTAAAGGTTCAAGGTTGGTATGTAGAAAACCTCAACTCCTTGTCTTATAAAGTACTTATAAGCGATAATTAAGGAGAGAAACTGAAATTTTCTCTCGTTGGTTATGATTACTTGTAACACACACTCGAGTGTAAGAATAATATTGGACAAATGCCTCTACGGCATTTCAGCTCTCATATGGCCATTTCAGAGTATTGAAGTCAATATGAGCATGATAACAAGAGAAAGACAAGTCTAAAAGTATTAAAGCATAAAATTTAATTAAAATTGTCCATTGAGACACTCATGCTAGCTGCATATAGCTAAATTTTTAAAGTTTTGCTTGTCTCCCATTCCCAATAGGATTATTATTTTTTTTTAATTTGCTTTCTTCAACATGTCCTTATATTCTCACTTTCCCAATATTTCTTAATTGTTTAGTGAAATTTTTTATTTTCGATCAAGCTATAATTAATGCTATGTACCCTAATGGATTGAGATTATCCTTTGTTGGCATGCATCTCGGTTTATGTTTAACATCTTTTCAATAACTCAGTCTCAAAATCATTTGAGAAATGATATTTGCAGTTCTAGGATATGCATGTCCCACGTACTCCATTTGAAAAATGTGAGTAAATCTGGAACACACATAAAAAATTATTTTTTTAATAGTGAACTTTACTTTTTTTTCAAAAAGAGTGTGCAAGGCTTACAGACCCTAGAACTATATCTAACGTTACTCAAACCATTTAAATGGATTAATTCTACACTATCCATTCCCAAAAGACAATCAACTTAATTGTAGAAGTGGATGATAATAAACTTATTACATTCATATGGGATTGATAATTCTTAACTCTCGATTAAGTCGAAATGAAAATAATTTAGAGCTGTATTGATTATAAGATTTGATACTTTTAGTACTCTCACTTAATTTGCTAATTAAATCTAAACATTCCCCATTTAGATATTGAATGATCGAAAAACTAGAAGACCATAACAATCATCGATCATTCTTCCAAATAGAAGAAGTTACTCATGGGAAAAGGAAAACCCTAGATAGACGACAATGGCTCATGCATGGGGGCTTGAGCATGCCCACATGTAATACCTGCCCCAACTTTATTATATATATAGATCCAACTAAAACCCTAACCAACACCATGCCTTGCCCATCAAAGACAGCCCATGTGAACCCAATTAGTCACATGGAATGGCACCCAACTTCCAGTCATGATCCAAGGGTCCTGATTTCTTTTCAGGGAATCAATTAACTTCGTCTAGGCCGTCTGATTGGGAATCACGGTCTTCAATTTGGATAGATATAGGGTCTGTCCCAAGCTTGTCCCCAAAACGAAAGGACAATCGCCTCAATTTGTTCTGTTCATGTGACAAACACCTTTAGCTGTCTATGTCTTATTTCATACGTTAAGATACGGCCATATTATGTACTGCTAGCTCTTCCCTGCACTACTTTTATGGTGCGTGAATCTACTTCCTGTCCTCACCATTCACCAAAACGATCGAATCAATATTCTATACCAATTAAATAACGATTAAAAACAATATACATAAGCTGTTTCTTGTAAATTAACTTGATTATTTGAGATCCAATAGAAGAAAAACGGATATTTGTTACGGCGAGAATTGAATACTCATTTTAATAGGAAATGATAATTTTCATAACATATATAATTACATGGTCTAGTCATAAATAAACGTTTTTCTTGTAGCGAGAGAATTTGTTTTATTGATTAGATTTTTATAATTAATATATAGATTCATATGATTTTTTTTTATGAATACAATATTAGATTAATAAATGGAGCATGTAATTCACTATATAAGTACATGAGAAGTATAACGCCTCAAGCTTTACAAAAGTATATACATATTCTCATATATATATATATATATATATATATATATATATGTATATATAAAATTGATGGTAAATTTTTCATTGCAGAGATTGTTTATACGTCGTATGTACGCTTAAGATCATCTAATGTTGGAAGCGCGTAATGTGCCATGCACGCGCTTGAAGTATAGATGATAATGTTATCTTTCATGCCCTAGCCAGACAGTATCCATCGGCCTAATTTATCGCTGTCTTTCCGTCTCCAATCTATATAACTCGCCTTTAGTACCGCTGGTTCTGACACACACATTTCTGATCTGCATTCCCTAGTTAGCATTTGTCCAACCTCGATCAGTACTACCGGAAAACAGAAGATTTTATCCTCAAGTTTTCGGAGAAAAAAGGTTTTTAGGTTCCTTCTAAAGATCGTCCCAAAAAAGGAGAGAAGCTGCTAGCATGGCGTTTGACAAAGAACTCAACCTTGAGGCCACAGAGCTTAGGTTAGGCCTTCCTGGCACCAAGGAGTCAGAAAAACAACCAACTATTGCCATTAAGAGCAACAAAAGAGCATTAATGCCCAACTTTAATGAGGAGTCTTGTGAATCTAAGGAAAATTCTAATGCTTCACATCTCCAAAAATCTGACCAAGAAATTGCTTCCCCTGCCAAGTAAGAAATCTAGCTTTCTTCTTCATTAATTCAACTTTGATCTTGCTTTTAATACATATTTAGTCGCATTTAGAAGTCATAGATATGAATAACGTCTTCGCATAGTTTTGATTATATGGTCTAAGATGGTGAATGGCTGTCTTATTATAGGGCACAAGTAGTTGGGTGGCCACCTGTGAGATCTTACAGGAAAAACTGTTTGCAAGCAAAGAAAATGGAGGCTGAAGCTGCGGGCATGTACGTGAAAGTTAGCATGGATGGAGCTCCTTATCTAAGGAAGATTGATTTGAAGGTCTACAAAGGATACCCAGAGCTCCTTAAAGCCTTGGAAGACATGTTCAAGTTCAGTGCTGGTAAGCATATTGCATCGACCTTTTCATCTGCACTTGTATTAATTGGTGGTAGCTAGCGATGGACAATAAAATAAAGAAAGAAAGAAAGAATATGGTTATAGTATTTATTCAGATTTTAGTCGTTCTGAACGGTTTTTTCTTTTGTTCCTTTTTCAGGTGAGTATTCTGAGAGGGAAGGCTACAATGGGTCAGAATTTGTGCCGACTTATGAAGATAAAGATGGGGATTGGATGTTGGTTGGAGATGTTCCATGGGAGTAAGTTCTTGAGCTGATCTGCCTTCTGTTTAAATTTACATCAATTTCTTTTCCAAAACATGAAGAAAGAGAAAGTCTAAATCAATGTACTCATTTTATGTTTGCTTTGTTGCAGTATGTTTCTCTGCTCATGCAAGAGGCTCAGAATCATGAAGGGGTCAGAAGCTAGGGGCTTGGGTTGTGCTGTGTAAATCCCATTCACAGTTTAAAAGCCACTTGAATTTAATTCAGGATAGAGAAGATCACTTTCAAGAAAAAGTACAAAAAAAGAAGAAGAAAAAAACCCTTTCTCGAGGGCTATGGAGCAAGAAACGGAGAGGTTTTCGACAGAAAATTTGGAAAAGATATGAAAAGAAAAGAGAAGAATATTAGTGCAACATGCATGCATGTATAGTACTACTTCTACATATTTGCTTGAGATGAATTAATTGTACAAAGTTGCGAGAGAGAGTGAGATATATATTTATAAATACATTATATACTATGTCATGTTCCAGATGACAATATTCTGATCTCTTCATCCAATTTCTACATGGAACAGGCAAAAAGTTGTAGTCCAAGACTTAACCATAATTTATCCTAGCTAGGAAAATATCATCTGGATATGTCCCTTTAAGATCAACTTCAAAGCCTAGCTAGGAAATTAAGAACTTCACGTCCTCGCAATGCAAAGTACATATAATTAATTATATATATAAGAAAACTGTTTATTTGTGATCAGTTATTTTTAGCAAAAATGATTATTTCCTGTAAAAATGAGTCTGTTTTTATCGCAAATAGTTGTTATCTTTGCAAATAATCCGTCACATGAAATGCTTCATGTTTTTCTTGTAGTTAGTAGGGAATATCTTCCAATCAAGCATGACAGCATTAGTAATTATATATCTTATTCGACTCCCAATTCATTCTTTAGGCCAGGTGAATGGAGAGGCTAGCTTTTAAATAAACTTTCAAAAAGCTGAGTTTGTGCAAGCCTCTATTATATATATAGACATCAAAAGTAGTTGATAATATTCAGAAAATAACAAAAGACTTCTCCGGCAACAATTAGGACTTCAATTATTTTAAGTACGCACAGTGGCATAAAGTACTGTTAATCCTTGCCGGCACTAATCATAGCCAATACAACACAATTGCTTTTTAGTGACGGTTAGGAAATTGTGACAATCCCTAAACCGTCACTAAAAGGTATTTTCTGTGACAGTTTCTGAAAACCGTCACTAAAGATAGATGAGATTTTTTTACGTTCCAACGTATGAGAAATTTACGTTTGAACATCACATATACGTTCGAACGTTGTGGCTGTTTACGTTTGAACGTGAAATGTTTTGGCGCAACCGTTCGAACGTGAAATGTTTGCGCCAATGTTCGAACGTTCATTGTAAATTTAAATTAAATATGACTTTAATTTAAAAATTATGTTGTTTTTATTGTGCATAATTTGTGAACAAGTCTAAAAAATTGACTTGTATATATTTATATATACACAATTTGTAATATATAAATATATATATATATATTATGTTTATATATATTTGAAATGCAGTGATTTAGTATTAAAGTTGAAAAATATAACATCAAAGAAGATTAAAAATTGAAATTAAAAAACGATAGAAATATTCAATAATATTTTTCTTTACAAATATTAAAAATAAAATACAAAATTTGATAGAATGCAGTAAACAACAGTCAGATGATAACGTTGTCCGCGAAAGTCGAATTCCGTACCTCCTCAGTCAAGGTATCAACCTTGTCGTTGAGGATAGTTACACTATGGGTGAGTTCGGCAACAGACACTGATATAGCCTGAAGCGATTGATCGATCTTATGATCGATATGCGCAGTCAGCTGTGAGATGACCGCATCAACCCAAGCAGGCCGCACATCTCCTGCAGATGTACTCGGCGTATGCTGACTACTACTCCCCACATGACCTGGCTCAGGCTACGTTGGAGGAACTAGATCCTCTACAGGGGTGGCTGACGTCCCCTCACCTGTCCAATGCTACGTCGATGCGTGGTCATGTCGAGGGGGCTCATCTGATCTTTGACCTGCTCCTCTGGCTGGGTCGGCACTCCCCGTGCAAGTAATAGTCGGCTGATTAAGACACTGTATGGGAGATTATCCGTGGAGACGATGCTCGCCTCGTAACGGATCCTCTCAAAGATGTGCAATGGCAAATCTATAGGATCTCTACGTGCCACTCGTATCAAAAATTGTGCCCAAAGCCGACTAAATGTGGTTTTATGTGCTACAGGATCGACATTTGTTGCAACAATAAGGTGCAACATGCGGAAGAAATGTAGCAGATGGTTCGGGTTGAAGGTGTTCTTCCGCTCGATCTGCATGCAGTCCCTCCCGGTGAGGATGTAGAAATCCTCGTCTCGGTCATCATCCCGAGCCTCGACGCCAGTATCCTCAGCCTCTGACTGGCCTGCATCTCTGGCTGATGCTAGCTCAAATGGGCGGCCAGTAGATGATGTAGAAGTGCCTACATCCTCACGGGGTGTTGAGTGTGCAAATATCTCAACTCCTCGACAAATCCCAGGTGCTCGCCGATGACATCTGGTGATACCTCAATGGAAACACTGCGTACAGTCATGGTGTGAGAGGATGCATCCTGAGGCATGTCACACATCCCCATATAGAATTCTTGAACCATTGAGGGGTATACCTTCCCCCTCAATGTGCAGATATTTCCCCATCCTCTACTAAGGAAAACATCTCTCAGGTTCGTCTGTTGCCAACAGAGTTCGTCAAACTCATTAACCAAGACCTCTTGCTCTACCATAACAGTACGAGCTCTGATACGAGCAGTGTCCAATGTGGCTCCTTCCCTCCCTCGTTTCCTAGTATGCAGTGGAAGAGCCATATCCTGAAAATAGAAAAGAAAAAAAAATATTTACATTAATGTATTTTTTTGTGTTAATTTTAAGTTGCTCTGCATTAACATTCGAACGTTAAAGATAAAACGTTCGGACGTTTATTTATACGTTCGCACGTAAAATAATGTAAATAAATTTACGTTCAAACATAAAACATATACGTTCGAACATAAGCAGTAAATAAATATTGGCTGACGTATATTCGGACGTTTATGTTGTACGTTCGAACATATTTGTTTTACGTGTGAACGTAAATATGAACGTCCGAACGTCGAAGCATGAATAAAGTAGAAAATCACTACGTTCGGACGTTATAATTAATACTCACGTTTACGTGCGAAAGTAAAATACTCACGTTCGAACGTATGTCGTTTAATAATATTTAAAAAGTAATACGTCCGGACGTATACATTAAACGTTTAGACGTAAAATTGATGAAAATGACGTCCGAATGTAAGACAATGAACGTTCGAACGTAGAAGCTATAACAACTATGTAATTTAAACGTCGTACGTTCGAACGTCTTGGTGAAACGTTCAAACGTTACGACACAGAATGGCTTTGTCAACTCAGCCATTATTGAAATCTCAAAAATTTCTCTACAAGGTTCTAAATGCCGAAATGCCATCGTAGAAATGAAGTATACACTTCAAGAAATATTTCTACGGTGACTATTCGGCCAATGGCTGGCCGTGGTGGCCAGAAAATGGAGTTGAAAATCCGGCTACAACTTATACCGTTTTAAACAAAACTTAATCCAAATATCAATAAAATACATGTTATTTGAATAAAAGAGGAATGCCTACCTTTTAGTGACGGTTGTGGCGGAGTTTGACGGCGGCGGTGACGGAGGCGTGGAGGCATGCAACAGAGTTGACGATGGATACGTTTTGGAAATATCGTTTCGACGTTCAGTTTTGGCCTTATATACACAGAACGTTCGAACGTAATTATTATTACGTTCGAACGTTTGTCAATTTAATTTCTAAAATATTATCTATAATATATTATATTATAAATGTTTATGTTATATATTATAATGTTATATAATATTATTGACAATTAGATTAATTGGTTTTTTTGAATTTGTAAGTGCTAGTTATATTTCTAAAGTTTAGCAATATGTTTATACATGTTGTTGTGATTTTATGCTTACTCTTGAAATAATTTTGATTATTGTTTGTGAATTTTGTGAATAGTTTGTGAGTTTATGGTGTTCATTGATGAATTAATATGTGTATAAATATTGTTGTGAGAATATTGTGAATATTCTGTGATATGGATTTAAAATATTTTGATTATTGTTTTTAAATTTTTATTGAATATGTTTAACAAGAAAATTATAAGTTTATGATCTTAATTTTAAGTAAAGATTAAAAACATTTAATATACTGATAATATGAAGTTTAATATATAACATGGAGTAAGTATATATAATATATTCATAGTAATTTAGTTAGAATATGACTATTATTCAAATTATAAGTATAATATAAATTATGTCTTAAGAAAAATAAAAAATACAGGACCGACTAGCTAGCTAGCTTGGTGATCACGTTGTAGTTGCGTACCTTCATTTGTTGCGTTTGTGGCTATGAAATGGGCCGTACGTATCTTCAGACGTCAAGATAGGTATCCAAAATACACATTCTAATTGTCTATATATATATATATATATATACAATGTAATATAGTTATAGATATATAAAATGTAGTATATATATTATATTATAAGTTAGTATATAATGTATAATTTAATAAGTAACAATTTAGTATATATTATTGATTTATATATATGGTATAGTTTATATACTATATTATTATGTTCTCATTTAAAGTATTATGCTATAATACTATACAATGTAGTATAGTTATAGATATATAAAATGTAGTATATATACTATATTATAAGTTAGTATATAATGCAGAATTTAATAAGTAACAACTTAGTATATATTATTGATTTATATATATGGTATAGTTTATATACTATATTATTATGTTCTCATCTAAAGTATTATACTATCATACTATACAATGTAGTATAGTTATAGATATATAAAATGTAGTATATATATTATTTTATAAGTTAGTATATAATGCATAATTTAATAAGTAACAATTTAGTATATATTATTGATTTATATATATGGTATAGTTTATATACTATATTATTATGTTCTCATTTAAAGTATTATGCTATCATACTATACAATGTAGTATAATTATAGATATATAAAATGTAGTATATATATTATATTATAAGTTGGTATATAATGCAGAATTTAATAAGTAACAATTTAGTATATATTATTGATTTATAGATATGGTATAGTTTATATACTATATTATTATATTCTCATCTAAAATATTATGCTATCATACTATACAGTAGTATAGTTATAGATATATAAAATGTAGTATATATATTATATTATAAGTTAGTATATAATGCATAATTTAATAAGTAACAATTTAGTATATATTATTGATTTATATATTTGGTATAGTTTATATACTATATTATTATGTTCTCATCTAAAGTATTATGCTATCATACTATACAATGTAGTATAGTTATAGATATATAAAATGGTGTATATATACTATACTATAATATAGTATATTAGGAATCGTACGTTCGAACGTTCCAAGTTAACGTTCGAACGTTAAACTAAGAGGTGAGAAATTTCTCGCTCGATTAAGGTATCTGTGATTATTCAGACGTTCGGATGTTTATACTGTACATTCGAACGTTAGTTGATGAAAATCAATAGAAAATTATGAATGTCCGTACGCCAAATTTGTTAACGTCCGAACGTTAGGAAAATTAGTGCGGGAAATTTCCCCCTCAAATATGGTAACACTTTGATGAAATTAACGTTCAGACGTTTAAGTTAGATGTTCGAACGTTAATCTGTAAATCTACGAACGTTCGAACGAAAAATTGTGATACGTTCGAACATATCTGAGGAAAGTGCGGGAACTTTCCCGCTAGAAGGGTATGTTTGAACGTGTATTGAAAACGTCCGAACGTTCTGGGCGGGAATAATTTTTGTATTTCATTACGTTCGAACATTATCTAAAAATATAACGTTCGAACGTACAACTTAAACGTTCGAACGTTTAAACTAATAATTTTAGAACTTAATCAGTACGCACACGGGAGGAAGCGGATCATTTCTTCTTCTCCCGTGTGCGCAACAGAAAGAGAGAGAGAGTTGAGAGTTGTTTTGGCCTGAGGCTCATGCAGGAGAGAGAGAGAGAGAGAGAGAGAGAGAGAGAGAGAGAGAGAGAGAGAGAGAGAGAGGGTTAGAGTGAGAGAGAGTTGAGTTAGAGAGTGATGTGAGTTTGGTAATACAAGATTTAGAGTGAGAGGGAGTTGAGTTTTGGTAAGTAAAAATTTGCTTTCTTGTCTTTGTTTGAATTTTATGATATTTGTATTGTGTTTTTGTTATAGAATATTTCTAATAAATTAGTATTGTATTTTTTTTAAGGGTTGGTTGTTTTGGCAAGTTGGAAGATTTTGATTTGTAAGAGGATATTGTGAGTACTAGGTATATTTCTAAATTTTATCAATATGTTGTGATTTTATGCTTACTCTTGAAATATTGTGCTTATTGTTGGTATAGTTTGTAAATAGTTTGTGAGTTATTGTAAATATGTTGTGATATGAATTTGAAATATTGTGATTATTATTTGTGAATGACGTTTTGAAGAAACATTATTAGAAATATATTGTCATTTGGCTTTGTTAATACATGTTTATTGTTTACTCAAGTTTAGGAATATGTTAATACATGTGGCACATTATCCAATGCTTACAATTGAAATATTGTGATTATTGTTTGTATATATTTTTTGAGTTATTATGAATATATTGTGATATGGACTTGAAATATTTAAATTATTATTTGTGAATGACGTTTAATATGTTTACATTGTTAGAAATATTTTGTCCTTAAGCTTTGTTAATACATATTTATTGTTTACTCAAGTTTAGGAATATGTTAATATATGTGGCATGTCATTTTATGCTTACAATTGAAATATTGTGATTATTGTTTGTATAGTTTGTAAATAATTTGTGAGTTATTGTAAATATGTTGTGATATGGATTTGAAATATTGTGATAATAATATTCGAAATTAAGTATGACAAATAAAAGTAACTCTTTAAGAATTATATTAATTAAAATTATATTATAACCTTTGAGCATAAGTATGGTAATTAAAATTCAACTTTAAGAATAGTAATAATTAAAATGTGATAATAATATTTGAAATTAAGTATAACAATTAAAATTAACTTTTTAAGAATTATAATAATTAAAATTATAGTATAACCTTTGAAATTAAGTATAACAATTAAAATTATACTTTAAAAATGATAATCTTGTAGACAACGAGGGAGTATGATCTTGAAGAAATGTTGGAATTTTAGTTTAATTGGTTGACTGTCATAGTCTCTTCGACCTTGAGAGTTGTCAAGGTTGGACAGTTTGTGACAGTTAAGTAATTAGACTAAAATTTAAATATTTCTTCAAGATCATTCTCCCTCGTTGTGTACAAGACACGAAACATATTCACATTGGGAATCTTTCCAGCTGGAGTACGAAAGGGAAGTTAGCGTGTCCGACATGTAATAAAGAAACTGCTAGTGAGTGGCTAAAATATTCTCAATAGTTGTGTTACATGGGTCATCGACGTTATTTACCAGCAAATCATGCATGGAGAAGAGAATGTGCCAAGTTTGATGGGAGAGTAGAGGATAGGATTGCACCAAAAGGAGTTGTCTGGAGAAGAGATAGTGGAAAAACTACAACATGTTAGAGCGAACAATTTTGGCAAAGGTCGGGGAAAGAACAAGAGAAAACGAGGCGCAACAGAACTGAATTGGACAAAGCGTAGTATTTTTTTTGACTTGCCGTATTGGTCGTCATGCAAGTTGCGACATAGTTTGGATGTAATGCACATAGAGAAGAATATTTGTGATAATATACTAGGTACATTGATGAGTATTAACAAAAAGATGAAAAACACGATCAAGACGAGGAAATATCTTGAGAGAATGAGAATTAAACATAATCTGCATTTGCGGGTGGAAGGCAATAGGGTGGTCATGTCGCATGCATGTTTTACGATGACGAGGGAGGAGATGATGGATTTCTGCAAATGGTTGCAAGGTGTGAAGTTGCCAGATGGTTATGCTTCAAATATTGGTAGATGCGTGAGTCCTGATGATTGGAAAATCAATGGATTGAAAAGTCATGACTGTCACGTATTTTTGCAGAAGTTATTACCTGTGGGAATTCGTGGGAAGCTGACATCTAATGTACGTGTCACCATATCTGAACTCTGTATGTTTTTCAAGGATTTGTGCGCTCGGGTAGTAAATCGAGATGTGTTGTCGAAATTGGAAGAAGATATTGCTACTATACTATGTAAATTCGAGCAGATCTTTCCACCCTCATTTTTTGATGTCATGGTCCATTTAGCAATACATTTACTGCGAGAGGTACTTTTGGGCCGACCGGTGCAGTTCCGTTGGATGTATCCAGTTGAAAGATATTTGGGTCGACTGAAGCACATTGTTGGGAATAAAGCCAAAGCTGAGGGTTCAATAATAGAGGCCTATATACACGATGAATGGTTAACATTTTGCTCTCTATATCTTCGTGGTGTTGAGACACGATTTAATCGTCAAGAGCGAAATGCTGATCTTGCTGCTCCGCCTCCTCGTGAGCTATTAGTGTTTTTCCAGAATGTACGACCCTTGGGTGCACAAACAAGTTACGATTTAATTGATGGAGAGTTGGGTAAAGTTCGGTGGTATGTGCTAAATAATTGTCGGGAGATTGATGATTATCTCAGGTTTGTCATTTCATTGCTTTGAATAATTATAGTTTTCTTAAAATTAACTATAATTGTTGTGCTCAAAATATACTTCTTTTGCAACATGTTATAACAGTGAGCACATGGACAAACTTAGGAGGGAAGGTGTAGAAAATATAGAGGCAAGACACGAGGAAGAATTTCCTGGATGGTTTGAAGAACGTGTATGAACTAAAATTATATATATATATTATATTTTGAAATTTTTAACTTTGGATAATGAAATAATAAATATATACTATTTCAATTGTTAGAATTTGGAACAACGTGCTCGTGATCCCGGATCAATTTCTTCTGAATTGTATGCATTGGCCCATGGTCCCTCAAATAGAGCACTTCGATACACTGCATGCACGGATCAAGGTTATAGATTTCATACTTTGGACCGTGAACGTAATAGAAAGACTCAAAACTGTGGTGTGTTGGTCGATGGGAGTCATGGAACAGATGATATTAAGTATTATGGTGTCATACGTGATATTATCGGATTGAAATATCTGGGTGGGTCTGTAACATATGTCTTTAAATGTGATTGGTGGGAATTAGGCGGTGGTCGGGTTTCGACACATAGGGATAATCACTTTACGAGTGTCAATACTGCATCTAAATGGTACGAAGATGATCCATTCGTATTGGCTTGTCAAGCTACCCAAGTCTATTACTTGATTGATCAATGAAAAGTGCTGATGAAGATAGTGGAGAGATAACTTGGCGAGTCGTACAAAAATTTGTTCCTTGAAATATATATGAAGCAAGAATGAGTGTAGATTACGAGAATAGTGGAGATGAAGATGATACTCCGATTGTAGAGGCATACCAGGAAGATGGAGAGGGTATTAACTTGTTTGTTGACCTCAGAGCACTCGAGTTGCTCCCCTTATGTAGAGATGATGTCCCACCCGTCCATCTCGACCCGTCTGTATTAAATGATCACTCAATTCAAGTAAGTGAGGAGGAAGAATAAGAAGAAGAGTCAGAAGATGAAGACGAATCAGAATCCAGGCATGAGGTGGATAAGGACGATGAAGAAGATGTGCATGATGATGATGAAGATGTTATTGATGGAGATTCTGAAACAAGCATGAAAAATTCATCTGAAGATGAAGAATAAAAGTACTAAATATTTTATTCATATAGGTGACTATAAAATATCTTGAATTTTCATAATTTCTTCTAATTAATTTTCTTTGATATAATTAATTATTTTCAAGAATGCCGCCAAAACGACAACGAAGAAATGTGCCACCGCCAAGTCCAAGTCCTGAATCCATTGAGGACTCCCCACTCGAGGAATCCATTCCTAAATATCAAGTTAACACAGAAAAGAACAACAGCCAGTCGACACCTACCTGTAAGGAAATATTGTCGTTGATAATTATATATATAGTTAATACTTTTGTCTCAATAACTATATAATTATAATTATACTATCTATTATCATGTAGTTGATGCATCTGCACGTCGCGGTCGTGGCTATACACGTGGAATCTCTCTTGAAAAAAATAGAAGGCACGTAAAACTGAAAATCACAATCTTGATAATTCCACTGGAGGAGTGGATGATAGTGTAGCAGCGCTTTCCTCCTATATTGGCACAGTAGTTCGAGCTTATACTCCATTTTATGTGCGCTCATGGCGAGATGTTCCAAATGAGATTAAGGAGTACATTCAAAGTCGTGTGCTGGTGAGTTTACTTTTCAGTACATTTTTTTCACCTAGATTAGTATATTATATTTTTGACCTGATTCCCTTGTTAGGATGAATTCGACCTCGACTTTGGCTTTAGCGAGGATTTGAGAATCGTGAATGAGTTGATGGCTACACTATTCTGACGTCACAAAGGACGATGTCATGACCACTTCAAGAAGTTTGAGACGTTGGAAGAGGCTGTGCAGTCTCCTTTTCAGCAGATAAAGTTAGATGATTGGAGAAAGTGTTGTGATCTTTTCGCATTTCCAGATTATCAGGTATTTTACATTTATATCTTTTAATTATTTACATTCATATTCGTTCTATATATTATATGTATATATATTACAATTAACATTCTTAATATATTTTGTAGCATTTGAGTTCTACAAATGCACAGAATAGATCTGCTCTGACTGTCCACCATCGTGCCAGTTAAAGGTCATTCCACCGTCTTACTGAAAAAATAGTAATTAAAAAAATTATAGAATTTATTTATTTTCCTGATATTTTTTTATTTAAGTATTAACATTATCTTTTTAAAATTGCTAATGTCACTTTGTTAGAAACGTGATAATCCTGAAAACTTATCCCTCATTCATGTCTATGATACTGCTCACACTAATGAGCATAGTGAGTGGATGGATTCTGTCGCTGCAGATAATTATGTAAGCAGTGTTAATTTTGTTAAATAAATTATTTATATAACATTTGAATAGTTTATTTCTTATTTCTATTTCTTTTAATACGTTACTAATTATTTACGATCATTACCTTTTAAATTGCAGGGAAAATGATGGAGATGCAGTCGGCTTCTGAGGAATCCTCTACCAGTGACATAGACATATTCACGTAAGTGCTCAGGCCGCAGTCTAGTATGGCAAGAGGTTTGGGACGATCTATCAAGCATAGATGTTCATCCTCCTCAACCTCATCAGCTTCACAAATTAATAATCTTACGGCAGATTTAAAAGTTGCACTACGTGAGAATGAGTATATGAGGTCGAGACAGCAAGAGTTAGAGTCTCTCTTAGAATGACAGTCGAATTTAGAGACGCGTTTGCAGGACCAACAGAGAGACTAGGAAGAAAGAATACGCAGTGAAGTGCAAGAGCAAGTGCAACGAGATATGATGGTGCAAATGGAGCGTGTTATGTCGTTGCAACAGAATTGCGGTGGGCGAGGGAAAAAGAAGAAATAAATTTTATCAGTATTTCTGGCTAGTTTTAATATCTAATTTTGTGCTTTTATAAGACATTGTTACTTGTTAATTGATGGTATGTAATATGATACAATTGGTATTATGATTTTAAATTTTATGAAATTAGTATTTTTGATCTATACGTTCGAATGTAAATAAATATCGTTCGAACGTTGGTTCACATTCTAACAAACGTTCGAACATAAATGCATAAATTGGATCGTTCGAACGTCAAACTATACATTCGAACGTCCTCACACATAAATGAACAAACCGTTCGAACGATAAAGCAATTAACGTTCGAACAAAAAACTTGCATTCGAACGCTCCTTCGTTTACATTCGAAATAACGTCCGAACTTTAAACGCGTTACGTTTGAACATTTACGTTTACGTTCGAACAAATATTCGAACGTTTATTGTAATTAACGTTCGGACGCATTAACATTCGAATGTAAATATGATACGTTCGAACGATAATCAACGAACGTCAAATTCTCTCATTCGAACGCCAATCGGTCGGATTAACGTCCGAACGTTTAATTTTACATCCGAACGTGACTTTCTGTGACAATTCTCAACCGTCACAAAAAAGGAACGTTCGAACGTTATACCGAACGGAACACTTCCAACCATCACTAAAAATATTTTTTATGACGGTTGAACAGTAAACCGTCACCAAATGTTTTCTGTGACGCACTTTAGGTGACGGTCGTGGTGACGGTTTCAAACCGTCACCAAATATCTTTAGTGACGGTTTGCCATTTTTTTGTGACAGTTTTCTCTATCACAAAAGACACATTCTGTTGTAGTGAGACCATCTTCTACAAGATTCATCCAATTCTTCACAGGAATAGCTGTAATAGGCTAATTAGTTACCTTCTTCTTGACTTGTAAGTATAATATCGATCAATTCCTACATTAATTAGAATTAAGCATCATATAATCAATCTCTATATATCACAGCTTCTTCAAAGCTTCGTAGTGCAAGACTTGCAGTTTCAGTTGTCTTTGTTCTTAAGGTAAATTCATAAGTAATTAACTATATCTCTAATTAAATTCATAGAAATTCTTAAAAAAAGGAATTGAGATGTAATCTGTATTGGGTTTTGTGAACGTAGATCAATAAATAAATATCTGTTTGGCCGGATAGAAACTTTCCTAGATGATCTGTTTTGCATTAGATTTTTTTTTTGGAAGAGTTGCATGTTTTGATAAAAATTTATTGGGATATGTTTTGTATTGAGTTTTGTTTTTTTTTTTTTATATACCAAAGTGGAGGAATATGATTAGATCATGAAAATACATATTAGAAATAGAAATGACATATTTTTTGGATCTTGGATTGAAAGGTAAAAATATTTGGAAAATTTTCTGAAAACACGTTTAGGGTAGAATAGGTCCTTTACATCATGTGATCAATTGCTCCGATTTCCTCTCGAATCCTTAGTTTTAAATTTAACAGATGATTGTTAAATTCAACCAAGTATTTAAAGCTATCCAAGTACTTTTTTTAAGTCCAAAATTATTTTAATTAAATAGGGTACGTATTTTAAGTTTTATTGAACTAAACCTAATTTTTAGAATTTAGCCTCTTTAATTTTGGAGTTCTGAAATTATAAAATAGTTTATCGTGATTAATTTTATTTAAATCATTTTATGTCATCTTGGAAATTATTTTAAAAGCTCCAAATATAATTTTAGAAAAATGCTCGGGCTCCCCTTTTATTTTTGCCCGATTGGGGTTTTTAATTTTTTTTTCCTTAGTAATTAAGAAAATATTATTTAATAATATTGTGAATTTTTTTCTTTTTTAAAAAATATTTAAAAGTGTTAAAAAATGATGTGAAAAAAACCAAAAAAATCTTTAAAAAATTTTTCACATTATTTTTTTAACAATTTTAAATATTTAAAAAAATCATAATATTATTAAATAATATTTTATTAATCACTAAGTCAAAAAAATAAAAAAAAAAAAACCCGAATGGGCAAAAAAAAGGGGAGCCCGCATCACTCGTAATTTTATGTTTAAATGAGACTTTGTGAATAGTAGAACATTTCCAAGCGTGCTAACCGATCGTCTCTACATGATGCCCTATTTTATGTCTTTTGTCCCTTTTATTGATCTGCTTCTTACGCAGTGTCCAAATTAGTAGATAATTAATATCCTACTTACCTCAATTTCCAGCCACATGTTTTTATAAGCACAACATAAGTTAAAAACTAGCCCCCATACGTAATTCTATATACAACTGTAAATTGCATAAATTTCATGTAATAGCTTTGAAAAAGAGTGAGGTTCATTATTAAAAAATTAATTTTTTCATGTGGGTCTCATATTTTATTCACTTTTTTCAAAGCGATTACGTGACAGTTGCACAATTCATGGTTACAAATATCTTTTCTCTTTAACTTTTAGGGACGAACTAAATTTCGTTCCTAAAAGTAATTATTTCGTCTCAAAATATGGATGACTTTATAAACCTGTTCGAACGTCTAAATATCCGTTCAAACTGGATCTTCTGTGACAAGTTAGATTGTCTCAAAAAGTCAAAACCATTTGAACGGCAAAAACTCTGTTCGAACAGAGAATTGATGTCTATTCAAATTGTGTATAATATACTCGAATAATAATCTTGGTGGGGACGTGATTTATTTTGTCGAGAAAAGTTCAAAACCGTTCGAACTGCAATTTGTTTGTTCGAACGGGAGAGATTTGGTGGGAAAATTTGGCGAGAAGGTTGCAAGATCGTTCGAACGACACATATTTCGTTCGAACACCACATTTATGCATTCGAACGGATAATTTGGTGGGAAATTAAATTTGGTGGGATTTTTTTTAAATCTGTTCGAATGGAACATAAATGTGCGAACGACGAGTACTTTGTTCGAATGCATAAACAAGTGCTCGAATGGGCTTGTTTAATTATAATAATATATTGTTAAAAAGGTCCAAAATATTAAAGTAATAAATATTTTTTCCATTAATTTGTTAATATAAAAAATGTGTACATATTATATATTATGATTTATTGTAAATTAAAATATTTATGAATTCATAAATTAATTTTATGTAATTAATTTTAAAATATTTTAGTGATTTCTTTTATGTTAAATAAGATTTTTAGTTAAATAAATGTTATCATTCATACACCATATAATATAAATCAATAATTAATCCAGAAAAGATAAAAAATATTTAATTCATAATTAAATCAAATTTACAAAACTTCAGATACTGTCCATACCAAAAACAAAAAAAATATAAATAAAAATAGAAATTACTATGATCCGAGCTCTCTACATACATCCTCGACTGCAGATAATTGTCTTTCTACCTGTGTCAGTCGAGTACTGAGCATGACTGGAGTCGCATTAATGACATGAATCTCGGTACGTAACTCAAAGATGCTAGCATTAATCTCTGTACGTAACTTAGAGATTAACGCTAGCATTAATCTCTGTACGCAACTCAGACATGGCAGTACAAACCTCTGTACGCACTGCATCGATCACCAATGAAGTGTGTCTGCCGATCTCTGCACGCATGTACTCCGTACGGGAACACGAGAATCGAGACACCCGGATGATGACAACAAGGTCACGCATCCCAACGATAGTGTCAAGTGTGTGTACATGCTACAATGTACAATAACAATGCAGCGGATAATTAAGTCAACTAAGTACCAGAATTTAAAACACAATTTAAACATCAGTAAAAGTGGTTTAAAGAGTTATACAGTCATCCAAAATAAATATAATACAAGTCCCAATAAAATGAGTGATCCCAAATCACTCATCGGGCGGAGTCGAATCCTCAGGCTCATCGTCAACCTCATCTGCATCGAAATCTGCGTTACCATAAACGGTACCGCAGGTAAATATAAACCAAACAACCCTCGAGAATAAAAATGCATTTAAGGCAACCAACAAAAATGCATGCATATGATGAAATGTGCATTATTCTCAAAACATCATTTTTCTTGAAAATGAACATTTTTCCAACATAAGCCAAAATCTCATTTGGCCCAAAATATCCATAACACATTTTTTAGAAAATGATCACACAATTTACAAAATCCAACACACGCTATTTTCCCAGAAAATAGTCCATTTTACCGTATGCACCATGATCTCTCCTAGGGATCATCCGCACGTCTTGGTTTTGTATCGATGCCCAGTTCCGCGCCCGGCGCGTACATGGCCAAGCATCCTCTACGCAACAAGCGACCCCCAGTTCCGCACCCAGCACGTACATGGCCAAGCGTCCTCTAGTCCACGCCAGCAAAAGGACCACGGAGTCGGCACGCGACCATCTCGTCCGATCCCATTGTCGCCCGGCGACAAACCATGGGACGTCACTCAGTGTATTCCGCTCCCGAGTGACCAGAGGAGCTCCACCGAGATAATGCCCCATCTCGGCTTGGGGTTTTGATACACACGCACCCAAGAACATTCTCACATGAAAATCCAGTTTTCATTAAACACATGAACATGAATGCAATTATACAAAAACCCAGTTTTCTTTACAAACATGATCATGCATAAAAATATGCAATGTATGAACTACACTAGATGCAACCAACAATCCAACACAAATCCAATCACACAAACAAACTTCCTCCACTAATCCATCCGACCCCCGTACTCCTCGGACTCAGTCTGGCAAAACCAACCAATTCACAGTTGCAATGAGTTAGTGCAAAAATACATTTAAATCATGAAACTTCTTTGGAAAATACTTAGAGTGGCATTTTATAATTTTCGAAGGATCATGGAGCTGCAAGAAGTGGTAACACAGCTACTGAACAGCGCCAAATGCACTGTGGCCATGGGTCTCAAAGACCCACTTTTGATTGAGGATAAACCAAGACTCGAGATTGATAGGGTAGGGCTTAGGGATGTCTGTGAAGCTAGTGGTGGTGGTGGTTGGCCGTGGGTGGCGGCGTAGAGGGTATTTGAAGTGCAAAAATACCCAAAACGGAAATGTTGATGGTGGGGCTTCACTGGTGGCGGATCGGAGCTGGGGTTGGGTGTATTGGGTTGCTAGGAGGTCGAGGATGAAGTGGTGAAGAAATGGTGGCCGGAGGTGGTGCGACGGCGGCGAGCGAGCAGAAGGAATGCCGCGGCTTCAAGCCGTGCGTGGAGGAGAACGCCGGCGAGTGAGGAGCTGAAACCTGGAGGGGGAGGTTGCCGGAGGGTGGGGAAGGTTGTGGGCTGGGCGGTGTCACCGGATGGTGGCGCACGGCGACAGCTGGGTGGAGAAGATGGAATCGCACGGGGGAGAGAGGGAGAGAGCCTTCACGCGATGGAAGAGCAGGGGAGAAAAGAAAATGAGGAGAAAAGAAAAAAAAAAGAAGAAAAGGAAAAGAGGAAAAGAAAAAGTGAGGGAAAGAAATGAGGTCCAATCCTCACATCTTGGGTCACAAAAATGATCCAACAGAAACGATTTCAAAATAGCAAGTTAAATAAAATAATTCAAACGTAGTGATTAAATGAAAATAAAATAATTAAACCCAACAATAAATTAATTTAAAATAAAGAGAAATTTAAATGCATAACAATAATTAAATATTAAGAAAGCACATCAAAATAATTTTCACAAAATTAAAATCATAAAAATAAACCCACTAAAAATCCAACCAATTTTAAAATAAGAGAATAAATTTTAAATTAATAAAAATAATCATTCATTAAAAATACACTAAAATACGGGGTGTTACATTCTTACCCCTTAAATAAAATTTCATCCTCGAAATTGGCAAGGCCAACATTAAACTAAGACAGGAATAAGATTCGATTAAGAGAAGACATAAGGAACATACCGCAAGAGTTAATCAAACAAATATGGATATTGATCTCTCATGTCAGCTTCTCTCTCCCAAGAGAAATCTTGAGCTAATGGATCGCCCCATGCTACCTTCACCAAAGGTATTGTCTTGGACCTTAACCTTTGCTCTTTCCAATCCACGATCTGTGTCGGAGCAACTTCATAAGTAAGGTTAGGTTGAAGTTGAATGCGTCCAGGGTCAACAAAACGTGGTTCTTGTTGTCCAAAACTCTTCTTCAACAATGAACTTCCCCAAATTTGTCCGACATATCAACTCTATAAGCAACAAGCCCAACTTTCTCTACAATCTGAAAAGGGCCAACATATCTCGGACTAAGTTTTCCCTTCTTACCCAAGCGCTTAACGCCTTTCATAGGAGAGACTTTGAGATAAACCCGATCAACTACTTCAAAGGATAAGTCTCTTTTTCTTGTATCTGCATAACTCTTTTGGAGACTTTTCTTTTTCGCCATTTTAGTTCTTATAAACCGAACTTGATCTTTCATTTCTCGAATTCTCTCAGGCCCAATTATTTTACTCTCACCAATTTCATCCCAACACAAGGGTGATCTACACTTCCTTCCATACAAAGTTCATACAGGGCCATCTAAATGGAGGAATGAAAGCTATTATTATAGGCAAACTCAATTAGCGGTAGATGATTCTCCTAACTTCCTTGAAATTCCATGATACAAGACTGCAACATATCCTCAAGAGTCTGAATAGTGCACTCTGATTGATCGTCTGTTTGAGGGTGATATGCAGTACTAAACTTCAACTTAGTGCCTAAAGCTGCCTGCAAACTTTTCCAAAAATAGAATGTGAAACGCGGATCCCGATCCGATACAATACTCCTGGGTACTCCGTGCAAACGCACTATCTCTTTGACAAACAACCGAGTTAACTTACCCAAAGAGTCGGTATTATTGATAGGCAAGAAATTGGCACTCTTGGTCAACCGATCAACAATCACCCAAACTGAGTTCTTCCCACAAGGGGTCCTCAGCAAACCCACTACAAAACTCAAGGAAATGTCATTCCACTTCCACTCAGGAATAGGGAAAGGTTGAAGTCTACCAGTAAGTTTTTGATGCTCAGCCTTAACTTGATGGCACGTGGCACATTTCTCAATGAACATGGCGATATCCAACATTCTCGCACTAGTCCCCCAGTGACACATCACGTCCAGTATTCCTAGGGTGACTATGCTATCCAAAATCTTATTTCCCACAAGAACCTTAATACAATATCTAGTAAATTCCAATGATCAGTAACTCCATACAATAATATATGCTAACCTCAATCGACTCCTATGCTACAACTTCTAAACCTCCATTGAATTCTACCTTTGGTAACCTAATAGCCACTTCCAAAGTTAACCATCAATAAAAAATTTTACACAACCAGATGATTAATCTCCAATTACAAGTATGTTTTCAAAATTTCAAATCACCACTAATTCCTCAAAATCAACACAAAATTTGAACTCCTTACTACAACCAAAAATATCAAGCTTCTGCTGCACACTCTGATTCGCCACATGCATAAAATTTATGTCCTCATAAAACTAACACCATCGAGTACAAGGTGGCTCCAGACCTGCTAACCGAAACTCCTACCACATTTTGGTAGAAAACACTCTCCCCCAAAACCATGAATTATCACTAAAATACGGGGTGTTACACGCAGTATGTCAGCCATCTCCTCGTGAGTAGATGTGCGTGATGCCTCAGCCTGTGTAGATGCCTCACCAGCCAATACATTAGGATCTCCCGGCTATGCATCTCTCTGAATATCAACCTGGTCAGGAACAGGTCCACGAAAATAAAGTCTCGAGTATCCTGTGCTCCGTGACAGGGTGGAGCTATTGATCGGTCCCATCGGCTCCTGTGCACGCTCGAAAACATCTAGCATGACCCCAGGATATAGCAAAAACTGGGTGATCAAGATCCTAAATGGCAGTATATCTGTCGTAATGTAACGAGTCTCTTATCGAATCCTCTTAAATATATACCCCACGAGATCGATAGGAATGTCACGAGTGACCTGTATCATAAATTTTGCTCGATCCATGCCAATCTCAGTCTTGTGCTACCGAGGTCAATATTATTGGCAATTATCAGATTCATGATCTCAAAGAAAGAAGATAAATATGCATGCCCGATGTTTTTCGTCCCATCGTACACAGGAGCATCTGGACCAACAATCAAGTCTCTCACCTCATGATCAGCGAGGGTATCGAGCTCATCCGTGTAAACTGCTCCCTCGTCCTGAGCTGTCTCTGCATCACTCGAAGGATCAGACTCTCTAGGCAGCACATTCGGATAGGCATCGCATAGTCTAGGAGTACCGAGATATTCAGCATGTCCATCCGCTGAAAATAGAACTGGAGCTCCTCGGACAAAGATCCTGTATGCCCCTCTGTCGTCTGGGCTGGCATCACCGACCTCTTTATAGAACTCAACGACGATGTCAATGTAGGAAACTATTGCGAATCCATCTGATGTCGAATGTCGGAGCTCTATATTGAAATGACGAGTTTGAACTTAATTTTGACAGACGAGAGGATCGACTAACGGTTGAGGAATTGATGTCGAATGCTTCCGGAAGTACAAAGGTCGATGTCATGCACATTATTAGAAGTTCAGTTCTACAACAGAAGCGCGCCAAAGTCCATTCCAAGCAATGTCATCAAACGAATGAGAGAATGTTTGTGATATGTTTGAAGATCCTGCTTATCAGGTAATTTCGCTGCTATCTTTTTGTAATAGTATATGATAGATGTATTAAGCACATAGACATAATATTTTTTACGTAATGGAGTATTGTGAACAAAGCAAATAGATCAAATTTAACGATATACCATTATGAAAGTTCTCGATCTTTTCATCGTTTGTATAAAAAAATGGTAAGTTATTCTCATCCCCGTTAAATATTAATATATACACTTTTCTGATTTAAGTTCTAATATAGATTTTCCTTTCAAGAAGAAAGTCCTGCTGACTATAATCTGATCCAATTGCATGCTAAAGCACATAAAAATTGTGATGGTGTTTAGACCAGTCCCAAAGCAGAGACAAATTATGTAAGTTTAAGTTTCTTTAATTCCATTGTCTAACAATACTTTTGTTACTTATACTAACTTTAATGTTGTTTTTTGTAGGACAAGATGATATTTCTTAAAGAAACTGTTGAATCATCTGTCAACGATGTTAAGATTTTTTCTCAAGTTTTTGGATCATGTTTTGGATATTTCAGGGGCTTAGTACGTTGCGTGAAACCATCCTCATCATCATCATCATCTTCTCAAGCCAAATTGAATGAAAAAACTAAGGAGTTAGAGGAAGCAAGACTTAAGATAGAACAATTGAGTTATAAGGAAAAAGAGTTGCTGACCCGATTAGATCAAGTATCAGATTTAGAGGCGAGAGTAGAAGAGAACATGTAGAAGAGGCTGGAGATGAATAACCAAAAATTGTTTGAACAATGGTAGTCAATAACGTCCCAAAACTCTATGCCGCCACCACAATCTTAAAACTTATTTTTTTATTGTTTTTTTATTATTCTATTCCAAAACACTGGCATTTGAACAATTCGGATGTTTAAATTCTATATGTTCCATATTTATAATATTATTATGGATTTTTTATAATTTCAGTTCTATATGATGAGCACTGTTCGAATAGGGGAAATACTCTATTCGAAATGTAAATTACAATTTATAAATCCATTCGAATAGAAAATAATCAATTCGAACGATAACTGAGAAATACAGTCTGTTCAAACGGACATAATTTTCGTACATATAATGACTGTTTGAACAACAGTTATACAACAAATCTCGTTCGAACGGACAACATTTATGAACATATGATGTATGTTCGAATTAAATCAGAAATTGTCCTAATCTTTGTTCCACAGCAATATTCTTAGGGAGTCTAGAAATGACTTCTTGAAGAATAATGAACAGATAGGGGGAAAGAGGACACCCCTGGCGCAAACCACGACCTCCCTGAAAGAAACCTTGAGGGATTCCATTCATCATAACAAAATACCAAGGAGAGGAGATACAAGCCTGAATTAAATCACAAATCTGAGTAGAAAAACTGAAAGTGCGAAGGACCTCCAAAATAAAAAACCAATCAACCTGATCATATGCTTTAGCCATATCCACTTTGAGAATAATATTACCACCATGAGCTTTCTTGTTAATAGAATGTACCATTTCCTACGTCAGGGAAATATTTTCAAAGATGCTGCAACCCGGAAGGAAAGCACCTTGCTCTAAAGAGATCATACTTGGAAAAAGACTTGTCAACAGATTAATCAGAATTTTTGAACAAATCTTATAGAACACTGAACATAGGCTAATTGGTTTAAACTTATCAAACCCAGTAGGCATATCAACCTTCGAGAGTAAAACAATGAAAGGCCGAATAAAACCGAGGCAACTGCTTAGAGAGGAAAAAATCTGAAATAGCTTCAAAGATGTTCACTTTAACAATTTCCCAACATCTCTTAAAGAAACCTACACCAAAACCATCTGAACCCGGAGAATTGTTAGACAGAATAGAAGACATAGTCTCAAAGATTTCATCCATAGACAGAATACAAACAATATGACCATTATCATCATCTAAAATAACAGGCTAGATAAGATAAGACAGGTCCGAAAAAATATGGGGGGATCCGCTTGAAGAAAACCAGAGAAGTACTCAACCGCTCCCTGATGGATGGCTTCAGGCGACTCGAACACGATCCCATCCGCAGCTCTCATGCCAGATATGCACTTGTGCCCTTACGTCTCCACAAAGACAATTCCTGAGAGGTCAAGACTAACTCCCTGTCATCATCGGCATTCCATTCATGTTGAAGCTGACTTTCAAGCCTTTCCACCTACCCCTCAAGATGGGCAATATGAGAGGTAGTCCGACCAAAACCCTCTTATTCCATTCTCGGAGTACGACCCGAACCTGTTTAAGTTTACTAGCAAGCTTCCATAAACCCCCACCAGCCACAGGAACCATCCAAGCCCTTTATACACATTCAAAAAAATTCGGATGATCAACCCACATTTGCTGAAAATGAAACGGAAGGCTTGACTCCAATACGATTCAAGCATTAATCAGGCCATAACTCCTACCTATCACTCCGAGAACATTTAGCACAAATGAAATTAAATAACAAAACCTGATTGCCAACTTCAACACGAGCTAAAATAAATTGAGAAGTCACACTAGGAATACGAACCACAATGACATTATTCCAGAATAACCACACTTTCCCACCAACAGCTTCATTAGACGTGCCATTCGCAAAATTCAAACACCTGATCAAATTGTGAACTTGATCAAAACTAGTAAAAGGTTCCATTAAATCAACGATAATAGGTTTGAGAGACCCAATCAACTTCTTTAACCGACCTTTAGAGGTACGAATCCCTCTAATATTCCATACAAAGATGGAGCTAATCATAGAGAAAATTTAGTGGTTCGGGTTTGGCCCCAGTAGAATCCTAACTTTCACAAACTGTGTTTTCAAATAAGTACTTTTGGCAGCGAACACACCCTCCGTCTCCATGTGATAGTCCTTCTCCTGAGGCAAAACATCCAAACCAAGATCAGGTTCCAAGTTTGAAACCAAGGTCCCTTCAAAAAGAAATTCATCTATATTTTTTGGACTCTCATGCACTTGTGCCTTTGCGGCATCCGGAAGATCCCCAGCTTCAAGACATACTTCCTCTATTTGAATAACTATCTCAGGGACTTGGTGTATAAGAGCAAAAGATTGCAACTGTGGAAAAACATCAAACGACAATTCATTAGCATGGTTCGGGTCCAACATAAGTGGGTCTCTAGTCAACTCAGCAACCACCCTCTGCGTCTAAACCAAAGATGGAGATTGCTGAGTACCCATCTGCAACTTTGACGGGACGACTGCACCAATTACAACTTATCAAGAATTTTCCCAGAACTCGTTTGACTAGCCACATCAGAAAACACCACCAAACTCTTATCTTGCTGTATATTTGACGGGCCCCCTACCTCTAGTTCCTTCCCAGACTCATTCTGAAATGCAGCTTATAGAACCACCTCATTCTCAGGGATCTTATCCTTGAGATCCTCTCCATTATTAACACATTTTTGTCGAACCCAGGTCTTCTCCCCATTCATAGCCTTCCCAACACGACACGTACGGGAATTATGTGCTTGCACTTTGCATCTACAACAGAAAGCAGGAAGAGTTTCATAAATAATTTATTGTTTGTGGCTTGAGGGCATACCAGGGACTCCAATCCAAAAAAAGGGGATTGGTTGAACCGCCACATCCATCTCCATGCATAAACAAGCTCCATCTGTGCGAGTTGCACATCGGGTAGGATTGTCTCTTCTGATGAACTTGCCAATAGGAGCAGTGAAAATTCGTAAAAATGACTCAGGATAGAAGTTTGGAGGCAAACCTGGGAGCACAATCCAAACCGGAACCATGGAGGGTTCCTCTTCCTCACTGAAGTCAGGATTCCAATGGAACGCACCATAGAAAACTCCATATATATTGCAGGCTTCACAAGACAAACCTTTCCGAAAATCATCCTCAGACGATAAATGGACAAAGACGTACGAGGACGCCGCATAGCAGAGACCACTAGGGTACCTTCCAAACCCCAATGGCAGCGTATGAAAGCTCTAATGGCATCTAGAGTGGGACAGTACCTAAGAAACTTCAGGACTATAGAATATTTGAAAGGCTCAGCCAAACGAGATATCTCCTCTTTGGAAAACTGAAAATATAAAACACCATCTGCACTCTTAGGCAAACGAGGAGGGACAACAACCTCTGGGAGAGGCTGGGGCACAGCTGCAATGAGTTAGGCAAAGGAACATCGCCCAGCCGCGGCTGCCATGCGGCCCTACGTAAACGAGACCGTATGAGCAAAAAGAACTTAACCCTAGCAGAGCTCTAGAAACAACGTTTCATACGTAACATCTGCCAACTCTCTACTTATTTGGTAGATTCAAGACTTTTTTCTTGAAAAGTATTTTACTTTCTTTATTTATATATATTTAATAATATAATGGTTTGGAACCTCACAATGGTAAGAATATTTAATAAGTAATTATTAATTATAGTTATTATATGTATATTATACTTTATATATAGTTAAGTTATATACTTTTTTTTTCTTTTTTCTAAAATTAAGTTTTATCCTATACTTATAATTTGAATAATAATCATATTCTAACTAAATTAGTATAAATATATTATATATACTTATTAAATATTAAATATTAATTCCCATATTAAATGTATATTAATTTTTTTAATCTTTACTTAAATTAATTTTCTAAACTTATAATTTTTTGTTAAAGAACAAATTCAAAAAACACCAAAAAATTCTATATCAAAAAATTCACATAAATCCACAAACTAAACACAATATATTTCTAACCATATAAACATATTCAATAAAAATTCACAAACAATAATCACAATATTTCAAAACTATATCACAACATATTCACAATATTCTCACAACAATATTTCTACACATATTAATTCATCAATGAACACCATAAATTCACAAACTATTCACAAACAATAATCACAATATTTCAAGAGTAAGCAAAAAATCACAACATGTATAAACATATTGCTAAACTTTAGAAATATACCAAGCACTCACAAATTCAAAAAATACCAAAAAATATTATCTCAAAAAATTCACATAAATCCACAACCTAAACACATGTTTCTAACCATGTAAACATATTCAGTAAAAATTCACAAACAATAATCACAATATTTCAAATCCATATCACAACATATTCACAATATTCCCACAACAATATTTCTAGACATTAATTCATCAATGAATACCATAAACTCACAAACTATTCACAAAATTCACAAACAATAATCACAATATTTCAAGAGTATAAACATATTACTAAAGTTTAGAAATATACCTAGTACTCACAATATCCTCTTACAAATCAAAAGCTTTCAACTTGCCAAAACAACCAATCATTCAAAAAAATACAACACTAACTCATTAGAAGCATATATATAAAAAAAACACAAGACAAATATCATAAAATTCAAAAAATTACAAAAGAAAAATAATTTTTCCTTACCAAAATCAATGGAACTAGAGTTTCAAAATATTAATTGACCCTATCTCACTCAACTCTATCTCATTCTAACCCCCTCTCTCTAATCCACGATGACCCTCTCTCACCATCTCTCTCTAGGTTATTTGTGCGCATGGGAGAAGAAGCAGAAATGAGTCTGCTTCCTCCTGTGCATGTATTCATTCAAAAACTAAATCTTTAAATGTAATGTTCGAACGTTTAAGTTGTACGTTCAAACGTTAAAATATTCTGCCCAATTTTTAGATGACGTTCGAACGTTAAAAATTCAGGCAAATTTTCTGCAGATAAAGTTCACACGTTGGTTATACACGTTCGGACGTATCTTCATCTGATAGAGCCCGAAATCTAGCGGAAAATTTCCCGCACTTTTATTTTCATGTTCGAATGTTAGAAAATTTGACGTTCGAACGTTTATAAATTCCTAGTAAATTTCATCGACTAATGTTCAGACGTAAAATTTTAACGTCCGAATGTTTCAGATCATCATAGAGGTGTTGAAATCAAGCGAAAATTTTTTCGGATTTTTCTTCTTGTGTTCGAACGTATTATAATTGTACGTTCGAATGTCAATCGATTTCCTCTCATATATCTCCATTCACGTTCGCACGTTAAAATGAAATGTTCGAACATGGAAAGATTATCACATATATGAGGAAATCGAGCGGGAATATATTATTAACATTCAAACGTAAAAAATGTACGTTCGAACGTTACTTTAGCTCTTTATTCAATAGTTAGTATTTATTAATATAATAGTTATATATATGTATTTTTTCTAGATACTCATAATATTTCTCTTCAATATAATCTCTGTTTATTTTTAAAAAGTTGAGAAAAATACTAACTTTTTGTAACTATTTTCTTCTTTCATATAATCTTGTTCGAGATATTCTTTGTTACTTTTAAATTCTTCTTTACTCAATGTGTATATTTGGACATCATCTCCAATCACTTGTGAATATGTTGGAGAAAAAAGGTTCATTTTTAGGATTATGAGAGGTGGATGCCAGGTTGAGTAATCTTGGGAAGGAGATGCGATGTTTGAAAGGTAGTGATCCCACCAGCCTTTTAGTTGGCCAGTTGGCCGGCCTGTAACAATAATATGTGATATAACAATAAGTGTTCGACGTGGGTGGTGATTTGGGCGTTCAAACGTTTTCTCTTGGTTTGCAACGTTTGGTGATTTTTACGGATCAAACTATATTTCAATAAATTTATTAATAATTAATATTATATTATAGTATAATTAGTATATGTTATAAATGAATTTTTTAATGCTATAATTTAGTATAATATATATATATATACTATATATTATATATATACCATGATAGCATAATACTTTAAATGAAAAAATAATAATATAGTATATATAGTATACTATATATATAAATCAATAATATATAATTAATAAAACTAACAACAAAACTTATATATATAATACATTATATATATAGTACTATATAGTATTATATTATATATATAGTATATATATAGTATTAAATATAGTATAGTATATATATATATATACTATATAGTATATAGTATATATATAATATATCTATATATATAGATGGAGTTCTTTGTCTTTATTCTTCTGAAGAGATAATATTTATGACAACTTTTATCTGTCATGCTGACCAACTGAGAAAGTAATAATTTTCTAGAATCATATTATCTGAGGGTCATAATTTGTTAATTCTAGATCGAATGGGTCTTGGGAATCCATCAGAGGTACTGGATTGTGTATTTCTTTGATGGAATTTAATGGCTTCAAAAGGAGGATATTCTTCATAAACAATTTGATTATTTTCTTATTTAATCTATTGATTAGTAGTTCTGTTTATAATTGATAATTGATTTGATTTATAAATTTCAAACTATGTAAATAAAGGTATATTAATTTGTATTCCTTCAAGTACTCATAATATTTTTCTTGAATATAATATCTTTCTATTTTTGTAAAAATCGAGAAAAATATTAATATTTTGTGACAATTTTTTTCTTTCATATAATCTTGTTTAAGATATTCTTTATTAATTTTAAATTTTTCTTTACTCAAGGTGTATATTTGGGAATCATCTCTATATCACTTGTGAATATGTTGGAGAAGAAGGTTCATTTTCAGGATTATGAGAGGTGGATGCCTTATCCGGATGATTAATAGTATATATTGGTGTATCAATAATATTTTCGAGAATAATTCCCCAAATCTGTGTATATAGATTATGAGATTTGTTGTAAAAATTTTGAGATTTATTTCGAGAAATTAATGTAATAACATATCTGGGTGTATGATAACTAGAAGGTGCTAGAGAAGAATAATGTGATAAAGATATTTTAAAAGGTTGAAAGGCAATTTGGATTGTTCCATCCGTTTTTTTATCTATATATTCAATATCGTCTTTAGAATTATTTTAGCCCAAAACCGAAAGGTAAAACGTCATTTTCACCGTTATGTACTCATTCTCATTTGCACGCCCCCACTTCTGCATTGCCCCCGCCGTCAAACCCCTCCATAACCGTCATTAAAAGGTAGGCATCCATCTTTTAACATCTAACATAGATTTTATTTGAGATTTGGGTTCAGTTTTGTTTAAAACAGGCCAAGTGGTGGCCAAATTTTCAACTTCATTTTTTGGCCACCACGGGTTGTCATTGGCCAAATAGTCACCGTAGAAAAGTTTCTTGAAGTGTATACTTCAGGCATTTCGACATTTAAAACCTTGTAACTTAATTTGTGAGATTTCAATAATGGTTGAGTCCACTCAGCTATTTTGTATCGTAACGTTCAAACATTTCACCAAGATGTTCAAAACGTTTCACCAAGACGTTCAAACGTACAAAGTTTCAATTATATAGCCATTATGTCTTCTACGTTCGAACGTATATTTTTTTACATTCGAACGTTACTTTTTGTAACATTTACGTCCAAACATTTAAGTATAAAATCCGAACGTACTACTTTTTGATTTATTTATGCTTCAACGTTCGGACGTGTATCCTTTACGTCCGCACGTAAAACCCACACGTACGTTTGAACATCCGAACGTACGTCATTTAAATTTATTTACTACTTACGTTCGAACGTTTATGTTATACGTTTGCACGTATGTGTTTTACGTGCGAAGGTAAAGGATACACGTCCGAACATTTTATTTGAACGTTCGACTATTTGTTTTACTATGTTCGAACGTTAATGCAAAGCAGCTTAAAATTAATACGAAAAATGCATCAATGTAAATAATTTTTTTTCTTTTTCTATTTTCAGGATATGGCTCATCATTTGCATACTAGGAAACGACGGAGATGAGTAGCCACTCAGGACACTGCTCATATCGGGGCTCGTACTATTATGGTGGAGCGAGAGGTCCTGATCAATGAGTTGTATACCCCTCAATGGTTCAAGAGTTCTATATGGGGATGTGTGACATGCCTCAGGATGCATCCTCTCACATCGTGACTGTACGCGGTGTTTCCATTGAAATTTTACCAAATGTCATCGCGAGCACCTCGGGATTCGTCGAGGAGTTGAGACATCGACTACGGGTGACTCTCTAGGCATGGTTCGCACATCTACATCTGCACACGACACACCCGGTGGGGATGTAGGCGTTTCTGCATCATCTACTGGCCCATTTGAGCAAGTATCAGCCAGAGATGCAGACCAATCAAAGGCCGAGGATACTGGCCTTGAGGCTCGGGATGATAACTGAGACGCGCGAGGATTTCTACATCCTCACCGAGGGAGACCACACGTAGATCGAAAGGAAGAACGCCTTCAACCAAAACCATCTGCTACATTTCTTCTGCATGTTGCACCTTATTGTTGCAATAAACGTGGATCCTGTGGCACATAAAACCACATTTAGTTAGTTTCGGGCACAATTTTTTATATGAGTGGCACGTGGAGATCCCATAGATTTGCCACTGCACATCTTTAAGAGGATTCGTTACGAGGCGAGCATCGTCTTCACGGACAATCTCTCATACGGTGTCCTGATCAGCCGGCTATTACTTGCTTGGAGAGTGTCAACCAAACGGAGGAGCGGGTCAAAGATCAGATGAGCCCCCTCTACATGACATCGACATAGCAATGGACAAGCGAGGGGACGTCAGCCACAGCCTGTAGAGGATTTAGTTCCTCCAACGCAGCCTGAGCCAGGTGTGGGGAGTAGTAGTCAGCAGCCGATGAGTACATCTACAGGAGATGCGCGGCCTGCTTGGGTTGATGTAGTGATCTCATAGCTGACTGCGCATATCGATCGTAAGATAGATCGATTGCTCGGGGCTGTAGAGGCGTCAGTCGCTGAGATAGCCCATCATATAGGTATCCTCAACGACAAGGTTGATACCTTGACTGAGGAGATACGGAGTATGAATTTCACGAACAACGCTATCATCTAAGTGTTGTTTACGATATTCTATCATATTTTGTATTTTGTTTTTAATATATGTAAATATCAATATTATTTAATATCAATTCTCAATCTTCTTTAATATTATATTTTCCAACTTTAATACTAAATCACTGCATTTCAAATATCAATAAACATAAATATACATATATATTTATATATGTATATATAAATATATATTTATATATATAAACATATTTATGTTTATATATATAATTATATAATTATATTTTATAAATTATGTATATATAAATATATACAAGTCAATTTTTTAGACTTGTTAACAAATTATGCACTATAAAAATCACATAATTTTTAAATTAGAGTCATATTTAATTTAAATTTACAATTAACGTTCAAACGTTGGCGTCAAAATATTTCACGTTCGCACGTAAGTAGCCACAATATTCGAACGTATATGTGACGTTCGAACATAAATTTCCCATATGTTAGAACTTAAAAAAAAATCTTATCTGTCTTTAGTGATGGTTTCCAGAAATCCGCACAAAAAAGGCTTTTTAGTGACGGTTTGGGGATTGTCACAATTTCTCAACCATCACTAAAAAGAAATTGTGTTGTAGCGGATCTACCTTAACCCACACGAGTAATGCTACTCATCATCCCATGATGTGATATTAGATGATTAGGGACTATTTATTATGTTTTACTTATGAACCTATCATTTAATGTCACATCATAAGATGATGAGAAAAAAGATTATAAGTAGAGTTTTTCTCAAAGAATAGAGGGAAAGCGAGAATATAAAGTGAAATCTTCTAGCAAGTGGATTGTGTCATTTTCAGTCCATGTTGATGTGGTTTTACATTTTAAATGAAAGAAGAAAGATGAAAAGGAGAAAGGAGGGAGGGAGCTTTTTGTTGTTGGAGTCCTATGAAGCTTTCGTTTGTTAGTTTGGTGGGGTTAGATTTGTACAAATTTAATGGAGATTTTATATAAAAGCTGCCATTGGTTTTCATAAAGTTGTAATGAAAATATATACTTTTAGATGCATGAATATCAACCATAAACAAGGATAAAAAGAAAAAAGAAGAGAGCGATCTCATAAATTTCATTGAAACCGGTGAAGAAAAATAGAATGTGAGATGACAAAATACAAATGCTGAGAAGACTCTAACACATCTTAGAACAAATTCCCGTCTTCATGAGTTTTTTGATAAAATAATAAATAGTAGTGGAGTGTTTAAAAAAAGTCTTGGAGAGAGAAGCAAGTCAAGTTGTGGACAATCAGAGAGGATTGTTATTGATCGATTGGCACCCATTCCTGGCCTCTAGGCTCTAGCTATCAACTCCACCATATATCAACAATATATCCTCCATTGATATCGGTGGAGGGAGCTAATTAGGGCATATCTCAAATTTTTTATAAGGCATATTTGAATAGTGAAAGTATTTTATTTCATTATTATAATTTTTTTAAATTCTCACACAAAATATAGTAAACAATTCAACTTTTACAAATCTCAAAACAATAATAATATTATAAGATAATATTTTATTTAAATTTCAACTTTCAATTTTCATCTCAATTCACTATCCAAACTATAGAAAGTTGGGTGTTTGTGCCATTGCTTTCATTAGGACTTTAACTTTCATTTCAACTTTTAACTCCTGTTCTTTGGTTCCAGATTAATTAGGAGGTTTGGGGGGCTCTCGCTTTATAGAAAGTTGGGTGTTTGTGCATTCATAGTGGGCATTGTATTGTTTCGATGGAGGTTACTATATATATATATATATATGATATTAAAAATTTTAAATTTATATCTAAATCTAAAATTATTTTTTGAATTTATTTGAATTTTGAAATAGAAGTCCTAATTATTTTATGAATTTAAGTGCTAGCTTGGTATCCAATTAAGTCAGATTTTAATAACTGAAAAGAATTTTGGAGTCTTGTAATTGTATGAGGAGTGACTCCTGATCTATATATTAGAGCTTGTTTGGAAAAAAATTTCAATACCAAAATTCTCATGATCTCATCTCATTTCATTTTATCTCATATTCTTGTCAAATATCATTCAAACAAAAATACTTTCAAACTAATCATTACAACTATTCCAAAATTTTAAATTTTAAATAAAAAAAAATTCAGTTTTTTCAAATCTCCAAACCAAAATAATATTAAAAAACTATATTTTAACAATATTTTAACTTTATAATATTTTTTGTTCAACTTGTACTCTGTCTTTCCGAAAATCTCATAAAATATTAACTATTCTGGCACTACTATTCACAAACTATCTTATTACAATTCATAATCATTTCATCATCAAGAGTAAAAAAAAAAAAGTAGTACTTTTTCTTTCCAGGACATTATTATTTTTCCCTTCCATACTGATTTCGTCATGCACGTACGTTTTGGAGAGTGACGAGAGAGAGAGAGAGAGTCTGGGTTGTGTTGGTATTTTGTTTTTAATAATTATTAGACGTTATGAGATTTATTGCTCGAAGGCTAATTTTATTCTCTTATATTACTAATAGCCGAATCTCGTGGACAGTAACGTTGGTTTCTCAGAACTTTTCTTTACCGTTGCTTTTTACGTTTCATTCTCTCATAATTTGTTAGCATTTCCGTTGGAGAGAGCTTGTCTTTAAGTGATCATTCCATTTTGGATTTCAAGAAGTTTTATTGCTTTTAACGGTTTCTTCAACGTTTTTTTAAACGGGCTTGTAGTTGTTACACTACAACAGAATGTGTATTTTGTGACAGAGAAAACTGTCACAAAAAAATGGCAAACTGTCACTAAAAATTTTTGGTGACGGTTTGAAACCGTCACCATGACCGTCACCTAAAGTGCGTCACAGAAAACATTTGGTGACGGTTTACTGTACAACCGTCACAAAAAATATTTTTAGTGACGGTTGGAAGTGTTCCGTTTGGTACAACGTTCGAACGTTCATTTTTTGGTGACGGTTATGAACTGTCACAGAAAATCACGTTCGAACGTAAAATAAAACGTTCGGACGTTATACCCGACCGATTGGCGTTCGAATGAGAGAAGTTGACGTTCGTTGGATATCGTGTTCGAACGTATAAATTTACGTTCGAATGTTAATGCGTCCGAACGTTAATTACATTAAACGTTCGAATATTTGTTCGAACGTAAACGTAAATGTTCAAACGTAGCGCGTTTAATGTTCGGACGTATACTCGAATGTAAACGAAGGAGCGTCCGAATGCAAGTTTTTTGTTCGAACGTTAGTCGCTTTACCGTTCGAACGGTTTGTTCGTTTTAGCGTGAGTACGTTCGAACGTATAGTTTAACGTTCGTACGATTCAATTGTATTTACGTTCGAACGTTTGTTACAGTGTGAACCAACGTTCGAACGATTTTTATTTACATTCGAACGTACAGATCAGAAATACTAATTTCATAAAATTTAAAAACATATATAATACCAATAGTATCATATTACATACCCAATTAAGAAGTAAGAATGTCTTATAAAAGTACAAAATTAGATATTAAAACTAGTCAGAAATATTGATAAAATTTATTTCTTCTTTTTCCCTCTCCCACGGGGATTCTGTTGCAACGACATAACACGTTCCATTTGCACCATCATCTCCCGTTGCACTTGCTCTTGCACTTCATTGCGTATTCTTTCCTCCTGGTCTCTCTGTTGGTCCTGCAAACGCGTCTCTAAATGAGACTGTCGTTCTAAGAGAGACTCTAACTCTTGTTGCCTAGACCTCATATACTCATTCTCACGCCGTGCAGCTTCTAAATCTGCCGTAAGATTATTAATTTGTGAAGCCGATGAGGTTGAGGAGGATGAACATTTATGCTTGATAGATCGTCCCAAACCTCTTGCCATACTAGACTGCGGCCCGAGCACTTGCGTGAATATGTCTATGTCACTAGGAGATGATTCCTCAGAAGCCGACTGCATCTCCAACATTTTGCTCTGCAATTTAAAAGGTAATGATCGTAAATAATTAGTAACGTATTAAAAGAAATAGAAATAAGAAATAAACTATTAAAATATTATATAAATAATTTATTTAACAAAATTAACACTGCTTACATAATTATCTGCAGCGACAGGATCCATCCACTCACTATGCTCATTAGTGTGAGCAGCAGCATAGACATGAATGAGGGAAAAGTTTTCAGGATCATCACGTTTCTAACAAAGCGAGAATATTAGCAATTTTAAAAAGATAATATTAGTACGTACTTATCAGAAATAATATCAGGAAAATAAATGAATTCTATAATTTTTTAATTACCATTTTTTCAGCAAGACGGTGGAATGACCTTGAACCGGCACGATGGTGGACAGTCATAACGGATCTATTCTGTGCATTTGTAGAACTCAAGTGCTACAAAATATATTAAAAATGTTAATTGTAATATGTATACATATAATATATAAAACGAATATGAATGTAAATAATTAAAAGAGATAAATGTAAAATACCTGATAATCTGGAGATGCGAAAAGATCACAACACTTTCTCCAATCATCTAACTTCATCTGCTGAAAAGGAGACTGCGCAGCCTCTTCCAACGTCTCAAACTTCTTGAAGTGGTCATGACATCGTCCTTTGTGACGTCGGAATAGTGTAGCCATCAACTCATTCACGGTTCTCAAATCCTCGCTACGGCCAAAGTCGAGGTCGAATTCAACCTAATAAGGGAATCAGGTAAAAAATATAATATATTAATCTAGGTGAAAAAAATGTACTGAAAAGTAAACTCACCAGCACACGACTTCGAATGTGCTCCTTAATCTCATTCGGAACATCTCGCCATGAGCGCACATAAAATGGAGCATAAGCTCGAACTAATGTGCCAATATAGGAGGAAAGCGCTGCTGCACTATCATCCACTCCTCCAGTGGAATTATCAGGAATTGTGATCTTCAGTTTACCATGCCTTCTCATTACTTTGTTGATAAGGTAGTTGGTCCTATCCCATTCGAGATTATATTCTCCATATTGCACAAATCTCGTCACTCTACTAATTTCTACGTTAGTAGAAATTTCGGCAGCACCTCCCCATAATTCTCCAAGTATACATGTTCAAATATCGGGATTGTGACCCGACGAACAGTATACCCGAAGAACAATGAAGAAGACACCGAAACTTCATATTAAACGTGGAAAGTAGCGAGTAACAAAAATGTGCAATACAGATAATATAATCTCAAACTGTCCACACTGGACAATTCAGGAATCAGTGGACACATAAATGTACACTGATTCCCAAACGGGTCTAAGGGTATTTATGCAATGACACACGCATCTAGCAATATAATCATACAATAATATCTCCATATTTGTTAAACTAAAGAGGGATGGAAGATTATGTGACCCCCTGTTTCGTGTCTTGTACACAACGAGGGAGAATGATCTTGATGAAATGTTTAAATTTTGGTCTAATTACTTAACCGTCACAAACTGTCCGACCTCGACACTCCTCTCAAGGCCGAAGAGACTATGACAGTCAAGCAATTAGACCAAAATTTAGAGATTATAATTGTTATATATAATTTTAAATGTTATTATATAATTTCGACTTATTATCATTCTACAATTATAATCTTAATTGTTATACTTAATTTAGTGAGTTATTTACTTATATAGACAATAAGTATATAATTTTTATATAAGAATCTATTTGATCCTTATTTCCTTTCTCTTTAGTTTGTAATAAATAAGTATATTTACATATTCAAACTCTACTTATTTAGTAGTTTCAAGACTTTTTTATTGAAGAGTATTTTAAAGGTTATATTATAATTTTAATTATTATCATTCCTAAAATATAATTTTAATTGTTATACTTACACTATCATTCTTAAATTTCAATGGTTATACAATAATTTTAATTATTATAATTCTTAAAGAGTTACTTTTATTTATTATTACTTAAAACTTCATATTATTATCACAATTTTTCAAATCCATATCACAAAAACACATTGTATAAATATCATATAATTCAAATAAAGACAAGAAATAAAAATTTTTTCTTACCAAACTCAACTCTCTCTAACTCTCCAACTCCACTCTCTCTCTCTGTGTTGCGCACACGGGAGAAGAAAAAATGTTCAATGGCGCTCCCGTGCGCGCACGGATTAAGTTCTAACATTATTTGTTTAAACGTTCGAACGTTTAACTTGTACGTCCGAACGTTACCTTAAACGTTCGGACGTTTCAGTTGAACGTCCGAACGTTATTTAATAAAATTTCCTCTCCTCGTAGCATTCGGACGTTTACAGTACACGTTCGAACGTACCCTTCTTATTTATAACATAAAATCTAGCGGGAAAGTTCCCGCACTTTAATCATATATGTTCGAATGTATCACAAGTTTACGTTCGGACGTTTGTAAATTTAGAGATTAACGTTCGAACATTTAACTTAAACGTCCGAACGTTTATTTCATCAAAGTGTTACCATATTTGAGAGTTAAATTTTCCGCACTAATTTAAGTAACGTTCGAACGCATAGTCTAAACGTTCGAACGGTACAATAATCACACAGAAACCTTGAGCGGGAAATTTCCCGCTCTTATTTTAACGTTCGAACGTTAACTTAAACGTTCGAACGTACGATTCCTACTGTACGAACATTTTACTTATTTGTAATAATGTAAATATATTCAAACATTCACAAATAATAATTTAAATATTTAAAGTTTATATCACAACATACTAGAAAAAACTCACAATATATTCACAAAATAACATGCCACATGTATTAACATATTTTTAAAGTTGAGTAAGTAATAAACATGTATTAACAAAGCCTAATGAAAACATATACCTAATAAGAAACACAATATTTCAAATTCATATCACAACATATTTACAAAAACTCACAAACTATTTACAAACTATACAAATAATAATCACAATATTTCAAGAGTAAGTATAAAATCACAACAATATATTGATAAAGTTTAGAAATATACCTAGCACTCACAATATCCTCTTACAAATCAAAATCTTCCAACTTCCCAAAACAAGCAATCCTTCAAAAAAATACAACACTAACTTATTAGAAATATTCTATAACAAAAACACATTCTATAAATATCATAAAATTCAAATAAAAATAAGAAATAAAAATATTCTCTTACCAAAACTCAACTCTCTCTTACTCTCTAACTCAACTCTCTCTCACACTAACACCCTCTCTCTCTCTCTCTCTCTGTCTCTCTCTCTCTCTCTCTCTCTCTCTCTCTGTCTCTCTCTCTCTCTCGCTCTCTCTCTCTCTGTCTGTTGCGCGCACGGGAGAAGAGAAATGATCCGCTTCCTCCCGTGCGCGTACTGATTAATACCGCAAATTATTAGTTTAAACGTTCGAACGTTTAAGTTTTACGTCCGAACGTTATATGCTAAAATTTCACTAATTCATAACGTTCGGACGTTTACAATACACGTTCGAACGTACCCTTCTAATTTATATCATAAAATCTAGCGGGAAAGTTCCCGCACTTTCCTCATATATGTTCGAATGTATCACAATTTATCGTTCGAACGTTTGTAAATTTACAGATAAACGTTCGAACATTTAACTTAAACGTCCGAACGTTTATTTCATCAAAGTGTTACAATATTTGAGAGTTAAATTTTCCGAACTAATTCATCAAATAACGTTCGAACGCATAGTCTAAACGTTCGAACGTCTGAATAATCACACACATACCTTAATCGAGCGGGAAATTTCCCGCTCTTATTTAACGTTCGAACGTTAACATGAATAGTTCGAACGTAATAGTCCTACTCTTATTTAACGTTCGAACGTAATATATAAACTATACCATATATATAAATGAATAATATATATTAAATTGTTATTTATTAAATTCTTTATTATATACTAACTTATACTATAATATGTATTCTACATTTTATATATCTATAACTATATACTACATTGTATAGTATGATAGCATAATACTTTAAATGAGAACATAAATATATATAATATATAAACTTACCATATATATAAATGAATAATATATATTAAATTGTTATTTATTAAATTCTTTATTATATACTAACTTATACTATAATATGTATTCTACATTTTATATATCTATAACTATATACTACATTGTATAGTATGATAGCATAATACTTTAAATGAGAACATAAATATATATAATATATAAACTTACCATATATATAAATGAATAATATATATTAAATTGTTATTTATTAAATTCTTTATTATATACTAACTTATACTATAATATGTATTCAACATTTTATATATCTATAACTATATACTACATTGTATAGTATGATAGCATAATACTTTAGATGAGAATATAAATGTATATAATATATAAACTTACCATATATATAAATGAATAATATATATTAAATTGTTATTTATTAAATTCTTTATTATATACTAACTTATACTATAATATGTATTCTACATTTTATATATCTATAACTATATACTACATTGTATAGTATGATAGCATAATACTTTAGATGAGAATATAAATGTATATAATATATAAACTTACCATATATATAAATAAATAATATATATTAAATTGTTATTTATTAAATTCTTTATTATATACTAACTTATACTATAATATGTATTCAACATTTTATATATCTATAACTATATACTACATTGTATAGTATGATAGCATAATACTTTAGATGAGAATATAAATGTATATAATATATAAACTTACCATATATATAAATGAATAATATATATTAAATTGTTATTTATTAAATTCTTTATTATATACTAACTTATACTATAATATGTATTCTACATTTTATATATCTATAACTATATACTACATTGTATAGTATGATAGCATAATACTTTAGATGAGAATATAAATGTATATAATATATAAACTTACCATATATATAAATAAATAATATATATTAAATTGTTATTTATTAAATTCTTTATTATATACTAACTTATACTATAATATGTATTCTACATTTTATATATCTATTTATATCTATATACTACTTATTAAATAATCAATAAATACCATAAGCTCATAAACTATTCACAAAATTCACAAACAATAATCATAATTATTTCAAGAGTAAGCATAAAATCACAACAACATGTATAAACATATTGCTAAACTTTAGAAATATAACAAGCACTCGCAAAAAAACCAATAATCTAATTGTCAATAATATTATATAACATCGTAATCTATAAAGAAAACATTTATAATATAATATTAAATTGAATAACGTTCGAACGTAATAATAATTACGTTCGAACGTTCTGTGTATATAAGGCCAAAACCGAACGTCGAAACGACATCTCTATTACGTTCATCGTCTACTCCGTTGCACGCCGCCACGCCTCCTTCGCCGCCGCCGTCAACTCCGCCACAACCGTCACTAAAGGTAGGCATTCATCTTTTATTCAAGTAACATGTATTTTATTGAAATTTGGATTGAGTTTTGTGTTAAACCGGATAAGTTATTTCAAGACTTTCAACTTCATTTTCCGGCCACCACGGCTAGTCATTTGCCGAATAGTCACCGTAGAAATGTTTCTTGAAGTGTATACTTCATTTCCACGGTGACATTTCGGTATTTAGAACCGTGTAGCGAAATTCTTGAGATTTCAATAATGGCTGAGTCGACTCAGCCATTCTGCGTCGAAACGTTCGAACGTTTCACCAAGACGTTCGAACGTACGACGTTTAAATTACAAAGCCGTTACGGCTTCCACGTTCGAACGTTTGATTATAACATCCGAACGTAATGATTTTCTACAATATTCATGCTTCGACGTTCGGACGTCCATATTTATGTTCACACGTAAAACAAATACGTTCGAACGTATTTGTTTTAACGTCCGAACGTACGTCAGCCAATATTTATTTACTGCTTATGTTCGAACGTACATTGTTACATTCGAACGTATTTTTTTACGTTCGAATGTAAATATATTGACATTATTTTACGTGGGAACGTATAAATAAACATCCGAACGTTTTATCTTTACGTTCGAACGTTATAGATAAAACGTTCGAACGTTACGGCAGAGCATCTTAGAATTAATATCAAAAAAATGCATTATTGTAAATAATTTTTTTTTTCCTTTTCTATTTTCAGGATATGGCTCTTCCACTGCATACTAGGAAACGAGGGAGGGAAGGAGCCACGTCGGACACTGCCCGCATTGGAGCTCGTACTGTTATGGTAGAGCGAGAGATCTTAATTAATGAGTTCGACGAACTCTGTTGGCAGCAGACGAACCTGAGAGATGTTTTCCTCAGTAGAGGCTGGGGAAATATCTGCACATTGAGGGGGAAGGTATACCCCTCAATGGTTCAAGAATTCTATATGGGGATGTGTGACATGCCTCAGGATGCATCCTCTCACACCGTGACTGTACGCGGTGTTTCCATTGAGGTATCAGCAGATGTCATCGGCGAGCACCTTGGGATTCGTCGAGGAGTGGAGACATTTGCACACTCGACACCCCGTGAGGATGTAGGCACTTCTACATCATCTACTGGTCGGGGATGTGAGCCAGCATCAGCCAGAGATGCAGGCCAGTCAGAGGCTGAGGATACTGGCGTCGAGGCTCGGGATGATGACCGAGACGAGGATTTCTACATCCTCACCGGGAGGGATCGCATGCAGATCGAGCGGAAGAACGCCTTCAACCAGAACCATCTGCTGCATTTCTTCCGCATGTTGCACCTTATTGTTGCAACAAATGTGGATCCTGTGGCTCATAAAACCACATTTAGTCGGCTTCGGGCACAATTTTTGATACGAGTGGCACGTGGAGATCCTATAGATTTGCCATTGCACATCTTTCAGAGGATCCGTTACGAGGCGAGCATCGTCTCCACGGATAATCTCCCATATGGTGTCCTCATCAGCCGACTATTACTTGCACGGGGAGTGCCGACCCAGCCAGAGGACCGGGTCAAAGATCAGATGAGCCCCCTCGACATGACCACGCATCGACGTAGCATTGGACAGGCGAGGGGACGTCAGCCACCCCCTGTAGAGGATCTAGTTCCTCCGACGCAGCCTGAGCCAGGTCATGTCGGGAGTAGTAGTCAGCATACGCCGAGTACATCTGCAGGAGATGTGCGGCCTGCTTGGGTTGATGCGGTCATCTCACAGCTGACTGCGCATATCGATCATAAGATCGATCGATCGCTCGAGGCTATATCGGCGTCTGTTGCCGAACTCACCCATCGTGTAACTATCCTCAACGACAAGGTTGATACCTTGACTGAGGAGGTACGGAGTTCGACTTTTGCGGATAACGTTATCATCTGACTGTTAATATCAAATTTTATATTTTATTTTTAATATTTGTAACGAAAAATATTATTGAATATTTCTATCGTTTTTTAATTTCAATTTTTAACCTTCTTTGATGTTATATTTTTCAACTTTAATACTAAATCACTGCATTTCAAATATATATAAATCAATAATATATATTTATATATTACAAAGTGTGTATATATAAATATATACAATTCAATTTTTTAGACTTGTTCACAAATTATGCACAATAAAAACCACATAATTTTTAAATTAAAGTCATTTAATTTAAATTTACAATGAACGTTCGAATGTTATTACTTAACGTTCGAACATTGGTGCAAACATTTTACGTTCGAACGTAAAATTAATAACATTCGAACGGTTGCGCCAAAACATTTTACGTTCAAACGTAAACAGACATAATGTTCGAACGTATATGTAACGTTCGAACGCATATTTCCCATACGTTGGAACGTAAAAACATCTCATTCTATCTTTAGTGACGGTTTCCAGAAACTGTCACAGAAAATACCTTTTAGTGACGGTCTAGAGACCGTCACAAATTCCTAACCGTCACTAAAAACCAATTGTGTTGTAGTGTTAGTATTGGCAGCTTATTTAATTATTAAATGTTTTTTTTCCGTTTACGTCCTTTAAGTTCTGGGTCACTTTTGTCTAATACACATTTATATATATATTTGAGTAGTCTTGCGGTGAGTACGAGAGTGGAATATACATGAGAAAAAGTGTGATAAAGAAAAATAAGCTTAGTGTGTATATATTTTTTTGAGAGATTTTTCAGATAATAGAAATGTGTTCTTTGAGAGGAGTTTTAAGCTCAACCACTTGTGTAGAGTTTATTCGAGCTATACACCGATCAGTTGGGCTGTTGTATCCTGGAAGAGTCAAGTCAGGAGGAATTCTGCTGCACCGGTTAAGTTGAGACTTTCTACACTGCAGAAAGTTTGAATCTTCTTAAAAAAAGCAATATTTTCGTGCCTCAGTCCAAACTGATTTTGTTTTAATTTTAATTTAATTGTAATTTTTATTATATTAATGTGTATTTCATCAAAAGGTTGTAATTAAGGTAAAGGAGAAAAATGGGGAAAATGCCTGTAGATGAAACATATATATTAAGGAAAATGATATTTAGACAGATAAAATTGGTAGACTATAATTTATATTTTTTTATTTCTATTTTTTTAACTTAATGGTTAAGGATAAGTGATTATTAGTAAATTGATATTTTTTAAAAAAGATATTTTAAAATATAAAAAAAATGGTTGAAATAAAAACAAAAAATAAAAAAATACATTTACACTTGTCTGTCAACTTTTCCGATTAAAAATGTCGGTCCCAGTAGCATTATCCAAATATAAATATGATTCTACAGAAGCAGGACTTTTTATTAGATTTTGGAAAGAATAGGAAACGAATAAAGGTGCAAAAGATAAGGGGTGTCAATCTTCTTTCTTACCAACAAAAAAGAAAAACGGTGGTGTTTTTTTTTAATATTTTATTTTGGCAGTACATATGCTTAGGAAATAATATTAATTTTTTGGTGAAAAGGCGAAACAGATTTTTCAAACTTATTATTTCAAATAAGAGAACAAGACTCCAGATTTATTAATCACTTTATCGAGAAAACTTAAAAACCATACAAAAACAAGCCCAACGCGAAACAAATAAAAAATACAGACTAAACGGTTCACCACTCCAGTTGGGCTCTCTTTGTTCTCGTCCCCCGTTACCCTTACACATGCAGTCCTTCAGTGAAAATATTATAGTCTGATTCCATCCATTCTAACAAGTAGAGAAATCCTAGAAGTTTATTCTGAAAAGACGATATATTGCAATTTGCCAAAAAGTCCCTCCGTTAATGAGATACAAAGTATTTATACTATAAGCAAAATAATTAAATGTAAAAATACAAGTAAACATAAAATACATGAGACTATGTATAACTGACACGTGTGAAAATATAATACAATATGCTTGATACCCCCTTTAGGATGGAGAATAAATGGAATGAATTCCCATTTTGGTGACTAAGTACTGTTGAAATTGCTAACATCCAAAAGTTTTGGTAAGAACATCAGCAAGTTAATGTTGGAAAGCAAGGTGAAAAGTCTTGATTACTCCAGCTTGAATCTTGTCACGTATGAAATGGCAATCTTGCTCAATATGTTTAGTCCGTTTGTGAAAACCTGGGTTGGCAGCGATCATGTGTAAAGCAACCTCACTATTACAAAACAATTGAGCACTATGAGTATGAGAAATGTGAAAACCAGGGAAAAGGGTAAGAAGCCAAACAACTTCACAAGTATGCCTAGGCTGGTGCATATATTGACTGAGTCTTTGAACTGAGTAAGACATATCTGGCCTTGTAATAATAAGGTATAAAAGCCTACCAATAAGCATGCGAAATACTATTAGATCTGGTAACAAGTCTCCATCATCTTTGCTGAGTTTCAGATTTTGCTCCATGGGAAAAGAAATTGGTTTGGAAGCCAGAAAACCAGTATCTTGCAAAATCTCAAGTTCATACTTCCTTTGACATAATGAAATGCCTTGTGAGGATCTAGCCACTTCCAAGCCAAGGAAGTACTTTAAGCTTGAATTTAGCATCAAGCAATGATTTCAAAGAGTCCACAGATTCTAAATCATTACTAGCAATGAGAATGTCATTAACATAAACCCTAACTTGTTTTTGGCCGAAAGTGTCATGGTCATAGATCGGGACCATGTGTGGTAGTTATCACCAACGAGAATTTGTTTAACAAGACCAACACCAGGATTATTACTTGGATGATGGAAGAAAGGGCTGGTAGCATCATTAGGAAGATTTTGTTGAGCCGGCGCTATGCAAAATAAAGAACATATGATGCCAAAACAAGTAGAGAAACCGAAAGTTTCCTGTGAAAAGACGATATATTTCAATTTGCCAAAAAGTCCCTCTGTTAATGAGGTACATTGTATTTATACTAGAAGCAATATAATTAAACGTAAAAATACAAGTAAACATAAAATACATGAGACTATGTACAACTAACATGTGTGAAAATATAATACAATATGCTTGGTACATTTAGATTTACAATCTAAAAAACTCGTCTATGCACGACCATATATAATGAACTTAAATATATATATATATATATATATATATATGTGTGTGTGTGTGTGTGTACGTATGTATGTCAATCATAGTGATGGAGCCAAAATCATGGCTATTAATACTTCATCATACCCATTATTGTTCCCTTGAAGAACAACCAATTGCTTGATGATGATTGTTTCTTATGAAAATGATCGTTCAAATGTAAGATATTAGTGGCAAACATTGTTTTTGCCATATATATGTGTGTGGATTCCATATGTAGTAGAGCATTTTTACAACAGAAACAATGAAAAAGAGAGAAAAAGAGAGAAAATTAAGGATGTGATTGGGACGTAATGAATTGTTTGATTGAAATATTTGGATCCAACTTCAACATGTGTCACTCATTTCAAATAGGACACATATCCTCATTTAAAGGTATCCAATCCAATTCTATTTTTTTCTGATCTAATGCGAGGATATATAATAGAAAAAAAGAAACACAATAAAAAAATATTACTATTGGGAGTTACTGTTGTATTTTTTATTTTTTTAAAAAATATCTAAGTATTAAAAATTACATATAAAAGAAATGATAATGGCAGCGGTACTGGCTAGTAGAGCTAGCACCCCATCAGGTACGATTTATCTCATACATGAACTTGTCATTTTTATTTCAAAAAATCTTCATAACCTTCTCACACTCCACACTCTATTTATTATATGAATAATGAATAAAAAATTTAAAATAATTTAAAAAGAATAAATTAAAAAAAAAACTCTAAAAAAAATATTAAAAAATTAAAAAATTGAAAAATTAAAAAAATAATGAAATATGGAATGTTGTAAAGGTTATATAGCAAAACTCTTTTTATTTTGCGTCTGGGCAACGAGACAGGCTGTCTTGGATAATGATCGCTTTTTGTCTTCAATTTTTTCGGAGTTGGAAAAATCAACCACTCGACTTTGGTTTTTCATGACGTGTACTAGTACTGATCATGTTCATGTTCGTCATGTAGACCTGTCCACTACTCTGATCACTGCCCTACAAATTAAACTTGTCTAGATCAACGTACCAGCTTTCGTGTTTTGTTTTTGTTCCAACGGTTGGATGAGTTTATATATAGGATAAAACGTACATGCTATCTAGCCAAGTTCATAGCCGAGTCTAAACCTCCAATGGCACGCAAAACTTCTAGACTTTCATGGATTCTCCTCCTCAGCCTCGCGACCATTCTCGTTGTTGGTCACTCAGCTTCACAGAATGACCGAAAGGTAAACATGATTATCTATATATATCTAAATATATATGTTTTCTACGGAAGCGAGCTCAGTTAATTACCGTTTAAACTTGAAATTCCGGCCAAATATCGATAAAAGATACTCATCATGTGCATGCATGGATGCTGCAGGCTTATATTGTCTATATGGGAGAAAGGCGGCAGGACGAGGTTTCCACATTATCCGGCCTTCACGCGAGCATGCTACAAGAAGTCATTGAAAGGTGATAAAAAGCAGTACTACAGTTTTTGTGTAATGATATTTACTTGATTGAATGTGAAGTCATGTTGTGTATTTTTTTTTTCTTAAAAAAAAAAAGTGAATTAATATGATATTTATTTTAAAACATTTATTTTTTAATTATAGATTTTACTTTTTTAAACAAAAGTACGCAATCCATATATCTATTCGATCGGAACGGAAATGCGTCTAGGCCGCCTTTAACTTGTCAAATTTATATAATTGGATTCAGCAATACTGGACCGGAATCTCTACTTTATAGCTACAAGAGGAGTTTCAATGGATTTGCAGCGAAGCTAACCGAGGAAGAAGCTCAAAAAATGGCTGGTCTGCCTCATCTCTCTCTCTCTCTATCTTTCTCTGTCTCTCTCTCTCTCCATGTTTTATTTCATGCATGCATAAATATAGTAAATCAAAACGCGCGTTGTGACAATGAACATGTAGGAGTGGAAGGCGTAGTGTCCGTCTTCCCCAACAAACAGAAAAAGCTCCATACAACAAGGTCATGGGACTTCCTTGGCTTCCCGCAGCAAGTTCAAAGAACAACTGTTGAAAGCGACATCATTATTGGAGTTCTTGACAGTGGAATCTGGCCCGAGTCTGATAGCTTTAGCGACAAAGGATTTGGTCAACCGCCTAGCAAATGGAGGGGCACCTGCCGAGCCTCAACCAACTTTACTTGCAACAAGTATATCTTTTTACAACCACTTTTTTGTCTTTTGCCTGTATGTACTTGTAGGGCTGTAATCGAGTCGAGCCGAGCCGGTCTTTGGCTTAGCGAGCTCGGCTCGACTCAAAATACTCAAACTCGTTTTTTATTCATTGTTTGAGTTCGACTCGATAATCTAAACTCTCAACTCAGGCTCGAGTTCGCTCCACAAATGAGTTTGAGTCGAGTCGAGGTCGAATTGTTTATTTTTTTAGTTTTTGAATAAGATTTAATAATTAATAAATTAAATAAATAAATAAATAAATAATCTAATATTGAGTTTATACAATTAACAAGTAGAATCTCTATTGAATTATAAAATTTTAAAAATTTTATAAATAATTAATATCTAACTAGTTGATATTTATCCAAAATAACAATATATTATATGCCTACATACATTATTAATACATACACTTAATATTATAGCATATATCTATTTCATATATGGTTCTCAGATACTAGTATATGAAATTATTAAATTTTATTGACTAATTATTATACAAATTATAAAATATACTTATGAAGTATATTCGCTATATAGACATAAGTAATTAGATTACATATTATATATTTAATTATAAAAGTGGTATGCTTATATTATTTTTTACCACATGATACATATATGTTTGTATATATACATAGGTGTATGTATATATTATTAATATATGAATGAGTTTTAGTAAAGTTGAGCTAACGAGTCGACTCGAGCATAAACGAGCGAGCCTTAGCCGAGTCGAGTTGACTTTTGTCGGGTATGTGTCATTTACAATTCGAGTGGGTATCTGCTTTCACGAACGAGTTCGATTCGAGCGAGTACCGAACAGACTATCAAACAGATTGGTTCATTTACAGCCCTATGCACGAACACATGACGCATATATATAGGAAGAGTCAGTCAAAGAGCACCATTTACAATTAATGGCGTTGTCGCTTGGGCAGTAAAATCATAGGAGCACAATATTACCGTAGCAATGGAGATGTTTCCGAAAATGACATTAGATCTCCTCGAGATTCAGAAGGCCACGGGACACATACCGCATCCATAGCAGCTGGGAACGTTGTTAACATGGCAAGCGTACAGGGGCTTGGCTCGGGAACAGCACGAGGAGGGGTTCCATCAGCACGCATTGCTGTGTACAAAATATGTTGGCAGCTTGATGGCTGTAGTGATGCCGACATTCTTGCAGCTTTTGATGATGCTATTGCTGATGGCGTCGACCTAATATCTATTTCAGTCGGTGGAACTGCTGATAGCTATTTTAAAAATTCAATTGCCATCGGTGCCTTTCATGCTATGAGAAATGGAATATTGACATCAAACTCAGCTGGTAACAGGGGTCCAGTTCTAGCAACCCTCACAAACATTTCGCCCTGGTCTCTTTCCGTGGCTGCAAGCGCCATAGATCGAAAGTTCTTCACTGAGGTCCAATTGGGTAACGACAAGATCTATGAGGTATATAATTATAAAGTGATCAAGCCCCATCTTAGTCCTCTGCTACCCATAGCTATAGTTTCGAGTATGCATGAATATATCCAGCTGTTTTCTTAATCCCATTGAATGCCCGATAATGAGTTAATTATTAATATACTTTGCTCCATGTGTAGGGAATTTCAATTAATACATTTGACCTCAAGAATGAAATGTATCCGATAATTTATGGCGGAGATGCACCAAACACCACAGCGGGTTTTCAGGGGTCCTCGTCCAGGTAAGTAGGCCGTAACCATGCATGCACATGAGAATCGAAAAAAGAATACATATCCCAGTAGTTTTTTGGTTGTGTTCCAATAACTCTAGTAAAGTAGAAGGTGAATGTAATGTTCTTTTCATCGACCTCACAATATATAGCAGTAATTGGAACTAATGTTACAGTACTGCAGGTATTGCGATCCAGGTACATTGGATCAGAATTTAGTGAAAGGGAAAATTGTACTTTGTGATTTCCTGGGTGATGGGGAAGGAGCATTTCTAGCAAGCGCGGTTGGAACTGTGATTAAAGACTCAGGGCGCAGGGATATTGCCAAATCTTTTCCCTTGCCCGCATCTTACATTGACGTCGAGGATGGTAGCAACGTCTACTTCTACATAAATTCAACAAGGTATAGACGCAAAATATCTCAAATCAGGGACTATATATGCATTTCTTATATATATATGGTCGAACCAATAGGCATCGACTGTCGAAAATCACCTCAAACCCCACTAATAATCCTAATGCGCATATGCTATATATAATCATGTATAGGAGCCCGACTGCGACTATTCTCAAGACTAACGAGCGTAAGGATGCATTTGCACCTTACATACCCTCCTTCTCATCAAGGGGTCCAAATGTATATACGCCCAACATTCTCAAGGTTATAATTAATTTCCTCATAATTAATTTGCGTTGCGCTCTTGTAATATTTCTTCATTATATATCATTAAGACTAAGACCCTTTTTAATTCTGTTGTAGCCGGATTTAGCAGCTCCCGGACTCAACATTCTAGCAGCATGGTCACCAGTTTCACCAATTTCCCAGGTTGAAGGTGATAATAGAAAATTGTCATTCAATATTGTGTCGGGCACCTCCATGGCTTGCCCACATGCTACTGGAGCTGCTGCCTACGTCAAATCCTTGCATCCCAAATGGTCACCTGCCGCTATCAAGTCGGCTCTCATGACTACCGGTAATATACATATATACAACTCATCAGTCTTAATTTGTCATGTATTACCACCTCTCACTCCCTCCCCATTTGGCGTATTACTGGCAGCTGACCCCATGAGTGCTGGAAAGAATCCCGAGGCTGAACTTGCATACGGTGCAGGCAATATAAATCCTTCAAAGGCTCCAAATCCTGGTTTAATCTATGATATTGATGCAGCTGACTACGTAAAATTTCTGTGCGGACAAGGATATAATACCAGATTATTACAACTTCTGACTGGGGACAATAGTACTAGCTGTTCTGATGCCACTAATGGAACCGTGAACGATCTAAACTATCCAGCATTTGCTCTATCCACGCCGCCCTTGAGATCCTTCAATCGTGTTTTCAATCGGATTGTCACCAATGTTGGTTCTCCGACGTCTACGTATAAAGCTATTTTGACCTCCCCACTAGGGCTTACAATCAAAGTAACACCAAGCATTCTATCTTTCACATCTCTTGGACAAAAGCTACCGTATACGCTCACGATCGAAGGAACTAGAGATAAGTTTATAGTCTCTGCTTCTTTAACGTGGGATGACGGTACGTTCCAAGTGAGGAGCCCCATTGCTGTGTTTGCTCCGGCCTGACGAAGACGAAGCGCTGGAAAAATCGCTTCTATCTAAGACTTTGCTCCAGTTATGCATGGCATTGATCATCAGGTGTACGAAATAAAGATTCTATCTTGCAATTTTAATGTTCTACTCACTTCGTTATTTAGACATGGAAAACAAATAAGTAAATCATCCTGCTTATGGTTGATTCTTGAAAAATTTTATAATCTTTTTGGGTTCCAACATGGAAAAAAACTCGTGGAGAACGTTTGCCAGACTTTTGGGGCCCAAACGACTTTTCTGGACTCGTACGTAGTCTTCGCAAAAACGAAAAAAAAAAAAAAAAAATCCTAATATGATGAAATATCCGTGGGCAATGTCACGAATAATGCTCGGCTTCGACGATCTCCCCGATTTCTTTTATTATTATTATTATTATTATTATTATTATTATTATTATTATTATTATTATTATTCCTTTTTACTTTTTACTTAATAATCCTTTCATCCCATTTTTTCCTTAAACATCTCAAACACAAATACTCTCAAACTATTCCTATAAACTTTTTCAAACTAAGCATTACAACTTTTTTAAACTTAAAAATATAAAATAAAAAATAATTCAATTTTTTTCAAATCTCAAATAAAAATCATTTTAAAAACTATATTATAACAATATTTTAAGTTTATAATATTTTTTATTCAACTTTTTCTCCCTCATTTTCCAAAATTCATAAAATAATTAATTCAAACTATCTTACTACTATTCACAAACAATTTTACTACTATTTACAAAATCTTTATCTCATTTCATCTCCATGTCCTTTTGTCACTGGTACCACATATTTTTTTAGTTTTATATTGGAGGTAAAATGTGTGCTTTAGATGTATATTGGAAAGAGTAAAGATTTAGAGAATTTATGTAGTCCGTTTGTAAAAAAAGGAAGTGTATCCTACACTTACTTATCTCTTGGTTTTGTGTGATTCTAGTTGGTTGAGACTCATGTGTATAATATAGGGCTAGCTCTCCCATAAGGCGAGTTAGGCGGTTGCCTAAAGCCCCATAGTGGAAGAAAGTCTCAGAAAATATTATAAAAAAATTAGTTAAAAAAACTTAAAAAACAATTAAATTATCTAAACTAAACAAAGAGACGTTACCATTGATCGAAAATTGAAAAAATCAATTCTCAATAACAGGGTAAAGAAACAAAGACGCTAACAATTATAAACAAAAATATATATAAATCTTTATTTAATTACATAGACTTTGCAACTTTCCCTAAGAAAGCCAAAAGTCACAATAATGACTGTAAATTCAATGGTTCCAATCTATCTCTACAAAGTAAAAAAAAAAAATCCAATAGAACATCCCAAAAACTCTCCTTTTATACCTGAAATCGACAAATTTTATTTCATTGCTTTTGTACTCCAGTCTCCATTCTCTAATCTCTCTCTTCAAGAGAGTCTCTTGCATCCATCTTGCTCGTATTTGGTATTTGCAACCTCTCCATTGTCTCCAATTGCATTGGCAGACGTTGAGCAGCTCTGTTCATGTACTTTGGTGATGAAGGTAAAATAAGTAAAGTTGATTAATATGATTTGCAGTTTGTATATACAGTGAAGTTTTTGTTTTATGTATATACAGTGAAGTTTTGTGGCAATAAAAGAGCCACATGAATGATTTGTTTGCTAGAACATCCTTGGATATTTTGTCTTTTTTTTCAAGACTTCAATCGACCATAGCTTTCACAATTCACATGGCCCATGGGCCACCTATTCCTGGACTATTTTTCAAACTTTGTTTCTTTCTCTTTCTGTTGTTCTAGTGTATAATGTATTTCTTAATTTTGGATATTAACATGAAGATATTTTATTTTATTGTGCAGATTAACAATTTTATTTAAAAGTGAAGGTCATTTGTTATATAAAAGTGAATGTCATTTGCTAAATCAAGTTTTATTGTTTTATGTTAATATTTATTTTATTCTAGAATATTTATAAGCATAGTAAGATTTTATATAGTGGATATTGTTCTTTTTCTACTAGAAAATATGTCTAATAGAAAATATGTATCTGGATATTAGAAACTTAAAAAAGAAGAAGAAGAGAAGAATAGAAAAATTGATTGAATCTCAAAAAGGATCTTTAAATAAATTTGTTACTACCAATAAATAAAATATAGTAGAAAATTTAGGTGAAACATTTGTAGATGATCGAGAAATACACCAAATAGGACCACAAGATAACAAAATAAATAAAGAAACACAACAAAAGTGATATGGAGATAATGAAACAACACAACAAACCCAACAAAAGGGACCTGAGGATAGTGCTCAAGCATGTACTACTACAATTTTTGCTGGAGAATTTGGGAAAAGTATAGAAGAAAATAAAAATACTGAGGACATATCTGATTCCATTCCTTCAAATATTTATGACCCTGCTCAATGGAAATATGTTGATACAAAATTAAGAGATTTATTAGTAGAAAATGGTCCAATTAGATATAGCAATATAAACTTTCATAAGGATGAGAACTCTAGATATTTTTTCACTATATACGAAACTTATCAAATGGGGAGAAACATGATAGAAAATGGCTAGTGTATTCAAAAGATTTGAATAGAGTATTCTATTTTTGTTGCAAGTTGTTTAATTCGAAGCTTAGTATAAGCCAACTAGCTAATGAAGGAATTGATGACTGGAAAAATCTTAGTGCTAAGCTTACAAGCCATGAAACAACCAATGAACATATAACTAACATTACTGCTTGGCTTGATTTAGAAATAAGATTGTTAAGAAATAAAACAATTGACAAAAAAGTCCAAGAACAATTTAACAAAAAAAAACATCATTGGAAAAAAGTGTTATTAAGAATTGTTGCTGTATTAAAAACCCTTGGTAAAAATAATTTACCATTTTGAGGACAAAATGAAAAGATCTACCAAGAAAATAATGAAAATTTTTTAAGCCTGATTAAGATGATTTCTGAGTTTGATCCAGTAATGCAAGAACGCATTTGATGTATTCAAGATGGTGAAATTCATAATCATTATCTTGGGCATAATATATAAAATGAATTAATACACTTGCTAGCAACTGAAATTAAAAACCATATTATTAAAACAATCAAGGAAGCAAAATATTTTTCGATTATACTTGATTGTACCCCAGATGCAAGTCATCAAGAACAAATGTCTCTCATACTAAAATGTGTTAATATTTCAACAAGCCCAATAAAAATTTAAGAACATTTTCTAGAATTTATTAAAGTAGATGATACAAGTGGAAAATATATTCTCAGTGAATTATTAGATGCAATAAAAAGTTTGAACTTGATATTAATAATGTTTGAGGACAAGGTTATGATAATGGGTCTAATATGAAAGGAAAAGAGCAAGGCCGGGTGCAAAAAAGATTGCTTGATATAAATCCCAAAACATTTTACATGCCATGTGGTTGTCATAATCTTAATCAATGGCTAATTCTTGTCCTAAAGCTATATCATTTTTTGGAATAGTCCAACGTATTTATTCTTTGTTTTCTTCATCAACAAAGTGATGGAAAATTTCACAAGATAATAGGTCGATTCTAACTCTTAAGCCACTCTCACAAACACATTGGGAAAGTTGAATTGAAAGTATCAAAGCAATAAAATTCCAAACTCCATAAATAAGAGAAGTTTTATTGCAACTAGCAAAAATAATTGAAGATCCTAAAACAAAAAGTGAAGCTAATTATTTTGTAGCATATGAAATTGAGAACTTTGAATTCATATTAGGCATAACCATATGGTATGATATATTATTTGTGGTCAATGCTGTAAGTAAAAGTCTACAATCCAAAGATATGCATATAGATGTTGTCATTGATCAGTTAAAAGGTCTTATTTCTTTTTTTCAAAATTATAGAGAAAATTAATTTAAATCTGTTTTGATTTCATCGAAAGAGATTGCAATTAGTATGGAAATAGAACCTGTATTTAGAGCAAAACGAATAATTCATAGAAAAAAACAGTTTGATGAAAATGTCAATGAAGAGACAACACAATCTGCTGAAGAATATTTTAGAATTAATTATTTCTTATTTATAGTAGATCAAGCAATTTCTTCAATTCAAAACTAGTTTGAACAAATTCAAATATATGAAAATATTTTTGGTTTTCTATTTAATATCAAGAAATTGAAATCACTTGACGATGGTAGTTTACAAAAAAATTGTCTTAATCTTAAAAGCTTTTTGAAATATGATATTGATGGTTTAGGTTTATTTTCTGAACTAAAAGTTTTAAAAGAAATTTGACCAGTAGTAAGCACTCCTATTGATCGTATATTAAATTATATAACAAGACTTGATTCTTTTCTAAATGGATGTATCGCTTACATAATTTTATTGACAATATCTATTATTGTAGCATCTGCAGAAAGAAGTTTTTCAAAATTAAAATTGATAAAATCTTATCTAAGATCAGCAATGTCGCATAAAAGATTAAATGGACTAGCCATATTATCAATTGAGAAGGAGATATTAGAAGAACTTGAATATAAAAATTTAATTAGTAATTTTGCATCTCAAAGAGCAAGAAAAATAATTTTTAAATAAAAATATATTTAGATATAACCTAGTTAATTTGATACAAGAAAAAGGTTCCGTTTTAACTTATCGCCTTAGGTCTCAAAATCTATTGAGACGGCCCTCTGTGTATATATGAACTTTAAAAACTAATTAGAAGCGTCAAATTAGTCTCCTATACTAACTATATATATATATATATATTTAACTGCTGTTTTGAAATCTTTTTCGTTGGATCATTTTTTGTGACCCGAGATGTGAGTATTGGACCTCATTTCTTTCCCTTTCATTTTCTTTTCCCTTTTTCTTTCTTCTCTTTTTTCTTTTCTCCCCATTTCTTTTCTTCTTTCTCTCTCCCCGCGCGCACGACCCGCTCCCTCTCTCCCTCGTGCATTTTCTTCTTCTCCACCCAGCGCCGCCCGTGTCCGACACCGCCCCTACCATTCGCTTCCCCACCGGTTGGCGACCACCTCCCTCCATTCTCAGCTTTTCTCGTGCCGTCGTTAGCTCTCGCGCGCTGCCTCTAGCCGCGACATTCCTTGCGCCGTTGCACCACCTCCGGCCACCATTTTCTCACCACATCATCATCGACCTCTTAGCAACCTAATGCACCAATTCTCAGCCCCGATCTGTCACCGGTGAAGTACATCCAACTCCATTTCCGTTTTGGGGTTTTTGGTCTTCAACCTCCCTCTACGCCGCCACCCACGCCAACCACCGCCACCATTAGCTTCACCAACATCTCTAAGCCCTTCCCTTGTAATCTCGGGTCTTGGTTTGTCCCTGTTCAAAAGTGGGTTTTTGAGACCCATGGCCACAGTGCATTTTGCACTGTTCTGTTGCTGTGTTGCTGTCTCTTGCACATCCTTGATCCTTCGAAAATTATAATATAGCGCGGTAAGTATTTTCCCAAAGAACTTTCGTGATTTAAATGTATTTTTACGCTAACGCTTTTATTTACTGTGATTGGTTGGTTGTGCCGGACTGAGTCCGATGGGTAAGGGGGTCGGTTGCATTGGAGGATGAAGTTGTTTGTGTGATTGGTTTATATTGGGATATGTTGGTTGTTGGATATTGATGTCGTGTCTTGTACATTGCATGTTTGTAAATGGAAACTGGGTTTTCGTGTAATTGCATTCATGTTCATGTGTTTATTGAAATTGGATTTTCATGTGAGAGAAAGGGAAGAGACTGTAGGGATGGTGGTAGAGTCTCGCCTGTGATTCCTACCTACGGTGCACGCGGTAGGGATGGTGGTAAGCAGGAATGGTGGTTGTGTCCCGCCTGCGATTCCCGCCTACGGTGCACGCGGTAGGGTTGGTGGTATAGTCCCGCCTATGATTTCTGCCTACGGTGCACGCGGTAGGGATGGTGGTAGAGTCCCGCCTGTGATTCCCGCCTACGGTGCACGTGGTAGAGATGTTGGTAAGCAGGGATGGTGATATAGTCCCGCTTGCAATTCCCGCCTACAATGTCCGATAAATTGTTGGATTTTGTGTGAATCATTTTCTGGGAAAATGACGGATTATATTTTTGGGCCAAAATGGGATTTTAGCGTGGGTTGGAAAACATTCATTTTCGGGAAAATGATGTTTTGGGTATGATGCGTATTTCATCATATGCATGCATGTTGGTTGCATTAATGCACTTTTATCTCGTGGGTTGTTTGGATTATTACTTACCTGCGGTACCGTTTTATAGTACCGTAGATTTTGGTGCAGATGAGGATGAAGAGCCTGAGGGATCGGCTCCGTGAAGGGAATGACATGTGGTTGCTTTTGGATTATGGGATTTGTCTCCCTTTTGTCTATGTATTCGGCTTTCTACTTTATTTTATGGATAATTGTATAACTTTTAAAGGTAATTTATTTTGAATATTTGTATTAAACAATTCTGGTACTTAGTTGACTACTTTTAAATTATCTGCTACGTTTTTTTTATACGCTTTCTGCATATACACACACTTGGCACTTATCATTGGGATGCGTGACCCGTGTTGTCATCATCCCGACGTCACGATTCCCACGTTGCCATACGAGGGGGTCGGGGCATCCATTATGATTCATGAAATCAATTGCTGAACAACCCAATGCCTCCTCTGCAAGTTCGCCAAACATAACAGCAGCTAATTTTCTTGTCCCATCATCAAGATCAACATATGCCCGACAACTACAAATGATGAGAGTATTATTTTTTGCTAGTATTGGTAAAAATTACATATGAGAAATTTTTGGAATGAATTATTAAGTGGTGAAATTTGAAGAATATATACCGTGGTTGAGCAACACTTTGATGTTTGCAGTGATAATAAAGAAAGCTTTCATTTTGGTCATGCCCAGTTCTCTTGTTATAATTAATGCATGACATGTAAAAGAATATTTGATGCAAGTTGATGATGTTTATCTTTGCCTTGATCCAGAATTTTGCTTTCTATATTATATTAGGAACAATGTTTTACACAGTGAGAATGGATAGAAATCTAAACACGACATTAAGAAAAGTATTTTACCTCCATTGGTTGTAAACTTTTCAGCAATGCAGCAACATCACAATTTTGTGTTATTTCTCGAACACCAACCGATGATAAAGATGTAGATGAATTTTTCAAGGATTTTGCAATAATACTTTCAAGCATTGAATCATTAATTGCCGCCCTTAAAAATTAAAAATAAAATGTAATTTAAGAATGGGAAAAAAAAAGTTTAGATCTTCAATGTATGTAGATAAGAAATTTAAGATTAATCAATATTAATATGACTGTGCTATTTTTAACATATTAATTAAAGGGAAATATAGATTTGTAGCCTTTAATAGAAATTTACTAATGAAGAACTGCTTAAATATGGATTACTATCTTTGCAATGGCTCTGCCTCAGGAAGAAGATGATTGATTGTAAATACACTTGTTGGCCACGATGAAAGAGATAATCATGTATCATAAATACAGATAATTATTAGTTAGAAAATATAATATTTAAAGAAGATTTAAGAATGTTAATTATTAAAAGTATCATTATAAGAACGAACTCTTAGCTTTGTTGCAAGTATAATTAGTTTTGTTTCAATTATCTCTGAAATTTTTTGGCATTCATCTTGATAAAGCAACCCACATATTTAAACAGATGAGATTTAAGCTATGACATATAAAGCAAAAGAATCAATAAAAAATTGATAGAACAAAGATTGCAAAGTAATTATAAAACACTAAAGAGAATGAATTTTTTTACCTCTTATCTATAACATAGATTTCTTGAATTGCAGTTGGTCCACTTGTTAATGTTATCTTTCTAGATGGCTTCATATGAATGGCAATTTCTAAAAGGTCTAATTAATAGGATTTAAATTATTAGTTTGTCGCTAATAAAAATTTTTAAAACAAAATAATAAATTACGTATTTTTGCAATCGAGTCTTTATAAGGATCTAACTCGTCGATAGGGATGAGGTTGTACTTTGGCAATCATACTTGACCTTCATTTTTTGGTACTTCTTCCATGATTGTTTTAGAATTTAAGATCCATTGATATTCATGAGCCTCAATCTTATATTTAGGATCTAGTGGCTTAACATATGCGTTTGTAATATAATACGATCGAAAAATCTACAAAGAGTCATCTTGTGAATCAATATCTTTACCAAACAGCGCCGCTTGGACACAATTTCCCTATATCATATGAGAAAATGTGAGTGATTACTTTTTATAATAATTCTTTTACAAGACTTCTGAAGAAGTTTTGTTTTACGAAAAAAGGCAAATTTCAAAAATATGTTTTAAAAAAGAAGAAGTTATTTTTTTTATGATAAAATATAATTACGTAGAAGGTAAAAGATATATAATAAAAAATATAATAATTTTTTTTTGTTGTAGAAAAAATGATAACCACAAAAATAAATGTTGTACCTCTTGATCGACCAATGTTAAGTTTTGGTATTTCACTAGTGAGTGTTGCCCAGTTCGTTTGGGGGATTTTTCCGCCACAAACATTTTTATTTTCCAATTCCTTATGCTTGGAGAAATATATTTAATTGATGTATAAATGGTCCACATCTTAAGAACTGACAACCTAGAAACAAATTAAACGTATAACTATAGGACATAAGAAATGCAGTTAATTAAAGTGCAAAATAAAAAGGAAGAGAGTAATAATTTCTTTTGATTGATTGACAAAAATAGACCAGTAAAATATTTAAGATACAAAAAATAAAATTGTAGTGAACATCTAATTTGTTTGCAATAGTTAAAAAGTAATTTTAGAATTTTATTTGATTACCTGTATAATATCAATTAGAAGATGCCAATGTTAGTAATTTTGTATATACAATATTTTTTGTGCAATTGTTTTCTGATTTTTCAGTTGACATTCGCCATTTTAAAATCTTGATTGCAGAAATAGTCCTAGCTCTTGATAAAGTCACATATAATTGTTCATGCGAGAAAACTAGATGAGGCAAATATATTCCCACAAAATCCAATATTGTTCACTACAACAGAATGTGTGTTTTGTGACAGAGAAAACTGTCACAAAAAAATGGCAAACCGTCACTAAACTTATTTGGTGACGGTTTGAAACCGTCACCATGACCGTCACCTAAAGTGCGTCACAGAAAACATTTGGTGACGGTTTACTGTTCAACCGTCACAAAAAATATTTTTAGTGACGGTTGGAAGTGTTCCGTTCGGTACAACGTTCGAACGTTCCTTTTTTTGTGACGGTTATGAACTGTCACAGAAAATCACGTTCGGACGTAAAATCAAACGTTCGGACGTTATACCCGACTGATTGGCGTTCGAATGAGAGAAGTTGACGTTCGTTGGATATCGTGTTCGAACGTATCATATTTACGTTCGAATGTTAATGCGTCCGAACGTTAATTACAATAAACGTTCGAATATTTGTTCGAAATAAACGTAAATGTTCAAACGTAGCGCGTTTAATGTTCGGACGTTATTTCGAATGTAAACGAAGGAGCGTCCGAATGCAAGTTCTTTGTTCGAACGTTAGTCGCTTTACCGTTCGAACGGTTTGTTCGTTTTAGCATGAGTACGTTCGAACGTATAGTTTAACGTTCGAACGATTCAATTGTATTTATGTTCGAACGTTTGTTACAGTGTGAACCAACGTTCGAACGATTTTTATTTACATTCGAACGTACAGATCAGAAATACTAATTTCATAAAATTTAAAAACATAATACCAATTGTATCATATTACATACCCAATTAACAAGTAACAATGTCTTATAAAAGCACAAAATTAGATATTAAAACTAGTCAGAAATATTGATAAAATTTATTTCTTCTTTTTCCCTCGCCCACGGGGATTCTGTTGCAACGACATAACACGCTCCATTTGTATCATCATCTCCCGTTGCACTTGCTCTTGCACTTCATTGCGTATTCTTTCCTCCTGGTCTCTCTGTTGGTCCTGCAAACGCGTCTCTAAATGAGACTGTCGTTCTAAGAGAGACTCTAACTCTTGTTGTCTCGACCACATATACTCATTTTCACGCCGTGCAACTTCTAAATCTGCCGTAAGATTATTAATTTGTGAAGCCGATGAGGTTGAGGAGGATGAACATTTATGCTTGATAGATCGTCCCAAACCTCTTGCCATACTAGACTGCGGCTCGAGCACTTGCGTGAATATCTCTATGTCACTAGGAGAGGATTCCTCAGAAGCCGACTGCATCTCCAACATTTTGCTCTGCAATTTAAAAGGTAATGATCGTAAATAATTAGTAACGTATTAAAAGAAATAGAAATAAGAAATAAACTATTAAAATATTATATAAATAATTTATTTAATAAAATTAACACTGCTTACATAATTATCTGCAGCGACAGGATCCATCCACTCACTATGCTCATTAGTGTGAGCAGCAGCATAGACATGAATGAGGGAAAAGTTTATCAGAAATAATATCAGGAAAATAAATGAATTCTATAATTTTTTAATTACCATTTTTTCAGCAAGACGGTGGAATGACCTTGAACCGGCACGATGGTGGATAGTCAGAACGGATCTATTCTGTGCATATGTAGAACTCAAGTGCTACAAAATATATTAAAAATGTTAATTGTAATATGTATACATATAATATATAAAACGAATATGAATGTAAATAATTAAAAGATATAAATGTAAAATACCTGATAATCTGGAGATGCGAAAAGATCACAACACTTTCTCCAATCATCTAACTTCATCTGCTGAAAAGGAGACTGCGCAGCCTCTTCCAACGTCTCAAACTTCTTGAAGTGGTCATGATATCGTCCTTTGTGACGTCGGAATAGTGTAGCCATCAACTCATTCACGGTTCTCAAATCCTCGCTACGGCCAAAGTTGAGGTCGAATTCATCCTAATAAGGGAATCAGGTAAAAAATATAATATATTAATCTAGGTGAAAAAAATGTACTGAAAAGTAAACTCACCAGCACACGACTTCGAATGTGCTCCTTAATCTCATTCGGAACATCTCGCCATGAGTGCACATAAAATGGAGCATAAGCTCGATCTACTGTGCCAATATAGGAGGAAAGCGCTGCTGCACTATCATCCACTCCTCCAGTGGAATTATCAGGAATTGTGATCTTCAGTTTACCATGCCTTCTATTTTTTTCAAGAGAGATTCCACGTGTATAGCCACGACCGCGACGTGCAGATGCATCAACTACATGATAATAGATATACTATAATTATAATTATATAGTTATTGAGAAAAAATTATTAACTATATATATAATTATCAACGACAATATTTCCTTACTGGTAGGTGTCGACTGGCTGTTGTTCTCTTCTGTGTTAGCTTGATCTTCAGGAACGGATTCCTCGAGTGGGGAGTCCTTAATGGATTCAGGACTTGGACTTGGCGGAGGCACATTTATTCGCTGTCGTTTTGGCGGCATTCTTTAAAATAATTAATTATATCAAAGAAAATTAATTAGAAGAAATTATGAAAATTCAAGATATTTTATAGTCACCTATATGAATAAAATATTTAGCACTTTTATTCTTCAGATGAATTTTCCATGCTTGTTTCAGAATCTCCATCAATAACATCTTCATCATCATCATGCACCTCTACTTCATCATCTTTATCCACCTCCTGCCCGGATAGAAATACGTCTTCATCTTCTGACTCGTCTTCTTCTTCTTCCTCCTCACTGACTTGAATTGAATGATCATTTAATACAGACGGGTCGAGATGTACGGGTGGGACATCATCTCTACACAAGGGGAGCAACTCGAGTGCACCGAGGTCAACAAACAAGTTAATACCCTCTCCATCTTCCTGGTATGCCTCAACAATCGGAGTGTCATCTTCATCTCCACTATTCTCGTAATCTGCACTCGTTCCTGCTTCATATATATTTCGAGGAAAAATTTTTTGTATGACTCGCCAAGTTATCTCCCCACTATCTTCATCAGCACTTTTCATTGGATCAATCAAGTAATAGACTTGGGTAGCTTGACAAGCCAATACGAATGGATCATCTTCATACCATTTAGATGCAGTATTGACACTCGTAAAGTGATTATCCCTATGTATCGAAACCCGACCACCGCCTAGATCCCACCAATCACATTTAAAGACATATGTTACAGACCCACCCAGATATTTCAATCCGATAATATCACGTATGACACCATAATAGTCAATATCATCTGTTCCATGACTCCCCTCGACCAACACACCACAATTTTGAGTCTTTCTATTACGTTCACGGTCCAAAGTATGGAATCTATAACCTCGAACCGTGCATGCAGTATATCGAAGTGCTCTATTTGAGGGACCACGGGCCAATGCATACAATTCAGAAGAAATTGATCCGGGATCACGAGCACGTTGTTCCAAAATCTATAAATTGAAATAGTATATATTTATTATTTCATTATCCAGAGTTAAAAATTTCACAATATAACATATATATAATTTTAGTTCATACACATTCTTCAAACCATCCAGGAAATTTTTCCTCGTGTCTTGCCTCTATATTTTCTACGCCTTCCGTCCTAAGTTTGTCCATGTGGTCACCGTTATAACATGTTGCAAAAGAAGTATTTTGAGCACAACAATTCTAATTAATTTAAAGAAAACTATAATTATTCAAAGAAATGAAATGACATACCTAAGATAATCATCAATCTCTCGGCAGTTATTTAGCACATACCACCGAACTTTACCCAACTCTCCATCAATTAAATCGTAACCTGTTTGTGCACCCAAGGGTCGTACATTCTGGGAAAACACTGATAGCTCACGAGGAGGCGGAGTAGTAAGATCAGCATTTCGCTCTTGACGATTAAATCGTGTCTCAACACCACGAAGATATAGAGAGCAAAATGTTAACCATTCATCGTGTATATAGGCCTCTGCTATTGAACCCTCAGCTTTGGCTTTATTCCCAACAGTGCGCTTCAATCGACTCAAATATCTTTCAACTGGATACATCCAACGGAACTGCACCGGTCCACCTAGAAGTACCTCTCGCGGTAAATGTATTGCTAAATGGACCATGACATCAAAAAATGATGGTGGAAAGATCTGCTCGAATTTACATAGTATAGTAGCAATGTCTTCTTCCAATTTCGACAACACATCTCGATTTACTACCCGAGCGCACAAATCCTTGAAAAACATACATAGTTCAGATATGACCACACGTACATTAGATGTAAGCTTCCCACGAATTCCCACAGGTAATAACTTCTGCAAAAATACGTGACAATCATGACTTTTCAATCCATTGATTTTCCAATCATCAGGACTCACGCATCTACCAATATTTGAAGCATAACCATCTGGCAACTTCACACCTTGCAACCATTTGCAGAAATCCATCCTCTCCTCCCTCGTCATCGTAAAACATGCATGCGGCATGACCACCCTGTTGCCTTCCACCCGCAAATGCAGATTATGTTTAATTCTCATTCTCTCAAGATCTTTCCTCGTCTTGATCGTGTCTTTCGTCTTTTTGTTAATACTCATCAATGTACCCAGTATATTATCACAAATATTCTTCTCTATGTGCATTACATCCAAACTATGTCGCAACTTGCATGACGACCAATACGACAAGTCAAAAAAAATACTACGCTTTGTCCAATTCAATTCTGGTACGGCTCGTTTTCTCTTGTTCTTTCCCCGACATTTGCCAAAATTGTTCGCTCTAACATGTTGCAGTTGTTCCACTATCTCTTCTCCGGACAACTCTTTTGGTGCAATCCTATCCTCTACTCTCCCATCAAACTTGGCACATTCTCTTCTCCATGCATGATTTGCTGGTAAATAACGTCGATGACACATGAAACACAACTTCTGAGAAAATTTTAGCCACTCACTAGCAGTTTCTTTATTACACGTCGGACACGCTAACTTCCCTTTCGTACTCCAGCCGGAAAGATTCCCATACGCCGGAAAATCATTTATGGTCCACATTACCGAAGCATGCATCTGAAAAGATGTCGACTTAGATGCATCATAAGTTCTAACCCCTGTTTCCCATAACTCTTTCAGCTCTTCAATCAACGGCTGCATGAATACGTCAATATCATTCCCAGGTGATCTAGGGACAGGGATGAGTAAAGTTAACAAAAAGTTTGGCACCTTCATGCACCTCCATGGTGGAAGATTGTACGGAATCAATACCACGGGCCAAGTGCTATAACTTGTACTCATATTCCCAAAAGGGTTGAATCCTTCGGTTGTGAGTCCCAGGCGCACGTTCCAAGTTTCTAACCCGAACTCTGGATACTGATTATCGAAAGACTGCCACGCAAGTGAATCAGCTGGATGCCTCATATACCCGTCATTCTTAACTCTTTTCTCCTCGTGCCACCTCATATCATGAGCTGTTTTCTTACACATATATAGTCTTTGCAACCTAGGTTTCAAGGGAAAATACCGCAACACCTTAACCGGGACGTTTTTCTTACCTTTCCACCTCGACTCTCCACATACAGGACATGCTTGTTTCTCCTCGTTCTCCTTCCAGAACAATACACAATCATTCTTGCATGCATGTATGGACTTGTACTCAAATCCTAATCCCTTTCTCAACTGCTTCGCTTCATAAAAGTTCTTAGGCAATGCAGAACCTTCGGGAAGCACCTCGTTAAATAAGTCCAATACCATGTTTATTACTTTCGTCGACATCCCACACAATGATTTAATGTGAAGCAACCGCACAATAAACGACATTTTGGAATGTTTTGTACAACCTGGGTAAAGCTCGCGCTTTGCATCTTCCCACAGTGAAGGGAAATTTTCACAATCAGTCCCTGATCCACCAGTTGAGGCATTGTCGTTAACCTCATCCATAAACATCCCAGCTCCAATGTCACCCAACATCTCCTCCATCTCATCATGCTCATAATCATCATCCATGTGCCGCAAATAATTGTGATGATCGACCAATACATCTGCTGACCCTTCATACGGCTCACCATGCAGTACCCATCGCGTATACCCTAGATCCATACCGTTCACAAATATATGACGCTCTACTTCATCCAATCCTATCGCACACAAATTTTTACACCCTCGACATGGACACTTAATGTAACCACGATTATCAGCAGAAGCCCGTGCAAAATCAATGAAAGTTCTTACTCCACATGCATAGGGTACGTAATCCTTTCCAAGTCTATCGTCCAGACGCATCCAATTTTTGTCCATTTCTAAAAACATCTATATATTAATAACATGTACATTGAAAATTCACATGCATGTCATGCTCCAATTCTCATTACTTTTTTTATAAGGTAGTTGGTCCTATCCCATTCGAGATTATATTCTCCATATTGCACAAATCTCGTCACTCTACTAATTTCTACGTTAGTAGAAATTTCGGCAGCACCTCCCCATAATTCTCCAAGTATACATGTTCAAATATCGGGATTGTGACCCTACGAACAGTATACCCGAAGAACAGTAGAAGAAGATACCAAAACTTCATATTAAACGTGGAAAGTAGCGAGTAACAAAAATGTGCAATACAAATAATATAATCTCAAACTGTCCACACTGGACAATTCAGGAATCAGTGGACACATAAATGTACACTGATTCCCAAACGGGTCTAAGGGTATTTATGCAATGTCACACGCATCTAGCAAAAAATCATACAACAATATCTCCATATTGTTAAACTAAAGAGGGATGGAAGATTATGTGACCCTACGTTTCGTGTCTTGTACACAACGAGGGAGAATGATCTTGAAGAAATGTTTAAATTTTAGTCTAATTACTTAACCGTCACAAACTGTCCGACCTTGACAACTCTCAAGGTCGAAGAGACTATGACAGTCAAGCAATTAGACTAAAATTTAGAGATTATAATTGTTATATATAATTTTAAAGGTTATTATATAATTTTAATTATTATCATTCCACAATTATAATCTTAATTGTTATACTTAATTGAGTGAGTTATTTACTTATATAGACAATAAGTATATAATTTTTATATAAGAATCTATTTGATCCTTATTTCCTTTCTCTTTAGTTTATAATAAATAAGTATATTTACATATTCAAACTCTACTTATTTAGTAGTTTCAAGACTTTTTTATTGAAGAGTATTTTAAAGGTTATATTATAATTTTAATTATTATCATTCTTAAAATATAATTTTAATTGTTATACTTAAATTGTAAAAGAAGTATAATATAGTTTTAAATATTATAATTCTTAAAGAGTTAGTTTTATTTGTTATTACTTAATTTCAAATATTATTATAAATATTTAATTATCATTCTTAAATTTCAATGGTTATACAATAATTTTAATTATTATAATTCTTAAAGAGTTACTTTTATTTGTTATTACTTAATTTGAAATATTATTATCACAATTTTTCAAATCCATATCACAACATATTCACAATAACTCACAAACTATTTACAAACTATACAAATAATAATCACAATATTTCAATTGTAAGCATAAAATAACATGCCACATGTATTAATAAAGCTTAAGGACAATATATTTGTAACAATGTAAACATATTCAAACGTCATTCACAAATAATAATTTAAATATTTCAAGTCCATATCACAACATATTCATAATAACTCACAATATATTCACAAAATAACATGCCACATGTATTAACATATTTCTAAAGTTGAGTAAGCAATAAACATGTATTAACAAAGCCTAATGAAAATATATTTCTAATAATAAACACAATATTTCAAATTCATATCACAACATATTTACAATAACTCACAAACTATTTACAAACTATACAAACAATAATCACAGTATTTCAAGAGTAAGCATAAAATCACAACAATATATTGATAAAGTTTAGAAATATACCTAGCACTCACAATATCCTCTTACAAATCAAAATCTTCCAACTTCCCAAAACAAGCAATCCTTCAAAAAAATACAACACTAACTTATTAGAAATATTCTATAACAAAAACACATTGTATAAATATCATAAAATTCAAATAAAGACAAGAAATAAAAATTTTTTCTTACCAAAACTCAACTCTCTCTAACTCTAACTCTCTCTCACTCTCACTCTAACACTCTCTCTCTCTCTCTCTCTCTCTCTCTCTCTCTCTCTCTGTTGCGCGCACGGGAGAAGAAGAAATGATCCGCTTCCTCCCGTGCGCGTACTGATTAAGTTCTAAAATTATTTGTTTAAACGTTCGAACGTTTAAGTTGTACGTCCGAATGTTATATTCTAAAATTATTCCCGCCCAGAACGTTCGGACGTTTACAATACACGTTCGAACGTACCCTTCTTATTTATAACATAAAATCTAGCGGGAAAGTTCCCGCACTTTCCTCATATATGTTCGAATGTATCACAATTTTTCGTTCGAATGTTCGTAAATTTACAGATGAACGTTCGAACATTTAACTTAAACGTCCGAACGTACATTTCATCAAAGTGTTACCATATTTGAGCGGGAAATTTCCCGCACTAATTTAACTAACGTTCGAACGTTAACATATTTGGTGTTCGGATGTACATAATTTTCTGGTGATTTTTATCAAATAACGTTCGAACGTATAGTATAAACGTCAGAACGTCTGAATAATCACACAGATACCTTAATCGAGCGGGAAATTTCCCGCTCTTAGTTTAACGTTCGAACGTTAACTTGAAACATTCGAACGTACGATTCCTACTATACTAACTTATAATATAATATATATACTACATATATATATATATATATATATATATATAACTATATACTACATTGTATAGTATGATAGCATAATACTTTAAATGAGAACATAAATGTAACTAATATATAAACTATACCATATATATAAATCAATAATATATATTAAATTGTTACTTATTAAATTCTTTATTATATACTAACTTATACTATAATATATATACTACATTTTATATATCTATAACTATATACTACATTGTATAGTATGATAGCATAATACTTTAAATGAGAACATAAATGTATATAATATATAAATTATACCATATATATAAATCAATAATATATATTAAATTGTTACTTATTAAATTCTTTATTATATACTAACTTATACTATAATATATATACTACATTTTATATATCTATAACTATATACTACTTATTAAATCATCAATAAACACCATAAGCTCATAAACTATTCACAAAATTCACAAACAATAATCACAATTATTTCAAGAGTAAGCATAAAATCACAACAACATGTATAAACATATTGCTAAACTTTAGAAATATAACAAGCACTCACAAAAAAACCAATAATCTAATTGTCAATAATATTATATAACATCCTAATATATAACATAAACATGTATAATATAATATTAAATTGAAAAACGTTCGAATGTAATAATAAGTACGTTCGAACGTTCTGTGTATATAAGGCCAAAACCGAACGTTGAAACGACATTTCCAATATGTATCATCGTCTACTCCGTTGCACGCCGCCACGCCTCCTTCACCGCCGCCGTCAACTCAGCCACAACCGTCACTAAAGGTAGGCATTCATCTTTTATTCAAGTAACATGTATTTTATTGAGATTTGGATTGAGATTTGGATTGAGTTTTGTTTAAAACCGGATAAGTGGTTGCCGGATTTTCAACTTCATTTTCCGGCCACCACGGCTAGTCATTGGCCGAATAGTCACTGTAGAAATGTTTCTTGAAGTGTATACTTCATTTCCACGGTGACATTTCGGTATTTAGAACCGTGTAGAGAAATTTTTGAGATTTCAATAATGGCTGAGTCGACTCAGCCATTCTGCATCAAAACGTTTGAACGTTTCACCAAGACGTTCGAACGTACGACGTTTAAATTACAGAGCCGTTACGGCTTCCACGTTCGAACGTTTAATTATAACATCCGAACGTAATGATTTTCTACATTATTCATGCTTCGACGTTCGGACGTTCATATTTATGTTCACACGTAAAACAAATACGTTCAAACGTATTTGTTTTAACGTCCGAACGTACGTCAGCCAATATTTATTTACTGCTTATGTTCGAACGTACATTGTTACATTCGAACGTATTTGTTTTACGTTCGAATGTAAATATATTGACGTTATTTTACGTGCGAACGTATAAATAAACGTCCGAACGTTTTATCTTTAACGTTCGAACGTTAAAGATAAAACGTTCGAACGTTACGGCAGAGCATCTTAAAATTAATACAAAAAAATGCATTATTGTAAATAATTTTTCTTTCCTTTTCTATTTTCAGGATATGGCTCTTCCACTGCATACTAGGAAACGAGGGAGGGAAGGAGCCACGTCGGACACTGCCCGTATCGGAGCTCGTACTGTTATGGTAGAGCGAGAGGTCTTAATTAATGAGTTCAACGAACTCTGTTGGCAGCAGACGAACCTGAGAGATGTTTTCCTAAGTAGAGGCTGGGGAAATATCTGCACATTGAGGGGGAAGGTATACCCCTCAATGGTTCAAGAATTCTATATGGGGATGTGTGACATCCCTCAGGATGCATCCTCTCACACCGTGACTGTACGCGGTGTTTCCATTGAGGTATCAGCAGATGTCATCGGCGAGCACCTTGGGATTCGTCGAGGAGTGGAGACATTTGCACACTCGACACCCCGTGAGGATGTAGGCACTTCTACATCATCTACTGGCCGGGGATGTGAGCCAGCATCAGCCAGAGATGCAGGCCAGTCAGAGGCTGAGGATACTGGCGTCGAGGCTCGGGATGATGACCGAGACGAGGATTTCTACATCCTCACCGGGAGGGATCGCATGCAGATCGAGCGGAAGAACGCCTTCAACCAGAACCATCTGCTGCATTTCTTCCGCATGTTGCACCTTATTGTTACAACAAATGTCGATCCTGTGGCTCATAAAACCACATTTAGTCGGCTTCGGGCACAATTTTTGATATGAGTGGCACGTGGAGATCCTATAGATTTGCCATTGCACATCTTTCAGAGGATCCATTACGAGGCGAGCATCGTCTCCACGTATAATCTCCCATATGGTGTCCTCATCAGCCGACTATTACTTGCACGGGGAGTGCCGACCCAGCCAGAGGAGCGGGTCAAAGATCAGATGAGCCCCCTCGACATGACCACGCATCGACGTAGCATTGGACAGGCGAGGGGACGTCAGCCACCCCTGTAGAGGATCTAGTTCCTCCTACGCAGCCTGAGCCAGGTCATGTCGGGAGTAGTAGTCAGCATACGCCGAGTACATCTGTAGGAGATGTGCGGCCTGCTTGGGTTGATGCGGTCATCTCACAGCTGACTGCGCATATCGATCATAAGATCGATCGATCGCTCGAGGCTATATCGGCGTCTGTTGCCGAACTCACCCATCGTGTAACTATTCTCAACGACAAGGTTGATACCTTGACTGAGGAGGTACGGAGTTTGACTTTTGCGGATAACGTTATCATCTGACTGTTGTTTACTACATTCTATCAAATTTTGTATTTTATTTTTAATATTTGTAACGAAAAATATTATTGAATATTTCTATCGTTTTTTAATTTCAATTTTTAATCTTCTTTGATGTTATATTTTTCAACTTTAATACTAAATCACTGCATTTCAAATATATATAAATCAATAAAATATATTTATATATTACAAAGTTTGTATATATAAATATATACAATTCAATTTTTTAGACCTGTTCACAAATTATGCACAATAAAAACCACATAATTTTTAAATTAAAGTCATTTAATTTAAATTTACAATGAATGTTCGAATGTTATTACTTAACGTTCGAACATTGGTGCAAACATTTTACGTTCGAACGGTTGCGCCAAAACATTTTACGTTCAAACGTAAACAGACATAACTTTCGAACGTATATGTAACGTTCGAACGCATATTTCCCATACGTTGGAACGTAAAAAAATCTCATTCTATCTTTAGTGACGGTTTCCAGAAACTGTCACAGAAAATGCCTTTTAGTGACGGTCTAGGGACTGTCACAATTTCCCAACCATCACTAAAAAGCAATTGTGTTGTAGTGGTTGTACTGTTGTCTTTTGTTCCTTTTAATCTCATCCATTTTCATGGTCTAAGAAAAGTGTTTAGTAACACTTCGTTCCTCTAAGATTTTAAAATTAGAGGAACTAAATACTACGAACTTTAAAACATTTACATTTTTAGTGTTTGGTACGAAAGAACCCATAAAATCATAGTAGTTTATTAAATAAAACCTCTCAAAATAAAACTGTAAGTAGCACCTATTGAAACAAATAAAGTAGTTACGTACTACAGAATCACTCAAAAACTATAAATAAATAAATATCCTCCTCAATGCCTAAAGCCTCAATGTAATCCTTCTAAATAGCATCCTGTCCCGCAACATCCTCATAATCAATCTCACCTAGGTTAGGAAAAACATAAGAAAACAAAAATGAGTTGAATACTTAGTAAAAAAATACATCATGCAATAAACATAATAACAATCTAGGTTTTTAGTCAAACATTAATATTCTAGAGTAGCATCAACCATATAGCATATGTAACATTAACCTCAAATCATAAAAGAGAAACATTCATTACTTTACCTCAGATCCTTAATGGCCATTTCACACTTTACCCCCATGTGTTCGTGTAACGTCCGTCTTTATGGTGGGACTTTTTCCAAAATATTATTATTATTATTATTTTTTTATATAAAAGGACGACAGGAATTACCGTCCTATTTAAAACTTTTCACTTGCATACCCAGGGTGCGAGACTCCACGTTTATATATTAAAATGTGCTTTGACAATAAAAGAGGTTTACAGCGGAAAACATAAATCTTATAATAAAAGGTCTCTCGTACGTTTAAAACTCGTGCCTAGACTTCCGTGCTCTTCTCCATGGGCCGTGTCTATCCTGATCATGCAGTTCCTGTGGTGGAGGGACATGCATAAAAACTAAAATGAGTTGAAGACTCGTAAGCCTTACTTCATATGGTTAAAATATAACAATATAGGTTTTCATTCATGCATTCATCACTCGTACATACTATTACGTGCGTGCATACGTGTCATACGTGCGTTCGTTTTGAAACGTCACTGGACGGGATTTTTCTCTTTTAAACATGGGCCTCTTTTTCGTAAAACGTTTCTCTCGTCAGTGCCTTCATTTCTTCAAAAGTCCGTGCATGTTTACGTGCGTTCTTTTGAAAACGTCACTGGACGGGGCTTTTCTTTCAAAAGCCTTTCCTTTCTTTAAAATGTGTCCCCCGTCAGTGCCTTCATTTCTTAAAGATTCGTGCATTCTTGCGTTCGTACATACGTGCATACATCCATTCGTTCTTATCACTTTCATAGGCCAGTACACACTGTTACGCCCCGTGTGTTTGGGGTTAGCGGTCTTCCTTTGGACCCGGATTCCGCCCGTGGCCACAGGTTGGGAATCCCTTTCATAGGGGCAGCAATGGGTGCACTTCCAGTACTACTTACCCGGCATTGCAATCTGCCCATTCATTGGTACCCTTTTCATTCGTTCATGTGGCCATTATGTATCTTCATACATTCATGCTTTCATTTATTTCTTTTCTTTTCATTCGTTCATTCGTTCGTTCATGTCAGCTGGAAAGAGCTGGAGCTTTCAGTCATTTATTTCTTTCATTTAACAGTCATTTCTTTTCATGAGAAAACATTTCTTTTCATGAGAAAATATCGTTTGGGGCGTAAGCCCGAAAATAGTCTTTTCGTCTTTCAGTTCACTTCAGTTCTATCCTTTCTTTAACAGTTCGTTTGTGGAAAACTTCATTTGAGAACATACATGGGCTTAAACGTCGGCTTTCATGGCATCCCATAAGCGTCACCTTTGAACGTCGTCTCTCATGGCATCCACGAGAATCACCTCGTGGCGCACATGAGAGCGTCGGTTCGTAGGATCCACAAAAGCATCCGTTGTCATGCCCTTCATGCATCTTCATCAGTTTATGGATTTTCTTAGAAAATACATACAATAGATACAGCATATAGTCATCCATTCACATGCATACAATTAATACTTTGGTTGTGTAAAAAGGGGCTGCCAAGGAGGGGCCGTACATACTTATACGTTTGAACACTTAGCATTTTCTTTCTTAAAGCGTCTTTCGTTTCTTTTCGTAAGCATCTTAAAGGAAAAGCGTTTCTTGTATGTTTGAAAACTCTAGAAGAGTATGAACGTAACACTTACTTGGACTCCATGCTACTTGCATGTCATGCAGTCCATTTATGCTTGTCAGATGGCAACCTACATGCATACACATAACCTTAACGTCATTCTCCATCTAGTACATAAGCAACTTAAACTATAAATAGAACTACGCTATACTTGGAACACTCTCCTTCTATCCCATGCACTTACGTGCCCTTTACTATGTTAAGACCTTCGGGGACCCATTACGATCGCCCCATCTTCCAACTCATGTCTTGCCTCGAGTGCTCATTCACTAAAGTGAACTCATGATTCACCTTAGGATTAAGATACTAATGCCTCTGTCTCATTCTTCTCATTAACCTCATTCTGACGCATGACTCAAATCAACTAAGTCATGCATCCCGTCCTTAGACAGTACACCCGTCACTTTCTTCATGCATCTTAGCCCATACAAATCCTGATTCCCATCCAGACAAGCCATATGACTCTAAGCCAACTCTGAGGTTTAAGCACCGTGTAACTATACTCAGGATAAATTACCCATTACATATGGTGAATCCGTCCGGCACATGTGTCTAACCAGATTACACATGTACTCTACCCCTTATCACCTAAGATCAACATATATAACACGTTGATCGCCAGCTTCGAGGGACAAGGGCCATACTCCGATACCAACCTTCTCTTAACCCAGCTAGCAAGGCTCTTCATGCTACCCGTCCCTTTTGACAGTTCATCCCAACACTTAACACGACAAGACTCCAATCATAACCATGTCTTATGCCATGTCATACAGCTCGAGACTATTCCCAAGCTACACCGTTACCTTGTCGCGTTACCCAACACTCTAGTACATAAATTCCTAACTCATCATGAGTACGGTTCCTCACGTAATCCTGTCACATCGTGACACTTCATCACGTTCCCGTTACGCCATTCCAACACTCTAACACTTCACCCGTCATAAGCATAACTGCCAGTAACCACGTCACTTCGTGACGTTGCCCAGTCATGCTTCCGCTGCGTACTCTTACACTTGTTCTACTACTTCATGCATACTCTTAGCCATAAGTCCATCACGGTGACACTTGCCACCTCAGACTACAGGCTACGCCATACTACTTCAGGACACTGTTCCACAGTTCCCGACACTATCCATCACGTTCCATGCCCATCAATCACATAACCATCCTTATCTCTACGACACGCCACAAGGAGTGTCGCTACCACGTGGAGTACACTCCACGTATACTCCTTTCATACATACCACGCCACATCACCACTATGGCATACCCGCCATATGGTACATCACCCATCAAATGGAGTACATTCCACATGTACTCCATCCATACACATTCCGCTACATCATCATTATGGCATATCCGCCACATGGTGCATCACCCATCAAATGGAGTACATTCCACATGTACTCCATCCATACACATTCCGCTACATCACTATTATGGCATATCCGCCATATAGTACATCACTTCACCACCCAGAGTACACTCATCGTGTACTCGTCCCATTCCACATACATGTCACCATTATGACATACAGCCATATGGTACATCAATCCGCCATACAGAGTACATTCCACATGTACTCCCTTCATGCACATCACGCCACATCACCATTATGGCATATCCGCCATATGGTGCATCCCACCATCATATGGAGTACATTCCACATGTACTCCCTTCATACTCATCACGTCATACAGAGTACACTCATTGTACTCTTCTTGTTCCACATACACCATGCCACATTACTATTATGGCATACTCTCCATATGATGCGTCACTCAACTACATGGAATACACTCCGCATATACTCCATGCACGTTACGCCACATCACCACTATGGCATACTCGCCATATGGTTCATTACTCCACCACATAGAGTACACTCCACTCGTACTCATCCCGTTCCACAACACGCCAGGAGGGTATATTTTACATATACTCTCCTTGTCTCACATTACACCACACACAAAGTACACCCAGCGTGTACTCTTCCCATTCCACACAACGCTACGCCATCCATACAACACATGCCCCACAACTATACTGCACAACACAACCACACCATAATTACAGCACAAACCCCACAACTGCATTACACAGCACAATCCACAACACTTCACAATACGCCCAACACTTCACAGCACACTATACGGCACCATACACCTCCATACAACACAGACAATCCCAACACTTCATTACACAACACCACATCACAATACCACAACTCCACAAATACCAACAACATAGTCCACAACCTAGTCAACTAATCAATATCCAACATAATTAACGAGGGATAGAGGGTTATACCATCGACGGGATAACCCGTGCGTTGCTCGTTGATCGTCACAGCCGATGACGTCGACAGTGTCGTACGTGGCGGCTGACCCACGTACGTTAACTATTTAGGCGTTTGGATAGCTACGTGTGGTCTTGGAAGGGCTCGTGATGGCCTTGTGATGGCGGTGAGGGTATAACACGGCGGATCTAGCCGTGTGCAGTGGCGGTCAATCACGTACAGTGACTGTCCATCACGTGCAGTGGTTACCCACCTTATAAAGTGGTGGCTTGGACCTAGGGCTCGGCTAAGGGAGGTGCGGTGGATCTCGTGGTGGCGTCGAGGCGGCGCCACGGTGGCTCACGGTGGCAGATCTGGCCATACTGTGGAGGAGAAGTCGTGGGAGAGTGAGGGAGAGTGTGCTTCCGTGGGTGGCATATCGGGGCCATGGGTGGGTGGCTTGGCTTGGTGGCGGCTTGACGAGGCTGATGACGGTGGTTACCCGCCATGGGTGGCGGTGCACGGTGGTGCACGGCGTGTAGCCCGTGCATGAGAGGAGAGAACCCGTCAGATGGAGGAGGGGGCTTCGGGCCATGGGTCATGCGGAGGAGCTTAGGGAAGGGGAGAGGAGGTCCATGGCATCACATGGTGGTCGTGGCTGTCACGTACGGCGATGCTAGAGGTCGCGCATGGTGAAGCCGTGCGTGGGTTTCTTTGTGCGTGCTTGTGTGCGATGGAGAGGGAAGGTGGCTGCATGGGAGGAGCCAAGCTCGCTGGGGAGTGGTGACCGGTGGCAGAGGAAGCTGCCGAGAGTGGTGGCGCCGGAGGATGGCGCACTGCGGCACTATGCGCACCAAGCCCATTCGGGTTGTGCAGTTCCGAAATGGAGAAAGGGAGAGCATGAGAGAGAGGGGCTGGGCTAGGGAGGCTCGCCGGCGTGAGGTGGAGCTGGTGGTGCCGGCAGTGAGGACTGGCGACGCACGTTTGCACCAGGCTGTGCATTGGAAGCTTCGGCGTGGAGAGGGAGTCCGCGTACTTTGTACGCTAGGGAGAGAGGGAGGAGAGAGAGGCTATGGGGAAATGAGGGAGATAGAGAGGGGGTCTGGGTTTATAATCCAGTCCCTTCGTCTTGGGGTCTACGCAACGATCTAACGATGAGGGATTAAAACACTGATTCGAACATGCGTAAATATTAACTTAATTAAAAGCGCTTAGAGGAATTAAGGTAGAATAATATTTTAAACTAACTTTAGTTTATAAAATAATATTCTTCATCATTAATAAAATGATGAAGTCTCACTTAACATATTTAAAAGGATTAAACCATTTAAGTAATAAAAGTTCTCAGCATAATTTAAATATGATAATATCTTAAATAAATGAAATCATTTTAATAATAATATTAAAATGATTTCCGACAATTATAATATTTTTGGAGCTCTTCAAGAATATTATGATTGTCGTATTTAAGATCAAATCTTAATTCAATAACACTGGAAGTACTCCTTATAATTATTTCCAACATATTTAAAACACTGGGCGTGCCCTAGAAGTCACACAATATCTTTCGAGACATGCTATCATGATTCGACACGCATAACGTGGCTCGTAGTCGCTAGTGAGAAAGACAGATGATCACATAATCTCTGCCTTCGGGATTTGCTTACGTCATAAAGACGAAACATACGTCAGAAAGAATAAGCATACGTAAGAAGGAAGGACCGTACGTAAGAAGAAGGAGCAGGGTATCACAGTTCGGGTTAGCGACTCTTGCAGTTATGGCTCTTCTCCTGGCTAGTGGATAAGAACCTAGCTTCCTCAAGAACGGGTCAACACTTGGTAAATTGCCAATAATGCAAACATTATTGCATTGCAGTTCGCCCTTAACCTCATAGTACCGTCTTCACATAAAATGACATAGGAAAACATAATCATAGTCACTTACCTCAATCCTTGTGCAAGGTAAGCTAAGGCACGAGTCACAAAGTCATCAAATGGAACCTATAATAATTAATATTGCACAATAAGCATCTCATTACATTAAATAACGGATGGAACAAGCATCATGTAACCCTAGTTTTAGGTTTAACCTAAGATTATCCACATAAAAATGAACTCTAGTAGACCCATCATTAATTTTTCAAATTTAATAGCCGAAATATCTCGAGTACGTAGGTTAAGTCCTTGATCATTCACCTAGTTTAAATTACACCCCACTCCAGAAAACATGTAACTTCTCCATCCAGCTCACGAACATCTGGCTATGGCTTACCCACAACACACACATAAAATCATGTTTAACCCAAATTGCACCCAACATGGGAGATGAACACACATCTGATTACTTCCAACCAAGGACATCTTACATTAGGATCAAGTACGAGACCTCACCTTGTTCTTAGGACACCTAGAATACACGCACACATGTCACAAATACCCTTGTCTGAAACACACAAACATCATCTTTGTTACACTCACAACTAACAGCAAAGCGCACACTCATTATTTTAGAGTTCCCTTGGTCCTCTTACACATTGGTAATTACACAACAATCATACACCCTTAAGATTATAGTGCCCAACCTTGCACAAAATTCACACTCAGTTTCTATGGTAGCACGACACTCACGTACACCCACAAACAAGGTGACTCGATTTACCCTTCCTAGGGATGCTATGCTATGCTAAAACATATAGGAGAGAATGGAAAGTGTTTATACCTTGAGACAGAGGTCGAAATTGTCACGAGAGGAGGTGATTGAGATGGTGTGGTGTCCCCACCCCTTGGCCATGGTTTGGTGAGGAACCACAGTGCCTGGGATGTATGTTGAACGGGCTATATCCCTTAACATAACGTCGAAACTTGTATGCTCATATGCTAAGCACATGTGTGTACAAACTCGCACTTGAAATAAATAAAGTATCAACCAGAAACTAATAATATTAGTACCAGAGGTTTGTCCATAACTCGCCCATCAATAGTAACAATATCCATAAGTCATTATCACTTCATCAATAAGGTAATTACAAACCAATATTTGTTCATCGCTCAATTATAATATACATCCTAAATTTATAAAAGATTACAAAATTAATGGAGACAGGCCCTCGTGGCTACTCCTTGAGTTGCACTGGTCCTTCCTCCACCAAGTAACCCTCCTGAGATATATCTGCATCCAAGTCTACAGTTTCGAGGGGCAAAACTGTAGTGTGAATACCATGGTGAGATTTCAATGAAATGTCAGTAAGTTAAAACCCATAACAGCACTAACAATGTAAGACAATGGCGATGAATATGAATGCATAAGTTTTATGTAAATAAAAGCTGAAACTACATATATCATAAGTATATTATGAAATCAATCCTCCAAGTAAAACGTCATAGCCATGAACCATCAAAACCTTACCAAGCACTTAGTGCCCAAATACATAGTAAACATCTCATAGCATATCATATCATTTCCCAGACCCCAGGTCCAAATTAAGATGTGGAATCTCTCCACCACATCAACACTAAAAATTTCACTACCAGAGTTAACCTATGTAATCTTTCCACCAAATCAACCTGTGGAATCGCTCCACCACTCACACCCATTTTGGTTTATTAACACATGTCACTACGACACCCCTTTATCTGGCCGCACACATACCTACGGTGTGGCGAATGGTTCTCTTTGCTACACTGTGCGTAATGACTAGGTGAATGACTTCGTAACAAGCAATGCACAGTTTCACATTCGGCACGTTCGTGGCCAAGCATTCTCTAGCCTTCATCAGCAGAGAGGCAACAACGACGATCCGAGAGCATTACCATCTCGCCTAATCCCTTTGTCGCTTGGTGACAACCCAGGGGACATTACTTAATTCTTAAGCACTCTAAGTAACTAGAGAAACTCTATTGAGATAATGTCTCATCCTGACTTGGGGTTCGTGACACATATATGCACCCAAAACTCCTCTTCAAACTGATACATTTGGTACTTTGAAATCATATCATCAAAGTAATCCTTAATCATAATGAGAAAGCATGCACTTTTATTAGAGAAAGAGATTGAGAAGTAGAAGATGAATAACTTGAACATACCCATAGACATTTACCCCATATTAATAGTGTCGTCGTAGGAGTGAACCTACATGAATAGTGAATTAACACTAAGCTCTGCACTAAAGTTGTTGGCCTCTTTGTTGATGAAGACCTCGAGCTTAGCTTCCTTCTTGAGTTCCCAAGCAGAATGAAGAGAGAAAGAGAGTGTATCAAAATACTTAGAAATCTCGGAAGTGAGATAAAGACTGGCAACAAAATATCTCTTATACGTACCATGGTGTCAATCATGGTTTCGACAGTTCTTGTCTCTGATTGGTCGAAGGGAAAATTTTGAATCTTGGTCGTCCACACATACGCTGGATTGAAGAATAGTAGAGACCGAGTAAATTGATGGAAGAAGTGTAGCACGTCCCTGCAGCTTGCCTAAAAATAGGCACGCAGTCTACCTCTGCGGGTCCGTATTCCTTTTTTTCCAGGCGTGATCATATTGAGACATCATGATTAGGGTACAAACCCTAAAAATATGCCTGCTAATTTCTTAGCACTATTGTGCTATCGTTGGGCTTTCCAGTTTCGTACTGTGTTTTCTGTCGCTCGCCCTAAACTACTTTTGTGTTATGCATTGCTGGCCTTATGTATCGTCACCACGCCTTTTGCTCGCCTTATATAGAATGCATATTTCTTTGGTTGGCTTGTTCGTTTCTCGCCCAAGGTGACGTTTGACTTGCTCACTTATGCTTCTCATCCCATGCCTTTACTCACCACAACATGTTGCTCGCCCTTTAATGCTTTTGGCTACACTTTGTCCACCTGACTGCCTTTTTCCTAGTTGTGTTTGCCCGCTTATGCGGAGTTCCTTCTTTCGAATTGGCACGGTCCTCATAGGTGGAGGACAATAGTGCAAGGGATCCTCTCTTTCAATCTATCAAAACAGAGCGCATACTCTATGTTAAACCTACTCATGAATACATATGCGGGTTAGGCTGAAGGTGGGGAGGGAGTTAAGCTCACTTGGGGGCTGAACAATTTACAAATGGTGGTTAGTGGTGGTGGAAATAGATGATGGCTCAAAGGCAGTTGTGCTCGTTTACTCGTGTTACGTGTGTGCATGGTGTAACCGCATGAGGGCCTATCGGAGGCTTTAGGTGGTGCACAAAGGAGGCGTGGTGGAGCTAGAAGGCACGATGGTGAAGTCTTAGAGGCTACAGCTGCTCTGAAAACCATAGGGTGAATGAATGGTGCGTACATGCACAAGGTTTACAGTCTGTTACGCGTGTGTGTATAAACCGGGTCAGGTCATAAGTAATGGGTCTTAGATTTTCCTTGCCTATTTGATCACGGTTTTGGGCCTTGGCTTAATGAGTCGGTCTAGATTCCTCATATACACATAATGTTACACCCCGTATTTTAGTGTATTTTTACTGAAGGATTATTTTTATTTATTCAAAAATTTATCCTCTTAATTTAAATTGGTTGGATTTTTAGTGAGTTTATTTCTATGATTTTAATTTGGTGAAAATTATTTTTATGTGCTTTCTTAATATTTATTTATTGTTATACATTTAAATTGCTTTCAATATTTAAATTAATTACTGTGGGATTTAATTATTTCAATTTGACTTTACCATTACGTTTAAATAATTTTATTGAACTTATGGTTTTAAAATCATTTCCGTTGGATCATTTTTGTGACCTAAGTTATGAGGATTGGACCTCATTTCTTTTCCCTCTATTTTTTTCTTTCCTCCTTTTCTTTTCCCTTTCTTTTCTTTTTCCCATTATTTCTCCTTCGGTTCCCTTCTTCCCCGCGCGAGCCCCCTCCCTCTCTCTCTCCCCGTGCGTCCGTTCACACCCCCAGCCCACCGTCGTCGAGCCGCCGTGGTCGACACCGCCCACCCCATTGTGTTCCCCTGCCGCCGGCGACCTCACCCCACCAATCTCACCTCAATCCGCGCCACCATTCTCCTCCACGCAGCCCTTCAAGCCGCGGCGTCACTTTTGCTCCAGCGCCGCCGTCGCACCACCTCCGGCCACCATCTTCCTACCACTTCATCCTCGACCTCTTGGCAACCCAATGGACCCAACCCCGGCTCCGATCCGTCACCGGTGAAGCACAACCAAGCCCATCTCCAATTTCGACATTTTTGGCCTAAAACCACCCTTTGCGCTGTCACCCATGGCAAACCACCACCACCATCATTGGCTTCACCGACCTCCCTAGGCCCTACCCTATCATTTTTGGGTCTTCGTTTGTATCCGTTGAAAAGTTGGTATTTGTGACCCACGGCCACAGTGTATTTTACACTGTGGTGTTGCTCAGACGTCGCCATTTTCAACTTCGTGATCCTTCGAAAATTGTTATATAGCACTGTAAGTATTTCTCCAAAGAATTCTTGTGAATTTAATGTATTTTTGCACTAACGCATTTCACTGTATTTGAACTGTTGATTGGTTTTGCCGGACTGAGTCCGAGGAGTTCGGGAACGGATGGATTGGAGATTGGAGTTGTTTGTTTGGATTTGTTGGGATTGGTAATTGATGGATTTTGGATTGGTGTTGGTACATGTGCATTTCATTATTTCATGCATGATCATGTTTGTAAAGAAAACTGGGTTTTCGTGTGTTGCATTCATGTTCATGTGTGATTTGGAAAGTTATGATTTTATGTGAGAATATTTTTGGGTGCGTGTGTATCACGACCCTAAGCCGAGATAGGGCATTATCTCGGTGGAGCTCCTCTGGTTACTCGGGAGCGGAATAAACTGAGTAACGTCCCCTGGATTGTCGCTGGGCGACAATGGGATCGGACGAGAGATTCGTGCCGACTCCGTGGTCCTTCTGCTGGCGGGGACTAGAGGATACTTGGCTACGTACGCGCTAGGCGCGGAACTGGGCATCGCTCGTTGCGTAGTGGGTGCTTTGCTACGTACGCGCTGGGCGCGGGACCGAGCATCGCTATGGAGCCAGGATGTGCGGATGGTCCCTAGGGGAGGCCATGGTGCATAGGTTAATAACGGATTAATTGGCTATTTTCTGGGAAAATGTTTTACGGACATTTGGGCCAATGGGATTTTGGCGTGTGTTGAAAAATTCATTTTCGAAAAAAATGATGTTTTGAGAAAAAGCATACTTCATCATATGCATGCATGTTGGTTGTATTAAATGCATTTTATTCCTGAGGATTATTTGGGTTATACTTACCTGCGGTACCATTCTGTGGTAACGTAGATTTTGATGCAGATGAGGAGGAGGAGGGCGAGCCTGAGGAGACGGCTCCGCCCGAGGAGTGATCTGCGATCACTGGTTATTGTTAATTTATCTTACTCATTTGTATTTTCGGGACATGTGTTAAACTTTATTTTGGATGACTGTATAACTGCTTTTAAACCTTTACTGATGTTTAGTTTGTTTTTAAATTCTGGTACTTAGTTGACTAATCCGCTGCGTTGTTTTTATTTGTACACTGTTGCATGTATACACACTGGCACTTCGTTGGGATGTGTGACCATGTTGTCATCATCCTGGCGTCTCGATCCCCGTGTATTTATATAAGGGGAATTGGGGGCGCCACAGGTGGTGTCAGAGCAGTTCGGCTCTGGGTAAAACCACATGTCCCTTAGGATAGTACCAGAAAATTATTTTATTATTTTAAAATAATAAATTTTTGTTGAAGTGGGGTAAGTTAAGTTATTTATTTTATATTATGTGTTTATTGTTATTTTATTTTATGTTATTTGGTGTTATTTAATTCTATTTTATCTTATTGTATATTTGTGTTGCTTTTGGTTGAGTTGGTTTTGTCTGGATTTAAGCAGGGTTGGAGATTGCTCTATGACAGGAATATGGTGAGACCAAGAAGACAAGCTGATGTGCCTGTGGATGAGCTACCCAGGGGTGATGGAAATTATGCCATTGCGAGGGCGTTGAATAGGATGACGGAGTTCCTCCAACAGAATTTCCGACCGCCGCAAGTAGATCCAAATAGAGCGGTCCAAGTTGGGTGCACTTATGAGTGCTTCCTGACGCATAGGACTCCTGCCTTTACTGGGGAGGAGGATCCAATGCGGGCTAGGAGGTGGATTCAAGATCTGGAAAGAACATTTGAAGTATGTGGATGCACTGAGGCCCAGAGGGTATTATATGGAAGCTATATGTTGCAAGGTGAAGCGGCAAACTGGTGGGAGACCAAGCGGCCACTTTTTGAAATGGAGTTGGGATCCTTGGCTGCTGTGTCTTGGCAGCGGTTTAAGAAAGAATTTGATGATCGATTCTTCCCTGTTTCGGTGAGACGACAAAAGGCTCGAGAGTTCAATAATTTGGTTCAAGGAGGCATGACTGTCGAGCAGTATGCAAGGAAGTTTATGGAGCTTGGACGGTTCGCTCCTCACCTTATTGCTACCGAAGAGTTACGGGTTGAGCGTTTCCTGGAGGGTCTGTGCCCCGAAATACGCAAACATGTGGCTTGTCTTCAGATTATGGAATTTCAGAAGTTAGTGGATTTGGCTAGCATTGCAGAGCGGGAAAATAGTTTTGGAGTAGGCTCCCCTCCTGGTCAGAAGAGGCGGAGTTACCTTGGTGAAGGAAGTAGTTCTGGATCGCCACAGAAATTTGTTTAGAGGACCGGGGCCAGTTCACAGACAACCTCCGGTGTTCGTGCAGGAGGCCGGACTCCAGTGTGCCCTAGATGTAGTAGAGCCCATGAGGGCGACTGCGGTCAAAGAGGAATTCAGTGTTATAAATGTGGCCAGCCGGGTCACTTTGCTCGGGAGTGTCCTAGTCGAGTTCAAGGAGAGCAAGGAGCGCGAGGAGGTCGACGAGGTGGAAGGGGTAGCCAGAGACAATTGGTACAAGCCCGGGTCTATGCAGTGACTCCTAGTGATGTGGACTATGAGGCTCCAGAGACCCACGACGCTGGGGTGATTACTGGTATGCATTTAGTTGTTTTTATTTCGATTTAATGTTTGGTGTGGTTGGGTTTTTTGAATTTGTCTGGTGGTTGTGTTTGCCTCAGGAAGAGTTCGTCTATATGATTTTTATGCTTGTACTTTGTTTGATTATGGGGCGTCTCGATCTTTGTGTCTGCCACGTTTGCATGGATGTGCAATTTGGTCACAGAACCTCTACCACAATCCTTAGTTGTGGTTCTTCCCAATGGCGAGATTGTGTGTTGCTCCAAGGTTGCTTTGGGTTGTCCTTTGGATTTTGGTGGAAGGACACTGGATGCAGATTTGATTGTATTCAAGTTGCTTGGTTTTGATATAATTTTGGGTATGGATTGGCTGTATCGTTATTCTGCGAATATTGATTGTAGAAGACGAGTAATTGGTTTTCAACTCTCGGATGGGGATTATTTAGAATTCGTGGGAAGCAAGTTAAAGGCAAGACCATCAATTATATCAGCAATTCAAGCTAAGAGAGATATAGCTTGTGGGGCGGAAGCTTTTTTGGTTCAAGTCGTGTCTATGCCATCTGAGAAGAAATCTTTAGTGGATATTCCAGTGGTGGAAGAATTTCCCGATGTGTTCGTGGATGAGCTACCTGGATTGCCTCCCGTTCGTGATATGGAATTTGTTATTGATCTGGAACCTGGGGCGGCTCCTGTGCATAAGGCTCCTTACCGCATGGCACCGGCGGAGTTAAAAGAGTTGAAGATTCAATTGCAAGAATTGGTCGACAAGGGATTTATTCAGCCGAGTACTTCGCCGTGGGGAGCGCCCATATTGTTTGTCAAGAAGAAAGATGGTACGCTCAGAATGTGTATAGATTATCGGGAGCTTAACAAGGTGACTATTAAGAACAAGTATCCTCTACCTAGGATTGATGATTTGTTTGACCAGCTTCAGGGAGCAGCTGTCTTTTCGAAGATTGACTTGAGATCAGGGTACTATCAGCTGAGGATAAGGGATAAGGATGTGCTCAAGACTGCTTTCAGAACGAGGTATGGGCATTATGAATTTAAAGTGATGTCTTTTGGGTTAGCGAATGCTCCTGCCGCTTTTATGGATTGAATGAATCGGGTGTTTCGACCATTTTTGGATTCTTTTGTGGTGGTGTTTCTCGACGATATTTTGATTTATTCTCGAGACTTGGAAGAGCATGCTTGTCACCTTCGTCTGGCACTTGGGAAATTAAGAGAGCATCAGTTGTATGCTAAGCTAAGCAAGTGTGAATTCTGATTAGAAGAAGTTAAGTTTCTTGGGCATGTGATTTCCCAAGAAGGGGTGGCTGTAGATCCTAGTAAAGTGGAAGTTGTTTTGTCATGGCCTCACCCTTCAACAGTTCGTGAGATACGAAGTTTCTTGGGACTTTCCGGTTACTATCGAAGATTTGTGGAAGGTTTTTCTCGGCTATCAGGACCTCTCACTGCCTTGACAAGGAAGAATGTTGAATTTGTATGGTCTGACAAATGTGAGAGAAGTTTTCAAGAGTTGAAGAGAAGATTGACAATGGCACCTGTTTTGGCACTTCCGGAGCCACACAAGCCGTTTGTGATTTTTAGTGATGCATCCAAATTCGGATTGGGATGCGTTCTTATGCAAGAGGGACGGGTTGTAGCTTATGCATCTCGTCAGCTGAAAGTTCATGAAAGGAATTATCCCACACATGATTTGGAGTTGGCAGCAATAGTTTTTGCTCTTAAGATTTGGCGGCATTATTTGTATGGCGAAGCCTGTGAAGTTTATACTGACCACAAGAGCTTGAAGCATCTGTTTACTCAGAAGAATATCAATATGAGGCAGAGACGGTGGTTAGAGCTGATTAGCGACTATCAATGTGAGATCAAGTATCATCCAGGAAAGGCAAATCTAGTCGCTGATGCTTTGAGTAGAAAGTCTCAACAAGTGGATGAAGCAGAGTCATCAGATTTGGACTCTCTCCTTTGTGGAATGAGGAGACTTCTTATCGAGAGTTCGCAGCAAGAGGAATTATTATCTTCAGTTTTGGATGTCCGAGTAGTGGATTTTGAAGAATTGAAGACTCTTCAAAGAAGGGATCCTGAGTTGTTTGCTATCAGGAAAAGAGTCAGGGAGTCTAGAGGACCCTTGCATTACAGCTTGGATAAGGATGGTATTCTTCGGTTTCGGGATCGTAGAGTGATTCCTCGAGATTCCAAATTTAAAGAGCGGATTTTGGCAGAAGCTCATGCGGCTCCTTATTCAGTTCATCCAGGAAACACAAAAATGTATAGAGATTTAAAGAGAAATTTTTGGTGGGAAGGAATGAAGTTGGACATCGCTTTGTTTATTGAGAAATGTGACACGTGCCATCTAGTGAAGGCTGAGCATCAAAGACCTGCCGGTAGACTTCAACCTCTCCCTATTCCTGAGTGGAAGTGGGATGATATTTCTATGGATTTTGTTGTGGGTTTGCCGAGGACTCCTAGTGGGAAGAACTCAATTTGGGTGATTGTTGATCGGTTGACCAAGAGTGCTCATTTCTTGCCTGTTAATAATACTGACTCTTTGGGTAAGTTGACTCGGTTATATGTTAAGGAGATAGTGCGTTTGCATGGAGTACCCAAGAGAATCGTGTCGGATCGGGATCCGCGGTTCACACCCCGTATTTTTACTGAATGATTATTTTTATTTATTCAAAAATTTATCCTCTTAATTTAAATTGGTTGGATTTTTAGTGAGTTTATTTCTATGATTTTAATTTGGTGAAAATTATTTTTATGTGCTTTCTTAATATTTATTTATTGTTATGCATTTAAATTGCTTTTAATATTTAAATTAATTACTGTGGGATTTAATTATTTCAATTTGACTTTACCATTACGTTTAAATTATTTTATTGAACTTATGGTTTTAAAATCGTTTCCGTTTGATCATTTTTGTGACCCAAGTTATGATGATTGGACCTCATTTCTTTTCCTTCTATATTTTTCTTTCCTCCTTTTCTTTTCCCTTTCTTTTCTTTTTCCCCTTATTTCTCCTTCGGTTCCCTTCTTCCCCGAGCGAGCCCCCTCCCTCTCTCTCTCCCCGTGCGTTCGTCCACTCCCCTAGCCCACCGCCGTCGAGCCGCCGTGGTCGACACCGCCCACCCCATTGTGTTCAACTGCCGCCGGCGACCTCACCCCACCAATCTCACCTCCATCCACGCCACCATTCTCCTCCACGCAGCCCTTCAAGCCGCGGCGTCACTTTCGCTCCAGCGCCGCCGTCGCACCACCTCCGGCCACCATCTTCCTACCACTTCATCCTCGACCTCTTGGCAACCCAATGGACCCAACCCCGACTCTGATCCGTCACCGGTGAAGCACAACCAAGCCCATCTCCGATTTTGACATTTTTGGCCTAAAACCACCCTTTGCGCCGTCACCCACAGCAAACCACCACCACCACCATTGGCTTCACCGACCTCCCTAGGCCCTACCCTATCATTTTTGGGTCTTCGTTTGTATCTGTTGAAAAGTTGGTATGTGTGACCCACGGCCACAGTGTATTTTACACTGTGGTGTTGCTCAGACGTCGCCATTTTCAAATACGTGATCCTTCGGAAATTGTTATATAGCACTATAAGTATTTCTCCAAAGAATTCTTGTGAATTTAATGTATTTTTGCACTAACGCATTTCACTGTATTTGAACTGTTGATTGGTTTTGCCGGACTGAGTCCGAGGAGTTCGGGAACGGATGGATTGGAGATTGGAGTTGTTTGTTTGGATTTGTTGGGATTGGTTATTGATGGATTTTGGATTGGTGTTGGTACATGTGCATTTCATTATTTCATGCATGATCATGTTTGTAAAGAAAACTGGGTTTTCGTGTGTTGCATTCATGTTCATGTGTGATTTGGAAAGTTATGATTTTATGTGAGAATATTTTTGGGTGCGTGTGTATCATGACCCCAAGTCGAGATGGGGCATTATCTCGGTGGAGCTCCTCTGGTTACTCGGGAGCGGAATAAACTGAGTAACGTCCCCTGGATTGTCGCTGGGCGACAATGGGATCGGACGAGAGATTCGTGCCGACTCCGTGGTCCTTCTGCTGGCGGGGACTAGAGGATGCTTGCGCTGGGCGCGGAACTGGGCATCGCTCGTTGCGTAGGGGGTGCTTGGCTACGTACGCGCTGGGCGCGGAACCGAGCATCGCTACGGAGCCAGGACGTGCGGATGGTCCCTAGGGGAGGCCATGGTGCATAGGTTAATAACGGATTAATTGGCTATTTTCTGGGAAAATATTTTACGGACATTTGGGCCAATGGGATTTTGGCGTGTGTTGAAAAATTGTCATTTTCGGGAAAAATGATGTTTTGACAAAAAGCATACTTCATCATATGCATGCATGTTGGTTGCATTAAATGCATTTTATTCCTGAGGATTATTTGGGTTATACTTACCTTCGGTACCATTCTGTGGTAACGCAGATTTTGATACAGATGAGGAGGAGGAGGGCGAGCCTGAGGAGACTGCTCCGCCCGAGGAGTGATCTGGGATCACTGGTTATTGTTAATTTATCTTACTGATTTGTATTTTCGGGACATATGTTAAACTTTATTTTGGATGACTGTATAACTGCTTTTAAACCTCTACTGATGTTTAGTTTGTTTTTAAATTCTGGTACTTAGTTGACTAATCCACTGCGTTGTTTTTATTTGTACACTGTTGCATGTACACACACTGGCACTTCGTTGGGATGTGTGACCGTGTTGTCATCATCCTGGCGTCTTGATCCCCGTGTATTTATATAAGGGGGATTGGGGGCGCCACACATAATGGGCTTGACTCTTGGATCTTTGGATTACTAACTTATAAGTCCAACTCCATACAATTATAAACCCTAAAATTTAAAACCCTAAAATCCCTTAGGGTCCAAATCTCAACTCTTTCTATTTAATCTCAATTAAGTAATTAAAACATAATAAAAGATCCAATCCCGAGCTAGGCTTCCTAAAATAATACCATAAATGAAACGATTGCAAATACCTACCTAAGTGACTAACATAAAATAATCATAAAATAAAATAGAAAATAATACCAACAACCCTAATAAATAATAATACATATAATAATCAAACAATTATTTCTAAGTCATACTGTGGGCAACAATAAGTATCTTACTTCTTTAATTCCCAGGCACTTATTTAATTGTACTACAAGTGATAGATCAATTCAGCTCCTCCTAATTGATAGACTAACTTTTGCACTTCAGAAAAACTTTTTCAAACAATAGGCTGCAACACTTCTTCCTCCTCTTAAGCTTGTGTTTTCAATCTCATGAAGTGGTTATTTAGCGTAGATCTCTTGTCAAGATGACTCATATCAAGTAACTTCATGGTTCCATTAATTGTTCTCCTAGAGATTTTCGTCTACAAACAAAAGACAGCAACAAAAATGTTGTTTTCTGAAATTTCTGCAACTCCCAACCTTTATCCTTTAGATCTCTTCTTTTCATTTCTTTTAGTTCACACCTTTATTCTCTTGCTTTGATGCTCTAGTTCACACCCTTGAGAGGGAAGAAAACTAAGTTTTGGTAAACTCTATTCTTGTTCCTTTCCTTTTTAGGTATATGCTTAGCACAAAAATAGCAACCAAAAAATCTGTATTCTGAGAAGTTTTGTTGTAGTCCGAATTTTCTTCTTATGATCTTCCACTTCAAATTTTTTTTTTTTGCATATTTTACTTGTTTAGTTGAGTGTATAACCGAGTGAAAGGAATGTATAAACAAGGGAAATTTGTGCAACCTATTGTTTGAAGAGGTAAGATAACTTTTCTGCTCCATTTTGCCCCAAACATTTAAGTTTTTGCTGTGATTTTAGTCCTCTCTTTTTAATCCATTTCAGCCTCAATTTTTGTGTGTCAAACTCCTAAAAATAAGCTTGTAATTCATGTGAGCTATGTCCCCAAGCAAAGAAACAAAGTGAACAGCTAGCCAAGGATTTCAATTCTCCCAAACCAGTAAGTCTCTCTTTCATCATTTTCTAGTTTTGCTACTAGTGCATCTCATTCTTTTTAACCATCTTTGTATGACTTAGAACTATGTTTTACTTTTGTTTTCCTTACTTATTGATCATGGTAGTAGCAAAAATTAGATAATGGTTGCTGCATTTCATTCATTTTCCACCATTGAGACTATGTTAGGCACATAGAACACCCCAACCCGAGAGCCTGCTTGGATGTGTTCCTTATTATTTTTTGTTCATGTCTTCTTCTAGTTGTGTTTAATTAATATTAGAACGCTTCAGGAGCATTCTCTATAAGTTAGAACCCTTTTCCTCCTTATTTTGACCATGGAAAGTGTGTACTTATAATTGTGTCAAACGGTACAAAAGTTGAAGTGAAACATAGCTGGACAACAACTACAACAGCAGAAAGTTTGACTCCTACCTTCGACTCTTCATTTTATTTTCTCTTGCAGCCAATCCTAACTTTAAGCCTCTATCATCGTAGCCTCATCTAAACACCCTTGTTGATCCCTAATCGAAGTACCAACATAAGGCACAAATCAGAAGCACAACAGGAAAAATCTACACAACTCAGTGTTAGAATCTATTGTGAATTCTCTTACTGTTTGCTTAAGGTCTCCTCATAATTTCTTCATTTCTTCTTAGGTAATACTCCACCATTGATTCCCCTCATATGCTCATGATTAAAGGCTACAAGCTGTTCGGTAGCTAGATAATTGAGCCCAAACAGAAGCAAAGCAGAAAATAAATTCATTCTGCAGCAAAGGAAATAATTCAGCAATAAATCAGTACATTTAATTCTCGATTCTCTTAACATTTCAACCTCTTATTTTTCCTTTTCTCTTCCTTTATTTCATCTCTTTAGCTCAACCTCAAGAGGTGACATCAAAAGTACCAAGTGAACTCAAATTTCAACAAAAACCAACTCTAAGCAACTACAACCAAGGTGGATAACAGGTGACAACAGAACAGTAGATTCTTCACCTCTCGGGCTCGCTCATTTTCATCTACGCTCTCTTTTGTCTTTTGGTTCCCTCATGTTGATTTCCTAATTTATCTATTTCCCTTCCCTTCCATTCATTTAGTTTATCCCTTTTGCATGGTAATAGTGTCAAATGGTAGTGGCAACTGAAAAACCAATAGCTATGAAAACAACTGTAGCAATTTAGCAAAGGTTTTGTATCTCAGTTCCTCTTACCTCAAGCCTTCTAAGTCTACATCAAACTCCTTTTCTAGCCCCCTCAATTCATGCCAACAATTACCTCAAAAATCAGTTCCATTAGTAAGAAAATCAGAACCAACTGAAGCCTCTAGCTACATAAAGTTATGCAGCAATTCACAATTGTAGTGTTTAGCCCCTCTTGGTTCCTCCTTTCATGCATCATGGCTGGTTAGTTAGCCCATTGCAAAATAACCTCAGTGCTTCCAATCTGGTCATGCACTTTTTCGCCCACCATCTCAAGTGATTAGGCGGGGACAAGATTCGAACCTGCAGACTTTAGGTCATGGGCCTGATGAGTCGACCAATTCCTCTACCCCGCTTCCTCCCCTTCTCTTTCTTTCACTATTCACACCTAGGTCCCTGGCTTTGGTTGCTTGGCCTGGATATATAGAACAAGTGCTTAGTCCTCATCCTCTGTTCATCTTTTTAACTGTGAAGAATGGAGGAAATTGGTTTCCTTAAGTATCAAGTAGCAGTAGAAATGAAGCACAGGAAGTAGCAACCCATGCAAACCGAATAACAACAATCATCAGTCACTATAAAGAAACAAATTCAGCCCCCAACTTCTCGATGTGTACTTTAATCCCTGTTTCCTTTTCCCAATTTCCGGCTTCTATTCTAAAATTATTAGATTCCTAAACCCTAAAAAAACCCTATAGAGACATATAGTTGTGTTAGAAACCAAAAACAACAACCCAAACCAGATAGGACAACAAGAACAGCGAACAACATAACCCACCAAGTCTTCAACTTCTTATACATAGCTACTCCTCCACCGCTCGATTAATCTTTCTTCATGCCACATCAATATCCTCCATCAACATGGAGCTCATGAAATCACCATAAAGTAGCAATTTCGAAGCAAAACAAGCTAAAATAGTATTTACAGCAAGCAATATCAACCTAGACGACAGCTTTTCAACAGACCTGTTCATTCGGGTCGGGTTTTTTTTCCTAGCCCGATTCGGAACCCGGATACTGGGTTTCGGTCCAGAATAAATCCAAGCTGGAACCCGCATAGAAAAATCCGGGTACACCCTGTTTGGGTATTGGATTTTAAACTCGGTACCACTTTTTTTTCTTCTTTTTTTATTGTTTTTTTTGTTCATTTCTAGCAACTAAATGGACATAAATTCAAAAGGAAAATATATATTATGTCCAATGAATCATCAATTTTATGATTTGTTTTTTTACTCTCTTCTCCATGTGGCTTTTTATTGATGGTCAAGGAACATTGTAACGCCCCAAACCCGGATGGTCTGGAGACTTACTACCTGTCTCTAAAGAACTTATAATCCAACACAACTAAAATGAAACTCAAATCTTTAATAACAAAACTCAATATCAAGAGTTCTAAATAACCACCTTGACAACTCCACAAAGTCATTACTGCAGCTAAAATAAACTAAGGAGTCCGTAATCTCTCGGTAATCATAACAACTCAGCCAATAATTTCATACCTCTTTCTGAAACCCAAGATATTAATAAAGCTCAAAAACATTAAAACTGAGAACATCAAAAGTCATTCTTCCAACAACATCTCCTCAGTTTAAACACTTTCAGAAATCTACTCCAGGTCCTCATTTGGACTCTCCACATCATCTGAAAAATATTATGAAGATAGGGGGTGAGTTATCGACAACTCAGTAAGCAGAAATCATATGCTAGCGTGTAAACATGAGCATTTACAAAGTAGAACATGCAGAACAAAATATTTTCCCGAGTTAACATGCAGAACAGAACATATTTTCAAAAGTAACAGAGCGATGGTTTTAAGACAAGTAAAACCCTTAGTGCTTTGGCATAACATAAACTGAGTATCATCATCAGATCCAAACAGAGCATCAAACAGAGCAGAGACCATGTTTCACCCCCGTGGTAGGGTTGTGCTAACCCCGGTGGCCAAACCAGGCAGAGACAGAGGTGAAATCTTTCCTTTATTCTTCTCGGAGCCCCGAGTGTGCACACAGGAAAGACCACAATAAAACCACTTTGTTTCCAAAGTGGGTGCACTCAGAGACAGAGAAGTTGGTACCAACCCAAACAGAGCAGAGCATAACAGAGCAGAGCAGAGCAAAGCAGAGACAGAGTCAGATACGAAAAACCAGTACACCATGCCAAAGGTTTTCAGATGTTGTATCAAAATAATACAAAGTACCAAAACAGATTCAGAACAGTTTACACACGCTGTACACAAAAGCCAGAACAAATAAATGCACAACTTTTCATATTCTCAATATCGCTCGTTTTCAGATTTCAGAAATCACATGACAGAATTTAGCTCATGTCTACACAATGCATGTCAGAATATATTTTCCTTTTTCACACAGATTTCATGAATAATGCAGATAAGAGACCGAGGTTGATCTTTGTTTTCACAAGTTCCCAACACAACACAAATTATGCGAGTTTTCATAAAATCAACCTCAGTCTTATTAACTTGTATAAAACCCAGCATAGGAACCCCGCTTACCTGACTCCTGAAGCGCATTATCTATAACTTGAATACGGTCTCTATCCGTCTCGTCACCTATTCATAAAATAAAATAAACTAAATATTAAAGTCCAACAATACAAAATTTGTCTTAGCCAACTCTAGACCCAAACTCTAGATCATAATTCAGCAAGTTTAATCAAACTCCATCAGCCAAATAACAATCCGGACAGCCCTCACTTCGACCCAAAATATTCTATATCAATCTCAGTATTGTCCAATACAAGCATCAAGACCAATGCCAATTCAAATTCCAATAACTCACACTTATTCCAACAGTTCGCAGTCCCAAACAATTACTAACAATTTAACCAACACTAAACAAAGCACACTTCTTCCCATTCACAACTCCATAACAGAAAAATATAAACTAATACCTCCAAAAATTAAACTGCACTCAACAAAGAAAATTAATTCCCCTCTAAATATTCTCTCAACCATAAATCCAACCGACCCCCCCTTACTCCTCGGACTCAGTCCGGCACAACCAACAAATTCACAGTAAATATGAATTAGTGCAGAAATACTTTTAAATCTCAAAAGTTCTTTGGAAAAAAAATACTTACAATGCTATAATATAATTTTTGAAAGATCACGGAGGTGCTAGAAGCGGCAACGCAGCAACAAAACAGTGCCAAATGCACTGTGGCCGTGGGTCTCAAAAACCCACTTCTGAACGGGTGCAAACGAAGACCCAAGATTGATAGGGTAGGGCTTAGGGATGTCGGTGAAATCAATGGTGGTGGTGGTTTGCCGTGGGTGGCGGCGCAAGGGGTGGTTTTAGGCCAAAAATGTACAAATCGGAAATGGACTTGGTGGGGCTTCACCGGTGACGGATCGGAGCTGGGGTTGGGTCCAATGGGTTGCCAAGAGGTCGGGGATGAAGTGGTAGGAAGATGGTGGCCGGTGGTGGAGCGACGGCGGCGCAGGAGCGAATGGTGGCCGCGGCTTTGGAGGGTGCGTGAAGGCTAACGGCGGCGCGGATGGAGAAGAGAGGAGAAAAAGAAAAGAAAAGAAAAGAGGAAAGAGAAAAATGTAGGGAAAGAAATGAGGTCCAATCCTCATATCTTGGGTCACACAAATGATCCAACGGAAACGATTTTAAAACAGCAAGTAAAATAAAATAATTCAAACGTAATGATTAAAATGAAAATAAATAATTAAACCCCACAACAAGTTAATTTAATTCGAGAAGAAATTTAAACACATAACAATAATTAATTTAAAGAAGGCACTTTAAAAAATAATTTTCGTAAACTAAAAATCATAAAAATAACACAACTAAAAATCCAACAATTTTAAAACAAGAGAATAAATTTTTAAATTAATAACAAATAATCTTTCAATTAAAAATACACTAAAATACGGGGTGTTACATCCTTCCCCCCTAAAAAAAAATTTCGTCCTCGAAATTTGTAAGGTCAAACGTGACACTAATGCAGGATAGAAGATACAACCCAAAAACACGCTCGAAAGGATTATACCATCAACAACTCCCAACAAGTATGAGTAATGTTCTCTCAAGTCTATTTCCATTGGCAATTCCATCATACTCATATTAGTCTCCCAGTGACACATCACATCCAGTATTCTTAGGGTGGCTATGCTATCCAAAATCTCATCTTTCCACAAGAGCCTTAATACAACATCCAAGGAATTCCAATGATTATTATTATTATCGTAACACGATCTGCGCTAACCTCAATCGACTCCTATGTTAAAACTCACAAACCTTCATTGTATTCTACAAGTTGGTAACTTTAGCTACTTCCAAAGTTAACCATCAATAAACATTTCCATCATCCAGACCTATTCCCTCAAAATCAACAAGAATTATATCCTAATTCCGCACCACCAATAGTTTAATCTCTAATTACAAGTATCATTATCAAATTCTCAAATCACCACTAATTTCTTAAGATCAACACAAAGTTTGAATCCTTAATTATAACCAAAATATCGCGCTCCTGCTGCGCACTCTGATAATTTGCCACATGCATAAAATTTATGTCCTCATAAAGCAATACCATCGAGTACAAGGTGGCTCCATACCTACTGATCAGAAAACTCTTATGACATTTGGTAGAAAATTCTTGACCTCTAAAACCATACACTATTACACACTTTCCTCAAATTCATCAAGAATTCATTCTTAAATCTGCACCAACTATTATCCTTGAATCTGCCATGGATCAATCCTAAAACCTGCCACTAAAACCTCGAACTAATAACAGTCATTATCCAAACTAGACCAACACCTTCAATTCTCAAAAAAAAATCCCCTTGAAATTTCCTATATCAATAACTCAACTTCGATCAACCCCATAATAATGGTCACATACTAACCAGTCTCCAAAATAAATCAAGCTAGCACACTAAGCCTGCATAATTAAGAACTTAAATCTTATTTCAATTCGATCCTTCAAATCTGTAATTCTAAAACCTTAAATTATACCAGAATCATTTTTCGAAATCTGTAAGATCAATGAACTTATATCCAATAATAAAACAATCGACTCTCGAAGCTTTCAAAATCTAAAACATTAAATGATAACAATCATTTCCTAAAGTCTGCAACACCTTAAACTTTTGGTGAAATTTCCGTAAGTCTATCATTAAAGTTTGTTGAACTTACAATCTTCTATTCTAAAGCCCCGTGACATACATCCATGAAATCGAAAACCTCAAATATCTTACTCCCCGAATAGATCACTGCCGTTCCTTTCAAACCTTGATATTATAAAAGCACACCAAGTCGATAAAAGTTCAAGCTTACTCTGCTAAAAAATAATAATAGCGTTCTCAGTCGTACCATCTTCCTGCTATACTTAATCCTTAACCCGTTTTTCAGCTTCGAACGAAACGAACAAAATAAAATAAACTTAATAAATTAAATAACATAATTTCAATTCCAATAAAATCAAATCAAACAAAACCGAATAAATTCAATTTAAATAAAAAAATAATAATTTCTAAATAAACCTTTAAACTTCTCTGGTACTGCACACATGGTTTTACCCATTGCTTGTTTTTTTACTAATTTTCTTTTAAGCATTACATGCATTGTAATGGAACGAAGAGACGTGGGTACAACTTCTAAAGGGATTTTACAAATATTGTTTTGATGCATTTAAAGGACGAGGTTTTATTTTTCACAGTGTGTTAATTAAAGTGTAACACCCGTCCTTGTGGTGGGACTTTTTTCAAAATATTTTTATAAAAGGACGACGGGAATTACCGTCCTATTTAAAAATTTTCACTTGCATACCTAGGGTGCGAGACTCCACGTTTATAGATTAAAATGTGCTTTAACAATAAAAGAGGTTTACAGCGGAAAACATAAATCTTATAATAAAAGGCCTCTCGTACGTTTAAAACTCGTGCCAAGACTTCTGTGCTCTTCCCCATGGGCCGTGTCCGTCCTGATCATGCAGTTCCTGTGGAGGGGAGGGACATGCATAAAAACTAAAATGAGTCGAAGATTCGTAAGCATTACTTCATACAGTTAAAATATAGCAACATAGGTTTTCATTCATGCATTCATCACTCGTACATACTATTACATGCATGCATACGTGTCATACGTGCGTTCGTTTGAAAACTTTACTGGACGGGGTTTTTCTCTTTTAAACATGGGCATCCTTGTCGTAAAACGTTTCTCCCGTCAGTGCCTTCATTTCTTCAAGAGTTCGTGCATGATGACGTGCATACGTGCGTTCTTTTGAAAACGTCACTGGACGGGGCTTTTCTTTTAAAAGGCTTTCCTTTCTTTAAAATGTGTCTCCCGTCGGTGCCTTCATTTTCTTAAAGGTTCGTGCATTCGTGCGTTCATACATACATGCATACATCCATTTGTTCTTATCACTTTCATAGGCCAGTACACACTGTTACGCCCAGTGTGATTGGGGTTAGCGGTCTTCCTTTGGACCCGGATTCCGCTCGTGGCCACAGGTTGGGAATCCCTTTCATAGGGGGCAGCACTGGGTGCACTTCCAGTACTACTTACCCGGCATTGCAATCTGTCCATTCATTGGTACCCTTTTCATTCATTCGTGTGGCCGTTACGTATCTTCATACATTCATGCTTTCATTTCTTTCTTTGCTTTTCATTCATTTATTTGTTCGTTCATGTCAGCTCGAAAGAGCAGGAGCTTTCATTCATTTCTTTCTTTCATTTAACAGTCCTTTATTTTCATGAGAAAACATCGTTTGGGGCATAAGCCCGAAAATCGTCTTTTCGTCTTTCAGTTCATTTCAGTTCTATCCTTTCTTTAACAGTTCGTTCGTGGAAAACTTCATTTAAGAACATACATGGGCTTAAACGTCAGTTTTCGTGGCGTCCATAAGCATCACCTTGAACGTCGTCTATCATGGCATCCACGAGCGTCACCTTGTGACGCACATGAGAGCATCAGTTCGTAGGATCCACAAAAGCATCCGTTGTCATGCCTTTCATGCATTTTCATCAGTTTTTGGATTTTCTTAGAAAATACATACAATAGATACAGCATATAGTCATCCATTCACATGCGTACAATTAATACTTTGGTTGCATAAAAAGGGGCTGCCAAGGAGGGGCCGTACATACTCATACCTTTGAACACTTAGCATTTTCTTTCTTAAAGCGTCTTTAGTCTTTTCTTAAAGCGTCATAAAGGAAAAGCTTTCGTTTTCATTTTCTTTTATCTTAGAAAAACTCTAGAAGAGTATGAACGTAACACTTACCTGGACTCAATGCTACTTGCATGTCATGCAGTCCATTCATGCTTGTCAGATGGCAACCTACATGCATACACATAACCTTAACGTCATTCTCTATCTAATGCATAAGCAACTTAAACTATAAATAGAACTACGCTACACTTGGAACACCCTCCTTCTATCCCGTGTTCTTACGTGTTCCTTACTAAGTTAAAACCTTCGGGGACCCATTACGGTCACCCCATCTTCCAACTCATGTCTTGCCTCGAGTGCTCATCTACTAAAGTGAACTCATGATTCACCTTAGGATTAAGACACTAAGGCCTCTGTCTCATTCTTCTCATTAACCACATTCCGACGCATGACTCAGATCAACTAAGTCACGCATCCCTTCCTTGGACAGTACACTCGTCACTTTCTTCATGCATCTTAGCCCATACAAATCTTCATTCCCATCCAGACAAGCCACACGGCTCTAAGCCAACTCTGAGGCTTAAGCACCGTGTAACTGTGCTAATGACAGATTACCCATTACATATGGTGAATCCGTTCGCACATGTGTCTAACCAGATTACACATGTACCTTACCCCTTATCACCTAAGATCAACATATATAACACGTTGATCACCAGCTTCGAGGGACAAGGGTCATCCTCCGATACCAATATTCTCTTAACCCGGCTAGCATGACTCTTCACGCTACCCGTCCCTTTTGACAGTTCATCCCAACACTTAACACGACAAGGCCCCATTCATAACTACGTCTCATGTCACGTCATATAGCTAGGAATTAATCCCAAGCTACACCGTGACCTTGTCGCATTATCCAACACTCCGATACATAAATTCCTAACTCATCATGAGTATGGTTCCTCACGTACTCCTGTCACACCGTGACACTTCATCACGTTCCCGTTACGCCATTCCTACACTCTAACACTTCACCCGTCATAAGCATGACTGCTAGTAACCACGTCACTTCGTGACATTGCCCAGTCATGTTCCGCTGCGTACTCTTACACTTGTTCCACTACTTCGCCCATCACAAGCACGACTGTCAGTAGTCATGTCACTTCGTGACATTCCTCAGTCATGCTTCCGCTGTGCACTCTTGTACTTGTTCCGCTACTTTGCGCATACTCCTAGCCATAAATCCATCAGGTGACACTTGCCACCTCAGACTACAGGCTATGCCATAACTACTTCGGGACACTGTTTCACAGTTCCCGACACTATCCGTCACGTTCCACGCCCATCAATACATAACCATCCTTATCTCTACGACACGCCACACGGAGTGTCGCTGCCACGTGGAGTACACTCCACGTATACTCCCTTCATACATACCACGCCACATCACCACTATGGCATACCCGCCATATGGTACATCACTATATCACATGGAGTACACTCCTTGCGTACTCCATCCGCATGCATTACGCCACATTACCATTATGGCATATCCGCCACATGGTTCATCACCCATCAAATGGAGTACATTCCACATTAACTCCATCCATACACATCTCGCTACATCACCATTATGGCATATTCGCTATATGATGCGTCACTCCACTACATGGAATACACTCTGCATATACTCCATGCACGTTACGCCACATCACCACTATGACATACATGCCATATGGTGCATCTCACCATCACATGGAGTACGTTTCACTTGTACTCCCCACATACGCTCCATCACCACTATGGCATACCCGCCATATAGTGCATCACTATATCACATGGAGTACACTCCTCGTATACTCCCTTCATATACACTACGACACATCACCATTATGGCATCCCTGCCATATGATGCATCACTCCACCACATAGAGTACCTTCCACATGTACTCCCCACATATACAACACGCCACATCACCATTATGGCATATCTGCCACATGGTGCATTACTCCATCACATGGAGTACACTCCACGTGTACTCCCTTTACACACTACATCACCATTTTGGCATATCTGCCACATGGTGTATCACTCCGCCATACGGAGTACATTCCATATGTACTCCCTTCATACACATCACGCCACATTACCATTATGGCATACCCGCCATATGATGCATCGTCCACCACATAGAGTACACTCCACGTATACTCCTTATACACGCACTACGCCACTGAGTACACTCCACTCGTACTCATCCCGTTCCACAATACGCTAGGAGGGTATATTTTACATATACTCTCCTTATCTCACATTACGCCCCACACAGAGTACACATAGCGTGTACTCTTCCCATTCCACACAACGCCACGCCATCCATATAACACATGCCCCACAACTACACTGCACAGCATAACCATGCCATAATTACAGCACAAACCCCACAACTGCATTACACAGCACAACCACGCCATAATTACGACATAAACTCCACCACCACATTACACAGCACAGTCCATAACATTTCACAATACGCCCAACACCTCACAGCGCACTACATAGAAGGCCCAACACTTCACCACACAGCACGTCTCCATACTACACAGTAAATCCCCTAATACTAATAGCACAGTCCACAACCTAATCCACTAATTAACAACTAACATATAAAGAATAAGGGTTAGAGAGTTATACCATTGACGGGATGACCCGTGCGTTGCCCATTGACCGTCTCGGTCGATGACGTCGACAGTGTCGTACGTGGCAGTTGACCCATGTATGTTAACTGTTTAGGCGTTTGGATAGCTAGGTGTGGTCTTGGAAGGACTTGTGATGGCGGTGAGGGGCATAACATGACGGCTCTAGCCGTGTGCAGTGGCGGTCAATCACGCGCAGTGACTGTCCATCACGTTCAGTCGTTACCCACCACATAAAGTGGTGGTTTGGACCTAGGGCTCGACTAAAGGAGGTGCGGTGGATCTCGTGGTGGCATCGAGGTGGCGCCACGGTGGCTCACGGTGGCGGATCTGGCCATACAGTGGAGGAGAAGCCATGGGAGAGTGAGAGAGAGTGTGCTTTCCTGGGTGGCAGATCGGGGCTGTAGGTGGTTGGGTTGGCTTGGTGGTGCCTGAGGAGGTTGGACGTGGTGGTCACCTGTCGTGGGTGGTCGTGCCCGGTGTGCAACCCGTGCGTGAGAGAGGGAGAGACCGTGAGGTGGAGGAGGGGCTTATGGCCATGGGTCATGTGGAGGAGCTCGGGGAGGAGCCATGGTGTCGCTAGGTGGCTGTGGGTGCTGTGCATGGCGGCGCTAGAGGCCGTGCATGGTGAAGCCGTGCGTGGGTCTCCTTGTGTGTGCGTGTGTGCGACAGAGGGGGAAGGTGGCTGCATGGGAGGTGCTGATTTTGCTAGAGGGTGGTGGTCGGCAGCAGAGGAAGCTGCTGTGGAGGTGGTGGCGTTGGAGGGCGGCGCACGGCAGCTCTAAGGACAGCAAGCCCATTCGGGCCTTGCACTTCCGAGATGGAGAAAGGGAGAGCGTGAGAGGGAGAGGCTAGGCTGGTTGAGCTCGCCGGCGTGAGGAGCAGCCGGTGGTGCCGGCGGTGAGAGTTGCCGACGCATGACGGTGCCGGGCTGTGCGATGTAGGCTTCGGCGTGGAGGGGGAATCCGCGTATTGCGTACGCTTGGGAGAGGGAGGAAAGAGAGGGAGCTGAGGGAAAAGTGAGGAAGAAAGAGAGGGGGTCTGGGTATTTAACCCAGTCCCTTCGTCCGGGGATCCACGTAATGATCTAACAATGGATCTCAAACACTGATTTAAAAATGTGTAAATATTAACTTAATTAAAAGCGGTTAGAGGAATTAAGGTAGAATATTATTTTAAACTAACTTTAGTTTATAAAATAATATTCTTCATCATTAATAAAATGATGAAGTCTCACTTAACGTATTAAAGAGAATAAAATCATTTAATTAATAAAAGCTCTCAACATAATTTAAATCCCATAATATGTTAAATGGTTGAAATCATTTTAATAATGATATTAAAATGATTTCTGGCAATTATAATATTTTTGGAGCTCTTCAAGAATATTATAATTGTCGTATTGAAAATCAAGTTTAGTTCAACAACACTGGAAATACTCTTTATAAATATTTCTAGTACATTTAAAACACTAGGCGTGCCCTAGAAGTCGTACAATATCCTTCAAAGACACGCCATTGGGGTTCGGCACGCATGATGAGTCTTGCAGTCGCCAGAGAGAAGGGGCGGACGGTTTACATAATTTCCGTCCTCATCACTTGCTTACGTAAGAAGGAAGGAAATCTTATGTCAAAAAGAGAGAAACGTACGTAAGAAGGAAGAACCGTACGTAAGAAGAAGGAGCAGGGTATTATATAAAGACTGTAGTTCAAGTATATTCCCCGTAAAAACCTCATTTGTTTAATAATTTTAGAAGCAAAAAATAGTGTAAGTGAGATGACTATGTCCATCAGTTGAAAACTGAGTTAAAATCATGTTTAACCGTATGTATTGGCAATATGTCACTACTTCTCTATTACTTTTCAACCGCATGCATGCGATCGTGTGAATTACTATATATATATATATATATATAGTACTTTTGGCCTATACTTGATCTTGGGGATGATGGGCTATCGAAGTAACATAATTAAGTTGGGTTAGGATTATTTACTAATTGGAATTCTTGGAAATTAAAGATCAGTCCTAATGCTAATAGATGATGATCATTTGATTGAAGATTCAAAATGCATATAAATATTGTAATATATGGTTTTCATATAAACAATATAATATTATTTATAAACATTTTTTTAAAAAAATAAATAAATAAATAGAGTTTGAATGTTGTATCAACATTTTTTTCATGAAAAAATATTCATAACATGTAGGATTTAATTTTAAAATAAAAAAATAATTAAAAAAATAAACCTGGTGCAACCCGGAACTCGGGTTCTAGGTTTTTACAAATCGGTTCCAATCCTAATTCCGGCCCGGGCTAACCCGGTCCGGGTTCCGGTCCGAGTATACCCGGGTTCTTAAGCTGGAACCTGGATGAACAGTCCTACTTTTCAGCCTATTTTCTTTTGAGGTTTCCTTCTTTCCCCTTTCAATTTATATTTTGAGTGACCTAACTCCTTAAATATCACCAACACCTTAAAGAGGCCCATAGCAATAATAGTATAAGCTCTTTCTAGCAAACCAAAACTTGCTCTAAAGACTACTCAAACAAGGAGAGTGTTATGGTAGCAACAATCCATCTCTTCAACTTGCTTCTACTTTAGCCACCAATGAGCCCATACACCTCAAGCTCAAAACTATAAATTACCTTTCCTCTTCCTCCTTATTTTCTATTCCAGCATCATAATAAGATGTAGCCAGATAACAGTGCCAACACAGCCAATGATCCTCCTTAATGAACCTCCACAACAGTTGTTATACACCTTGAACCGCCTACATGACAACCACTCTATTTTGGGTACAACTTCTATCTCTTACTTTCTATTTTACACATGATAGGATGAGAAGTAGATGAGTGTGAATAGAGATCGAAGAGATATAATGATGATAGTTATGCATGATTTATGGATTTAAAATGCATAGGAGTTAAGGTTTAATTAATTGGACAGCTCTTGTACGAATGACTTATTTGTGGAGGAATGTTATTGAGTATTTTGTAGGTGAATTGAATGAATGCAAATGTTGTGTCTGCCATGAAGCTCGATGTAATGTGTTAGAAAGGCGACCTCAAGGGATCACATGCTATGGTTTTGAGATTAAGAAAAGGGTGGTAAAGGCATGTATGGATGTGTATGGACGATGGACTGGGTGATTGATGCATGTGGGTTTAAGTGAAGAAGGTTTATGGCAAGCATAATGTTATGCAAGTTTTAGATTTAAGTTGCATATACACTTGAAAAGGAAATGATGTAAAGTTATGTAAGAATGTAGGTTGACACCTGACATGCACATTAATGGATTGTATGAAATTAAAATGGCGTGGAATTTAGTGCGTATTATGTTCATACTCTTCTAGAGCTTTCTAAATGACATGAAAATGAAAATGAAAATGAAATGTTTCTTTTTATGAAAATTGAATGAAATGCTTTTACGAGAAAATGTCTTTTATGCAATGAAAGGAAATTAAGTATTTTTCTTAAAAATAAAAATCTTTTAAAAATTAAATTTATTTTATAAATCTGTGCTAAGGTATTAATACTTTGAAGTATATGTATGTAATGGAAATTCTTTGACAACCCCTTTTATATATCTCTATAATAAATGTATACATGATAAAATTGATGTTATATATAGTAATTATTGTCATTATGCTCCATGATGTGAAATGATGTTTATGCTCAATGTTATGAAATGAATAAAAGGATTAAAATGAATGAATGAAAGGAAAGGAAAGGAAATGAATGTTTTAATGTATGAGCTACGTATCGGTCAATGATTGAATTAATGATGTTTCAAATTAATGGATTGATTGAAAGGCTAGGTAGGTTGTTCTACTAGTACACCCAGTACCACCCACGGACTGAATGAACTCCAAACTTGGGGTCCATGAGCGGAGTCCTGTCACAAGGACCGCTAACCCTAACATACAAGGCATAATAGTGTGTAATAACTAATGTAAAGTGATAACGTACAGTTAATTGAATATTATGTAATTGTTTAGCTCCCTTCAAATGAATGTACAAGATGCAAGAGATGTTTTGATGAGGAAATAAAACATTTTAAAAAAACTCACCTTATAATGTTTTCAATGTAAGAAATTGTTTTATGTAAAGTATGTAGAGGAATGAAGAATCTATTAATGAAAACCAATGTTAGTATATGTTTAAAGGATGAAATAATGCTTACTGAGTATTTGACTCATTTTATTTTTGTGTATACCCCACCCAGGAATGAAATGAGGATGAAGCGTCACGATGGACATGGCTTATATGAACTCACGAAAGCCTAAAAGCTTACATTACCTAGTTTAATAAGGAGTGCCTGATGACGAATGACCAGGATGAGAAAATAACATTGAAGGCGCACCTAGGAGGGTTTGACCCAGATTTGCGGCAGAATTGACGAGGAAGATGCCAACGACTTTGCCAATGTAGAAGACATGCTTAGAGCATTGACTAATCTATGAAGGGCCAAAGTAGAAGAGGCGGACAAGAGGGCAAATGTAACGACCCGATAGATGAAGTAGGATTAAATTTTTATTTTATTAAATAGAGATATATTTTAAGATAGCTTTCTAGATAGTGTTTATATTTTTTTGAATTTCTTTCCCAAGTCTGTGCGTGCATGTATTCCTATATTGTTGGATTCCCATTTCGAATAAAATTCTTTGATCAATGCCAACTCCCAACTCTAACTTATCCAATCTCCTTATCACTCACGACATCCCCCTCCGCCTCATCTATAAAACTCATCCTAGACTCCCACAAATAAATACAAACAGATCTGGAGAAGCTGTACCTCACTCACGCACCCTTCGCTTTCACAACCCACTCTCACCTTAGCTCAACCACGAGGACACCACGTAGCACACACACGGCAGTGCACCTAGAACTGCCATCATTGAAACCCAACAACCCACGCCTTTCCCCTTGGTCACAACTTAGGGCAAACATCACAACCACCTGTACGACGGAAACCTGTGCATTAGTATTGCCCGACCCCACGTAAAGTAGAAAACTTGGCCTCCTTCCATAAACCAGACCACCTACACGGCAACCACCAGGAAACTCCTCCACGTCTCCTCCCCCAGTCCAAGCAACACCATGGAAACAAGACCCACGACCCCTTCCTCTCTCACAGCCCACATCCAAGTCACCTGCAACACACATCTAAGAAAAAACAAAAACAACCTCCACCACCTCTCCTCAGTCCGTCCCGCAGCCTCGCCACCCCGAAGCCAAGCCAACCATGCCGCAACCCCTTCCAGTTGCTCAGGCACCGTGTGATAGCCACTGCACAAGCTCCACACACGACACCTCTATTTTGTTTCTAAAAATTAGAGCACTTTTGAAGTCCCCCATAGAGCCACATTCTCCCTCGTCAGCCACCACATCTTGCCGGAAACGTCCAGACCACACGACCGGAGCTCGGCTACACTACGCCTCGATCCACCATACGTAAGTCCATCTCCCTCACGTCGTGTTTTATTCCCTCTTTCTCACTCTCTGTCTCTCTCGCTGATCTTCGTCTCTCTCTCTCTCTTTCTCTCTCAAGATTTTGGTTTCTCTCTCTGTCTCTCTCGCTGATCTTCGTCTCTCTCTCTCTCTTTCTCTCTCAAGATTTTGGTTTCTCTCTCTGTCTCTCTAACCAGCGCACAAGCCCTCTAGCCTTGAGCCACCCAGTTCCGCTGTGAAGCACCACCAAGCTCGAAGGTCACGGCCAAAGCTCACGGCATTTGTCTCTCGTGTAAGCCTCCTTTGAATGCATGATCCATGTACACGAAACATTAAGTGTGTGGGTTAAATTACAAAATTACCCATACCTATTTAAGACTAACGGGTGAGAATATTATAGTGTTAGGAAGAATTTAGGTTTAGGAAATAAAGACTATTTTAGTAGTTTAGGTTTTAAATAAAATCAGATGTTTAATTAGAAATTTATGCAAATTACGTGTTTATTTTTATAGGTGACCGAATACGTGCCGAAAATAGTAGATTAGCACTGCAAGGTAAGTAGCATGATCATACATTTACACGTATGTACGGTAAACTGCTTTTCTTTTATAAAAATATTATGCATGTATGCCCTCCATTGGAAGCCCCTTTTTACGTACCCAAGACATGATAAAATTATGAAAATTCATGATTTTACATGAAGTATTATGCATTAAGTTATTTATAAAAATTCATGATTTTATGAAACGAGTTATGCATCAAAAGATTTATGAAAAGTCATGATTTTATGTGAGAGTTATGCATTAAAATCATTTATGAAAGCCATGCATGATTTTATGTGAAGCTTTATGCATTAAACTATTTATGAAAAATCATGATTTTATGTGAGGAAACATGTATCACGGAAATTATGAAAGAATGCGATTTAATTTGAAATCTATGATATGATATGACAAGATATAACAAGTATGCATGCAATTTCTTTTGAAATCTATGATATGACACGTATGCAAGTATGATTATGATAAGATATGTAATGGCCTATGTTATGATGTGAAGACGGTACCTATGTTATGGGCATATTGCATTGCTAGGTCGTACATACTGGTAGTGCACCTAGTATGTCTTCCTTATGTATGGATTCCACAACCCACAGCCATGGGCAGAATCGGAATCTACTTAGATTAGCTAACCCTAACTCACGGTGGTCAACAATGGGTATCGGCCTATGATAAGTGAAAGATAAGTTCATGTTCATATTCATGTTATTTACGTATGTATTTATGAGTATGCACATTTTTCAAGAAACCTTATGTTTATTATGTTTACTGTGTGATGTGTTGTTTATTGAGTATTCGACTCATTTTTGTATATATTTATGTTTTTAAACCACCCCATGTGATAACATTTATGAGGATGAGACTGCAAGACAGGACTTGAGCCCGGGAGTAGGGTTGCAACCCGATGACATCCAACCGGGTTTGGACCCGGTCCGACCCGACCCGATGCCATTTGTGCGCCAAATCGATCCGATCCAACCTGTATTATGCGGGTCGGGTTTTCGATTTTCATTACTCAACATCAGAATTAATTTTTTCCTTCGTTTTCTCACGAGCCAAACAATTAAAACCACAACAGGATCCCATTTCATTTTCTTTACTCAACGTCAACATTCATTTTTTCCTTCATTTCCTCATGAGCCAAACAACTAAACAGCAAATTCTATTCAAATACGGAGAAAAAAACCCACAAAATTCAGAAACTTGAAGACTAATTGAACCAAAAATACCAATAGAACTCCAAATCTTTTCTGTTCTACTTGAGTGACTAAAAACAAACAGAAGAGAGAGAACCAAAATAGAGAGAGAGCTGAGAGACAGAGAGATAACCTTGAAACGAGGCAGTGGAACGGAGGCCTGGAAGCTCGAAGTCGGAGAACGGTGATGGTGATGGCGACGGCGACATAGAATGGCGACAGTGACTAGGGTTTCTGTAGTGGGGAGAAGACTTTTCGCCTTTCGCCTTTCACCATTCGCCTTTTGGTTTCAATGGATTTCAGAAGAGATGACTTCGATGGGTTTCAGAAGAGAAGATTGAGGAGAAGAGATGACTGAGGACTTTTCGGTTTCGATGGGTTCCAGAAGAGAAGACTGAGGAGGGTTTCGATGGGTTTCAGAAGAGAAGACTAAGAGAGGACTTTCGATTTCGATGGGTTCAACGGGTTGATAGTTTAAAACCCGTTATTAAACTTTGACCCGATGAACCCGTTTTTATTCGGGTGGACCAAGTCGGTTTTGATGGACGGATCGGGCCCAAGGCCTTTTCTGCACAGCCCTACCCGGGAGGCGAGGCAGAGGCCTAGACAGATTATGCTATGATTAGTTTTATGGTTTAAGGTTTAAATAAATTATTCTGATAAGCACATGAGACTTTCATATTTTTTAAATAAGTGCTTCCGCAGATTCTATTTTGGATTTTAAGTATTTATTAAAGTTTATTTTATATATGAAATCTTTCGCATTTAGTGCGTTGTTAAAAATAAAAAAATTTAAGTTCAAGTTTAGTAGCACATTGGCTCCTCAAAAATTTTAAAATGTCTTTATTGGAGAGTAGGGTGTTACAACAAAGGAGTGAGCAAAGGTAGCAAGGCAAGAGAGAAGGACGACAAGGCAAAAAATAGGCAATATGACCGGAGAAAGGAAAAATAGGGGTTATTGTATATTGGATGATAGTTTGAGAGGATTTGTATATTTTAACCTAAAAATAAATCAAAATTCCATAAACTACCATTCAATTCCCAATAACGCCCAACTATTAATTTTAAAAATTATTCTTTAAACTACCAAAAACCTGTAACTTACCATCTTTTCTCTGAAAAGGACAAAATAACTCTATTAAATTTAAAAAAGTAAACTAACTTATTCTATAAAATTAATAGTACTGCTTAATAAAAAAAATAACTTTTAAGAGAATAGAAAATATAGCTTTTACAATTTTTAAAAAAAATTATTGCAGAATTAGTACTTGAGTTTTCATGTTTTGCAATTCGATGCCCTAGTTTTCAATTTTTGTAAAATTGATACATGAATTTCAAGAAACACACAATTAGGTACCTACATCAATATTCCATTAAAAACTTATGGGAGGCCACATGTTAGTGTTTTATTGGCTAACATGTGGCATCATGGCAGCCAATCAAAAGTTGTAACGTGGCATAGTGATCATATCGCTAGGCGATCCTCCAGTTTATTTTCTAATTGGAAATTGATGAAGGTACCTAATTGCAAGTTTCTTAGATTCAATTATCTATTTTGAAAAAGTGAAAATTGAATTCTCGAATTACAAAGAGTTCTGCTAGGGCCACTGAGAGTGGCCTCGAGGATTTCTACCGAGAAGTGCAAAATTCACTTTTTTATTTAGTGTTTTTTTTTCAAGCATTTTTTAAATCACTACAAACATTTTTAAAAAAAAAAACAAGAAAAAAAAATCACGAACTCATTCAAAAACAGTTTCTTAAAAATTAAGTAAAAAACGCAAATTTTTTTTTGGTAGAAACAAACATCGTCATTCGAGATACAATTACAGACGTTTATCAAACCATAAGGTTTGAGAAAAAAAAAAGTCTGGAATACAATCACACCACATTTCAATGTTTTCAACTCTCCAAACATTTCTAGCAAGCTGATGAGCTGCCCTATTAACCTTTCCATACACATGAGTGAAAGAACAACTTGCAAAACAACTACTCATCCTCTGCACTTCACTAAATACATTACCAAGCATTGAATTAAACATATTATTTTGCTCCAAAGATTGGACTAACAGTAAGCAATCACTCTTTGTCTCAATATGTGAAATCCCATAGTGGAACACAATTGCATGCCTCTGAAAACTGCCAGTAGCTCAACTACTTCTAGCTCTTCCACCTCTGATTCAAGTTTAGAAGCAGCCATTACCATTTTCCCAGATGAATCTCATAATATAGCACCTACCCCTGCCATATGTATATGTGAAAACATAGCTCCATCAATGTTGAGCTTAAGTACACCAGGAGGAGGAGGCTTCCAATTGAAATGATTTTGAAGCTAAACCTGGGTTTTAACAGAGATAGATTTGAAACTATGCATAAGTCCCAAAGAATGAGTAATTACATGTCGAGGACTCAACCTTGTTTTGTGAAATTCCATCTTATTTCGCCTATACCAGAAGCCCCACGCAAGATAGAAAAATAAAGCCAAATTATTTTAAGTCCTTGCCTTCAACAAACTGCATTACCAAATCAGTAAAGGTAAGAGGTGTAAGATTAACCACCCAATGATTGAAGGTGATGAGTGTCTGGACTCTACATTTTTATCAACATATGAAGTCATTCTGAATTCGGCCCACGCTTGCGTTTTTTCAATTCTTTGCTTACCCTTTAGTTGTTTTCAACAATAGATCTCCCAGTTGGAAGCCTGTGCTATGATTTTTTAATTATAGCGTTAATTTGTTCTCTACTTGTAGACCTCCTCCTTGATTGGTTGCTCCCTTTACTTTGCTAGCAAGTCTTGTATAGTCCTTGAGCACTTATCCAAGTTACAAACATGCAAACCAGGTTTGTAAATGTAAAGGTCCAAAAAGAATGGCTAGAAATTCACCTACCCATGTAGCTAAATGTACATGTAGCTGGGTCTTGGTCTTATGGAGATGTATTCAGTTCAATGAGGAGTCTCAAAGCGAAGGGGGGCCGACCCCAAGCGACCAAGAAGAAATGAAGATGATGCACAACAACCTACGTGATCTTATGGACAAGTATGAGAAGATGTCAAAGCGAGTGGGAGCATCGTCATCGGTTGATAATTTGCTTAATAACACCAACCTGTCACACAATTCAGAGATAATGGCAATACCCCTTCCTCTAAAGTATAAAGTCACGCAAATCGAGCTCTATGATTGGTCTAAAGACATAATATGGCATTTGGATACGTTTAAGTCCCACATGACCTAACACGAATTCCCATTAGAGATTGCATGTTGGGTTTTCCCCCTACCCTCAAGGGCATAGCAAGAGAGTGGTTCAGGAATTTACAACTGGGCTCTATTACCAACTTCAAGGCTTAGTAGACAATTTCTAATGCAGTTTATGGCAAGTAGGCCAAAGAAACGACCTGTTGTATACCTCCACATAGTGAAGCAACAAGAGGACGAAAGCCTAAAAGCATACATTACCTAGTTTAATAAGGAGCGCCTAATGACGAATGACCAGGACGAGAAAATAACATTAAAGGCGCACCTAGAAGGGTTTGACCAAGAAGTCCCTTTGCGGCAGAATTGACGAGGAAGATGCCAACAACTTCGCCATTGTGGAAGACATGCGTAGAGCATGGACTAATCTACGAAGGGCCAAAGTAGAAGAGGCAGACAAGAGAGCAAAGGAGCGAGCAAAGGTAGCAAGACAAGGGAGAAGGACGACAAGGCAAAAAATATGCAATATGACTGGAGAAAGGAAAAATAGGGGTTATTATATATTGGATGATAGTTTGAGAGGATTTGTATATATTAACCTAAAAATAAATCAAAATTCCATAAACTACCATTCAATTCGCAATAATGCCCAACTATTAATTTTAAAAATTATTCTTTAAACTACCAAAGACAGTAACTTACCATCATTTCTCTTAAAAGGATAAAATAACTCTATTAAATTTAAAAAAGTTAACAAACTTATTCTATAAACAATAGTACTGCTTAAAAAAATAATTTTTAAGAGAATAGAAAATATAGCTTTGAAAATTAAAAAAAAAAATTATTACAAAATTAGTACTTGAGTTTTCATGTTTTGCAATTCAAGCCCTAGTTTTCAATTTTTGTAAAATTGATACATGAATTTCAAGAGACACACAATTAAGTACCTCCATCAATATTCCATTAAGAACTTATGGGCGGCCACATGTTAGTGTTTTATTGGCTAACATGTGGCATCATGGCAGCCAATCAAAAGTTGTAACGTGGCATAATGATATTGCTAGGGATCCTCCAGTTTATTTTCTAGTTGGAAATTGATGAAGGTACCTAATTGCAAGTTTCTTAGAATTCAGATATCTATTTTGAAAAAGTGAAAACTGAATTCTCGAATTACAAAGAGTTCTGCTTGGGTCACCGAGAGTGGCCCCAATGATTTCTACCGAGAAGTGCAAAATTCATTTTCTAGTTAGTGTTTTTTTTTCAAGCATTTTTTAAATTCCTCCAAACATTTTTTTTTTATAAAGAAAAAAGTCACGAACTCATTGAAAAATAGTTTCTTAAAAATTAAGTAAAAAACTTAAAAATTAAATAAATGGGATTCGGTAGTTTTTGTCGGGATGCATTCTCAGACGTGGATGCATCATTTCCCAATTACAAAACCTTGAAATCCAAATACAGATTTTGCAATGAACTAAAAAAGTAGTTTAGAAAATTCTTAATAATATATTTTCATGTTTCTCAAATTTTCATTCTCACAGGTACACTTGTGTCGAATGTTTGATGTATATATAGCAATTGCCTTGCTATAGTTTGTTTCATATTGCAAAACTACACGACTTTTTATTTGCATGTTATGGTATAAATATAAATTAAGGTATTGTATGGACGACACTTACCTTTAGAAGTTAGACTTCTAAAGATTACAAAACTACACAACTAAATTAATTAGTAGTCTGCGTTTTAGAAGTTAGACTTCTAACTTCTAAGAGCAGATATGACTTCCTGTTTCAGAATATTAGTTTCGACGAATTCAGCAATATAAGAGTTAAGAAAATGTTCTTGAATCAGCTATGAATTTTATAAAGGTGGGTAATGTCTACTAATCAACGTAAAAGTCACCGACTTGTTCTTTTCTTGGATTTGTTGCATGGCCTATCAAAGTTTTAGAGGGATCTCTGCTGGCTCTTGTTTGATTGATTTTTCTTAACAGGTGGTGGCATGGTTCCAAAACTGGAAGCTGGAAAGGATACAGCTTTTTTTTTGGTTTTTTCCGAATGGGAAAGTCATTTAAAGTATCATTATTACGGAACAAAAATACAAGAAGAGTTGCATAAATCAGTATCTTTTTCTCTCTAAAATTTGCCAATGATTTTTTTATTAATTGTTTTGACAGTTGTGATAAAATTAAGTTTCGAATCTAGACAAGCAAAGCTTTATTGGAATCCACGAGGCTCATGGGGTTCCTAAGATTCTAAATGACAGTTTTCATTTGTTGAATTAATTGCTGGAATCTGATATATAATAGGACACTCATCATAAGATACAAAACTAATGGTCATATATGTTGAAGTAACCCACACGCGCGCCCTTGTATTCTTTTCAAATTTTAATTTATTTAGTCGTTCATTTCGTTGATACGCGTAGAAAGAAAAAAATTATATTATTTATAAGTTGGTGTGTCAACATATTATCAAGGATGAGACTAATTTAGCTATTAAAAAAATTAAGAAAAAATGTTTTTATACTAATTAATATGGCAGATTTTCAAATCAATGATAACTTGATGTGTCCATAAACAAGCTTATAATTAGAATTTTAAAAAATTTAACTCACAAATAAATGGTATGTTTTTTCGAAAGAGAAGACGATACTTATGTCGTTCGTTGGCATTAGTTAATCTCTATAAATAGCCTCCATGCGCATCAACTTCTTCACACTAAAAATAACCAAAACAAGTGAGGGAAAAGAAGATGATGAACCAAATTAGTTCTACGTGCTTTGCCCTCTTCTTGTTTCTTCTTCTTACAAAGTGGCCAAGTGTTGAAGCTCAAACTTGCAAGCCTAGTGGCACGATAAGGGGCAAAAAGGCTCCTCAGGGACAATGTAACAAAGAGAACAACTCTGAATGTTGTGTTCAAGGCAAGCCTTACACCATTTACAAGTGTTCACCACCAGTGTCTAGCCATACAAAGGCCAAGCTAACAATCAACAGCTTTGAGAAAGGTGGCGATGGTGGTGCACCATCTGAATGTGACAATAAGTTTCACCCTGATAACACCCCAGTGGTGGCACTGTCAACTGGATGGTTCAACAATAAGCATAGATGTTTGAATTATATCACCATACATGGAAATGGAAGGAGCGTCAAGGCCAAGGTGGTTGATGAATGTGATTCTACTATGGGGTCCGATGCCGACCATGATTACCAGCCTCCATGTCCTAACAATATTGTTGATGCCTCTAAGGCTATTTGGAAGGCATTAGGAGTACCACAAAATGATTGGGGTGAATTAGATATTTTCTGGTCCGATGCTTAATATCTATCGTGTTTAACATATACTACCAAAGAGTGGAGGTTTGTTGTGATTTATATCTCAAGATTTAAATTTCTAATAATACAAGGGTGTGTTTAGTTCGTTAGTTTTGGTTTGTTTACATTGTTATCCAAAGTATTTGTTATACTCTTTACAATGTTCACAGTTTGTTTGCACCATGGTTGCGAGTTCATGAACTAAATGTCTAGAGTTTGGCAATACAACCATTCTCAAGTATTCCCAAATATTTTCAGACATTTTCTTCCCTATTATCATTCAAAACAAAACACTTTTCAATTTTAACTCTTCAACTTTTGCATTGAATCATTACCTAATCAATACAACTTTCTCAAACTCCCCAAATAAACCATAAAAAATGTGGCATCTCGTTCCATATGAAGGTCTAGGGCGAGGATCTGTGGTGCCAAGGATGCTAACCAGTCATCACCACCAAAGGAATTCATACAGGCGTGTAATTTCCCAGAGAGAAGTGCACGTGAAAGATGTTTGTCTATGAAATCGCAGTGAAATGTCAAGTAGATTATGTTGTGGTAACAACGTTAACTATCAAGTAGTAGAATACTAAACTTTACAAAAAAACAGGGTATCTCGCCCATCATTAAATCTCAAAATATTGCATTATCCAAATGTGCACAAAGTTAATCTTCAAAAAGTGGCAGACCTATTACAACTAGTCGCCAGATCTAATAATGTACATTCTAATAGAAGGTAAAAGGTAACTATGACAGCTACTGATCTCCGTACTCAGGACTCAGGTGGATGTGACTCCTCTTCCTCGTCCAAGGTCACTTATTAGGGCATGACCGATTAGTCTTATCTATCGTAATGTGGTATCCAAGGTCGTCTTTCATAGTTTCTGATCAGTTTTATCTTCTAACCTTATTCCTGGTCGGTCTTATCCTTTCCATTCACATATTTTCTTGGAAATAAAATAAAATAACATCAATGAAGATAACAATTTGTTGGATATCATTGTGGATTCATACATTCAAACCTTGTTACATTTCTACATGCAATACTATTTTTTCAAATACTAAACATGTCAAGGATGTGAGAATCATTTTCCACCCAAAGATTGAAGGTGATGAGTGTCCAAACTCTAGATTTTTATCAACATATGAAGTCATTTCGAATTCGGCCCATGCTTACGCTCTTTCAATTCTTTGCTTACCCTTTAGTTGTTTTCAACAATAGATCTCCCTGTTGGAAGCTTGTGCTATGATTTTTTAATTATAGCATTAATATGTTCTCTACTTGTAGACCTCCACCTTAGTTGCTCCCTTTACTCTGCTAACTAGTCTTGTATAGTCCTTAAGCACTTATCCAAGTTACAAACTTGTGAACATGGTTTGTAAATGTATAGGTCCAAAAGGAATGGCTAGTAATGCACCTACCCATATACCTAAATGTACATGTAGCTGGGTCTTGGTCTTATGGAGATGTATTCAGTTCAATGAGGAGTCTCAAAGCGAAGGGGGGTCAACCCCAAGCGAGCAGGAAGAAAAGAAGATGATCCACAACAACCTACGTAATCTTATGGACAAGTATGAGAAGATGTCAAAGCGAGTGGGAGCATCGTCATTGGTTGATAATTTGCTTAATAGCACCAATCTGTCACACAATGCAGTGATAATGGCAATATGCCTTCCTCTAAAGTTTAAAGTCACACAAATTCAGCTCTATGATTGGTCTAAAGACACAATACGGCATTTGGAAACATTTAAGTCTCACATGACCTAACACAAATTCCCATTAGAGATTGCATGTTGGGTTTTCCCGATAACTCTCAAGGGCATATCAAGAGAGTGGTTCAGGAATTTACAAATGGACTCTATTACCAACTTCAAGGCTTAGTAGACAATTTCTAATGTAGTTTTTGGCAAGTAGGCCAAAGCGACGACATGTTGTATACCTCCTCACAGTGAAGCAACGAGAGGACGAAAGCCTAAAAGTGTACGTTACCTAGTTTAATAAGGAGTGCCTGATGACAAATGACCAGGATGAGAAAATAACATTGAAGGTGCACTTAGGACGGTTTGACCCAGAAGTCCCTTTACAGCAGAATTGACGAGGAAGATGGCAACGACTTCGCCAATGTGTAAAACATGCTTAGAGCATTGACTAATCTATGAAGGGCCAAAGTAGATGAGGCAAACATGAGGGGAAAGGACCGAGCAAAGGTTTCAAGGCAAGGGAGAAGGACGACATGGCAAAAAATAGGCAATATGACTAGAGAAAGGAAAAATAGGGGTTATTGTATATTGGATTATAGTTTTAGATGATTTGCATATTTTAACCTAAAAATAAATAAAAATTCCCTAAACTACCATTCAATTCGCAATAACGCCCAGCTATTAATTTTAAAAATGATTCTTTAAACTATCAAAAAGGGTAACTTACGATCTTTTCTCTTAAAAGGACAAAATAACTCTATTAAATTTAAAAAAGTAAACTAACTTATTCTATAAAATCAATAGTACTACTTAATAAAAACAGAGCCGCTTCTAAGTGGTCCATTTGTTTTTCAAAGAATAACAGCCCTCCAATAATTGGGTGCCACCTCAGAAATTACTCCATAATCAGGCTAGACTCATGCGCACGAGATTGAATTGCAAAACACTCCAAAACAGTTCACTTCATCTACGCACGACTTGAAGTCTTCATCTTAAGCCCGCGTGCGTCGCCAAGCAAAGCACCACCACCAGCATCTGCCGTCATCATCCGCTGCCACCAGTCCACCACCTTAAGGCCACAAAAACAACTACTCACTCAATCAGACGCAAAAAGAAAGAAGGAGAAACAAAGACCAAAAAAAAAAAAGGCCTATCGAACCCACCCACCCACAATCCATGTCTTTCCAATTTTGTAATTCAAGTTCATCGTCATCCATTATTAACCTACTTTTGAAATAGATTACGGTGGCAACTGGTTGTGTCGTTGCCGGTGCGTTCTGGTTCAGGCTTGGACGCGAATCCCATGAAGAAAAATACAAAATACTCTACCACTACCCATGCCCCGACGACGCTTTTGCTGCTTTGGCCGCGCACCTTTACTTCTCACGCGTCTCTTCCGGTCCTCTTCTTTCCCAACACCATATACAATCCATCACACCATCACAGCTTCCTCTCCACGAAACGACGACCTTTACGAAGTTCTCAGGTGGAAATTTGGGCACATCGTTTATCTACCAAATGAGCGATGAGAAAGCACAAAGCAAAGGGGCAAATGGGTTTTGTCAATGGTGACGTCTGCATAAATAAATGTTGGTGAGGATGGTTGAAAATCTTTGAGGAGATGGGTTTAATGATGTCGGGAAAGAATGGAAGATGATAGTGGTGGTGGTGATGTGGGTATTGTCAACTGGAAATAATGTCGGTCTTCTATTTGGGTATTTTCTCAAATGGGTTTTCTCTGGAAATCGATTTTCCTCCATGCCACCGTCTGGGTCGAGCTCCGTCGGGGGGCTCGAGTTGCCGAGGAGATGAGTGTGGGGTCGAGATTCGAGTTCCGTGGTGGGGTCGAGTTACCTCTGGGATGAGTGTCTAGATTGTTTGGGAATGGGATGGAGGGGAAGACGAATAAGTGAGGGACGGCTGTATGGGGTCTCGTCGGGTGTAGGCAAACCCAAACTAAGTAAAATAAAATGTAGGTATTAGAAGGTTGTTTATTGAAGAAGAGCAGATTGACCGGTTGTAGGTATTCTATAATAAAAAATAATTTTTAAGAGAATAGAAAATATATCTTTTAAAATTAAAGAAAAATAATTTCAATTTTTGTAAAATTGATACATGAATTTCAAGAAACACCCAATTAGGTACCTTCATCAATATTCCTTTAAAAACTTATGGGAGGCCACATGTTAGTGTTTTATTGGCTAACATGTGGCATCATGGCAGCCAATCAAAAGTTGTAACGTGGCATAATGATATTGCTAGGCGATCCTCAAGTTTATTTTCTAATTGGAAATTGATGAAGGTACCTAATTGCAAGTTTCTTAGAATTCAGTTATCTATTTTGAAAAAGTGAAAACTGAATTCTCAAATTACAATTATTTCTGTTAGAGCCACCGAGAGTGGCCCTGAGGATTTCTGCCGACAAGTGCAAAATTCACTTTTTATTTAATGTTTTTTTTCAAGCATTTTTTAAATACCTCCAAACATAAAGTCATGAACTAATTCAAAAACAGTTTCTGAAAAAGTAAGTAAAAAACTTAAAAGTTAAATAAATGGGAAAGGGTAGTCCCAATTACAAAACCGTGAAATCCAAATACAGATTTTGCAATGAACTTAAAAAGTAGTTTAGAAAAATTCTTAACAATATATTTTCATGTTTCTCAAATTTTCATTTTCAAACGTACTTGTGTCGAATGTAGGATGCATAGATGAACTTTAACTAGGTATATATAGCAATTCGCTAGTTATGGGTAGGAGCCGAGTGCTTCATGTACTATTTTGTGATTTTTTGTGACTTTTATGTGTTGATTAAAAGCATTTAGTTCTTACGATTGTGTTATGAACATGTTAGAAGAAAGTTTTGGATTTTTTGCAGTTCTTTCAATGTTTTGAAATAGATCACACCTTGAGATTCAAGAGTTGTATTTTAGTCAAAAAGTTTGGATCTTTTTACTAAAGAGTTTTGTGATTATGTGAAGTATAATTTTGTTGGATTTTTTAAATATGCTTTTAAACTTAGGATATGAGGATCTTTGTTGCAATGTTTCGGTTTGATCTTGAGTTTCAAAGTTAAATAAAATTGCATCAAAAATCAAAGAGAAATGGCCTTTGATAGTTTCGGCTCTATGGTGTTTCTCATAGTTGTGTTTGGTTTTAATTTTTTCTAAGTTGATATTTGAGTTTAGGAAAAAAATTCCATTCCTCAAATTTACATGAGGAACGTAAATTTTGGTAATTTTTAGAGTTAGGATGTGAAATCCTTAATGTCATTTTCCGACATGTCGAGGATAAAATGATAATTTTAACTCTAACTTAGCATTTTTTCATGTTTCTAATTGTTAGTGAGATAGTTTCTAACTTTTAGAATGTTCACTTATAGTTTCTCGTGTTTTGTGCCTAATCCCCATAACGCAACGATCACTGTAAGTTAGCTTCTAACTTACTATCAGATTATTATGTATGTGTTTGTAAGGGAACTATTGTTATGTACTTATGTTATCATATATGTCATGCCATGTCATGCCACTACTCGTTTATCTATTAGAGCATTAGCATTGGCTTCATCAAAAGCCTAGCAAATGCAAAATTTGATGAATTGCATCAAAATAGGGCTGCATTGGATTAGTCAAATAGATAAATGTGAAACTTTTAGCTATAGTAAATGTATAGGTTTCTTCAAATTTGAAGGTCTACTATTCATTCATCAAATCTTTTTTTTATTCACTTTTAATCTCCAAAGGTCTTTTTTATTCACGTTTAATCTCCAACCGTCTTGCAATAATAATGTACGAATCAAATTAAATTATTAATCAACATATGATTAGTGTAATTGTAAAATATGAAAAAAAATAAAAATATTTTTATTAAAAAAATAATATTATATTATTATTTTGATGAATTCAATGGCTAATTCAATGTGGAGTTATGGTTAAAAAAGTTTTGAATTTATAGAAATCATGTACTTTTCATCAAACTTTAGAGATAACTTTGATGAAGCCAATGCCAATGCTCAACATATTATATTCTATCGCGAAATATTCATTTGTTACTCATATTAGATTTTGTCATGAAATAGTTATTTGTTACATATTATGTCATGTCACACAATGCTATCTGTTACACGTTATTCCATGTCATGTAATGATATATGTTACATGTTATTCTATGTCACATAATGTTATCTATTACACGTTATGCCATGTCACGTAATATTGTTTGTTATATGTTACATATTATGCCATGTTACATATTGTTTATCTGTGTCATGTTATGTCAAGTCCTGCATCTCACGTATATGTCACGTTACGTATGTCATGTCGTCTGTCATTTCATTCCACGTCACGTCATGTCTCGAGTACAGAGTGTGTTTCTAAAATAGTATTTTCTCTGTCAGGCATGCTTGGGATACTCGTGATGTAATCACTATGATTATCCGAGCATCTCCATTTATAATTCACGTGAGGTACTTTCGGCATAATCATTTTAATTGTTAGAATACCTCTACTCAAATGTTTCTGACGTACTCATTGTGATTGTCAAAGTATTACTAGGTACTCTTGGCGTAATCATTCTGATTGTTAGGGTATCTCATTTAAAATACTCATGGTGTAATCATTCTGATTGTTTGAGTATTTCTGACGGAATATGTTGGGCAAAATAATTATGATTGTTCGCTATTCCTAACAAAACTTCTAGCGAAATCATTTTCATTGTCAGAATTCATTTCAGGTTCAGTTCATGTTTCAAGTTCACGTGCAGTCATGTTTCAAGTTCACGTTTAGTTCATGTTTCATGTCCACATTCAGTCATATTTCAAGTTCATGTTTCAATTCACGTTAAGTTCATATTCAATTTCAGTTCAAGTCTAGTTTATGTTCACGTTCATATTTAAGTTCATGTCCAAGTCAGTTCATGTCATTTCAAGTCAAGTCTCAGTTAAGTTCATGCCATGTCAAGTTTAGTTTCAGTTTCAGTTTCTGCTCAAGTTCAAGTCATGTGAGTTCATGCCATGTTAAATGTCAAGTCACGTCAAGCTTACTTATGATCATATATGCATTCATTCTTTTATTATCATGCATGCAGTTTTGACCTGAATGTTAAGTTATTTGTTAACTTATTGAAATTTGTAATCAAATCTCACCATGGTAGTCCCAACTACCATTCCCCCTGGAATGGTAAACCATGCGTATGGATGAGGAGGCGCACCAAAGGTCGACCGTCCAGAGATTGTCGACTAGAAGCCAAAGGCACAACGAGGAGCTCATGGCCTCAATGCTCTGATTTATAGTTAGTATTATGGCTTCCTTGGCTAAGTTGCGCAAGCGACTCAATGGATTAGTCTAATAGTTGCTTTAACTCATATTTGTACTTAAGGAGCTCGGTCTCTAGTACTCTTATGGTTACAGACCTTTTCGACTCATGATGTAATCAAGAAGGTCTACCAATTTAATGTTTTAAGTATTTATGATACCTTTTGTTAGGTGCATAGTATTACTCAAGAAAAATACTGTGCTGCAAATATTGCATACTTGTAGATGCATGCACAAAACGTTCTCGAATCAGCTATGTCTACTAATCAACATATCAGTCACGACTGTTTGATTGATGTTTCTTATCAGGTGGTGGTTCCAAAACTGTATGCTTAAAAGGATACAACTTTGTTTTTGGTTTGTTTCGAAATGGAAAGCATTTAAAGTATCATTATTACGAAACAAAACTACAACAAGAGTTGCTTAAATTAGTATCTTTTCCTTTTTAAAAGAATCTTCAGGTTGACAATGATTTTTTTATTAATAGTTTTCACTGTTATTATAAAATGAAGTTTCGAATCTTGACAAGTAAAGCTTTATTGGAATCCATTTGCATCTCAAGGCTCAAGGCCAGCCACAAGATTCTAAATGACAATTTTCATTTGTTGAATTAATTGCTGGAAACTTATATATAATGGTCTAATAGGACACTCACCATAAGATACAAAACTAATGGTCATAGATGTTGAAGTAACCCACACGCCCTTGTATTCTTTTCAATTTTTAATTTATCGAGTCGTTCATTTCCTTGCTACGCGTACAAAGCAAAAACTTATCTTATTTATAAGTTGGTATGTCAACATATTATCAACAATGAGACTAATTCAGCTATTGAGAAAATTAAAACAAAATGTTTTTATATTAATTAATATGGCAGATTTATTTCACATCAATGATAACTTGATGTGTCCATAAACAAGCTTATAATTAGAATTTTAAAAGTTTAACTCACAAATAAATGGTATGTTTTCTCAAAAGAGAAGATGATACTTCTGTCGTTCTATGGCACTAGTTAATCTCTATAAATAGCCTTCATGCGCATCAACTTCTTCATACTAAACATAACCAAAACAAGAGAGGGAAAAGAATATGAAGAACCAAATTTGTTCTACGTGCTTTGCTCTCTTCTTGTTTCTTCTTCTTACAAAGTGGCCAAGTGTTGAAGCTCAAACTTGCAAGCCTAGCGGCACAATAAGGGGCAAAAATTGAGGACAATGTAACAAAGAGAACAACTCTGATTGTTGTATTCAAGGCAAGCCATACACCATTTACAAGTGTTCACCACCAGTGTCTAGCCATACAAAGGCCAAGCTAACAATCAACAGCTTTGAGAAAGGTGGGGACGGTGGTGCACCATCTGAATGTGACAATCAGTTTCACCCTGATAACACCCCAGTGCTGGCACTGTCAACTGGATGGTTCAATAATAAGCATAGATGTTTGAATTATATCACCATCCATGGAAACGGAAGGAGCGTCAAGGCTAAGGTGGTTGATGAATGTGATTCTACTCTAGGGTGCGAAGCCGATCATGATTACCAGCCTCCATGTCATAACAATATTGTTGATGCCTCTAAGGCTGTTTGGAAGGCGTTAGGAGTACAACAAAATGATTGGGGTGAATTAGATATTTACTGGTCTGATGCTTAATATCTATCATGTTTAACATATACTACCAAAGAGTGGAGGTTTGTTGTGATTTATATTTCTAAGAATACAAGGGTCCATTAGTATTGGTTTGTTTACGTTGTTATCCAAAGTATTTGTTATACTCTTTACCACGTTCAAAGTTTGTTTGCACCAAGGTTGCAGGTTCATGAACTAAATGACTAAAGTGCGTTTGGCAACACAACCATTCTCAAGTATTCCAGAATATTTTCAGATATTTTCTTCCCAAAAATCACTCAAAACAAAACACTTTTCAATTTCAACTCTTCAACTTTTGCATTTAATCATTACCTAATCTATACAACTTTCTCAAACTCCCCAAGCAAAACACAAAAAATGTGGCACCCCGTTCCTTATGAAGGTCTAGGGCGAGGATCTGTGGTGCCAAGGATGCTAGCCAATGATCAGGACCCAAGGAATTCATATAGGCGTGTAATTTTCTAGAGGGAAGTACACGTGAAAGATGTTTATCTATGAAATCGCTGTGAAATGTTAAGTAGATTACATTGTGGTAACATCATTAACTATCAAGTAGCAGAATACTAAACTTCACAACAAAAGAGGGTTCTCGCCCTTCATTAAATCTCAAAATATTACATCATCCAAATGTACACAAAGTTAGTCTTCAAAAAGTGTCGGACAAATTACAAGTATTTGCCAGATTTAATATTTTACATTCTAATAGAAAGCACAAGGTAACTACGACAACTACTGATCTCCGTACTCAGGACTTGGGTGGGTGTGACTCCTCTTCCTCGGGCCTCACACTAGGATTTGGGCCTACGTCAAAATATATGGTCCCAAGAATAAAATCATATGTAGTTTAGGCGGCTATGACAAGACTACTAATGAGAGACAATGCTACTAAAGATGTTATGAACACATTCATGAAAATACTGGATGGGCACTTATATGCATGCAAAGGAATCACCCTCACTCTTACACCTACATGCATCCTCAAACATGGCGAGGAATCACCAACTCAATTAACACATGTACATACATAGGCATGGCAAGGAATCACTCACTGGAATCGTTGCCCTTTACTCTTATGCAAAATACAAAAACACATTTGTATTAGTCTGGTGAGAAATAACTCATCTCCAACATAAGTACAAAACCCGTAAAAACAATATTCAGCCCAATTCAGCCCCAGATGTTCATAACGTATAGATATTTGTCGCACATACAAATGGTCATCACATAGATAGATGTTCTTCACACAAATAGATTTTTGTCACACAGAGTTCTCAAACAGAAATACTTGTTGCACCGGGGATGCTTCTACCTGGCCAACCAACATGAGGACACCAACAATTGATACGCCAGGGGATCCAACATCCCGACTATCAGGTAAGGCCAAATATGACATTGTTCTTCCCCACAACGCATTCTCCTTCTCATGAAAAGCACGTGGCAATGTTTCGCAGGAATCGTTTGGAGAATTCTCTATCCCGTCCAATGATTTTAGATTCATGCTACTGACTTCTCACACAAAGATAGACAATCTCACACAGACATATTGGGTTCCACATAGGGATTCATATTGTGTTTGGATGCTCAGATGATCTAAGTTGATCTATGAATAATAATATTTTGTGGATTCCATTGAGATGTGATTGAATATAAATAGGTCAAAATATGTGTTTAAATGTATGAAATAGGTTAAGATGAGTTTAAGTTTTTTATGGGAAGTTTAAAAAGTAGTGGGTCCCATTAGTTATTCGGTTGAGATAAGCTGAAATGAGCTCAACAACCAAACACAACTTCAAATCATTCAAAATATTGGGAATAAGTGCATAAATCACAACATCAGTAAAAAATATAAAATTAACTACATAAGTCCAAAATAATGATTGAAATATAGGTTAAAATCACAATATCTGTCAAAAATATAAAACTAACTACATAAGTCCAAAATTACTATCTAAACAATAAAATATCAAAATTAAAATAATAAAATTCAAAGAATACCAAATATTAGTATTAGTTCATAAGTCCAAAATTAAAATCCAAAAGATAAAAGCATAAACATATTGTAATAATATTATTATAATAATATGAGCATAACTCCACACGTTTGACTGTTTCGTTCGTTTTGCTTTAGTATTTTCATTTTGAAAACTACCAGAGTAGGTTTTGTGTGGTTGAAAGCTTGGCGTGAGCATGAGAGAGGACGATGATAGGCATGGCTGCGGTGTGAGGCAGAAGAAGTGTGGGAGGCAGTTGTGACTTGTGAGAACTGGGAATTGTGAGAGAGTGGAGGTATGAGAGAGAGCTAGGAAATACGAAATAGGGTTAGGGTATTTTAGTTTTTAGGTTAAAAATGATATAATTGTAATTTTGAGTAAAAACATTATCGGGTCACTAGCAAGTTAAGCGGGTTGACCCGTTAGTGATCCATTAATGATCGTGTCTTAATGGGCCAACCTGTTTTGATCCGAACCCATTAACATCAAACCCAAACACATACTTCCACCCCTAACACTTGGTCTTCTGGCTTCCCTTGAAGGAGGGTCTCGTTTGTGGCTTCAGTCATATTGGTACGTTCAGACAACACGATCAGTCAAGCCTTCAATTTTCATTGCAAAACAACTCTGGATGTGACCCTTCGGGTGGAGTATGGGCTTCTGCGTGCTGTTCTACCACTTTCCTAAGAACTTCCGTGTTGTTCTAGAAAGCTCCCTCACCTACCAGATATCCCTTAGACTGCTTCTCGCCTTAAATAGTAAAGCTCCGTTTAAATAAGTAATATTTATAAAATTTTAATTCAACATTTTCTCTCTCGTTTCTCAAAACCCAAATAAAACTCTTAACTTAAACTATTTAGTACTATTTAAAAACTATCTCACTACTATTCAAAGATTTCTCATCTCATCTTACCACATCCGAATATTCAAATAAGGCCTAACTCTTTGTCTTGTCAGAGTCACTGGCTTCTACGGCTTCTTATTCTTGGCTACTCGATAAGTGGACTTTTGTGTGCTCACCTTTAATGGAACAATGCACTTATCTCCACTTCGCTTTGGTGTTAACTGAGTGTTTCCAAGGTGTTTTCTCGTCCATGTGCTGGAGTGGCTATACTTTACAGCACCTGCTACTAATTCCTTAGACCATTGAAGTATTTCTCATCTTTTCCTTCCACTCAACTCCATGAATGGTCTATCTCCTCTCACACCAGGATGTGAGGAACATCCTCTCCACCTTATAAGGAATTCCTTTATGAATTTGGAAGGGCTCTCACTTGCCTGGTCCTCTGAAGGGAGGCAAGTTTAGACGAGGGACTCGTCGATGCCTCTGGTCACCTTCGACTGCAAATGGTGCTTTCCCTCAATTGTGCCAACAGGCTGACCTACCTCAATGAATGTTGAGCCACAGGATGGCTCCTCATGTCTCCTCCACCTTCTTATTCGACGTTGTCCACGATTTGTGCTCTTTTGTATCCTAACTTCCAGTCTTGGTTCAGTCACAGGATATTGGTGAATCTTCACCCTTGCCAAAATCTTACTCGTCACATTCCTGGATTGTCTTCTTTCCTTCTCACTGTGCCACACTTGTGCCAACGTAATCCAACATTTCAGATATTAGATCCCTTGCTCTTCAAGCACTCTCCTCGTCGTGGTGACGTTCCTCTTCCAATCGTTGTTGTTCAGCCTTTCTTTTATCCTTCTCACGTCATTCTTCTAAGAATCTGTGGATGATTTTAGGTGGCATGGCTGCCTCCTTGCAGTTCTCTTCTCCCGCACCATTTCACCTTCCAAGGCTTGCTAATATTGAGTTGAAGACTAGGGGAAATGATGGACTATTTATGGCCGTGTCCTTCCTCATGTATTGTCCATCTTACCCCTACTTCATGCTTTTTAGCTCATGACTGATTGACTGTGGCTCAAATAAATTTTGGAACAGCTCCCATGTGATCCGCTTGCTTTCCCATGTAAACTCCTTGTTTTCCACATCTCCCCACTCCACTTTTGCCAAGGGTGCAACCTTAGATCTTAGTCTCTACTCCTTTCTATCAACGATACGTACCGACCTTTTTTCGTAAGTAAGATTCAGTTGTAATTGAAATCGATCTTATTCAATTACCCGAGGCTGTTGGTTTCTGAAACTTTTCCTAAGAGAAGAAACATGTAACAAATTATAAATACCTTCGTATTCCACAGGCAAAAAAATTCGATACGCCTTTGGGCAAACTTTTTCCATTACTTAGTAAGTCCAATATATCTTGAGCTCAACTTTTCCTTTTGCGCAAATTTTTTAACACCCTTCATTGGGAACACCTTAACGTACACCCAATCACCCACTTTGAAAGTTAACTCTCTTCTCCTATTGTCAGCGTAACACTTTTGCCTACTTTGGGCCTAGCCATCCTTGCCCATATGAGTTTGACTTATTCTGTCATCTCCTAAATAATCTTTTGTTTGAGTAACTGGGGCTCTCCTACTTCATCCCAACATTTAGGTGACCTACACTTTCGACCATATAGTGCGTCGTAAGGGGCCATCTGAATAGTCGCCTAATAGCTATTATTATACACAAATTCTATGTGATACATGCTGCTCCCAATGTCCTCTGAAAGATAGTATGCATGACTTTAGCATGTCCTTTTGGGTTTGGATAGTCTTATCTGATTGTCCATCCATCTGAGGGTGGTAGGCACTGCTGAACTTTAGTTTTGTGCCCATCGCCTTTTGTAAACTCCTCCAAAAGTGCGACATAAACTTAGCTTCCCGATCTGATGCCATAGTTTTCCGGACTCCATGTAACCTCACCACGTCCCTTATGTACAGCTGAGTGGCCTTTCTCATTATCTCTATGGTAGTGACCGATAAAAAGTAAGCGCTCTTGGTCAATCAACCCTCTACTACCCATATCACATCTTTACTTGTAGGAGTTCGGGGTAATCAAACTACAAAATCCATAGGGATTTCTTCCTATTTCCATTAAGGAATGGTAAAGGTTGCAAATTTCCAACCTGTCGTTGATACTCCTCCTTTACCCTCCTACATGTATCGCATTTTTCAATGAAGTGGGTGATGTCCCTCTTCATCCCTTCCCACCAGTATCTTTTTGAGATCTCAGTACATATTTTATTCTCTCTGATGCATGGTGTATGGCAAGGAATGGGCTTCTGCCAAAATTCTTGTATAACTTCTAGGTTGTTTTGGATCACTTTCCACCTTTTGTTAGGGATCATTAATTTCCCGTCCTCGCCCAAGCTAAAATGGCAAGTCCTTCGCCTCTACCAATCTTTTGTCAGATTTCCAACAACTTCGATTTTTCTCTGGTTGTTCTCGCAATTCCTCAAAACCACTTATCCTCTATTGTTGTAGGGCCACAAGAACCTCTCCTGGTGACCTATCTTTCACCAGTAGGTGACTCATGTCTTCCAAAAATAATCTACCTCTGAAGTTTCCCCCTTGTCTCTTGCCGTCGACTTGCTACTTAGAGCATCGGCGACTAAGTTAGCCTTGTCCGGTTGGTACTTAATTTCGCACTGGTTGTCGCTGATGATCTCCAACCATATTTGTTGTCTCATGTTGAGGTTCTTTTGCGTAAATAAGTGCTTCAAGCTCTTGTGGTCCGTGTAAACCTCGTACTCTTCCCCATATAGATAGTGTCGCTATATCTTCGAGGTAAATACTACTTCGGCTTGTTCCATGTCTTGGGTGGATTAATTCTTTTCATGGTCCTTCAATTGTCTATATGCATAGGCTACCCCTTGCCTTATTGCATTAGAACACAACCTAAGGCTACCCCTTTACAATCCATCACTGCTTCTACCCTGCTTGGGTCTGCCATGATTCCATCCCCGAAGACTACATGGCCCTAGAAATCCTACTTCCTCCAACCAAAATTCGCAATTGCTGAGTTTGGTATACAACTAGTAGTTCTAGAGAGTCCTTAGCACCATCCTCAAGTGAACTCCGTGTTCCACAACATTTCGGGTGTAGACTAAGATATATTTTGGTAGTACACCCAGTAGAACCCAGTACTGGGTGTACACCCAGTACCACCCCAAAGTGAATGGACTCCTAACCTGGGGTCAATGGGCGGAGTCCGGTCATAAGGACTACTAGCCCTAACATACAAGGCATAATAGTGTGTACTAGCTAATGTAAAGTGATAACAGTTAATTTAATATTATGTAATTGTTTAGCTCTTTCAAATGAATGTACAAAAAGCAAGAGATGTTTTGATAAGGAAATAAAACATTTTAAAAAAAACTCACCTTGTAATGCTTTCAAAGTAAGAAATCTTTTTTATGTAAAATATGTAGAGGAATGAATAATCTATTAATGAAAACCAATGTTAGTATATGTTTAGAGGATGAAGTAATGTTCACTGAGTATTTGACTCATTTTGTGTTTGTGTGTACCCCACCCAAGAAAGAAATGAGGATGAAGCGTCTGGATGGACATGGCTCAAGGAAAATGTGATAGAAGCCTAGGCATGCTTTACGTAATATATGAACTCATGTTTAGGGATGAATGGAAGAGTTGTATGAACTCATGTTCCATTGCAAATTCTCTTTTAATTTCTCAAAACATATTTCAATTTCAATTATGGAATATTTTATATCCAAGGGATGAATGGAAGAGTTTTAAAAAGTTTAGTAATTTCCGTCTTATTTTTAAAACTACTTTTTTGAGTCTCAATAAGAAATAAAAATTAAATTGTTGATAATCTTTATTATTGTGTCAGGGAAAAAATTAATAGCCATGATTGTAAATCGATAGTTAATCTCTTATCATGTAATCTAAGATCATTTATAAGAAACTTTATTGAAACTTCTTGCCGACAAATAAACATATATATGTACATAGAGATAAGACTGTTCATCCGGGTTCCGGACCGGATTTCCGGGTATACCCGGCCCGGAACCCGGCTTCAAACCCGGGCCGGATTTCGGCCCGGATACACCCGGGTTATAAACCGGGCCGGAACCCGGATGAACCCGGGTTTCTACGACCCGGAAATCCGGGTTCCAGCTTCAACCCGGTTTTTTTTTTTTTTTTAAATAAATGACATATTATTTAATTTGAGATTAGATAATCATGTATATGTAATATATTCCATATTCCAGTATGATAATACTACTGTTAAAAATGATCGATCAAGTAGTAGTTTCTAACCTCTACTACTTCTAACCTTCCATGACCATGCATTATCATGTAAAATGCATGCAATAATGTAATTCACTACATATTAAATTAAATTACATTACATTACATTACAAAACACAAAATTATAATATATGAAAATTACAAAATGCTTCAATTGAAAGTTTGAAACTGGCATCTATTCAGCTGCTTTTGTGTCCTTCAAGTGTTTACTAATTACATCAGCACGTCATGAGAAACTAGAGAACCGGAAAAAATAAAACAAGTAAGAACACAAGTGGTTGATAACAGAACAGTGGGGGATCTAAAGTCAAAAGAATTAGAGCTAACTACCTCAACAAAACAGAGGACTTGGAATATTTTTCTCAAATAAACAATCGAACAGAAGCAGCTAAAGTCCCAACCAACAATTCCAATAAATCCCAAATGCAGAATGACAACTCCAACTTGGATAACAAAATTTAACTTTTTTTTTACCCCCACATTCCAACAACCAACTGCCCTCACCAATATCATCCTCATTCTAGGGGTTCAAACGACACAACCTTACTTCATTTTCTACCAGGCATTACTTTTGAGGACACTATTAGGACAAGAAATGTTTTAGCCATAAAGATGAACGAAGCGTATCATCACTACCCTTCCTCTCCCATCCATAAAAAAAATACAAATCTTCGAAACCAATGCTGAAAATGATGCGAAGAGAATAAATTGAGAATGAAACCTCATTACAAGTATTTACTCTAAATTTTTTTCAGCATCAATGGGAAGAGAGATTCACAGCATCCTCTGTTGAAAATGAAGCTAGATAATCATCTAAAAAAATATTAAAAAATAAGTTAGATGGATAATAAACCAAGATAGATAGATATTAAAAAAATATTTCAAGTTTCAAACTTACCTTCAAGGTCCATCGACTGTACGTATTCTTCCAACTCCCGAATGTCGACAGGTTTGGTCCTTAACCAATTTTGGGTGCAAATGAGGGCTTCGACAGTTTCCGGAGACAATGAACTCCTAAAAGGATCCAATATTCGTCCTCCAGTACTGAATGCAGATTCTGAGGCAACAGTGGAAATGGGGGTGGCTAACACATCACGTGCTACCTCAGCAAGGACAGGATAATTGGCGGCATTAACTCTCCACCAATCTAAGAGAACAAAACCGAGTGAGTTATTTACACACGCCTCAGACAAATACTTATCTAGCTCGGATCTAAACGCCATAACACCCTGCTCCTCAAGGAATTTGGTGAACATCATCTGAAATTTAGTCGGAGGCAGTGTTGGCTCATTATAACTCCCCCCACTCGTAGTGTTTGGCCTCCATTGAGCCACATTAGAACTCCCTCCACTAGCCACACGAAATGTGTTATACTGCTCGATCAAGCGGCCTAAAAGGAGTTTAACCTTGTCCTCTATCTTATCCGCCAACTCATACCCTTTGCACTTTTGCAACCAAAACTTCATTGCCATCATTTTGTATCGTGGATCAAGCACAAAAGCGACATATATCATTAAGTTGAACCTATTTGTGTTACCCCAATACTTGTCATACTTACTTCTCATATTTATGCCCATAGTACAAGTGATAATATCACTACTCAAGCACATATCATTTAATACATCTTCAATTGTGCAAAGTTGCTCAAAATATACATTAGCAGTCACATACAAAGAACCAGAAATGTTCAATGTAACATCATAAAAAGTTTTCAGCAACTCTACAAAAATCCGTGCATTTTTCCAATCATCACTAGTGGGGTTCACAAAATGTTCATCCACAAAAACAAATTGATCAAATGCTTGTTTATGTTTTTCAGCGGTACTCAACATCAAATATGTGGAGTTCCATCTAGTAGGAACATCCAAGCAAATCATTCTCCCAATGATCTTTTCCTTTGCCGCACAAACCTTGAACTTCGCAAATCTTGACGGCGAAGATTTCACATACCTGACGGCATCCCTAATCTTTGTTACAAATTCATAAACATCCTTCAAGCCGTCCATAACAATCAGATTCAATATATGGGCAGCACACCGCATGTGAAGAAATTCACCACCCAATATAGTACAATCATTGTCTTTTATTCTCCTCCTCATGTAATCAACAGCAACATCATTTGAGGAGGCATTGTCAACTGTGATGGTCAAAATTTTATCAACACCCCATTCATGCAATCCCAAGTCTAACACGCTCCCAATAGTTTCGCCCCTATGGTCAGGAATTTGGCAAAACTTAAGTATTTTTTTTATGCAATCTCCAATTGCAATCAATAAAATGTGCGGTAATGCACATGTAGTTCATATTTTGCACCGACGTCCAGGTATCGGTGGTAAGACAAATTCTTTGACCATCCAACAATTTCTTTAATTGTATCTTCTCTTCGTTATACAATTTAATACAATCCCTTTTTAAAGTAATTCGGGATGGCAAAGTAAATTGAGACTCTAAATCAGTTACGAACTCAACAAACCCTTCATGCTCCACTAGCCTAAAAGGCAATTCACACCTAATAAAATACTTAGCGGTTGACACCCTAAGTTTTTCTGCATCATACTTCACTATACCTTGTGGGCTACACACTCTTCCCTCCGCATCCCTCTTAACACTAGATTGACTTTTTCCAACTCCTTTAAGTCTAAGAGGGGAAGTTTCACACGCATTCTGGAGATGATGCAACATAGATGAAGTGCCATTCTTGTAGTGGCAACTGTACAGCTTAGTGCAATAATTGCACTGAGCTTTTGGGTTATCGTGGTCAATAGGTTGCACTTTAGTAAAGTGTTCCCAAACCACCGATTGGTTACTAGGTGTTTTTTTTTATTTCTTGGGTAAAGGTGGGATGGAATGGGTAGTTTGTTGTGTATATGTGGATGAATGAGTTGGAAGACTCTCATGCTCCTCCACATCCACTGGAATAGACGAGGAGTCACCACCAACCCCTTGGGTCGTACCAATATTACAACTCACAGAATCTTCTTCCATCTGTTATTGAATAATAAAAAATACCAAACACAATATAATAAATAATCAAACACTAATATAATCAAACACTAATCCCAATATAATAATGTTGTGAATTTTTTACTTTTTTCCTTATTTACTTTTTTTAAAAAAAGCAAACATTATCCATGTTGAAGAAACAAACGTGAATTTTTCACGCTGTTAAGAAATGATATTTACAGTAATAAAATACATAAATGCCACACACTAATTTTTTAAAAAATAATAAATATAAATCCCACATTAAAAATTATTTTTTAAAAAAAAAATTAAACAGATTCCCCCGTTCGAATCTATAACTATATTAGAATTATTCACAGAGGAAATGATTCCCCCGTTCGAAGAGATTGATACTTTGATTGTTGAAAGAAAACAAAGAAAGAATTATATAGACCATTCAAATTTCAAACAGATTGAAGTTGTTTTTTCATTTACTGCAACATGCAGACTATTAGAAAAGAAAATATGCTGCAGACTATTAGAACTGCCACATGCAAGGAAAACCTTGCCATATAAATGTCTAATGTAGATTTCACTTGTTACAAGCTCCTTTAGCAATTCACTTGCGGTTTTGAGAGCCTGTTGTTAAGATTATGCCATGTCACTCATTATTCAAATTGAGTATCAACATTGACAATTAATGAGTTAGAGATTTAAGAAACTTGAGCAAATTATATATATTGGAATTGTAAATAGGCATGTATGTTGAACAAAAAAGGACATTTGCTATTGTTATTAGTCCTTTTCAAAACAAAGTGGAAGAATAACAAATAAAGTATGACGTGCAATGGTATTTCACAATGAAATGGAGTTATTTGACATAATGTCATGCTATGGACATGTTTTGACATAATTTTTTATACTATGTCAGAAAATTAGAAGTATAAAACTAGACTCCTTGACTAATTGTACTTTTATTACATTCTAGATTCCTTCACAGTCACAAATGCTATGGACATGCACAGAGATAGAGATATGAAGAAATCTTCCATTTTGTCGATCGATACGTCGCACTCATCACGCCCACAACCCACGCTCCTTAAAAACACCCACCAGCTCCCTCTACATCATCTCTATCAATATTTATTTATAATACCAAAAGTTCCACAAATACTCATTATTTTATATATATACGTTTTCGCGTGTGTGTATTTATTAGGCCAATCCAATATAGTCATATTATTTATTGCTCAAATGTACCACCTCAACCAAACCCAATTAATTTCACCTATATTCAATTCAGAATTCAACAACACAGAAGAAATCAACCCAGAGTTTATATATATATGACATGATCATGAGTATTACCTTAAAAATTTAAGGCAGCCATTATTTAATAATTCATGCATTAACATGGAATGGGACAGTGCAAATGATGTGGTGTAACAAGTCGAACCTTTTATGTTAGTTGGCAAGAAAAGTTTGTGCATTTGTTCTCTAGTTTTTTTTAATAAGAATTTTTATTTGGGATATAAAGCAGTCTCCCATTTAAAATAAACAATACAGGAAAAGCAATTATATTCCCCAACTCTATCTACCTGCAGTCTTGACATTCTAATGAGACAAGCATAAATTTTTTCTTCTTTTTAATTTTTCTCTATCTGAAACACAGCGATAGGTGTTTTAACTTATTTATTTATTTACTTATTATTGGTCAGTAACTCACACACCTCCACAAGATTTTGACACACAACCTCACCCACCACCCAATTCTTATTTTGGTCCCTGGAGAAAGGGGCTGCGGGGAACTGCCTTTCAATGAAAGGCGTCCTTGGCCACTGGAATTTGTTATAAGAAAGAAGGTATTTTCTCAGCAAAAATAAACAAAATGGAAACTAATTACATCACACATAAAAGAGTAATGTATCTAGCATTACTTCACATAACAATTGCATACAAAAACACCCTCCAATCATGCATAACTTAATCACATTTCAACATCCATAATTTTTCAGGGAATGACGAATAACAGTTGGACTGGGCTCTAAAAGGGGATTTGCTGTACAGGAATAAGTTATCAGGAAAAGGGGGTTTTGGAGGTGCTTTTTATCAAGTTTTATGAAAATACTCATGTAAGCGCCATGTAAATTATAACAACAATCACCCGTTACCCCATATAATGTTTGATATTATTCGTGAATCACAAGATATTTGATATTAAAATAAATTCACAGCAGATGAAATCATCCACATCGAGGCCAAACCCAGAAATCCAATGGAGAGAGAGAGAGGGAGATAGAGATAGAGAGTGAGAGAGAGAGAGACTCACGGGGTCACGACACGATGGAGATGCGGCGACGGAGATGCGGCGGCGGCAATAGGGTCGCGGCGAATAGTCACGGTCTAGGGTTTCTTTAGCAGGCGAAATGAGTCGCGCGGGGGGGGGGGGGGGGGTTTACGAATCAAAACTGGATACCGCCGGGGGGGGGGGGGGGGGGTTTACGAATCATAAAACCCGGGTACCGGGTTAAAACCCGATACCTGGGTTTGTAACCCGTATCCGGGCAGGATAGGTCCGGATTTTTCAACCCGGGTTCCGGCCCGGATTTGATTCGGACTGAAACCCGGATCCGGAATCCGGTTTTCCGGGTTCCGGACCGGGCCGGGAAAAAACCCGGCCCAGTTGAACAGTCTTACATAGAGATCTATCTTTAGGACCATGCGTCCCAATTTTGAGAACTGGATAAGCAGATAGGTGATGATCATAATAATAGTCATATGTCTAAAACATTGCCACTCAATTTGTTTATTGGGACAAATTTAGTTTATGCAATGATTGTTGCTATCCCAATTTTATATGTTTTAGATTTATTGAGATGCTTGGAAAGGAAAGAGTTATGTCCTATATGCTACAAACAAATTAATATAATAATATATAGAGTTATTATATTCTCAAGCCGGTGTGGAGAACACACCTTTCTACATCATTGATATTACATGATTTGATTTGTAATACTCAAATCAGAAAATATGTTTTACAAACTAAATCTTGTCATTCCGTTTACCATTAAATCGTTGAGAAAAATCAATTACAACGATATATATCGTCGCAAAACGTTGTAAAATCGCCACAAAAGACTCGTTATTTTTCCAGTAATTAAAATTATCTTCGCTATTATGTATGATATCAACAATCCATATACAAACTAGCAACCACACGGATATTTCTACAGTAAGGGTACAAAACACAAAACCAAATCTCCAAATGGAACTAAACCAAGAAATCAAGCAAAGATAAAAGAAATGAAAAGAATCCATAGGTGAAAACCGAAGGCAATATCAGGGGTGGTCGTGGTGGTTGCTTGGCGTGGAGTGGTGGCTCGGGAGGAGCAAGGCGGCGCTGAGGAGAGCTTGTGGTCGTGGGTTTCGAACACAGCAAGGGAGAGAGGGAGGGCTTTGGGCTGCTTGGCTAGGCGTAGAGGAGAAGGGGGCTTCGACGGAGGACTGTCAACAGCGTCGAGGTGTGGGTGGTGGCGAACAGTGCCCCCAACGACGGCGATATAGAGAAATGAGAGAGAGAGAGAGAGAGAGAGAGAGAGAGAGAGAGGTGAGGCCAGATTCAGGGAAAAGGCAAGAGATCGGCGTGGGGGCTGGGGGAAAAGGAGGGAGTGGCCGTCGAGGTGAGGTGGCAGTGGCGTGGTGGGGTGGGGTCGTTGGTAACGGGCTGTGCGTTGCGGAGGTTTGAAGGAGAAGAGGGATTGGGGAGAGAGGGGGGAGGAGGGCGGGGAAGAGGGCTAGAGGGAAAAAAATGAGGGGAAAACGTAACGCGCGGGTTTTAAATTTTATTAGTTTTTCGGCGATTTTCATTCGCCGCTAATAAGCTTTAATTGCCGCATATGTTTTAACGGCAACAATGTTTGCCGCAAATAGCATCAATTGCAACGATTTTTCTAATCGACGGAACTATAACACCGCTACAGTTAAAATTTCTTTGTTGTGGCGACCAAACTCGCCGCTAAAGGTAGAAAAGTCGCCGCAAAAAGTGAAGTCTAAATTCTCTTCCTTCATTTCCCAACTTTGCACTGGAAATTAACCGGAAACTTAAAAATCGTCGGAAATAAGATATATTTGCAGCGATTTTTTTGCGACTATTTTAAAATCACTGGAAAATGCCAAATTTCTTGTAGTGCCACCAACACAACCCTCTCATAACCCTCTCACACATGTTAATGACGTAAGGCAGGCTCGCAAAGTGCACCTGTCGAACCCACAAATGGCTTGGAGGGTTCAGGACCAAGGACGTGGTCAAATCCCCAACAACACCTGCTAGTATCATGTGCTCCTTGTCATCAGAAATGATGTCGAAAGCGTGCCATTCAGATAAAGGCGACGGACTAATCCAATCCAATATACCAGCTTTCACTCTATTAGAATAAGTGAACCTTTGGAGCATTTTCACAAACACAAGGAGGGCATGCATTGCACCACACCAATCGAAGGCAATCAACAGCAGGGAAATCACAATGTACATACAGCAGACACAAATATATTCTAGAACACCATCAAACTTGATGATTGAGGTGTGGCCTGATGGCACAGAGACACTAAAGGGTACTCGTCTCACAGTCACCCATGGAAAAATAATTAGCAACGTGGTGGCTGCTGTGAACTAGTACTCTTGCAGTTTTATCAGCATTGAGTCAAGATCATTCTAGTAAGATTTGGTTTTTGGATCATAAGAGATTTTAAGGATTATAAAGGCCAGAGGAAAACAAGTGTAGTCCACCAAGCAATTGGGCATCATCTATCCTATCTTCGACAGCAAGTGTGTAAGTCCGACACAGGTAGTCCAAAAAAAACCTGGTTCAACTGTTATTGAAAATGCTAATGGTGAATTGATTTCGACTAGGAAGGTAACGGGCTGGAGAATGTGTATCGACTACCAAAAATTGAATTCGGTTAGTCGAAAAGATCATTTCCCATTACCCTTCCTAGATCAAATTTTAGAGAAAGTAGCTGGTAATTCTTTTTACTGCTTTCTGGATGGTTTTTCTGGCTATTATCAAATTGCCATAGCATCAGAGGATCAAGAGAAGACAACCTTCACTTGCCCCTTTCGTACTTTTGCCTTTAGAAGAATGTCATTTGGTTTATTAAATGCACCTGCTACTTTTCAACGCTATATGATGAACATTTTTTCTCACATGCTTGATGACATGTCTGAAGTTTTTATGGATGGTTTTTTTGTGTCTGGCAAATCTTTTGATGTCTGTTTGAAAAGTCTTGCTACTATTTTAAAAAGATGCGAGGAGAAAAACCTGTAGTTGAATTGGGAGAAATGTCAGTTTATGGTAATTAGTGGTTTGGTACTCAGACATTTGGTTTCTGAACGTAGCATAGAAGTTGACAACACCAAGATAGAATTGATATCTCAACTGCCTATTCCTAAGACAGTGTAGGATATTCGTTCTTTTCTTGGGCACGCTTGCTTCTATCGGCGTTTCATTCAAGGCTTTAGTACTATAGCAAAACCACTATGTACCTTATTGCAAAACAATACTGCTTTTTTTTGGACTAATGAGTGCCAACAAGATTTGAGACCTTGAAGGAACACTTAACAGTTGCTCCAATTATGCAATCTCCTTGGTGGGACTTGCCATTTGAGATTATGACCGATGCTAGTGACTTCGCTCTTGATGCTATTCTTGGCCAAAGAGTAGACAACAAGCCTTCGGTCATATATTATGCAAGTCGGACTTTAAATGATGCACAAAAAATTATACCACCACCGAGAAGGAGTTGCTAGCTATAGTGTTTGCCTTAGATAAATTTCGTTCTTACATTATTGGGTCTTTTGTTATCATTTTTACTGATCATTCTGCACTCAAGTATTTGTTGGCAAGGAAGGATGCCAAGCCTAGGTTAATTCATTGGATTCTTTTACTCCAAGAGTTCAACATCACCATAAAGGACAAGAAATGAGTCGAAAATGTGGTGGCTGACCATCTCTCCATATTACCACCATCCTCCACCTCAAAAGTCATCCTTCCTCTTGATAATAGTTTCCCAGATGAACAGTTATTTGCAATTCAAAAAGATCCCTGATTTGCTGACATAGTCAACTATTTGGTGACTGAACAAATGCCCTTTAAATGGTCCATCCAAGATAAGCGCCAATTCCTCTCTGATGTAAGACATTTTTACTTTGATGATCCTTACCTTTTTAAATATTATTCAGACCAATTTTCGAAGATGCATTCCTGATGATGAATTTTCTTCTGTGTTGAGATTTTGTCATATGGGTGCATGTGGTGGTCATTTTTCAGCAAAGAAAATAGTTGCTAAAATTTTGCAAAGTGCTTTCTACTGGCCTTCCAAGTTCAAAGATGCTTACAATTTTTGTAAGACTTGTGAGTCTTGTCAAAAATTGGGATCCATTAGCAAAAGAAACATGTTGCCTCTTTCCCCTCCTATTCTTACTTTAGAAATCTTTGACTGTTGGGGAATAGACTTCATGGGACATTTTCTGGTTTCCTTTGGAAACACATTTTATTGGCTGTGGACTATGTTTCAAAATGGTTGAGGTCGTCGCTTGCAAAATACATGGCCATCGTGTTGTACTAAAATTTTTACAATCTATGTTTGCTCGTTTTGGCATGCCCAAAGTCATCATTAGTGATGAGGGGTTCTCACTTTTGCAACAAACCATTTTCTACACTCATGAAGAAATATGGTATTACTCATCGGATTTCCACCCCTTATTATCCCTAAAAAAATGGGCAAGCTGAAGTGGCAAACAGAGAAATCAAAATCATTTTGGAGAAAACTATCAATCCTAATAGGAAAGACTGGACAGTTAAGCTTCTTGATACTTTGTGGGCTTATAGGAAAGCTTTTAAAACTAATCTAGGGATGTCTCCTTATCGATTAGTTTATGGTAAAGCTTGTCAATTACTAGTTGATATTCAGCATCGAGCTCTTTGGGCTATAAAACATGTTAACATGCCACTTGATGAACCTTCAGGGTTGAGAAAATTGCAAATCAATGAATTGGATAAAGCTCGTCGAGATGCTTATAACAACGCTCAATTGGCAAAGGAACGCATGAAAATTTTGCATGATAAAAAAATTCATCCCAAGCATTCACACTTGGCCAGGAAGTTCTTTCTAACAACTCTCGCTTACATATTTTTCCAGGTAAATTGAAATCTTGTTGGAATGGTCCCAAATTTATATCTAAAATTCATTCTCATGGGGTGGTGGAAATTCATAATCCTAATAGTGGTATCCATTTCACTGCGAATGGTTAGCGCTTTAAACCTTTTACTCCAATGTATGATCCAGGTGAAACTCATTTTGTCCAGACACCTTGTGAAGGACCACGGAGTCGGCACGACTCTCTCGTCCGATCCCATTGTCGCCCGGCGACAATCCAGGGGACGTTACTCAGTATATTCCGCTCCCGAGTAACCAAAGGAGCTCCAGCGAGATAATGCCCCATCTCGGCTTGGGGTCGTGATACACACGCACCCAAAATCCATTCTCACACATGAAAACCCAGATTTCATTAAACACATGAACATGAATGCAATACACGAAAACCCAGTTTTCCTTTACAAACATGATTATGTGTGCCAAATGCAATGTACATGAACACAATATCCAAACCAACAATTACCAATCCAATCCAATCAAATCCAACCAAACAACTCTAATCACCAATCCATCCGACCCCCGAACTCCTCGGACTCAGTCCAGCATGTTCAATCAAATACAGTGAAATGTGTTAGTGAAAAAATACATTTAAATCACAAAAGTTCTTTGGAGAAATACTTACAGCGCTATATAGCAATTTTCGAAGGATCACGAAGCTGCAAGAAGTGGAAAAACAGCTGCAGAACACTGTAAAATACACTGTGGCCGAGGGTCACAGATACCCACTTTTCAACGGAGACAAACGAAAACCCAAAATTGATAGGGTAGGGCCTAGGGAGGTCGGTGAAGCTAGTGGTGGTGGTGGTTGGCCGTGGGTGGCGGCGCAATAGGTGGTAGAAGACCAAAATACCCAAATCGGAAATGTTGATGAATGTGCTTCACCGGTGACGAATCGGAGGTGGGGTTGGGTCCAATGGGTTGCCAAGAGGTCGAGGATGATGTGGTGCGAAAATGGTAGCCAATGGTGGTGAGACTGCGGCGCACGAGCACAAAGAATGCCGCGGCTTCAAGCCGTGCGTGGAGGCTCACGGCGGCTCAAGGGAGGCTGTAATTGATGGGGGTGGTCGCCGGCCGGTGGGGGAGCTACTGGGCTGGGCGGTGTAGGCCACGACAGCACGACGGCGCGACGGCGGTGGGTTAAGGGTGAGCGACGAAACTCACGGGAGAGAGAGGGAAGCTGTTCGCGCGGGGAGAAGGAGAAATAAGGGGGAAAAAGAAAAGAAAGTGAAATGAAAAGGAGGAAATGAAAATTAGAGGGAAAAGAAATGAGGTCCAATCCTCATAACTTGGGTCCCAAAAATGATCCAACGGAAACGATTTCAAAACCATAAGTTAAATAAAATAATTTAAACGTAATGGTAAAGTCAAATTGAAATAATTTAATCTCGCATTAATTAATTAAATATTAAAAGTAATTTAAATGCATAACAATAAATAAATATTAAGAAAGCACATAAAAATAATTTTCACCAAATTAAAATCATAGAAATAAACTCACTAAAAATCCAATCAATTTTAAAATAAGAGGATAATTTTTTTTGAATAAATAAAAATAATCCTTCAGTAAAAATACACTAAAATACGGGGTGTTACATCCTCCCCCCTTAATTAAAATTTCATCCTCAAAATTAGCAAGGTCAAACATTAAAGCTAAGACAGGAACAAGATTCAACTAAGAGCCGACTTAGAACATACCATCAACATCAATCAAACAAGTATGGATATTGCTCTCTCATATCAGCTTCTATCTCCCAAGAGAAATCTTGAGCCAACGGATCACCCCATGACACTTTCACCAAAGGTATTGTCTTGGACCTTAATCTTTGCTCCTTCCAATCCACAATCTATGTCGGGGCAACTTCATAAGTAAGGTTAGGCTGCAATTGAATGCGTTCGAGATCAACAAAACATGGCTCTTGCTGTCCAAAACTCTTCTTCAACGAAGACACATGAAACACATCATGAACATCCCCAAAATAATCCGGCAAGGCAACTCTATAAGCAACAAGCCTAACCTTCTCTACGATCTGAAAAGGGCCAACATATCTTGGACTAAGCTTTCCTTTCTTACCAAAGCGCTTAACGCCTTTCATAGGAGAGACTTTAAGATAAACCCAATCACCTTCTTCAAAGGATAAGTCTCTTCTTCTTGTATCTGCGTAACTCTTCTGGCGACTTTGCGCTTCAGCCATTTTCTTTCTTATAAGCTGAACTTGATCCTTCATTTCTTGAATTATCTCAGGCCCAATTACTTTACTCTCGCCCACTTCATCCCAACACAAAGGCGATCTACACTTCCTTCCATACAAAGCTTCATACGGAGCCATCTGGATGGAGGAATGAAAACTGTTATTATAAGAGAACTCAATAAGCGGCAGATGATTCTCCCAACTTCCTTGAAATTCCATGACACAAGACCGCAACATATCCTCCAGAGTCTGAATAGTACGCTCTGATTGACCGTCTGTTTGAGGGTGATATGCAGTACTAAACTTCAACTTAGTGCCTAAGGCTGTCTGCAAGCTCTTCCAAAAACGGGATGTGAACCGCGGATCCCGATCCGACACGATACTCTTGGGTACTCCATGCAAATGCACTATCTCCTTGACATATATCCGAGTCAACTTACCCAAAGAGTCAGTATTATTAACAGGCAAGAAATGAGCACTCTTGGTCAACCGATCAACAATCACCCAAATTGAGTTCTTCCCACTAGGAGTCCTCGGCAAACCCACAACAAAATCCATAAAAATATCATCCCACTTCCACTCAGGAATAGGGAGAGGTTGAAGTCCACCGGCAGGTCTTTGATGCTCAGCCTTCACTTGACGGCACGTGTCACATTTCTCAATAAACAAAGCGATGTCCAACTTCATTCCTTTCCACCAGAAATTTTTCTTTAAATCTCTATACGTCTTTGTGCTTCCTGGATGAACTGAATAAGGAGCCGCATGAGCTTCTGCCAAAATCCGCTCTTTAAATTCAGAATCTCGGGGAATCACTTTACGATCCCGAAACCGAAGAATACCATCCTCATCCAAGCTATAATGCAAGGGTCCTCTAGACTTCCTGACTCTTTTCCTGATAGCTAACAACTCAGGATCCCTTCTTTGAAGAGTCTTCAATTCTTCAAAATCCACTACTCGGACATCCAAAACTGAAGATAATAATTCCTCTTGCTGTGAACTCTCGATAAGAAGTCTCCTCATTCCACAAAGGAGAGAGTCCAAATCTGATGACTCTGCTTCATCCACTTGTTGAGACTTTCTACTCAAAGCATCAGCGACTAGATTTGCCTTTCCTGGATGATACTTGATCTCACATTGATAGTCGCTAATCAGCTCTAACCACCGTCTCTGCCTCATATTGAGATTCTTCTGAGTAAACAGATGCTTCAAGCTCTTGTGGTCAGAATAAACTTCACAGGCTTCGCCATACAGATAATGCCGCCAAATCTTAAGCGCAAAAACTATTGCCGCCAACTCCAAATCATGTGTGGGATAATTCCTTTCATGAATTTTCAGCTGACGAGAAGCATAAGCAACAACCCGTCCCTCTTGCATAAGAACACATCCCAACCCAAATTTGGATGCATCACTAAAAATCACAAATGGCTTGTGTGGCTCCATAAGTGCCAAAACAGGTGTCGTTGTCAATCTTCTCTTAACCTCTTGAAAACTTCTCTCACATTTGTCAGACCATACAAACTCAACATTCTTCCTTGTCAAGGCTGTGAGAGGTCCTGATAGTCGAGAAAAACCTTCCACAAATCTTCGATAATAACCAGCATGTCCCAAGAAACTTCGTATCTCACGAACTGTTGAAGGGCGAGGCCATGACAAAACAGCTTCCACTTTACTAGGATCTACAACCACCCCTTCTAGAGAAATCACATGCCCAAGAAACTTAACTTCTTCTAACCAGAATTCACACTTGCTTAGCTTAGCATACAACTGATGCTCTCTTAATTTCCAAAGTGCCAGACGAAGGTGACAAGCATGCTCTTCCAAATCTCGAGAATAAATCAGAATGTCGTCAAGAAACACCACCACAAAAGAATCCAAAAAGGGTCGAAACACCCGATTCATTAAATCCATAAAAGCGGCAGGAGCATTCGCTAACCCAAAAGACATCACTTTAAATTCATAATGCCCATACCTCGTTCTGAAAGCAGTCTTGGGCACATCCTTATCCCTTATCCTCAGCTGATAGTACCTTGATCTCAAGTCAATCTTCGAAAAGATAGCTGCTCCCTGAAGCTGGTCAAACAAATCATCAATTCTAGGAAGAGGGTACTTGTTCTTGATAGTCACCTTGTTAAGCTCCCGATAGTCTATACACATTCTGAGAGTACCATCTTTCTTCTTGACAAACAATACGGGCGCTCCCCACGGCGAAGTACTAGGCTGAATAAATCCCTTGTCGACCAATTCTTGCAATTGAGTCTTCAACTCTTTTAACTCAGCCGGTGCCATGCGGTAAGGAGCTTTACGCACAGGAGCCACCCCAGGTTCCAAATCAATAACAAATTCCATATCACGAATGGGAGCCAATCTAGGTAACTCATCCACGAACACATCGGGAAATTCTTCCACCACTGGAATATCCGCTAAAGATTTCTTCTCAGATGGCGTAGACACGACTTGAACCAAAAAAGCATTTGCTCCACAAGCTATATCTCTCTTAGCTTGAATTGCTGATATAATTGATGGTCTTGCCTTCAACTTGCTTCCCACGAATTTTAAATAATTCTCATCCGAGAGTTGAAAACCAATTACTCGACTTCTACAATCAATATTTGCAGAATAATGATACAACCAATCCATACCCAAAATTATGTCAAATCCAAGCAACTTGAATACAATCAAATCTGCATCCAGTGTCCTCCCACCAAAATCCAAAGGACAACCCAAAGCAACCTTGGAGCAACACACAATCTCGCCATTGGGAAGAGCCTCAACTAAGGATTGTGGTAGAGGTTCTGTGACTAGATTGCACATCCGTGCAAACGTGGCGGACACAAAAGATTGGGACGCCCCAGAATCAAACAAAGTACATGCATAAAAATCATATAGACGAACTCTACCTGAGGCAAACACATCCACCAGACAAATTCAAAAAACCCAACCACACCAAACATTAAATCGAAATAAAAAACAGCTAAATGCATACCAGTAATCACCACAGCGTCGTGGGTCTCTGGAGCCTCAAAATCCACATCACCAGGAGTCACTGCATAGACCCGGGCTTGTACCAACTGTCTCTGGCTGCCCCTTCCACCTCTTCGACCTCCTCGTCCTCCTTGAACTCCTTGACCTCCTTGAACTTGACTAGGACACTCCCGAGCAAAGTGACTCGGCTGGCCACATCTATAAAACTGAATTCCCCTTTGACCGCAGTCGCCCTCATGGGCTCTACTGCATCTAGGGCACACTGGAGTCCGGCCTCCTGCACGAACACCTGAGGTTGTCTGTGAACGGGCCCCGATCCTCTTAACAAACTTCTGTGGCGGTCCAGAACTACTTCCTTCACCAACATAACTCCGCCACTTCTGACCTGGAGGGGAGCCTACTCCAAAACTATTTTCCCGCTCTGCAATGCTGGCCAAATCCACCAACTTCTGAAATTCCATAATCTGAAGACAAGCCACTTGTCTGCATACTTCAAATGTTCTTTCCAGATCTTGAATCCACCTCCTAGCTCGCATTGAATCCTCCTCCCCAGTAAAGGCAGGAGTCCTATGCGTTAGGAAGCGCTCATAGGTGCACCCAACTTGGACTGCTCTATTTGGATCTCCTTGCGGCGGTCGGAAATTCTACTGGAGGAACTCTGTCATCCTATTCAACGCCCCCGCCATGGCATAATTTCCATCACCCCTGGGTAGCTCATCCTCAGGCACACCAGCTTGCCTTCTTGGTCTCACCATATTCATGTCATAGAGCAATCTCCAACCCCACTTAAATCCAGACAAAACCAAACTCAACCAAAAGCAACACCAAAAATACAATAAGATAAAATAGAATTAAACAACAGCAATTAACATAAAATAAAATAACAATACACTCATATTATAAAATAAATAACTTAACTTACCACACTTAAAAAAATTATTTTAAAATAATAAAATAATTTATGGTATTATCCTAAGGGACATGTGGTTTTACCAAGAGCCGAACGGCTCTGATACCACCTGTGGCGCCCCCGACCCCCATGTAAGGAAACACAGGAATCAAGACGCCAGGATGATGACGACATGGTCACGCATCCCAACGAAAGTGCCAAGTGTGTGTATATGCAATAGTGTACAATAAAAACGCAGCAGATAATTAAGTCTACTAAGTACCAGAATTTAAAATACAATTTAAATATAAGAAGAGATTTAAAAAGCAGTTATACAATCATCCCAAAATAAAGTTTAACACATGTCCCAAAATACAAATGAGTGATCTCAAATCACTCATCGGGCAGAGCCGACTCCTCAGGCTCACCCTCATCTTCATCTGCATCAAAATCTGCGTTACCACAAAATGGTACCCCAGGTAAGTATAACCCAAATAACCATGTAATAAAAATGCATTAATGCAACCAATATGCATGCATATGAAGAGATATGCATTTTCCTCAAAACATCATTTTTCCCAAAAATGATTATTTTCCAACACACGCCAAAATCCCAGTTGGCCCAAAATATCCATAAAACATTTTTCCAGAAAATGGTTTACACAAAATCCAACACACACTATTTTCCCATAAAATAGTTCATTAATCCATTATTACCATATGCACCATGGCCTCCCCTAGGGACCATCCGCACGTCCTGGCTTCGTAGCGATGCTCAGTTCCGCGCCCAGCGCGTTCGTGGCAAAGCACCCACTACGCAACAAGCAATGCCCAGTTCCGCGCCCAGCGCATACGTGGCCAGATATCCTCTGGTCCCCGCTAGCAGAAGGACCACAGAGTCGGCACGACTCTCTCGTCCGATCTCATTGTCGTCCGGTGACAATCCAGGGGACGTTACTCAGTATATTCCGCTCCCGAGTAACCAGAGGAGCTCCACCGAGATAATGCCCCATCTCGGCTTGGGGTCGTGATACACACGCACCCAAAATCCATTCTCACACATGAAAACCCAGATTTCATTAAACACATGAACATGAATGTTGTAACGCCCCAAACCCGGATGGTCTAGAGACTTACTACCTGTCTCTTAAGAACTTATTTTCCAACACAACTAAAATGAAACTAAAATCTTTAATAGCAAAACTCATTATCAAGAGTTCTAAATAACCACATTGAAAACTCCACAAAGTCATTACTGCAGCTAAAATAAACTAAGGAGTCCGAAATCTCCCGGTAGTCATAACAACCCAACCAATAATTTCATAAATCTTACTGAAACCCAATATATTACTAAAACTCAAAGAGATTAAACCTAAGAACACCAGAAGTCCTTCTTCTACCAACATCTCCTCAGCTTAAACACAAACAGCAATCTAATCCAGGTCCTCATTTGGACTCTCCACATCATCTGAAAAATATTATAATGATAGGGGGTGAGTTATCCACAACTCAGTAAGCAGAAATCATATGCTAGCGTGCAAACATGAGCATTTACAAAGTAGAACATGCAGAACAAAATATTTTCCAGAGTTAACATGTAGAACAGAACATATTTTCAAAAGTAACAGAGCGATGGTTTTAAGACAAGTAAAACCCTTAGTGCTTTGGCATAACATAAACTGAGTATCATCATCAGATCATCAAACAGAGCAGAGACCATGTTTCACCCCTGTGGTAGGGTTGTGCTAACCCCGGTGGCCAAACCAGGCAGAGACAGAGGTGAAATCTTTCCTTTATTCTTCTCGGAGCCCCGAGTGTGCACACAAGAAAGACCACAATAAAACCACTTTGTTTCCAAAGTGGGTGCACTCAGAGACAGAGAAGTTGGTACCAACCCAAACAGAGCAGAGCATAACAGAGCAGAGCAAAGCAGAGACAGAGTCAGATACGAAAACCAGAACACCATTCCAAAGGTTTTCAGATGTTATATCAAATAATACAGAATACCAAAACAGAATCAGACAGTTTACACACGCTGAACACAAAAGCCAGAACATCTTTTTAAATACATGCATAACTTTTCATATTTTCAATATCGCTCTTTTTCCAGATTTTAGAAATCACATGATAGAATTTAGCTCATGTCTACACAATGCATGTCATAACATATTTTTCTCTTTTTCGTACAGATTTCATGAGTATGCAAATAAACGACCGAGGTTGGTTTTATTTTTCCGAAGTTCTCATTTCACCACAAAAATATGCAAAGTTTTCAGAAAATCAACCTCAGTCTCAAATAATTCGTGTAAGGCCTAGCATAGGAACCCCGCTTACCTGACTCCTTCAGCGCATTATCTATGACTTGAAAACAGTCTCTATCCGTCTCGTCACCTATTCATAAAAATAATATAAACTAAATATTAAAGTCCAACAACACAAAATTGGTCTTAGACAACTCAAGACACAAACTCTAGATCATAATTCAGCAAGTTTAATCAAACTCCAGCAGCCAAATAACAATTCGGACAGCCCTCACTTCGACCCAAAATATTCTATACCAATCTCAGTATTGTCCAATACAAGCGTCAAGACCAATGCCAATTCAAATTTCAATAACTCACACTTATTCCAAGAGTTCGCAGTCCCAAACAATTACTAACAATTTAACCAACACTAAACAAAGCGCACTTCTTCCCATTCACAACTCCATAACAGAAAATATAAACTAATACCTCAAAAAATTAAACTGCACTCGACAAAGAAAATTAATTCTCCTCTAAAAGTTCTCTCAACCATCAATCCAACCGACCCACCTTACTCCTCGGACTCAGTCCGGCACAACCAACAAATTCACAGTAAATATGAATTAGCGCAGGAATACATTTAAATCTCAAAAGTTCTTTGGGAAAAATACTTACAATGCTATAATATAATTTTTGAAAGATCACGGAGGTGCTAGAAGCGGCAACGCAGCAACAAAACAATGCCAAATGCACTGTGGCCGTGGGTCTCAAAAACCCACTTTTGAAAGGTGTAAACGAAGACCCGAGATTGATAGGGTAGGGCTTAGGGATGTCGGTGAGGCTAGTGGTGGTGGTGGTTGGCCGTGGGTGGCGGCGCAGTATGCGGTTGAAGTGCAAAAACACCCAAAACAGAAATGTTGATGGTGGGGCTTCACCGGTGACAGATCGGAGGTGGGGTTGGGTCCATTGGGTTGCTAGAAAGTCGAGAATGATATGGTGAAGAGATGGTGGCCGGAGGTGGCGCGACGGCGGCGCAGTGGTGCAAGGAATGCCGCGGCTTCAATGGGCTCGTGGTGGCTAACGGCGGCACAAGGGAGGCTGAGATTGTAGGGGGGAGGTCGCCGGCGGGTGGGGGAGCGGCTGGGATGGGCGGTGTCGCACACGGCGGCGCGACGGCTGCGGGTCGAGGGCAAACGGCGGACGCATGGGAGAGAGAAAGAGAGAGAGGCGCGGGAGGGAGAAGAAATAAGGAGAAAATGAAAAAAAAGAAAGAAAAGAAGAAAAGAAAAAGAAAAGGAAAAGAAAAATAGAGAGAAAAGAAATGAGGTCCAAACCTCAAAACTTGAGTCACGAAAATGATCCAACGGAAACGATTTTAAAACAGCTAGTGAAATAAAATATTTCAAACACAGTGATTAACATGAAAATAATTAATTAAACCCAATAATAAGTTAATTTGATTTGAGAAGAAATTTAAACGCATAAAAATAATTAATTTAGAGAAAGCACTTCAAAAATAATTTTCGTAAACTAAAAATCATAAAAATAACACAACTAAAAATCTAACAATTTTAAAACAAGAGAATAAATTTTAAATTAATAACAAAAAATCTTTCAATCACCAATCCATCCGACCCCCGAACTCCTCCGACTCAGTCCGGCATGTTCAACCAAATACAGTGAAATGTGTTAGTGCAAAAATACATTTAAATCACGAAAGTTCTTTGGAGAAATACTTACAGCGCTATATAGCAATTTCCGAGAGATCACGAAGCTGCAAGAAGTGGAAAAACAGCTGCAGAACAGTGTAAAATACACTGTGGCTGTGGGTCACAGATACCCACTTTTCAACGGAGACAAACGAAGATCCAAAATTGATAGGGTAGGGCCTAGGGAGGTCGGTGAAGCTAGTGATCGTGGTGGTTGGCCGTGGGTGGCGGCGCAATAGGAGGTAGAAGACCAAAATACCCAAATCGGAAATGTTGATGAATGTGCTTCACCGGTGACGGATCAGAGGTGGGGTTGGGTCCAAGGGGTTGCCAAGAGGTCGAGAATGATGTGGTGAGAAGATGGTGGCCAATGGTGGTGCGACGGCGGCGCGCTAGCACAAAGAATGCCGCGGCTTCAAGCCGTGTGTGGAGGCTCACGGCGGCTCAAGGGAGGCTGGAATTGATGGGGGGTGGTCGCCGGCCGGTGGGGGAGCTACTGGGCTGGGCTGTGCAGGCCACGGCGGCGCGATGACAGTGGGTTAAGGGTGAGCGACAGAACGCACGGGAGAGAGAGGGAAGCCGCTCGTGCGGGGAGAAGGAGAAATAAGGGGGAAAAAAGAAAAGAAAGAGAAAAGAAAAATGGAGGAAAAGAAAAATGGAGGGAAAAGAAATGAGGTCCAATCCTCATAACTTGGGTCCCAAAAATGATCCAACGGAAACAATTTCAAAACCATAAGTTAAATAAAATAATTTAAACGTAATGGTAAAGTCAAATTGAAATAATTTAATCTCGCAGTAATTAATTAAATATTAAAAGCAATTTAAATGCATAACAATAAATAAATATTAAGAAAGCACATAAAAATAATTTTCACCAAATTAAAATCATAGAAATAAACTCACTAAAAATCCAACCAATTTCAAAATAGTAACAGATGAATAAATATTAGATAATCGTTATAATTCAAAGAGATTAATTTAAAAATACCAAGAAAAATCTGGTCGCAGAAATTAAAAGATAAAAATATTAGTTCAAAGACAAATAAGTTAAAATAGGCCATAGGTTGATACAAGTTTGAGGGAATGGAAATTACAATTTTTTTCCTAATAGGAGCATATATGATGCAGAGGTTTTCTTGCACATTTTTTCTTTATCTTTTTTGTTAACATAAAGTTGTGAGTGACTCCAAATTATCAGGTTCAGCATTCACAGAATGTTTAAACTTCAGGAGCTCCACTTCTGATGGTTCAACTGTGTAGATCTTTTTGCTCTCTAAGAGAATGGATGGAACTTGGAAGCTCCACTGCAAAACAATATGCATTAACAAGAAAAAGTTTTCAGAGAAAAAGGGTCGTGCAAAATCAACACTCAAAAAGGAAATAAATCTTAGTGAAACACAAACAAGAATCCACAAAAATATAATGGCCATAAAATACATCTATAAAGTAGTGGCCATCATATACATCCATAAAAGCCAGAAGATATGCCAAATTCTTATATAGTAGATGAACCCCTTTAGGACAAGCTTACACCGTAATCATGATTATCATATAACAAATCTTTTGATTAAGATAGGCTAAGCTTTTCATATACACTAATGGGCTCGAGAAATAAATCATCCCACAAAGAAACAAATATTGTATTAGTTTTTAGATATAAAATTGTGACCTTGTATAGGTGTCATCCCCAAAAATTAGTAAATGTTTAGAACAATTAAATACAAAAACAAATAAATAGAGCTAAGCATGGAGCCAATTCTTTGTTTCAGTCAGCCCTGCAAACTACAGGGGATGGTAGCAATGCAGGATAAAATCATCAAATCCGTATATGGAAAATGGATAAACAAAAAATGAAATATAAAAATTAATGACAAAAATCAACTGCAGATAAAAAAAGGCAAACCATATGCATGAAATGGTGGGCTTACCAAGTAGGATAGCGATCTATCACCACTTGCATTCGTGTAACCACCCATATCAGGTTCTTTTTGCACATCTCTAGCATTAAACCAAAGCCATCACCAAGAAGTCCAGCACTCTTAAGATGATTTAGGGCAGTTTCCTGGAACCAAAAGCAGGAGGAATAAGGCAATAGCTCATGAAAAAAAATCTCTGACACATGCTATTCAAGAAAAACAAAATGGCCTATTAAAGGATGTAATTTTGGTTTTTAAATAAGTCGTATAAAATTTGAAGAATTAATCGTACCTGCAAATGATTCATCAATGTCTCTATAAAAGCTGTACGATCGGCACCTATTTCATATGATGTAATAGAAAAATTCTGCCGGAACACCAAACCATCCTGAACAATTCTCCGAAGACCAAAAGGGTCAATGAGCATGTCAGGTCGCCTAGGTTTACAATCAAGCATCATCCACTGCTTCTCAGCAACCAAGAAGATTATGGTGATAGCGACAAGAAGCGTGCTCCAATTAGGTAACGTGTTAATGAATGTCCTAGGGGCAGGTGACAATGTGTCACACTCATTTTTCACACCTTCTACTGGTGTTGCCAACCCAACCGAGGTACCATTTATTTTGGGAGGGACCTGGGCATTTGTCTTGACCTGCAAGCCACTTGAAGACCCAGCAGATTTTGACTTCATCCCTCCTAAATTCGAAAGCTTGGCAGCCGTCTTTGTACTACAGTCTAGAGCGGGGGATAAGGAATGCAGATGTAGCAGCAGTAGCAACCATGATGAATTTCTACCGCCCAATGGAATCAATCAACGTTTTTCGCTAATCAGAGCACTATTTTTAGAGAAACTCTGTGTTTGTCATGTAAAGGAAATTACAACCAATGGTGATAATATAGAAACACGAACCAGACACCAACATGTAGCGAAAAAGCTTGATTAAGCATCGTGAAAACCCATACAACTAAAGCAAAGCCATTTCCTCGACGAATTACAGTACAAACAGAACGCCGTCGGTCTCTATGGTTCATATGAAGAATAAGTAAAAATAAAAGCAAAAACTACTCAAAAGCGAGTTCATTGTTTTCAAGAACATAAAACACACACATGATATGTACGCAGGTGGTCAGTTTTCAATATCTGTTTTCACGAACCTCTGAAAAAAGAAAAGGAAGATAGTCTTAGGTATTCAAATCCTGTGTAGAAACAACCAGTTCACAGAGATTTTTGCAATCTAAAATTCCAAGATTTTGACCTCCTATTTCTAGAAATAAAGGCTTTGAATGGAGAAAGAGACCGGGACTCAAAGTTTAGCATTGGCCCATTGTTGTTTCCTTCTCTAAGCTTTTCGAAAACTAAAGGAAAAAAAAAAAAAAGACTAATGGACGTTTTCAAATAAACTTAAAAATTTCTTACTGATGAAAGCCATGGGAAAGAGAAAACCGCAAAAGGGAAATTCTTTTGAAAAGAGAAAACCACACAACTTGAAACACATGACCATTGATATTAATCGATGCATAACTATTCCTAAATATGCAGCAAAAGCATACCAGATCTGACATCGGAGCTCCAAATCGCTATGGTGAGGGCCTTGCGATGTTGGTGCTTTTGAGTTCTGGGTTAGAATTCTACGACTCACGGAAGTGAATCCAAACCGAAGAGAAAATCAAAATCAGAAAGATAAAACTGAAATATAAACGAAACAATTATTAGAAAGAAAGGAAAAAAACCTGGTCAGGATCTTCGAGGTGTTCCTTAATTTCCAGAATTTTTGTCTGCACATCATTGAACAAACCACTGCAGGTATCCAAATCTTCGACGTCCTAGCCTTCTACGAACTGTGGCATCATCAGTGACCCTCATTTCCCTTCATGTCCGCTACTATCCTTTCCAATGCTGCCCCATTCGAAAGGAGAAAAAGCTGAACTAGATTTTTGGGGATGGGTATGGGAGGGCAGAAGAAAATGATCTCTGTTGTTTTTATTATTCCTATATTTTTTTCACAGTTAACGGACAGATTTAGAGGAACGCGTTAACTGTAATAGAAAAAGAACCAAATCTATTAAAACAAGAATTTCCGTTACATAGCCACTTTATATATAAAAAATATATATGTATCTATTTAATTATATAAAAGCTGAGTTTGAGACATATGAGTTGTCATTAAAGGTAATTTTTTTGGCTATATCAAATACATGGCCATAGCTTTTGCAATCTCAGATTACATGTGTTCAACTGCTTTCTACAAAATCAAGAATTGCATTCCTGCAAGGTGGAAGGAAAATGCCAAGCGGTGCAATACTGCAATTCCAACTATCTTTTGCTGCATTCGTACTGTAAAAATCGCAATTCCATTTAATAAGGCACCGAGTGAACAAATGGGAATTGTAGAGTGGAAGCGAAACGTCAAGCGGTGCAAAAGAAAATATACTCCACTATAAAATGAAAACCAACGTTGGATTGTTCTTCCGATTCCATACTTCCGTCCTCTCTTCATTTTTGGATTTCCATTTTTCGCTTCTATCTCTTCTACTCCTTCTCCTACCATGGCGTCCAATACTGGCAGTTCTTTTCACGACGGTGCTGCCCCTTACCGATCAAGGTGTTTTGATTTCCAATTGATGCTTCTCTACTTTCGAAATTTGCGTCCGGTTATTTCGCAAGAACTAACAGTCATATTGCAGGGTTTTCATCCTTTTTTTTTTAATTGGTTGATTAATGTTAACGATGACTATGTTTGTAAAAGTGTTCTGCATTTTTGGGTTTGCAGAGAGGGCCTTAGCACGACGTTGTATAGAAGGAGCCTGTATATCTACTGATTTCTTTTTCATTTTCTTGGAAAGGCTGTCAGGAATACATGAGGATGGTGAAATGCGAGGAAGTATTGGGGCTGAGAGGGAAGGAGAGACGAAACTCACAGTGAGACCGTGAGAGGCGTGCAACGAACTGGGGGTGCCAGAAACTCTTTGGCGGCAGTTTTTGTGGGATCTCAACGTGGTGAGGTCTCACTGATGGTGGCTTGCAGCGGTTCAAGGTGGAGAAGGCTTGTGCTCTGTTTTCGGGAGTTAGGAATAGAGGTTTCGCATGTGGCGTTGCTGCGTCTGGGAGTGCTTTTCTCGCTTGAGTTGCAGCATCTTCGTGTCTCTTCCATATTTTTATTTTCTTCCATTCTTTCCGCATGTGGTCTTCATGTCTTTTATTTCTTCCTCCAGCTGAAACCGCAGCATGTGCAACAAGTTTCGGCTTCCAGGCCACCGAATCCAAATAAAAAAAATGTTGCCTTTTTCTCCATCTTCCAAGTCTTCCATTCGTGCGTGAGTAGTGGTCTTCATTTGTTTTTCTGTATCTCCGAGTGTTCGCCTTCCTCTTTCCTTATTTCCTTTTTGTGTGTAGTGTCCGTCTTCGTGGGTTGCTGGGGCAGCGCATGCATGCTGCTGGAAGTGAAGGTGCTGCTGTGGAGGTGCAACGCTTGGTGAAGAGCAGGAAGAGCTCACGGTGGTGCATGCGGTGATGGTTATTGCTTGGTGTTGCTGTGAGTTAAAATTTGCTCTGTTTTGGGGAGCAAAAACAGGGGTCTTTATTGGGAGCCACCTGCTCGGATTTCAGTGAGGATGATGGACGTTCATGCCGAGGCGTAGCACAGTCGTGGAGGTGTAGTGGTGTTGCGGGGCAGTGGCGTTGGTGGCTGGTGGTGCACTGCATGTGGTGGTTCAAAGTGGCTGAGCTGAGGTGAGGTGCGGCGGTGAAAGTAGCTGTTCACGGTGGTATTTGCAGTGGCTTAGGCGGTTGGCAACGTGGAGGCAGCAGGCTTCTAGGGTGGCTAGAGGAGCATGAGAAGCGCTGCAAAACCAGTGTAAAACAAATGAAAGAAAATAAAAACAAAAAAATAAAATTGGATAAACAGAAAAATAAAATAACTAAACAAATAAAAACAAAATAGAAATAAAACTAGATATAAAAAATGAAGAATAAAATATTAAATGTGTGTTGTGCATGTGAAGAAACATCAGTAAATTAAATCACAAGAATTAAAATTGAGCATAAACTATGTTATTAATCAATTTAAATCACAACTTAGATTTATGCCTCTTAACTATTTTTCTATCTAAAATCAATAATAAAATAATAAATCAATTAAAATATATATTGGTTTTAAATGTATAAAATATGTAACAATTTCTCTCCAAATCTGTGTCTGGGGTACTATAATCTTATCTGTGTGTCGGTGATTTCGACGACAAATGTGGTTTGAATGCATATATTAAATAGAAATATATTTGTGAGTTGAATAATTTGAAGCTAAACTAATCGTTACATCTTCTATTTATACATTGTATTTTTTAGATATGCATTTGAATTTTAAGATATATCCAGTATATGTATTCTTCTCAGGATATGAGAAATCGAAAAAATTAACGTGAAAGAGATCTACCATTGGTGTATATTTTTTTGGATTAGATTAATAGTTTTAAGTTTGTGATTATTTCTATTCTTCAGTAAAATTAAAAATGGAAAATGCTAGACTAACACATCGTAGAAGACGAATGATTATAAATGATTTGTACCTCTACTATTAATAAAATAGTTATAAGTTATTTAATTAATAACTTAAATAAATTAATAGTTTTAAGTTTGTAACTATTTCTATTCTTCGGTAAAATTAAAAATGGAAAATGCTAGACTACCACATCGTAGAAAACGAATGATTATAAAAGATATAGAAAGTGGAGGAAGAATGTGTCGTGATGGTAAACAAAGTAGTGACAATATAAGTGATGACATAGTTGTGCGACGTAGAAGACGAACGATAATGAATTATATATTGAGTATAACAAGAATGGGTGTTGATGGTGAATGAAGCAGAGATATTACAACAAACAAATATCTAAATATATATATCTATAAAATCCAGCATAAATAACGGTCCGCGCATTGCGCGGGTTATATGCTCATATAAAATAATGGGCAACTCAGTGAAATTTCCTGAGTAAAGGGCTAGAGAAAGTCGCCCAAACTTTGGGAGTCGGGAAGTCAATAAATAAATGAATGACTGGCTTTTAAATAGAGTTGGCATGAAAATTTTTGAGGCAGTGAGGATCAGTAATGATCAATCTTCAAGTGGAAAATTTTTAGGATGCTCACTGACGCTTTAAAAAGAATTAAGGGTGCGTTTGGATGTTAAAGTGAGTTGAGTTGAGTTGAGTTGAGATAATAAAATATTGTTAGAATATTATTTATTATTATTATTATTATTTTGGGATTTGAAAAAGTTGAATTGTTTATTATATTTTGTATTGGGATTTGAAAAAGTTGTAATGATGAGTTGAGAGGATTTTTGATTCCAAACGAACCCTAAGAAATAAGATTGTGAACTTCCTAGAGTTTTGCCTCAATCCATTGTGGAAAAGATACTGAGTAGTCCCTTGAAGTTGCTTACGTTGACCTGAATTTGTCAGAAGTAACATCACTGTGATTGAGAATTCAAATTGGCTGGCTTGAAATATGGTTTGATTGCAATACTTCGTTCAGTTCTTTTTCATTGTTTTGCTAAGAGACTAGCAAAACGCTAGTTGAGGGGTGTGATCGAGCTGAATTATTGCATATTTTATATATGTAGAACCAATATATTTTTAATTATTTTTTTATCTCATCATTTTATTATTAGTTTTAGATGGAAAAAAATGATTAAGAGTTATTTACTTTTCTTACATTAATTTAAATAACATCAACTTAATTTCTCTGTGTTTTTATTTATTTATTTGTTTTGTTCCACAGCCCACGGCCTTCCCTGCCATCACCGCCGTGAGTCACCGATTACCACCAACACAACCGTCTCATACATGTTAACGAGGTAAGGCAGGCTCGCAAAGTGCACCTGTCGAACCCACAAATGGCTTGGAGGGTTCGAGACCAAGGACTTGGTGAAAGCCCCAACAGCACCTGCTAGTATCATGTGCTCCTTGTCATCAGAAATGATGCCGAAAGCGTGCCATTCAGATAAAGGGGACGGACTAATCCAACCCAATATACCAGCTTTCACTCTATTAGAATATGTGAACCTTTGGAGCATTTTCACGAACACAAGGAGGGCATGCACTGCACAGCAAACAAATCGAAGGCAATCAACAGCAGGGAAATCACAATTTACATACAGCAGACACAAATGTATTCTAGAACACCATCAAACTTGATGATTGAGGCGTGGCCTTATGGCGCAGAGACACTAAAGGCTACTCGTCTCACGGTCACCCATGGAAAAATAATTAGTAACTTGGTGGCCGCTGTGAACTACAACTCTTGTTGTTTTATCAGCCTTGAGCCAAGATCATTCTTGTAAGATTTGGTTTCTGGATCATAAGAGATTTGAAGGATAATAAAGGCCCAGAGGAAAACAAGAGCAGTCCACCAAGCAAAGCGATGGGTTGTCTCAAACACGTTGTGGTGGAGATGCCGGACGAGAGGGAATGCTGCCAGACAAGACAAGCACAGCAGGCCAAGAATGGTTGAGGCGACACCTATGCTCGCAGGTGAAGTGTTTTCTCTGTCTTTGAGAGTGAGGACTAAGGCATATGTGAGCCATGCAATCGAAGAGACACCGCAGCCACTATTTATCCCACCATGACTTTGTAGAAGAGATGTAATAGCAGTCTTGAGAAACAGAGGGATCCATGACTACCCAAAGTATCTTAACCGTGAGCCTCTGCCCAGCCTCGTCGTGCACCACCAGCCCACACGGCGACACCGTGACCCAACTAAAGCAAAGCCTCTGTTTTTAAGCAAGAAACCAGAGCAAGTATCGTGCTCCTCTCCTCCATAGACGTGCAACACGAAGTGGATAACACACCACGCCAACTCCCATGGAAACCACCATCCGTGGCTAACACCGCCCCAATCCACCGTTTTACGCCACCATTTGGACGTTAAGCACCACTTCCGCAGCCCTCACGTTGCATGCATGGAGCAGAAACACCTATCGGCTCGCCACTGTTGCAAAGAAATTAGCCCTCGGTTTCTCTACCTATGCAAACGCTCTCTACGTAACCAACTGCATCCATAAAATATTAGATTCTTGCTCCGAGGCCAAGCTGATGCTTAAAGGGAAAAAGTGATGCGGTTTCAGTGTTTTCGGTGGCTTTTACAGGAGTCAAAATGAGGCATGAAAATAAAAAGAATTGCTTTCGGTGGAACGGATCCACACGCGGAAAAGAGAAAAGAAAGAACAAGAACTACGCGATAAAAAGTTTTCGGTATAAAAGGGAGGACACAGATGAAGTTTGGGGGTCAGTTTTTAGTTTTCTTCGAGTCAGAGTAAGAGTTCAATTTTCATTTGGTCTGATCAATTTCGGTTTCTCTGGGTTCTGATGAATGTTTTGAGTTAATTTTATTTCAGCTGAGAGTTTAATTTGTTTCAGTTTGAGAATTTATTTTATTTTATTTTATTTGAGAGATCATTTTATTTGGAAGTTCGGATTTTTGAGTTGAAGAACGCAATCTCCGTTTCCAACCATCTGGTTTATTCATTTCAATTCCTGCGTTTATTTAATTTCAGTTTGATGTTATTTATTTTTCTTGAACCTTTAATTCCTGCTTATTTAAATTAATCTCATTTATATTCCTTTCACCTTTAATTATTGCTTATTTAAATAACTGTTATTTATTTTCCTCGCACCTTTAATGTCTGATTATTTAAATTAACATTTAATTCCTGCTTATTTATTTTTATGTCATTTATTTTTCTTGCACCTTTAAATTTTGGTTAATTAATTTCAGCAATTTTAATTTACTGTAGACTCAATCAAAGACCTGACGAAACCTTCGAGATCTACTGGGAAAAATTTAAGGATTTGATGAACATCTGCCCATATCACGATTTTGAATCCTAGAGACTAGTGAATTATTTTTACAATGGTCTCAGTCCAGAATGCAAGCAATTTGTCCAAACCATGTGCAACAGAGAATTTTTTAGCAAGAACCTAATGAAGCACCATCAATTTTTTACTATCTTGCTGAGAGCACCCAACAATAGAACACTCGGACTGATCAGGAATCATCAACCGCACAGCCACTGAGGGCTAATGCTGGTGGAGGCAGATATGAGCTAAAGGATGACACTGATGTTCATGCCCAAATAGCTGCATTAACTTGAAGATTAGAGGTCATCAAGATGGAAAAAGTAAAGGCTGTGGAAGCCGTAGAGCCATGCTCTTTATACGCTGATTCAAACCACAAGACCCAGGTCTGCCCAATCTTGCCAGTATTTCAGGAGAATGGGTCTTAACAACTGCAATCCACAAGTCTTACAAAAATTGTCAAGCATCTTTAAACATGAAAGACGAATAGAAACTGCTTTGCAAAATTTTAGCAATTGATTTTTTTGTTGAAAAATGACCACCACATACACCCATATGATAAAATCTCAACACAGAAGAAAACTCATCATCAGGAATGCATTTTCGAATCAATTGGTTTGAATAATATTTAAAAAGGTACGGATCATCAAAGTAAAAATGTCTTACCTCAGAGAGGAATCGTCGCTTATCTTGGATAGACCATTCAGAGGGCATTTGTTCAGTTACCAAATAGTTGATTATGTTAGCAAACCAGGGAGCTTTTTGAATTGCAAATAACTGCTCAACCGGAAAACTATCATCAATAGGAAGGATAACCTTTGAGGTGGAGGATAGTGGTAATCTGGAGAGATGATCAACCACCACATTTTCGACTCATTTCTTGTCCTTTATGGTGATGTTGAACTCTTGGAGTAAAAGAATCCAATGAATTAACTTGGGCTTGGCATCCTTCTTTACCAACAAATACTTGAGTGCAAAATGGTCAGTAAAAATGATAACAGGAGACCTAATAATGTAAGAACGAAATTTATCTAAGGCAAACACAACAGCTAGCAACTCCTTCTCAGTGGTGGTATATTTTTTTTGTGCATCATTTAAAGTCCAACTTGCATAATATATGACCAAAGGCTTGTTGTCTACTCTTTGGCCAAGAACGACACCAAGAGCGAAGTCACTAGCGTCGGTCATAATCTCAAATGGCATGTCCCACCAAGGAGATTGCATAATTGGAGCAACTGTTAAGTGTTCTTTTAAGGTCTCAAAAGCTTGTTGGCACTCATTAGTCCAAACAAAACTGGTATCATTGTGCAATAAGGTACATAGTAGTTTCACAATAGTACTAAAGCCTTCAATGAAACACCGATAGAAGCCAGTGTGGCCAAGAAAAGAACGAATATCCTTCACTGTCTTAGGAATACGCAGTTGAGATATCAATTCTATCTTGGCCTTGTCAACTTATATGCCGTGTTCAGTAACCAATTGTCCAAGTACCAAACCACTAGTTACCATAAACTGACATTTCTCACAATTTAACAATAGGTTTTTCTCCTCACATCTTTTTAAAACAGTAGCAAGATTTTTCAGACAGACATCAAAAGATTTTCCAAATACAGAAAAATCATCCATAAAAACTTTACACATGTCATCAAGCATGTCAGAAAAAATGCTCATCATACAGCATTGAAAAGTAGTGCATTACATAAACCAAATGGCAATCTTCTAAAGGCAAAAGTACCAAAGGGACAAGTGAAGGTTGTCTTCTCTTGATCCTCTGGTGCCCACACCAGATCGTGCTCTGTGTTCATTACGTTTTTCTTTCACCAAATTGTTCTTTTTTATTTGTTTTGAACATTGTTTTAAGCCCCAGACCTATTTTTGTTGGCATTTTGATTTTGGTAATGCTAATTGATCAAGCCCATATTCATCCAATTGTTGGCTCAATGGCTTATTGTTTTACCCTATTAGCAATCCCTTTGTCAGCCACATCTTTAGATTTAATAATCTAGCTACTAGTCATTGTTGCATTATTTTTTACTGCACTTTCATCTTTAAAGTTACTCCTTTTTTTTTATATGGAATTCAGAATTTTATATCATCATGAACTGGAAAAATACATATACTTTTCAGTCCAAATGAGGTTCTGAATACACGGAGGAATAAAATCCCACCAAACAACTAAATCATCAACATTTCTTTATCTAGCAAAAGTGTGTGCTGTAGCATTTGAGAATCTGCAAGTATGTTCAATTGTGTAGTGCCGAAATCTTTTCATCATCTGTTGGACATCTAGGACCAGGTTCCCCAACAAAGAGTCTGATGGTTGTAAGGCTTGAATTTCTGTCACCACTAAGAGAGCATCGCTTTCAATGATCAAGTTGTGTATTCCAAGTGGTAGACATAATTGAAGCCCTCTAAAAATAGCAAGCAAATCTATATCATAAGATTCTTGAACTGGTGCCTCTCTTTTTATTGCTATCATGATAACCTCTCCTGCACTGCCCCTGAGTATCATACCAATACCAGCATACCCTTGTTCATGAAAGATGGCTCCATCTATATTAAGCTTAAGAGTACCATGTGGTGAGGGCTTCCATTTAAGACTGGGATTCGAACCACTTCTAGGGCTATCCTTTCACTTTCTCAAAGCTTTTCTGTAGACTCAAAGCCTGATTGAAAACCTCCTCTATAGAATGTTTTTTGTCTTGGAGAAGCCATTGATTTATTCTATACTAGCTACCCCATGCTAACAAGAAGAAACTCTCCAAGGCTCTTTCTTTCTTGTTGTCTTATACCTGTTTGGCTATGTCTTCAAAAGTTTGACTTCTATCATTGACTTGTAAATCTGGAAAATACTTCTTGTTCAGATTTGATGTAGTTGGCAGACTATCCCTGCATGCTCTCCAAGCAAAGATTTTAATTTTGTTTGGTACTTTCATGCTCCATAGGCCCTTCCAGAAATGCCTTTGTCTCCTGACTTCTTAGGTCTCTCCTTGTAGTTGCCCTTCCATACTCTTAAAGAGTTTGTAAGCACTTCTAACAATGAAATTTCCACTTCTCTCCCTGTCCCAAATCATTTTATCTCGGTGACTTGAAGGGCTTACAATCATTTTGAAGACTGCATCTGTTGCTATAGGAGGTAACACTCTTCTTACTTTCTGGACATCCCACCATCTGCTATGGGGATCAATTAGCTCCTGAACTCTTTCGCATCCTTCTCTTCTATGTGCCCTTAAATCTTTGAAGCTTGGAATCAAATAATCATTCCAAATATTAATTTCTTCCCCATTCCCAACTCTTCATCTGTAGCCTTGAGCCATTCTTGAACTCATAGCCCATATCCCTTTCCATGCATAAAAGCTGTTATAGCCCATTTTGGCTTCCAGGAAACTAGTATTTGGAAAATACTGAGCCTTAAATACCTTGTACAAAAGACTATCTTCCATTTGCATGAGTCTCCATCCTTGCTTAGCAAGAAGTGCATCATTAAAACAACTTAGTTTTTTAAACCCCATACCACTTGCACCTTTAGTCTTGCACATGTTTTGCCAGCTAACCCAATGTATTTTCTTCTCCTCCCATTGCTGTCCCCACCAAAACTTTGCCCCCATTTGTTCCAGCTCATTACAAAAGGAAATTGGGAGTTTAAAACAATTCATAGAATAAGTAGGGATGGATAGGGCCACTGCCTTGATGAGCACTTATTTTCCACCTTGTGACAGGAACTTCTCCTTCCAACACTGCAATTTCTGCCACACTCGATGTTTTATATCTGAGAATGCTTGACTTTTTGATCTGCCAATCATAGGTGGGAGCTCCAAATACTTATCATATTGATGATATTCTTGAATATTCCAGTGGGACAGTATCTCTGCCTAAATAGATGGATGGACATTCTTGCTAAATACCATTGAGGTCTTGTCTCTATTAATTTTCTGCCCTGATGCCTTCTCATAAGTCCCAAAAATTGTGTACTGCTTCACTGTCTTTGAGAGTTGCCTTGCAAAATAGGAGACTGTCATCTGCAAATAGCAGATGACTTAGTACAGGTGCTCCTCGACATATCCTGAATCCTGTTAGAGCCTTAGACTGCATAGCTTCTTGTAGCAAGGATACAAGCCCTTCAGTGCAAAGAAGAAAGAGGAAGGGAGATAAGCGATCTCCCTGTCTGACTCCTCTTGATGGCAAGATAGGTCCCATTGGTTCCCCATTTACCAGGATAGAAAATGAGACAGTTTGCACCAATCGAAACCAGATAAAACAGTTGGAGACCCGGTCGACTGGCAGTCCAAAACCTTAAGAACGGATGTTGCTCGGTTCGGTTCTAGTTTGAACCGTGTTTAAACTGGTGAACTGACCAATATAAAAAAAAATATATTTTATCTTAATAAAATGACGTCGTTTAACTTAAATGAGTTAAATGGTGTTGCTTTGTAACTGAGTTTTAGAAAGGAAAAAAAAAAAGGAAACGACATCATTTGCTTTAATAAATCAAAAGAAGTCGTTTTATAACTAATCTTTCAAAAAACTATAAAACGGCATCATTTTGGCTTAGGGTTTAATCCGGGTCTTCCCCTCCTCTCTTCTTCATTTCATTTGCTCTCAAGTCTCATGCCGTCTCTCTCTCCTCTCTCACACAGCTATCTCCATCAGCCCATCTCTCTCTCTCTCATTGCAATCACACACCGATCCTCATGGTCTCAAAATGTTACACTAATTCAAACCTTCTTTATGTCTTTGTTTATCCCAGCATCTCAATTGAATTTAAAGAAACTTTGCCTTGGTGCATCCCATTTGATCTACAATTGACCTATATGCATCATATATGTCTTTCTTTCTACGACATCCCTTCTACATTATCTTTTATTGAACATTAGTGGAAAAGATTAGAGATATATGAACGATAGAAATACCAAACATAATGTGCAACGTAAATGTAAATGAATGGTCTATATCTTCAGTAATGTCTTCCTAACTAGTATTGGCCAGGAGGAAATCCTTGAAAACATTACCATGCAAGTAAAAAAATATTGAAGAATAGTCTTCTCACTCGTTCCTTTGTTTTTTGTTTTTGGGATCGTGTATCTCTTTATCTCATCTAATCTCTTTTCATAATTTTGGTGGTCCTGGTCTACTCTTTATTTATTTTTTTCATAGTTAACCTTGTTCTCGTAAGGTGCCGACCAAGGTCACTTAGTAGGGCATGACCGATCAGTCTTATCTATGGTAAGGCGTTGTCCAAGGTCGCCTTTTAGAGTTTCTGATCAGTTTTATCTTCTAACATTGTTCTTGGCCGGTCTTATCCTTTCCATTCACATATTTTTTTGGAAAAAAAATAAAATAACATTAATGAAGATGACAACTTGTTGGATATCATCGTGGATTCATACATTCAAACTTCATTACATTTCTACATGAAGTAATGTTTTTTCGAATACTAAACATGTCAAGGATGTGAGAATCATTTTCCACCCAATGTTTGAAGGTGATGAGTGTCCAGACTCTAAATTTTTATCAACACATGAAGTCATTCCGAATTCGACCCATGCTTGCGCGCTTTCAATTATTTGCTTACCCTTTAGTTGTTTTCAACAATAGATCTCCCATTTGGAAGCGTGTGCTATGATTTTTTAATTATAGCATTAATTTGTTCTCTACTTGTAGACCTCCTCTTTGGTTGGTCCTTTTACTCTGTTAACAAGTCTTGTATAGTCCTTAAGCACTTATCCAAGTTACAAACTTGCGAACATGGTTTTTTTGGTAGGGGTTCTGTGCGTTGTGTATAAGGACAAATGAATGGCTAGAAACCTACCCATATACCTAAATGTACATGTAGCTGGGTCTTGGTCTTATGGAGATGTATTCAATTCAATGAGGAGTCTCAAAGAGAAGGGGGGCCGACCCCGAGCGACCATGAAGAAAAGATGATGATGAACAACAACCTACGTGATCTTATGGACAAGTATGAGAAGATGTCAAAGCGAGTGGGAGCATCATCATCAGTTGATAATTTGCTTAATAGCACCAATCTGTCACACAATTCAGACATAATGGCAATACCCCTTCCTCTAAAGTTTAAAGTCACGCAAATTGAGCTCTATGATTGGTCTAAAGACACAATACGACATTTGGAAACATTTAAGTCCCACATGACCTAACACGAATTCCCATTAGAGATTGCATGTTGGGTTTTCACGCTAACCCTCAAGGGCATAGCAAGAGAAGGGTTCAAGAATTTACAACTGGGCTCTATTACCAACTTCAAGGCTTAGTAGACAATTTCTAATGCAGTTTATGGCAAGTAGGCAAAAGAGGCGACCTGTTGTATACTTCCTCACAGTGAAGCAACGAGAGGACGAAAGCTTAAAAGTGTATGTTACCTAGTTTAATAAGGAGCGCCTGATGACAAATGATCAGGACGAGAAAATAACATTGAAGGCGAACCTAGGAGGGTTTGACCCAGAAGTCCCTTTGTGGCATAATTGACAACGAAGATGCCAACGACTTCGCCAATGTGGAAGACGTGCTTAGAGCATTGACTAATCTCCGAAGGGCCAAAGTAGAAAAGGCAAACAAGAGGGCAAAGGAGCGAGCAAAGGTAGCAAGGCAAGGGAGAAGGATGAGAAGGCAAAAAATAGGCAATATGACTGGAGAAAGGAAAAATAGGGGTTATTGTATATTGGATGATAGTTTGAGAGGATTTGTATATTTTAACCTAAAAATAAATCAAAATTCCATAAACTACCATTCAATTCGCAATAACGCCCAACTATTAATTTTAAAAATTATTCTTTAAACTACCAAAAACTGTATCTTACCATCTTTTCTCTTAAAGGACAAAATAACTCTATTAAATTTAAAAAGGTAAACTAACTTATTCTATAAAATCAATAGTACCGCTTAATAAAAAAAATAATTTTTAAGAGAATAGAAAATATAGCTTTTAAAATTTAAAAATAAAAACTATTGCAGAATTAGTACTTGAGTTTTCATGTTTTGCAATTCGAGGCCCTAGTTTTCAATTTTTGTAAAATTGGCACATGAATTTCAAGAAACACGCAATTAGGTACCTCCATCAATATTCCATTAAAAACTTATGGGCGGCCATATGTTAGTGTTTTATTGGCTAACATGTGGCATCATGGCAGCCAATCAAAAGTTGTAACATGGCATAATGATATTGCTAGGCGATCCTCAAGTGTATTTTCTAATTTGAAATTGATGAAGGTACCTAATTGCAAGTTTTTTAGAATTCAGTTATCTATTTTGAAAAAGTGGAAACTGAATTCTCGAATTACAAAGAGTTCTGCTAGGGCCACTGAGAGTGGCCCCAAGGATTTCAACCGAGAGGAGCAAAATTCACTTTTTTATTTAGTGTTTTTTTCAAACCATTTTTTGAATCCCTCCAAAGATTTTCTTTTTAAAAAAAGAAAAAATTCACTAACTCATTCAAAAAAAGTTTCTTAAAAATTAAGTAAAAGAATTAAAAATTAAATAAATGGGAATCTATAGTTTTTGTCGGGATGCATTGTCGGTGGATGCATCATTTCCCAATTACAAAACCGTGAAATCCAAATACAGATTTTGCAATGAACTCAAAATGTAGTTTAGAAAAATTCTTAACAATATATTTTCATGTTTCTCAAATTTTCATTCTCTAATGCACTTGTGTTGAATGTATGACGCATAGATGAACTTTAACTAGGTATATATAGCAATTACCTTGCTATAGTTTGTTTCAGATTAGAAAACTACACGACTAAATTGTTTGCATGTTATGGTATAAATATAAAGGTATTGTATGGACGACACTTACCTTCAGAAGTTAGACTTCTAAAGATTACAAAACTACACGACTATATTAAATAGAGAGCAGACATGACTTGCTATTTCAGAATATTAGTTTCGATAAATTCAGCAATATGGGTTAAGAATTTTATAAAACTAACTAGCTAACAATCAATAGCTTTGAGAAAGGTGGCGATGGTGGTGCACCATCTGAATGTGACAATAAGTTTCCGCCTGATAACACCCCTGTGGTGGCACTGTCAACTAGATGGTTCAACAATAAGTATAGATGCTTGAATTATATCACCATCCATGAAAACGGAAGGAGGGTCAAGGCCAAGGTGGTTGATCAATGTGATTCTACTATGGGGTGCAATGTCGACCATGATTACCAGCCTGCTTGTCGTAACAATATTGTTGATGCCTCTAAGACTGTTTGGAAGGCGTTAGGAGTACCACAAATGATTGGGGTGAATTAGATATTTACTGGTCTGATGCTTAATATCTATCGTGTTTAACATTTTTCTTTTATCGAAGAGCCGGTAGCCACTCACATAGCAGCCCTGTCCCAAGTTTATTTATAAGTTCTCACTTATGGCGGAGGAATAACGTGGTAACAATCAGAACAACATGACATTACAAAGAACCTACTTAAGCGACCAACCACCAAAAAACCAAAAAAATCTAAACATGCCTAGGCCTAAGAAAAACCAATAAGAACTAGAGACGGATGTTTGGAAGCCCTACCTTGTCTAACCGAATCATGCCTTTTAAGTGTCGAGGTAGAAAAACAAAAGAATTAAATCTCATGTTAATGCCCTTCTCGCCTAAATGGGCCAAGGCGTCTGCCAGAGAATTACCTTCTCTGAATTGATGCTCGATAGTAAATTGTAATCCTCGTAAATTATCTAACAACTCTACCCAATAATCCCATAAATACCACACCGAACACCTTTGACATTTTAACCAATTAACCACCAAACTGGAATCGCATTCTAACGCTACATTTGTAAAGCCCATCTCCTTACAAACACCCACTCCCACAATTAAGGCATGAATTTCAGCTTCATTATTGGTCCCATGACCAAAATGAGAAGAGAAGGCCACCATAAAATTCCCATATGAATCTCATATGAGACCCCCTCTACCACAATTACCCGGATTTCCACAACAACTACCATCGACATTGAGCTTTACCCAACCATTTGTTGGTTTCTTCCAGCTAATTAAACGCGTCGTCCTTCTCAAAGTATTAATAAAAGGCACCTCGGGATCCCTTAGAATGTTCTGGTCAGTAATTGAAATCTCCCAACACTGAGCCAAAAGTTAAGATACGTTCCTAAGCCATACCTTTATAGCAGTCCAAACCTCTCTTACCGACTCCTGCACTCCCTCTATCCTTGCTTTACACCTCCTAAACCATAGTCTCCATGTGATGATGGACGGTAGCAGGCCAAGTAGTGTTCCTCTATGGCTGGACTTTCTGGCATATCCAAACCACCCTTGAACCGTTTCCCACCAAGAGCGACCCTCCATGCAATTGATGCCCAGAGCAATGGATGCCATGTTCCAAACCTAATTGGCGATACTACCCAATCTCAACACATGGTCAACTGTTTCAACCTCACCCAACACACAATAGTCGCAACGTGACACCATGGGAATAGCTAGAGCTTGAATTCAAACATCTACCGGCAATGCTCCAAACCGTGCTTTCCACATACACATCGATATTGTTTTTGGCAGCAATTGATGCCAAACCCAGTCCAACTCTGGTCGTTCGACACCCCTTACCCGAAGTAAATTCCATGCACTACTAGCGAGAAGCACTCGTCTGCCGTAGGTTTCCAAATCATGACGTCTGACCCTTCTCGCCTAGCTATGATTTTCCGTGTGATCTTACCGGATTGTTCTAGACCAATGCATTCCACTAGCTTATCTTCATCCCACGAGCCATTCATCCATACATCCTGGATTTTAATCCCCTCATTGATAACCTCATACCTGCTACACAGAGGACCATCAACCAACCATTTATCAAACCAGAAGGAAGAAACTCCATTCCTCACTTTCACTACCACATTCTCAACCACTTCAGGAATTACACTGACAATAGACCTCCAAAAACGGGAGGCTGTGGGGCGCGCTTCAGCTAGCATCACGTGTCCAGTTCGTAAGTATTTTGCATCGAAGAATCTGGTCCAAATGGAATCCGCAGTTAAAAGGCGCCAGACAAATTTCATATGTAGTGTTCTTTGTACCTGCGAAAAATCTCTAAGTCTCAAGCCGCCTTCCTTGACATTCTTGCATAACTGGTCCCAAGCACACTCGATGGTGATTCTAAAAAAAATTAAATTCGCACTTATCTACATTTCTTTTTTGTTTTACCATTAAATTCTCCCCAAAGAAATGTAGATAAGTGCGAATTTAATTTTTTTTAGAATCACCATCGGCACCTGAAGAACTGCCAAGAGATGTGTTGCCATGCAAGAGAGGACATGCCTGAGTAATACAAGCCTGCCATTTCATCTTCCAACCTGCCATTTTATTGTTTATCTTCCGAACAAGAGGCTCTAGATCTCTCGAGGTTAAACTGCCAGACACAAGGGGAACGCCTAAATATGTTACGGGGAAATTCCCCTCAACAAAACCAGTAAGCCTCATCAAACTCCTCCGTCTTGACGTTATAATATGCTTCGAAAAGAAAAAAGACGATATTTCTTTATTAATAAGCTGACCTGACCACTTCGCATATTTTTCCAATGTTTGAACCAAACGGCGCATTGATCGCCTCTAACCATTAGCAAAAATCAATAAATCATCTGCATAAAGAAGGTGCGACACCAACGGTGCACCCACAGGATGAGAGAAACAATGTATCCTTCCATCCACAAAATCCTTTTTTAAAAGTTAAGATAAGACCTCTTCCATTATAATAAATAAATACGGCGAGAGGGGATCCCCTTGCCTTAAGCCTCGGACCGGCTGGAAGAAGCCCTTATAAGTCTTATTCATCATTATAGAGAACCAGGGTGACCTCACACAATTTATCACTAAACTGCAATCTAGAGAGGAAAAACCAAAGCTGTCAAGGACACTCTCTAAAACTAACCAATCAACTCGGTCATAAGCCTTGGCCATATCAATCTTGAGCATAACAGTCCCACCTGTTACTTTCTTGTTCAAAGAGTGCACCATTTCCTGTGCCAAAGTAATGTTCTAAAAAATACTTCTACTTGGAATAAAGGCCCCTTGTTCACATAAAATCAAGCGAGGAAGAAAATGAGTCAACCATTTAACCAAAATCTTTGAGAAAATTTTATAAGCCACAGAGCAAAGGCTTATTGGTCTGAATTTATCAAAACTTTTCGGCTCCTCTACTTTCGGTATCCGCACAATATAAGAAGTAGTATAGAAACGAGGTAATGGATTACCCAAGAAAAATTCTTCCGCATCCTCGACTATGTCCACTTTGACAAACTCCCAACAATGAGTGTAAAAATGATTAACTTCAAAGCCTAACTAGGAAATTAAGAACTTCACGTCCACGCAATGTAAAGTACGTATAATTATATATATATATATATATATAAGAAAACTGCTTATTTGTGACGAATTATTTTCAACAAAAATAATTATTTCCTGCAAAAATGATTTTTGTTTTGTCGCAAATAGTAGTTATCTTTGCAAATAATCCGTCATATGAATTGCTTGTTTTTCTTGTAGTTAGTAGGGAATATCTTCCAATCATGCATGACAGCATTAGTAATTATATATCTTATTCGACTCCCAATTCATTCTTTAGGACAGGTGAATGAAGAGGCTTTTAAATAAACTTTCAAAAAGCTGAGTTTGTGCTAGCCTCTATTATTATATATATAGATATCAAAAGTAGTTGATAATATTCAGAAAATAACAAAAGACTTCTCCGGCAACAATTAGGACTTCAATTATTTTAAGTACGCAGAGTGGCATAAACTACTGTTAATCCTTGCCGGCACTAATCATAGACGGCCATCTTCTACAAGATTCATCCAATTCTTCACAGGAATAGCTGTAATAGGCTAATTAGTTACCTTCTTCTTGACTTGTAAGTATAACATCGATCAATTCCTACATTAATTAGAATTAAGCATCGATCATAATCAATCTCTATATATATATCACAGCTTCTTCAAAGTTTCGTAGGGCAAGACTCGCAGTTTCAGTTGTCTTTGTTCTTAAGGCAAGTTCATAAGTAACTATATCTCTAATTAAATTCATGGACATTCTTAAAAAAATGAATTGAGATGTAATCTGTATTGGGTTTTGTGAACGTACGTAGATCAATAAATAAATATCTGTTTGGCTAATTTTTAGAATTTAGCCTCTTTAATTTTGGAGTTCTGAAATTATAAAATATTGTTTAGTAATTTTATTTAAAAATTTTTATGTCATCTTGGAAATTATTTTAAAAGCTCCAAATATAATTTTAGGAAAATGCTAGGGAGCCGGTTTTGGGCTCCCCATTTTTTTGCCTGATTGGGTTTTTTAATTTTTTTTTTAGTTTTTTTTTTACTTAGTGATTAAGAAAATATTGTTTAATAATATTGTGAATCTTTTTTTAAAATATTTAAAAGTGTTAAAAAATGATGTGAAAAAAGCCAAAAAATCTTTAAAAAAAAATTTAACATCATTTTTTTAACACTTTTAAATATTTTTTAAAAAAAGAAAAAAATTCACAATATTATTAAACAATATTTTATTAATCACTAAGTCAAGAAAAAAACTAAAAAATAAAATAAAATACCGAATGGTTTCTCCCTAACATCACTCATAATTTTATGTTTAAATGTGACTTTGTGAATAGTAGAACATTTCCAAGCGTGCTAGCCGATTGTCTCTACATGATGCCCTATTTAATGTCTTTTGTCCCTTTTATTGATCTGCTTCTTAGGCAGTGTCCAAATTAGTAGATAATTAATATCCAACTCACCTCAATTTCCAGCCACATGTTTTTATAAGCACATCATGCGTTAAAAACTAGCCCCCACACTTCAAAAATATGAGTGTATCTCATAGTTCCATGTATAGTCACTACAACAAATTTTAGTTTGAGTAATTCTATATATAATTGTGAAATGCATAAATGCCACGTAATCGCTTTGAAAAAGAGTGAGATCCACTATTAAAAATTAATTTTTTTCATGTGGGCCTCATGTTTTATTCACTTTTTTCAAAGAGATTACGCGACGGTTGCACAATTCACGATTGTAAATATCTTTTCTCTTTTAGTTTTAGGGACGGATTAAATTTTATCCCTAAAAGTAATTATTGGAGACGAAATTCAAAACATGGATGACTTTATAAACCGTTCGAACGGCAAAAAATCTGTTCGAACAGGGAATTAATGTCTGTTCAAATTGTGTATAATTTGTTCAAATAATAAACTTGGCGGGGAAGTAATTTATTTTGTAGGAAAAAGTTCAAAATCGTTCGAACTGGAATTTGTTTGTTCGAACAGGAGAGATTTGCTGGGAAAATCTGGCAGGAAGGTTGCAAGACCGTTCGAACGACACATATTTTATTCGAACACCACATTTATGCATTCGAACGGATACTTTGGTGGGAAATTAAATTAAAATTGGCAGAGACTTTTTAAAACCTGTTCGAATGGAACATAAATGTGCAAACGGTGAGTACTTTGTTCGAATGCATAAACAAGTGCTCGAACGAGCTTGTTTAATTATAATAATATATTGTTAAAAAGGTCCAAAATATTAAATTAATAAATATTTTCTCCATTAATTTTTTATCATTTTAAAAATATAAAAAATGTGTATATATTATATATTATGATTTATTGTAAATTAAAATATTTACAAATTCATAAATTAATTTTATGTAATTAATTTTAAAATATTTTAATGATTTCTTTTGTGTTAAATAAGATTTTTAATAAAATAAATATTATCATTCATACACCATATAATATAAATCAATAATTAATCCAGAAAAGACAAAAAATATTTAATTTATAATTAAATCAAATTTACAAAACACCAGATACTGTCCATACCAAAAACAAGAAAAATATAAATAAAAGATAGAAACTACTATGATCCGAGCTCTCTGCACATCTCTATACATAACTAAGATATGCTAGCATTAATCTTTGCACACAACTCAGACATGGCAGGATGAACCTCCGTACGCACTGCACGCGGTATGTCAGCCATCTCCTCGCGAGTAGATGTGGATGATGCCTCGGCCTGTGTAGATGCCTCACCAGTCAATACTCTAGGATCTCCCGGATGTGCATCTCTCTGAATATCAACCCAGTTAGGAATAGGTCCACGAAAACGAAGTCTCGAGTGTCCCATACTTCGTGACAGGGTGGAGTTGTTGATCGGTCCCATCCGACCCCAAAATATAGCAAAAATCTGGTGATCAGGATCCTGAATGGCAGTATATCTATCGTAATGTATCGAGTCTCTAATCGAATCCTCTCGAATATATACCCCATGAGATCGATAGGAATGCCACATGTGACCTGTATCATAAATTTTGCATGATCCATGCCAATCTCAGTCTTTTGCTACCAAGGGTCAATATTGTTGGCGATTATCATATTCATGATCTTGAAGAAAGAAGATAAATATGTCTGCCTGATGCTCTTCGTCCCATCGTACACAAGAGCATCTGGACTAACAATCAAGTCTCTCACCTCATGATCAGCAAGGGTATCGAGCTCATTTGTGTAAATTGCTCCCTCGTCTTTAGCTGTCTTCGCATCACTCGAAGGATTTGACTCTCTAGGTATCTCTGAATATCAACCCAGTTAGGAATAGGTCCATGAAAACGAAGTCTCGAGTGTCCCATACTCCATGACAGGGTGGAGCTGTTGATCGGTCCCATCCGACCCCAAAATATAGCAAAAACATAGTGATCAGAATCTTGAATGGCAGTATATCTATCATAATGTACCGAGTCTCTAATCGAATCCTCTCGAATATATACCTCATGAGATCGATAAGAATGCCACGAGTGACCTGTATCATAAATTTTGCTCGATCCATGCCAATCCCGGTCTTGTGCTACCGAGGGTCAATATTGTTGGCGATTATCAGATTCATGATCTTCAAGAAAGAGGATAAATCTGCCTGCCTGATACTCTTTGTCCCATCGTACACAGGAGCATCTAGACCAACAATCAAGTCTCTCACCTCATGATTAGCGAGGGTATCGAGCTCATTTATGTAAATTGCTCCCTTGTCCTGAGCCGTCTTTGCATCACTCGAAGGATCTGACTCTCTAGGCAGCACGTTCGGATAGGCATCGCGCAGTCTAGGAATACCAAGATATCCAGCGTGTCCATCCACTGAAAATATAACTGGCGCTCCTTGAACATAGTTCCTGTATGCCCCTCCATCGTCTGGGCTGGCATCACCGACCTCTTTATAGAGCTCAGCAACAATGTCAATATAGGAAATTGTTGTGGATCCATCTAATGTCGAATGCTGGAGCTCTTTATTGAAAGGACGAGTTTGAACTTAATTTTGGTAAATGAGAGGATCGACAAACAGTTTAAGAACTAATGTCAAATACTTCCGGAGGTACAAAGGTCGATGCCATGCACATTATCAGAAGTTCAATACTACAACAGAGGCGTGCCAAAATCCATTCCAAGCAATGTCATCAAACGAATGAGAGAATATTTGTGATATGTTTGAAGATCCTGCTTACCAGGTAGTTTCGCTGCTATATTTTTTTAATAGTATATGATAGATGTATTAAACATATAGACATAATTTGTTTTAACAACGGTGTACAGTGAACAAAGCAAATAGATCAAATTTAATGATACACCATCATGCAAGCTCTCGATCTTTTCATCATTTGTATAAAAAAATGGTAAGTTATTCTAGTCCTCGTTAAATATTAACATATACATTTTTTTTTATTTAAGTTCTAATATAGAATTTCCTTTCAAGAAGAAAGTCCTGCTGACTATGATCTGATCTAATCGTATGCTAAATCACATAAAAATCGTGATGGTGTTTGGACCAGTCCCGAAGTAGAGACAAATTATGTACGTTTAAGCTTTCTTAATTCCATTGTCTAATAATACTTTTGTTACTTATACTAACTTTAATGTATTTTTTTAGGATAAAATGATATCTCTTAACGAAACTGTTGCGGATCCATATGATGAATCATCTATCAATGATGTTAAGATCTTTTCTCAAGTTCTTTGATCATGTTCTAGATATTTGAAGGGCTCAAGATGTTGCGTGAAGCCATCCTTAACATCATCATCATCTTTTCAAGCCAGATTGAATGACAAAACTAAGGAATTAGAGGAAGCAACATTTGAGATAGAACAATTGAGGTCCAATGAAAAAGAGTTGCTGACCCGATTAGATCAAGCAGTGGATCTAGAGGCGAGATTAGAAGAGAACATATAGAAGAGGTTGGAGATGAATAACCTAAAATTGTTTGAACAATGACAATCAATGACATTCCAAAACTCTATGCCACGCCCACAATCTCAAAACTTATTTTTTTTAATTTTCTTTTTATTATTCTGTTCCAAAACACTGACATTTGAACAATTATGATGTTTAAATTCTATTTGTTCCATATTTGTAATATTATTATGCAGTTTTTATTAATTCATTTCTGTATGATGAGCATTGTTCGAACGGGGGAAATACCCAGTTCGAAAGGTAAATTACAATTTATAAATCTATTCAAACATAAAATAACCAATTCGAACGATAACTAAGAAATACAGTCCGTTTGAACGGACATAATTTTCGTACATATAATGACTATTCAAACAACAAAATATTTGTTCGAACAACAGTAATACGACTTGGGTCGGCTCAATGGTAAGGCCATTTAGGTCATTGCCTAAGGCCCCTGTTGGGGACTCCTTGGTGAGAAGAGGAAGACGGCACAGAGAAGCTAAAGGAAGGAACTAAGGAGTTAGGGTTATGTCGGGATGAAGTGTGGTCTGGAAGTGTTTAAGGCATGGGAACTCAGAACGCACCGTTTAAAGATGAAGCACACCGTTTAAGCAATTGGGAATGAGAGCTACCAGTCGTTCAGCTCAGTCAATAACAAAGCTACTTGTCGTTTACATTTTATTATTTCCTTCATTGTCATTTGCTTTCCGTTACAACTGCAGTTTGTTATTTTTTGCTTTACACGTGTTGCATTGCCATTAGAATAGTTTGTTATGGCTTCAACCATTTTATGTACGTTCGGAGGACCACAAAGAATCATCTGGAAAATATTAAGGACTAGTTCATCTTTGGAGGTTAAGGGATCCCTCGAAGCACCCTATTGGCAGTCTGAGATTTCAGTGCCATTTTATCAAATACTTCGTCTACCATTTATTTCTTCACCATCTATACAACATCATTATTTCCATTTACATCTTTACATTCTATCACAAAGAGAACCCTTACAATTGGTATCCAGAGCCTACAATTCTAATGGCAGAAAATACACACTCAAACAAACAGCAAACCCAGGAAACACTATAATGGGTATGCAGACTCAACTACAAGAGCATATGAAGCAAATGAATGACATGTTTAGAACTATAATGGGTATGCAGACTCAACTACAAGCTCAGTTGGCTCAGAGGGAGCCACCACCAGAAGGTGATACGGATTTTAGATGATCCTTACAGCGTGGTATCAAGCTCGACTTTTCGCATTTTGAAGGTATCGATCCAGCAGGGTGGATTTTCAAGGCTTCTCGTTACTTCAAATATCACCAAACAGCTCCTGCTCACCGTCTCCTCATGGCTTCTTACCACATGAATGGTGAAGTTCTGGTGTGGTACCAAGATGCTGTTGATACAGGACAGTTTCAGTGTTGGTAGACGTTTACTGAAGCCCTCCAACTGAGGTTTGGCCCTACAGCTTATGATGACCCCATGGAGGCCATCACAAGGCTGAAACAAACAGCTTCTCTTACAGTTTATAACAGTCAGTTTGAAGGTCTTTCGAATAGATTGAAAGGCTTACCTGATTCTCATAAGTTAAGCTGCTTTCTCAGTGGCCTCAAAGATGAGATTCGGCTCCCTCTCCGCATGTTCAACCCTATCAACTTGAATGCAGCATATGGCCTCGCACAGATTCAGGAAGAGTACTTGGTTAGTTCAGGCAGACCACTCAAAACATGGGGAGATAAAAGTAGTTCATCTACTTTCTATGGGGGACAAGGGAGTTCTGCAGCTAGCAACTTCAACAAATACACTAAACCAGTAGCACAACCAATCAAAGTTCATTCGATGCACATGGATGAAAAGAGGCGCAAGGGACTATGTTTCCACTGTGGTGATAAGTGGAACCCAACACATGTTTGTAAGTCTCCTAAAATTTACTTTATGCATGCTGTAAATGACAATCTTGATGAAGATGTTTTCTATGATTCAACTAAAGTAGTTGATAACATGCCTAACCAGCAGCCTTATTTTAAGCCTAAGATATCACTAAATGCCCTTACTGGTACCCCATGTCCCACAACTATGAGATTGCAGGCTAAAATTGCTTCCACCATGGTAGTGCTCTTGGTAGATTCAGGAAGCACACATAACTTCCTAGATCCATCGATTGTTTCAAAAAATGCCCTTACTATAGACAAAACTGGTCAGATAATCGTTAAGGTGGCAAATGGTGAAATATTACAAAGTCAAGGTTTCTGTAGTCATGTGTTGACATCTGTGCAAGGAAATTGTTTCAGGCCTTCTTTCTATGTTTTACCCTTAGCTGGTTGTGATGTTGTCTTGGGCATTCAGTGGTTAAGGGATTTGGGTCCTATTACTTGGGATTTTTCATGTTTAACCATGCAGTCTTTATGGGAAGGAATAAGAGTTGAATTGAAGGGGGTCCAAACCAGAGCTTCTACCCTTACTAATGAGGGTGATAAATCTTTAGCCACTGCCTTCCACAAAGGGAGGGGCCTTTTCTTACAATTAATGAGTGTTGAAAGGGAAGCAGCTACACAACTTTGCTGCCTAAGAATTACTCACTTACTGGAGCAGTTTCACAGAATATTCCAGGAGCCTGTTGGCCTACCCCGAGTAGGTCTCATGACCATAAAATTGTGCTGAAGGATGGCACTAATCCCATCTCCACTAGACCATATAGATACCCTCACTATCAGAAGGCTGAAATAGAAAAGATTGTCACTGCACTTCTCACAACTGGGGTTATTAGACCCAACAGCAGCCGTTTTTCTTCACCAGCTCTTTTGGTCAAGAAACATGATGGCAGTTGGCATTTGTGTGTGGATTACAGGGCACTAAACCAAGAGACTATAAAGGTCAAATTCCCAATTCCAGTAATAGATGAACTACTGGATGAATTGCATGGGTCACTCATTTTTTCTAAGCTCGACCTCCGGTTAGGCTATCATCAAATACGAGTCGTTCCTGAAGATGTTCATATGACAGCCTTGCGTACACATGAGGGCCACTATGAATTTTTGGTAATGCCTTTCGGGCTTACCAATGCACCCTCCACCTTCCAAGGTCTTATGAATATAGTTTTTAGACCTTTTTTGCGAAGGTTTGTACTCGTATTCTTCAATGACATACTGGTTTAAAGCAGCTGTATGGAGGAACACATTGACCACCTAAGGCAGGTGTTAGACACACTTGCTACTCACTGTTTATATGTGAAGAGATCTAAATGCCTATTTGGGGTTCCTGAGGTGGAGTACTTGGGTCACATAGTAATTGGTGCTGGAGTTAAAGCTGATCCCAAAAAGATAGCTACTATGTTGGAGTGGCCAGTGTCTAAAAATATAAAATCCTTAAGGGGTTTCCTCGGTTTAACTGGTTATTATCGTAAATTCATCAAGGACTATGGTTTAGTTGCAGCTCTTCTCACTCACCTTTTAAAAAAGAATTCCTTCTCTTGGGATGAAAAGGCTGCTACGACTTTTGAGGAGCTCAAAACGGCAGCTCCAGTGTTAAGGCTGCCTGATTTTTCTCAACCCTTCACTTCGGAGTGTGATGCAAGTGGAGGGGGTGTAGGTGTTGTCCTCATGCAGCAGGGACAACCTCTAGCCTTTTTTAGCAAGGCTTTGAAGGGTTGGGCCTTGGATTTGTCAACTTATGACAAGGAGCTTTTGGCTCTTGTCACAACTGTTCATAAATGGAGGCCTTACTTGTTGGGTCAGGTGTTCAAAGTCAAAATAGACCAACAGGCCCTAAAGTTCCTACTGGAGCAGAAAGTGGGTACGGTTGCCCAACAGAAGTGGATCACTAAACTGATGGGCTATGATTTCAGCATTGAATACAAAAAAGGGAAAGACAACAAGGTGGCTGATGCCTTGTCTCGGAAGCATGAGGCTGACATTGAGGGGTCTTTGGCTATTATTACCTTCCCTACTCTTACCTGGATTGAGGAACTGAAGGCCAACTATGAAACCTCTCGAGATTTACAGGGACTGCTGGCCAAGTTCAATTCTAACCAAGAAGTACCTAAGGGTTTTAAACTACAACATGGATTAATTTTAAAAAAGGGGCGTATTGTGGTAGATGAGCAATCTGCTTTCAAGACCAAGGTGTTGAAATTTATACATGATGATCCTCAAGCTGGACACTCAGGGTTTCTTAGAACCTATGAAAGAGCAAAGAGGGATTTTTGGTGGAGAAGAATGAAAAACGATATCAAACAAGCAGTAAGGGAGTGTGACATCTATCAAGCCAACAAAACAGAAACTATGTTGTATCCAGGCCTACTACAACCACTTCCTATTCCTGACCAGGCTTGGGAGGCTATTTCCCTCGACTTTATAGAAGGGTTGCCTAAATCCAAAGGGGTGAATGTTATTCTGGTGGTGGTCGATAGAATGACCAAATATGGCCATTTTATACCTCTGACTCACCCATACACAGCTTCTGGGGCGGCGCTAAAATTTTTCCAAGAGATCTTTAGACTTCATGGTCTTCCCAAGACCATAGTTTCAGATCGTGACTATTGGAAGACCTAATTTGAGCACCAAGGGTCCACATTACACTATAGTTCGGCTTATCATCCGGAGACAGATGGCCAAACTGAGGCCCTTAACAAAACATTGGAAGGCTATCTCAGAAGCTATGCAGGGTCTAAACCAAACTGTTGGGTTCAATGGTTATCAATGGCAGAGTTTTGGTACAACACTTCATATCATAACTCTACAAAGACTTCACCTTTTGAAGCCCTTTATGGGTACCGTCCTCCTAAACTCATCTCCTATATTCCCGGTACTTCCCTAAATGATTCAGTAGACAGTTTGCTACAAACCCGAGAACAAATGAAAGCAATACTTAAAAACAATCTTGAGGAATCACAAGCAAGGATGAAGATGTATGCAGTTAAATGAAGAACAAAGAGACATTTCATAGAAGGGGACTGGGTTTACCTCAGATTGCAGCCCTATCGACAGAAATCAGTGGCCACGTGAAGGAACCTCAAACTGTCTCCAAGATATCATGGACCCTTTCGCATCAGCCAAAAAATTGGAAGTGTGGCATACAGGCTTGATCTCCCTCTCGGTTCCAAGATTCACCTAGTTTTTCACGTCTCTTGCTTGAAACGTAAATTGGGTGAACATATCGATCCCTTACCACAGCTGCCACCAGTGAATGGAGAAGGTGAAATATTACCCGAACCAGAGGCTATTGTAGATCGAAGGATGAAGAAGCTGGGTCATCGAGCTAGCACTGAAGTTCTCATCAAGTGGGTGGGAACGGAAGTCGAAAACAATACGTGGGAATCCCTATGGAGGCTGCGCAACCTTTACCCACACCTTGTGGGCAAGGTGCTTTAAGGGATGGGGATTGTTAGGGGACTCCTTGGTGAGAAGAGGAAGACGGCACAAAGAAGCTAAAGGAAGGAAGTAAGGAGTTAGGGTTATGTCGGGATGAAGTGAGGTCTGGAAGTGTTTAAGGCATGGGAACTCAGAATGCACCGTTTAAAGATGAAGCACATCGTTTAAGCAATTGGGAATGAAAGCTACCAGCCGTTCAGCTCAGTCAATAACAAAGCTACTTGTCGTTTACTTTTTATTATTTCCTTCTTTGTCATTTGCTTTCCGTTACAACTGCAGTTTGTTATTTTTTGTTTTACACGTGTTGCATTGCCATTAGAATAGTTTGTTATGGCTGCAACCCTTTTATGTACATCCAGAGGACCACAAAGAATCATCTGGAAAATATTAAGGACTAGTTCATCTTTGGAGGTTAAGGAATTCCTCGAAGCACCCTATTAGCAGTCTGAGATTTCAGTGCCATTTTATCAAATACTTGGTCTACCATTTATTTCTTCACCATCTATACAGCATCATTATTTCCATTGCCATCTTTACATTCTATCACAAAGAGAACCCTTACAGGCCCCACCCTATGTAAGGGCCCCCCCAAAAAAAAAATGAGGTATTTTTTTAAATAAAAAATAAAAACCATTTCATTAAATAAAATTTTAAATAATTTTTATAGTTTTCAATGTGTTTAAGGCCCTATAATACTAAATTTACTATTTAATACAATAATTTTTTTTTATAAGTAATACATGAGTGAATTATTTACATTTTAAATAATTTTTTAAAATCTTGCTAAATTGAGACAAAATCTGCATTAAGACCTCATTTTAAGTTGATGTAAATATAAATTCACAAAACTGCATTTTAAAGATTTAAAAAAACAAATCTCATTTTATTGAAAATTTTGAGAATATTCTATATAATAATTTATATTTTATTATATTATAATTACGAATAACTCACTTAAATATTGTCTTAGGCCTCAATTTGTATTGAGCCGCCCCTGATTATACGACAAATCCCGTTCGAACAGACAAAATTTTCGAACATATGATGTCAATTTGAACAATAAAATTTCTGTTCGAACAAAAGTAATATGAAAACTTAGGTGTTCGAACAAATATAATACGTTCGAATGGGCTATTCATTCGAACATGATCAAATTATTTGGTCGTTTGAATCAAATTATCTTACCGTTCAAACAACACTTGTCGATTTGAACGGGTTTTTGAGACGGAAATGGTTTGTCTAAAAAACATCCGTTTGAATGCTTTCGAATGGTTCCGCGCAATTTTGTCCCTAAAAATATTTTTTTTTATAAAAATCAATTTTTGTTCCCAAAAACCTTTTGAGACAGGTTTTTCGAGACGAAATAGAGACAAAATATTTTCATCTTCAAAATATTTTTGGGACGAAATTTGAATTTTTTGAGATAAAATGATTCATCCCAAAAAACCTAATCTCTTGTAGTGTATAATCAAGTTTTAAATGATGGACATTTTAATAAAAGTAAATTATAAAATAACATCATTGTGTCATTACACTATTAATAAAGATTTATTAAAACTAATTTAATCAGTGAAATATGATTTTAAGAATATAATAATAATAATAATAATAATAAAATGTTAAGGAAAATAACATGTACAAACTCAAGATGTGCAAATATCTCAGTGTAGGCTATTTGGAAAAAAATGGGACTCACTCAAAAAATTTACTATTTTATAGTGGGTATTATTTTTTTTAAAGGACTTGCACACTTTAAATTTGTATTAGCAGTATTCAAATGTTGAATTATATATTCAATAAATTAAGACGTGAAGAAAAACTAAAATGATAATTAAAAAATTATTTTTTTATGGGTAGTTAATGAAGGGGCGTGAATTCATGTTATTTGTAATTAAATAAAAGGGATATGTCCTTTTAAAAAAAAAAAGAACAAAGGTCACCTGTCCATGAGTGACCCCCTCCCAAATTTATTAGAAAAACTCTCCCTTATGGTGGAGGAAAACCTTAGGAACAAAAGAAACATTTGGGGATTATGAAACACCCCAACTTATCTAACCAAAACAAAAACTAAAAGCCATTACCCAGTAAAATAAAACCCAGTCTCCCGAAACAAATCAAACACTTCAAAGTCGTAAATAAGGTAAACCCAATGCCTCCTGTCTAAGCAATCCCCTGACTACTTGCGGTAAATCATCTTGATTTCCATACCTCCTAGCCCAACCAACTTCTCCTTGTCTAGCAAAAAAATCTGCAATTTGATTAGCCTCTCTATAAACCTGGGAAATGCTATAATGCATTCCATTGAGAACTTCTAAAAGCTCTTCCCAGTAGTCCCAAAGGTACCAAACAGAACAGGTTCTATTTGAAAGCCAGAGCACCGCCAAAGAAGAGTCACATTCAATTTCCACTTGAAGGAAACCCAATTCCTTACAAAGCTTCACCCCTAAAACGAGTGCTCTCATCTCAGCCGCATTATTAGTACCTTGTCCAAACATAGACGAAAAAGCCGCCTTGAAAACATCACTTTCATCCCTTATAACACCACCACCCCCACAATTTCCAAGATTCCCCCACTTTCATCCCTTGAAAAAACCTTACAACTATCATTTCTCTTCTCATTCTCTCTGCATGCGTCTAACGTTGGACCACAAAGGATAGTGGAATTTATTTTTTCCTTTCTTATCGATCGGCACCCATTCCTGGCCTCTAGGCTCTAGATACCAACTCCACCGTATATCAACAATATATCCTCCATTGATATTGGTGGTGGAGCTAATTACGGCATATCTCAAATTTTTTATAAGGCATGTTTGGATAGTGAAAGTGTTTCATCTCATTATTATAGTTTTTTTAAATTCTCACACAAAATATAATAAACAATTCAACTTTTTCAAATCTCAAAATAATAATAATATTAACAAATAATATTCTAACAATATTTTATTCAACTTTTAACTGTCAATTTTTATTTCAACTCATCTCATCTCAATTTACTATCCAAATGATACTGTAGAAAGCTGGGTACTGTTTGTGCTATAGCTTTCATTAGGAGTTTAACTTTCATTTCAACTTTCAACTTTCAACTTTGGTTCCAGATCAGGAGGTTTGGGGGGCTCTCGCTTTAGAGAAAGCTGGGTGTTTGTGCATTCATAGTGGGATTGCATTGTGTTAATGGAGGTTACTATATATATAATATTAAAGATTTTAAATTTATATCTAAATCCAAAAAGATTTTTTGAATTTATTTAAAATAGAAGTCCTAATTATTTTATGAATTTAAGTGCTAGCTTGGTATCCAATGAAGTCAGATTTTAATAACTGAATAAAATTTTGAAGTCTTCAAAATTGTATGAGGAGTGACTCCTGATCTATATATTCTTAGAGCTTGTTTGGAAAAAATTTCAATACCAAAATTCTCATCTCATCTTATATTCTTTTCAAATATCACTCAAATATAAATACTTTCAAACTAATCATTAATTACAACTTTCTCAAAATTTTAAATTTTAAATAAAAAATAATACAATTTTTTCAAATCTTCAAACCAAAATAATATTAAAAAATTATATTTTAACAATATTTTAACTTTGTAATATTTTTTTTATTCAACTTGTTCTCTCTCTTTTCCCAAAATCTCATAAAACATTAACTATCTCACTACTATTCACAAACTATCTTCTTATAATTCATAATCATTTCAACATCAAGAGCAAAAAAAAGAAAAAAAAGGTACTAGTACTTTTTCTTTCCAAGACATTATTATTTTTCCCTTCCATATTGATTTTTTTCATGCACGTTTTGGAGAGTGACGAGAGAGTGAGTGGTCTAAATAATTGATCAGTTTTGTGAAATAGATTTCAGCGTTATTGCTATTCTCATTGCAATTTGTGGGTGTGGATTTGATTTGGATAACTGATACGAGAGAGAGAGAGTGTGTGTGGGTTGTAATTAAGGTTAAGGAGAAAAATGGAGAAAATGCCTGTGGATGAAACATATATATTAAGGAAAATGCTACTTAGACTAATAAAATTGACGATTCTGATTTTTATTTTTTTATTTTTATTTTTTTTAACTTAATGGTTAAGGGGTAGTGATTATTAGTGAATCGATATTTTTTAAAAAAATATTTTAAAATATATAAAAAATGGTACTTGAAATAAATAAAAAAATACATTTACACTTGTCTGTTAGCTTTCTCGATTAGAAATGTCGGTCCCAGTAGCATTATCCAAATATTAATATTATTCTACACAAGCAGGACATTAATTAGGGGTGTCTATCTTCTATCTTCTTTCTTACCAACAATTAAACACAAGCTGTTTGACACAATGTCTTACAAAGCGTGAGAGCATATTGGAGAGCCTTTCACTATATATATTTACTGTATAGATGTGTGAATGGAAAATAGAAATTATAGTCTAACGTTACAATTGAGGAAGAATTGGAAACTAGATGAGATTCAGCCCTCTGTTTCCATATTTGTATTTTAGCCGTTGGGTATCTTTGTTTCTATGTATGGCTTTGTAGCCGTTGGGTGACTTGGGTTTGTGTATGGTTGGGTTTCCATGTAAGGCTTAGTAGCCGTTGGGGTGATTTCCTGAATATCTTCAATAGTCCCCCGCAAACTGTGCCAAGATAGAAGGCCAAGTTTGGTTTGTAAAGTATAAAGTGCAGGATGTCCAAGAGGCTTGGTGAAAATTTGGGCAAGTTGAGAAGAGGCTGGGATGTGCCGGGTATGGAAAAGACCAAGAGCAACACGTTCTCTCACATAGTGATAATCAATCTCGATATGCTTGCTTCGGGCATGAAAAATGCAATTGGCAGTCATATGTAGGGTACTGAGATTATCACAGAACAAAATTGGTGTTGATGGAAGAGTAACACCAAGACCACATAGTATAAATGAAATCCAAGTAATTTCTGTAGTGGTGCTTGCCATGGCTCTATATTCTGCTTCAGAGCTAGATCAGGATACGGTATTTTGTTTCTTGGCAGACCAATAGATACAGTTACTGCCTAGGTAAATGCAGTAGCCTGTGGTAGAGCGACAAGTATGATGACAACTTGCCCAATCTGCGTCAGAAAATGCATAGAGATTAAGTGTAGAATGTGAACTAAAATGAATACCGATATCAAGAGTACCTTGCAAATAGTGAAGGATATGTTTTACCATTTTGTAATGAGCCATAGTGGGAGAGTGCAAAAATTGGGATACAAAATTAACACTAAAGGCTAAGTCAAGGCGAGTAAGGGTGAGATATTGAAGTGCTCCAACAATACTCCGATAGTGACCCAGATCCGGAAAAGGGAGTGGGATGCGTACTACGTACGCCGAAGGGGAGAAGAGGAGAGAGAGAGGGCTGGGGAAAGTGAGGGGGAAAGAGAGAGGGTCTGGGTTTATAATCCAGTCCCTTCGTCTGAGGATCCACGTAACGATCTAACGATGGATTTCAAACACTGATTTGAAAATGCGTAAAACATTAACTTAATTAAAAGCGCTTAGAGGAATTAAGGTAGAATATTATTTTAAACTAACTTTAGTTTATAAAATAATATTATTTCATCATTAATAAAATGATGAAGTCTCACTTAACATATTAAAGAGAATAAAACCATTTGATTAATACAAGATTTCAACATAATTTAAATCTCATAATATTTTAAATAATTGAAATCATTTTAATAATGCTATTAAGATGATTTCTGACAATTATAATATTTTGGAGCTCTTCTAGAATATTATAATTGTCGTATTTAAAATCAAACTTAGTTTAATAACACTGAAATTACTCCTTATAAATATTTCCAGTATATTTAAAACACTGGGCGTGCCCTAGAAGTCATATGATATCTTTCGAAACACGCCATCATGGTTCGACACGCATGACGAGTCTCGCAGTCGCTAGATAGAAGGGGCAGACAATCACAAAATCTCTGCCCTCGAGATTTGCTTACATCATAAAAACGGAACATATGTCAAAAAGAGAAAAGCGTACGTAAGAATGAAGGAGCAGGGTATTACATTGCGCATGGTACAAGTCGTGCAATTGGCTTCTTGTTTCAAAGCTCTACAATAGTGGCACCACCTCAGAATAGGAAGGCATTGGTGGCTTGAGCGTGGTGATGGTGAAGGGCTCATATTTGGGGCCGAGTCCATTGAGGAGAGCAAACACCTTGAGTTTATCACTTACGGGTCGCCCGATCGCTGTAAGATTATCACAAATGGATTTAAAATTTTTGAGATGTACCTGAAGAGAAACCGAGTCCTCCTTTCGCATGTAGGTTAATTGCTGAGTAAGTTGAAACTCCCTTTCTTGGGAATCCTGGGCATAGGCTTCTTGAACAGCATGCGACACTTGATAGGAGCTGTCGAGGCCAACAACTAGACCGAGGGACTCCTTGGATAGAGTACCGATGATCCATCCACGAAGCAACCTGTCTTCCTTCCGCCATTTAAGGTAGGGGTGCTACCCGCCCCATATGGGACAGGGTAGCCCCCACCCCGCCCCCCGCCCCCGCATGGGCGAGGGGCCATACTACTAATCCGCCCCCCGCCCCCGGAGTGCGGGGGCGGGGGACCCTGTCCCGGATGACGAGGTGCGGGTGGAGGGGGTCCTCCGTCCGCACCCCCGCACCGCTACTAGGCCAAAGGCCCATAAGCGGTTTCTGGGCCAAAACAAAGGCCCAGAAGCGGTTTCTGGGCCTTTTTTGGCCCAGAAACTGCTGTAATGGGCCTAAAATGGCCCAGAAGCAGCTTCTGGGCCATTTTATGCCCATAAAAATAGAATTTTGTATTTTTTTTAAAAAAAAAAGTTAAAAGAAAAAGTTTCATGAATGAAAATAATATATACATACACAATTTTATATAATTATGACTAATAAAGTACTACTATAGAGTATAGACTACAAGTCTACTACCTAATAAACTAATAAATAATAATAATAACTAAACTATTACAAAAGTAAAATGGAAAATCTAAACAATTACAAAATTACAAATAAAAAAGTGTCCAAGGGACATTGTATCAACATTACAAAATTACAAAAAAAATATATAATACATACATCTGATAGACTGATTCAAAATTCAAAAATCTAACAAATTAATAATCTAAAAAAAGATGCGAGCGGTTTGGGTCTTTGACTGTGACATTTGGGGCGGCCGGATGGGTAGTCTTTGACTCTTTTGAGGCTTGAGCACATGTTCATATAGCAGTGGAGGTAGACATCGTCTGAGTCGTCTCATGTGTTGCTACAACAATCAATACTAAAATTAATACTGATGAAATTGAAATGAAAATAAATAAATCAAAATAATAAAATAAAAACAATAATTACTAGATGGTCCAGATCCAGACTGATCACCACCCTCTTCGTCGGTTTCTTTAAAATCTAACACATCCGGAACATAAATATTATTTCCCATCGTCCAACTCTGTGTGCATATCAATGCCTCCACAGTTGTAGGAGACAATGAACTACGGAAAGGATCTAATATGCGCCCTCCGGTACTAAAGGCAGACTCCGAGGCAACGGTGCTAATAGGGATGGCCAATATACAATGGGCAATCTCAGAAAGGATGAGATATTTCTTTGATGCTACCTTCCACCATCCTAAAATGTCAAAATCATCATCTTCTTGAATAAGATCCGTTGACAAATAATTGTCTAACTCTGAAACCACCTCCGTAGATTGATGGACTAGTGTGGGATTATGTGCGAGGGTCTTCGTCCATGCCAATCTACGCTTCTTTGTTGCCTCGGTGTCTGGAGGAGGTGTTGGGATATGTGTAGGTGTAGTAGATGCAGTACCACCCTTAATTACATTAAACTCATCATAAAATCTATGAAGGGTATCGCGGGCCATCTCACCAATAAGATCAGTCCATGCCTAATCATACGCAAGTCCCAAACCATATAACATGCCTGAAAGCTTTAGACGGGGATCAAGAATAGTAGCCACATATAACAAAATATTGAGTCTAGTTAAATCTCCCCAATACTTGTCAAATTTGACCCTCATGGTCAATGCCATCCCCCTCATCCTTAGATTGTAACCCCTACACATGTCGTCTAATTATTCTTTCACCCTACATATTGGTTGACAAAATTCATAGCATGTAGGGTGCAAAGAAGCAGATAACTTCAACGTGACATCATAAAACAACCCGAGAAAATCAACAAATGTAGCAACTACCTCCCAATCATCATCATTAGGAATCCTAAACCTCCATGCTCATCAAAGTATTTGACATATTGAATGTCTTCACCACCCAATAATTGAAAGGCTTTTTTATATTCTTGGGCCGCCTCCAACATCAAGAAGGTTGAGTTCCATCTGGTGGGAACATCAGTACAAAGACCCATCTTTGATGTTATGCCCACACTCTTCACAGCAATCTTGAATTTCTCCAATCTAGAAGGAGAAGACCTCACAAATTTCACGGCCAATCTAACTCGTGCAACCGAGTTATCAACATCTTTTAACCCCTCAGTCACAATTAGATTCAAGATATGTGCAGAATATCTAACATGCAAATACTCACCACTCAAGAATGTCTTATTTGCCTCTTTAAGATAAGTCTTCAGATATCCCAAGGCGACATCATTAGACGAGGCATTGTCAACCGAAACTGTCAAAACCCGTATTAACTCCCACTCCTTTATTGAGGCCTCTAAGGCCTTCCCAATTGTCTCACCCTTGTGATCAGTTATTTGACAAAACTTGATAATCTTTTTATGAAGAATCCAGTCAGAATCAATGAAATGGACAGTCAAAGACATATAATTAAAATTTTGGATAGAAGTCCAAGTATCGGTATTGAGGCAAACTACCAAACCCGCCAATTGGCCCCTCAAAACATCTTTATCTTTCCAGTACATCTTTTTTATATCCTTTGCCACAGTGTGGCGAGAAGGAAGCATAAATCTAGGTTTCAATTCTTGGACAAATTCTTGGAACCCTCTCCCATCCACAAACTGAAAAGGTAGCTTGTCTATGACAACCATATGAGCTAACTTCCTTCTACACTCATCAACATTATACTTTGTGAACCCCTTCAACGTTGAACCCCCACTACTCACATCCGCCATTTTTTTCAGTCCAATTTCTAGTCTTGATTGACCCTTCTCCACTAAGGATCTTAATATTGGACTCTTCTTGCATTGTTCCTCTAAATGGACCTTTAACTGGGATGTACCATGTTTCCTATAGTGACATCCATATATTTTCCCACAATAATTACATTTAGCTTGTGGGTTATTGGGGTCACCACCCTCTAGTTTGGTAAAATGAGACCAAACTACGGAAACAGGTTTCTTACTTTGTGTGGGCTTAGGGGCGGGGCAAGGTGTATTCTCACTCCTAGGGGTTGGAGTAGGGTTAGGTTCTGGGGCAGGGGTACTGGTTGGGGCAGGGGTACTGGTAGGGGTGGGAGAGCTATCAGTGAAATCTCTTTGAGAAGACATTCCTGATTCCACAACAAAAAATAAAATAAAAAAATCAATCAACATACGATATAATTCCAAGCATGCACTTATCAATCACATTATTATTTCGATTAACATTGGACCTTTAAATAGTAAAATAATTATATAAAACATAACTTCAAACCCCTAAATTGAAAAACATAACTTGAGGGGTTTCAATCCGAAACCCTCAAACTTAAGCGAGGCGGGGGAAAAGCGGGGCGGGGCTTCGACCCATCTGCCCCCCGCACCCCGCTTAAGCGGGCCGGAGCCCCCGCCCCGCATGGGCGGGGCGGGTCAGCAGGGTCCTGGGCCCCGCTGCCCACCCCTAATTTAAGGTAAGTAGAGCCAATTTGAGCTTGTGTGGCATTTGTTGGGTCATCGTTGGGCTCATATTGGGGTGGAGGAACAGAGGCCGTGAGGTGATGCATGAGGTCTTGGTTCTCAGCCAAGGCCATGACGTGTTCTCTCCATAGGGGATAATTTCCCTAGTTCAAATGTAGAGTGACAAAATTGTTCACTGAGAGGGAAAGGGCTGCTGTGGGAGTAAGACTCTCTTGCTCTCACAAGGCTCTAGATACCATAAAGATAATTAAACACAAGTTGTTTGACCCAATGTCTCAAAAAGCGTGAGAGCATATTGGAGAGCCTTTCAGTATATATATTTACCATACATACGTGTGAATGGAAAATATAAATTATAGTCTAACGTTACAATTGAGGAAGAATTGGAAAGTAGATGAGATTCGGCCCTCTGTTTCTATATTTGTATTTTAGCTGTTGGGTATCTTTGTTTCCATGTATGGCTTTGTAGCCGTTGGGTGACTTGGGTCTGTGTATGGCTGGGTTTCCATGTAAGGCTTAGTAGCCGTTGGGGTGATTTCCTGAGTATCTTCAATAGGTCCTAGTAGCATTATCCAAATATTAATATTATTCTACACAAGCAGGACTTTTTATTAGATTTTGGAAGGAATAGGAAACGAATAAAGGTGCAAAAGATAATTGGTGTCTATCTTCTTTCTTACCAACAAAATAGAAAAATAGTTGGTGGAAGATGATCGAGCAAGAAACGAGAAAAACGGTGGTGTTTTTTATTTATTTATTATTTTGGCATACATATATATGCTAATTAGGAAAAAATATTTATTTTTTTGGTGAAAAGGGGAAACAGATTTTTCAAGCTTATTATTTCAAATTAATAAGAGGACAAGACTCCAGATTTATTAATCACTTTATCGTGAATTAAGACCAGATTAAAAAAAGTAGAGCCTTATAAAATTTACTATAATATAAAACTTAAAAACCATACAAAAACAAGCCCAACAATAAACAAATTAGAAAATACAGACTACACGGTTCACCACTCCAGTTGGCCCCTCTCTTTGTTCTCGTCCCCCGTTACCCTTACACAGTCCTTCAGTGGAAGGCCCAACCACGTGTATGGTTGTTCATACTGAGAAGGAGAAAAAGTTAAGAATTAAAAATTAAAAGAAATTATTCTCTTCATTTAGGAATAAATGGATGTGTGGGGAGGTAGTTAATATTCTCTGAGTAATTCTATACACCACACTTTCATCCTATTTTGATCATATTAAGTAGTATATAGCACATTCATCACCATTAGATGATAAAAAAATATAATAAATGATCATTTAATAGTGATAAATGTGTCACATCATACTTAGTAGGATGAAAGTGATATGGTAGTATGGTGTATAGAATTTTTCATATTCTCCGCCTTCACTCCTAATTTGGCCATTTAACATTCGACACTTTATTCTTCTTAAACGACATCTTTAACTGTCTGTCAGCTGGTAATTGGAATGCTTTACCTTCTTTTTTCCTTTGATCTCTTTAATTTATTCCTTATCTTTTTGACCCAATCGTTCTATTATTGGATTAAGTATTAACAAAGCAACCTTTTTCCAAAAAAAGAAAAAACAAATATCTTCATGGATCATCCATTTGATTCTCAAACATTTTCTTGTCAAAGAGATGTATGATCTGGTCAGGACTCAAGGGAGAAATTTGGGTTGCTAAAGTTGAAAGGAGATCGTCCAACCTTTACACCATTGAAATCTCAACTGGCATGGCATTATATATTTGCACTTCTTAATATATAGTAATTTATACCATATAATAATCAACGGGACGATATATTATTAATTGAGAATAAAAAGTAAATGAAATATACGAAAAAGGACAATCAAATGTTAAGCAAAAGCTTCCTTTCAAGAAGCAAATATTATATAGTCTGATTCCATGCATTCTAACAAGTAGAGAAATCCTAGAAGTTTCTTGTGAAAAGATAATTTATTGCAATTTTCCAAAAAGTCCCTCCGTTAATGAGGTACAAAGTATTTATACTAGAAGCAAAATAATTAAATGTAAAAATACAAGTAAACATAAAATACATGAGACTATGTACAACTAACACGTGTGAAAATACAATACAATATGCTTGATACCCCCTTTAAGATGGAGAATAAATGGAATGAACTCCCATCTTGGTGACTAAGTATTGTTGAAATTGCTAACATCCAAAAGCTTTGGTAAGAACATCAGCAAGTTAATGTTGGGAAGAAAGGTGAAAAGTCTTGATTACTCCAGTTTGAATCTTGTCACATATGAAATGGCAATCTTGCTCAATATGTTTAGTCCGTTCGTGAAAACCTGGGTTGGCAGCGATCATATGTAAAGCAACCTCACTATCACAAAACAACTTAGCACTATGAGTATGAGAAATGTGAAAATCAGACAAAAGGGTAAGAAGCCAAACAACTTCACAAGTGGCAGAAGTCATTGATCGATATTATGTTTCAGCTGAAAAATGAGAAACAATTGGCTGCATTTTTGTTTTCCATGAAACCAAAGAATCACCAAGGACAACACAAAATCCACTTATAGATCTACAACTGTCAAGACAATATGCCCAAATTGAATCTGCAAAAGCTTTAATAGTTAGCAAATTGCCAACTGCAAATAAAAGACCACGACCATGAGTACTCTTAATATATTGTAAAATCCGATAGCTTGCTGCTAAATGAGGATGCCTAGGTTGGTGCATATATTGACTAAGTCTTTGGATTGAGTAGGACATATCTGGCCTTGTAATAATAAGGTATAAAAGCCTACCAATAAGCCTGGTTGTTGGATCTGGTAACAAGTCTCCATCATCTTTGTTGAGTTTCAGATTTTGCTCCATGGGAAAAGAAACTAGTTTGGAAGCTAGAAAACGAGCATCCTGCAAAATCTCAAGTTCATACTTCCTTTGACATAATGAAATGCCTCGTGAGGATCTAGCTGCTTCCAAGCCAAGGAAGTACTTAAGCTAAGCAAGATCTTTAAGCTTGAATTTAGCATCAACAAGGATTTCAAAGAGTCCATAGATTATAAATCATTACTAGCAATGAGAATGTTATTAACATAGACCCTAACTTGTTGTTGGCCGAAAGTGCCATGGTCATAGATCGGGACCATGTGTGGTAGTTATCGCCGACGAGAATTTGTGTAACAAGAACACCACCAGGATTATCACTTGGATGATGGAAGAAAGGGCTGGTAGCATCAGTAGGAAGATTCTGTTGAGGCGGCGCCATGCAAAATAAAGAACATATGATACCGAAACAAGTAGAGAAACCCTGAAGTTTCCTATGAAAAGATGATATATTGCAATTTGCCAAAAAGTCCCTCTATTAATGAGGTACATAGTATTTATACTAGAAGCAATATAATTAAACATAAAAATACAAGTAAACATAAAATACATGAGACTATGTACAACTGACATGTGTGACAATATAATACAATATGCTTGATACATTTAGATTTACAATCTAAAAAACTCGTCTATGCACGACCATATATAATGAACTTGTATATATATACTTATATATATATATGTGTGTACGTATGTATGTCAGTCATAGTGATGGGGCCGAAATCGTGGCTTTTCATTCTTCATTATACCCATTATTGTTCCCTTGAAGAACAGCCAATCGCTTGATAATGATTGTCTCTTATGGAAATGATCATTTAAATATAAGATATTAGTGGCAAACGTCGTTGTTGCCATATATATGTGTGTGTGTGGATTCCATATGTAGTGGAGCCTTTTTACAACATAAACAATGAACAAATTAGCGTGTATATACATGACATTTTCTATGGAAAAAGAGAGAAAATTAAGGATGTGATTGGGACGTAATGAATTGTTTGATTGTAATATTTGGGTCCAACTTCAACATGAATCACTCATTTCAAACGGGACACATATCCTCATTTAAAGGTACCCAATCCAACTCTATGTTTTTTCCGATCTAATTGGAGGATATACAATAGAAAAAAAGATCAAATGCAATCTGAATCCAATGGTGTAAATCCCATCTCCTCTCTTCTTTTTGGGTAGGGCATGCTCTATATATATATATATATGAAAGTTGGGGGGTCATTTTGCAATTCCGCTGCTAGCCCAAATATGACATATTCAACCATATATATGTAGTCTATTGGCAAGAAAAGAAAATGAGCCCAATTCCAAACTGTCTGAATCGTGCATGCTCATGAACTAAAATCATCTCATTTTCATCCCATTATATAAAATATGACACATTTATCACTATTGAATCATTGCCACATATTACATAATAGGATCATGAAAGTAAGATAAGAATGTGGTGCTTGTATAGGATTACTCATAATTATAGGACCTGTAACTTGTGAACTAAAAGGTTAACAAGTGGTGTATCCAGCTAATTATTGAATTTATGGGGTAGGACTGTAGGCGTTGGGGAAGTTGGAAACTTGTTGCTCTCACCATTAAATGATCAATTTTTAAGCGTATGGTAGATGACTTTCAAAAATCCAAACGTCGCTCTTTAATCTCAATTCATGTCATTTGGAGATAGAGCTGGGGGACCGTTCACCATTTTTTAAATTTACAATAGAAAAAAAAAAGTAATTTTGAGCCGAATAACAGGATATTATAATGCCAAGTTGGCCCATGACCACTTCATAACCCTCAAGAGAAGGGAAAGGAAAGGGGTGCCCACCCTTTCTTACAATTTACAACAGAAACAATGAACAATTTAGCGCGTATAAACATGACATCTTCTAGGAAAAAGAGAGAAAATTAAGAATGTGATTGTGACGTAATATGTGGGTCAAACTTCAACATGTATGATCACTTATTTCAAACCAAACGAAAGGGACACATATCCTCATTCAAAGGTATCCAATCCAATTCATTCAAAGGGATAAACAATAGAAAAAAGGATCAGGCCATAGATCGGAAGGGAACATTAATTAATGAAGTGCAATGTAGTTTGGAGTTTTGTTCTGTCTAAACGTTAATGGAGAACATTATTGGTTTTTTTTACTCCTCATGACACTCGGCATATTAAACTTATTACTAAGGGGTATAAACATTTCATCGAACACTTCTTACACAAGCAGATACTCTTATTTTGAACTACTCAAGGATCTCTTAATGCTTCCTCGCACGCGCTTTCAAAACTAGTTTTTGACTATTTTGGAGTTCCATGCCATTGAATAATGTTTTGCTTTTCCTTTTTTTCCATGCGTTCCAAACTTGGTTGAACTTAGCCCTGTTTTTCTTGTACTCCAGCATTTATATGTACTCAATCGCTTGCTTATATATAATTAAAAAATGAAAAATTCTACTTTTACTATTTATATATTTTTACCGTTGGAAATTACTGTTGTGATTTTTTGTTTTATTTTTTAATTTTTTATTTAATTATTAAAAAAATATTTTTAATAATATTGTAATTTTTTTATTTTTTTAAAAAATATTTTAACTGTTACAAAATACATATAAAAAAATGATAATATACTTAGCGGCAGTGGTTGGCTAGTAGAGCACCCCACCAGGTACGATCTATCTCATACGATCTATCTCATGCGATCGACAAGCTGTCATTTTTATTTTGCGTCCGGGCCACGAGACAGGCTGTCTTGGATAATGATCGCCTTTTGTCGTAAGATTTCGGAGTTGGAAAAATCACCCACTCGACTTTGGTTCTTCACTAGTAGTACTGATGATCATGTTCGTGTAAACCTTTCTGGCCACTACTCTGATCACTGCCCTAAAAATTAAACTTATCTAGATCAACGTACCAGCTTTCGTGTTTTGTTTTTTGTTTTAATTCCAACGGTTGGATGAGTTTATATATAGGATAGAGTGTACATGCTATCTAGCCAAGTTCATAGCTGAGTCTGAACCTCCAATGGCACGCAAAACTTCTAGACTTTCATGGATTCTCCTCCTCAGCCTCGCGACCATTCTCGTTGTTGGTCACTCAGCTTCACAGAATGACCGAAAGGTAAACCTGATTATCTATATACACACACATATGGCTGATCTCAGCTATATATATATATATATATATATATATATATGTTTTCTATGGAAGATACTCATCATGTGCATGCATGGATGCTGCATGCAGGCTTATATTGTCTATATGGGAGAAAGGCGGCAGGACGAGGTTTCCACATTATCCGGCCTTCACGTGAGCATGCTACAAGAAGTCATTGAAAGGTGATAAAAAGCAGTACTACAGTTTTTGTGTAAAGATATTTACTTGATTGAATGTGAAGTCATGTTGTGTATTTTTTTTTTCTTAAAAAAAAAAGTGAATTAATATGATATTTATTTTAAAACATTTATTTTTTAATTATAGATTTTACTTTTTTAAACAAAAGTACGCAATCCATATATCTATTCGATCGGAACGGAAATGCGTCTAGGCCGCCTTTAACTTGTCAAATTTATATAATTGGATTCAGCAATACTGGACCGGAATCTCTACTTTATAGCTACAAGAGGAGTTTCAATGGATTTGCAGCGAAGCTAACCGAGGAAGAAGCTCAAAAAATGGCTGGTCTGCCTCATCTCTATCTCTCTCCATGTTTTATTTCATGCATGCATAAATACAGTAAATTAATGGCTCGTTTTTGGAGATGAGATGAGTTGAGATTAAAGTTAAAAAGTTGAATAAAGTATTGTTAGAATATATTTTTTAATATTATTTTTGTTTTAGAATTTGAAAAAGTTGAATTGTTAATTTTATTTTGTATTGAAAATTAGAAAAATTGTAATGATTAAATGAAATGAGATGAAATGAGATATTTTCTAAAAACAAACAAGTAAATTAAAACGCGCTTTGTGACAATGAACATGTAGGAATGGAAGGCGTAGTGTCCGTCTTCCCCAACAAACAGAAAAAGCTCCATACAACAAGGTCATGGGACTTCCTTGGCTTCCCGCAGCAAGTTCAAAGAACAACTGTTGAAAGTGACATCATTATTGGAGTTCTTGACAGTGGAATCTGGCCCGAGTCTGATAGCTTTAGAGACAAAGGATTTGGTCCACCGCCTAGCAAATGGAGGGGCACCTGCCGAGCCTCAACCAACTTTACTTGCAACAAGTATATCTTTTTACAACCACTTTTTTGTGTTTTTTTCCAATATGTACGTATAGGGCTGTAATTGAGCCGAGTTGAGCCGGTTTTTAGCTTGCCAAACTCGGCTTGACTCAAAATACTCGAGTTTGAGATTTTTTTTTTATTCTTTGTTCGAGCTTGACTCGATAAACTAAACTCTCAACTCGATTTCGAGCTCGTCCCACAAACGAGCTGGGCTGAGCCAGCTCGAGCTCGAACTTTTTATTTTTTTATTTTTAAATAAGATTTAATAATTAATAAAATAAATAAATAAATAATCTAATATTGAATTTATACAACTAACAAGTAGAACCTCTATTGAATTATAAAATTTTAAAAAATTTATAAATAATTAATATCTAACTAGTTGATATTTATCCAAAATAACAATATATTATATGCCTACATATATTATTAATACATACACTTAATATGATAGCATATATCTGTTTCATATATGGTTCCCACATACTAGTATATAAAATTATTAAATTTTATTGACTAATTATTATACAAATTATAAAATATACTTATGAAGTATATTCGCTATATAGACATAAGTAATTAGATTACATATTGTATATTTAATTATAAAAGTGGTATGCTTATATTATTAGTTACTACATATATATATGTGTGTATATACATAGGTGTATTTATATATTTATCAATATATGAATGAATTTTAATCGAGTCGAGCTAATGAGTCGACTCGAGCATAAACAAGCGAGTCTTAGTTGAGTCGAGTCGAGTTTTGTCGGGGTATGTGTCATTTACAATTCGAGCAGGTATCTGCTTTCACGAGTCTAGTAATTTTTTTTCACGAGTCGAGTAGGATTCAAGTTTAACTGAGCGGGCTATCGAACAGACTGGTTCATTTACAGCCTTATCAGCAAGTACACATGACGAATATATATAGGAAGAGTCAGTCAAAGAGCACCATTTACAATTAATGGCGTTGTCGCTTGGGCAGTAAAATCATAGGAGCACAATATTACCGTAGCAATGGAGATGTATACGGAAATGACATTAAATCTCCTCGAGACTCAGAAGGCCACGGGACACATACCGCATCCATAGCAGCTGGGAACGTTGTTAACATGGCAAGCGTACAGGGGCTTGGCTCGGGAACAGCACGAGGAGGGGTTCCATCAGCACGCATTGCTGTGTACAAAATATGTTGGCAGCTTGATGGCTGTAATGATGCTGACATTCTTGCAGCTTTTGATGATGCTATTGCTGATGGCGTCGACCTAATATCTATTTCAGTCGGTGGAACTGCTGATAGCTATTTTGAAAGTTCAATTGCCATCGGTGCCTTTCATGCTATGAGAAATGGAATATTGACATCAAACTCAGCTGGTAACAGGGGTCCAGGTCTAGCGACCCTCACAAACCTTTCGCCCTGGTCTCTTTCCGTGTCTGCAAGCGCCATAGATCGAAAGTTCTTCACTGAGGTCCAATTGGGTAACGACAAGATCTATGAGGTATATAATTATAAAGTGATCATCAAGCCCCATCTTAGTCCCCTGCTACCCATAGCTATAGTTTCGAGTATGTATGAATATATCCACCTGTTTTCTTAATCCCATTGAATGCCCGTTAATGAATTAATTATTAATATACTTTTCTCCATGTGTAGGGAATTTCAATTAATACATTTGACCTCAAGAATGAAATGTATCCGATAATTTATGGCGGAGATGCACCAAACACCACAGCGGGTTTTCAGGGGTCCTCGTCCATGTAAGTAGGCCAGCCGTAACCATGCACATTAGCTTTTTGCTTGTGTTCCAATAACTCTAGTAAAGTAGAAGGTGAATGTAATGTTCTTTTCGTCGACCTCACAATACATAGCAGTACTCAGGGGAACTAATGCTACAGTACTGCAGGTATTGCGATCCAGGTACATTGGATCAGAATTTAGTGAAAGGGAAAATTGTACTTTGTGATTTGCTGGTTGATGGGGAAGGAGCATTTCTAGCAAGCGCGGTTGGAACTGTGATTAAAGGCCCAGGGCGCAGGGATATTGCCTTCTCTTTTCCCTTGCCCGCATCTTACCTTGACGTGGAGGATGGTAGCAACGTCTACTTCTACATAAATTCAACAAGGTATAGACGCAAAATATCTCAAATCTGGGGCTATATATGCATTTCTTATATATGGTCGAACCAATAGGCATCGACTGCTGAAAATCACCTCAAACCCCACTAATAATCCTAATGCGTATATGCTATATATATAATCATGTATAGGAGCCCGACTGCGACTATTCTCAAGACTAACGAGCGTAAGGATGCATTTGCACCTTACATACCCTTCTTCTCATCAAGGGGTCCAAATGTAGTTACTCCTAGCATTCTCAAGGTTATAATTAATTTCCTCATAATTAATTTGTGTTGCGCTCTTGTAATATTTCTTCATTATATATCATTAAGATTTAAGACCCTTTTTAATTCTGTTGTAGCCGGATTTAGCAGCTCCCGGACTCAACATTCTAGCAGCTTGGTCACCAATTTCTCCAATTTCCGAGGTTGAAGGTGATAATAGAAAACTGTCATTCAATATCGTGTCGGGCACCTCCATGGCTTGCCCACATGCTACTGGAGCTGCTGCCTACGTCAAATCCTTGCACCCCAAATGGTCACCTGCCGCTATCAAGTCGGCTCTCATGACTACCGGTAATACACACACACACACACACACACAACCCATCAATTTTAATTTGTCTTGTATTACCACCTCTCACTCCCTCCCCATTTGGCGTACGTATTACTGGCAGCTGACCCCATGAGTGCTGGAAAGAATCCCGAGGCTGAACTTGCATACGGTACAGGCAATATAAATCCTTCAAAGGCTCCAAATCCTGGTTTAATCTATGATATTGATGCAGCTGACTACATAAAATTTCTGTGCGGACAAGGATATAATACCAAATTATTACAACTTCTGACTGGGGATAATAGTAGCTGTTCTGATGCCACTAATGGAACCGTGAACGATCTAAACTATCCAGCATTTGCTCTATCCACGCCGCCCTTGAGATCCATCAATCGTGTTTTCAATCGGATTGTCACTAATGTTGGATCCCCGACGTCAACGTATAAAGCTATTTTGACCTCCCCACTTGGGCTTACAATCAAAGTAACTCCTAGCATTCTATCTTTCACATCTCTTGGACAAAAGTTACCGTATACGCTCACGATCGAAGGAACTATAGATAAGTTTGTAGTCTCTGCTTCTTTAACGTGGGATGACGGTACGTTCCAAGTGAGGAGCCCCATTGCTGTGTTTGCTCCGGCCTGACGAAGACGAAGCGCTGGAAAAATCGCTTCTATCTAAGACTTTGCTCCAGTTATGCAGGGCATTGATCAGGTGTACGAAATAAAGATTCTATCTTGCAATTTTAATGTTCTCACTTCGTTATTTAGACGTGGAAAACAAATAAGTAAATCATCCTATGTATGGTCGATTCTTGAAAAGTTTTATAATCTTTTTGGGTTCCAACATTTCTCGTGGAGAACGTTTGCCAGACTTTGGGTCCCAAACGACTTTTCCAAAGTGGACTCGTAGTCTTCGCAAAAACGATAAAAAAACAAAAAAAAAAATCCTAATATGATGAAATATCCGTGGGCAGTGTCACGAATAATGCTTGGCTTCGACGATCTCACCGATTATTATTATTATTATTATTATTATTATTATTATTATTATTATCATTATTATTACTACTACTTTTTACTTAATAATACTTTCATCGGTCACAAAAAAAATTGGTGACAGTTTATTATTGAACCGTCACTAAAAATATTTTTAGTGACGGTTGAAGGTGTTCCGTTTGGTTGAACGTTCGAAAGTTCTATTTTTTTGTGACGGTTGAGAACTGTCACAGAAAAGTAACGTTCGAACGTCCAATTGAACGTTCAAACGGCAACCCGACTGATTGGCTTTCGAATGAGAGAAGTTGACGTTCGTTGATTATAGTTCGAACGTATGATATTTATGTTCGAACGTTTATGCATCCGAACGTTAATTATAATAAACGTTCGAATATCCGTTCGAACGTTAACGGACCAATGTTCAAACGTTATGGGTTTAACGTTCGGACGTTATTTCGAATGTAAACGAAGGAGTGTTCGAATGCAAGTGGTACGTTCGGAGATTTGTTCGAACGTTAATCGTTTAATCATTCGAACATTTTGTTCGTTTGAGGGTCAGTACGTTCGAATGTTACTATACAATTTTATGTATTCACATTCAAACGTTGGTTCGAATGGGCCGGTTCAAACGTTTTTACTTTACATTCAAACGTACAGATCAGAAATACTAATTTCATAAAATTTAAAAGCATACCAATTGTATCATATTACATAACATCCATTAACAAATAATAATGTCTTATGAAATTTTAAAATTAGATATTAAAACTAGCCACCACTACTAATAAAATTTATTTCTTTTTTTTTCCTCGCCCACCGCGATTATGTTGCAACGACATAACACACTCCATTTGCACCATCATCTCCCGTTGCACTTGCCCTTGGACTTCAATGCGTATTCTTTTCTCCTGGTCTCTTTGTTGGTCCTGCAAACGCGTGTCTAAATGAGACTGTCGTTCTAAGAGAGACTCTAACTCTTGCTGTCTTGACCTCATATACTCATTCTCACGCCGTGTAGCTTCTAAATCTTTGGTAAGATTATTAATTTGTCAAGTCGATGAGGTTGAGGAGGATGAACTTCTACGCTTGATAGATCATCACAAACCTCTTGCCATACTAGACTACGGCCCGAGCACTTGCGTGAATATGTCTATGTCACTAGGAGAGGATTCCCTAGAAGCCGACTGCATCTCCATCATTTTTTCCTGCAATTTGAATGGTAATGATCGTTAATAAGTAACGTATTCAAAGAAATAGAAATAAAAAAATTATTCACATGTTACATAATTTATTTAACAAAATTAACATTGCTTACATAATTATTTGCAGCGACAAGATCCATTCACTCACTATGCTCATTAGTGTGAGCAGCAACATAGACATGAAGGAGGGAAAAATTTTCAGGATCATCACGTTTCTAACAAAGCGACATTAGCAATTTTAAAAAGATAATGTTAGTAATTAAATAAAAGAATATCAGAAAAAGAAATTAATTCTATAATTTTTTAATTACCATTTTTTCAACAAGTCGGTGGAATGACCTTGAACCGGCACGATAGTGGACAGTCAGAGTGGATCTATTCTGTGCATTTGTAGAACTCAAATACTACAAAATATTTTAAAAATGTTAATTGTAATATGTATACAAATAATATATAGAACGAATATGAATGTAAATAATTAAAAGATATAAATGTAAAATACCTGATAATCTGGAGATGCGAAAAGATCACAACACTTTCTCCAATCATCTAACTCCATCTGCTGGAAAGGAGACTGCACAACCTCTTCTAACGTCTCAAACTTCTTGAAGTGGTCATGACATCGTCCCTTGTGACGTCGGAATAGTGTAGCCATCAACTCATTCACGGTTCTCAAATCCTCGTTATGGCCAAAGTTGAGGTCGAATTCATCCTAACAAGTAAATCAGGTCCAAAATATGATATATTAATATAGGTGAAAAAAATGTACTCTCAAAGTAAACTAACCAACACACGATTTCGAATGTGCTCCTTAATCTCATTCGGAATATCTCGCCATGAGTGCACATAAAATGGAGCATAAGCTCGAGCTACTGTGCCAATATAGGAGGAAAACGCTGTTGCACTATCATCCACTCCTCCAGTGGAATTATCAGGAATGGTGATCTTGAGTTTTCCATGCCTTCTGTTTTTCTCAAGAGAGATGCCACGTGTATAGCCACGACCGCGACGTGCAGATGCATCAACTACATGATAGTAGATAGTATAATTATAGTTATATAGTTGAGACAAAAGTATTAACTATATAATTAATTATCAACGAAAATATTTCCTTACTAGTAGGTGTGGACTGGCTGTTGTTCTCTTGCGTGTTAACTTGATCTTCAGGAGCGGATTCCTCGAGTGAGGAGTTCTCAATGAGCTCGGGACTTGGACTTGGCAGAGGCACGTTTCTTCATTGTCGTTTTGGTGGCATTCTTGAAAATAATTAATTATATCAAATAAAATTAATTAGAAGAAATGTTGAAAATTCAAGATATTTTATAGTCACTTATATGAATAAAATATTTAGTACTTTTATTCTTCATCTTCAAATGTATTTTCCATGCTTGTTTCAGAATCTCCCTCAATAACATCTTCATCATCATCATGCACCTCTTCTTCATCCTCCTTATCCAGCTCCTGGCCGGATTCTACTTCGTCTTCATCTTCTGACTCTTCTTCTTCTTCCTCCTCACTTACTTGAATTGAATGATCATTTAATATGGACGGGTCAAGATGGATGGGTGGGACATCATCTCTACACAAGGGGAGCAACTCGAGTGCACCGAGGTCAACAAACAAGTTAATACCCTCTCCATCTTCCTGGTATGCCTCTACAATCGGAGTGTCATCTTCATCTCCACTATCTCATAATCTGCACTCGTTCCTGCTTCATATATATTTCGATGGACAAATTTTTGTACGACTTGCCAAGTTATCTCTCCACTATCTTCATCAGCACTTTTCATTGGATCAATCAAGTAATAGACTTGGGTAACTTTACAAGCCAATACGAATGGATCATCTTCGTACCATTTAGATGCAATATTGACACTCGTAAAGTGATTATCCCTATGTATCGAAACCCGACCACCGCCTAGATCCCACCAATCACATTTAAAGACATATGTTACAGACCTACCCAGATATTTCAATCCGATAATATCATGTATGAGATTATAATAGTCAATATCATCTGTTCCATGACTCCTCTCGACCAACACACTAGAGTTTTGAGTCTTTCTATTACGTTCACGGTCCAGAGTATGGAATCTATAACCTCGAACCGTGCATGTAGTGTATCGAAGTGCTCTATTTGAGGGACCACAGGCCAATGCATACAATTCAGAATAAATTGATCCAAAATCACAAGCACATTCTTCCAAAATCTAACAATTGAAATAGTATATATTTATTATTTCATTATCCATAGTTAAAACTATCAAAATATAACATATATATAAGTTTAGTTCATACACTTTCTTCAAACATCCAAGAAATTCCTCCTTATGTCTTGCCTCTATGTTTTCTATGCCTTCCATCCTAAGTTTGTCAATGTGCTCACTATTATAGATAAATGCAAAATAAGTTTATTTTGAGCACAACAGTTATAGTTAAACTTGAAGAACATTAGAATTATTCGAAGCATGGAACGACATACCTGAGATAATCATCAATCTCCTGGCAATTATTTAGCACATACCACCGAACTTTACCCAACTCTCCATCAATTAAATCATAACCCGTTTGTGCACCCAAGGGTCGTACATTCTACGAAATCACTGATAGCTCACGAGGAGGCTGAGCAGCAAAATCAGCATTTCTCTCTTGACGATAAAACCGTGTCTCAACACCACGAAGATATAGAGAGCAAAATGTTAACCATTCATCGTGTATATAGGTCTCTGCTATTGAACCCTCAGCTCTGGCTTTATTCCTAACAGTGTGCTTCAGTCGACCCAAATATCTTTCAACTGGATACATCCAACGAAACTGCACCAGTCCACCCAACATTACCTCTCGTAGTAAATGTATTGCTAAATGGACCATGACATCAAAAAATGATGGTGGAAAAATCTGCTCAAATTTACATAGTATAGTAGCAATGTCTTCTTCCAATTTCCGCAAGACATCTCGATTTACTACCCGAGCGCACAAATCCTTAAATGACATACAGAGTTCGGATTAGGCGACACGTACATTAGATGTCAACTTCCCACGAATTCCCACTGGTAATAACTTCTGCAAAAATATGTCACAGTCATGACTTTTCAATCCATTGATTTTCAAGTCATCAGGACTCACGCATCTACCAATATTTGAAGCATCACCATCTGATAATTTCACACTTTGCAACCATTTGCAGAAGTCCATCCTCTCTTCCCTCGTCATCGTAAAACATGCATGCGGCCTGATTACCCTATTGCATTCCACTCGTAAATGTAGATTATGTTTAATCCCCATTCTATCAAGATCTTTTCTCGTCTTGATCGTGTCCTTTATCTTTTTGTTAATGCTCATCAATGTACTCAATATATTATCACAAATATTATTCTTTAAGTGCATTACATCCAAACTATGTCACAACATACAGGACGACCAATACGGCAAGTCAAAAAAAAAATACTACGCTTTGTCCAATTCAATTCTGTTGTGCCTCGTTTTCTCTTGTTCTTTCCCCAACCTTTGCCAAAATTGTTCGCTCTAACATGTACCAGTTGTTCCACTATCTCTTCCCCAGACAACTCTTTCGGTGCAATTCTATCCTCTACTCTACCATCAAACTTAGCACATTCTCTTCTCCATACATGATTTGCTGGTAGATAACGTCAATGACCCATGAAACACAACTTTTGAGAATATTTTAACCACTCACTAGCAGTTTTTTTATTACACGTAAGACAACTTCCCTTTCGTACTCCAGCCGGAAAGATTCCCATATGCCGGAAAGTCATTTATGGTCCACATTACCGCAGCATGCATTTGAAAAGTTGTCGACGTGGATGCATCATAAGTTCTAACTCCTGTTTCCCTTAACTCTTTCAGCTCTTCAATCAACGGCTGCATGAATAGGTCAATGTCATTCCCAGGTGATGTCGGGTCGAGGATAAGTAAAGCTAACAAAAAGTTGGGCGCCTTCATGCACCTCCATGGTGGAAGATTGTACGAAATCAACACTACGGGCCAAGCGCGATAACTTGTACTCATATTCCGAAAAGGGTTGAATCCATTGGTTGTGAGTCCCAGGCGCACGTTCCGAGCTTCTATCCCAAACTCTGGATATTGATTATCAAAAGACTGTCATGCAAGTGAGTGAGCAGGGTGCCTCATATATGTGTCATCCTTAACCCTTTTCTCCTCGTGCCACCTCATATCGTGAGCTGTTTTCTTACATATATATAGTCTTTGCAACCTAGGTCTCAAGGGAAAATACTGCAACACCTTAACCTGCACGTTTTTCTTACACTTCCACCTCGACTCTCCACATACAGGACATACTTGTTTCTCCTCGTTCTCCTTCCAGAACAAAGCACAATCATTCTTGCATGCATGTATGGACTTGTACTCAAATCCTAATCCCTTTCTCAACTGTTTCGATTCATAAAAGTTCTTGGGCAATGCAGACCCTTCGGGAAGCACCTCATTAAATAAGTCCAATACCATGTTTATTGCTTTCATCGACATCCCATACAATGACTTAATGTGAAGCAATCGCACAATAAACGATATTTTGAAATGTTTTGTACAGCCTGGATAAAGCTCGCGCTTTGCATCTTCCCACATTGAAGCGAAATCTTCACAATAAGTCCCTCCGCCACTTGAGGCATTGTCGTCAACCTCATCCATAAACATCCCTGCTCCAATGTCACCCAACATCTCCTCCATCTCATCCTGCTCATAATCATCATCCATGTGCCGTAAATAATTGTGATGATCGACCAATACATCTGCTGACTGTTCATACGGCTCTCCATGCAATACCCATCGGGTATACCTCAAATCCATACCGTTCATAAATATATGACTTTCTACTTCATCCAACCCTATCGCACACAAATTTTTACACCCTCGACATGGACACTTAATGTAACAATGACTATCAGCAGAGGCCCGTGCAAAATCAATGAAGGTTCTTACTTCACGCGCATAGGGTATGCAATCCTTTCCAAGTCTATCGCCCAGACGCATCCAATTTTTGTCTATTTCTAATAACATCTATCTATTAATAACAAGTACATAGAAAATTCACATGCATGTATGCTCCAATTCTCATTGTTTTTTTGATAAGGTAGTTGGTCCTATCTCATTCGAGATTAGATTATCCATATTGCACAAATCTCGTCACTCTACTACTTTCCACGTTAGTAGAAATTTCAGCAGCACCTCTCCATAGTTCTCCAAGTATACATGTTCAAATAGAGGGATTGTGATCCTCCGAACAGTATACCCAAAGAATAGTAGAGGAAGACACCGATATTTTCCATTAAACGTGGAAAGTAGGAGTAACGAACATGTGCAATACAAATAATATAATCTCAAACTGTCCACACTGGACAATTCAAGAATTAGTGGACATATAAATGTACACTAATTCCCAAACGGGTCTAAGGTTATTTATGCAATGTCATAACATATCTATCAAAAAACACTACAAACAATATCTCCAAGTCGTTTGAATTAATAATGTTACATCCTAGTAGTGTTATATTATTAAACTAGAGAGAGATAGAAGATTATGTGAACAAATTTCCTATCAGTACACAACAGGAAAGAATAATCTTGAAGAAATGTCTAAACTTTAGTCTAATTACTTAACCGTCACAAACTGTCCAACCTTGACAACTCTCAAGGCCGGAGAGACTTTGAGAGTCAAGCAATTTGACAGACATTTCTTCAAGATCATTCTTTCCTAGGGTGGACAAGACACGAAACTTGTTCACATATTCTTTCATCTCCCTCTAGTTTAACAATATAACACAATACGAATGTGAATTGTTAATTTATAAAAAAAATTAAAAATTAATAGTTATGGAATCGAAACTTCAGACTTTTCAACAGGCAACAAAGTTTTTGGAGTGATTTTGGATTCGCTGGGGCTATCCTATGCGAAATACTATAATGATTGATCTTAGATTATTATTCCTAAATTATAATTTTAATTGTTATTATATATCTTAGAACATTGTTAATTGGTACCTCCCCATAATTTTAATTCTTATTATATAATTCTTATTATAATTGTTATATATAATTTCAAAGATTATTATATAATTTTAATTATTATCATTCCCAAAGTATAATTTTAATTGTTATACTTAATTGAGTGAGTTACTTATTTATATAGACAATAAGTATATAATTTCTATATAAGCATTTATTTGATCCTTATTTATTTACTCTCTAGTTTATTATAAATAAGTATATTTATTTATTCCAACTCTCTACTTATTTGGTAGATTCAACACTTTTTCCCTGAAGAGTATTTTACTTTCTTTATATATATATATATAATAATAATAATAATAATAATAATATAATGGTTTGGAACCTCACAATGGTAAGAATATTTAATAAGTAATTATTAATTATAGTTATTGTATGTATATATTATATTTTATATATAGTTAAGTTATATACTTCTTTTTTCTTCTTTTTAAAATTAAATTTTATACTATAGTTATAACTCGAATAATAATCATATTCTAACTAAATTAGTATGAATATATTATATATGCTTATTAAATGTTAAATATTAAGTCTCATATTAAATATATATTAAACGTTTTTAATCTTTACTTAAATTAAGTGTCTAAACTTACAATTTTCTTGTTAAAGAACAAATTCAAAAAACACAAAAAGATTCACATAAATACTAAAAACTAAACACAATGTATTTCTAACCATGTAAACATATTCAAATAATAATCGTAATATTTCAAATCCATATCACAACAACAACAATATTCGTACAACAATATTTCTACACATATTAATTCATCAATGAACACCATAATCTCACAAACTATTCACAAAATTCACAAACAATAATTACAATTATTTCAAGAGAAAGTATAAATCACATGTACATGTATTAACATATTCCTAAACTTGAGAAATATAACTAGCACTCACAAATTCTTCAAAACCAAAAAATATTATATCAAAATTTTCACATAAATCCAAAACCAAAGACAATATATTTCTAACCATGTAAACATATTCAAACAAAAATTCACAAATGATAATCACAATATTTCAAATCCATATCATAACATACTCACAATATTCCCACAACAATATTTATACACATATTAATTTATCAATGAATACCATAAACTCACAAACTATTCAAAAACTATACAAATAATAATTACAATATTTCAAAAGTAGGCATAAAATGTATAAACACATTGCTAAAGTTTAGAAATATACCTAGCACTCACAATATCCTCTTACAAATCAAAAGTTTCCAACTTGCCAAAATAACCAATCCTTCAAAAAAATACAACACTAACTTATTAGAAATATATATAACAAAAACACAAAACAAATATCATAAAATTCAGGAAAATATAAAAGAAAAATAATCTTTTCTTACCAAACCTCAACTTAACTCTCACTCTAACAGTCTCTCACTCTATCTCTCTCCCTCTAACCCACGTCCCTCTCTCACTCAACTCTCTCTCACTCTAACTCTCTCTCTCTCTAACCCACGAAGACTCTCTCTCACCTCTCTCTCTGTTGCGCGCACGAGAGAAGTAGCAGAAATGAATTTGTTGCCTCCCGTGCGTGTATTCATTCAATCATAAAATTTTTAAACAAAATGTTCAAACGCTTTTGTTTTACGTTCGAACGTTATATTATCCCACCCAATTTTTAGTAACCGTTCGAGCGTTAAAAAACTCGGGCATATTTTCTGCGAAAGACATTCGAACGTTCAGATCATAACAGAGATACCTAAATCGAGCTAGAAATTTCCCGCACTTTTATTTTCATGTTCGAACATTAAGAAATTTCGCGTTTGAACGTTTACCATTCCCAATGATTTTCATCGACTGACGTTCGAACATAAAATTTCAACGTCCGAATGTTCAGATCACCACAGAGATACCTAAATCGAGCGGAAAATTTTTCGCACTTTTATTTTCATGTTCGAACGTTAGAAATTTTACGTTCGAACGTTTACCATTCCCAATGATTTTCATCGACTTACGTTCGAACGTAAAATTTCAACGTCCGAACGTTCAGATCATCAGAGAGATACCTAAATCGAGCGGGAAATTTTCTGCACTCTTATCTTCACGTTCGAACTTTAGAAAAGTTTACGTTCGAACGTTTACATTGAAAATGTACATATGGTGAAAATGTATGTCCGAACGTTTTAGATCATCACAGAAATGCCTAACTCGAGCGGGAAATTTCCCGCATTTCTCTTGTTCTAACTTTTTATCACTATTTTCTTCTTTCATATAACCCGCTTGTTCGAGATATTCATTATTACTTATTAAATTCTTCTTTACTCAGGTGTGTATTTAGGCATCATCTCCAAACACTTGTGAATATGTTGGAAAAAAAAAGAGTTCATTTTTAGGAATATGAGAGGTGGATGCCAAGGTGAGTAATCTGGACTATATATAGTATATAATAGACTATATTATATACTATATTATATATATATATTGTATGATAGAATAATACTTTAAATGAAAACATAATAATATAGTATATATACTATACTACTATACTATATATATTAATCAATAATATATAATTAATAAAACTAACAACAAAACTTATATATATATATATAATACACTGCATAGTATATATATAGTGCATTATATATATACTATATAGTAATGATTTTCGGGAATCACATCATCTGAGGGTCATAATTTATATGACTTTCAACTTCATTCAAATATATAACTTTCAACTTCATCCAACCCAGATCCATACGATTCATAAATATATGACTTTCAACTTCATTCAACCCTATCGCACACAAATTTTTACACCATCGACATGGACACTTAATGTAACCACGACTATCAGTAGAGGCCCGTGGTTGGGACTCACTTAATGGACTCCTATATCGATGTCTGAAGATACGTACGGCCCACTTCATAGCCACAAACGCAACAAATGAAGGTACGCAACTACAATGTGATCGCCAAGCTAGCTAGCTAGTTAGTCCTCTATATATTTATTACTTGTAACACAATCATGGAGGATGTTTAAACATTACTTTGAAAACAAAAGGGATCGATCCGCCCACTAAAACTGCCTTTCTATTTACTGATTCAATGGCCAGCCCCGTCTTTAATCTTTACTTAAATTAAGATCCTAAACTTATAATTTTCTTGTTAAACATATTCAATAAAAATTCAAAAATAATAATCACAATATTTCAAATCCATATTACAACAACAACAATATTCCCACAACAATATTTCTACATATATTAATTCATCAATGAACACCATAAACTCACAAACTATTCAAAAAATTCACAAACAATAATCACAACTATTTCAAGAGTAAGCAAAAAATCACAACAACATGTATAAACATATTGCTAAACTTTAGAAATATAACTAGCACTCACAAATTCACTAATTGTCATTCATTAGGGAGAGTAATTTGATTTCAATTAATCTATTTAGGAATTTGTACACTAGAATTTTGGGTACTAGATTGTAATAATAAAGTATATCGTTTTGGACTAGTAATAAGAGCTTGTGGTTCTAATGTTATTTTCATTAGTTTATAATGGATCATATATATATATATATAATATTAGTCATATAATTTACTCTATATATAATAATGTATTATATAGTATATGTATTATATAATATTATATATATTATGCTATATGTTATAGACTATAGTATACATTATAATATATGACATATATTAATAATATAATATATTATAGTCATTATTTTTAAAAATAAATCGAAAAACGTTCGAACGTAATAATAATTACGTTCGAACGTTTCGTGTATATAAGGCCAAAACAGAACGACGAAACGTCACTTTCACCATTATCTAACTTCGTTCCCGTTTGCACGCCGCCACTCCTCCATCACTGCCGCTGTCAAACTCCACCACAACCGTCACTAAAAGGTAGGCATTCATCTTTTAATCAAATAACATGTATTTTATTTGCCGAATTTTCAACTCCATTTTCCGGCCACCACAGCTTGCCATTGGCCAAATAGTCACCATAGAAAAGTTTCTTGAAGTGTATACTTCATTTCTACGGTGGCATTTTGGCATTTAAACCTCTATATTGATTTTTGAGATTTCAATAATGGCTGAGTTGACTCAGCCATTCTGAGTCGTAACGTTCGAACATACGGCGTTTCAATTACATAGCCATTTAGGCTTCTACGTTCGAACGTGTATTGTTTTACATTCAGACGTTATTTTTCATAAAATTTATGTTCGAATGTTTAATTATAACGTCCGAACATACTACTTTTTAAATTTAGTTAAGATAAAATGTTTGGACGTGTATACTTTACTTTTTATCTTAACGTTCAAACGTGTATGTTATACGTTCGCACGTATGTGTTTTACGTGCGAACGTAAAGTATACACGTCCGAACGTTTATCGTAATGTTCGAACGTTAAGTTTTCTATGTTCGAACGTTAATGCAAAGCAGCTTAAAATTTACACAAAAAATGCATCATTGTAAATAATTTTTTTTCCTTTTCTATTTTCAGGATATGGCTCATCCTTTGCATACTAGGAAACGAGGGAGGGAATGAGCCATTCAGGACACTGCTCGTATCAGGGCTCGTACTGTTATGGTAGAGCGAGAGGTCCTGATTAATGAGTTCGACGAACTCATATGGGAGCAGACAAATCCAAGAGATGTCTTCATCAGTAGAGAATGGGGAAATATCTGCACATTGAGGGGGAAGGTATACCCCTCAATGGTTCAGGAGTTCTATATGAGATGTGTGACATGCCTTAGGACACATCCTCTTATACCGTGACTGTATGCGGTGTTTCCATTGAGATTTCACCAGATGTCATCGCCGAGCACCTCGAGATTCATCGAGGAGTTGAGACATCTACACACGCTACACCCCATGAGGATGTAGGCACTTCTGCATCATCTACTGGTCACCCATTTGAGCCAGCATCAGCCAGAGATGCAGATCGGTCAGAGGCTGAGGATACTGGCCTTGAGGCTCGGGATGATGACCGAGACGAGGATTTCTACATCCTAACCGGGAGGGACCGCATGCAGATCGAGAGAAAGAACGCATTCAACCAAAACCATTTGTTACCTTTCTTCCGCATGTTGCACCTTATTGTTGCAACAAATGTGGATCCTGTGGCACATAAAACCAGATTTAGTCGGCTTCAGGCACAGTTTTTTATACAAGTGGCACTTGGAGATCCCATAGATTTGCCACTGCACATCTTTGAGAAGATCCGTTACTAGGTGAGCATCGTCTCTATGGATAATCTCCCATACGGTGTCCTGATCAGCAGGCTATTACTTATATGGGGTGTGCCAACTCAGCCAGCGGAGCGGGTCAAAGATCAGATGAGCCCCTTCGACATGACCACGCATCGACGTAACATTGGACAGGCGAGGGGACGTTAGCCACCCCTGTAGAGGATCTAGTTCCTCCGACGCAGCCTGAGTCAGGTCATGTGGGGAGTAGTAGTCAGCAGCCGCTGAGTACATCTGCGGGAGATACGCGGCCTGCTTGGGTTGATGCGGTGATCTCACAGCTGACTGCGCATATCGATCGTAAGATCGATCAATCGCTCGCGGCTATAGAGGCGTCTGTCTCTGAGATCGCCCATCGTGTAGGTATCCTCAACGACAAGGTTGATACCTTGAATGAGGAGGTACGAAGTTCGAATTTCGCGAACAACGCTATCATTTGAGTGTTGTTTAAGAAATTCGATCATAGTTTGTATTTTGCTTTTATTATTTGTAAAGAAAAATATTATCTAATATTTCTATGGTTTTTCACTATCAATTCTCAATCTTATTTAATGTTATATTTTCAATCTTTAATTCTAAATCACTGCACTTCAAATATATATAAACATAAATATATCTTTATATATTACAAATTGTGTATATATAAATATATACAAGTCAATTATATAGACTTGTTCACAAATTATGCACTATAAAAACCAAAAACCGCATAATTTTTAAATTAGATTCATATTTAATTAAAATTGGCGCCAATGTTTGAACGTTAGTAATTAACGTTTGCATGTTGGCGCAAAAATTTTACGTTCGAACGTTAATTACGTTGGCGCCAAAACATTTCACATTCGCACATAAGTAGCCACATTGTTTTAACGTATATGTGACGTTCGAACGTAAATTTTCCATACGTTGGAGCGTAAAAAAAATCTCATCTGTCTTTAGTGATGGTTTCTAGAAACCGTCACAGAAAAGGCTTTTTAGTGATGGTTTGGGGACTGTCACAATTTCCCAACCGTCACTAAAAAGCAATTGTGTTGTAGTGATCCCATCTCTTTTTTAAATATCACTCAAATACAAATACTTTCAAACTAATTCTTACAACTTTTTCAAATTAATCATTACAACTTTTCCAAACTTAAAAATATAAAATAAAAAAAATTCAATTTTTTCAAATCTCAAATAAAAATAATATTAAAAACCATATTATAATAATATTTTAAATTTATAATATTTTTTATTAAACTTTTTCTCCTTCATTTTTCAAAATCCAAAAAATACTTAACTCAAACTATTTTACTACTAGTCACAAACCATTTTACTACTATTCACAAAATCCTCATCTCATTTCATTCTCCATATCCTTCTGTCACTGGTACCACATATTTTGTCTATTTTATGTTAGAGGTAAAATGTGTGCTTTAGATGTATATTGGAAAGAGTAATGATTTAGAGAAGTTATGTAGTCCGTCTATTAAAAAAAGAAGTGTATCCTACATTTAGTTATCTCTTAATTTTGTGTGATTCTAGTTGGTTGAGACTCAGGTGGGCTCTCCCATAAGGCGATTAGGTTGTTGCCTAAGGTCCCACAGTGGAAGAAAGCTTCAGAAAATATTAAAAAAAAACTAGTTAAAAAAACTTTTAAAAAAATTAAATTATCTAAACTAAATAAAGAGACGTTAACATTGATCGAAAATTGAAAAAATCAATTCTCAACTCCAGGATAAAAAAAAAGACACTAACAATTATAAAAAAGTATATATAAATTTTTATTTACTTACATAGACTTTGCAACTTTCCTTAGGAAAGCCAAAAGTCACAATAATGACCGTAAATTCAATGGTTTCAAACGATCTCTACAAAGTTAAAAAAAAAAAAATCAATAGAACATCTCAAAAACTCTCGATTTATACCTGAAATCGATAAATTTTATTTCATTGCTTTTGTACTCCAGTCTCCATTCTCTAATCTCTCTCTTCAAGAGAGTCTCTTGCATCCATCTTGCTCGTATTTGGCATTGGCAGCCTCTCCATTGTCTCCAATCGCATCGACAAACGTTGAGCAGCTCTGTTGTGCTTTGGTGATGAAGGTAAAATAAGTAAAGTGAAGTGTTTGTTTTATATATATACAATGAAGTTTTGTGGCAATAAAAGAGCCACGTGAATGACTTGTTTGTTAGAACATCCTTGGTTGTTTTTTGTCTTTTTCTTCAAGACTTCAATCGACCATAGCTTTCACAATTCACATGGCCCATGGGCCACCTATTCCTGGACTATTTTTCAAGCTTTGTTTCTTTTTCTTTCAGTTGTTCTAGTGTATAATTTATTTTTTGATTTTGGATATTAACATGAGGATATTTTATTTTATTGTGTAGATTAACAATTTTATATAAAAGTGAAGGTCATCTATTATATAAAAGTGAATCTCATTTGCTAAATCAAGTTCTATTGTTTTATGTTAATATTTATTTTATTTTAGAATATTCATAAGCATAGTAAGATTTTATATAGTGGATATTGTTCTTTTCTACTAGAAAATATGTCTAATAAAATATATGCATCTGGATATGAGAAACTTAAAAAAGAAGAAGAGAAGAATAGAAAAATTGATTGAATCCCAAAAAGGATCTTTAAATAAATTTGTTACTATCAGTAAACAAAACTTTATTCTTTTCTAAATAGATATATCGCTTACATAATTTTATTGACAATACCTGTGAGGCCCAGGCCCATGAACAAGGCCTAGCCTTCTTGGAGAACTAGATACGATGCCGTTTGGGGAGCATCCCTTCCATCAGTTTCTTTTCCGATTTTTCCTCTTGTTGGTTACTTCTTCCCCTACTTTTCTCTCCCTGTATCCCTTTCTCTTCACACGTTGTTTCAATTTGGACTTCATGCCTCTCTACACTCTTAATCCCTTGCAGATTAGTGTGCCTCTCTCTCTCTTGCGCCCTTCTATTGTTCAGTAATTGTTGGTGCTGCAATTTTGGGTAAAAAAAAAATCAGACTTTGGGTTGCCGAGAAATCCTCCAGTTGGTAAACCTTATCTTTTCTCTTTTCCTCTCTAAGATTTCACATCTCTCTTCCTCTCACACGAAGTGGCTATTGAATAGAATTTTTTTTTCAAAGTGCAATCCGTGGTTTTGGTGGATTTTTCCGTGCGACTTCACGTTTGTTGTAGTGCCATGATTTCATTGTTCTACTCGGTTTCTCATAATTGTAGAGCCTTCAACCGAAAGTTATTCACATAGTTGGGTAATTTTTCTCTCTTGAAGAAACAAAATTCTGACTTTCTCACTAAATCACAGGGAATTATTTTCATCTCTAGATATTGTTGGGTCACTCCTTTCTTTCACCGATCACCACACTAAGTATAAGATCTTGTTGTAAACTTTCTTAGTCACCTGCTTACGTGTGTAAGAAGAATAAAATTTGATTTGTTGGATTTGTGCTTTAGAAATAAATAGTAGTGAGTCGTGTTGGGTGCCAATTGACATTTAGAAGTGTTGGATTTTCTTTTGTGGAGTTGTGAACAGAGAAAAACGTTTAATGTGTAGTGTTGTTTTGGTTGAGTTGTTGGTGGTTGCTTGGAGTTATGGGATGCTGAAATGGGTTTGATTTCTTGATTATTTGAGTGGACGTTGGTTTTGGTGGGTGTATAGGTCAATATTGAAGTTGGTATATGGTATTTTGGGTTGAAGTGTGGGCTATCCAGATTATTATTTGGTTGTTTGAGTTGAGTTATTTTGCTGAAATATGGTTTGGAATCATGAGTTTTAATATTTAGTTCGAAGTTGTGTCAATGGCCTTTTAACACTAAGTGTATATTTGTTTTCTATCAATAGGTGACGAGATTATTAGAGGTCGAATTCAAGGCATAGATAATACGCTGCAGGAGTCAAGTAAGCAGGGTTCCTATGCTAGGTTTTATACGAGTTATTGAGACTGAGGTTGACTTTCTGAAAAATTTCCATATTTTGTGATGAAATGAGAACTTGGGAAAAACCAACATCGGTCGCTTATTTGCATTACTCATGAAATCTGTACGAAAAAGGAAAAATATTTTCTAATATGCATTGTGTAGACATGGGCTAAATTTTGTCATGTTGTCTCTGAAATCTGAAAAATAGCGATATTGAAAATCTAAAAAATTGTGCATTGATTTAGAAAGATGCTCCGACTTTTGTTTTCAGTATGTGAGAATGATCTGATTATGTTTTGGTACTCTGTTTTGTTTTGATATGGTATCTAAAAACCTTTGGCATGGTGTACTGATTTTGTATCTGACTCTGTCTCTACTCTGCTCTGTTATGCTCTGCTCTCCTCTGTTTGGGTTGGTATCAACTTCTTTGTCTCTGAGTGCACCCACTTTGGAAACAAAGTAATTTTTATGTGGTCTTTCCTGTGTGCACACTCGAGATTCCTAGAGTAATAAGGGAAAGATTTCACCTCTGTCTCTGTCTGGTTTGGCCACCAGGGTTAGCACAACCCTACCACGGGGTGAAACATGGTTTCTACTCTGTTAGATGCTCCATTTTGAAGTGATGATAATGCTCTGGTTATGTTATGCCAAAGTACTCTAGGTTTTACGTGACTTAAAACCATCACTTTATTAGGTTCAAAAACATGTTTTGTGCTATATGATAATTCTAAAAAATATTTTGTTCTGCATACTATACTTTGTAAATGCTCATATTTGCATGCTAGCATATGTCCTCTACTTACTAAATTGTTGACAACTCATCCCCTTATCTTTATAATATTTTCATATGATGTGGAGAGTCCAACTGAGGACCTGGATTAGGAATTGTGAGCATGATTAAGTTGAGGAGAGGATGTTGAGTACCCTAGGGTACTACCATTAAAAGAAGGATTTATGATGTCTTTCAGATTTAATTATGTTTTTGGTTTAGTAGGACTTATGGATTTATTAGTTTGGTATGATATGACTACTAGGAGATTGTGGATCCCTTAGTTTATTATTATTGTAGTAATGACTTTGTGGAGTTTATAATGTGTTTATTTAAAAGATATGAGATAGATTTTTTCTTATGAAGTCTTTGGAGATTTTTAGACGTGTTGGGATAAATGTTTATAAGTGTAACACCCCGCTCCTTCTTTTTGATGTAACCAAATTTCAAGGACAAAATTTATTTAAGGAGGGAAAAATGTAACACCCCGCTCCTTCTTTCTAACGTAAGCAAATTCTACTGCGAGCCTCGTTATGTGTGTCGAATCTCGATGGCGTGTTTCTAAAGAAATTATGTGATATTAAAGTACACCCAGTGTTTTAAAAGCACTAAAAATATTTATATGGGGTATTTCCAGTGTTATTGAACTAAACTTGATTTTAAATAAGACAATTATAATATTTTTGAATAGCTCCAAAAATATTATAATTGTCAGAAATTATTTTAATATCATTTATTAAAATGATTTCAGTTATTTAAAATATTATGGGATTTAAATTATGTTGAAAACTCTAATTAATTAAATGGTTTTATTCTTTTAAAGATATTAAATAAGACTTCATCGTTTTATTAATGAAGGAATATTATTTTATAAATTAAAGTTTAGTTTAAATAATATTCTACCTTAATTCCTCTCAGTGCTTTTAATTAAGTTAATGTTTATACATTTTCAAATCAGTGTTTTAAAGTCCACCGTTAGATCATTCCAAAGATCCCAAGATAAAAGGGTTAGGATTAAAACCCAGACCCCTCTCTCTTTCTCCCTCACTTTTTCCTTCCCTCTCTCTCTCTCCTCCCTCTCCCCTAGCTTACGCCGCACGCCTCTCTCCCCCTAGCCGAATTCCTCCTCCTCCAGCCCAGCATCGCCTCACACCGCCCGGTCTCATCGCCACCACCATCGGCGTCCTCTCACGTCGATGACCAGGCCAGCCACCATCGACCTCCCCCATGCGCAACTCTCTCTCTCACTTTTGATGGTAAGCCAACCAAAATGGGTAAAACCCATTTCTCTCCCCGTGCGCCACCATATGCGGCCACCCACAGCCACTGAGCACCACCAAGAGCTTCCCCCTTCCTCCTCCCTTGACTCGAAGCCCATAGTCTTCCCTCAGACGCATGGGCTTTTCCCCCCTCACGCATGGCTTATCACCCTTGCGCCGCCGTACGTAGTTACCTAGGCCACCGCACCACCACTGAAGCCTCCTCTGGTCACCTGCGACCTTCCTTAGCCAACCCCATGTCCAGCCGAGCCACCTAGCTCCCCTACTCTCCCACACTCTCCCATGACTCCTCCTCTCTACCTCACGGCTAGATCTGCTACCTCCAACCACCGTGGCGCCACCCCAACGCCACCACAGCAACACCAGCAACACCATACGCCTTCCATGGCCAACCCACGGCCAGCCAAGCTCTCCCTCCAATTTCCCCTATTTGAGACCCATGGCCCAAACTCCTCCACGAGCCAACATGCCTCCGATGTGTGCCACCTCAGCACCACCACGAGACCACCACCCCAAGACCACAACCCAACCCTCCTAAGCATAGATCCGCACCTGTAGCCACCGTAGGTGGGTTAGCCGCCACGTATGACCCTTCCGATGTCATCAACCGTGACGGTCAGCAAGCAACACAAGGGTTATTTAGTCGATGGTATAACCCTCTATCCCTCGTTATTTATGTTAGTTGGTTGGTTAGGTTGTGGACTGTGTTGTTAGTAATTGTGATGTGCCGTGTAGTAAAGTTTTGGGCATATCTATGCTATACGATGTGTAGTGTTGTGAACTGTGCTGTGAAGTGTGGTTGTGAAGTATGTGTTGTAGTGATGATGTGGCGTCGTGTGGATTGAGAAGAGAGTACATGTAAAGTGTACTCTAGTGGCATAGTATGGGATAAGGAGAGTATATGTAAATTATACCCTCCTGGCGTAAAGTGAAATGGGAAGAGTATACGTGGAGTGTATTGTGTGGCGTAGTGTGTGTGAAAGGAGTATATGTGGAGTGTACTCTATGTGATGGAGTGATGCACCATATGGCATGTACGCCATAGTGGTGATGTGGCGTAGCGTTTGTGAAGGGAGTACACATGGAGTGTACTCCATGAGGTGAAGCGACACACCGTGTGGCACGTCGCAGAGGTAAGGATGGTTGTGTGGTTGATGGGCGTAGAAATGGCGTAGCAGGATTTCGGATGACATGACAAGGTCATGGTGTAGTGTGGGAGTAGTCTCGAGCTATATGACGTGCGTAGTTGTGAATGGAGTCTTGTCGTGTTAAGCGTTGGATGAACTGTCAAAAGGGATGGGTAGCATGAAGAGTCATGCTAGCCGGGTTAAGAGAAGGTTGGTATCAGAGTATGGTGCTTGTCCCTACGAGCATATGATCAATGTGTTATATGTTGGTCTTAGGTGATAAAGGGGTAATGTACATGTGTAATCTGGTGAGACATATGTGCCGGACTGATTCAACATATGTAATGGGTAATCTATCCTAAGCACAGGCACATAGTACTTAAGCCTCAGAGTTGGCTTAGAGCCGTGTGGCGTGTGGCGTGTGAGCTAAGGTGCATGGAGGTAGTGACGGGTGTATTGTCTAGGATTGGGATGCTTGACTCCGTCGGTCGAAATCATGAGTTGGAATGTTGTCAATAGGAAGAGTGAAATGAAGGTCTTAGTGTCTTAATCCTAAGGTGAATCATGGGTTCACTTTAGTGGATGGGCACTCGAGGTAAGACCTTGAGTTTGGAAGATGTAGTGACCATAAGTGGATCTCAGAGGTTTTAACATAGTAAAAGGCACGTAAAAGCATGGGATAGCCAACCGAGCACCACTATGAGGTTCCCCTTCCCTCCCCCTTCCTCATCCCTTGACCTGAAGCCCATAGTCCTCCCTCACACGCACAGGCTTTTCCCCCCTCATGTAAGGGTTTATCACCCTTGTGCCTCCATACGCGGCTACCCAGTCCACGCACCACCATTGGAGGCTCCTCTGGCCACCAACGACCTTCCCTAGCCACCCCCATGTCCAGCCGAGCCATCTAGCTCCCCAATTCTCTCGCACTCTCCCACGGCTCCTCTCTACCTCACGACTAGATCCATCGCCTCCAGCCACCATGGCGCTACCCCAACGCCACCACAGCTCCACTAGCACCACCTTAAGCCTTCCATGGCTAGCCCACGGCCAGTCAAGCTCTCCATTCGATTTTCCCTATTTGAGACCCACGGCCTAAACTCCTCCATGAGCCACTGTGCCTCCGATGTGTGCCACCTCAGCAGCACCACGAGACCACCACCCTAGGACCACAACCCAACCCTCCTACGCATTGATCTGCACCTGTAGCCACCGTACGTGGGTTAGCCGCCACATACAACCCTTCCAATGTCATGCTGTGACGGTCAGCGAGCAACGCACGAGTTATCTCGTCGATGGTATAACCCTCTATCGCTCATTATTTGTGTTGGTTGGTTAGGTTGTGGACTGTGCTGTTAGTAATTGTGATATGCCGTGTAGTAAAGTGTTGGGCATATCTGTGTTGTATGATGTGTAGTGTTGTGGACTGCGCTGTGAAGTGTGGTTCTGAAGTATATGATGTAGTGATGATGTGGCGTCGTGTGGATTGGGAAGAGAGTACATGTAAAGTGTACTCTTGTGGCGTAGTATGGGATAAGGAGAGTATATGTAAAATATACCCTCCTGGCGTAAAGTGGAATGGAAAGAGTACACGTGGAGTGTACTCTCTGTGGCGTATCATGTGTGAAAGGAGTATACGTGGAGTGTACTCCATGTGATGGAGTGACTCACCACATGGCATGTACGCCATAGTGGTGATGTAGCGTAGCGTAGCGTGTGTGAAGGGAGTACACATGAAGTGTAATCCATGATGTGAAGCGACAAGCTGTGTGGCACGTCGCAGAGGTAAGGATGGTTGTGTGGTTGATGGGCGTAGAGGGTGTTGAGTAGTGTCGAAAACTGTGGAACAGTGTCCTGAGGTAGTCAAGACGTGGCTTGTAGTCTGAGGTGACAGGTGTCGCCGTGTTTGACTTATGGCTAGGAGTTTGTGCAAAGTGACAGAACAAGTGTAAGAGTGCGCAGCGGAAGCATGACTGGGGAATGTCACGAAGTAACATGGTTACTGGCAGTCGTGCTTGTGATGGGTGATGAGTTAGCGTAGGAATGACATAGCAGGAACGTGACGAGATGTCACGATGTGACAGGAGTACGTAAGGGACTGTACTCTTGATGTGTTAGGAGTTGGCATAGAAATGACGTAGCAGGATGTCGGATGACGTGACAAGGTCACAGTGTAGCTTGGGAGTAGTCTCGAGCTATATGACATGACGTAAGGCATAGTTGTGAACAGAGTCTTGTCGTGTTAAGCATTGGGATGAACTGTCAAAAGGGATGGATAGCATGAAGAGTCATGCTAGCCAGGTTAAGAGAAGGTTGGTATCTGAGTATGGCGCTTGTCCCTATGAGCATGTGATCAACGTGTTATATGTTGGTCTTAGGTGATAAATGGATAAGGTACATGTGTAATCTAGTGAGACACATGTGCCGGACGGATTCACCATATCTAATGGGTAATCTGTCCTAAGTACAGGCACACAGTGCTTAAGCCTCAGAGTTGGCTTAGAGCTGTGTGGCGTGTATGGATGGGAATGAGGATTAGTGTGAGCTAAGGTGCATGGAGGTAGTGACGGGTGTATTTTCCAGGATTGGGATGCGCGACTCAGTCGGTCAGAATCATGCGTCGGAATGTGGTTGATTAAGTGGAAATAATATAAAAATTAAGCATGAAAATTAAGGTTTTCGGTCTGAAAAGGAGCACATATGCTTATTTACACCATAAGTTTACAACAAAGGCACCACAAGGTCAAAATGGGAATTACACGTGCAAAGGAATCAATATCTGACCACTTACCTCACACACTCACTCGACACTTAGAGAAAAAGAGAAGAATGAATCCTTTCAAGCCATAACCCTTGTTGTTTTGCATCTCAGGCTTCGCACCCTAGAACCGCATGGAATTGGAGAGAGCAATAACTTGGAGAGAGAGACCAGCAGGAGCACTGGAGAGGATGAGGAAGGAGAGCTTAAAAGGTACAAAGGGACGTGCGAGTAGAGGAGGTTGTTGGGATTTTTGGCAGAGTCCGAAAGTCATTAGGAAAGTTCAACTTCTAATTTTAGGGTTTTGTTTTTTTCCTTTCTCTGGATTATGGATCAGTCTTTTTATTTGCTTAAGAGTTTGTTTTCATACTGGATGGTAGAGTAATTTCGTGACCTAGGTCAAGGGGACCTTTGGGCAGTCGGATTTTGAGTGGGAGTTTTGATTTCTTCCCAGTTTTAATTCGTATTCTCCATGAATCTCTGTCATTCTTATAGACACCGGGATTAGGGCTTCCCTGTGTCTTCTTTGATCCATCATTGACTGAAGGCACGATGGATGCTTAAGGGATGCAGACCCTAACCCGAGTTGTATGTTGATTGCCAATTTGATGTGAAATTTGTTGAGATTATTCAGTAAATGTGTCGTTAGAGTTTTAATCATATACATTATCCAAATGCTTTTATCATGACTGAAATTGTATTTGAAGAAGAGTAAATGCAAAACTCCCCTAGAATCCATCTGTGTAAAGGTAACCCGTAGCCTAGGTATTCTTTTTTTTTTCCTCTAAAAGTTCTTCAGAACATTGGTCGTGAGTTTTGGATTTGTTCATCTTTATCAATACAAAGAATTCAATTTCTAGGATTCTCAAAAAAGAAAAAAGAAGAAGAGAAAAACCATTTTCAAACCCTTGTAGTCTTTTGGTATGAACAGTCTGGCTTACAAAGCTGCCTAGTGGCAGTAAGATAGTTGCACATCTCATATATCACCTTCTTGCTTCCTGTCATTCCAATAAATAATTGCATAGCACTGAATCTACCTTAATCATTGTGAAATCGACCTTGGGACTCTCAGTATACACAAGAAAGAGACCTTCTGCACTTGGGAGGTATTTTAAGATAAGAACCAATGGTCAACAGGAAGAGTAAGATGAAGGTCTTAGTATCTTAATCCTAAGGTGAATCATGGGTTCACTTTAGTGGATGGGCACTCGAGGTAACACCTTGAGTTTGGAAGATGTAGTGACCGTAAGTGGATCCCGGAGGTTTTAACATACTGAAATTGAGTGATTACTTTTTATAATAATTCTTTTACATGACTTCTGAAGAAATTTTGTTTTACGAAAAGCGGCAAATTTCAAAAATATGTTTTAAAAAAGGAGTTGTTTTTTTACCATAAAATATAATTACATAGAAGGTAAAAGATATATAATAAAAAATATAATGATTTTTTTTGTTGTAGAAAAAAGGATAACCACAGAAATAAATGTTGTACCTCTTGATTGACCAATGTCAAGTTTTGGTATTTCACTGGTGAGTGTTGCCCAGTTTGTTTGGGGGATTTTTCAGCCACAAGCATTTTTATTTTCCAATTCCTTGTGCTTGGAGAAATATCTTTAATTGATGTATAAATAGTCTGCATCTTGAGAACTGGCAACTTAGAAACAAATTAAACGTATAAATATAGGACATAAGAAATGCAGTTAATTAAATTGCAAAATTAAAAGGAAGAGAGAAAGAATTTCTTTTGATTGATTGACAAAAATAAACCAGTAAAATATTTAAGATACAAAATATAAAACTGTAGTGAACATCTAATTTGTTTGTAGTAGTTAAAAATGAATTTTAGAATTTTATTTGATTACTCGTATAATATTAATCAGAAGATGCCAATGTTAGTAATTTTGTATATACAATATTTTTTGTGCAATTGTTTTTTGATTCTTCAGTTGAGATTGGCCGTATTAAAATCTTGATTGTAGAAATAGTTTTAGCTCTTGATAAAGCCACATATAATTATCCATGCGAGAAAACTGAATGAGGCAAATATATTCCGACAAAATCCAATATTGATGTACTGGTGTCTTTTGTTCCTTTTAATCTCATCCATTGTCATGGTCTAAGAAATGTGTTTAGTAACACTTGGTTCCTCTAAAATTTTAAAGTTAGAGGAACTGAATGTTACTAACTTTAAAACATTTACATTTTTAGTGTTTGGTACGAAAGAACCCATAAAATCATAGTAGTTTATTAAATAAAACCTCTTAAAATAAAACTATAAGTAGCACTTATTGAAACAAATAACGTAGTTACGTACTTCAGAATCACTCAAAAATTATAAATAAATAAATATCTTCCTCAATGCCTGAAGCCTCAATGTAATTCTTCTAAATAGCATCTTGTCCCGCGACATCCTCATAATCATTCTCACCTAGGTTAGGAAAAACATAAGAATACAAAAATAAGTTGAATATTCAGTAAAAAAATACATCATGCAGTAAACATAATAACAATCTAGATTTTTAGTCAAAAATTAATATTCTAGAGTAGCATTAACCATATAGCATATGTAACATTAACCTCAAATCATAAAAGAGACATTCATTACTTTACCTCAAATCCTTAATAGCCGTTACATACTTTATCCCCATGTGTTCAGGTTAGCGACTCTTGTAGTCATGGCTCTTCTCTTGGCTAGTGGATAAGAACCTAGCTTCCTCAAGAATGGGTCGACAGTTGGTACATTGCCAATAATGCAAACATTCTTGCGTTGCAATTCGCCCTTAACCTCATGGTACCGTCTTCACATAAAATGACATAGGAAAACATAATCATAGTCACTTACCTCAATCCTTGTGCAAGGTAATCTAAGGCACGAGTCACAAAGTCATCAAATGGAACCTATAATAATTAATATTGCACGATAAGCATCTCATTACATTAAATAACGGATGAAACAAGCATCATGTAACCCTAGTTTTAGGTTTAACCTAAGATTATCCACATAAAAATGAACTCTAGTAGACCCATCATTAATTTTTGAAATTCTAATAGCCGAAATACCTCGAGTAGGTTAAGTCCTTGATCATCCACCTACTTTAAATTACACCCCACTCCAGAAAACACGTAACTACTCCATGCAGCTCACGAACCTATAGCTATGGCTTACACCCAACACACATAAAATCATGTTTAACCCAAATTGCACCCAACATGGGAGATGAGCACACATCTGATTACTTCCAACCAAGGACATCTTACATTAGGATCAAGTACGGGACCTCACCTTGTTCTTAGGACACCTAGAATACATGCACACATCTCACAAATACCCTAGTTCGAAACACACACAAACATCATCTTTGTTACGGAAAACTCGGGGATCGAGACGCCCGGATGATGATAACACGGTCACGCATCCCAACGAGAGTGCCAAGTGTGTGTACATACAACATTGTACAAAAACAACACAGCGGATAATTTAAGTAAGTCAGCTAAGTACCAGAATTTTTAATACAAATACATAAGTAAAACGATTAAAAGAGTTATACAATCATCCCAAATAAAATATAATACAAGTCTCAAACCAAATACGAGTGATCCCAAATCACTCATCGGGCGGAGCCGAATCCTCAGGCTCACCCTCATCTTCCTCTACATCAAAATCTGCGTTACCATAAAACGGTACCGCAGGTAAGTAAGATCCAAACAACTCACGAGATTAAAAATGCATTAATGCTACCAACATGCATGCATATGATGAAATATGCATTATTCTCAAAACATCATTTTCCCCGAAAATGAATATTTTCCAACACACGCCAAAATCCCATTTTGGCCCAAAATAATAATCCGTCATTTTCCCAGAAAATGACCCAAATCAATAAACCATCATTTTCCCAGAAAATGAATCACATAAAATCATTTTATTCAACACACGCAATTTTTCCAGAAAATAGCCCATCAATCCATTAACCATATGCACCATGATCTCCCCTAGGGACCATCCGCATGTCCTGGCTACGTAGCGATGTCCAGTTCCGCACCCAGTGCGTTCCTGGCCAAGTACCCACTACGCAACGAGCGATGCCCAGTTCCGCGCCCAGCGCGTACGTGGCCAAGCATCCTTTATCCCTCGCCAGCAGAGGGGCCACGGAGTCGGCACGAGACCATCTCATCTGATTCCATCGTCGCCCAGAGACAATCCAGGGGACGTCACTCAGTATATTCCGCTCCCGAGTGACCAGAGGAGCTCCACCGAGATAATGCCCCATCTCGGCTTGGGGTCGTGATACACACGCACCCGAAACCATTTCACATGAAAACCCAGTTTTCATTAAATACATGAACATGAATGCAATTACACGAAAACCCAGTTTCCTTTACAAACATGATCATGCGTGCAAATATGTCATGTACATGAAACAACACCAATAACCAACATCCAACAAATCACAACACACAACAACTCCATTCTCCAATCTATCCAACCCCCTTACTCCTCGGACTCAGTCCGGCAAAACCAACCAGATCATAGTAAAATGAGTTAGTGCAAAAATACATTTAAATCATGAAAGTTCTTTGGAAAAATACTTACAGTGCTATATAATAATTTCTGAAGGATCACGGAGGTGCAAAAGGCAGCAACACAGCAACAAAACAGTGCCAAATGCACTGTGGCCGAGGGTCTCAAAAACCCACTTTTCAACGGAGACAAACAAAGACCCAAAATTGATAGGGTTGGGCTTAGGGATGTCGATGAAGCCAATGGTGGTGGTGGTTTGCCGTGGTTGGCAGCGTAGAAGGCGGTTTTAGGCCAAAAATGCAAAAAACGGAAATGGAGTTGGATGTACTTCACCGGTAGTAGATCGGAGCCAAGGATGGGTGCATTGGGTTGCTATGAGGTCGAGGATGAAGTGGTGAAAAGATGGTGGCTGGAGGTGGCGCGACGGCGGCGCTGGAACGAAGAGAAGGTCGCAGCTTCGCTTTGGGCGTGGGGGCAAACGGCGGCGAGATAGGGGTTGGGATTGACGGGGGGTGGTCGCCGGCCGATGGGGAAGCTATTGGGAGGGGCGGTGCCGGTCACGGGGGCGCGGCGCGATGTGCTGGACGAAGAGGAGAAACAACGCACGGGGAGGGAGAGGGGGAGCAGCGCGCGCGGGGAGAAGCAGGGGAAGAAAGAAAAGAAAGAGAAAAGAAAAAGAGAAACAGAAAAGTGAGGAAAAGAAATGAGGTACAATCCTCACATCTTGGGTCACAAAAATGATCCAACGAAAAAGATTTTAAAACAGCAAATCAATTAAAATAATTTAAACGTAATGATACAATGAAAATAAAATAATTAAATCCAACAATTAATTAATTTAAAATAAAGAACAATTTAAATGCATCACAATAATAAATATTAAGAAAACATAACAAATTAATTTTTACAATTTAAAGATCATAAAATAAACCATTTAAAATATCCGATAATTTTAAAACAAGAGAATAAATTTTTGAATTAATAAAAATAATCTTTCAATAAAAGTACACTAAAATACGGGGTGTTACAGTTACACTCACAACTAACAGCAAAGCACACTCTCATTATTTTAGAGTTCCCTTGCTTCTCTTACACATTGGTAGTTACACAGAAATCATACACCCTTAAGATTATAGTGCCCAACCTTGCACAAAATTCACAGTTAGTTTCTATGGTAGCACGACACTCACGTACACCCACAAACAAGGTGACTCGATTTACCCTTCCTAGGGATGCTATGCTATGCTAAAACATATATGAGATAATGGAAAGTGTTTATACCTTGAGACAGAGGTCGAATCTGTCACGAGAGGAGGTGATTGAGATGGTGTGGTGTCCCCACCCCCTGGCTATGGTTTGGTGAAGAACCGTCGTGCCTGAGATGTATGTTGAACGGGCTATATCCCTTAACATAACGTCGAAACTTGTATGCTCATATGTTGAGCACACATGTGTACAAAGTCGCACCTAAAATAAAGAAAGTATCAGTCAGAAACTAATAATATTAGTACCAGAGGTTTGTCCATAACTCACCCATCAATAGTAAAAATATCCATAAGTCATTATCGCTTCATCAATTAGGTAATTACAGACCAATATTTGTTCATTGCTCAATTATAATATACATCCTAAATTTATAAAAGATTACAAAATTAATGGAGACAGGCCCTCGTGGCTACTCCTCAAGTTGCACTGGTTCTTCCTCCACCAAGTAACCTTCCTGAGTTATATCTGCATCCAAGTATAAGGTTTCGAGGGGCAAAACTGTAGTGCGAATACCATGGTGAGATTTCAATGAAATCTCAGTAAGTTAAAACCCATAACATCAATAACAATGTAAGACAATGGCGATGAATATGAATGCATAAGTTTTATATAGATAAAAGCTGAAACTACATATAACATAAGTATATTATGAAATCAATCCTCCAAGTAAAACGTCATAGCCATGAACAATCAAAACCTTACCAAGCACTTAGTGCCCAAATACACAATAAACATTTCATAGCATATCATATCATTTCCCAAACCCCAGGTCCAAATTAACATGTGGAATCTCTCCACCACATCAACACTAAAAATTTCACAACCAGAGTTAACACATGTAATCTTTCCACCAAATCAATCTGTGGAATCGCTCCACCAAATCAACACAAGGAATCTCTCCACCCGAGTCAACATGTGGAATCACTCCACCACTCACACCCAGGTTTATTAACGCATGTCACTACAACACCCCTTTATCTGGCCACACACATACCTACGGTGTGGCGAATGGTTCTCTTTGCCACATTGTGGGTAATGACTACGTGAATGACTTCGTAACAAGCAATGCACAGTTCCACATTTGGCGCGTTCGTGGCCAAGCATTCTCTAGCCTTCATCAGCAGAGAGGCATCAACGTCGATCTGAGAACATTACCATCTCGCCTAATCGCTTTGTCGCTTGGTGACAACCTAGGGGACGTTACTTAATTCTTAAGCACTCTAAGTAACTAGAGAAGCTCTATTGAGATAATGCCTTATCCCGACTTGGGGTTCGTGACACATATATGCACCCAAAACTCCTCTTCAAACCAATACATTAGGTACTTTGAAATAAGATCATCAAAGTAATCCTTAATCATAATGAGAAAGCATGCACTTTTATTATAGAAAGAGACTGATAAGTAGAAGATGAATAACTTGAACGTACCCATAGACATTTACCCCATATTAATAGTGTCACCGTAGGAGTGAACTTACCTGAATAGTGAATTAACACTAAGCTTTGCGCTAAAGTTGTTGGCCTCTTTGTTGATGAAGACCTCGAGCTTAGCTTCCTCCTTCAGTTCCCAAGCAGAATGAAGAGAGAAAGAGAGTGTATCAAAATACTTAGAAATCTCGAAAGTGAGATGAAGACTGACAACAAAATATCTCTTATACGTACCATGGTGTTAGTCATGGTTTCGACTGTTCTTGTCTCTGATTGGTCAAAGGGAAAATCGTGAATCTTGGTCATCCACACATACGCTGGATTGAAGAATAGTAGAGACCGAGTAAATTGATGGAAATAGTCTACCACGTCCCTGCAGCTTGCCTAAAAATAGGCGCACAGTCTACCTCTTATGAAAATTGCTGATGTGCCATTAAGCGTAACTTGTGTGTTTAGACGAATGGTTTGCGGGTCCGTATTCCTTTTTGTTTCCATGCGTGATCATTTTGGGACATCATCATTAGGGTACAAACCCTAAAAATCTGCCTGCTAATTTCTTAGTACTATTGTGCTATCGTTGGGCTTTTCCAGTTTTGTACTGTGTTTTCTGTTGCTTGCCCTAAACTACTTTTGCGTTATGCATTGCTGGCCTTATGTATCATCACCACTCCTTTTGCTCGCCCTATATAGAATGCGTATTTCTTTGGTTGCCTTGTTCGTTGCTCGCCCAAGGTGACGTTCAACTTGCTCACTTATGCTTCTCATCCCATGCCTTTACTCGCCACAACATGTTGCTCGCCCTATAATGATTTTGGCTACACTTTGTCCACCTGATTGCCTTTTTCCTAGTTGTGTTTGCCCACTTATGTGGAGTTCCTTCTTCCGAATTGGCATGGTCCTCATAGGTGGAGGACAACAGTCCATGGGATCCTCTCTTTCAATCTATCAAAACAGAGCGTATACTCTATGTTAAACCTACTCTTGAATACATATGCGGGTTAGGCGGAAGGTGGGGAGGGAGTTAAGCTCACTTGGGGGCTGAACAATATATAAATGGTGGTTAGTGGTAGTGGAAATAGATGATGGCTATAAGGCCGTTGTGCCCGTTTACTCGTGTTACGTGTGTGCATGGTGTAACAGCATGTCTCTCTTTCATCATTTTCTAATTTTGCTAGTAGTCCATCTCATTCATTTTAACCATCTTTGTACGACTTAGAACTATGTTTTACTTTTCTTTTCCTTACTTATTGATCATGGTAGTAGCATAAATTAGATAATGGTTGCTGCATTTCATTCATTTTCCACCATTGGAGACTATGTTAGGCACATAGAACACCCCAACCCGAGAGCCAGCTTGGATGTGTTCCACTTCAATTTTTCTTATTTGTTTTGCATATATTACTTGTTTAGTTGTGTATAACCAAGTGAAAGGAATGTATAAACAAGGGAAATTACTTGAAGAGGAAAGATAATTTTCCTGCTCCATTTTGCCCCAAACATTTAAGTTTCTGCTGTGATTATAGTCCTCTCTTTTTAATCCATTTCAGCCTTAATTTTTGTGTGTCAAACTCCTAAAACTATTCTTGTAATTCATGTGACCTGTGATTTTAGATAATGGTTGCTGCATTTCATTCATTTTCCACCATTGAGACTATGTTAGGCACATAGAACACCTCAACTCGAGAGCCTTGGATGTGTTCCTTATTATTTTTTGTTCATGTCTTCTTCTAGTTGTGTTAATTAATATTAGAACGCTTCAGGAGAATTCTGTATTAGTTAGAACCCTTTTCCTCCTTATTTCGACCATGGAAAGTGTGTACTTATAATTGTATCAAATGGTACAAAAGTTGAAGTGAAACATAGCTGGACAACAACTACAACAGTAGAAAGTTTGACTCCTACCTTCGACACTTCATTTTATTTTCCCTTGTAGCCAATCCTAACTTTAAGCCTCTATCATCGTGCCTCATCTAAACACCCTTGTTGAGCCCTAACCGAAGTACCAACATAAGGCACAAATCAGGAGCACAACAGAAAGATCTACACAACTCAGTGTTAGAATCTATTGTGAATTCTCTTACGGTTTGCTTAAGGTCTCCTAAGAATTTCTTCATTTCTTCTTACGTAAGACTTCACCATTGAATCCCCTCATATGCTCATGATTAAAGGCTTAAAGTTGTTCAGTAGCTAGATAATTTGTAACACCACGTCCCCGAGAGGTCTGGAGAGTTAACTCATGTCACCTAAAAATCATTGTCCAACCACATAGTACATACTCCAATTTTTCTCTATCGCACAAAATACTCATTAATTCACATCAATTACTCCAATATAATTATTCTAAGACAAAATAAAGTCTTAATATAAACTTCAACCTCCCAACAAATCACATCATCAGAGCACAACAAGCTTAATGAATAAATTTCCTCAATACTCATATAAACCTTCTATGCTTAATCCATCATTCTTAACTCATCTCACCCATGCTCCATATTCTTGAGAATGAGAGGCGATATTTGAAAGGTAATGATCCGACCAACCTTTTAGTTGGCCAGTTGGCCGTCCTGTAACAATAATATGTGATATAACAATAATATAACAAAATAATCGCATATGGCTCTGATACCAAAGACGTAAATCTCAAGTAATAAATAGCTACTAATAATATTATAGGATAATAATAATAATAATAATAATAATAATAATAATAATAATAATAATAATAATTGGCAATATAACCAGCCATATGCATGAAAGCATGTAAAATATACGGTATAACCGACCATATGCAATACTAATATATGTTAATGTTGTTAGTAATATTCTAACTTATACTCAATAAAATATGGTCTATGTAAAGATTATAAGAATGATTGTATGTCTTGTTATAAATGCATACAATCATTTACTTATACTGTGAATTGTTTTTCCATTATATATACAGTATTAGTGTATAGTATTAGTATATATCTTATAGTATTAGGATAAGTACTAATAGTATTAGGATAAGTAATTATATATTATAACATTATACCATATAATATATTAGTATAGTATTAGTTTAATATTATATGTTATATACTAATAGTATTACTATATAGTATTACTATATTAACAACAACAATATACTATATATAGTAGATAGCATTATATATAGTGTATATATAATACTATATATATATAGTATAGTATATAAAATATTATATATATATATAATACACTGTATTCTATATATAATATATACTATAAAATATAATATACAATATAATATAGTATATAATATATTATATATATATAATATATTGTATCCTATTATATATATATTTTTGGGAATTAAATCGCCGAACGTTCGAATGTGACTTAGAATGATATTTGAACATTTCGTATACTTAAGCCCAAAACCAAAACGGGAAACGTCATTCTCAACTCATTGCCGTTATCTCTCCACCATTGCACGCTGCCGTCAAATTGTCGCCACTGTCGTCAAACCCCGCCACAACCGTCACAAAAAGGTAGACATCCCTCTTTTGTCCTCTTACATGTTTTTTATTTAAAGATTTAGTAGGATTTTGTGTAAATCGAACATTAGTGATGGCCGAATTTTTAACTCAATTTTTCGGCCACCACGGGTTGCCATTAGCCAAATAGTCACTGTAGAAAAGTTTCTTGAAGTGTATACTTCATTTCTATGGTGGCATTTGGCCACTTAGGCCATGGTACGTGATTTTCAATAATGGCTAAGTCGACTCAGCCTTCGAACATTTCGACAGAACGTTCAAACAGATGACGTTACAATTGCATAGTTTCATGTTCGAACGTATCTTTTCTACATTCGAAAATTACTTTTTGACACAATTACGTTCAAACGTTTAATGATAACGTTCGAATGTTAAACTTTTTAATTTATCCACCGTTTGCCTTTCACGTTGCAGAAATTAATAATTTACGTTCGAAAGTAGAACATATATGCGAATGTAAAAACATACGTTGAATTAAAAACATACGTTCGAACATAAAAAACAAACTTGTGAACGTACAAAACATACATTCGAACTACAAAACTTTCGTTTGAACGTAAGTTCTTGATGTTCGAACGTAAAGACCATACGGTCGAACTGGAAGGCATAACATTCGAACGTAACATATTTCAAAATTTTTATCCGTTATGCCCTTAATGTTTGAACGTGTATATTATATTATGTTTGAACGCCAATATAATTTTTATCTAATAAACGTGCATCTTTAGATAAAACATTCTTACATATGTTATATAATGTTCGAACGTTAATGCAGAGTAGTTTCAAATTAATACGAAAGATGCATCAATAGTACTAATAATTTTTTTCCTTTTTCTATTTTCAGGATATGGCTCATCCTTTGCATACTCAGAAATGGTGGAGGGAATGAGCCACTTCGGACACTGCTCGAATCGGGGCTCGTACAGTTATGGTGGAGTGAGAGATCCTGATCAATGAGTTTGACGAGCTCAGATGGGAGCAAACGAACCTCAAAGATGTGACCATCAGTAGAGGCTGGGGAAATATCTGCACATTGAGGGGGAAGGTATACCCCCAATGGTTCGAGAGTTCTATATGGGGATGTACTTCATGTCTCAGGATGCATCCTCTCACACCGTGACTATACGCTGTGTGTCGTTTGAGATTTCATTGTATGTGATCATTGAGCTACTCATGATTCATCGAGTAGTTGAGACATTGACTACAGCTAACTCTTAGACTGGCGACACAGCCGTCTTTCACACATCTACATCTGCACACGGCACACTCGATGCAGATGTACGCACTTCTACATCACCTACTGGCCCAACTGAGCCAGTAGATGATGCCAGAGTTACAGATTGGTCAGAGGCTGATGGTACAGACCATGAGGCTCGGGATGATGACCAAGATGAGGATTTCTACATCCTTACAGGGAGAGACCGCACGCAGATCGAGAGGAAGAATGCCTTCAACCAAATACATCTGCTACTTTTCTTTTGCATGTTGCAGCTTATTGTTGCAACAAACCTGGATCCTATGGCACATAAGACCACATTTAGTCAGACTCGGGCATAGTTTTTGATACGAGTGGCAAGTGCAGATCCCATCAATTTGCCACTACGCATCTTTGAGAGGATCCGTTACGAGGCGAGCATCGTCCCCACGGACAACCTCCCATATAGTGTCATCATCAGCCTGCTGTTACTAGCTCAGAGAGTGCCACTCCAGCCGGAGGAGCGGGTCACACATCAAATGAGCCTCCTCGACATGAGCACGCATCGACGTAGCATTGGACAAGCGAGGGGGTATCCTCGACGTTAGCCACCTCTGTAGCAGATCTAGCTCCTCCAACACAACCCAGGCCCGGTGTGGAGATTAGTAGTCAGCAGCCGACGAGTACATCTGCGGGAGATGCGCGGCCTGCTTGGGTTGATGCGGTGATCTCACAGTTGACTGTACATATCGATCGACAGATCGTGGCTGTAGAGAGGTTTGTCGCTAAGATAACCCATCGTGTAGGTATCCTCAATAAGAAGGTTGATAGCTTTACTGAGGAGATACGGAGTAGGAATTTCAGGAACAACGCGTTCACGTGAGTGTTGTTTACGAAATTCTATCATATTTTTTATTTTGCTTTTAATATATGTAAGGAACAATATTATTTAATATATCTAGTGTTTTTAAATTTCAATTCTCAATCTTTTTTAATGTTAGATTTTTCAATTTTAATATTAAATCACTGCATTTCAAATATATATAAACATAAATATATTTATATATATAAACATAAATATATTTATACATATAAATATATAATTATATTTTACAAATTGTGTGTATATAAATATATATTACAATTTTTTAGACTTGTTCACAAATTATGCACTATAAAAACCACATCATTTTTAAATTAGAGTCAAATTTAATTTAAATTTACAATTAACGTTCGAATGTTACTTACTAACGTTCGAACGTTGGCGCCAAACCATTTCACGTTCGCACGTAGGTAGCCACAATGTTTGAACGTATATGAGACGTTCGAACGTAAATTTGCTCTCCGTTCGAATGTGGAAAAAAACTCATTTGCCTTTAGTGGCGGTTTCCACAAACTGTCATAGAAAATGTTTTTTAGTGATGGCTTGGGGACTCTCACAATTTCCCAACCGTCACTAAAAAGCAATTATGCTGTAGTGTTTCTCTATTCTGTTTTTATTATTTTTTTCTCTCACTTCCATTTACAAACTTAACTTCAATATTTGTTTTTATATATTTTCAACTATTACTCTAGTGAATATTTTAAACAAAAATTTAAATTATTTTTTTGTGGATATGATAATATTTTTAAAATTATTTTTCAATATTTTCGTAAGTAATTAAATTATTTTAAAAATTATTATTTAAAACTAGAACAAATATGAGTATGAGAGAAACTGTAGATAATTAGAAGAATAATTTATTTTATGTATTAGAATAAAATATTGATAAAATGTAGTTTAGGGGATGAACAGTGATTCCCCATATCTACTATTTTTAAATTTCAATTCTCAATCTTTTTTAATGTTAGATTTTACAACTTTAATATTAAATCACTGCATTTCAAATATATATAAACATAAATATATTTATATATATAAATGTAAATATATTTATACATATAAATATATAATTATATTTTACAAATTGTGTGTATATAAATATATATTATAAATTTTTAGACTTGTTCACAAATTATGCACAATAAAACCCACATCATTTTTAAATTAGAGTCAAATTTAATTTAAATTTACAATTAACGTTCGAATGTTACTTACTAACGTTCGAACGTTGGTGCCAAACCATTTCACGTTCGCACGTAGGTAGCCACAATGTTTGAACGTATATGTGACGTTCGAACGTAAATTTGCTCTCCATTCGAATGTGGAAAAAAAATCATTTGCCTTTAGTGGCGGTTTCCACAAACTGTCATAGAAAATGTTTTTTAGTGATGGCTTGGGGACTCTCACAATTTCCCAACCGTCACTAAAAAGCAATTATGCTGTAGTGTTTCTCTATTATCTTTTTATTATTTTTTTCTCTCACTTCCATTTACAAACTTAACTACTCAATATGTTTTTTTATATATTTTCAACTATTACTCTAGTGAATATTTTAAACAAAAATTTAAATTATTTTTTTGTGGATATGATAATATTTTTAAAATTATTTTTCAATATTTTCGTAAGTAATTAAATTATTTTAAAAATTATTATTTAAAACTAGAACAATTATGAGTATGAGAGAAACTGTAGATAATTAGAAGAATAATTTATTTTATGTATTAGAATAAAATATTGATAAAATGTAGTTTAGGGGATGAACAGTGATTCCCCATATCTACTATTTTTAAATTTCAATTCTCAATCTTTTTTAATGTTAGATTTTACAACTTTAATATTAAATCACTGCATTTCAAATATATATAAACATAAATATATTTATATATATAAATATAAATATATTTATACATATAAATATATAATTATATTTTACAAATTGTGTGTATATAAATATATATTATAAATTTTTAGACTTGTTCACAAATTATGCACAATAAAAACGACATCATTTTTAAATTAGAGTCAAATTTAATTTAAATTTACAATTAACGTTCGAATGTTACTTACTAACGTTCGAACGTTGGTGCCAAACCATTTCACGTTCGCACGTAGGTAGCCACAATGTTTGAACGTATATGTGACGTTCGAACGTAAATTTGCTCTCCGTTCGAATGTGGAAAAAAAATCATTTGCCTTTAGTGGCGGTTTCCACAAACTGTCATAGAAAATGTTTTTTAGTGATGGCTTGGGGACTCTCACAATTTCCCAACCGTCACTAAAAAGCAATTATGCTGTAGTGTTTCTCTATTCTCTTTTTATTATTTTTTTCTCTCACTTCCATTTACAAACTTAACTACTCAATATGTTTTTTTATATATTTTCAACTATTACTCTAGTGAATATTTTAAACAAAAATTTAAATTATTTTTTTGTGGATATGATAATATTTTTAAAATTATTTTTCAATATTTTCGTAAGTAATTAAATTATTTTAAAAATTATTATTTAAAACTAGAACAATTATGAGTATGAGAGAAACTGTAGATAATTAGAAGAATAATTTATTTTATGTATTAGAATAAAATATTGATAAAATGTAGTTTAGGGGATGAACAGTGATTCCCCATATTTGGGGAATCATTGTCCATCCCCTAAACCTTTTCCCAAAAATAGGAAAGGAATTAGGATGTGGGGAGTATTTTGATCAAAATCTTAAAATAAACCTTAAATTATAGGAAAAGTAATGTTTTGAAATATGGGATGTGAATGCTCTTGCAGATATTTTTCAGATTATATTTTACCGATTATTGTACTAGGCATATTTTACAGATATTTTCCTATGCTCTGCAAGCTTCTTTCCCATCGCATTTATTGTAACGCCCGTTCTTGTGGTGAAACTTTTTATAAAATTATTTTAGGAAAGACGACGGGAATTACCGTTCGATTTAAAACTTTTTACTTCCATACCTAGGGTGCAAGACTCTACGTTATAAAATAAAATTTGTTTTGAGAATAAAAAAGGTTTACAATGGAAAACATTAATCTTAAGATAAAAAGGCCTCTCATACAATTAAACTCTCATGCCTAGACTTCCGTGCTCTTTCCCATGGGCCGTGTCCATCCTGATGTGTACTGCTCATTCAGTTCCTGTGGGGGGAGGGGCACACATAAAAACTAAAATGGGTCGATGACTAGTAAGCATTACTTCATACTGTTAAAATATAATAACATAGGTTTTCATTCATGCATTCATCATTCCATGCATACTATACGTACATGCATACATGCATTCATTTGAAAACATCACTGGATGGAGTTTTTCTTATAAAAGAGTTTTCTTTTCGCAAAGCGTTTCTCCCGTTAGTGCCTTCATTTCTTAAAGAATGCGATGCATTCATACATTTATACATTATTTCTTATCACTTTCTTTGGCCGGTACACTCTGTTACGCCCTGTGTGATGGGGCTAGTAGTTTTCCTTTGGACCTGGACTCTGCCGTGGCCACGGTTTGGGAATCCCTTTCAGTTAGGGGCAGCACTGGGTGCACTACCAGTACTACTTACCCAGCATTGCAATTTGCACATTCCTTTGGTACCCTTTTCATTCATTCATATGGCCGTTACGTATTTTCATACATTAAACGTTTAGGCCTTTCATTCAGTTCAGTCCTTTCAGTCATTTCCTTTTTAGTCTTTTTCATTTAACAGTTTATTCATGGAGAAACATCATTTAAGAGCATGGGCTTAAACATCATCTTTCATGGCTTCATTTAAAGTATCAGTTCATGACATCCTTAAAATATTAGTTCATAGGGACATTTAAAACACTTTCTTCACGTCGTTTAAATCATCGTTTAAAACACGAGGCATAAGCCTCAACATTTCTTTTCGTAGAAAATACATACAATGGATACTGCTTATAGTAATCCATTCACATGCATACAATTAATACTTTGGTTGCATAAAAACGGGCTGCTAAGGAAGGCCATACATTCGTATACCTTTGAACACTTATACTTAGCATGCTTTCATAAAATATCTTTCGTGTCGTTTCGTAAAGCGTCGTAAAGGAAAAGCATTTCATTTTCATTTCATGTCTTTAAGAAAACTCTAAAAGAGTATGAACGTAATACTTACATGGATTCCATGCTACTTTCATATCATGCAGTCCATTCATGTGCATGCTAGATGGCAACCTACATGCATACACATAACCTTGACGTCATTCTTTATCTAATGCATAAGCAACTAAACTTAGAATAGAACTACACTTCACTTGAAACACTTTCCTTCTATCCCATGCTCTTACGTGCCCTTTACTATGCTAAAACCTTCAGAATCCACTTACAGTCACTATCTCTTCCAAACTCAAGGTCTTATCTCGAGTGTTCATCCGCTAAAGTGAACCCATGATTCACCTTAGGATTAAGACACTAAGACCTTCATCTTACTCTTCTTACTGATCTCATCCCGAGGCATGACTCAGACCGACTAAGTCACGCATCTCAATCCTAGACAATATACCCGTCACTACCTTCATGCTCTTAGCTCATACTAAATCCCCATTATCATCCATACATGCCACACGGCTTTAAACTAACTTTGAGGCTTAAGCACCGTGTAACCATGCTCAAGATAGATTACCCATTACATATAGTGAATCATGTAACTTGGCTCTGATACCACTATGTAGCGCCCGTCCTTGTGGTGAGACTTTTTATAAAATGATTTTAGAAAAGACGACGAGAATTACCGTTCGATTTAAAACTTTTTACTTCCATACCCAGGTTGCAAGACTCTACGTTATAAAATAAAATGTGCTTTGAGAATAAAAGAGGTTTATAGTGAAAAATATTAATCTTAAGATAAAGGGGCCTCTCATACAATTAAACTCTCATGCCTAGACTTCCTTGCTCTTCCCCCATGGGCCATGTCCGTCTTGACGCGTACTACTCAATCAGTTCCTGTGGGGGGAGGGGCACACATAAAAACTAAAATAAGCCGATGACTCATAAGCATTACTTCATACGGTTAAAATATAATAACATAGGTTTTCATTCATGCATTCATCATTCCATACATACTATGCGTACATGCATTCATTTGAAAACATCACTGGACGAAGTTTTTCTTTAAAAAGGGTTTTCTTTTCGTAAAACGTTTCCCCCGTTAGTGCCTTCATTTCTTAAAGAATGCGATGCATTCATACTTTTATACATTCTTTCTTATCATTTTCTTTGGTCGGTACACACTGTTATGCCCCGTGTGTTCGAATTAGCAATCTTCCTTTGGACCTGGATTCCGCCCGTGGCCACGGGTTGGGAACCCTTTTCAATCAGGGGCAGTACTGGGTGCACTACTAGTATTACTTACCCGACATTGTAATCTGCTCATTCCTTTGGTGCCCTTTTCATTCATTCAAATGGCCGTTACGTTTTTTCATACATTAAACGTTCAGTCCTTTCATTCAGTTCAGTTCAATCCTTTCCTTTCAGTCCTTTTCATTTAACAATTCATTCATGGAGAAACATCATTTAAGAGCATGGGCTTAAACATCATCTTTCATGGCATCATTTAAAGCATCAGTTCATGGCATCCTTAAAACATCGGTTCATAGGGACGTTTAAAACACTTTCTTCGCGTCATTTAAAGCATAGCTTAAAGCACGAGGCATAGGCCTCAACATTTCTTTCCGTAGAAAATACATACAATAGGTACTGCGTATAGCCATACATTCACATGTATACACTTAATATTTTGGGTGCGTAAAAAGGGGCTACCAAGAAGGGTCATACATACGTATACCTTTGAACAATTCGCACGCTTTCATAAAACATCTTTCGTGTCATTTCGTAATGCATCGTAAAGGAAAAACATTTCATTTTTATTTCGTATCTATTAGAAAACTCTAGAAGAGTATGAACGTAATACTTAGCTGGACTTCATGCTACTTTCATATCATGCAGTCCATTCATGTGCGTGTCAGATGGCAACCTATATGCATACACATAACCTTGACGTCATTCTCTATCTAGTGCATAAGCAACTTAAACTAGAAATAGAGCTACACTTCACTTGAAACACTCTCCTTCTATCCTATGCTCTTACGTGCCTTTTACTATGCTAAAACCTTCAAAATCTACTTACAGTCACTACCTCTTCCAAACTCAAGGTATTACCTCGAGTGTTCATCCACTAAAGTGAACCCATGATTCATGATTAAGACACTAAGACTTTCGTCTTACTCTTTCTATTGACCACATTCCAATGCATGATTCCGACCGACGGAGTCATGCATCCCAATCCTAGACAATACATCCGTCACTACCTTCATACATCTTAGCCCACACTAAATCCCCATTCCCATCCATACAAGCCACACGACTTAAGCCAACTCTGAGGTTAAAGCACCGTGTAACCATGCTCAAGACAGATTACCCATTACATATGGTGAAATCATCCGACACATGTGTCTAACCAGATTACACACGTACCATACCCCTTTATCACCTAAGATCAACATATAACATGTTGATCACCTGCTTGTTTAAACAAGCTCCATCCTCCGATACCAACTTTCTCTTAACCCGGCTAGCATGACTCTTCATGCTACCTGTCCCTTGACAGTTTATCCCAAAACTTAACACGAAAGGACTTCATTCACAACTACGCCTTACGTCACATCATATAGCTCAAGACTACTCCCAAGCTACACCGTAACCTTCTCACGTCACCTGACATCCTGCAATGTCATTTCTACGCCAACTCCTAACTTATCATGAGTACGGTCCCTCACGTACTCCTGTCACATCATGACATCTCGTCACGTTTCCTGTTATGCCATTCTTACACTAACTCCTCACCCATCACAAGCACAACTTATGGTTTAACTATGTCACTTCGTGACATTCCCCAGTCATGCTTCCGTTACGCACTCTTACACTTGTTCTGTCACTTCACATATACTCCCGGCTATAAGTCAAATATAGTGACGCTTACCACCTCAGACTACAGGCCACATCACATCTACTTTGGGACACTGTTCCACAGTTCCCGACACTACTCACCACGCTCTACGCCCATCAACTCCGCAACCATCCATGTCTTCGCGACATGCCACACGGTGTAAAGCTGCACCTCATGGAGTACACCCCGCGTGTACTCCCTTCACACGGGCTACGCCACATCACCACTATGGCGTACACGCCATATGGTGCATCACTCAATCATATGAAGTACATTATACGTGTACTTCCTTCACACACGCTACGCCATACAGAGTACACTCCACGTGTACTCTTCCCAATCCACACTTCACAACACAGTCCACAACACTACACAACACACTTGCCAACTACTCCCAACACTTCACGTACATAGCACATCATATCACCACACTACACACCAAACTCCACAAATAAAAACAGCACAGTCCACAACCTAACCAACCAATTAACATTTAACATAAATGACGATGGATAGAGGGTTATACCGGTATAACTTGTGCCTTGCTCGCTGTCTGGCACGGTCAATGACGTCGAAAGGGTCATACGTGGTGGCTAAACCGCATACGGTGGGTATCCACCTTACATGGTGGCTGTCCACCACGTAAAGTGGCTGTTTGGGCTTAGGGCTAGGCTAGGGGAGGTCAAGGGAGGCTGAGGGTGGTCTCATGGTGGCTGGGGTGGTGGAGCACTACGGAGCTGTCGGTTTTCAAGGGGAATCCGTGGGTCTCAAGGCATGGAAATAGAGGGGGAGCTCGGTTGGTTGTTGGCTGGCCATGGAGGGCTTGAGAGGGGTACGATGGAGCTGTGGTGGCGAGGTGGAGCTGGCACGATGGCTGGAGGGCGGCAGATCTAAGCCAAAGGGTGGAACCCATGTGCTAGAGAGTGAGGGAGCGTGAGAGAGATGGAGGGTTTCGCTGGCACGAAAGAGCTTGGGAGGAGTCGTGGTGGTCAGGGGAGGTGCTCGGTGGGGCTAGAACCGATGTACGGTGGTGCTAGGGCTGTCGGTGGTGGTGAAGCCGTGTGAGACCCATTTCGGAAAAGGGGCAAGAGGGAGAGAAAGGGAGGTTGTCATGGCTTGGGTTCCATGGAGGGGGTTCACCGGTGAGAGGGTAGGCCATTGGTAATAGTGCGGTGGCCACGTACAATGGTGCAAGGGTGATAAACTTGTGCATTGCCCCATGCGAAGAAGAGGGAGAGGGCTGTTGTGGGTGGTTCTGGCGGTGGCTGGAGATCGTCGGTGAGGTGGTGGATCTACGGTGGTGGTATGGCATGAGGTGGCGCCTAGTGGTGGCCAGCGGCGGAGCTGGGCTAGAGGAGAAGGGATTCGGCTAGGGGAAAGGGGTGGCGTACGCGTGAGGTAGAGGGAAGAGAGAGAGAGGGAAGGAAAAAGTGAGGGAGAAAGAGAGAAGGCTTGGGTATTTAATCCAGACCCTTCATCTTGGAATCTTCAAAATAATCTAACAGTAAAAAATTAAATACCGATTTAACTTAAGAACACTGAGAGGAATTAAGATAGAATATTATTTAAACCAGACTTTAGTTTATAAAATAATATTTCTTCATCTTTAATAAAATGACGAAGTCTTATTTAATATATTTAAAAGAATAAAACCATTTAATTAATTAGAATTTTCAATATAATTTAAATCTCAATGTCTCATAATATTTAAATAACCGAAATCATTTTAATAAATGACATTAAAATGATTTCCTACAATTTTTAATATTTTTGGAGCTCTTCAAAAATAGTATAATTGTCTTATTTAAAATTAGGCTTGGTTCAATAACACTAGAAATACCCCATATAAATATTTCCAGGACATTTAAAATATTCGAGGGCTTTAAAACACTGGACTTACTTTAAAAACATGCCATCAAGATTCGACATGCATAATGAGATCCACAGTCGAATTTGCTTATGTCAGAAAGAAGGAGCAAGGTGTTACATTTATTACTAGTCATTTTTTGAAATTTTCACGAGTGTAGGGATGTTGGAGTTGGTTAAACGCCATATTGCTACTGATCCTTAATAATTGAGTTGCTGGAGCCTGGAGTAGGCTCGTCGCCACAATGCTGCTGACCCTTTAGCATTAAGTGCTCCCTAATCTCCACTGGCCATGCTTCCCATCTCTAGTCTTATATTGGGTGAACTTTTTACCTACGCAAGATCACCACTTTCTTGGTCGCACCCTTTACTTCCAAGCCTTCTTGCCTAGTGGACCTCTACTAGCTCGTACTTCCTTGGATAAGACGTCACCCTTCCTCGCCTAGACAATACTCTTCCTCACCCATGCTCCAAGGTTTTGTTTCTCGCCTTGACAGGCGTTTGGTATCATGCCTTGGAGGCGGCCTTCACACCCAATAGTTTTAAAATTAAAGAGCTTAACTACAATTTCATCCGTAGGATAATCAATAAAACCCTGATGTAAGTCCTAAGGATGCGTTTTGCGCATCAGCAACCGCATCTGTGTACCTCCCAAGTGATCTTGCTTCAACCTGAAATCAGAAAGTAAGATGGGCTTGGCCTCCTTTGTTGAGATTGCCTCGGATGCCTAAATTAGTTAACACCTAAGATATTTTTCTTGATCATTCAAAGGAGAGTATCAACGTACTTCTTTGAGGGAGCATGTTGTTGCATTTATTGCATAATCGTCTTGACCTCGGGACCACTATTGCCTATCCTGAACTTGCCTTCTTGAGTGGGTGCATCGCTGCATTTAATGTGGCATGCTCTTTGAGGACCTTGGCATGTCCATTCCTATGAAGGTTAGGCTGTTTGCCCCACGGGCTAGTCCGCGTGCTCTTTGCGAAGGGCTTCTTATGAGTAAGGAGGTAGGCTATGTAACACCCCGTATTTTAGTGTATTTTTACTGAAGGATTATTTTTATTTATTAAAAATTTATCCTCTTATTTTAAAATTAGTTGGATTTTTAGTGAGTTCATTTCTATGATTTTAATTTTGGTGAAAATTATTTTTATGTGCTTTCTTAATATTTATTTATTGTTATGCATTTAAATTGCTTTTAATATTTAAATTAATTACTGTGGGATTTAATTATTTCAATTTGACTTTACCATTACGTTTAAATTTTTTTATTTAACTTGTGGTTTTAAAATCGTTTCCGTTGGATCATTTTCGTGACCCAAGTTATGAGGATTGGACCTCATTTCTTTTCCCTCTATTTTTCTTTTCCTTTTCTTTTTCTTTTCTTCTTCTTCTTTTTCTTTTTTCTTCTTCTTTTTCCTCCTCTTCCCGCGCACGGACGTAGCTCTCTCTCCCTCTCTCTCTCGCCGTGCAACCTTCCCTCCCCCAGCCCGCCGCCGTCCGCCGGCGGTGGTCGACACCGCCCCGCCCATCAGCTTCCCCTCCGGCCGGCGATCACCTCCCTCCATTTCCAGCTCCTCCATCGCCGCCGTTAGCCCCCTCGAGACCCACGAAGCCGCGGCGTTCCTTGAGCTCGCGCGCCGCCGTCGCTCCACCTCCGGCCACCATCTTCCTACCACTTCATCCCCGACCTCTTGGCAACCCAATGGACCCAACCCCAGCTCCGATCCGTCACCGGTGAAGCCCCACCAAGTCCATTTCCGATTTGTACATTTTTGGCCTAAAACCACCCCTTGCGCCGCCACTCACGGCAAACCACCACCACCATTGGCTTCACCGACCTCTCTAGGCCCTACCCTACCATTTTTGGGTCTTCGTTTGTCTTCGTTGAAAAGTGGGCATCTGTGACCCACGGCCACAGTGTATTTTACACTGTGGTGTTGCTCAGACATCGCCATTTTCAGCTTCGTGATCCTCTGGAAATTATTATATTGCACTGTAAGTATTTCTCCGAAGAATTCTTGTGAATTTAATGTATTTTTGCACTAACACATTTCACTGTATTATTCTGTTGATTGGTTTTGCCGGACTGAGTCCGAGGAGTACGGGAGTCAGATGGTTTGTTGGTTGGAGTGTTTGGTTGGAGTTGATTGGTTTGGTTATTGATGGTTGTGGATTGGTGTTGGTACATGTACATCTCATTATTTTATGCATGATCATGTTTGTAAAGAAAACTGGGTTTTCGTGTGGTGCATTCATGCTCATGTGTGATTTGGAAATTGTGATTTTATGTGAGAATGTTTTTGGGTGCGTGTGTATCACGACCCCAAGCCGAGATGGGGTATTATCTCGGTGGAGCTCCTCTGGTTACTCGGGAGCGGAATAAACTGAGTAACGTCCCCTGGATTGTCGCTGGGCGACGATGGGATCGGACGAGAGATTCGTGCCGACTCCGTGGTCCTTCTGCTGGCGGGGACCAGAGGATGCTTGGCTACGTACGCGCTGGGCGCGGAACCGAGCATCACTACGAAGCCAGGACGTGCGGATGGTCCCTAGGGGAGGCCATGGTGCATAGGCTAAGAAAGGATTAAATTGGCTATTTTCTGGGAAAATAGTGTGCGTGGATTTTGTGTAAACCATTTTCTGGGAAAATGTTCTACGGATATTTTGGGCCAATGAGATTTTGGCGTGTGTTGGAAAATTGTCATTTTCGGGGAAAATGATGTTTTGAGAAAAATACATATTTCATCATATGCATGCATGTTGGTTGCATTAAATGCATTTTATTTCTTGAGGATTATTTGGGTCATACTTACCTGCGGTACCATTTTGTGGTAACGCAGATTTTGATGCAGTTGAGGAGGAGGAGGGCGAGCCTGAGGAGACGGCTCCGCCCGAGGAGTGATCTGGGATCACTGGTTTTATTATTTTACTTGCTTATTGTATTTTCGGGACATGTGTTAACTTTATTTTGGATGACTGTATAACTGTTTTTAAACTTCTACTGATGTTTAGTTGTATTTAAATTCTGGTACATAGTAGACTTGACTAATTCCGCTGCTTTATTTTAATTGTACACTGTTGCATGTACACACACTGGCACTTCGATGGGATGTGTGACCGTGTTGTCACCATCCTGGTGTCTCGATCCCCGTGTATTTCTATAAGGGGGATTGGGGGCGCCACAGGTTAGTACCAGAAATTGTTTTATTATTTTTAATAATATTTTTTAAGTGTGGTAAGTTAAGCTATTTATTTTATTTTATGGGTTTATTGGTATTTTATTTTTATGTTATTTGATTTTATTTAAATATATTTTATCTTATTGTATTTTACGTTGCTTTTGGTTGAGTGTGGTTTTGTCTGGATTTAAGCGGGGTTGGAGATTGCTACATGACAGGAATATGGTGAGACCAAGGAGACAAGCTGATGTGCCTGAGGATGAGCTACCCAGGGGTGATGGAAATTATGCCATGGCGAGGGCGTTGAATAGGATGACGGAGTTCCTACAACAGAATTTCCGACCGCCTCAAGTAGATCCAAATAGAGCGGTCCAAGTTGGGTGCACTTATGAGCGCTTCCTGACGCATAGGACTCCTGCGTTTACTGGGGAGGAGGACCCAATGCGAGCTAGGAGGTGGATTCAAGACCTGGAAAGAACATTTGAAGTATGTGGATGCACTGAGACCCAGAGGGTATTATATGGAAGCTATATGTTGCAAGGTGAAGCGGCAAATTGGTGGGAGACCAAGCGGCCACTTTTAGAGATGGAGTTGGGGTCCTTGGCTGCTGTGTCTTGGCTGCGGTTTAAGAAAGAATTCGATGATCGATTCTTCCCTGTTTCGGTGAGGCGACAAAAGGCTCGAGAGTTTAATAATTTGGTTCAAGGAGGCACGACTGTTGAGCAGTATGCAAGGAAGTTTATGGAGCTTGGACGGTTCGCTCCTCACCTTATTGCTACCGAAGAATTGCGGGTTGAGCGTTTCATGGAGGGACTGCGCCCCGAGATACGCCGACATGTGGCTTGCCTTCAGATTACGGAATTTCAGAAGTTAGTGGATTTGGCCAGCATTGCAGAGCGGGAAAATAGTTTTGGAGTAGGCTCCCCTCCTGGTCAGAAGAGGCGGAGTTACCTTGGTGAGGGGAGTAGTTCTGGATCGCCACAGAAGTTTGTTCAGAGGACCGGGGCCCGTTCACAGACAACCTCCGGTGTTCGTGCAGGAGGCCGGACTCCAGTGTGCCCTAGGTGTAGTAGAGCCCATGAGGGTGACTGCGGTCAAAGGGGAATTCAGTGTTATAAATGTGGCCAGCCGGATCACTTTGCTCGGGAGTGTCCTAGTCGGGTTCAAGGTGAGCAAGGAGTGCGAGGAGGTCGTCGAGGTGGAAGGGGCGGCCAGAGACAATTGGTACAAGCCCGGGTTTATGCAGTGACTCCTGGTGATGTGGACTATGAGGCTCCAGAGACCCACGACGCCGGGGTGATTACTGGTACGTATTTAGCTATTTAATTTCGAATTAATGTTTGGTGTGGTTGGATTTTTTTTGAATTTGTTTGGTGGTTGTGTTTTCCTCAGGAAGAGTTCGTCTATATGATTTTTATGCTTGTACTTTGTTTGATTCTGGGGCATCCCAATCGTTTGTGTCTGCCACGTTTGCACGGATGTGCAATTTGGTTACAGAACCTCTACCTCAATCTTTAGTTGTGGCTCTTCCCAATGGCGAGATTGTGTGTTGTTCCAAGGTTGCTTTGGGTTGTCCTTTGGATTTTGGTGGAAGGACACTGGATGCAGATTTGATTGTATTTAAGTTGCTTGGTTTTGATATAATTTTGGGAATGGATTGGCTGTATCGCTATTCTGCGAATATTGATTGTAGAAGACGAGTAATTGGTTTTCAACTCTCGGATGAGGATTATTTAGAATTCGTGGGAAGTAAGTTAAAGGCAAGACCATCAATTATATCAGCAGTTCAAGCTAAGAGAGATATAGCTTGTGGGGCGGATGCTTTTTTGGTTCAAGTCGTGTCTACATCATCTGAGAAGAAATCTTTAGTGGAAATTCCAGTAGTGGAAGAATTTCCCGATGTGTTTGTGGATGAGTTACCTGGATTGCCTCCCGTTCGTGATATGGAATTTGTTATTGATTTGGAACCTGGGGCGGCTCCTGTGCATAAGGCTCCTTACCGCATGGCACCGGCGGAGTTAAAAGAGTTGAAGATTCAATTGCAAGAATTGGTCGATAAGGGATTTATTCAGCCGAGTACTTCGCCGTGGGGAGCGCCCGTATTGTTTGTCAAGAAGAAAGATGGTACACTCAGAATGTGCATAGATTATCGGGAGCTTAACAAGGTGACTATTAAGAACAAGTATCCTCTACCTAGGATTGATGATTTGTTTGACCAGCTTCAGGGAGCAGCTGTATTTTCGAAAATTGACTTGAGATCAGGATACTATCAGCTGAGGATAAGGGATAAGGATGTGCCCAAGACTGCTTTCAGAACAAGGTATGGGCATTATGAATTCAAAGTGATGTCTTTTGGGTTGGCGAATGCTCCTGCCGCTTTTATGGATTTAATGAATCGGGTGTTTCGACCATTTTTGGATTCTTTTGTGGTGGTATTTCTCGATGACATTCTGATTTATTCTCGAGACTTGGAAGAGCATGCTTGTCACCTTCGTCTGGCACTTGGGAAATTAAGAGAGCATCAGTTGTATGCTAAGCTAAGCAAGTGTGAATTCTGGTTAGAAGAAGTTAAGTTTCTTGGGCGTGTGATTTCCCAAGAAGGGGTGGCTGTGGATCCTAGTAAGGTGGAAGCTGTTTTGTCATGGCCTCGCCCTTCAACAATTCGTGAGATACGAAGTTTCTTGGGACTTGCTGGATACTATCGAAGATTTGTGGAAGGTTTTTCTCGGCTATCCGGACCTCTCACTGCTTTGACAAGGAAGAATGTTGAGTTTGTATGGTCGGACAAATGTGAGAGAAGTTTTCAGGAGTTGAAGAGAAGATTGACAACGGCACCAGTTTTGGCACTTCCGGAGCCACACAAGCCATTTGTGATTTTTAGTGATGCATCCAAATTCGGGTTGGGATGCGTTCTTATGCAAGAGGGACGGGTCGTAGCTTATGCGTCTCGTCAGCTGAAAGTTCATGAAATGAATTATCCCACACACGATTTGGAGTTGGCGGCAATAGTTTTTGCGCTTAAGATTTGGCGGCATTATTTGTATGGCGAAGCCTGTGAAGTTTTTACTGACCACAAGAGCTTGAAGCATTTGTTTACTCAGAAGAATCTCAATATGAGGCAGAGACGGTGGTTAGAGCTGATTAGCGACTACCAATGTGAGATCAAGTATCATCCAGGAAAGGCAAATCTAGTCGCTGATGCTTTGAGTAGAAAGTCTCAACAAGTGGATGAAGCAGAGTCATCAGATTTGGACTCTCTCCTTTATGGAATGAGGAGACTTCTTATTGAGAGTTCTCGGCAAGAAGAATTATTATCTTCAGTTTTGGATGTCCGAGTAGTGGATTTTGAAGAATTGAAGACTCTTCAAAGAATGGATCCTGAATTGTTAGCTATCAGGAAAAGAGTCAGGAAGTCTAGAGGACCCTTGCATTACAGCTTGGATAAGGATGGTATTCTTCGGTTTCGGGATCGTAGAATGATTCCCCGAGATTCTGAATTTAAAGAGCGGATTTTGGCAGAAGCTCATGCGGCTCCTTATTCAGTTCATCCAGGAAGCACAAAGATGTATAGAGATTTAAAGAGAAATTTCTGGTGGGAAGGAATGAAGCTGGACATCGCTTTGTTTATTGAGAAATGTGACACGTGCCGTCAGGTGAAGGCTGAGCATCAGAGACCTGCTGGTAGACTCCAGCCTCTCCCAATTCCAGAGTGGAAGTGGGATGATATTTCCATGGATTTTGTTGTGGGTTTGCCAAGGACTCCTAGTGGAAAGAATTCAATTTGGGTGATTGTGGATCGGTTGACCAAGAGTGCCCATTTCTTACCTATTAATAATACTGACTCTTTGGGTAAGTTGACTCGGTTATATGTTAAGGAGATAGTGCGTTTGCATGGGATACCCAAGAGTATCGTGTCGGATCGGGATCTGCGGTTCACATCCCGTTTTTGGAAGAGCTTGCAGGCAGCTTTAGGCACTAAGTTGAAGTTTAGTTCTGCGTATCACCCCCAAACAGACGGCCAATCAGAGCGTACTATTCAGACTCTGGAGGATATGTTGCGGTCTTGTGTCATGGAATTTCAAGGAAGTTGGGAGAATCACCTACCGCTCATTGAATTCTCTTACAACAACAGTTTTCATTCCTCCATTCAGATGACCCCGTATGAGGCTTTATATGGACGGAAGTGTAGATCGCCTTTGTGTTGGGATGAAGTCGGCGAGAGTAAGGTAATTGGACCTGAGATAATCCAAGAAATGAAGGACCAAGTTCAGCTTATCAGGAAGAAGATGGCTGAAGCGCAAAGTCGCCAGAAGAGCTACACAGATACAAGAAGAAGAGACTTATCTTTTGAAGAAGGTGATTGGGTTTATCTTAAAGTCTCTCCTATGAAAGGCGTCAAGCGCTTTGGTAAGAAAGGAAAGCTTAGTCCTAGATATGTTGGCCCTTTTCAGGTCATAGAGAAGGTTGGGCTTGTTGCTTATAGAGTGGCCTTGCCAGATTATTTTGGGGATGTTCATAATGTGTTTCATGTGTCCTCATTGAAGAAGAGTTTTGGACAGCAAGAGCCACGTTTTGTGGACCCTGAACGCATTCAACTACAACCTAACCTTACTTATGAAGTTGCTCCAACTCAGATTGTGGATTGGAAAGAGCAAAGATTAAGGTCCAAGACAATACCGTTGGTGAAGGTGTCATGGGGTGATCCGTTGGCTCAAGATTTCTCATGGGAAATAGAAGCTAATATGAGAGAACAATATCCCTACTTGTTCGATTAATTTGGACGGTATGTTCTAAGTTTGCTCTTACTTGAATCTTAATCCTGTCTTAGTTTGATATTTGACCTTGCTAATTTCGAGGACGAAATTTTATTTAAGGGGGGAGGATGTAACACCCCGTATTTTAGTGTATTTTTACTGAAGGATTATTTTTATTTATTAAAAATTTATCCTCTTATTTTAAAATTAGTTGGATTTTTAGTGAGTTTATTTCTATGATTTTAATTTTGGTGAAAATTATTTTTATGTGCTTTCTTAATATTTATTTATTGTTATGCATTTAAATTGCTTTTAATATTTAAATTAATTACTGTGGGATTTAATTATTTCAATTTGACTTTACCATTACGTTTAAATTTTTTTATTTAACTTGTGGTTTTAAAATCGTTTCCGTTGGATCATTTTCGTGACCCAAGTTATGAGGATTGGACCTCATTTCTTTTCCCTCTATTTTTCTTTTCCTTTTCTTTTTCTTTTCTTCTTCTTCTTTTTCTTTTTTCTTCTTCTTTTTCCTCCTCTTCCCGCGCACGGACGTAGCTCTCTCTCTCTCTCTCTCTCTCGCCGTGCAACCTTCCCTCCCCCAGCCCGCCGCCGTCCGCCGGCGGTGGTCGACACCGCCCCGCCCATCAGCTTCCCCTCCGGCCGGCGATCACCTCCCTCCATTTCCAGCTCCTCCATCGCCGCCGTTAGCCCCCTCGAGACCCACGAAGCCGCGGCGTTCCTTGAGCTCGCGCGCCGCCGTCGCTCCACCTCCGGCCACCATCTTCCTACCACTTCATCCCCGACCTCTTGGCAACCCAATGGACCCAACCCCAGCTCCGATCCGTCACCGGTGAAGCCCCACCAAGTCCATTTCCGATTTGTACATTTTTGGCCTAAAACCACCCCTTGCGCCGCCACTCACGGCAAACCACCACCACCATTGGCTTCACCGACCTCTCTAGGCCCTACCCTACCATTTTTGGGTCTTCGTTTGTCTTCGTTGAAAAGTGGGCATCTGTGACCCACGGCCACAGTGTATTTTACACTGTGGTGTTGCTCAGACATCGCCATTTTCAGCTTCGTGATCCTCCGGAAATTATTATATTGCACTGTAAGTATTTCTCCGAAGAATTCTTGTGAATTTAATGTATTTTTGCACTAACACATTTCACTGTATTATTCTGTTGATTGGTTTTGCCGGACTGAGTCCGAGGAGTACGGGAGTCAGATGGTTTGTTGGTTGAAGTGTTTGGTTGGAGTTGATTGGTTTGGTTATTGATGGTTGTGGATTGGTGTTGGTACATGTACATCTCATTATTTTATGCATGATCATGTTTGTAAAGAAAACTGGGTTTTTGTGTGGTGCATTCATGCTCATGTGTGATTTGGAAATTGTGATTTTATGTGAGAATGTTTTTGGGTGCGTGTGTATCACGACCCCAAGCCGAGATGGGGTATTATCTCGGTGGAGCTCCTCTGGTTACTCGGGAGCGGAATAAACTGAGTAACGTCCCCTGGATTGTCGCTGGGCGACGATGGGATCGGACGAGAGATTCGTGCCGACTCCGTGGTCCTTCTGCTAGCGGGGACCAGAGGATGCTTGGCTACGTACGCGCTGGGCGCGGAACTGGGCATCGCTCGTTGCGTAGTGGGTGCTTGGCTACGTACGCGCTGGGCGCGGAACCGAGCATCACTACGAAGCCAGGACGTGCGGATGGTCCCTAGGGGAGGCCATGGTGCATAGGTTAAGAAAGGATTAAATTGGCTATTTTCTGGGAAAATAGTGTGCGTGGATTTTGTGTAAACCATTTTCTCGGAAAATGTTTTACGGATATTTTGGGCAAATGAGATTTTGGCGTGTGTTGGAAAATTGTCATTTTCGGGGAAAATGATGTTTTGAGAAAAATGCATATTTCATCATATGCATGCATGTTGGTTGCATTAAATGCATTTTATTTCTTGAGGATTATTTGGGTCATACTTACCTGCGGTACCATTTTGTGGTAACGCAGATTTTGATGCAGTTGAGGAGGAGGAGGGCGAGCCTGAGGAGACGGCTCCGCCCGAGGAGTGATCTGGGATCACTGGTTTTATTATTTTACTTGCTTATTGTATTTTCGGGACATGTGTTAACTTTATTTTGGATGACTGTATAACTGTTTTTAAACTTCTACTGATGTTTAGTTGTATTTAAATTCTGGTACATAGTAGACTTGACTAATTCCGCTGCTTTATTTTAATTGTACACTGTTGCATGTACACACACTGGCACTTCGATGGGATGTGTGACCGTGTTGTCACCATCCTGGTGTCTCGATCCCCGTGTATTTCTATAAGGGGGATTGGGGGCGCCACAGGCTATCACCTTTCCCTGATGGCTCTGCCCTTATCCCTAAACGGTTGGCCTTCGGGCTACTCACCAGACCTTCTTACCTCATACACAAGACCTAGTTCAGTGGGCTCGTCCAATGGGCCTAGTTTGGATTATACTTTTTACGAGTCTAATTTAGGCCCAACAGTTACCCTACAAATTCTTGTTGCGCATGTGCAATGAGAATTTCATCAGTTTCCCTTGTTGGCTTCTCGTTGCACCTCTCGTGGTGGAGCTCGTGGCTCTTGCCCTATTCTAGCTTGTGAGTCTCTCGATGGATCCAAGAACAAAGACTCTTCTAAAGGGGAGTGGTTTGCCAAGAACCTATTGTAATGCATGTCCTTGTGGTGGGGTGTAAAAAAATAGTTTTAGGAAATGAGACAGGAATTACTGAAAATTTTAAAACATTTTCATTTCATCCCCAGGACATAAAAGATTCTATAGTCGAAAATAAAATGTGCTTTGTAAATTGAAAGAGGTTCTGTGGGGGTATTCACTAAATTAAATGGTAAAGTCCATTTTACAAAACATGATTTCATAAGTTACATAAAATATGCCTAGGCTTCCGTCACCTCTTCCTTGGGCTATGTCTATTCTGACGGTTCGTCCTCATTTCATTTCTAGGTGGGGCACTTAAAAATAAAATGAGTCAATTAGTCAGTAAGCATTACTTCATTGTAAGAATATACTAATATAAGTTTTCATTATACATTAATCATTCCTCTACATACGTTACATAAAACATTTTCTTTCTTTGAAACATTACAAGGTCGAGTTTTTCACTAAAAAGGTTTCCATTCCTCATAAAAAAAACTTGCACCTTGTACATTCCTTGATAAAGAACTAAACCAATTCATACATCCAATTAACTCTTATCAATTTTCATTGGTCAGTACACACTGTTATGCCCCATGTGCTAACCCGTGCTAGGGTTAGCGGTCTTTTGGATTTGGACTTTTCCCATGGCCACAGGTTGGGAATCCCTTTCCGTTATCCAGGTACCACTGGGTGCACTACCAATGGAACCCAGCCGGCATTGCAATCTGCCCCTTTTCTCTTGCTACCATCATTCATTTCCTTACAGTTGTTACGTAGCTTCATACATTAAAACGTTTGTTTCCTTTCATTCATTCATTAGAACTAGTCATGTCCTCCATACCGTGATGCAGCATGGGGCAACAAACAACATTAGCTCACACTAAAGCGCAACTCACTACCACGGTGTGAAGTGCACCTAGGAAAAACTCTAGCCTAGGTGGGACGTTGTTGTCTCTACTTTAGGGGCGCTACCCACATGGTGCAGGAGGGGGTACCACCTTCTCACACCCCGCCTCTGGTATGGGTGCAATGTAGGTTTTATCCACTGGACTCCGGCCCCGCACCCTGGTGCCAATTTCCCTCGTTTGACCACAGCATTCCCACGGCGAAAAAGCCCACAAATCCAAAACCAAAACCTGAAAAAAAAACTGAAAAATAACAAAAAAAATTGAAACAAATCTTAAACAACAACAAATCCACAGATCCATCATCCAATAGTTACAAACACATACAAAAATATACTTAAAAAAATAGCAACTACTACAGCAAGACCATGGCCTGGTTGTGGGTCTGAGCAAAGAACCATGACCATGAATGTTCATGGCCTCTAACCCACAGCCACGTTGTGGCCGGCGGTTGGTGACACCGTGTTGGTGTCTCATAGTCATAACTTAGTGAGTCACAACTATCAATCGAGCTTTTCAAGAAGAAAAATTGGAGAAAAGAGGAGGAGAAGAAGATGAAGAGGATGAGAAGAAGAGGAGGAGAGGATACTTAGGCCTCATTTGGTCATACAGATGAGATGAGATGAGATAAGATGAAAGTCAAAAGTTGAATAAAATATTATTAGAATATAATTTTTAATATAATTTTTGTTTTGAGATTTGAAATAGTTGAATTGTTTACTGTATTTTATATGCTAGTTTGGAAAAGTTGTAATTATTGGATGAGATGAGATTTAATGGTTTGTGTAACTAAACAAGACCTTAGAGAGAATGGTGGAGGGAGTGAGAGAACAGAGGAGACAGAGATTTAGGGTTTCGTTTCAATTTATAGTACTCAACTAAATTTCAAAATGGCATCGTCTTAATAATGAAAATAGTTTTTATAAATAAATAAATATATATATGTATCAGGCAGATGATGGAGGCCTTATGAGAGCAGGCAAGGGCCTAATGTTGGCGAGCTACGGCCCAGCCCGGACCCCGTCCCCGTCCCCGTCCCCGTCCCCGCTTGTGTGTTCAGGTGTAGGCGAGGGCACACACCACACATTGACTCTTGGAACGCCCGACAATCCAAGCAAAGTGCGACTAGTGGGGTATAGGTGGACGGGTGGCGGGGCCTCGCTGCCCATCCCTACTATGCTTCAAGTAGGCTAGACTTTGGTGCAATGAGCACTGATGCTGCACTAATCAGAATGGCAAAGCGGGCTTGCGCCATCCATGACACTATCAGATGCAGCGGCGTTTCCTTTAGTGGCCACTGCACTACAACGATGGCCTAAAATTTTTAATTCTCTACGATGAACAGTTTTGTAACTGTTGTAGGAGGAGGGTGAGTAGTTGCGAATTTTTGGTTAAACGGGTTAGGGTTGAAAACTGGTATGGGCATATTTTTTAAATAAGGTTTTTTGTAGAAAACATTTTCCCATTAGCCACTATTCACCACCTCACACCCCACACCTTATGAAAAATACACCTACATCTTATAAAAAAAAAAACAAATTTCCACGTCATGTGTTGGGTGTGTGATATGAACAGTTGTTGATTCGTAGCAAAACTCTTTTTTGTAAATCTGACCATACTTTTTTCTAAATTTAGCTCTGAATGAAGAAAATAAAAAAAATAATAAAAAAAAGACGCCCCAAGAAAAATGGGCTGCTCTATTGCTGGGCACCTAGGATGGTGTTGCCGAGTCGAGCAGGGTACAAGCTTTTAGATGAATGTTATGCATCAGCCACTATTCACTCCTAACATCCCACACCTATAACTTTTTCACATAGGGTGTGAGGGTGTTTTTCATAAGATGTGAGATGTGGGGTGGTAAATAGTGGCTGATGAGAATAACTTTTTCAAGCCTTTAATAGTTTTCCTTTTCAAGAAAAGGCTCTATCCTGATTTAAACCGTAGACCATAGAAACCAATGCAATTTTCTTGTCTCTTGGACTACAGCTCAAGGCTACTGTAGTTGCTGAATTTTTACATTGCTTATTCATTAAATGGTTATGCCACATACATTTTTTAAAGAAATATTTTTTTATATGATTATGGTTACTAAATATATGCATGTCATATTATGAGGTCATCTTTACATATTCGTGAATAATAAATATTTTGAGGAAATATGATATTTTTGTATATGTATTGTGATTACGAGTAATTCATATATGAGCTACTTTTATAATTAGGCTAATTTTAGGAATTAGTCTTTGAATTTTTTTTAGGAATTGATAAAATAGAGTATCAAGTAGTTTAAGCATGCACTGTCCATGCGTTTGGTTGGCCCAAATGGATTTCTTCAATCTAGAAAGGAATTGTTCTTGCATGTGACTTGCCCAATAGACTACTTCTATTCTAATGGGAATATTGTTGAGATAAATTTGGAATTAATCTCTTAAAAAATATAAATTTGTGCGAAAATTAAGTTGAAAATTAATAATTAAGCATTGTAGCACAAAAGATAATTAGGAAGTGTAATGAATTTTTTATCTTGCAAAGCATATTAATTACTTTTGTTCTAACTTAGATTGACATGACAAATTTCTTAAATATGTTTGCAATTAAATATGCGTAGGATAATAACTTTAAGATAACCGAGAAGAAAGGTGTATAATCTTTTCCGTTATTTTTTTTAGAAGATTTTCTACCAACCAAATTATGAAAACGGGGCTTCAAAGCAAACGTGCAAGATTGATTCTGTTTAATTGTTGCTATAAGGATATTAGGCGAAGAGATAGTTTTGTCTCACTAGTTGAGCTCACTACGCGAAGTGATAGTTTTAACTGTAATTAGAAATTTCTGAGCCGCCATTGGGTGTGAAACTACACAGATAAATTGTTTGGACAGAGAGCCAATATTCCAACAAAATTACCTTTTAGGACGGGATTTTCCAATCCAATAATTTATATTTCAACTGATCCCTAAAATCATTTTGGGACAAAAACGTTTCGTCCCCATTTTATCCCAAAAGGTCTATAACAAAATTAAAGCGTTTTGAAACGAAATTTGTCATATTCATTTAAAAAGAGAATTATTTATGGTGTTGTTAATTCCTCCACACACTACAACAAAACTGTTTATTTGTGGTCAGTTATATCCTGTAAAAATGACTATTTCTTGTTAAAATGATTCTGTTTTCATCGTAAATAGTCATTCTCGTAGTAAATAATCTGTCACAAATACACATTTTTCTTGTTGTAACATGGCCACACCGAGCTAAAGTAGCTAGAAAAGGAAGCTTCAGTTTTCTACTCCATCTGTAATTAGCCAAGAGATCATACTTACCTGACGAAACTCTATATATATATATATCAAAGATAGTTTGATCTTTAGATTCGAAGTTGGACTTTTATCTTTTAAAGGAATAACTTCATTGGACCTTTATCTTCTAAATGTAAGTGGTTGCAATATCACAAGTAGTCGCAATCTATATAATTTCTTAGCAAACAAGTTGGCCAACAAAGCTATGGAAACCGTACACCCTCTCTCATAATCCTAGCTCTATATTTTTTGTATAACACATATACACGGAATTGATCCTTCAAAAAATTGAGGTTTTATTCCAAAAGGTTACAGACCCTTCGACTGCTTCTTTCTGCTAGGATTGCATCCCTTTTCTCTGCTAGGGTTTGAATTTAACACTTGATTACACAGTGCGAAGTGGGGCTAATCGACATCATCCCTATGCATGAGCAAACATCTTCTTGGATGCTTCACCCCTCTTCCGTGGCGTTTCCTCCTCTCATCCTGGGAGTTTGACTTCCTCGTCGGTTAGCTTCCACGCTTGTCAGCACTAATGGCTGGCTTCCGCATTGTCTGGAACGGGTTGTCGCAGGCATACGAAGTACACGCAAGATCTACAAGGATCTCACAGACGGCGCTACTGTTAACATCGTGTTTCGTATGCCTTTGGGTCAGGTTCCAACAACTAAGGTCTTCAGAAATGGGCCTGCAAAAAGAGAGAAGAATGCAACTGGGAGAGGGTGGCCTTGTGGCTGGAGAGTCTCCGATGCCTAAGTTAGTATCGTCTTTTGGAAGTTTGTAAATAATGAAAAAGTCTATAGATCAGAGAGAGTTTCTCGTACTTGGGAGTCCCTGTCATTTGTACTATTCCTTTTGTCAGAGTCTTTTAGTGCGACATACCTCTGCGAGGATATCATTAATGTGGCGTGTAGCTCGGGTAGTGGTGCTATTAATGCGGCGTGGTTTCATGATTTGTTTTACTCTACTGGTGTCTTCGGTGGTCCGTTGATATTCCCACGTCAGAAGATCAAACGTTCTCCGTTTTTTCCATTCTGCCCTGTACAAGTCTCCATCAGACATTATTGTTTACTTTTTTTTATAGGGGACTTACTTCATAAGTAAGTTTGGGCCCTGGGGTCAGGTATCGGGTTGAAATCCAGTGAGCTAGTTAAGTGGCTGGGAAAATCCCCTTACAATGTCCATAACAGGGTGTGTATCCTACGGAGCGATGCAGGTCCAACAGCCATGGTACCACACTCAGGAGGTTGACTATTGATTAGATAAAACTTCCGATTTCTTTTTCTTTTCATATATTCAAAAGACATTTCTGAGCCGCCCCTGGATGTAAAACTACGAAGATAAACTGCATGTTTGGCCAGAGCCACTCCAACAAAATTACCATTTAGGACGGAATTTTCCAATCCAAAAATTTATATTTCATCCAACCCCTAAAATAATTTTATCCCAAAAGGTCTATAACAAACTTAAAGCGTCAAATTCATTTGAAAGCAAATTATTTATTGCGTTGTTAATTCCTCCACATGGGGAATCTTCATTGGACTTTAATATCAAGAGTAGTCGCAATATATTTAATTTCGTAGAGAACAAGTTGGCCGACAAACCACTGGCGCTGCCATATCTTCAACCCATGCAATTCTATCTATTTATATACCAACACAAAGTACACAAGGTTCTTAATTACACAGTGCAAAGTGGGGCTAATCGACGTACATCATCTCTTAACATTTTCTTGGATGGTTCACCATGCCAAAAAGTCAAAAGTAGTCCTCCACAATCGTTAATCTATACGATGGCCTGTATTTTCGCATCCAATTTCCTGAACAAATAAGTAGGTCTCTATAATTTCGTATAAAACAAGTTGCCGACAAAGCACTACCAATAATAATTTTGCCTCGTCTCAATTGACTCCGTCAACCCATGCATTTCTATTTCTTGTGAACATTTATTGAACGCGGGCTTATGTTTGTCTACATACAGCTGTGGAAACCACGCTCTCTCCTAATCCTAGCTCTATCTTTCTCTGATCTCTGGCTCTCTCTGTTGATGGCAAGAGGAATGGCGGCCTTCCCTGCTGGACTCAGGGTCCTTATAAGTACCGTTCTGGTCCTAATCCTTGTTCCTCCAGCTTCTAGTCTTAAGAATAATCATCGATCACTACTGTCCTCCTTCTTCCTGTGGCAATATCCCCAACATCAGCTATCCGTTTCGACTCAAAGGCGATCCACCAAACTGCGGAGACCAAAAGTATGAGCTCTCATGTGATAAGAACAACAACACGTTGTTATCTTTACATGATGGTAGTAAATACTACGTAAGCCAAATCAATTACAACAACTACACAATCCGAATTGTAGACTCAGGTATTCAGGAGGATAATTACTCTTTCATCCCTCGTTATTTTCTAAACCTTGATACTTTGGGGCTGCCGGACTGGGATTCATATCCAACGTATGGGAGTAGTAGTGACAATTTAACAACGCTAACACTATCAGAAGTTGTGGCTATAGTGAACTGTGAAAAGCCAGTGACTTCGGCTTCCCCTTTCCATTTGAAAACGACTTCTACGAATTGTTCTAATATCAATAAGGGATATGGGTCTTCTTCCAACTCCTTTTTTTCTCAATATTCCAAACGGTACTTATATCTTATTGTTGGCTATGGAGCGAATGTGATGGATGTGGAGGAGTCGTGCACGATAGAGCAAATCTCTCTGACATCGTGGCCAGTACAAATTTATGGTGATCCTAATATTTCCTGTACAGACATCCGCAATTTATTCTCATATGGTTTTGAGGTTTCATGGTACGGGATTTATTGTGGAATCTGCGGATCATACGATAATTGCTACATACATGAGTACGATAATCAAGTTTCTTGCTACAGATGGGGTGAGTAATTAATTAATAAATTTGAGATCAGAATTCTAATGAGATATTTATTATATGCTGATCGATCTATCTCCTCATGCAGGAAATATAAATACTTGGGTTACTTTCTTACGAGAACTGGTCGCACATGTAGGTGAGTTTTCAATCCTCATATATAAGATGTTATTTTTTTGAGAATGAACATCAATATTATATTTATTAATAAAACTCCATCAAAGGAGGGAAAGAACACAAGATGGACAATCCTCCATCTCAATAGAGTCATCCTCTAATTACTCTAATGATCAGTTCTTCGCTAAACAATGAGCCACAACGTACATTGGCTTCTCTTCTAACATGCCTAACAAATCATTGATCAAATTCAAGTAAAAGTATATTTTTCACATTGATAATAACCAGGAGAGAGTCACCTTCCAAGGTAATGCTTTTTAATCCCAACTGACTACCAAAAATTGTTGCTTGTGGAGCCCCTAAAGCTTCAGTTAAGAATGGATTAAAGAAAAATAGGATAAGAGTGTGGTGTATAACATTATTCTTTTTTTTTTGAGAATCAACATCAATATTATATTTATTACTAAAGAGATAGTCTACATACAGTCCCTATTTAGGGACTGCTCATGCAAGTGATACATATAGTTATGTTTAAAAAAATTGTAAAATTACAATAATATCCTTTTTAAAATGATGATTTTTTTTCCTTTTACTCTTATTTATCAATGGGACTGTACACACAATCCCCCACTCAGGATTGCAAATAGAATTTCTTATTAATAAAACTCCATCAAAGGAGGGAAAGAACACAAGATGTACACTTACCTTTATTTCTTTTCTCCATGTGCCGCAGCTAGGTATACTGGATTGTTATGGCTCAACGGTAAGAATTTGTATCTGTCTGATCTATTTGTCTACTTTCATCTTTAAACCGTTCATTCCTTCAGCAATGAAACATGAAAATAGTTTAAACTTGAAGATAAGATCAGATATATTAATTACGTACACACGCGTATATATATACATAATATACCAAAATTTATTTGTACGACATAAGATGTGCAATCCCACGCAATATTTTTAGAAAAAAGTAGGCACTACCTTTAAAAAGTGATTGTCAGGGACTTACACTTTCTAAACTTGTGTCTATCATTTTTTATATATCTCCGATCCAGCTAACATATCACATTTTAAGTGTCTTTTCACTTTGATGAAATTCTATGAAGTCACTTAAAACAAGTCAGAACAGATACTATGATTGAGGATAATAAAATACAATATGAGAAGTAGAATTCTTAAGTTTAAACTCTAACTCTATATTTCACACAATAAATTAAGGAGAGGTTTGGATTCAAAACTCACCTCAACTCATCTCATCTCATCGTTACAACTTTCTCAAATTCTCACACAAAATATAATAAACAATTCAACTTTTTCAAATTCCCACATCAAATATAATAAATAATTCAACTTTTATTCTACTATTTACAAACCATCTCAACTCATCTCAACTCATCTCTGAATCCAAACATCTCCTAAATATTTTACGTATTGTTAGGTCTACTTATTAAGGGAGAATCTGGCTGTAATCATATATGCTACTTACATATCCAAAATATATTAATAAACTTATTAATGTCCAGCGTTGGACGAGCTATTACCATCGATCGATCTCTCATATTTAGCTAATTCGACATGATCATGATCACTCTTACTTTTGATATTGAATTCAACTGATGACGTGAAACTTTTTTTTTTTTTTTTTTTTAAAAAAATTTTTGTCAAACCATGCAGGCCGATTAACCAAACTACGAGTCAGCACAGAATATTATGCACGGGTTTCTAATTCTGGGGATTTTATCCGATATCCCAGTACGTACTTAATTACGTAATTGCATGCGTATTTTCATTATATATAGTGGATGATCTCAAACTGTTGAATTAACACTATACCTTTTTTGGATCTCACTAACGATGAATCCATTCTATGCATCATACACATTAATTATTTTACTTCAATTCTTAGCTAACTTTTAATGGAGATTATTTATTTATATATTTTTATCATTAACAGATTTGGCAACTTTATTAATTGGATTACTGGTCGGTAAGAATCGGTACTCTCTCTCTCTTTTTATCTTTCTTAATTGTTTTAGTAAATTAATCATTCTTTAAACTACTAAACGTATAAGAAATAGCTAGAAATCATTATTAAATTAACATTAAAAATAAATACTGTGCCAAATCACAAGAATTTTGAAAGGGAGTAATTGGTAGTGCAACAACATGATCACTCACTTTCTTATAAATACTTTTGCGATTTCATTTCCAGAATGGCATTTGTCAATCAGTATATTAGGCACTCCATTTGTGATTGCATTTTTTATATATAAATGGCGAAGGAGGCACTTATCAATGTATGACAATGTTGAAGAATTTCTGCAAGGCCAAAATAATCTCATGCCAATAAGGTACTCTCTCTCAGAAATTAAGAAAATGACCAAAGGTTTTAGGGAAAGATTGGGTAAGGAGGATATGGCAAAGTATTTAAACGAACACTTCGAAGTGGACATCTTGTAGCAGTAAAGATGTTAAGTCAATCCAAAGCAAATGGGCAAGATTTTATCAATAAAGTAGCAACCATTGGAAGGATCCATCATGTGAATATAGTGCAACTCATTGGTTTTTGTGTTCATGGTTCAAAGCGTGCCCTTATATATGAGTTCATGCCCAATGGATCTCTAAACAAACACATTTTTTCACTAGAGGAAAATATCCTCAGCTATGAGAAAACATATGATATTGCTTTAGGAGTGGCTAGCGGGATTGAGTATTTACATCAAGGATGTGACATGCAAATTTTACATTTCGACATTAAGCCTCACAACATTCTTCTTGACAAGAATTTTAAACCCAAAGTTTCAGATTTTGGCTTAGCGAAATTGTACCCGGTGGAAGATAGTATTGTTCCTTTGACTCGTGCAAGAGGAACGTTTGGATACATGGCTCCTGAAATGCTTTACAAAAATATTGGAGGTGTTTCATACAAAGCTGATGTCGATAGCTTTGGAATGCTGTTGATGGAAATGGTGAGTAGAAGAAAGAACTTGAATGCATCTACATAACATTTAAGCCAAATTTACTTCCCCACTTGGATATATGATCAATTCCATGATGGAAAGGATATAGAAATTCAAGATGCTACTGAAGATGAAAGAAAACTTTGTAAGAAGATGATGATAGTCGCATTATGGTGCATACAATTAAAGCCTAGCGGTCGTCCATCAATGAACAAAGTCGTCAACATGCTTGAAGGAGATGTTGAATGCTTACAAATTCCTCTCAAGCCTCTCCAACCATCACCAAAGAGAGAGATAAAGGGTGCTAGAGATAATTCAAATCAAGCTTCATCATCAATTCAATCAGATAAATCAAGCCTTACTTAATTTTTATTGTTTACCTTTCTAAAATTGAATTATCTCTTTCTATCCTTGTTTAAGAGAAGTTTGCTTCAAGCCCATGAAAAAAGAGAAGATCAACAATCTAAAGTCATAATCTTTCTACGCTTGTCGTAGTATATATACTTCGTAGTGCGTGCCCTAAAAATAAGTATCAATCTAAATATAGTTTAATGCTACTCATCCATGTATAAATTTTTTACACACATCTCTCTCTCTCTCTCTGTGACGCCCCGACTCCCACGTACAAAAGAATAGGAATCGTGACGTCAGGATGATGACCACACGGTCACACATCCCAACGAAGTGCCAGTGTGTGTACATGCGACGGTGTACAATTAAAAATAACGCAGCGGATAGTCAACTAAGTACCAGAATTTAAAATACAATTTAAATATCCGAAGAGGTTTAAAAGCAGTTATACAGTCATCCCAAATAAATTACAAAAGGCAACATATAAATTGATAAAATAAGAAACTTGATAAATAGGAGCAATCCCAGATCACTCCACCAACGGAGCCAAGCTAAGGCTCATCATCCTCATCTGCATCAAAATCTGCGATACCATAAAATGGTACCACAGGTAAGTATAAACCAAATAACTCTCAGGATAAAAACATATTAATGCAACCAACATGCATTCATATGACAAAATACACTTAGCCATAAAATACCATTTTTCCAGAAAATGATTCACACAAAACAAACCCTTTATCGGACACTGTAGGCGGGAATCGCAGGCGGGACTCTACCACCGTCCCTGCTTACCACCATCCCTACCGCGTGCACCGTAGGCGGGAATCACAGGCGGGACACAATCACCATCCCTGCTTACCACCATCCCTATCGCGTGCACCGTAGGCGGGAATCACAGGCGGGACTCTACCACCATCCCTGCTTACCACCATCCCTACAGTTCCTTTCCACACAATGAATACTTAACACACACAACGAATACTTAACAGAGCACTGTAGGCGGGAATCACAGGCGGGACTATACCACCATCCCTGCTTACCACCATCCCTACCGCGTGCACCGTAGGCGGGAATCACAGGCGGGACTCTACCACCATCCCTGCTTACCACCATCCCTACAGTCTCATTTCCTTTTCTCAAACCAGTCAAACCAATCGTTTCAAACACACTCAAAAATCATTTCTCGCATGAAAACCCAGTTTTCTTTACAAACACATGAACATGTATGCATTCATGCGAAAACCCAATTTTCAGTTACAAACATGATCATGCATGAAATAATGAGATATACATGTACCAACAGAAATCCACAACCAGTTCACAGTTAAAGAGAGTTAGTGCAAAAATATATTTAAACCACAAAAGTTCTTTGAGAAAATACTTACAGTGCAATATAGCAATTTCCGAAGGATCACGTAGTTGCAAGTGGTGATGTCTGAGCAACACCACAGTGTAAAATACACTGTGGCCGTGGGTCACAGATGCCCACTTTTCAACGAAGACAAACGAAGACCCAAAAATGGTAGGGTAGGGCCTAGAGAGGTCGGTGAAGCCAATGGTGGTGGTGGTTTGCCGTGGGTGGCGGCGCAAGGGGCGGTTTTAGGCCAAAAAAGTGCAAATCGGAAATGGACTTAGTGTGGCTTCACCGGTGACGGATCGGAGCTGGGGTTGGGTCCAATGGGTTGTCAAGAGGTCGGAGATGATGTGGTAGGAAGATGGTGGCCGGAGGTGGAGCGACGGCGGCGCAGTGGCGCATGGAACGCCGCGGCTTCTAAGAGTTCGTGGTGGCTAACGGCGGCACAAGGGAGGCTGAAAATGGAGGGGTAGCTTCGTCGGCGGCAGGGGAAGCGAAGGGGCTGGGCGGTGTCGACCACCACCGACGGACGGCGGCGCTGAGAGGGGACGAAGGTTCGGGCGGAGGAGAGAAGAGAGAGAGAGAGTCCGCGCGGGAGAAGAAAAGAATCCGAAAGAAAATAAGGGAAAAAGAGAAAAAGGAAGGAAAAGAAAAGGAGAGGAAAGAAAAGAGGGAAAAAGAAATGAGGTCCAATCCTCATGACTTGGGTCACAAAAATGATCCAACGGAAACGATTTTAAAACCACAAGTTAAATAAAATAATTTAAAGGTAATGGTAAAGTCAAATTGAAATAATTAAATCCCACAGTAATTAATTTAAATATTAAAAGTAATTTAAATGCATAACAATAAATAAATATTAAGAAAGCACATAAAAATAATTTCTCACCAAATTCAAATCATAGAAATAAACTCACTAAAAATCAACCAATTTTAAAATAAGAGGATAAAATTTTAAATCCATAAAAATAATTCCTTCAGTAAAAATACACTAAAATACGGGGTGTTACACTCTCTCTCTTATTTCTTTTTCTCACTTATTTCATCTATCTATTTTTATTATTTTCTATCTACGTTTTTTCATTTATTTAATTTTTAAATTAAATATATAAAAAATTTAGATAAGTTGTTGAGTCAAGTATGGTACTCTTAAAAAATAGTTAGTTAATATAGGAAAAGTATATAGGATGTAATGAGCTTTTCAGATAAAGAATATATATTGATTAACCATTGGAAGTGCTCTTACAATATGTAACAGCAAGTACTCATGTTTGATCTTGAACGGTAGATAATACATGACTTTTTACAATTTTTTTTTTCTTGTATTTTTTTAATGAAAGTGATATATAGACGAGAACGTCACGTGGATATAAGTACAATTAGCATTGCCCTAAATAATCAATAGGAGTAGTTCAGAAAATAAAATGTAATTAATGCTATTATAATTTATAAGTCAACTTTAGTGGCTCAAATGGTAACGGTCCATATAAAAGTGCCCCAAAATTAATACAAGTTCACCAATAATAATCAGCATTCCAAACTAACGTCTATATTATTTTTATATGCTTACTAGCTGTGGTTGTTCATATAACACCCCGACGTGAAATTTAATTGAGCCCATGATATAATATTTATTGAGGTTGGTTTGGAATTTTAGTTAGGACCGTTAAAATTTAGTGTATGGATGATTTTGGATCTTATTAATAGGCTAAAATGAGAAAAGTTTAATTGAGATTTATTGCGTTTTCATGAATAGGCTATGGGTCTAAATATTTTATTTGATAGATTATGAAAAACGGAAATTTCTTGATTTTAATTGTGGTATCTAATAAAAAGAATTGTTCATTGGTTTCATTACAAATTTTAAAAATTTAGGTGTAATAATTATATTTTTGACTTTGAGATGTCAAGTAGACCAATAATAGAATGTCATGTGTCACTATAGCATATCTCAATATTAGCCTGTAGGACCTTCATATTAGGTAAGTTGGATAACACACATTTGTGAAAAAGCTTTCCGTTACTTTATTTACTATAGCGCCAAATATTTAGGGTCTGCTTGGGATTGCGGTAAAAGTCTTAAAAACTATTTAAAGAACCTTAAAATAGCTCAGTAATGGAAAATTTTCGTTTTTAGGTATTACATATTAAAGAACTTTTAATCTTAAATAAGTAAAAAAGTACGTTTAATCTCAAACGTGCATTTTCGAATAATGTGGAACGTAATTTGAATTTTAAAATGACTGTCAACAGACGAAAATACCCATACAACTTTCAAACTTTCAAGGATATGATCATAATCTTTAAAAATTCAAATAGTCATCATTTTTACATTAGAGAACATTTTTTTTATTTTTTTCCAAACAAACATAACATGTTTAAAAGTGCTTTAAACATATGGTTACCAAACAGTAAATAACTTTTTAATAATAGAACTTATTATTTAAGCTATAAGGTTTAAGTCCTAAGGTTATAAGCTATATTTCTCACCACAATCCCAAACATGTACTTAGACTAGAAAACATGGGTTAATATTAAACCAAATCATAGTTGCCATTCCCTTTCCAAATATATTCAGGTGATTAAAAATGCACTTATTGAAGTCCTTCTCTCTCTCAAGAGTGAGATGAAAGTTTTCTTTGTCAAGGCAAAGAAGTTTGTCTCTCAAGTTGTTCCTGTAGAGTTTTTAACATGGCTGAGAGTGATCTTTCTTCCCTTTGGGAAGGACTAAAGTTAACTGAGGAAGAAGAACATATCATTACTATTTCTTCAGAGACTCTCCAAGTTTCAGAGGCTCGAGGACAGCATTATTTTTTGGCATTGGTAGTGGCTAACAGAGGTGTGAATAAGGAAGGTTTTCATACTACTATGTCCCAGGTATGGAATTCTAATGGGTGGATCAAATTCAAGAAATTTGGTGATAATCGTTTCCTGGTGGATTTCCAAAGTTTGGAGGATAAGGATAGAGTTATGGAAGGTCGACCGTGGTTTTTTGACAAATGGCTAGTCTCAATGCAAGATTTTGATGGTTGCAAAGCAGGGATGATATTGGCTTCAAAACTAAGTCATTCTAGTTGCAATTACATAATCTTCCATTTGCAGGGTTAAATGGTGACATTGGTTCTCAACTAGTGGCTGGAATTGGACAGGTGTTGAAGGTGGATGTTGATAAGGAAGGTATGGGATGGGGTAAGTTTCTTCATGTTAGAGTGTTGCTAGACATTACCAAGCCATTGTGTCGGGACAATTGGTTAAAGGTTGGTGATAGAATGCAGTGGATAACTTTTCGATATGAGAGACTACAAAACTTTTGTTTCAGATGTGGCATTGTCAGACACGATTGTGCCAGTTGTCTTAAGGTTGATGCTTGTAAACCTTCTTCAAGTTCTAATCAACTACAATATGGTGCATGGCCCAGAGCATAACCAATTAAGGTTTCCCTTGTAGCTGAGAAAATGTATGGTGGTGGTGGCTCTCATGGTGGTTCCACATCTCAGAGGTGGAGGAAACCACCTTCCCCAGCAGCTAGTGGTAGAGATAACGGTAACATTGATGGCAAGGAGGGATTGCAGGATCAAGAGGCTTTTTCTAAGGAACTTAATGTTGATTCTCATCAATTACAGAAGGAGATACATAACGGTTTTAAGGTCAATAAAGATGCAATTAGTGGCATGGGGAATATTCAAGGTCCATCCTGTCATAAAGCTGTTATGGAATATTTTGCATCTTTATTTTAGGAGGATGCAGTTTCTCACGTGGTACATCAAGTCATCACTCCTCCAAGTAAGTTACCCTCTACTCCTTCAGTGGATTCTTTGACTTTTGTCCTTGGTATTAAGTCTAATTCTGTGGAGGGTAAGAGGGTAACTCGTGCGAAAGATTCTCATAATAAGTCTCCTATTTCTTTTGTTTCTAAAACTTCAAAACCTATTGGTTGGAAAAGGAGAGCTTAAGGTGATAACAATTCTAGTTCATCCCCTACGGATACTAGTGTGGGTAACAGGAAAAGGGGAGCCATTTTAACTCAGTCCTGTAAAGAGTCAAACATAGGGATCAAACTCCAATGAGTTGCCTAAGTTAGAACTGTAGAGGGCTTGGGAACCCTCTTACCGTTCGTGAGCTGGGCCATTTGGTCAAAACTAAGGTCCCAAATTTTATTTTATTTTTTTTATGGAAACTAAGTGCAAGAGAAGTAAAGTTGAGTTAGTTAGAAATCAGTTTTGTTGTGGATTGTTTAGGAAGAAGTGGAGGCTTAGCTTTCTTTTGGGATGACCTTTATGAGGTTGTGTTGGATACCTATACTCAATGTCATATTTCCCTAAGAGTAACTCACAAGGAGAATAGTACCAGTTGTCTTTTGACTGATTTTTATGGAAATCCAATTACAGCAAAGAGGTCAGAGAGTTGGAGGTTACTTGCTGCTCTTAAACCTCTTAATAATCTGCCTTGGATCTGTTTTGGTGATTTTAATGAAATCATTAGGAAGAGTGAAATGTTTGGAGGCCCTAACAGACCTTACCAACAGATGGAAAACTTTAGAGAGGGATTGCTTTCTTGTGACCGTAATGATCTGGGTTATAAGGGTGGGAAATACACATGGTGTAATAATAGAGAGGGAACTGCTTTCACTAAAGAAAGGTTGGATCAAGCTTTGGGAAATTCAAGTTGGATGATGCATTTCAATGGCACTAAGGTTTATACTCTAGCTGCTAACACTTCATATCATAGTCCAATCTTCATTGAGTTTGATTCTAGAGACCATCTGAATAGTGAAGGCAGCAAACCTTTTAGATATGAAGCTAAGTGGGCTTTAAGAGAAGAATGTGCTAAGGTGGTGAGGTGGTGAGGAAGGCTTGGCTGTTTAATTCCCCTAATCTTAATACTCTTTCAGATACTTCAAGGGGTCTGACCAGATGTAAGGAACAATTCTAAAGATGGAGTTCAATAGCTTTCAAGGGACAAAAACAACTTACTAACTCAGAGTTGCAAATGATAAAAAGCTTACAAAATGATAATTAGCGGACTTTTGGTGATGAGATTCGGGTGCTTAAGCAGGAAGTTAACAAGCTACTTGAAAAAGAAGACCAAAACTGGAAGCAGAGGGCTAAGCAATAGTGGCTCAAGGGGGGAGATAGAAATACAAGCTTTTATCACAAATGTGATAGCCAGAGAAGGAAAACTAATTTCATTAAGAACATTACTAAGATGGGTGGAAGTGTGTTGCACTCTTCTATATAAATTAGTTATGAGTTCCAAGCTTTTTCAAAGAATTATTTACTACTTCTAATCCTGAGGGTTTTCAGCAATGTTTAATGAATTTGAAGCCTTGCGTGACAACAACTTTGAATGCTTCTCTTACAAGAGAGATCAATTCTAAGGAAATTGAGAAAGCTGTTTTTTAGATGAATGGGCCTAGTTCTCCTGGACCAAATGGTTTCCCATCTATTTTTTATCAGCAACACTGTCATATAGTTGGTAAAAGAGTTTGTGATGCAGTGAAAGAGGCATTCAAATCCAACTCTTGGGATGACTCTATTAATTAAACTTTTATTGCATTGATTCCAAAAGTTGCTAAGCCTACAAAAGTGACTGAATTTAGGCCTATAAGTTTTTGTAATGTCCATTACAAGATTATAGCAAAGGTGTTGGCCAATAGACTGAAGTGTTTTCCACCTTCTATCATTTCTCCAACTCAAAGTGCTTTCATTCCTAGTCATTTGATCACAGATAATTTTATTGTGGCCTATGAAATCCTGCACTCAATGAAGAACAGAATCAAGGGAAAGGATGGATATTTGGCTTTGAAGCTTGATATGAGTAAAGCCTATGATCGAGTTGAGTGGTCTTTTTCAAAAGCTGTTAAGTCTAAATTGTGCTTTCACAGAAAATGGATTGATTGGGTAATGAGGTGTGTGTCAACTGTGTCATATTCTCTACTCATCAATGGAACTCCTCAATAGAACTCCTCAGCATTCATTTTATGTTCTGAAGCCTTAACTTCCATTTTAAATCATGCTGAATCAGTTGGCTATATTTCTGGCATTCCATTAGCAAGAGGTCATTTACATGTAAATCTTCTATTCTTTGCTAATGATAGTTTTATTTTTTGCAAGGCAAGTTCTATTGAATGGAGTAGGCTACAAAGGCTTTTGTCTATCTATGAATTGGCTTCAGGTCAAAGGGTTAACAAAGACAAAACCTCAATCTATTTTAGTAAAAGTACAACAGCAGATGTGAAATATATTTTGATCAGAATTGCAGGGGTTAGAGCCATTGAATCTTATGAAAAGTACTTAGGCCTACCTGCAATGATAGAAAGATCTCGAGTTGCCACTTTCAAAGGTATTATGGATAGAGTAAGAGCAAGGCTTGCAAACTAGAAAATAAAATATCTTTCTCTAGCAGGAAAATAAATTTTAATCAAATCTGTCATTTAAGCAATACCTACATATAGTATGGGCGTTTTCAAAATCCCTATAAGCATCTTGCATGAAATATATATGGTTATGCTTGCTTACTGGTGGGGACAGAAATCAAATGAGAGGAGGATTCAGTGGGTTTCAAAGCATCAACTGGTGGGAAGTAAGGCAGTGGGGTGTTTGGGATTTCGAGATTTGGAATTTTTTAATCTGACCATGTTGTCCAAGCAAGCATGGAGGCTAGTGCAAAACCCTTCCTCTCTAGCAGCTCAAGTCTTGGCTTCAAAGTATGATAACTTAGGTAATTTTTTTAATGCATAGTTAGGTAGAAATTCTTCTTATCTATTTCGAAGTATCTGAGGGGGAAACCAAAAACAAATAAAAAAGTAAAATAAAAAGGACTTTGCAGAATGATCTATAAAACAAATGATATGGTTTGAGTTTGATTCTTCAACTCAATTAGTAGTACTTCTAGATTCCACTTCTACCCCATACTACGAGTGAAAGAGAAAATGTAAAGACTACCATTAAAGCAGCCCAAGTGAGACTTACTATATCCATGTGAATTATAACCCCAATCTTTATAAATATGAAGGAATTATTCCATTATTGTTCACTAATCATTATTATGTTAATTAATAATAGTGGAATCCCTGGAGAAGAGTCAAAATGGGATTCTAACCCAACACCGTTGTTAGAGTATCTGATATTGATCAAGCCTCATCTTGACCAAGTCTTTAGGCTTTTACGATTCAGTACAACACATTTTTTCCAAAACACAAGTTATGTTGTAATGTCTCTTTTTCCAAATATTGTTCTGTTGTAACTTTCCCAACTTCTCTCTGCATGTGCGTGTTGCACTCCGTAAGTGACTCACATCAATTGTAAAATTATAGTATAAATCAATATGAATGATATATTGTTCAGGACCCAAGCCGAACAATTTCAATCCTTCCTTTTTATTATCTTACATGGTATTAGCTGGAATTCAAGCTCACGCTTTCTTTTCTTGGTTTACATTTCCGCAAATGGCCTCACCTGACACAAACTTCTCTACCCTTAACCCTGAAAGCAACGGCATAAATGGATCCTTGAACCTGCAATATCCCTCCCCCGTCTTGTTCAACCTTGAAGGACCCAACTACTTAGGATGGCAATCATTGTTTATGCCATTTCTAAGAAGCAATTCTCTAATGGGTTTCATGGATGGCTCAGAAACTGCACCCAACAAGAATCTGCCTAACAATATGTAACAGCCCGCTAGAAATTCAATGGTGGAATTTCTATAGGCTTTAGGAATCTCATGAAAACACCATAAGTTTTCACGATTCAACCAATCGCGTAGGTTTTAATCTGTCAACATAGTCAAAGCTATCACTCATTATGGTTCTAGATGCACAATTTTATTTATTTGAGGTAGTTAGAAGTGTCAGTTTGAGATATGGTCTATGCCACTAGATTCAGTTGATTATTTAAGATTTTATGACGCAATAATCACATTTTCAATTTTTGGACGATACAATTGCTCGAAAATGCATTTTTGTTTATTTCGAGGTACTTCGGAATTGAAATTCAACAAAAAAAAAATTGCACAATTAAGTTTGTATGAATATTTAGGTTTTTAAGTACAAAGTATATTTTTCACTACCTGGATTAAATAGTAACTGAAAGTTGGACTTTTATCTTTTAAAGGAATAACTTCATTGGACCTTTATCTTCTAAATGTAAGTGGCTGCAATATCACGAGTAGTTGCAATCTATATAATTTCTTAGCAAACAAGTTGGCCAATAAAGCTATGGAAACCGTACGCCCTCTCTCATAATCCTAGCTCTATCTTTTTTGTATAACACATATACACATAATTGATCCTTCAATAAATTGTGGTTTTATTCCAAAAGGTTACAAACCCTTCGACTGCTTCTCTCTACCAGGATTGCATCCCTTTTCTCTGCTATGGTTTGAATTTAACACTTAATTACATAGTGTGAAGTGGGGCTAATCGACATCATCCCTCAGCATGAGCAAACATTTTCTTGGATGCTTCACCCCTCTTCCGTGGCGTTTCCTCCTCCCATCCTAGGAGTTTGACTTCCTCGTTGGTCAGCTTCCTCGTTCGTCAGTACTATTGGAGAGCTTTCGAGTTGTCTGGAACAAGTTGTCGTGGGCATGCGAAGTATACGCAAGATCTACAAGGATCTCACAAACGGCGCCACTGTTAACGTCGTGTTTCGTATGCCTTTGGTCCAAGTTCCAGCAACTAAGGTCTTCAGAACTAGGCCTGCGAAAAGAGACAAGAATGCAATTGGGAGAGGGTGGCCTTGGGGCCGAGAAGTCTCTGATGCCTAAGTTAGTATGATATTTTTGAAGTTTGTAAATAATGAAAAAGTCTAGGGATTTGAGAAAGTTTCTCGTACCTTAGAGTTGCTATTTATACTGAGAGTCTAGGGGTGACAGATAGTGTCTATCCCCGTGGAATCCATATCATTTGTATTGTTCCTTTTGTCAGAGTTTTTTTGTGCGGCATGCCTCTGCGACGGCGTCATTAATGTGGCGCATAACTCAGGTAGTGGTGTCATTAATGCAGCATGGTTTCCTGATTTGTTTTACTCTACTGGTGTCTTCAGTGGTCCGTCAATGTTCCCACGTCAGAAGACCAAAGGTTCTCCGTCTTTCCCGTTCTGCCCTGTATAAGTCCCTATCAGCCATCATTGTATAATTTTCCTTATAGGGGACTTACTTCATGGGCAAGTTTGGGCCCTGGGTCTGTGTATCGAGTTGAAATCTAGTAGGATAGTGAAGTGGAGAAAATCCCCTTACAATGTCCATAACAGGGTGTGTATCCTACAGAACGAGGTCCAACAGCCATGGCACCACACTCAGGAGGTTGACTATCGACAGGATAAAACTTCCGATTTCTTTTTCTTTCATAAATTCAAAAGTGATTTCAAAATCAGTGACACCCAGCTACATATATGTATACAATACCTGATTGATATATTATAATAGAACGTCTTATTAATATATATGACATGGCCGTAACCTTTTTCTTTTTAAAAAATAAACTATTTATGTATTTATCATATTTGTTAGAAGGTCCTTTCCGTAAAAATAGTTCATATTGTTCCTATTATATGGCTTTCTTATTGTTATTATTGTTCGGACTTGACTAATTATATGCAAACCATTAATGGAGAGCCAAACCTTGAAAACATAGAAAAAATAGCTGCCAATTACAATGAAATTGCTACGCAAAGAATTAATGTTCTATTATGACATTCGACTTTTGAAAAAACCCTACCTCTTGCTCTTTCACTTTTCTCTCTACACTACAGGCGCCCCTTCAAAAAACTCAGACCCGGGGGGGGGGGTTTATTTTTTCTTGTTTTAATTTTTTTTTGTTCATTGTAGGGCGAAATGCAAATCAGTTGTTCTCTAGAGCCAAACAACCACCAAACACCCCACTGCAAGATTCCCAAGGCGCCGATCCTTCAGATGAACGAAGAATCTCGTCGAACAAAACGGCGCATGACATCCACGTGCCACCGTAAGGGGAGCTCTATTGCCGCCAAGTCCGAATTTTTTGGGACCAGGGCCATCGGTTTCTTCAGACCTGACGTTCCGCCGTACTTCCAGGGTGCGTGTCCATAGTCTCAGGTTTTGAATTTTTTTATTCCTCTAAGGTTGAAAATGTGGATCTACAGCTTTCCAAGCTGTAATTCGCTATTTTCACATGTATCTTTTACATTTTCCATTATTTCCTTTATTTTAGGTTTTAATAAAAACACACAGTCTCTTGGATTTTTATCCCTGGAGTGTGTCCTCTACTCCGTCTTAGACAGAGTGTGAGGTTGTTTAATTTTGTTTTAGGACAGAATGTTGGGTTTGTTATATCTATCTTAGGACGAAATGTTGTCTTTCAATCGGTTTTTCTGTAGAGAGTTACAGTAATGAACAAACCATATCAGTCACAAAAAAATTTGTATATTGGAGAGCCTAGCTTAAAAGTAATAGTTTAATTGTATTATGTATGTCTCATATCAAAGTTGTAATGTCTTATTATGAATGAATGGAGTTTATTCTACCTTAAAAAAAATAAAAATAAATAATTGCTACGCAAAGATTGGTGTATATATGGGATTTGTATAAGTTTTCTTCAAGTTGGGATGATCACGTTTGCTACACAAGAGACGTAATTAATTAACTGACAAAAAAAAAAAAATTGATCAGAAAGGAATGGTCAGTCATCTTGAATATATATACATTTCTGAGCCGCCCCTACTAAGATAAACAAACTGCATGTTTGGCCAGAGCCATCCAACAAAATTACCATTTAGGACGGAATTTTCCAATCCAAAAATTTATATTTCATCCAAACACTAAAATAATTTTATCCCAAAAGGTCTATATAACAAAAGAGTAATAATACTTATACAATGTAATTTACAATATATTTCATAATACATGAAGATATTTTTATAAAATATTTTACTATACTATTATTTATTTTAAAATATAATTATGTAATGTGTTATGAAAGTGATGTGTGTGGATTCTATCAAAAAATGAAAGTGATGTGTTTTCATTATAAAATTAAAGCGTCAAATTCATTTAAAAGCGAATAATTTATTGCGTTGTTAATTCCTCCACATGGGGAATCTTCATTTGACTTTAATATCATGAGTAGTCGCAATCTATTTAATCAGTAATACTACATACAGTCGTGAAATACGCAAACGTCATACAGTCGTTTTGAAAAAAAGTGGAGTCTATTATTAAAAAATTAATTTCTTTTAATGTAAATTCCATATTTATTCACTTTTTTCAAAACGACTGCACGGCGCTTGCACACTCACGATTACAAGCGTCATTTCTCCTATTTAATTTCGTAGATACTAGATCAGAACAAGTTGGCCGACAAACCATTGCCACTGCAATAATAATTTTGCCTCGTCTCTCATAGGAGTCACAATTGATCCGTCAACCCATGCACTTCTATTTCTTTGTGAACATTCATTGAACGCAGGCTTATGTTTACTAGTCCTCCTGTACCTACATCATGTAGTTACCTCTATATCTGCATCATTATACCTCGCCCAAATCTCCCCTAGGCCACTCTCTTTCTCTGAGATCTCTCTCTCTCTTGATGGAAAGAGGAATGGCCTTCTCTGCTGGACTTAGCCTCCTTGACGTTCTTCCAGCTTCAAGTCTTAAGAATGATCCTCTTTTCTAATCGTTTGATCTCTTTCTCTGATCTTCCTTATCTCTGGCTCTCTCTGTTGAGGGGAAGAGGAATGGCCTTTCCTGCTGGACTCAGGGTCCTTATAAGTACCGTTCTGGTCCTAATCCTTGTTCTTCCGACTTCTAGTCTTAAGAATAATCATCACTACTGTCCTCCTTCTTCCTGTGGCAGTATCTCCAACATCAGCTATCCGCTTCGACTAAAAGGCGATCCACCAAACTGCGGAGACCAAAGGTTTGAGCTCTCATGTGAAGACAACCACAAGTTGTTATTTTCACACGATGGTGGTAAATACTACGTAAGCCAAATCAATTACAACAACTACACAATCCGAATTGTAGACGCAGGTATTCAGGAGGATAACTACTCCTTCATCCCTCGTTATTTTTTGAACTATGGTAATTTCAGTTGGCTGGATTGGAGGATTCCACAATATACTTCAATAGTTGTGGCTATTGTGAACTGTGAAAAGTGGCCAATTACTTCAACTTCCTCTTTGATCTATTTGGACACGAATTGTTCTACTATCAATAAGGGATATGGGTCTTCTTCCAGGTCCTCTTTTTCTCAAGATTCCAAACGTTACTTATATCTTATTGATGGAGTGGTGAATGTAATGGATGTGGAGGAGTCATGCACGATAGAGCAAATGTCTCTGACATCATGGCCAATACAAATTTCTGCTGATCCTAATGCTTCCTGTACAGACATCCGCAATGTATTCTTATCTGGTTTTGAACTTTCATGGCACCAGATTTATTGTGGAAGCTGCGGATACTATAATTGCTACTTCGATAATGACGATAATCAACCTCGTTGCCACCGATGGAGTGAGTAATTAATAAATTTGAGTTTTGTTTCTATCATCTCTGCACACTATATTTATTTTTTATTTTTTTAAAATATTTTTTAATTTTATTCTTCTTAAATTAAGTGAATTCTTTTACTTATAATCTATACAATACCATATATATATAGTAAGAAAAAAGTGATAAAAAATAAAAAATTATGTATAGGATGTAGGGATGATTAAAAGAATTTTTCATTATATATATATATATATATATGCTGATCGATCTATCTCGTCATTACGTTGCTTTCGCAATTTAAGTACTTTTTCAGACTTGACTGCATTCTTGGATGATTAGTACTTGGGTAAGCCTACTTTGTCGCCCAATGGTGTCGCCCAGGCTTTTTTTTTAAAAAAGTTTTTTAGTACATTTAAATATTTTAAAAAAATAAAAAAATATATTAATACACTTAAAATTATTTTCTTAATCACTAAATAAAAATAAATAAATAAATAAACTTTTGACCAACGGTCAATTAAGGTGGTTAAATTTAGAGGGCAAATAAGTTTTTCCCTTGGATTTTCCACTCCAGCTGATCTTGGACAATTATTGAACGTAATTTAGGATGAAACTTCTTAGTGCATGTAGGGGCTATTTTTGCAGCATTATAATGACCTGATTTTTAATTGAAGATTTCATACGCTAATGTGATCCCATTTTTTCTTTTTCTTTTTTTTGTCAAAACATGCAGGAAAAGGAAATACTTTCGTTACTTTCTTCCGAGAACATGCCGAAACTGTAGGTGAGTTCTCAATCCCCATAAAATGTTTTTTTTTTTTTTAGAATGAACATCAATATATTTATTAATAAAACTCCATCAAAGGAGGGAAAGAACACAAGATGGACAATCCTCCATCTCAATAGAATCATCCTCTAATTACTCTAAAGAGTTCTCTTCTAACATGCATAATAAATCAATGATCAAATTCATGTAAAAGCATATTTTTCACATGATCGATAATAGTCAGATGAGAATCATAATGTTTGATGCTATTAATAACCTGCAGGAGAGTCACACCTTCCAAGGTAATGATGCTTTTTAATCCCAACTCACTACCAAAAATTATTGCTTGTAGAGCCCCAAAAGCTTCAGTCCGCTCCCGTCAAGCCTCTTCAACGGCTTGGCCTAACCTTTGGCCTTTTTGTAGCCAGAACATTACCATGATCACCATCTCTGCAGAGTCTCCTTGCTGTCACAACTATTTCTTCCATCTGTTCACAATATGTTCACAATAGTAATATACATAGAAACTAATAAATCTTTAAAACAAGCTGATGTCAAAGAACTTTTTTGAATTTTCTTTGAATGAAGACACCACACATCCTTTGCTACTATACATACACAGTGGAGAGTTTGGTGACTATTATTTTCCTTTGAAAGAGATTTAAATTAGTGGGTAAGGCCTCTAAGCAAACTCTCGATAGGAAAGCTTTTGCAGCATTTGGAATTTTTAATTTTCAGATTCTGTTCCAAACAGCTTCCTTGCAATTTGAATTTGAAGACTAGCTTTTATCTCAATCCAATATCTCTCTTTGTAAATATTATGTACTTTTTTCAGTAAAATGACCACTTGTTGTACACATATATTCCAGTTTAATACTATTATCTAATCTGGACAATTTGAAAGACTAATAGGTATTCTCTTTATAATAGCAACTTCATCATAGGAAAATATTTCTTCAATTAAATCCACATATATTCCAGTTTAATAGTTTATGCTGCGAACTAAAAAAAAATGATACTTTGATGGTTTCAAAATGTAATTTTTTCTGTATTTAATTCTTCTCAAAAAGAAATTTCAGTTCTATATATTATGTTTTGTAATGCACGTGCGAATAATCATGTCAACAGCTCTTGATGTTTAGAAAATTATGTTTAGAAAGGAGCATTAATTATAAGTTCATATTTGATCACTTACCTTTATTTCTTTTCTCTATGTGCCACAGCTAATTACACTGGATTGTTTTGGCTCAACGGTAAGAATTTGTATCTGTCTGATCTATTAATTCATGTCTTCTTTCATCTTTAAACCGTTCATTCCTCAAGCAATGAAACATGAAAATAGTTTAAACTTGCAGATAAGATCAGATATATTAATTACATACACATGACGCATATATATATATATACATATAATATACAAAAACTTATTTGTACGACATAAGATGTGCAATCCCACGCAATATTTTTAGAAAAAAAAAAGTTGGCTCTACCTTTAAAAAGTGACTTTCTCATGGCAAGCCCAGTTTTTTTCTTTTTTTTTTAAATAGATTGCCCGGGACTTGCACTTCCTAAACTTGTGTCCAGCATTACTTATATATAAATAAATAATATATATGTACTATTATATATATATATATATAAGGGTTGAGGTGTTATATATCTCCAATCCAGCAAACATATATATCACATTTTAAGTGTCTTTTTACTTTGATGAAATTCTATGAAGTCACTTAAAACAAGTCACAACAAATACGATGATTGAGGATAATAAAATACAAGAACTAGAATTACTAAAAAAATAAATAACTACTAACAAAAGTATAATTCCTAAGTTGGAACTCTAACTCTATATTTTACACAATAAATTGAATATTTTACGTACTGTCTGGCCTTACGGGAGGGGAGTGTGAAGATAAATATACATTTTCTCATGATGCTATAAACCAATATATTAGAGGTACAAATATTAATGGCGGTAATCATATATGTTACTTACAAATCCAAAATATATTAATAAACTTATTGATGTCCGGCGTTGGACGAGCTTGTACCATCGATCGATCTCTCATATTTAGCTAATTCGACATGATCATGATCAGTCTTAATTTTGATATTGAATATGATCAGATGCTGACTCTTTTTTTTTTTTTTTTTTTTTTTTAATTTTGTCAAATCATGCAGGCCGATTAACCAAACTACGAGAATATTATGCATGTTGTACTTCTTATGGGGATGTTATCCGATATCCCAGTACGTACTTAATTACGTAATTGCGTATTTTCCTTATAGTACTGGATGATCTCAAACTGTTGGATTAATATTATACCATTTTTAGATCTCACTAAAGATGAATTCATTGTATGCATCATCTTTGCACATTAATTCTTCTACTTCAATTCTTGGCTAACTTTTAATGGAGATTAATTTTTTATTTTTTATTTTTTATTTTTGTCATTAACAGATTTGGCAGCCTTACTAATTGGATTACTGCTCGGTAAGAATATGTACTATCTCTCTCTTTTTATCTTTTTTAATTGTTTTAGTAAATTAATCATTCTTTAAACTACAAAACAAGAAATAGTTATAAATCATTATTAAATTAACATTAAAAAATAAACACTGTGCCAAATCACAAGAATTTTGAAAGGGAGTAATTGGTAGTGCAACAACATGATCGCTCTCTTTCTTATAATTACTTTTGCGATTTCATTTCCAGAATGGCGTTTGTCAATCAGTGTATTAGGCGCTCCATTTGTAATTGCATTTTTGATATATAAATGGCAAAGAAGGCACTTATCAATGTATGACGATGTTGAAGAATTTCTGCAAGGCCAAAATAACCTCATGCCAATAAGGTACTCTCTTTCAGAAATTAAGAAAATGACCAAAGGTTTTAGGGAAAGATTGGGTGAAGGAGGATATGACACAGTATTTAAAGGAACACTTCGAAGTGGACATCTTGTAGCAGTAAATATGTTAAGTCAATCCAAAGCAAATGGGCAAGATTTTATCAATGAAGTAGCAACCATTGGAAGGATCCATCATGTGAATATAGTGCAACTCATTGGTTTTTGTGTTCATGGTTCAAAGCGTGCCCTTATATATGAGTTCATGCCCAACGGATCTCTAAACAAACACATTTTTTCATCAGAGGCAAATATCCTCAACTATGAGAAAACATATGATATTGCTTTAGGAGTGGCTCGCGGGATCGAGTATTTACATCAAGGATGTGACATGCAAATTTTACATTTTGACATTAAACCTCACAACATTCTTCTTGATGAGAATTTGAAACCCAAAGTTTCGGATTTTGGCTTAGCGAAATTGTACCCTGTGGAAGATAGTATTGTTCCTTTGACTCGTGCAAGAGGAACGTTTGGATACATGGCTCCTGAAATGCTTTACAAAAATATTGGAGGTGTTTCATATAAAGCTGATGTCTATAGCTTTGGAATGTTGTTGATGGAAATGGTGAGCAGAAGAAAGAACTTGAATGTATCTACAGAACATTTAAGTCAAATTTACTTCCCCACTTGGGTATATGATCAATTCCATGATGGAAAGAATATAGAAATACAAGATGCTACTGAAGATGAAAGAAAACTATTTAAGAAGAAGATGATAGTCGCATTATGGTGCATACAATTGAAGCCTAGCGATCGTCCATCAATGAACAAAGTCTTCAAAATGCTTGAAGGAGATGTTGAATGCTTACAAGTTCCTCTCAAGCCTCTCCATCCATCACCAAAGAGACAGATAAAGGATGCTCGTGATAAGTCAAATCAAGCTCCATCATCAATTCAATCAGATGAATCAAGTCTTAATTTTTATTGTTTATCTTTCTAAAATTGAACTCTCTTTCTATCCTTTTTTAAGAGAAGTTCGCTTCAAGCCCACCAAAAAAGAGAAGATCGACAATATAAGGTTATAATCTTTCTATGCTTGTCGTAGTATATATACTTCATAGTGCCCTAAGAATAAGTATCAATCTAAATATAGTTTGATGCTACTCATCCATGTATAAATTTTTTACACATCTCTCTCTCTCTCTCTCTCTCTCTCTCTCTCTCTCTCTCTCTCTCTCTCTCTCTCTCTCTCTCTCTCATTATTATTTCTTTTTCTCACTTATTTCATCTATCTATTTTTATTATTTTCTCCCTACATTTTTTCATTTATTTAATTTTTAAATTAAATATATAAAAAATTTAGATAAGTTGTTGAGTCAAGAATAGTACTCGTAAAAAATAGTTAGTTAAAATAAGAAAAGTATATAGGATGTAATGAGTTTTTCAGGTACAAAATATATATATATATAGATTAACCATTGGAAGTGCTCTTGCATCAATATATTACAGCAAGTCATGTTTGATCTCTAACTGTGATAGCATCAATATTATTTTATTCAGAAGTGATCATATTCATATTACAATTTTTTTCTTTTCTTGTATTTTTTTAATGAAAGTGATATTGTATAGAAGCGAATGTCACGGGGATATAAGTATAATTACCATTGCCCTAAATAATCAATAAAACGTAATTAATGCTATTAGTGAACTTTAGTGCCTCAAATTAATACAAGTTCACCAATAATAATCAGCATTCTAAACTAACGTCTATATTATTTTTATATGTTGGGAGAGCTTATGATTTAATATTTATTGAGGTGATTTAGAATTTTAGTGGATGATTTTGGATCTTATTAATAGGCTAAAATGAGAAAAGTCCAATTGAGATTTATTGCATTTTTCATGAATATGCTATGGGTCTAAATATTTTATTTGATGGATTATGAAATTCGGAAATTTCTTGATTTTAATTGAGATGCTAATTAGGATCATAATTAGATAAAAAGAATTGCATCATTGGTTTCGTTACAAATTTTAAAAATTTAGGTGTAATAATTATATTTTTGACTTTCAGATGTCAAGTAGACCAATATTATTAGCATGTAGGACCTTCATATTAGGTAAGTTGGATAACACATTTGTGAAATAGCTTTCTATTACTTTATTTACTGTAGCACCAAATATTTAGGGCCTTCTTGGGATTGTAGTAAAAGTCTTAAATACTATTTAAATAACCTTAAAATTAGCTCTGTAATGGTAAAATTGGATTTTTGGGTGTTACTTATTAAATAATATTTAATATTAAATAAGTTAAAAAGTACCTTTAATCTCAAACTTGCATTTTTTAATAATGTTAAATGTAATTTAAATTTTAAAAAGATTGTTAATAAATGAAAATACCCATACAACTTTAAGATAATTACAACTTTCAAACTTTTAAGGATATGCTCATAATTTTTGAAAATTCAAATAATCATCATTTTTACCTTAGAAAGCCTTTTTTATTTTTTATTTGTTTTCAAACAAACATAATATGTTTGAAGGTACTTTAAATAAATGATTACCAAACAGTAAATATCTTTTTAATAGTATAACTTATTATTTAAGTTATAAATTATGAACCCTAAGGCTGTAAGCTATATGTCCCGCCACAATTCCAAATATGCACTTAGACTATAAAACATGGGTTAATATTAAACCGAATCATAGTTGTCATTCCCTTTCCAAGTATATTCGATGATTAAAAATGCATTTATTGAGGTCCTTCTCGAGAGAGAGAGAGAGTGAGGTGAAAGTTTTCTCTGTCAAGGCAAAGAAGTTTGTTCACATGTTGTTCCTGTAGAGATTTTAGCATGGCCGAGAGTGATCTTTCTTCCCTTTGGGAAAGACTATTTCTTCAGAGACTCACCAAGTTTCTGAGGCTTTTAGCATGGCCGAGAGTGATCTTTCTTCCCTTTGGGAAATACTATTTCTTCAGAGACTCACCAAGTTTCTGAGGCTTGAGGACAACATTATTTTTTGGCATTTTTCATGAATATGCTATGGGTCTAAATATTTTATTTGATGGATTACGAAATTCAGAAATTTGTTGGTACTTAGGATTATAATTAGGTAAAAAGAATTGCATCATTGGTTTCAATAAAAATTTTAAAAATTTACGTGTAATAATTATATTTTTGACTTTCAGATGTCAAGTGACCATTAATAGAATGTCATGTGTCACTATAGCGTATCTCAATATTAGCTTGTAGGACCTTCTTATTATGTTAGGTAAGTTGGATAACACATTTGTGAAATAGCTTTCTGTTACTTTATTTACTGTAGCACCAAATATTTTAGGATCTGCTTGGGATTGTGGTAAAAGTCTTAAAAACTATTTAAATTAGCTCTGTAATGGAAAATTTTGGTTTTTGGGTATTATATATTAAATAATTTTTAATCTCAAATAAGCTAAAAAGTATGTTTAATCTCAAATGTGCATTTTTGAATAATGTGAAACGTAATTTGAATTTTAAAAAGAATGTCAATAGACGAAAATACTTATACAATTTTAAGATAATTACAACTTTCAAATTTTTAAGAATATATTCATAATATTTGAAAATTCAAATAATCATCATTTTTACCTTAGAAAGTTTTTTTTTTATTTGTTTCCAAACAAACGTAACATTGGTTGAAAGTGTTTTAAACATATAGTTACCAAACAATAAATAACTTTTTAACAGTAGAACTTATTATTTAAGTTACAAGCTATAAGTCTTAAGGCTATCAGTTATATTTTTCACTGCAATTTCAAACATGTACTTAGACTATAAAACATGGGTTAATATTAAACCAAATCATAGTTGCCGTTCCCTTTCCAAGTATATTCGGTGATTAAAACTGCACTTATTGAGGTCCTTTTCTCTCTCGAGAGTGAGGTGAAAGTTTTCTTTGTCAATGCAAAGAAGTTTGTCTCTCATGTTGTTCCTGTAGAGTTTTTAGCATGGCTAAGAGTGATATTTCTTCCCTTTGGGAAGGACTAAAGTTAACTGAGTAAGAAGAACATTATGTCCCAGGTATGGAATTCTAAGGCTCGGGGACAACATTATTTTTTGGCATTGGTGGTGGCTGACAGAAGTGTGAATAAGGAAGGTTTTTGTACTACTATGTCCCATATATGGAATTCTAAAGGGTGGATCAAATTCAAGGAATTTGGTGATAATCCTTTCCTAGTGGATTTCCAAAATTGGATGATACGAATAGAGTTATGGAGGGTCGACCGTGGTTTTTTGACAAATGGTTAGGCTCAATGCAAGATTTTGATGGTTGCAAAGCAAGGGATGATATTGGCTTCAAAACTAAGTCATTCTAATTTCAATTACATAATCTTCCATTTGTAGGGATGAATGTTGACATTGGTTCTCAACTAGTGACTGGAGTTGGACAGGTGTTAAAGGTGGATGTTGATAAGGAAGGTATGGGATGGGGTAAGTTTCTTCGTGTTAGAGTGTTGCTGGACATTACCAAGCCGTTGTGTCGTGGCAGTTGGTTAAAGGTTGGTGATAGAATGCAGTGAATAGCTTTTCGATATGGGAGACTACAAAACTTCTGTTACAAATGTGGCATTATCAGACACGATGGTGGCAGTTGTCTTAAGGTTGATGCTGGTAAACCTTCTTCAAGTTCTAATCAACTACAATATGGTGCATGGCTCAAAGCACAACTAATGAAGTTTTTCCCTGCAGTTGAGAAAATGTATGGTGGTGGTGGCTCTCATGGTGGTTCCTCATCTCAGAGGTGGAGGAAACCTCCTTCCCCAGCGGCTAGTGGTGGTGATAACAGTAACATTAATGGCAAGGAGGGATTGCAAGATCGAGAGGCTTTTTCTAAGGAACTTAATGTTGATTCTCATCAGTTACAGAAGGAGATAAACAACGGTTCTGAGGTCAATAAAGATGGAGTTAGTGGCATGGGGAATATTCGAGGTCCATACTGTCATAAAGTTGTTATGGAATATTCTACATCTTTATTTCAGGAGGATGCAGTTTCCCACGTGGCACATCAAGTCATCACTCCTCCAAGTAAGTTACCCTCTACTCCTTCAATGGATTCTTTGACTTTTGTCCTTGGTATTAAGTCTAATTCTGTGGAGGGTAAGAAAGTAACTCATGCGAAAGATTCTCATAATAAGTCTCCTATTTCTTTTGCTTCTAAAACTTCAAAACCTGTTGGTTGGAAAAGGAGAGCTCGAGGTGATAACAATTCTAGTTCATCCCCTATGGATACTAGTGTGGGTAACAAGAAAAGGGGAGCTGTTTTATCTTATATAGGGGGTATGGATCAACAAAGTTCTAAGAAGGAAAAGGTTTAACTTAGTCCTGTAAAGAGTCCAACATAGGGATCATTGGTGGTGGTTGCTAAGCAACCCCACTTGGAGTTGCTAAGCAACCCCATTTGGAACTGTCGAGGGCTTAGTCGAGGGCTTGGGAACCCTCTTACAATTCGTGACCTGGGCTATTTGGTCAAAACCAAGATCGTAAATTTTATTTTTTTTATGGAAACTAAGTGCAAGAGAAGTAAAGTTGAATTAGTTAGAAATTAGTTTGGTTTCAGAAATAGTTTTGTTGTGGATTGTTTAGGAAGAAGTGGAGGCTTAAGCTTTCTTTTCGGATGAACTTTATTTGGTTGTGTTGGATACCTATACTCAATGTCATATTTCCCTAAGAGTAACTCACAAGGAGAATAGTACCAATTGTCTTTTGACTAGTTTTTATGGAAATCTAGTTATAGCAAAGAGGTCAGAGAGTTAGAGGTTACTTGCTGCTCCTAAACCTCTTAATAATCTGCCTTGGATCTGTTTTGGTGATTTTAACGAAATCATTAGGCAAAGTGAAAAGTTTGGAGGCCCTAACAGACCTTACCAATAATTGGAAAACTTTAGAGGGGGATTGTTTTCTTGTGACCTTAATGTTATGGGTTATCAGGGTGGGAAATACATGTGGTGTAATAATAGAGAGGGAACTGCTTTCACTAAAGAAAGGTTGGATCGAGCTTTGGGGAATTCATGTTGGATGATGCATTTTAATGGCACCAAGGTTTATACCCTAGCTGCTAACACTTCATATCACAGTCCAATCTTCATTGAGTTTGATTCTAAAGACCATTTGAATAGTAGAGGCAGCAAACCTTTTAGATATGAAGCTAAGTGGGCTTTAAGAGAAGAATGTGCTGAAGTGGTGAGGAAGGCTTGGATGTTTAATTCCCCTAATCTTAAATCTCTTTCAGATACTTCAAGGGGTCTGACCAGATGTAAGGAACAATTGCAAAGGTGGAGTTCAACAGCTTTCAAGAGACAAAAACAACTTATTAACTCAAAGTTGCAAATGATAAAAAGCTTACATAATGATAATTAGGGGAATTTTGGTGATGTGATTTGTGTGCTTAAGCAGGAAGTTAACAAGCTGCTTGAAGAAGAAGACCAGAACTGGAAGCAGAGGGCTAAGCAACAGTGGCTCAAGGGGGGAGATAGAAATACAAGATTTTATCACAAATGTGCTAGCCAGAGAAGAAAGACTAATTTCATTAAGAACATTACTAAGATGGATGGAAGTGTGTTGCACTCTTCTATAGAAATTAGTTCTGAGTTCCAAGATTTTTTCAAAGAATTATTTACTACTTCTAATCCTGAGAGTTTTTAGCAATGTTTGATAAATTTGAAGCCTTATGTGACAACAACTATGAATGCTTCTCTTACAAGAGAGACCAGTTCTAAGGAAATTGAGAAAGCTATTTTCAAATGAATGGGCTATATTCTCCTAGACCAGATGGTTTCCAACTATTTTTTATCTGCAACACTGTCATATAGTTGGTAAAGGAATTTGTGATACAGTGAAAGAGGCATTAAAATCCAACTCTTGGGATGACTCTATTAATTAAACTTTTATTGCATTGATTCCAAAAGTTGCAAAGCCTACAAAAGTGACTAAATTCAGGCCTATAAGTCTTTGTAATGTCCATTACAAGATTATAGCAAAAGTGTTGGCCAATAGACTGAAGTGTTTTATGCCTTCTATCATTTCTCCAACTCAAAGTGCTTTCATTCCTTTTCGTTTGATCACAGATAATTTTATTGTGGCCTATGAAATCCTACACTCAATGAAGAACAGAATCAAGGGAAATGATGGATATTTGGCTTTGAAGCTTGATATGAGTAAAGCCTATGATCAAGTTGAGTGTTCTTTCTAAGAAGCTGTTTTGTCTAAATTGGGCTTTTATAGAAAATGGATTGATTGGATAATGAGGTGTGTGTCAATTGTGTTATATTCTCTACTCATCAATGGAACTCCTCAATAGAACTCCTCAACATTCATTTTATGTTTTGAAGCCTTAACTTCCATTTTGAATCATGTTAAATCAGTTGGCTATATTTCTGGCATTCCATTAGCAAGGGGTCATTTACATGTAAATCATCTATTCTTTACTAATGATAATTTTATTTTTTGCAAGGCAAGTTCTATTGAATGGAGTAGGCTGAAAAGCTTTTGTCTATCTATGAATTGGCTTCAGGTCAAAGGGTTAACAAAGACAAAACCTCAATCTATTTTAGTAAAAATACAAGAGCAGATGTGAAACATATTTTGATCAGAGTTGCAAGGGTTAGAGCGCCATTGAATCTTATGAAAAGTACTTAGGTCTACCTGCAATGATAGAAAGATCTTGAGTTGCCTCTTTCAATGGTATTATGGATAGAGTAAGAGCAAGGCTTGCAAACTGGAAAATGAAATATCTTTCTCAAGCTGTAAAAGAAATTCTAATCAAATCAATCATTTAAGCAATACCTACATATAGTATGGGGTTTTCTAAATTCCTATAAGCATCTTGCATGAAATACATAGGGTTATGCTTGCTTACTGGTGGGGATATAAATCAAATGAGAGGAGGATTCAATGGGTTTCAAAGCATCAATTGGGAAGAAGTAAGGCTGTGGGGGGTTTGGGGTTTCGAGATTTGGAATTTTTTAATTTGGCCATGTTGTCCAAGCAAGCATGGAGGCTAGTGCAAAACCCTTCTTCTCTGGCAGCGCAAGTCTTGGCTTCAAAGTATTATAACTCATGTAATTTTTTGAATGCACAGTTAGGTAGAAATTCTTCTTATCTATTTCGAAGTATCTGAGGGGGAAACCAAAAACAAATAAAAAAGTAAAATAAAAGGACTTTGCAGAATGATCTATAAAACAATTGATATGGCTTGAGTTTGATTCTTTAACTCAATTAGTAGTACTTCTAGATTCCACTTCTACCCCATACTACGAGTGAAAGAGAAAATGTAATGATTACCATTAAAGCAGCCCAAGCGAGACTTACTATATCCATGTGAATTATAACCCCTATCTTTATAAATATGAAAGAATTATTCCATTATTGTTCACTAATCATTATTATGTTCATTAATAATAGTGGAATCCCTGGTGAAGAGTCAAAAGGGGATTCTAACCCAACACCATTGTTAGAGTATCTGATATTGATCAAGGCTCTCCTTGACCAAGTCTTTATGCTTTTACGATTCAGTACAACTTTTTCCCGAAACACAAGTTATGTTATAATGTCTCTTTTTTCAAATATTGTTCTGTTGTAACTCTCCCAACTTCTCTCTAAATGTGCATGTTGCACTTCGTAAGTGACTCAATGTAACGCCCATCTTGGTGGTGGAACTTTTTATAAAATATTTTTGAAAGGACGACGGGAATTACCGTTCTATTTAAAACTTTTTACTTGCATACCCAGGGTGCAAGACTCTACGTTTATAAAATAAAAGTACTTTGACAATAAAAGAGGATTACAACTGAAAACATTAATTGTTACAATAAAAAAGGCCTCTCGTACATTTAAAACTCATGCCTAGACTTCCGTGCTCTTCCCCATGGGTCGTGTCTGTCCTGGCCGTTTAGTTCCTATGGGGGAAGGGGCATACATAAAAACTAAAATGAGTCGAAGACTCTAGTATTACTTCATATAGTTAAAATATAACAGCATAGGTTTTCATTCATACATTCATCATTCATACATACTATACGTGCATGCATATGTACTTACGTGCGTTCGTTTGAAAATGTCACTGGACGGGATTTTTCTTTAATAGTCTTTCTTCTCGTAAAACGTGTCTCCCGTCAGTGCCTTCATTTCTTCAAGAGTTCGTTCTTTCATTTGTGCATTCATGCATACACACATTCTTTCTTATCACTTTCATAGGCCAGTACACACTGTTACACCCCGTGTGTTAGGGCTAGCGGCCCTATGGTCAATGGATTCGCTCGTGGCCGCGGGTTAGAATCCCATTCCGTTAGGGTGCAGCACTGTGTGCACTACCAGTACTACTGCCCGACATTGCAATCTGCCCATTCATTCATTGGGTACCCCTTTTCATTCATTTATATGGCCGTTACGTATTCTCATACATTAAACATTCATTTCATTTCAATCCTTTCTTATAGTTCAGTCCTTTTGATTTAACGGTTCAATTGATGGAAAAACATGTTTAAGACATGGGCTTAAACTTTCAGTTCATTTCAGCTCTATCTTTCATTTAACAGTTCATTCATGGAAAACATCATTTAAAAAAAGCATGGGTTGAAACTTCAGCTTTCATGGCATCCATAAGCATCACCTTAAAAGTCATCTTTCATGGCATCCATAAGCATCACCTCATGGCACTCATAAAAGCATCGGTTCGTAGGATCCATAAAAGCATCTGTTTTCATGTCTTTCATGCATTTTCATTAGTTTTTTTATTTTCTTAGAAAATATGTACAATAGGTACACCGTATAGTCATCCATTCACATGTGTACAATTAATACTTTGGATGCGTAAACGGGGGCTGCCAAGGAGGGGCCGTACATACGTATACCTTTGAACACTTAGCATTTTCTTTTGTAAAACGTATTTCGTGCTTTTCGTAAAGCATCGTAAAGGAAAAGTATTTCGTTTTCATTTCTTTATATTTTAGGAAACTCTAGAAGAGTATGAACTTAACACTTACCTGGACTCCATGTTATTTTCATATCATGCAGTCCATTCATGCATGTGTCAGATGACAACCTACATGCATACACATACCTTAACGTCATTCTCTATCTAATGCATAAGCAACTTAAACTTAGAAAATATAAGCTACTCTTCACTTGGAACGTTCCTTCTATCCCGTGTTCTTACCTGTCCTTTACTATGCTAACCCTTCAGAATCTGCTTACAGTCACTACTTCTTCCAAACTCGACGTTCAACTTCAAGTGCTCATTCACTAAGGTGAACTCATAATTCACCTTAGGATTAAGACACTAAGACCTCTGTCTCATTCTTCTCATTAACCATGTTCCGACACATGACTCAGACTGACTAAGTCACGCATCCCATCCTTAGACAGTACAATCGTCACTATCTTCATGCACCTTAGCCCATACTAATCCTCATTCCCATCCATAAAAGTCATAAGGCTCTAAGCCAACTCGAAGGCTTAAGCACTGTACAACTATGCTCAGGACGGATTACCCATTACATATGGTGAATCCGTCCGATATATGTGTCTCACCATATTACACATTTACTTTACCCCTTATGACCTAAGATCAACATATAACATGTTGATTACCTGCTCATAGGGACAAGGGCCATACTCCGATACCAACATTCTCTTAACCCGGCTAGCATGACTCTTCATGCTATCCGTCCCTTTTGACAGTTCATGCCAACACTCAACGCGACAAGACTCCATTCACAACTACGCCTTATGACACGTCATATAGCTCGAGACTGCTCCAAAGCTACACTGTGACCTTGTCACGTTACCCAACATTCTACTACGTCAACTCCTAACTCATCATGAGTAGGGTTCCTCACGTACTCCCGTCACATCGTGACATCTTGTCACGTTCCGGTTACACCATTCCTACATTAACTCTTCACCCATCACAAGCACGACTATCAGTAACCACGTCACTTCATGATGTTGCCCAATCATGCTTCCGCTGCGCACTCTTACAATTGTTCCGCTACTTCACCCATACTCCCAGCCATAAGTCCAACACGGTGACACTTGTCACCTCAAACTACAGGCTACACCATTACCACTTCGGGACACTGTTCCACAGTTCCCGACACTACTCACCATACCCTACACCCATCAATCACCCAACCATCCTTATCTCTGCAACACACCACACAGTGTATCACTGCACCTCATTGAGTACACTCCATTCATACTCCCTTCACACATGCTACGACCGATCACCACTATGGTGTACATGCCAAATGGTACATCAACCCACCACATGGAGTACATTCTGCATGTACTCCCTTCATACACACCACGTCACATCACCATTATGGCATACCCGCCATATGGTGCATCACCCCCACTATATGGAGTACACTCCACGTGTACTTCCTTCCCACACGCTACGCCACATAGAGTACACTCAGCGTATACTCTTCCCATTCCACACACGACACGCCACCATTACAACATAGTCCACAACACTACACAACGCACTTCCCAATTATGCCCAACACTTCACATAAACAACACATCACATCACCACACTGCACAGATATGCCCAACACTTCACATATACAACACAACACATCACAATACCACAGCTTCACAAATACCAATAGCACAATCCACAACCTAGTCAACTAATTAACATCTAACATGAATACAAGGAATAAAGGGTTATACCATCGACGGGATAACTCGTGCATTGCTCGCTGACTGTCACCGTCGAGAACGTTGGAAGGAACGTACAGGTCGGCTATACCGCGTATAGTGACTGTTTGGGGTGTTTGGATAGCTAGGTGTGGTCTTGGAAGGGCTCGTGGTGGCTTTGTGATGATGGCAAGGAGCGTAACACAGTGAATCTAGTCATGTATAGTGGCTGTCCATCACGTGCAGTGGCTACCCACCACATAAAGTGGTGGTTCGGGCTTAGGGTTGGACTAAGGGGGATGCTGGTGGAGCTATGGAGGCTCGGTGGTGGTGGCACGACGGTCCACAGTGGTGGAGGGAGAGATGGTAGTGTGTGTGATGGAGAGAAGCCTGTGAGAGAAAGTGTGCATGCATGGGTGGCAGATCAGGGCTATGGGCGGTTGGGATGGGTCGGTGGTGGCTGGAGATGGTGGTCACACGCGGTGGGTGGCGGCGTACGGTGGTGGAGGGTGAGAAACCCATGCGTTGGAGAGGGGAGAAGCCCATGCAGTGGAGGGGGGCTATGGGCCTCGGGTTAGGTGGAGGAGGAAGGGGGAGACCAGGAAGAGCTCGTGGTGGTGTCCGGTGGCCACGCACAGCGGCACTAGGGATGTGCACAGTGAACCCGTGCATGGAGGAAGCTGTGTACGTGCAAGTGGAGAAGGTGGCTGCATGGAGGGGGCCAAGCTCGCTAGAGGGTGGTGGCTGGTGGGAGGAGAAGTTGCCGTGGAGGTGGTGGCACCGTTGGACGGCACACGGTGGCACAACAACGTGAAACTTGTTCGGGCTGTGCATTGCCGAGGGGGAGAAAGAGAGAGCATGAGAGAGAGATATCAGGATGGGGAGGCTCGTCGGAGTGAGGTGGAGCTGGTGGTGGTGGTGGTGAGGCTCATCGGCACAAGACGGCGCCATGCTGGGCAATGGAAGATTCGGCGTCGGGGTGAACTGCATACGACGTACACTGGGGAGAGGGAAGAGAGAGAGAGGGCTGGGGAAAAGTGAGGGGAAAGAGAGGGGGCACTGGGTTTTAATCCAGTCATTTCGTCTTCAGATCTACAAAATGATCTAACGGTTGAGGGATTAAAACACTAATTTAAAATTGCATAAAGCATTAACTTAATTAAAAGTATTAAAAGTAATAAAGATAGAATATTATTTAAACTAACTTTAGTTTATAAAATAATATTCTTTCAACATTTATAAAATGATGAAATCTTATTTAACATATTTAAGAGAATAAAACCATTTAATTAATTAAAAGTTTCAACATAAATTAAATCTCATAATATCATAAATAATTGAAATCATTTTAATAATGATATTAAAATGATTTCCGACAATTATAATATTTTTGGAACTCTTCAAGAATATTATAATTGTCGTATTTAAGATCAATCATAATTCACTAACACTGAAAATACTCCTTATAAATATTTCCAGCACATTTAAAACACTGGGCGTGCCCTAGAAGTCACACGATATCTTTTGAAACATGTCATCGTGGTTCAGCACGCATGACGAGTCTCGTAGTCTCTAGATAGAAGGGACAAACAATTCACATAATCTCTGCCCTCAGAATTTACTTACATCATAAAGAAGGAACGTACGTCAGAAAGAGAAAAGCATACGTAAGAAGGAAGAAGCGTACGTAAGAATGAATGAGCAGGGTGTTACACTCACATCAGTTGTAAAATTATAGTATAAATCAATATGAATGATATACTGTTCGGGATCCAAGATGAACACTTTCAATCCTTCTTTTTTTGTTATCTTACATGATAATAGCTAGAATTCAAGCTCACGCTTTCTTTTCCTGGTTTACGCTTCCGCGAATGGCCTCACCCAACACAAACTTCTCTACCCTTAACCCTGAAAGCAATAGCACAAATGGATCCTTGAACCCGCAATATCCCTCCCTTGTCTCCTTCAAGCTTGAAGGACCCAACTACTTAGGATGGCAATCATTGTTTATGCCATTTCTAAGAAGCAATTCTCTAATGGGTTTCTTGGATGGCTCAAAAATTGCACCCAACAAGAATTTGCCTGACAATATGTAACAGCCTGCTAGAAATTCAATGGTAGAATTTCTATAGGCTTTAGGAACCTCCTGAAAATACTGTAAGTTTTCACGATTCGACCAATCATGTAGGTTTTAGTCTGTCAGCATAGTCAAAGCTATCACTCATTATGGTGCTAGAAGCACGATTTTATTTATTTGCGGTAGTTAGAAGTGTCAGTTTGAGATATGGTTTGCGCCATTAGACTCAGTTGATTATTTAGATATTTATGATGCAATAATCACGTTTTCAGTTTTTGGACGATACAATTGTTTGAAAATGCATTTTTTCTTATTTCGAGGCACTTCGGGATTGAAACTCAATAAAAAAAATTATACAATTAAGTTTGTATGAATATTTAGGTTTTTTAAGTGCAAAGTTTATTTTTACTTCCCGGATTGAATAGTAACCTCAATAATAGCATCCAGTGCAGTGTTTTCAAAATCAGAGTGTGAAATGTTCAAATTAGATTAGAGAAGTTTTATTTGGACACTTGACAAGATCTTAGCCACACTTGGTGAATAGTATTAGACATTGGCAACATGAGGAACCATTAGATGGATTTGTGAAGGAAATCAAGGTGTGAGATCATGCCACGTGAACAAAACCCTAGTTTCCATGTGATCAACCAAATTGTGCTGGACCAAAGAGGATTTCAACGCTAGTGAAACCCTAAAAATTTGGGATCCCTTTGAAACTCCAAAAATCTTGGTTGAGACCAAAACTAGAGCCTTGTTTGTTTTCCAAAAAAATCTCATCTCATCTCATCTCACCTCATCATTACAACTTTTCCAAATCCCCACACAAAATAAAATAAACAATTCAACTTTTTCAAATCCCAAAACAACAATAATATTAAAAAATATATTCTAACAATATTTTATTCAAATTTTTAACTTTAATCTCAACTCATCTCATCTCATCTCATCTCATCTCATATCTGAAAACAAACGAACCCTAAACAGTTTCCCTAAACCCTAAAGTTGACCTCTAAACCCTTTTTTATCCAATTTCTAGCAATGTGTTTAATCACTTGATTAAATCACTTTCACATGCTATTAATTCATTAAATTCATATTATGACATCATTATCCAACCTTTTAAACCTTGGAAATTGATGGGCCAAGAAAAAATAGATTTGGTCTTGATAGCATCCCAAACCCTAACCAAACCCTCTTTAAACCCCAAATTGAAGCCCACTTAGTTAAGGCCCACGAATTTGGCCACCTTGGCAAATCTTCCTAAGAAAGTTTCCTCCCCTACATGGTAGACAAGCCTCTACCCTTGGCATCCCCCAAATAGTTCCCTGATGGGAGAGAAAAGACCACCTCACCACCCTTCATACCTCACGACAGCAGCAACAGTCATTCTCCCTCACTATTCTTCACTTTTGTGACATAGGCACCTCCAATCAAAGGGTCATTCAAGCCTATACCTCCCCCCTTAAGAAGTTTAGAGTTGTACAAGACACACTTCACTTCATTGCATCTCTTTTCCACCCCGTTCTTAGAGGGAAACCTTTAAGAGCTCTCTGGGGCAGATTTTTGAGTCGTTTTGCATGGTGATTCTCAACTCCTTGTAAGTATTTTCTCGCGATGACTCCTTCATTGAAGTTGTTCTTATTTGAGTATATTTTTCGTGGATATTTGATTGGTCAAAAGATATTTTAACCTGGAAAATGTCATTCTGGGTGTTAAACTAGAGAGTATGTTATATTTGGAGTTTTTGACCAAGCTAATGAATAGATCTTGGTCCGAAATTTTTACGGAGTGTTTTCAACATGTGTATATGAATTTTAATTAAGGATTTTTTGCATTACTAAAGCTTTTGATGAAAGAGTTTTTTAGATCTAGAAACTTAGAAACTGGAAGAAGAAAAATAGTTTTTGTTGAGAAAGTTTGAATAGTTCATGGTTTAATCTTACTCCAATGGCTTTGATATTTTTATTTGATGATCCGAAACCTCTATCCATGTTCGGATTTTATTTTGAATATTTTTAGAATTAGTTTCAGATATATGATTTTTTTTTATGCAAGAGGATATTCGGTTCGACCAAAGGATTGATGGTTTTAGCTAGATCCAAGTTTAGGGTTGTTTTTAGCCATGTGATTTTAAGTTTAATCATTGGATCTTGTTTAGGACACATTTTTTAAACCATGTGATGTTTTGGTTAGAATATCTCATCTTTTTAAGCCATGGATCAAGTGATTGATCAAAACTAGTTAAGAAAAAGTTTCTCTTTTTGGACTTAGTAGGAAGCCGAAAACTCCAAGTGTTGTTTTGTGATTTTTGGTGACTTTTGTTTGATGATTCTAAGCATGGTTGTTCTTAGTATGATATTATGAATATGTTAGAAGTGAGATTTGATTTTTGGAATTCTTGGAGATGTTTTGAATAAGGTCAAAACTCGTGATTCAAGGGTTTGTTTTTAGTTAAAAAGTTTGGATCTTTTTACTAAAACTTTTTGGGTTGATGATTAGTAAATTATTGTTGGATGTTTTAAGTATGTTTTTAAACTTAGGATAAGAAGATCTTTGTTGAAAAAATTTGGTTTGATCATGAGGTTTAAAATTTGAAGAATTGCAACAAAAATCAAGAGAAATTGCCTATGGATGTTTCAGCCATAGTGAGTTTTCCATAGTTGTAGTTTGTTATAAATTTTCTAAGTTGATATTTGAGTTTAGGATAAAATTTACATGAGGAATATAAATTTTGATAATTTTTTAAGTTAGGATGCAAAATCCTTAAGTTATGGGTAATTTTACTCTAAGTTAGTTTTTTCTCCTTGTTTATAATTGTTAGTGATTAAATTTTTAACTTTTAAAATTCCTACTTGTAGTTTCTCGTGTTTTGCACTTTATTCTCGTAACATGACAATCACTGTAAGTTAGCTCTTAACTTACTATCAGTTTATTGTGTATGTGTAATGGTTAAGGGAACTACAATTATGTTTGTCTGTTATCATATATGTCATGACATGCCACATCATTACATGTTTATTTGTTAACCATGATGTATACTGTCATGAAATAATTATATGTTACGTAATACTTTCTATCACGTAGTACTATCTATTGCAAGTATATCATGTTACGTTTGCCATCTGTTACATGTATGTCATGTCAGGTAATATTCATTGTTACATGTTATGCCATGTTATGAAATATTGTCTGTTACATGTTATGCCATGTTATGAAATATTGTCTGTTACATGTTATGTCATGTTATGAAATATTGTCTATTACATGTTATGTCATACTATGAAATATTTTATGTCAAGTACGTCTTGTCTATCGACTTATGTTCAAGTCATGTTACGCTACGTCAAGACTTCTTTCCTTTCGTATACATGTCACATTTCGACTCGACTATAGTTTGTGTATCTCAAGAATAGTCATGTCAAGTCTGTTCATGTCTATCATGAACCTAAGTACTAGGATGAGGTAATATCCTAGTGGAACTCATTTGTTCACACTGGAGTATTTAAATAGGTGTGAAATTCCTCGGTTGACAAAATATAGTCAACAGGTTGCGAATGAGGCCTAACTAGCTAGTCATCGGAGTGCGCCAGGCAATAATGCTGATGGAGCCATCTTTAATTTCACATGTGTCCACAACAATTGTGGCAGAAAAAAATCATGGGGTCACAGCAATTATGGCTCATACACTACGTGAGACACAACAATTGTGACACGTTGAATACATGGGGCCACAACAACTGTGGAGCATGTATTAACTGGCTCACAGCTGGTCTAGATACCATGTGTTTGCTGAGAATTTGGAGCTTGATTGCATCGCTCGAGCGAAGTGTCTAGCCACTCAAGCGAACACAAGTTAGAGAGTTTGCTCAGAGGTAGCTCGACATCGTTCGACACATGGCTCGAGCAAACACAAGTCAGAGAGTTCGCTCGAAGAGCTGCTCGACACATGACTCGAGCAGTTGTGGGAAATAGCTTTTCTTGATGCGGGCTCGACACGCCGCTCGAGTGAACGTCACTAATTCTGTCTTGATTAGGGTTTCCGCTGCATGACATATAAAGATGATTTTGTTTTTGGCTTGTACTGTAGAGAGTGAATAGTAGCCGTTCCAAAAAGCAATTGTATTTTGATTCCTTAAGAAATAAAATCCTCTACAGCTCCCATAGACGTAGGCAATTTGCTGAACCACGTAAATACTTTGTCGGGTGTGATTGCTTGTTTTTCCCTGTGTTTTAATTTACTTTTGTCATCGTTTTTCACAAAAATTGGTATCAAGAGCCAAGGTTCAGGTTTGAGGAAAAATGATGGCTGGAGAAGAAGTGAAGGTATCCGGGATCGAGAGGTTTGATGGCACGGATTATGGGTATTAGAGGATGCAGATAGAGGATTACCTCTTTGGGAAGACACTCCATCTTCCATTGTTGGGAAGAAGCTGAACAACATGTCAGTTGCTGATTGGACCCTGTTGGATCGACAGGTTCTGGGGTTATTCGTCTAACCATGTCGAGATCCGTTGCACACAACGTCATCAAGGAGAAGACGACTGCGAATCTCATAGCGGATTTGTCAGGCATGTATGAAAAGCCATCAACAAATAACAAGGTACATCTGATGAAAACGTTATTTAATTTGAAGATGGCAGATAGTACGTCTGTTACACAACATCTGAATGATTTTAATACTATCACAAATCAATTGTTGTCTGTTGAAATTGAATTTGATGATGAGATATGTGCACTGATATTATTATCATCACTGCCAAATAGTTGGGAAGCCATGAGGATGACTGTTAGCAATTCTACTAGTAAGTCAAAGTTAAAATATGATGACATCCATGATTTGATTTTGGCTGAGGAGGTGCGTAGGAGAGATTCAGGCGAGACCTCAAGTTCGAGTTCAGCACTGAATGTTGACTCTCGAGGGAGAGCACAAGACAGGAACTCAAACAGAGGCAGATCAAAATCAAAGAACATGGGCAAGAGCAAGTCAAGACCTGGTCAGCAGGCAACTTGTTGGAATTGTGGCAAAGTTGGTCACATAAAGAAGAATTGCAGAAATCCCAAGAAGGCTGAGAATGATAGTGTTAATGTGGTAACTGAAGAATTACAGGATGCACTATTGCTTACAGTTCATAGTCCAGTTGATGATTAGATACTTGATTCAGGGGCATCTTTGCATACATCTTCCCATCGGGAGATGATGCAAAATTATGTTGCAGGTGATTTTGGAAAGGTGTATTTGGCTGATGGAGAGGCTTTGAATGTAATAGGGATGGGAGACATTGACATTGTACTTCCTAACAAGAACAAATGGACCTTGCAAAAGGTCAGACACATTCCTGAGTTGAAGAAGAACCTCATTTCTGTTGGGCAACTTCATGATTGTGGCCATTCAGTGGTACTCTCAGATAGCACTTGGAAGGTCACCAAATGGGCATTGGTACTAGCTCGGGGTAAGAAAACTGGTACACTTTATATGACTACTGGTTTGAATAACACTATTGTCACTACCGTTGCAGAGAGCACAACAGATTTGTGGCATTGCAGGCTTGGCCATATGAGTTAGAAGGGCATGAGAGACCTTTTGTCTAGAGGCAAGCTACCAAAACTGAAGTCAGTTGATCTCAGTATGTGTAAGAGTTGCATTATGGGGAAACAGAAGAAGGTCAATTTCTTGAAGAGTGGCAGAACACTGAAGTCAGGAGACTAGATCTTGTGCACACTGATGTGTGGGGACCTTCCCAGTTGCATCCCTTGGAGGTTCTCGTTATTATGTTACATTCATTGAAGACCACAGTAGGAAGGTATGAGTCTATTTTTTGAAACATAAATCTGACGTATTTAATATGTTCAAAATTTGGAAAGCCATGGTTAAAACAGAGACAGGCTTGAAGTTGAAATGCTTGAGGTCTGATAATGGTGGTGAGTATATTGATGGTGGGTTTAAGGAATATTGTGCAACTCAGGGTATCAGAATGGAGAAGACCATTCCTGGGACACCACATCAAAATGGAGTTGCTGAACGCATGAACAAAACCATAAATGAGCGTGCTAGAAGCATAAGGCTGCAAGCTAGGCTACCACCTACTTTCTAGGCAAATGCAGCTAGCACTGCAGTTTACTTGATAAACAGAGGGCCATCAATTCTGTTGGATTGTGGATTGCCTGAGGAGGTTTGGAGCGAGAAAAAGGTCAAGTTTTCTCATCTTAAAACTTTTGGCTATCTTTCTTATGCTCTTATTGATTCTGATGCTCGTAGTAAGCTTGAGGCCAAGTCAAGGAAATGTTATTTCATTGGCTATGGAGACGAGACATTTGGCTATTGTTTCTGGGATGATTAGGGTCGGAAGATTATAAGAAGCAGAAATGTGATATTCAATGAGAAGATTGTGTGCAAAGACAAGTCTAGTACAATTGCTGAAGCAGTTCCTCAGGAATTTGAGTTTGTGAGTTTGGATGATCTACCAGAGGTCACAGTGCAGTGTAGAGATGTGAGTGACAGGGACAGTGGGTCTAGCACACCCATTCCCATTATTCCGTAGTCAGATCCAGAGTAGTCCACTCCTATAGCTGCAGTTCACAAATCAGTTAGAACTATTCGTCCTCCACAACGTTTCTCACCTTCTTTGAATTATATTCTGTTGACAAATGGTGGAGAACCACAAAGCTACCAAGAAACCTTGCAAGATGAAAATTCTAGCAAGTGGGAGTTGGCCATGAAGGATGAGATGGATTCCTTGCTAGGGAATCAGACATGGGAGTTAACAAAACTTCTATCAAGGAAGAAGGCACTACATAACAAGTGGGGTGTACCGAGTGAAAACTGAGCATGATGATAGTAAGAGGTACAAGGCCAGACTTGCTGTAAAAGGCTTTCAGCAGAAACAGGGTATTGATTACTCAGAGATATTTTCGCATGTGGTAAAGATCACAATCATTAGGTTAGTTCTGGCTATGGTTGCTACTGAAAATCTATTTCTTGAGCAGTTAGATGTGAAGATAGTTTTTCTTCATGGAGATCTTGAAGAAGACATCTACATACACCAACCTGAGGGGTTTGTGGTACAGGGAAATGAATTTTTAGTTTACAGACTAAAGAAGAGCTTGTATGTCCTGAAACAAGCTCCTAGGCAGTGGAACAAGAAATTTGACAGCTTCATGTGCAGTGCCAGGTACATCAGATGTCAGGTAGATCACTGTTGCTATGTGAGGCAGTTTGACAATTCTTACATTATTTTGTTGTTGTATGTTGATAACATACTTATTGTAGGGGCTAGTATTGATGAGAACAATAATCTAAAGAAGCAAATGTCAGAGCATTTTGCAATGAAGGATTTGGGAGCTGCAAAGCAAATCCTTGGCATGAGAATTGTCAGAGACAGAGTCAGAAGCACGTTGAGACTCTCACATGCTGAATATGTGAAAAAGGTACTCAGCAAGTTCAATATGGACAAGGCCAAGACAGTTGGCACACCCTTGGGTAATCATTCCAGACTCAGCAAGGATCAGGCACCAAAGTCAGAAGAGGAACAAGACTATATGAGTAAGGTTCCTTATGCCTCAGCTATTGGTTCACTTATGTATGCTATGGTCTGTACTAGACCAGATATTGCCCATGCATTGGGAGTTGTGAGTAGATACATGAGTAACCCTGGAAAACAACATTGGGAAGCAGTGAAGTGGATTTTGAGGTACCTAAAAGGCTCCTCAGAAACGTGCTTATGTTTCTCAGGAGAGGGCTTAGAGGTGCAGGGCTATGTTGATGCTGATTTAGCTAGAGACACTGATAGTAGAAAAAGTACCACATGGTTTGTTTATACTTTGGGTGGTACTGCAGTTTCTTGGGGTTCTAATTTACAGAAGACGGTTTCTTTATCTACTACAGAAGCTGAGTATATTGCAGTTTCAAAAGCTGTAAAGGGGATGGTTTGGATACAGGGCTTCTTGGAGGAATTGGGTAAGAAGAATCAGAAGGGAACTCTTTACAGTGACAGTCAGAGTGTCATATTCCTTGCTAAGAATCCAGCATTTCATTCCAAAACTAAGCACATTCAGATCAGGAATCACTTTATACAATCATTGTTAGATGATGGACAGTTGCTACTTGAGAAAATTTGTGGAAGTAAGAACCCTGCTGATATGTTGACAAAGGGTGTTACACTTGAGAAACTGAAGTTGTGCGCAACTTCAGTTGGTCTTCTAGCATGAAGACAGGAGCAGTGAGTTGCAGAGGTGGAGGATATCATGTTTGAGGCAGAGGGCAATACTGTGGGTGTACCAGTCTCCAAGTGGGAGAATCGTTGAGAATTTGGAGCCTGGTTGCATCGCTCAAGCGAACACAAGTTAGAGAGTTCGCTCAAAGGTAGCTTGCCAGACCAGTCAAGCAAAGACAAGTCCGAGAGTTCACTCGACATCGCTCGACACATGGCTCGAGCAAACACAAGTTAGAGAGTTCGCTCGAAGAGTCGCTTGACACATGGCTCGAGCAGTTGCGGGAAACAGGCTAGCTCGATGCGGGCTCGACACGCCGCTCGAGCGAACGTCACTAATTCTGTCTTGATTAGGGTTTGCCCGCATGACATATAAAGATGATTTTTTTTTTGGCTTGTACTGTAGAGAGTGAACAATAGCTGTCCCAAAAAGCAATTGTATTGTGATTTCTCAAGAAATAAAATCCTCTGCAGCTCCCGTGGACGTAGGCAATTTGCCGAACCACCTAAATACTGTGTCGTTTGTGATTGCTTGTTTTTCCCTGTGTTTTAATTTAATTTGTCATCGTATTTCACAACAGTATTGTGATTCAACAATCAGTAGGGATACACGGCTCAAGGGAACCTGTGTACCACCCACATTTGCACTTTGTTAATCAAGTTTATTAAACAAGATTTCAAGTTCATGTATTTCACATTCACGTCATGTTTTAGTTCACGTTCATATCTAAGTAAGTTCACGTTCAGTGCACCTTCACCTCATGTTTCAGTTCACGCTCATGTCTAAGTCAGTTCACCTTCAATTTCACGCTCAATCATGTTTCAATTTCACGTTCATGTCCAAGTCAGTTCACGTTCAGGTCATGTCAAGTCAAGTCTCAGTTTCAAGTTCATGTCATGTCAAGTTTCCAGTTTAGTTCACGTTTCAATTCAAGTAATGTTAGTTCATGTCAAGTTATGTCATACTTATTATTGACTTTGATTATGCATTCATGTCTTTATTTTCATTCATGCATCATTAACTTGTGTAGAAGTTTACTGTTAACTCGTTGAGATTTGTAATCAAAGCTCACTATGGTAGTCCCGACTATCATCCCCCTCCCCCCGGAATGGCAGACAATGTGTCAGGACCAGGACAGGGAGTAGACATCGACAAACTGGAAGAGGTTGTTAGATGCTATAGACGTGACACAGAGCCTATGGCCTCCATAGTTAGGTTTTTTGCCTCATTAGTTGAGTTACTCGATGAACTAGCCCATTAGTATATTTTTGTAATGTAATTAAGGAGTCCGGTCTCCCTTGTTTTGAGATTACAGTTTTCTGAGACCCGTACTGTAATCATGGATGTTTATTTTGTCATATATACATGGATTATGTTTTAATTATTTGGGATATTATCAATTTAGTGCATAGTATTGCTAAAAAAAAAATTATCCGCTGCGAATATGTCATTGCATCTTATATGTCATGAACGGCGGCAAGTAACCTTGTGCAGCATGTCCCGACGCTTCAGATGTTCGTTCGATCCGAAGTAGAATTCAGGGGCGTCACACAATACACCAAAATCAGCTTATGGTATTTGGTTCAGGAAAGACCAAGCTCTACTTGGCTGTATTCTTTCCTCTATCAATGACACATTGCTCTCTAGTGTGTATGGCTTGGATAGCTGGTACAAAGTATGGAATGCTCCAGTCAATCACAGACAAGGATTGCTCATATCAAGCGCCAGCTATAGACAATTTCGCAAGGTAGTCGCACCATTACTGACTATCTTCAATCAGCCAAGGCTCCTGCCGATCAATTGGCTGCAACAAGTAAGCCTGTAGATGACCAAGATTTAATTTCATTTATTCTTGGTGGTCAGCAACATGAGTTTAATCCCTTTATTACTTCCTATAATGTCGCTTCACGAGACAAATAATTAACCATTGAGGACTTTCATGATGAGCTCTTGAGTTATGAAGCATTGATTGATTCCCAACGTGCGTATTTGGCCTCCAATACCACTCACTTTGCACTTGTTGCCAGTAAGCAGAAAACTAACCTCCTGCAAAAAAAGAAGCCTCCAATGCAAACAAATTGGCCCATAGATTGACTACATTCAAATCTCTTCTGAATTAACATCTCAAACAAATCATGACCATCAAAAGAAAATGAGCCAACCCTTTGCCACAACCATTATGACTCGGTCCAAGACAGGTAATAATAAATCCAAAAAGTTTACCAACTACAAAATTTATTATTCCTCTAGACATCCTTTGTATGTATTTTTTAAATGAACAGGAACCTAGTTGCTTTACACAAGCAGTGTCTCATCCAGAGTGGCATGCAGCTATGGGCTAGGAATTCGATGCTCTGATGGAAAATAGTACATGGCCTTTATGTCCCAAATCTCACAATAAGCATGTAGTTCGAAATAAATGGGTCTACAAAGTTAAAAGAAAACAAAATGGCAGTGTGGAAAGATTCAAAACAAGACTTGTGGCTAAAGGGTTTGACCAAAGGAGTGGAGTTGACTATCATGACACATTCTCACCAATTATAAAACCAACTACCATACGGTTGGTTTTGTCAGTAAACTTTAATTGGCCAAACCACCAATTGGATGTGTCAAATGCTTTCCTCCATGGAATTATTGATGAAGAAGTGTATATGGAGCAGCCTAGAGGATTTATTGATGAATCCAATCCACATTTTGTTTGCAGATTACACAAGTCTTTATATGGCCTTAAACAAGCACCACGTGTGTGGTTTAGGCATCTTTCACAACAACTCATTGAACTTGGCTTTTCTGTGTCTAAAGTTGATTATTACCTATTTACATTGACTACTGCTGAGCATAAAATCTTTGTCCTAATTTATGTTCATGACATAATGGTGACAAGTTCAAATACTTTGGTTGTCAATGATTTTATTCAATAATCTAAGTTCGAATTTCATGTAATAGATCTCAACCCTATCAGCTATGTTTTAGGGATACAAGCACCACGAGACCATACAGGATTTCATTTGCACTAGTCCACCTATATTTCAGACCTACTCGACAGGACTAAAATGCTCAGGGCCAAACCTCTCTCCTCACCAACCACTTCAGGATCCAAACTCTCGGCTACAGAAGGAGGCCTCTTACAGGATGCTACTAAGTACAGAAAAATTGTGGGTGCACTTCAATACTATACCATGTCACGTCCTGACATAATTTATGTTGTTAATCAATTATGTATTTTTTTTAAAATAAAATAAAAACTAGGCGATGCCTAGACTCTTTATTAAAACAAAATCCTCACTTTAGGCAGAGGAATACTGTGGTTACAAGACATTCCAAATAATAAACTTATTACCAAGCTAATTACAATAACATTGAAAGAATAAAAACCAAGCACAAATAGACCCAACCACCCGTGTACCTAGCAAAGCCTTAGTTTCGATAGACCACTTTGATCAGTTCTCAATATTCCTTTTAGCAGATGAGGAATGGTATCATTCAAATACTCTTCAATACATCCTTGGCTACCCAATCAGCTGCAGAATTACCCTCCCTAAAAATATGTTGAATCTACGCACTCAACTCCCTTATAAGACTGCAAATCTCCTTCCACAAATCTTCTAGGTACCATACATTACATCTACCTTCCTTCAACCAATTGACAATCAAGAGGGAATCCATTTCAATTATTATGTTGTTAAAACCTTGTGCCTTACATCGTCTCAACCCAAATAATAACACCAACAATTCCGCTCTATTATTTGAACCAATACCCGTATATTCCGCAAATGCAAACTGTAACTTTCCTTCATGGTTTCGAAGCACACCACCTGCACCAAATTCTCCCAGGTTATCAAGGCTACTCCCATCCACATTTAACTTGAACCATCCTTGGATTGGCTTATGCCAAGAAATTGCTCGCAACTGCATAGGACGTGCATGAATTATCGGCAAGTTCAGTGTAGACAAAATCTCACAATCCCTCTTGTCCAACGTACGAGACATTCGCACCCTACTGGCCACCCATGCAAGCCAGTACTTAACTTTGCCCTATAAAACATCAAACGATTCCTTTTTCCCTTCCATACATGCCGCACACCTCCAAGACCACAAACTCCATGTTAAAATTGATGGAACCAAACCAATGAGATTACCCACCTGTGAGGCTTTCTTTGTGTGCTGAAACCATGCCTCCACCAACTGATCCCACGTTCTATTTGAAGCAAATGGAATCCCCAGAAAATTGGAGCAAGTCTTCTGGAGTTTATTGGCAATTTTCCTAGCATATAAAACGTGATTCAAATCTTCAATGACCCCCTCTTCACAACACTCACACTTGGAAACCACAGGAATACAGATGCATCGAATTCTATCATCCACACTCAAGCTCTGTGATAAAGCTTTCCACATGGCAATGGAAAATTTTTTTGGTAAGGCCACATGCTAGATCCAATCAGACCACTGCCTTTTTGGAGCAACAACACACACAAGATCCCAAGCCGATGAAGTTGTGAACTTTCCATCTGACTTTCCCAACTAGATTAATATGTCCAAGCCATCTTTTGTGCCCCCTACTTCGGTTAAAATCTTCCTCGTAACTGTAATGCTCGTCCTTGTGGTGGGACTTTTTATAAAATGATTTTAGGACAGGAATTACCATTCAATTTAAAACTTTTTGCTTCCATATCCAGGGTGCAAGACTCTACGTTATAAATAAAATGTGCTTTGAGAATAAAAGAGGTTTACAGTGAAAAACATTAATTTTAATAATAAAAAGGCCTTTCATACATTTAAACACTCATGCCTAGACTTCTTACTCCTCCCATGGGCCGTGTTCGTCCTGACACGTGCTTCTCATTCAGTTCCTGTGGGGGGAGGGGCATACATAAAAACTAAAATGAGTCAATAACTCGTAAGCATTACTTTAGTTAAAATATAATAACATATGTTTTCATTCATGCATTCATCATTCATACATACTATACGTACATGCATACATGCATTCATTTGAAAACATCACTGGACGTATAAAAGGGGACTTTCTTTTCGTAAAACGTTTCTCCCGTCAGTGCATTCATTTCTTAAAGAATACGATACATTCATGCATTCATACATTCTTTCTTATCACTTTCATTGGTCAGTACACACTGTTACGCCCTGTGTGTAAGGGTTAGCGGTCTTCCTTTGGACCCGAACTCCGCCCGTGGCCACGGGTTGGGAATCCCTTTTCAGTATTACTTACCCGGCATTGCAATCTGCCCATTCATTAGAACCCTTTTCATTCATTCATGTGGCCGTTACGTATTTTCATACATTAAACATTTAGCCCTTTCATTCAGTTCAATCTTTTCATTTTAGTCCTTTCTTTTCATTCAGTCCTTTTCATTTAGTAGTTCATTTGTGGGAAAACATCATTTAAAAGCATGGGCCTTAAACATCATCTTTCGTGGCATCAATAAAGCATCAATTAATAGGGGCATTTTAACATCAGTTCATAGGGACCTTTTAAAACGCTTTCTTTGCGTCGTTTAAAGCATTAGTTTAAGCTCAAGGCACAAGCCTCAACATTTCTTTCCTTGGAAAATATATACAATAGATACTGCGTATAGTCATCCATTCACATGCGTACAATTAATACTTTTGGTTCCATAAAAAGGGGCTGCCAAGGAGGGTCGTACATACGTATACCTTTGAACACTTATACTTGGCACGTTTTCATAAAACATCTTTCGTGTCGTTTCGTAATGTATCGTAAAGGAAAAGGAAAAGCATTTCATTTTCATTTTCATATCATGCAGTCCATTCATGTGCATGTCAGATGGAAACCTACATGTATACACATAACTTTAGCGTCATTCTCTATCAATCAAACTTAAACTAGAAATAGAACTACACTTTACTTGGAACACTCTCCTTCTATCTCATGCTCTTATGTGTCCTTTATTATGCTAAAACCTTCGGGGACCACTTACGGTCACTACCTCTTCTAAACTCGACGTTCTACTTTGAGTGCTCATCTATTGAAGTGAACCCATGATTCGCCTTAGGGTTAAGACACTAAGACCTTCGTCTTACTCTTCTTACCGACCACATTCCGATGCATGATTCAGACCGACAGAATCGCGCATCCCAATCCTAGATAATACACTCGTCACTACCTTCATGCACCTTAGCCCACACTAAATCCTCATTCCCATCCATACAAGCCACATGGCTCTAAGGCAACTCTGAGGCTTAAGCACCATGTAACTATGCTTAGGACAAATTACCCATTACATACGGTGAATCCCTCCAGCACATGTATCTAACCAGATTACACATGCACCTTACCCCTTATCACCTAAGACTATCATATAACATGTTGATCACCTTCTTGTGTAAACAAGCACCATACTCCAATACCAACATTCTCTTAACCTAGCTAGCATGACTTTTCAAGCTCCCCATCCCTTTTGACAGTTCATCCCAACACTTACACGACAAGACTCAGTTCACAACTACGCCTTACGTCACGTCATATAGCTCGAGACTACTCCCAAGCTCCACCATGACCTTGTCACGTCACCCAACATCCTGCTACGTCAACTCCTAACTCATCGTGAGTACGGTCCCTCACGTACTCCTACCACATCGTGACATCTTGTCACGTTTCCATTGCACCATTCTTCACTAACTCCTCACCCATCATAAGCACGATTGCCAGTAGTCTTGTCATTTCGTGACATACCCCAATCATGCTTCCGTTGCGCACTCTTACACTTGTTCTGTCACTCCACACTTACTCCCAACCATAAGTAAATTAAGGTGACACTTGTCACCTCAGACTACAGGCCACATCACAGTTACTTTGGGACACTATTCCACAGTTCCCTACACTACTCATCACATTCTACACCCATCAACCACACAATCATCATTATCTCTACGACACGCCACAAGGTGTGTTGCTGCACCTCTTGGAGTACACTCCACGCATACTCCCTTCACACATGCTATGACCCATCACCATTACGGCATAAGCGCCATATGGTGCCTCACTCCATCACATGGAGTACACTACACGTGTACTCCCTTCACACACTATACGCCACACAGAGTACATTCCACGTGTACTCTTCCCAATCCACACAAAGCCACGTCACCATTACAGCACATACTCCACAACCACACTTCACAGCACACTACACAGATATGCCCAACACTTCACATACACAACACAACACATCACATCTCCATACTACACAACAACTCCACAATACTAACAGCACAGTCCACAACCTAACCAATCAACTAATTAACATCTAACATAAATAACGAGAGAATAGAGGGTTATACCATTGACAGGATAACCCATGCATTGCTCGCTGACCATCACCGTTGATGATGTCGAAAGAGTTGTACATGGCGGCTAACCCACGTACGATGGTTGTTTTGGCATTTGGATAGCTAAGTGTGGTCTTGGAAAGGCTCGTGGTGGCCTTATGGTGGCGGTGTGGGGCGGTACACAACGTATCTAGCCGTGTACAGTGGTGGTTAGCCACGTACAGTGGCTGTCTTGGCCATTGGAGGTGACTAGAAATGCATGTCTAGGCGTAGGAAGGTCAGGTCATGGTCCTGGAGTGGTGGTCTAGTGGTGGTGGCGAGGTGGCACGCGCCGAAGACACAGCGGCTCGTGGAGGAGTTAAGGTCGTGGGTCACAACCTGGGGAATCGGAGGGAGGGCTTGGCTGGTCATGGCTAGCCATGAAGGGGCTTAAGAGGGGTACGGTGGAGCTGTGGTGACGTTGGAGTGGCGCCAGGGTGGCTCCACGGTGGCAGATCTAAGCCGTGAGGTGGAGAGGAGCCGTGGGAGAGAGAGAGGGCTTAAGAGAGGTGGAGGCTTGGCTGGCTTGGAAGAGTTCGGGGAGGAGTCAAGGTGGCCAGGGGAGGTGCTTGGTGGGGCTTGGACCGGTACTCGGCGGCTCTAGGGTTGTCGGTGGCCTTGAAGCAATGTGAAACCCATTTATGGGTTTCATGCGTGTGTGCGACGGAAGGGCAGAGGGAGGTTGACGTGGCTTGGGTTCCATGGAAGAGGTTCACCGGTGAGAGGGGAGGCCGTTAGTGGCGGTGTGGTAGCCTGGGTCGTCGTGTATGGCAGTGGAGAGGGCTGTGCACAGTGAAACCGTGCATGGGTCTCCACGTGCATGCGTGGGGGAGGACGGCTGCGAGGTGGGAGCTGAGTTTGCTAGGGGGAGATCGCCGGCGTGAAGGGAAGCTGCCGATGGTGGAGGTGAGATTGGGTGGCGCACGACGGTGCCAAGCTGGGCTATGGAAGAATCGGTGAGAGGGGGAGGCGTACGTCGTACGCATGAGGGAGAGGGAGGAAAGAGAGAGGGGAGGGAAAAGTGAGGAAGAAAAGAGAGGGGCCTGGGTATTTAATCCAGTCCCTTCATCTTGAGATCTACAAAACGATCTAACGGTGGGTTTTAAAACACTGATTTGAAAATGGGTAAACAATAACTTAATTAAAAGCACTGAGAGGAATTAAGGTAGACTATTATTTAAACGATGAAGTCTCATTTTAATAAAATGATGAAGTCTTATTTAATACCTTTAAATGAATAAAATCATTTAATTTAATTAGAGTTTTAAACATAATTTAAATCTCATAATATTTTAAATAACTGGAATCATTTTAATAAATGATATTAAAATGATTTTCGACAATTATAATATTTTTGGAGCTCTTCAAAAATATTATAATTGTCTTATTTAAAATCAAGCTTAATTCAATAACACTGAAAATACCTCATATAAATATTTTCAATGCGTTTAAAACACTGTGCGTACTTTAGAAATCACATAATATCTTTGAAAACAAGTCATCTAGGTTTGACACGCATAACGAGGCTCGTAGTCGCTAGAGAGAAGGGGCAGATTGTTACATTGTTTCCATCCTCGGAATTTGCTTACGTCAAAAGTTAATAACATTCAACTAGAATGAATAAAAAAGGCGATATTGGGTCTCCTTGGAGAATACCCCTTCCCCCCATGAAAGAACTTTTAGCCGTTCCATTCATGACCACCGAATACCAAGGGGTAGCAACACATTGTTGTATAAGATTACAAACCTCAATTGAAAAACCAAAAGCATGAAGAATTTTGAATAAAAAATTCCAAACAATCGTATCATAGGCTTTGGCCATGTTAATCTTCATCATAATATTACCTCCTCTAACCAGCGAATTGATAGCATGCACTAATTCTTGGGTTATGCTAATGTTCTCGAAAATACTTCTTCCTGGCAAAAACACTCTTTGTTCCATAGAAATTAATCTACTGAACATAGGCTAATGGGTCTGAATTTGCCAAATGATGTAGGATTCAAAACCTTAGGAATTAAAACAATGAAAGAAGAAGTATAGTACCTTGGAAGAGAGTAGCCCAAGAAAAATTCTCATACAACCTCCACTAACTCAGGTTTCACAAAGGTCTAGCAATGTCTGAAAAACTTGGAGCCAAACCCATCTAGACCTAGGCTGCTATTCATAGGTATTGAAAATAGAGCATCCTTTATTTCCTGTTCTAATGGAGCCCTGCATGTAGATTGATTTTCCAATTCCAAAACCTCATGTTGAATAATATGCGAGATACTGGGAACATGACTACTGGACCATGCCTGAAGAAAATCCTCAAAGTAAATCACAGCTTCCTTATGAATTTCTTCCGAAGTTGATAATGTTCACCTATCACTAAGATGCTTCTCCTTAACTAGGTTGTGCTTCTTTGCCTGCAATGCTGCAAAAAAAGATGAAGAAACCTCCCCATGATCAATCCTTGTCTGGTTGATTTTTTGAGCAATCCTGACTTCTTCTTTTTTTAACTAGGATGTTGGCTCAACTTGCGATGCCAAAACATCACTTTCAACGTCTTTAGAGTATTGCTCTTGTAATCTCCTCTCGCCTTCCTCAATACTCTCCTCAAGCCTTTTAATATGATCCCCCATCCATCCAAACACCTCTCTGTTCCATCGTCTATGTGCAACCTTCAGCCGTTTGAGCTTAGAAGAAAACTTCAAAAATCCTGATCCACTGTCATTCTACCGCCAAATAGCTGCAACTAGCCTTTAGAAATCATCATGTGTAGTCCACATTTGCTAGAACTTGAAAGCACTAGGACCATATCTCACTGGACTTTCAGCCAAACCAAGCAGCAAAGGAGAGTGATCAAATGACCTTCGAGCCAAATATTGAAGGGAACCCGAAGGAAATAATTCAAACCACTTGGTATTACAAAGAGCTCTGTCCAGCCGAGCCCAACTTCTCGCCAACCCACTTTGGCCATTACACCATGAGAGATGATTTCCAGAGAAAGACACTTCAATCAGTCCTCCCACATCAATAAAATTAGAGAAATCCGCCATTGCACAAGGCAACCTAGGGTGCCCACCCTTTCACTCACCATCATTCCTAATAATATTATAGTCACCTATAATGACCCACAGCAAGGACAATACACCCATAGAGACCAAATCGGACCATAGGGATCTTCTATCCAAGTATCTACATTTGGCATACATAGCTGATACCACCACGGAGGAACTAATCAACAACATTACATGTTGACTATAGGCAGCAAGCGCACTAACCTGTATATCATCCTGTCAAAAAATCCAAATTTTCCCATCATTGATTCCATTTGAGAAAGACGCGTCAAATCGAAATATATTTTGCCAACGTAAAAGTTCCATATCACTTCTAAAATGTTCCGCCACCATAAGCATTTTTCGTTTATGAATTTTTAACCAAGATCGTAGTCTTTTTTTTGAGGTTCTGAGACCTCAAGCATTCCAAAACATAATCTTTTCAATCATAAATCCAGTCGAGAGGGCCTGCTTGGACCCTTAGAAGAACTATACAAAAAACGACCTGTAGGCACATCCTTTTTCCCTATTTTTGAATCTGAAGCACCATCTTTTTCTTTCCCCAAATGATTGAGTTGTTTATCTCCCTCTTAATCAAATAAAGATGTATGAATTGCCTCATTATATTCCATGTCCCGTGTCTCTGTCAACCTGAAACAATGACCAACATCATTTCACTTATCAGCATGCTAGGGAAGCAAGTCTTCTCCATTTGGTCCCAACTCTTCCACTGCCACAACATCACCTGGAACCACCATGACTTGGATCCCACTAGATTCACCCTCCACAAATCCACCTTTTCCACACCTAACTCCCTGCAACTGAGTTTGACCCTCATGCAACTCCAGAGCATTCCCAAGGATCATAACAGGATTTGGTATTAAATTCTGAGACTCTATTTCCATAACCACTCCTTTAACTCCTCTCTCCCCATCGACTTGTCCGTTTTTGCCCCAGGAGTCTTATTCATTGTGCCATCAACCTGCTCCTCTTGCACCACATCATCTTACTTTTTTGGAATCCAAACACAACATAGTTCTTTCCGTTTTCCAAGCTGAAAGACCCTTTACAAGTCAATTGATTATGTCCATGCACCATACATTAGCAGAAAACTGGCAAAGTTTCATAGACTACTTCTTGACAAATACTTCTTGGTTTCTTTGGAGTCCCAATCCAAAATGATTGGATTGTCTTCTGCACAATATTCATCAAGACACAAACCCAAGCCCCATTCGTGCGTGTAGCACAACGGGTAGCGTTATCTCTTCTCAAATAGATTCCAATCGATGCCATAACAATCCTTAGCATGGCTTCATGATAAAAATTCGGAGGAAGTCCCGAAAGCATGATCCAAACAGAAGCCATATCCGGTTCCACCTCTTCAGAGTAATCAAGGGACCATTGAAATATTCTGTACATAACAGTATCAATGTCACAACTCTCCCTTGTCATGGCCTTTAGGAAATCATCTTCGTTGAAAAATCTAACAAAAACATGCCTCGGCCTCCTCATTGCAGAAACCACCAATTGAGCCATCAGACCCCATCTCCCATGAATAAAGCTTCTAATCCGATCCAAAGATGGTCTCTAACGTAGGAACTTCATGACAATGGCAAAACGGAATAGCTCAGTAGATTTCTCTAATTCTTCTTTCAAGAACTGAACAAAAATCTCACCATCCACCACTCTAGGATGACGAAATTGAATAACCACCTCAGGAATGGCTTGTGGTGTTTGCAACACGAGCTCAGCCAAAGAATGTGGTCTCCCAGCCAATGTCAAGGGACTAGGGGGCCCCCAATGGCTACCATGGCAAAGCCTCAAAAACCAAACCCTAGCAGAGCACAAAATCAGCGCTAGACACGTCAGCAACTAGCCTCAACTTGTCAATTTATGCAAAGCCCTCGTGAGCCACATTGGTGTGCAGTGAAACGGGTACTTCAGTATCTCAAAGGAAGTATTGATTATGGGTTGTTGTATACTCCTTCATCCATATCTTTAAATTTCCTTAGTGATTCAGATTGGGCAGGGTCCCAATATGATAGAAAATCTACTAGCAGATATGGTGTATTTCTTGGCCAAAATCTCATATCTTGGAGTACCAAGAAATAAGGTGTGGTCTCCAAATCCAGTATCGAATCTGAGTACAGATATATGGCATTGGCTACTACGGAATTATATTGGATCCAAATGCTACTACAAGAACTACATGTTTCTTTATCTTCTCTGCCAATCCTTTGGTGTGATAACATAGGAGCCATTGCTTTGGTTTCCAATCCTGTGTTTCATGTTAAGACTAAGCATGTCGAGATGGTTATCATTTTATTAGAGAAAAAGTAGTGATCAAAGACATACAAGTTCGATATATTTCTACGCAGGATCAAGTGGCAAATATTTTTACCAAAGGCCAGCAGCCATGCGTTTCAAATATCTACATTCCAAATTGATGGTGACTCTTCCCCATCAATTTTCCGCAGGGGGATGTTAGAGTATCTGGTATCTATCAAGCCTCTGCTTGACCAATTCTTTAGGTTTTTACGATTCTATACAACACATTATTTCCGAAACACAAGTTCTATTGTAATGTCTCTTTTTTCAAATATTGTTCTGTTGTAACTTTCCCTACTTCTCTCTGCATGTGCGTGTTGCACTCCTTAAGAGACTCACATCAGTTGTAAAATTATAGTATAAATCAACATGAATGATATATTGTTCGGGATCCAAGCCAAACACTTGCAATCCTTCTTTTTTGTTATCTTACATTAATTTTCAAAAGTTTTTCAATATAATTTTTAATGTTTTAAATAAATTATTTTGACTTTAGTAACTTAATAAATTTCCTCAATATTTATTATCCTTCAGAAAATATGATTACAAGTAATGAACAAAAAGGAAATATTTTAAATGGATTTCTTTCAATAAAAAACAAAACAATATCATTAAGTTGCAAATTTTGAAAGGATTCAGCTAAAATAAATATTTTAATTTTTTTATTGTTTTTTTTCTTCTAACAAACAATATATTAAAAAGAACAAAAATTATAATCGAAAGAGCATAGAAAGTTAAGGGGGATCCCCGTATAGGTCCAGTACAAAGAGTTGTGGATGACAAGATCTTGGGTGATGCTATTACACATGGGTAGGGGTGAATTCGGTCTGGTCTAGTCAATCCATAGGGGATTTTTTGGATAGGACCAAAAGTTTCAGTCCACCATTCCCCCCCCCCCCCCAAAACCAGACCAAATATCTCTATGGATACGACCAAACCGTTAGCCATCGGTCCAGCCCAATACCAAATGGGCTAGTTTATGCTTTGCGGCCCAACAGTGATGACACATTTTGGCCCAAAACATGTTATCTACTTGCAACCTTCCTAACAAGTTCTATACATAAAAGATAAAACAAAAAAATTTATATAAATTTACATAACATATAAATCAATAAATCATGAAAAGATACATAAGGAAATTAATTTGTTACATACCTATATCGAACTACTTCTCAAAATCCTCCACCTCGACCATTAAAGCCCTAGGCTAATTGGAGTAGAAGAATATCGAAGCCAATTCTATGCACTAATGAGGCTTTCTACCATCATTGGAGACAAACTACTTCGGAAAGGATCAAGTACACGACCCACCATGCTAAATGCAGATTCAGAGGCCACTATAGATACCGGTATTGCAAGAACATCGCGTGCAACTTTTAAAAGTACACGATATCTAACTAAATTAACCTTCCACCAATTTAGAATGTCAAAATTCGCATCTTTTTCCTTGCAGCTTTCATCTAGGTATCTATCAATCTCTTACTTGCTTTCCAAAGAGCTTTTTTATTGTAATCGTTGCTTAAATAGGGCCAACCTCTATGCCTTCCTATCCTCAAGTCTACTACCTGTAGTATTTACGTCTTCATGTCGAGGACTTGTGCGCTGTTGTTGTTGACCAGAATTGTTTCCTTCTTCAATTTCAACGTATGCATTATACGTACAGGTTAAAAACATTTTCACCTTCGAACTGAAATCAACCACTTTTGTTGAATCATGGACATACATTGATTCTAATGAAACTCAAGATAATGCATCTTGTACCGAGGATCAAGAATAACTCCAACATATAATAACATATTCATATTATCATAGTTGCCCCAATATTTGTCAAATAATTGCCTCATATTTGTTGTCATTCATCCCATCATGGCTTCCTTCTTCACACTCCATGTCAAAAGAGTTGCAAGTTACATATTGACCCCGCAAGAAACGTAAAGTTGCATCATGAAATAGTTTAATAAACCTCACAAACAACCTTACCTTCTCTCAATCATCATTGTTTGTACGCCCTAACTTCTTTGACATTCTCCTCATCATCATCATCGTCTCCAATACTAGGAAGGAGCCCTGAATCTTCTTCCTCTAACCGTTTAAAAGCCTTTCAAAATTTTTCAGCCCTCTCCAGTTTAAGATAAGTGGAGTTTCACCCAGTTGGTACATCTAGGCAAACATGATTTTTGCAAGTAATCTCATCTAATTGTATACATGACTTAAATGCACTCCACCTTTAAGGGTAAGATTTAACATATTTCACAACACCTCTTACATTGGCAATAGACTCATCATATTCTTTCTACCCCTTGTGGACAATCAAGTTTAAAAAGTGGGCACAACATCGAACATGCAAGAATTCATGTTCCAAAACAATATCCCTCCTATACTTGGTTTTCTTTTTAAAAAAATAAATTGCCTCATTATTAGAACTTGCATTATCAAAAGTGATTTAAAGTATTTTCGGTTGCCCCCAATCAAGCAAGCACATCTTTATGGTCCTACCAAGTGTATCACCCTTATGATTTTCAACTAAAGTAAAAGATTGGATCCTCTTTTTCCCTCAAATACACATTATAAGAATCCTTCGCAACTGTAATAGGAGATGGGATCCCTACCCACTTAGATTAAACTACAAGCATAAACTTTTTGAAACCCTCTCCTTCAACAACTAAAGGGCAACTCATCAAAAATAATCATCTCGACTAAGGCTTGTCTGCGAGCCTCAACACTAAATGCTTTGGGAACAAGTCCCCCACTACCACTTCCTCCATCCTTGGCCTTCCGACCTAAAGTAGTCTAAGACTTATTCGTGTTATTAAATGAACATTTCTTACATTGTTTTTCAATGTGATGCTTCATGGATCTTGTATTGTTGGCCTTCGTATCACATGCGTACGAAAGCATCACAATAATTACATGCAGCTCTAGGTTTAGTCGGATCACATTTTGGTATTCTTGTGAAGTGATCCCAAACCATTGACCTAGTTCTACCACTAGAAGGTCCTTTACCACTCGATTTAGTACTTACATTGGGTGAGAGTGGAGAAATGTCTCGCTCTTGTATTGAATCATTAGCATCATCCGTGGTAGAGTCTCACGGAATTTGTTCTTTAGAAGTGTTCATGTAAAATAGATTCAAAAATATAAATTAATTAACCTAACAACAATTACATATTATCATTCTCCCAAATACACACCACTCACTAGTTAAAACCATAGTAAAAAATACAAATTAATTAACTCAACATGCTAAAAATAGATTCACAATTACATATCATCATTCTCCGAAGTAACACTACTCAATAGTTAAAAACATATTCAAAAATACATATTAATTAACCTAACAAATTAAAAACATTTACAAAACCAAATTTTCATTCTCCCAAGTACACACTACTCAATAGTTCAAAACAAATTCAAAAAACCAGACTAATTAACCTAACAAGATAAAATCATATTCGCAATTCCTCAATATTTATCATTCTCCCAAGTACAATGTACATAGTACTCAATAACAAGCTACATAATTCAAGTATTTAGCTACTTGATCTGAACATAACAAGCTAAATAATTCGAGTATTTCATTGTACATAGATTATTCAAATAAGCACATCAAATAAATCTTGCCTCTTAGTTTAACAATTAATTAATATTCTTGCCTCAACTAATATTAGAACTATTTGGTTGATCTCTTAGAAAGCAATGATAGATTTAAAAAAAAAATTCATTTGAATACGCTTTTTCATAGACTGCATATAGATTAAGATTTGATCATATAGTATAATTAATCCAAGCCCTAATTGGATTCACAACCAATTAACTTAATCCAAAACCCTAACAGGATTCACAACAAAAAACAATGTAATAATTAATTTGCATACCTTAGACTATTGGAAAAGATCATGTGGAGGACCTGGGACTTGGGAGCCTGCTGATCGAACTTTCTACGAAAATTTTAGGGCTGTAAGAAATAGATGGAAAGTTCAAATCATGCAAGAACAGAGTGGAAGAAATCGTGATTAAATCACTTGAGTGAGGATTTCAGTCAATCCATTAGTTACATAAATCACTCAACTTTTTTGGATTTGTTTCAAGGAACAACACGAGAATTGCATTTTGTACCTTAGATACAGTGGCAGTGTGCGGTGGACGGGCTGGGAGTTGTGGCAGAGGTGCTGGAAATTTTTAGGGTTTATTGGGGGCACAACAAAGTCACAGAGGGATTTGGGAATTGGGAGAATGAGAGACTGAGGGAGAAGGGGGCGTACAAATTAGAGAAATTTTGTTGAAATGGCGCCATTTGGCATGAAAATAAAGTTAAACGAAGTTGTTTTAATATGAGTTATTTAAAAAAAAAAAAAAAAACGAGTTGCATGAAACGACGCCGGCGTCAACATCCAGTGAGTCGGTAATAGGAAAGGCGCCGTTCTTACATTACCAAGGTTATTTTGTTTCACCTTTCTTTTTTTGGCAGATAAATTAATAAAACAATTATTGAAATTACTAAAATTAAAATTAATTGTTATTAATGTAGATTATATAATTAACTCATTAAAAATATATTTAATTATAATTATATTTATGATATTGATAGTTACTACTTACTAACTTAGACTTTAAAATTCATAATTATTAATAATGTCCTATATTAAAAATTAAAATTCTAACATGTTATATATGGTTAACAAATATTAAATAATTTCATTGTACATAGATTATTCATACTTGCTAGCAACTTAGGTATTTAAAAAAAATTATCTAACTATTTTAATTAAGTGTAAATAACAAAGTATGTATGAATATATTATGTATCTACATATATTATTATATGATTTATGATATATTATTAATTGATAGCATATATTATTTAATATTTTATATGGTCAATGACAATAAATTAGCTTATAGATTAGCTATTTTCAAACTTTGAGATGGTGTTAGCTTTTTTTTTTATGGAAGATAATTTTGTTACTCAAAAGGAATTACAAAGATTCTTGTAAAACAATAGAGTGAATACACTTAGGAACACCTTCAATATCTATTAAATCCTCTTGGTGATTAAGAACATCCTTCGCCAGGTTGTGACTTGCACCATTTGTGACTCTCCTCGTATGTACAGCAGTACATTGAACATAGCCTTTGTATTTTCAACTAATAGTCCAACTGAGCTCCAATTCTTCACATTCTTATTGAGAAGATTAACCACTTGTAGAGCATCTCCCTCCAGAATAAAATGCCTTAACCCCATGTCTTTACAAAATTGAGCAGCCATTTGCACTGCATAAGATTCAGCAACAAAAGCTTCTACATTGAGTGCCCACAAGACTCTAAGAGAGCCTAAGACTTGGCCTTTCTCATCCCTGATTACAACTCCAATCCCAATCCTACCTCTAATATTATCAATGGATGCATTCCAGTTCACCTTGTACGTATCCTCATGTCACAACCCCACCCCGAAAGACCTAATCCTCTAAAGGAACGAGGTCGCAACAATTAGACCTATTCTTCCCTTTTCATAATATCAGTACTTATTTTATTATGTATTTTTTTTCTTTTCTATGAGGGTAAAAGGGGTAGGCGTGAACATGTTGTACATGTGGTCTGCACTTCTTGTTTAGAAGAGCACCTGATAAACAATCAAATCAACAGTCTATAAAAGGGACTCTCAGAGTCCATCATTCATTCATTTAAAAACATACTAGTTCTAATTAAGAGGGGACTCAGTCCCAACAACACATACAAAAGGGGGCGTTAAACCATCATATGTGGGGTTACCATCACCCCACCATAGTAGTTACATCATGCCCGAAGGCATATTGTTTTAAAGTCCATCCAACAAAGCGTCCCAACATGGGACCCATCATAAAAACATAAAGAAAACATAACCATTGCCATCAAAACCAAACCGACAGGAAAATCTAAGCGTCTGCCCCTCCATCCTCAACGGTGTCCAGCTCCATAGCCTCTTCATTCATACCTGGACGTTTAGAACATAAACACAAAGTGAGTCTAATACTCAGTAAGCAGTACACCATGCTGTTAACTTATTAATAACATAATCTTTTCTTGGAAAACATGCATACATAAAACATTTAATGATTCTGGACAATGCCTTCATACATAAACAGTTTAAGAAATAGCTATACTTTCATGCACAAACAATTCTTTACTTTCATGCATAAACAGTTTAAGAAATACTATACTTTCATGCACAAACAATTCTTTGCTTTCATGTATAAACATTTCCTTAAGATGACTTTACTTTATGTTTCACTTTCTTGGCCGGTACACACTATTGCGCCCCATGTGTTGGGGTTAGCGGTCTTTTGGACCTGGATCCTGCCCGTGGCCACAGGTTAGGAATCCCTTTCATGGGGGGCAGCACTGGATGCACTACCAGTACTACTTACCCGGCATTGCAATCTGCCCATTCTTTAGTACCCTTTTATTCATAAGGTCGTTACGTACATTCATGCTTTCATTCCTTTTCGTTCCTTTTCTTGCAATCAAACGTTTTCATTATCTTTTCTTTGTCCATATGCATATACATTTCTTTGAAAATAGTGTTTCATGTCATGTTACATATAGGTACGGCATAACTATTTAAGAGAGAGTATGCATAAAAATCTCATGATGCATTACATTACATACACACAATTATAATCAATATGGTACTTAACAGGGGCTACCAAGAAAGGCTTGTACATAATATATATATATATATATATATATATATTTATTTATTCTTTCATAAGAGAAACATTTGGAAGGAGAGAGAGATATCTTTTAATAAGAGAGCTTTGTGCGTAAGGAGCATGGTCATAGCTACTTATCTCGTGGCTTTACAAGTAGATTTCCTTGAATCTTGAAATTAACTCCTATTCAATGGAAGGAAAATAACATATTAACATTCATTTCACTTAAGACCTTACTATCCAATACCCACACGTGCTCCCTTAGCTAAAAGGGAATTAAGGCATCTTCTCTAACTCGTTTAACTACGTACATGGCGCTAAGTCAACCCTTAGTACCCTCCTATAAATATTTTAAGTACCCATGAGAGTATGAGGGCTCGCTTGCTGTCCCTTTTTAAAGGCTATTTTTTTCTATACTGAGAATAGATGAAAATCATAAGTTAAATGCATAGAATGGTGGGGATTTATTTAAGAAGAAGATAGGGAACAAAGAGGTGTTATAACCTGGAAATTTCATCAAAGAAAGCATTTTGGCAGTTTTGTAACATCATGTGAAGGATAAACCCAACAAAAGGTACTGCTCATTAGAGGGTTGGTTTTGTCACTTATCCCTCAAGGATTTTTCATACTAAAGTTGATCCTTGGTTAAACAAAAGGGTGAAGTTAGGCAAAGGTAAAGTGACTGGTTTAGGCTTCAAAACAGAACCTATTTTCACGTTTCTGTAGTGCATGGACAGCTAGCAAATCTCAATGTTTTCATGGTCTTAAACATCCCTTACTTGACCAAATATCAATCATGCAATTAACTAGTACAAGAGTGGTAGAAACTCAAGAAAACCTCATGTATTTTCTGAAACATAGCACAATTAGAAAGATAAAACTCTTGGCAACTTAGAATTTCTTAGTAAACTTACTAGCCTAGATTTAAAACTCTTAATGGCTTACTTAGGCCATAACTTGAGGAAAGCATGTTTGAAAATCATAAACCTTAACTCTATTAATTAACAGATAAAGACATGAGTTTAACAAAAGTAAAACATGACTTGGACTCAAGAAAACATAAGAGGAAGGACTACAAAAATCTGTTTTAGGACACTCGGCTGGGTCCATAAAACATAGCACAAACACACACAACTGGAACCCATCGAAATAGAACATGACCCACGGTGCAACAACCTCAAAATACTCAGTTCTGCCCAGAAAATATAGGGCTTTTGGTTACCACTCACTAGAGCCGCTAATAGAGGAAACAATTGAGCATTAAACCTAGAAACTACAACACAACCATCGGTTCACACAATAAATCAAAAGCCCCCAAATCACAAGGAAGGTATAATACCTATTTGGGTCCCCTTAGAAGCCACGAAAGTATACGGCAATGAGAAGAGGAAGAGCAAAACTGAAAGATTTGGGGCTGGAACACAGCAAAAAATTTCGAAGGAAGAAACCCTAGGTTAAACTCATAATCCAAGATTCCAAATCCAAAAATTAAAACAATATGAAGTCACTTATGAGGTTGATTTTCCTTGGGGATTTTTCGGTGGAAACCTTAGGTGTAGGAAATGGAAGAATCAACTTTGAGGAGAAGAAGAATCGCGTGGCTTGGGGGAAACCAAAGGGTTCTCCGTGCGATGGAAATCTTGAGAAGTTCTTTCTCTCCTTCGTATGCCTTGGACCCGACGAGTGAAGAGAAATGAGGAGGAAATCAGTTGTCTTGCCTTAGAAGCCGTCGGTGGGGTAAGGGAGAAGGAGAGGGCTTTGTTTCTCTTGTCCAGCGTGTAGCAGAAGGGAGAGAATCCAAATGGCTTAAGGAGGAAGCCGACGGGTGAAAAAGAAAATGGATTTAATTTAGCTTCTTGAGGAAGCTTCGGTTAGAGAGAAGAAAAGTCAATAATTCCAACTCAACTTGTCCCATGAGCTAAGAAATGGACGGTGGAGATTAAAAGAATTTGGACCATTTCTTGGGTAAATAAAAATTAAATGGATGGAAAGGAAATAATCCAGGTCCTAAAATCACACCCTTGAATTATTTAGTAACCCACTTTAAGAAATAAAAGGACACCCATCTTAGAATAATTTAATAAAATAATGAAAGTCTTTGTTTCAGAGTATTTAACAAATAATATTAGTAGATGATGTGAGGACCTACGTGGTAGGGTTGGGGTGTTACACCTCAGGAGGTTTCTTCCAAGATTGAGTCTATGATGCTTCACTGCTTGATAAAACCTACCTCTCTTGGTGACTTTGGAAAAGAAGTAGCTCCTCCCTTGCTCTTTGAATGATTTTGTTGGGATAAAGGAATTATTTTCCATGAGTAACAGAATTCCTCCTCATCCATATCATCTAGGAAATTATAGCTGCTTCTGTTAGACATATTAGCTCCGATAAATCAGAAGCTCATCAAGATAAATCTATTATAGCTGTTACCTAGTTGTCGTTGTAGTTATCTAGTGAATCATTGCAGATTTCATAAGTATTCTGTTAGTGTTTTGTAGTTATCTAGTTCTGTTAGTAGATGTTTAAATATTTGAATTCTTGTATCTATCTAGATAATGTAATTTAAACTACTCTGTACTCATCTATATATATGAATACACTCGAGCAACTGGTAATAAATTGAGTCAAACTTCATTTATTTTATATTTCTAACTTGGTATCAGAGCATTAAATTGCTCATGCAACTCGATCCTATATGGCCTCATCCAGTCCCTCTTTTGTTATCCCAAACATTACCTCTTTGGTTTCTGTCAAACTAGATGGAACCAATTATCTGAATTGGATTACCCAATTCATTCCTGTGCTTAGAAGCCATAACTTACTAAGCATTGTTGATGGGTCAAAAATCTGTCCCTCTCAATATCTTCTTGATTCCCCTGGGAAATCTACTTATGATCTCAACCCAGATTACTTGGTTTGGCAGAAGAAAGATCAATTTATTTTGGTCTAGTTAAATGCCACTCTCAGTGAGAAGATCCTCTCCACAATCTATGGATTGACAACATTCAAAATGGTATGGAATACATTGGCTAGCAGATTTGCTCCTCAGTCCAGATCTCGCATTTCCCACCTCAAAAGATAGCTCCAAACATTGCAGCAGGGCATTAAAACCTACTCTGATTACTTGATCCTTGCCAAAAATTGGTCTGAATAGCTCACAGCAGTAGGTAAACCTGTTGATGGGGAAGACTTGATCACCTATGTCATCGGGGGGTCTTAATTCCATTTATAATCCTTTCATCACATCTCTTAATTTTTCCACTTGAGACAAACCAATTTCATTTGATGCTTTTCAAACTGACTTGCTCAATTATGAGCAATTACTTAAATCTCAAAACAACACCCTTCCCAGTGATGGCACTCAATTTGCTTTCTTCACAAACAAACCAAAGTTTAACCATGGCAAGAAATCCAAATACCCCACCCAGCAAGGCAAGCCTTCCAACTATAATCGACCTCCTGCCAATTCAAACACTAGCAACTTCTCCCTTAAGCCACAATCATCCAGCAGCCCCTTCACCTCCACCAAATTCCCACCATGCCAAATCTGTGGCAACAATAACCACCAAGCCCTTGATTGCTATCACAGGATAGACTTTACTTACCAAGGTCAACATCCACCAGCTCAGTTGGCAGCCCACACTCATGGTACACAAGAAGTTGAACAACCTTGGTATCTTGATAGTGGTGCCAACAACCACATTACTTCTGAATTGGACAACTTGACCCTACAACAACAACCTTATCAGGGCAAAAATCAGGTCACAGTGGGCAATGGAGGAGGCCTGCTCATCACCAACACTGGTTCTTCTATGCTTCTTAACTCCAAGAACAAGTTTCTTTTACACAATATCTTACATTGCCCTAATGCATCTTCTAATCTTTTATCCATCTAGAAATTTTGCAATGACAATAACTGTTACTTTGAGCTCACATCATCTCATTTCTTTGTGAAGAACTTACAAACCAAGGAAACACTTCTTCAAGTGCAGAGTGAAGTTGGACTGTGTATCTTAAGCAGCTGAAACTCAAGAAATCTAAGCCTAAAGTTGCTCTTATTTCCTCTTTCACTGCATTACAAGGTGTCAAAGCTCCAATTAAAATTTGGCATTCTATATTAGCTCATGCCTCTGAGTCCACAGTTGCTAGGGTCATTCGAGAAGCTTTGCTTCCTATTTTTGGTCTTGTAAAACAGAATAATCTGTGTGAGTCTTGTCAAGTTGCTAAGAGTCACAAACTTCCCTTTCCCGAGTCCAATAACATATCCACACATCCTCTTAAGTTAATACAATTAGATGTTTGGATCTCTCCAGTTGCTTCTATAAGTGGATGTAAACTCTATGTTATATTTATTGATGATTTTTCCAGATTTACTTGGTTGTTTCCTTTGCAATTCAAATCTAATGTATTCTCTTGTTTTCTTAAGTTTAAACAACTTGTTGAAACTCAATTTTCTAGAAAAATCAGACAAATTATGACTGACAATGGTGGAGAATGCCTCTCTACCAATGGAATTTTACATAAGCTCACTTGTCCTCATACTTCTAAGCAAAATGGAATTTTAGAGAGAAAACATAGGCATATTACTGAGACAGGTTTATCACTCTTAGCTCAATCCCATCTTCCATCATGTTACTGGATTGATGCTTTTCTCACTGCCATATATGTCATCAATAGGCTTCCTACACTTGTCCTTAGCAATCAGTCACCATTCTTCACCTTATTTAACAAACCACTAGATTACTCATACCTAAAGACATTTGGTTGTGCATGTTACCCTTTGCTTAGACCTTATAACACCCACAAATTAGCCTTTAGAAGCACCAAGTGTGTTTTTCTCAGGTATAGCTCAAATCAGAAGGGATATCAATGCTTGGATTTAAATTATCAGAAAGTCTACATCTCCAGACATGTCATCTTTGATGAATTGAATTTTCCTGCTTCTGATACAAGGACTCCAACTACTGCTTGCTCACCCTTGTAGGATATTTTTCCATCCTCTATCAGTGCCTCACAATTACGTTCTTTCTCTAATCCTTTGTCTCCTAATTTAGTTTCTTCTTTTCCTATTATTATACCTCCTACATTCACTATCACAACCTCTTCCCTTGATACATCACCCTCATCTGTCTCACCTGAGCCCATTTTTCCCAATGACACTAGCCCACCTGCTCTACATAATGCTCCCATATCATAAACACAACCTGCTCTTTCTCCACGTGCTCTTCATAATGATCTTATCTCTAAAACCCCACATGTTTCCTCCTCACCTGATCTCCAACTTCCTTCACCTAATTCCACTCCTCTCACCACCATAAATCTGCCTACCTCCTCCTCCACTCAAATCATTACACGATCCATGACCAACTCCTCCAAATCTAAACAATTTCCAGACTATCATCTCTACTACTCCACCAAATATCCTCTCCAAGCTCTCTCTACCATCACCTTACCTTATGAACCCTAAACCTATAAGGAAGCAGTGAAGAACCAGCATTGGCATGATGCTATGCAGGTTGAATACAATGCCCTCATAACCAACAAAACTTGGACTTTATGTCCACGACCTTGCCATAAGAAAGTTGTCAGGAATAAGTGGGTGTTTAAGCTCAAACAAAAATCAGATGGGAGTATTGATCGTTACAAGGCCAAATTAGTGGCTAAAGGATTTGATCAAATTAATGGGGTGAACTTTAATGAGACATTTAGCCCTGTTATTAAACTAGCCACAATTCGATTGGAACTAGCATTAGTTGTTCATCATGACCGGTTTATCAAACAACTTGACATGTCCAATGCCTTTTTACATGGTTTTCTTGAAGAGGAGGTTTACATGTAACAACCTAAAGGGTTTGTGGATCCTCATCTCTCTGATCATGTATGCATATTACATAAGTCCATCTATGGACTCAAACAAGCTCCTAGAGGTTGGTTCTTGAGACTGTCACAAGCCTTACTTGCTCTCAGGTTCAATGACTCCACGATTGATACATCTCTTTTTACATTCCATTTGAACAACATTTCAAATTATGTGCTCATTTATGTTGATGACATAATAATTGAAAGTAATTCCTCTTCTTCCATTGATGATCTTATTACTCACCTTAGTTCTGAGTTTGCTGGCAAAGACTTTGGTCCCCACCCTTATTTTATGGGAATTCAAGTCACAAAAACATCAGAAAGTCTCCATCTCAATCAAGGAAAGTATACTACTGATCTATTGAATCTCACAAGGATGGCTGGTGCTAAACCAGCTTCTACACCTTGCACCTCAGGTTCCAAACTTTCCAAATTTTCAGGGGATCCACTCAATGATCCTACTGAATATAGAACTTTGGTGGGAGCTTTACAGTATCTCACACTTACCAAACCTGACCTATCCTTCAGTGTGAACCAACTGTGTCAATTCTTACATTGCCCTACCACTGACCATCTAGTAGTAGCTAAGAGAGTGTTGTTGTATCTAAAGGGCTCCTTGCAACTTAATGGCTTTTGTGATTCTGATTGGGCAGGGTCTCCTGATGACAGGAAGTCCACATCTACCTATTGTATATATCTTGGTCCCTGCCTTATTTCTTGGTCAGCCAAGAAGTAACTAGAAGCAGAATACAAGTCTATGGCATTCACTGTGGCTAACCTCTATTGGCTCCACATGCTCTTTAAGAAGCTGCACATACCACTAACCAGAGCTCCCTGTCTATGGGTAGATAATCTTGGTGCTTTGGCTCTATCTTCTAATCCAGTATTTTATGCCCGTACCAAACATATTGAGGTCGATTATCATTTTATTAGAGAGAAAATATTTAACAAAGATATACAAACAGGTTACATCTCAACAACAACTCAACCTTTAGACATTTTTACAAAGGGTCTCACTTCAGCCAGAGTTTTGCTCCTTCGTGACAAGTTGATGGTTCGAGATCTTACCATCACCTTGAAGGGGGATGTTAGACATATTAGCTCCGATAAATCAGAAGCTCATCAAGATAAATATGTTACAGCTGTTACCTAGTTGTTGTTGTAGTTATCCAGTGAATCACTGCAAATTTCATAATACTGAATCACTGCAAATTTCATAAGTATTATGTTAGTGTTCTGTAGTTATCTACTAGTTTTGTTAGTAGATGTTTAAATATTTGAATTCTTGTATCTATCTAGATAATGTAATTTAAACTACTCTGTACTCATCTATATATATGAATACACTCGAGCAACTAGTAATCAATTGAGCCAGACTTCATTTATTTTATATTTCTAACTGCTTCATTCAGTTCTTCCTCCTGAAGTCTTTGAACCAACTGTCTCCAAATTTCATTAAAAGAATGGTTATGGAAAGACATCTTTTGAATTCTAATTCCACCTTATTAGAGCACATGGACCTGCCTTAGAGGATACCACCTCACAAGCCACATTTACTACATCCTCTGCACATTCTCAACAGAAAGCCACCCCCATTCCATCCGTAGCTACCTCTCAATAGAATGTTGTAGACACTTATAGAAAGATTCTCATGTAAATATTTCTTCTATAAATTGTGTTACTGTACTGAGGAATATTTTAATATACTGGAAATACTTGTTTCAGACTTTAGTCTTCTTTGATGTATATCTTCAAGCACCTCTGGTGCACTCTGTTTTCCATTTGGTTCAACATGGTATCGAGAGCCAGAATAGGGCCAACGCCCACTTTTCTTTCTCCGATCATCATGGCACTACCCAAATCCTCTTCTCTGAATCCCTCTATCACCAACTCAGCCGCACAACTCATCACCATTAAACTTTCTACAAAAAAACTACTTACTCTGTCACACTCAAATCACCACTTTCCTCCGCGGCAGCCAATTGTTTGGCTATGTCGACGGATCCACTCCCATGCCTCCCTCCACCATTGACAATGTTCCCAATCCAAACTATATCTCCCGGCGTACTCAAGATCAACTCATCATGTCGGCAATATATTCCTCCCTCACCAAGACCATCCTCTCTCACATTCTTGATTGCTCCACTTCCCAGCAAATATTGAAAACTCTTCATGATCTATACTCTGCTCAATCCACAGCCCACCTCATGCACATGAAATTCCAGCTTGCAACTCTCAAAAAAGGATTCGATTTAATCTCTACCTATTTTCACAAAGCCAAGGCACACTCTACCTCTCTCAATGCCACAGGTCATCCTCTCCATGAGTCCAAGTTCATCATTTATTTCTAACTGGTTTAGGATCTGACTTCAAGTCCTCTATCTATTTCTCAAGTTTACTATTTTTTGGTCAATCACGAATCTCGTCTAGCTCATCAAACTATGTCCCTTCTCTCCAACAATTCCTTCACTGCTAACTCAACCACTACTCGAGGTTCCTTTCCTAGCCGAAGCCATGGCCGTGGCTTTCGGCATGGAAGGGGTGGTCGAAACTTTGCTTCGCCTCTTCGAATTTATTTTCCTCAACTCAGACCAATTAACCCACATGTCAGCTTTGTAATCGCGTTGGTCACACGGTCATCTCCTGTTATCACTGATTTGATCATGCATATGACTCTCCTCCTCCTCCTTCTCTTTCTGCCAACTTTACTAATTTTTTGAATACGTCCACTGCATCTCCTGATTGGTTTCCCGATACTACTACATCGACTCACTTCACTTCTGATTTTTCTAAACTTAATCTGGAGTCCACTCCCTATTAAGGACCAAACCAAGTAACTATTGGCGATGGATCATCCCTTGGTATTCAGAATTCTGGCTCCGGCTTACTTCTGACATCTTTTGGCAATTTTCTTCTCCACCAATTACTTCATGTTCTTTTAATTTCTCAGAATTTATTATCTATTAAACAATTTTGTTTGGATAATTCAGTTTTCTTTGACTTTAATTCATCTGGTTTTCTTGTGACGGATTTGCATTCCCAAGAGGTACTTCTCTAGGGCCCCGTTAAGAATGGCTTGTACGTCCTTCCAAGTGAGAACAAGAATGTCACTCTTCCCTCACGGCATGCTTTCATTGGCGAAAAGACCTCACAAAACACTTGGCATGCTCACCTTGGTCACCCGTCTACTCAGATCACTACCTTTACCATACGAAATCACAATCCTCCAGTCACTACCACGTCTACTACATCTCCCTACTCAACATGCCTTCAAGCCAAATCACATGCTCTTCCTTACTCACTCTCACCTTCTCAATCAAATTGTCCTTTTCAATTGTTATTTTTAGATGTTTAGGGACCTGCACCTGTGCTATCCTCTAGTGGTTTTAGATTTTATTTTTCCATTGTGGATGACTTTACAAAATATGTTTGGTTTTTTCCTTTACGTACAAAATCTGATGTTTCTCCCCATTTTCTAAACTTTATTAAATATGTGCGTAATACTCTTTCTAAAAATATTATAGCTGTCCAATCTTATTGGGGCGGTGAGTTCCGTCCCTTTCATGGTATCTTGCAAAATCTTGGCATTTCCCATAGAATCACCTGCCCTTATTCTCATGCACAAAATGGCAGCATGGAACGATGTCATCGCCATATTGTTGAAACTGGTCTCTCTCTTTTAGCCCAGTCCTCAGCACCTACCAAATATTGGGTTGATGCTTTCCAAACAGTTGTTTTTCTTATAAATTGAATGCCAAGACCCATCCTTCATCATATTTCTCCATTTCAAGCTCTTTTTAATTCTCCACATGATTATAATTTTTTACGTGTTTTTGGCTCGGCCTATTGGCCTAATCTTTGTCCTTTTAATCATCACAAATTAGACATGCAATCTCAACTTTGTGTCTTTTTAGGATATACTCTTGATCACAAAAGGATATAATTGCCTACATATTCTTTCTGGCAGAGTTTATATTTCACGAGATGTACGCTTCAACGAAATGCTTTTTCCGTTTGCATCATCCGCTCCTCCTTCTCCTCAGGATTCCTCTTCAACTCCCATCACATTTGTGCCCACTTCACAGAATTCTTTACTTCTTCCCTTAGCTGTTCGAGCCTCCTCTCAAATTAATCAATCCTCCTTCAAGCCCAACCCATCTGAACCCATCTCTCCATCCCTCTACACGGCTCCCTCTCTCAATCTCCTCTCTACTACTTCAGCCCATGAGTTTATAACAACAAACCATCACTCTTCAGATTTGTCTCCTTCTCCCAAAAACACTACTGAGTCGTTCCCTGCAAATCCTAATTCCCTTCTTCATCCTGGTGCTTCCTCGTTCTCCATTCCTTCTTCCACAAATCTTCACCCAATGACTACTCGATCCAAAGCTCTCATCACCCGTCCCCTTCAATGACAAGATGGCACTATTCCATGGCCACCTCCAAAGCACAATGCCTCTCTCAGCACCCATTCCTCCATCCCCGACGAGCCCACCTCCTACACGGAGGCTTCTAAATTTTCTGTTTGGCATACTGCCATGGCCAGTGAATTTGAAGCTCTTCTCCGAAATGATACTTGGACTCTCGTTCCTCCCCATCCCAATCAAAATCTTCTCGGTTCAAAATGCGTCCTTAAGACCAAACGTCTTGCCGATGGGACCATTGAGCGGTGCAAGGCTCACCTCGTCGCCAAAGGTTTCCATCAACAAGCCGGGCTAGACTACTCAGAGACTTTCAGTCCAGTAGTTAAATCAGTCACCATTCGGCTTTTGTTCTCTATTGTAGTGTCTAGAAAATGGCCTCTTCATCAGTTGGATATACTGAACACATTCTTGCACAGGGACTTGGAAGAAGATGTCTTTATGCAGCAACCAACTAGGTTTGTTCATTCTTATCTCCCTTATTTTGTTTATAAATTAAAAAAATCAATCTATGGCTTGAAACAAGCCCTGTTTGCCAAACTTAGTTTGAAATTATTGGCACTAGGTTTTCATGCCTCCATTTCTGATTCATCTTTTTTTATTTTTCATCTGCTACTGCTTCTATGTATATTCTAATTTACGTTGATGACATAATTGTTACTGCCTAAGATTCTTCTCTCATTATTGATTTCATCTACTCTATGTCCATGTCTTTCCCTGTAAAAGACCTCGGTTCACTTAAATTCTTCTTAGGGATTCATGTTTGTCGCACGGCCAAGGGCCTATTTTTATCTCAGTCTCATTATATCTTTGATCTATTGAAGAAGACTAATATGCATGAGTCCAAAACCGTGTCAACACCTATGTCTACATCTAATAAACTGTCCATTCTTGATGGGTCTTCCTTTGAGGATCCTCATCTCTACCGAAGTGTTGTTGGTAGTCTCCAGTACCTTTCCTTCACTCGTCCTAATATCTCATTTCTAGTCAATAAAATCTATCAATATATGCACTGTCCTCGTAACACTCATTGGCAAGCTGTCAAACACATACTGCGTTATCCCAAACTCACAACCTCCTTTGGTTTATTTTTCTCTTATGCCTCACCTCATAAACTAATAGCATTTTCAAATGCTGATTCGGCTGGTTGCCCAGATAATTGGAAATCGACAGATGGTTTTTGTGTTTACTTTGGATCTCATTTAGTATCTTGGGGATCCAAGAAACAACCAACAATAGCTAGATATACGACTGAAGCAGAATATAAATCCGTTGCGAATACTACTTGTGAACTTTTGTGGATACAAGCTTTGCTTAAAGAATTGCGAATTTTTTTTTCTAAAGCACCACACTTGTTATATGATAATATTAGTGCAACTTATCTTTCAGCTAATCTTGTTTTACACTCACGGACTAAACATGTGGATCTTGATTATCATTTAGTACGTGATCGTATAGCTAAAAAAACTCTCATTGTCTCCTTTGTCCCAAGTAAGGAACAACTTGCAGATATTTTCACAAAGCCGCTCTCCTCGGCATAATTTGCACTCCTATGTTCAAGCCTCACCATTCTACCGGTGCCGCTTAAAACGTGGGGGAATATTAGAGCACAAGGACCTACCTTAGAGGATACCACCTCACAAGCCACATCTACTACATCCTCTGCGCATTCTCAATAGAAAGCCACCTCCATTCCATCTGTAACTGCCTCTCAATAGAATGCTATAGACCCTTCTAGACAGATTCTCTTGTAAATATTTCTTCTATAAATTGTGTTACTGTACTGAGGAATATTTTAATATACTGGAAATACTTGTTTCAAACTTTAGTCTTCTTTGATGTATTTCTTCAAGCACCTCTGGTGCACTCTGTATTCCATTTGGTTTAACACACCTTGTGTAACGCCCATCCTTATGGTGGGACTTTTTACAAAATATTTTTATAAAAGGACGACGGGAATTACCGTCTGATTTAAAACTTTTTACTTGCATACCCAGGGTGCGAGACTCCACATTTATAATTTAAAATGTGCTTTGACGATAAAAGAGGTTTACAGCAGAAAACATAAATCTTGAAACAAAAGGCCTCTTGTACGTTTAAAATTTGTGCCTAGACTTCCGTGCTCTTTCCCATGGGCCGTGTCCATCCTGATCGTGCAATTCCTGTGGGGGGAGGGACATGCATAAAAACTAAAATGAGTCGAAGACTCGTAAGCATTACTTCATACAGTTAAAAATATAACAACATAGGTTTTCAATCATGCATTCATCATTCATGTCACTCGTACATACTGTTACGTGCGTTCATTTGAAAACATCACTGGACAGGGCTTTCCTTTCAAAGGACTTTCCTTTATTTAAAACGTGCTCCCCGTCAGTGCCTTCATTTATTCAAGAGCCGTTGTACGGGGTTTTACTTTTAAAAAGGCTTTCTTGTCGTAAAATGTTTCCACCATCAGTGCCTTCATTTCTTAAAAGGTCCGTGCTCTCGTGCTCTTGTGCTTACATGCGTTCGTGCATACGTACATACATCCATTCTTTCTTATCACTTTCATAGGCCAGTACACACTATTACGCCTCGTGTGTTTGGGGTTAGTAGTCTTCCTTTGGACCCGGATTCTGCCTGTGGCCACGGGTTGGGAATCCCTTTCATGGGGGGCAACACTGGGTGCACTTCCAGCACTACTTACCCGGCATTGCAATCTGCCCATTCATCGGTACCCTTTCCATTCAGTCATGTGGTCGTTACGTATCTTCATACATTCATGCTTTCATGTCTTTCTTTCTTGCTTTTCGTTCGTTCATTCGTTCATGCCAGTTCTACAGAGCTAGAGCTTTCATTCGGTCCGTTCTTTCATTTAACAGTCCTTTCGTGAGAAAACGTTTCTTTTTATGAGAAAACATTTATTTTCATGGATAAACATCGTTTAGGGTGCAAGCCCGAAAATCGTCTTTTTGTTTTTCAGTTCATTTCAATTTTGTCCTTTCTTTAACAGTTCATTCTTGAAAACTTCGTTTGAGATCATACATGGGCTTAAACATCGGCTTTCGTGGCTCCCATAAGCGTCACCTTCGAACGTCGCCTCTCATGGCATCCACGGGCATCGTCTCGTGGCGCACGTGAGGGCGTCAGTTCATGGGATCCATAAAAGCGTCCGTTGTCATGCCTTTCATGCATCTTCGTCAGTTTATGGATTTTCTCTTAGAAAATACATACAATAGATACAGCGTATAGTCATCCATTCACATGCGTACAATTAATACTTTGGGTGCGTAAACAGGGGCTGCCAAGGAGGGGCCGTACATACTTATACGTTTGAACACTTAGATTTTCTTTCATAAAGCGTCTTTCGTCTCTTTTCGTGAGCGTCTTAAGGGAAAAGCGTTTCTTGTATCTTTGAAAAACTCTAGAAGAGACTGAACGTAACACTTACCTAGACTCCATGCTACTTGCATGTCATGCAGTCCATTCATGTTTGTCAGATGGCAACCTACATGCATACACATAACCTTCACGTCATTCTCCATCTAATGCATAAGCAACTTAAACTATAAATAGAATTACGCTATGCTTGGAACACTCACCTTCTATCATGTGCACTTACGTGCCCTTTACTATGATAAACCCTTTGGAGACCACTTACGGTCACCACATCTTTCAACTCAAGTCTTGTCTCGAGTGCTCATCCACTAAAGTGAACCCATGATTCACGTTAGGAGTAAGACACTAAGACATTCGTCTTACTCTTCTTATAATCACATTCCGACGCATGATTCCGACCTATGGAATCACGCATACCAATCCTAGATAATACGCCCGTCTCTACCTTCATTCATCCTAGCCCACACTAAATCCTCATTCCCATCCATACAAACCACATGGCTCTAAGCCAACTCTGAGGCTTAGGCACCGTGTAACCATACTCAGAACCGGTTACCCATTACACATGATGAATCCATCCAGCACATGTGTCTCACCCTATTACACATGTACTCTACCCCTTATCACCTAATATCTTAAGAGACACGCCATCGTGGTTCGGCACGCATAACGAGACTCGCAGTCACCAGAGAGAAGGGCAGATGATCACAAAATTTCTGCCTTTGGGATTTGCTTCCATCATAAAGACGGAATATACGTCAGAAAGAATAAGCGTATGTGAGAAGAAGAAGCAGGGTATTACACTTTGACTCCAAACATCCTGCAAAAAAACCACACAATTCCAAAGAACATGGCCAACTGATTCTGGGCAGGCTTTGCAAATAGGACATAGATCATCTTCTAATACCTTCCTTTTGACCAGATTTGAAAAGGTGGGAAGAGCATCTCTACAGGCTTTTAAAGCCAAAGCTTTTGCTGCTATTATGCTTCTGTGTCCGAATTCCTAGCCTAATGGGTTTGCTCTTTCAACAGCCAATACGCTTCGAAAACTCTTTTTGAGTGTATGGAACACGTACTGCACGAGTACTGATATATATTGGCTTAGTTATATGTTGGTGCTACAAAAAGTTTAGCAAATTAAACATAAAAATCTCTGCAATGAATTAGGCATAGTAATTTAATTTTGGTTATGAGCTACAAATCATGTGTTTGTGCACAGTAACTTAGCAATCTCTTTGGTTGTATTATTTTTCTCTCCATAAACCCATCATCACCCACAATAATTAAAAATGGTTGATATTATCAGTAGCAAAGTCATTTTATTATCTTATTTTTATTTAACCCCATTCGAAAAATACAACAAAATATTTCCTTCAGTTTATTTTTCTTTCTTATTATTGTTTGACCTAGCGATGTCCTTTTAATATATCATTCTTATTCTTATAATTGTTGGAATGAGAAAAATAAAATAAAAATATAGATGCAGGAAATGTAGACATTTTGTTGGATGCAATAAAGGTTGGCAAGTTAAGACATTTAGGGCAGGTTTGGGAAATGAGATGAGAATTTTATGTTTTATTTTAGTGTTTAAAATATTATGTGTTAGTATTATTATTGTTTTGGAATTTGAAAAAATTGAATTGTTATTATATTTTGTATGGAGATTTAAAAAATGTGTAATGATGAGATGAAATGATATGAGAATTTTGTGTCTCATCCCATCTCCAAACCTGCCCTGATGAGATTTTAAATGAAAGCCATCATAGAATTTTAGATATTACCCATTTGATTCTGAAAATAATATAACTTAAAATATAAATAAAGAAATTTGGTAAAAATGAACGAAATCACCGTTACGTAATTAAATATAAAATCATCAGAAAAGTGCACGTTATAAATTATGATAATTAAAATAAAATATATTTTGTTTCTTTAAAAAATAAAATATAAATAGTAGATCAGCAAAATATGACAAAAAGAAATCAGATAAGAAAATAATAAAAAATAAAGTCAAAAATAAATAATATTTTATTAATATATAAAATTTAGATAGTTAATCCAATGTGTAATTAGGTTTTGAATGAGTTTTGCCTAATATCATACATTTTTCCTTTTGCTTTTTGCTTTCAAAACCTAATCTTATGTGATTATTCATCTAAATTCTATATAATAATAAAATATTTTTAATTTCATATTTTTTTATAATTTATTTTTGCAATTCTACTGATCATATGTTAATTTGTAATCAAATAAAATATATTTTGTTTTAAGTTTCATAATTTATAACATGCACTTTTTTTATGGTTTTATATTTAATAATGTAATGGTTATCTAGTTCATTCTAATTAAATTGTTGTTTTTACTTCTATTTTCAATGGCCATTTAATCGTAATATCTAAAATTTATTGATTACATTCATCTAAAGTTTCATATAAATGTTTAACTTACCAACCGAATATCTGCATTTTCCATCTAACTATCTTCTTTTACCAACATTTCTTCTATTCAACAATCATATATATAATTTTTTAAACTATCTTTTTCTGTCAACTTTTCTTCTATCTAACAATCATATTCATAACGAGAGAGAAAAGAATAAAAAGAATGATTGCCACTTGTGTGTTGGTCTACTCTCTCTGCAAAAAAGGCAAACAAGAGCAATCCATTCACAAATGCAGATGTAAAAAAATAGGAAAAATCTAATTGTAAGTGATTATGCGCACTAATATGCACACACATTCAATATGATTGGTCAGAAAGTAGATTTCATTGAAAACAGTGTTAATTTAAATTTAGAATGTGAAGGCAACAATATTAATATGCAGATTGGTACACAAACTTGCTTATACGTAGCAAAACTGAAAAAAATATGCCACTATCGACTTGTTCAAGCAATTCCCATTTCATTATATATGAAATGTTTGGTGACAATGCTACAGTTAAAATGTAAAAAGAGAATTTTCAAGTGGTAAGCAAGAAGCCCAAACCAAAAAGAAAAACTCCTTAAAATTTATTGGAATGGAGGATATTTTAACCAAAAAATAGCAAAAATAAGCTATACCAACTAGGTATCAACCACAAATGTTAGTTTGGCACAAAAATGAGCATCAAGTGTCATACTTAAACAAGTCCCTACAATAAGAAATTAATAAATATTAATTGCTAACATATGTAGTGCTACAAATTCGTCTCATCATTAATAGAGAAATGCTATAACTACAAAGAGATTTCATAAAAGTGAACTAATAAAATGACATGATTTCCTATGATACGTTATATTTATTTTATAACCACATCAAAATATGTCAATTTGTAAATTTACTTATATTAAATCTATTTATGGCTAAAACATCTCTTTTATTAATATAGTAGTTTGAACTGAGGTCTCTCTACAAGCATTTTTTTCCTAACTAAAAGAATCAAATGACCAAATTAAAAAGAGTCATACCAAGACAGTCTAGACATGCGGGCTGTTCAATTGAGCTTGCGATGCCTGTGAATGTTCAATTGACTCGGTGTATTGTATATCCACTGTGAAAAGCACATGACAAACTTAGGACTCGTTTGGTTACGCAATTCAGATGAGATTAGATGAGATATTTTATTGAAAGTTGAATAAAATATTGATAGAATATAATTTTTTAATGTAATTTTTATTTTGAGATTTGAAAAAGTTGAATTATTTTTTATATTTTGTGTGAAAGTTTAGAAAAATTGTAAGGATAAAATGAGATGATTTTGTGTATCTAAACCGGACCTTAAAAATATTATCGTTGACCCATCATTTGTAGGCAATCACATATAGATTTATAATTTGCCAACATGGTAGAAGATAAGATGTTTACTAGAAGCAAACCAAACCTCGAGGGATGATAATCGCCTTCCATTGAAATGCTTTGTAGAGATTATCAGCGGACTCCTGACTATTAAACCCAATCAAAATATTGTATCAATCCTCCATTCCATTATTTCTAAACCTCAAACAAGCATAAGTGAATAACAACAAAACATGAGAGTTCACACTTCTAAATTTGAACCTGACAAATCCACATCTTTAAAATATGATGAATGAACTAACTACCGAACTGGCAGAACTGCAAATGCAAATGTCATGTAATTTGGGACTCCAAGCACACAAATAAGAGTCTTATGGGGAGATTGGAGGAGGCATTGTCACAGTAGACGTGTATGACGCAACAGGTCTCCTCGAACCTAGGGTTTCCAAAAGAGAAATGATATAGTTGAGTTAGAGCGGAGAGTGAGGAAAAAGAGAAAGAGTAATAGGAATAGGAAGATGAAGATAATGTGGTGATGGATTTTTGTACAAGCTACTGAGTAGTTGCAGTGGGTTAAAAGCTTACTCTGAATATTTTTTCTGATGATAAATTTTAAAAGTAAAGAAAAAAGAAGAAAGAATCTGATTTCTCTCTCTCTACTCTTCTGGTTATATGTCTGATTTCATGATCCCTTACGAACATCTGCTAATTATTTTCAACTTCCATATGTAACTTAATCACTGAATCCTCCAAGGACCTCTTCACTGCTGACACCTATTTTTGCAAATCTTTATAGGGTCTTCCTCCTGGCCTCTGTCATGGTTTCCACAAGATCGAAATAATCTGATTCCAAATTGGTCACACACCAAGCTATGCAATTGTAAAGAAAATAGGAATGAGACAATAGTTAATGGAAAGCTTCTTGTACCTCTTCCCTTGAAAGCTTCTTCACTTCAATTTGCTTAGTTTAGTAGCACTCCCCATTTCCTCCTTGCCTTTCCAAGGAACATTGGTTTGCAAGGGTGTAGTAACCTTACTCCCCATTTCCTTAGATTGACGTTTCTCCATATTAGTGCTCTCCTCTAGGATCTCTGCATCCTCATAGCCTCTTGAATCTTAGTGGATTGTTTCAACTTAATTTTCTTAGTTATCCAAGGCTTCAACCCATCCACAAATGTGCCCACAAGGGCCTCCTCGGACCAACCTCTCACAAGTATTTGGAGTTGCCTAAACTCCTCAATGTAAGCATGCACCTTGCCTTCTTGCCTCAACTTGGCAAGTTGGCCATGATGATTAATGGTTGGGGTTGGCCCAAATTGCATTAGGAATTTTTTTTCAAAGGTCGTCCAACCCAATCTTCTCCTATCCTTCTCATATTGGTCCCGGATCCATCTCCACCATTTACTTGCTTTTCCCTCCAAATAAAAACACGTCGTCAACACTCTTTCTTGCCTAGGCACCTCATATGCATGGAAATAGTGGTCCACCTTATCTAGCCATTCATATGGATCTCCCTCATTAAACTTGGGAAAGTCCACCTTTGGCCTCTTAGGTCCCCGGTCATAAGCCTCGTTTCCCCTTCTACCATCATGGTGGTCAACATCATACCCTCTCTCATGATGGTCCCTTCTTCCCTCATAATGGCTTCCACGGCCATAAGGCCTCTCATACTCATGCTCATGCTCAAACTCGGGCTCAAAGGCTTCCTCTCTTTGTGGTCTCTCAAGCCTTACATCTTGATACTCTTCTCTCACACTTGGGGTTCTAGTGGGATGGTCAATATTTGGGATCCACCTCTCAACAATCACTCTATTGTTTTCAACTCTACCCCCCTTCTCAACTCATTTTGTGCTAGCTCACGTATGGACTCCGTGACACTTGTCTTGACCCCATCCACAAAGGCTTCATGCCCTTGCCTATTCGAACCATGTGGGGACCTTTGACCATTAGTTTCCACCATTCTCCTCTCAAGCCTCTGAAGGCTTGCATTGGTCTCCCTCTTATGGGTCTCCATGTCTCTTCTACTCTCCTCAACCGCACGGTTGGTAGCATTCAAGGATATTGTAAGTTCAGCCAAGGTAGTCTTGACCTCATGTATGAGGTGGTCAAACCTTAAGCCTTGCCTTTCTATGGCCTCTATGCGTTCCCGGTTGGAACCCCCTTGTTCCTCCTCTTGAACCACACGGCTCATGGCTAACAATTTGGTGGTGGGGCTTGCTCTTGGTTCACAAGTCCAACCTTAGGTCCCTCACCTTCAAGGGTGGTCGACCCCTTCCTTGCACAAAAGGTCTAACCTTGGGTCTTCCACCAACTTGTGTGGTCGACCCCTACAAGAAAACTACTCCTTTCTCCTCCTCAACCCCCCAAACTTCATGTATTTCACAATCAAGAATATAAATCAATGGGATCCATGAGGGACTCCCCCAACCAATTTACAAAACTTGGGTTAACGCGTTGTTTACCTCTTTAGAGAAGTGAGAACTTCTCAAAAATGCCAAGCAAGGTAGCCCTTTCAATGAAAGCACCAATTAATGTTAGGGACCCCGGTCTTGTCCCTTACACTAAGGTCCACTAGTTCACCTTGGTGATGATGGTGACCGAGTGATCTTGCCAACTTGCTCGGCCTTCCACAATGGGTGGGTGTTTGGGTGATGGAATGATGATGTACTTGGGTAGGCTAAGTGTTTAGGCTAAGGCAAATCAATGTGAGTGGCTAAACTTATTCTTGAGTGAGGTGCCAAGATAATGGAGGCAAGGGTTGAATGGATGAGATAAGGTAAGGGTTCGGGTTGGAGGCACTTAGTGTTGTCGTGGGCTATGGTAGAATTAGGGTTGGTGTGGTCTTGGAAGATTGACTTAGGATTATGGGTATGTGATGCAATGGGAATAGCTTAAGGGTTGCCCTTGATGTTTGGGCCACTTGGATGGTAATTAGGGTAGGTATGGTGAAGTGTAGCTAGGGTTTTGTGGGGTGACTAGGGTTGGATTTCGAGATTTGTAATAGTTAGCTTAGGGTTGGAGTTTAGGATAATGCTAGGGTTTGGAAATGAGATAAAAGAGTGAGGCTAGGGTTTGGGAATGAATATGGAAAGTTAGTAAGATGGAAGGAATCTTTGAGTGCAAAGGGAAATTTGAATTTGAATTAGGATGACAAGTCAATTGTTGACTTAGAGTGATTGTAGGAAGAGTGATTTAAGGAATTGAAAAGGATTTGCAATTCCTTAAATTAAGGGATTGGAATTAGGACTTGAATTTGAATTTGAATTGGAGGAAGTTAAGACTTCTAAAATGAATGAGTTTTCTTATAGTGCTTTGAGGTGGGCGGCTAGGGTTTATGGTGGATGATGGGGCTATTTATGGTAAGTGATATATGGCTAGGGTATTATGGGCAAAGTCAAATAAGGGAAGTGGTGGCCGAATATGGGAATTAGGGCAAACACATGTGATGGTCAAAATTTGTGTATGGAGTGGATCAAAATGGATGCAAGGAAATATATGGATGGACAATATGGATGAACACGTATGAACATTTAAGAACACAATGATGAACAACTTCAGTACCAAGTCAAGAATGCACAAAGATGAATGGACTCAACAAAGAATAGAAATACTCTTTTTATGGTTTAAGGATATTTTGATATGCAAGAAAATACATGAACAAGATGGAAAACATATATGAACAAGGATAAATAAGGGATGAACACACAAGAACAAATGAAGAACACGATGAACAAAGATAGTCAATTCTACTATGATTCCGAATTGCACATAGATGGAATAAACCTCTTATATTGATAAAGTTGACAAAACAAAGATAACACAACTTGGATTCACGAATTGCACCAAGTTGCAAAAACAAGATAATTAAACCACACCTATTCACGAATTGCAAGGTGTGATCCTCTCTTTGGGATCCACGAATTGTACCCAAAAAGTCCAAGTGCCTAGCACCGAAGGATGATCTCAAGAATAAGTCTACCCACTTAGGGAATTTGCCAAAGGTTCAAAAGATGTAAATGCAAAGCCTAAAGGTTCTATTTATAAGGATTACAACTTGGAAAACCCCAGTAGGTCCCTTAGAAAATAAATAATTAAATAAAAATAAATAATGAAAAATAACATAGTTAAATTGGGCCAAGTTGACCCACGACATGCATGAGCCCATGGATGGGCTAGGCTGGCCCATGGCATGGGCTATGGGCATGGCTAGCATGGCTGTTGGCATGTGGCTGACATGCCTATGAGGCTGTTTTGGGGCTGTCTAGCCTTGTCTCCACATGGCTAGTGTTTTGGCCATGGGCCACAACACATGAGGTCCTACCATTCCTATAAAGGGCGTGGGCGTTTTACTTTTTTGCTTCCTACAGAGTTCGAGTACGGGTTTCCTACATGAGTAAAGCTTGGGGCCGGATGGATGTCAAAAACATTTTTCCACCAGCCAATAACAAACAAACACGTAGACAATCTATTCATCAATGAAATACACCCGCATGCATGAGAAAAGACGCCCATACGTTATCTCCCTCTCCCTCCCATCTTCACTCTCCATCTCCGTCTCCAGCCCAGTGCTCTCCTTTCCCTCCCATTTGCGATGCTCCACGATGACGGACCCACGCCAAAGCCCTCTCGAGCCCATCTACACTCCTCCACGCTAAAGCCCTCTCCTTTCTCTCCCTCCCATCTGAACTCCTCCACAGCCGACATACCCCCAAAGCCCTCTCCTTAGTCTCCCTCCCATCTGCAGTACTCCTCCACAACCGACGGGCCCCCGAAGCCCTCTCCTTTCTCTCCCTCCCGTCTGCACTCCTCCACCACTAACGAAAGCCCCCCAAAAAAAAAACCAACCCTCTCCTTCGTTCTCTCCCTCTCCCTCCCCCACCTACACTCGACGGCGACAGCAACAGCAACGGAAGCCCCAAAACATCGTCTTCAAAGTTTGAAAGGCAAACAAATTTCTATTTGGTCTATACTTTGTGCGATTTCCTTCATTGGTCTTCGATTTGGTCTTCTGTTGGGCTTCGGTGTGGAACTTTGATCAATAGCAAACTAATAATTGAATTTGGACATGCATCTGGGCACACAAAAATCAGAGCATCCAACTTGCTCTTTCCAGAGCCTCCATCCTCTTAAAGAACTCGCACGGGTATCATCCATCAGCTCTGCTTTATTTCGTGAAGCATTTCCACCACTTTTTTTCATTTTTGGCTGCTTAGCTTGTGTGTTGGTCTTCTATTGGGCTTCAATGTGGAGGAGTGCATATGAGAGGGAGAGAAAGGAGAGGGCTGGGAGGGAGAGGAAGATAACTTCTGGGCGTCTTTTCTAATGCATGCAGATGTATTTAATTGGCTACAAGTCTATTTGTTATTGACAGGTGGAAAAATATTTTTCACACTCAACCCTAAGCTTCACTCTTCCTATATAGGGAGTTTTCTTTTGTTTTTTTTTTTAAATCACTTGACACGTGGCATATCCTTGTCAGTCGGTAATAATCAATGGTAACATTCAAATGGTTGAATAGCATTTTCTGTCCAAAAAATAACTGTAGTAAAAATTAAACTTGAGAATAAAATCGCCATTACAGATTTAAAGGTCATTTCACGATTGTAAGGAAAATAGAAGCTCTTTATTTTGTTCCTCTTTTTTTTTTTTGAAAATAAACTATTTCATTCATCATAGTAGTTGCTTGATACAAGGAGGACAGTCCTCAATCATTATGCAATCCTCTTGGCAGCTAAGAGCAAATTTTGCCAAGTGATGTGCAATTACATTAACTTCCCTATGGACATGTAAGACAGACCAAGAGAGGAACTTAGAAAGCAAAATCTTAATATTTCTAATGACAAGTCCAGAATCATTCCAATTATCTTCCTTGTTTTGGATTGCCTTCACCACCAGCAAGGAGTCACCTTCGAGTATGACATGCTGAAAACTCAGATCTGCACAGAAGGAAGAGGCTCTTCGAGCTGCTATGGCCTCACCAAGAAGTGGATCCGGGAACAGGTCCATCGAAGAACATAAGGATGCCATAACAGCTCCTTCTGAGTTTCTAACAACTACACCAATCCCCACCCTTGAATTGATTTTATCAATGGCAGCATCCCAGTTGGCTTTGAACATATCTAATGGGGGAGCAATCCATCTGTTAACTCTAGCAGCTTGGGTTACTTTCTGTTGATTACCATTCTCAATCCACAATTTAATAGAACTCAGTTCTGATTGGATAAGTTTCGATAACTGATAAGGGGATTGGAATTGCTGTTCAAAGAGCCAATTATTCCTCCTACTCCAAATGGTTTTTGCAGTAACAGCAAATTCAATGAATTCCAATGGAGAAAAGTGATCCAATAAAAATGTTAGAATATCTTTAAAGGATCCTTCATGCAGGCTTGATTTCTGAATTCTTTTTGAGCTCATAGGCCATACATCCATTGAAGCACCGCATGACCAAATAGCATGAGAGACTGATTCTGGGTTCAAAGAGCAGATTGGACAGAGGGGTGAATCTACTATCTTTCTTTTATGCAAATTCAGCTTAGTGGGAAGGGACTCACAAGCAGCTCTCCAAAGGAAGGATTTTATTGCTTGAGGTGCTTGGATACCCCAAACTTTGTTCCAAAATCTCGAGCTTGAACTTTGAGCTGAAGATTGCCCCACTCTGTCTTCTATCAAAGAGCCTTGAAGGTGATAAGCACTCCTTACAGAAAATTTCCCATTGCTCGAGCACCTCCATGTCAGCATATCTTGACTCCTGCAAGGGCTAATAGGGATCTGGCTAATTAGTTTTGCTTCAGAGACAGAGAATATGTTATAAATGAGAGATAGATCCCACTGCATGGTAACTGGGTTAATGAGCTCAGCAACTTGGGCTTCAGCCTCTAGAATATGGACAGGAGATTGCACTTTAAAAGTAGATGGGCATGGCAGCCATTGATCCTGCCAAATTTTGATTTTTCTTCCATTACCAACTTTCCAAATCAAACCTGCCTTAATTACTGGTCTGGCTAGAAGGAAACTCTTCCACACATAGGAATCTTGAGGTCTTGATTTGGCTGATAGAAAATCTGAGGTAGGGAAGTATTTAGCTTTGAGAACCTGAGCTGCAAGGGATTGAGGGTTCTGAATGATCCTCCAACCTTGTTTCGCCAGTAAAGCTAAATTAAAATGTTCAAAGTCCCTAAATCCCAAACCCCCTTTCTGCTTGGATTTCCCTAGTTTCTGCCAGCTCAGCCAGTGTATTTTGGACCTGTGGTTGCTTTGGCCCCACCAGAAGGATTGTAGGAGCTGATTGAGTTTTCTAAGAATTGCTTTAGGGAGTTTGAATATCCCCATACTATATGTTGGGATTGATTGCAGCACAGATTTAAGGAGGGTCTCCTTCCCAGCTTGGGACAGCAGGTTGCTCTTCTAATTAGTAATCTTGGCTTTGACCCTATCAAGTATTGAATGAAAGGCCTTTGTTCTATTCCTTCCCACATATGATGGTAACCCCAAATATTTATCAAAGGATCCTGAAGCTTTGATTCCTGACTGTTGAAGGATTGCTTGTTGGACCTCAACTTTGGTGTTCCTACTGAAAAGGATGGAGGTTTTTTCAAGGTTAAGTCTCTGACCTGAAACTTTTTCATAACTGCTTAATACCTGTTGTAGTCTACACCATTCATCTGGATTAGATTTGCAAAATACCAAGCTATCATCTGCAAAGAAGAGGTGGTTCACATGAAAGGATCCTCGGGCAGCTGGAATCCCAGAGATAACTCCCTGCATCTCAGCTTGATTTAAGCTATGGCTGAGGAATTCAGAACAGATAATGAATAGGTAGGGAGATAGAGGATCTCCCTGCCTAATGCCTCTGGAAGGAGTAAATTCTGCTTGGGGTTCACCATTAACAAGGATAGAGTAGTTGACAGTGGTAACACACTGCATCACTAAGTCTACCCATTCACTCTCAAAACCCATTTTCCTCATAATTTTACTCAAAAAGTCCCATTCCACTCGATCATATGCTTTACTCATGTCGAGCTTAAGGACCATATAGTCATTATGCTTCCCTTTTAGCCTTGATTGCATGGAATGCAGCAGCTCATATGCAACAATTATATTATCAGAGATCAATCTTTCTGACACAAAAGCACTTTGGGTGAGTGAAATGAGATTAGGTAAAATAAGTTTGAGTCTGTTTGCAATTACTTTAGAGATGATTTTGTAGAAGACATTGCAGAGACTGATTGGTCTGTAATCTAAAGCAAATTGTGGGCACTTCTTCTTGGGGATCAAGGATATAAAAGTTTGATTAATATCTTTAAAGCCCTGTCTGGTTTGTAGCACTTCTAAGACTGCAGCTGTCACTTCCTTGCCTATTTTCTACCAGTGTTGATAGTAGAAAGCAGCTGGAAATCCATCTAGACCAGGTGATCCGAGGGGATTCATGTTCTTAATTGCACATTCCACTTCCTGCTCAGAGAAAGGGCTAGCAAGGGAGCAATTCATTTCTGTAGTGACTGAGGGAGGGAAATTATTCAAGGCTGCCTCGATGTTGCTTGGTTTAGAGGAAGAGAAAAGGCTTTGGTAATATTCTTGAAAGGTCCTTGCAATCTCATCCTTATTGAAGGTCACACTTCCATTGCCATTTTTGATATGTTTGATTATGTTCACCTGTTTCCTTTGAGATGCACACTTATGGAAGTATTTAGTGTTCCTGTCTCCATCCTTAAGCCACCTTTGTTTAGCTCTTTGCCTCCATTTTAGATCTTCTTCTTCGAGGTACCCATCTATCTCCTTCTGAAGAACATTGATTTGACTATTAAACTGGCCAGAATTAGACTCTTGTAAAATTCTCAATTGTTCTCTCTTGTAGTTTAGAAGTCTCTTTTGTTGTCTATATGCCTCCTTACTCCAAATCTTGAGCTTATCCCTGCATGCCTTCAAGCCACCTCGAGTAACATCAAGTTTGGAAGCCTGATGTGGTTTATGTTTCCAGGTAGCTTTAATAAGTTCAGTGCACCATTCTCTTTTACCCCAAGCCACTTCATATCTAAATATTCTGTGACTATAGGGTTCATCTTGAGCAGAATTTGAGCAAAGAATAGACAAGGGGTTGTGGTCAGAGCATTGTACTGGAAGAACTAGGACCTGATTAAAGTCAAAGAGGTTAAGCCATTCAACATTGGCTAGGGCTCTATCCAATCGACATTTAGTGAATTCAATCCCCTCCCTTTTATTGCACCAAGTAAATTTTGATCCTTCAGAACCAATGTCCATAAGTCCACAGTCTGATAAGGCCAGTCTAAAATCTTCCATTTGCTTAAAGGGGCGTATGTTGGAGCCAAAGTACTCCTCTTGGAATATAACCTCGTTAAAGTCCCCCATGCATAACCAGGGGTTATGAATTCTGGAATGGATCAGCCTGAGAAGGTCCCAACTAATACTTCTTTTAGCAGTAGAAGGCTGTCCATAAAAACCTGTTACAGTCCACTTCTTGCTTGGAATGTTAGATGTTGAAGAGATAGAGATATGATGATGAGAGTATGTATCTAGTTCAGCTTCAATATCTCCTTTCCAAAAGATGGCAATACCCCCACTCCTTCCAATACTGTCAACAGAAAAGCAATGGTCGAATCTAAGTCTGTCTCGGGTAAGTTCTATTTTTTTTCTTCTACATTTTGTTTCACATAGGAATACAACATCCGGGCAGTTTTCCTTCACCATGAGGTGGAGCTCACGAACTGTCCGAGGGTTCCCAAGCCCTCGGCAGTTCCATGCTAAGAGTTTCATGGGGCTTGGCAGGGCTGGAAACCAGCCACTGCCAACTGAGCTTGTTTAGCTCTCTTTCTTGTCATGATAATCCCCTGAGTTCCTGCAACAAGCCTTTTCCTTACTATAGGGTTACTAGATTCATCCATAACCGTATCAATTGGCCTTTGGTTACCTCTAGATCTCATCTCTCTAGCCCTCATTTTCCACTTTCTTTTAATATCAATAGCAGTAGCAGTTTTAACAGTAGAGTTCTGAGAATGTGAGCTACCCTGAGTCAAGTCTCGGGTAGGGAACAATGTATCTAGATCAGTGTGATACAGGGAGGGATCCAGGATGGGTTTGACACCTTTTAAGGCCAAAGTGTCCTTAGGAAGCATACTAGCCAAGTGGGAGTTCTCAATGCTATCAGAGTTTACCTGGATAGAAGGGACAAAATGGCTTTTGCATTGTCCCAGTTGCCCTTTTCGTGAAGAGGTCCCAAAGGTTGGTGGTTGTCAGAGCTCCCAAGGTCAGCTTGGTCAGCGCCTACTATGGGACTGCTGGTGACGTTTTGACCCATCTCATCATCTTCATACCTGCTGCCTTCACTCTTGTTTTGGCGCCAGCTCCCTGTGTTTTCACATTCACCATCTCTCTTGCTGAATACTGGAGAGTTCCTCATCTGTGTGCTAGCTCGCAACCAAGAGCCAAACTGAGGTATTGAGCCTTCACAAGCAAAATCTCCCCTAGATGGATTAGGACAAGACAAGCCTGTATGTTTAATGGCTCCACATTGAAAGCAGAATAAAGGGAGTCTCTCATACTTAAATGGAATCCAAAATCGTTTTCCTCCCATGTTAATGAACTTGCCCCGAGTGAGAGGCTTACAAATATCGAGTAAGACTCTAACTCCAAGAAAATGGCCCCAAGCCATACCACTAGCATCCACATCAACTGATAAAACAGTTCCAGCCGCTGCACCAACCTTTTCACCCATGGTTTTGTTCATTCCTGCAAAAGGCAGGTCATGAAGCTGAATCCAGAATGGTTCCTCCTTAAACTCTATGTCCTTTGGAGCCACACGGCCTTCACAATCAAATAAGCAAACCAAGGCCCTGTCAAAAGACCAGGGTCTTCCCGAAAGTATACGTTCCTTTTCCATGTGATTCTGGACCTCGATCAAAAACTTGTTGATTCCAAGGTGTTTGAAGGAAACCTGACCTTCTACTTTCCAAGCTTTACTCATGGTATTTCGAAACGCTCCTCTATTCATTTCCTTCTCTGCAACAATGAGAGCAGCCAGATAATTCCTACTTTTTGCTATAGAGTTAAGAACTTCTTCATTTGGAATGATCACTTCCTCCTTCTCTTCTTCAGTAAGTCTCAAACCTTCGTAAAGGTTAGACAAATCTTCAGCCATACCGTAACACTATGCTTTACTTCACAGGATCCCACAACCGAAACTCTCTTCAGACAAAGTCCAAGAGGGGGCCTCTGCGTTCAGAGAACAGTAGAGAGAAAACTCCACCTTTCCACGAAAGAGGAGAGGAGCAGATAAGGCCAAAATTTTGCAGCCTATATTTTGTTCCTCTTTTTAATTGCACTATGTGTCTACTAAGTTAATAACAAAGTCCAGTTAGCCCTGAAGTTCCAAATAAACTCAGCATTTGCTATTGGACGTACTGTTAGTGTAAATTTTTTTTTTTTTATATATTTTTTTAACATTCTTAACCATTAACAAAAATTTAAAAATATATATATAACTTCGCTAAAAATTAGTAATAAGTAAAATTAAAATTAAAATTAAATACTCGAGCGGGAATTTTAAACGGTAGCATTAGGGGGCTAAGTGGCATTTTCCTTAAAAACATACCCATAATCCATAAGAAATAAAACTATCATCTTAAATTCAATATAAATTATTTATGTTAAGTGACATAAATTAATAAGTAAACTACTTATAACACTCCATTACAACTTGACAATTCAATTGAATTAAGGGTAAAATCTTCATCACAACTACAAAACATTTCAATGTTCACGACCTATTTTTTCTTTTTTATACCGATAATAAATGTATTTGTTCGTTTGAATATTATTGACCTCTTGGTATTAATAACTAAGGCACCACCCTATATAAGCCTCCCAAAATAAAAGTGGAATATTTTTATTTATATTTTTTTAAGAAAAATATAAAAACCATTTCATTAAATAAAATTTTAAATAAACTCTATATTTTTTAATGTGTGCAAGGCCCCATGATACTAAGTTCTCTATCTAATACAATAAATAATTTATATCTTTAAATAATTTTTTTAATATTTTACTAAATTGAGGTGCAAAATTTATAATGAGTCATCATTTAAAATTGTTATATTAATATATAATAAAAAAAATATTTAAAAATCTCAAATAAAGCCTCATTTTATTGAAAATTTTGACAAATATTTAATATGATGATTTATATTTTATTGTATTATAATTAAAAATAACTTATTTAAATTTTGCCCTAGTTCCAAATTTTTAAATCACTCACGATGGCGCGCTTATCTATATTGCATTTTTACGTAAAATGACTCAGGTCAAAATAAAATCTCCATCAAATTATGTAAAATCAATGCAAAATACATTAATTGATCTAAAGTTATTCTGTACAGTGTACAGTTAATATGTACTATTCATCTATGTAAATATTTTTTATTTTTTATTATTTTTTTAATATTTATTTATATTTCTTGCATTTACAATTTTATTTATAAAACATGAAAAAGGTATATTATTATTATAATACTTTATTTTAATAAAAAGAAAAATACTTGTGATATCCCGTATTTTAGTGTATTTTTTTTAATTGAATGAGTATTATTTTTTATTTAATTTAAATATTGGTTCTCTTATTTTAAATTTATCAGATTTCTCGTTGGATTTATTTTATAATTTTTAAATTGTGAAAATTATTTTGATGTGCTTTCTTGGTATTAATATTGTTTTTGCATTTAAATTGTTCTTTACTTTAAATTAGTTTAATGTTGGACTTTAAAATTATTGTATTGTTAAATTTTTATTTTTATTTTATTTTAACTAGTCTCTGCGTTTAAATCATTTTATTCAACATATTGTTTTGAAAATCTTTTCGTTGGATCATTTTTTTTTGTGACTCAAGTTGTAAGGATTGTACCTCATTTTTTTCCCTCACTTTTTTCTTTTTCCCTCTTTTCTTTTCCTTCCTCTCTTTCTTTTTCTCCTTATTTTTTTTCCTCTACTCCTTCCTCCCGCGCACGACCTTCTCCTCCCTCTCCCTTCCATTTTCTTCTTCCACCCCTAGCAATGTCGTGCGCTGCCCGTTGCTGTCATCGTCCCTCCCATTCTCCTCCCCACCGGCCGGCGACCCTCCACATAAAGTTTCAACCTCTCTCGTGCAGTCGTGAGCCTCCACACACGGCTTCAAGCCGCATGACCTTTGTGCTCCAACGCCTCCGTCGTTCACCACTGGCCACCATATTTTCATCACAACACTGGTGGTCTCCCAGCTACCTAACTCACACATCCTCAACCCCGATCTGCCACCCTTGAAACCCCTCTAACTCATTTTTCGATTTGGGTATTTTGGCCTCCAATTGCCGCCCACGCCGCCACCCACGGCCAACAACCACCACCAGTAGCTTCACAAACACCCCTAAGCCATTTCCTAGTAATCTCAAGTCTTCGTTTGTCTCCATTCAAAAAATTTGATTTTTGAGACCCACGGCCATTGTCCAAAATATATTGTTTCTTTGCTGTGCTACCACTTTTAGCATCTTTGTGATCCTTCAAAAAGTATATTATAGCATTGTAAGTATTTTTTCAAAGAATTTTGAGATTTAAATATATTTTTGCGCTAACTCATATGTACTGTGAATTGGTTAGTTGTACCGGACTCAGTCAGATGAGTAAGTGAGTCGGTTGGATTGGATGATGGAGTTGTTTGTGTGATTGGTTTATGCTGAAATTTGTTGGCTATTTCGGGTTTAAATATTGATGTTTTGAGTTTGACGTTGGTTCTGGTGGATATTGATGATTTTAGAAAGTGATGATATATTTTAGAATTATGAGGGTTTTAAGTTTTGAGGAATTAAAATATGTTATTTTAGAAGTTTAAGCTTAAATATCGAAATACGAGATTGATTGGAAACTTACAAAAATTACATTATTTTTATAAGTGACGATTTATAGTTGACTTGACATTTTTGAGAAAAATTCTGAAAAGCAGGTAAGCGGGGTTCCTATGATAGACTTTGCATAAAAATAAATAAAATGGACTGAGGTTATTTTTGGAAAAATATACATATTTTGTTATGAAAAGAAATTTGAAATGACCTTAGCTATTTGTTCTACATTACTCATGAAATTCTGTTTAAGAATAAAGTATTTTCTATCATGACTGGTGTAGACATGAGTAAAGTTTTGGTATTATGTTTCTGAACTATGAAAAGGAGAGCAAATATGAAAAATTGTGCATAAATTATATTTTTGTGATTTGATTATATTCTGTTCTGAAAATGTTCTGTACTCTGATGTGACATTATGTGATTTCTGAAACCTATGGCATGACATTTTGTTTCTGTTCTGTTCTGACCTTACCACAGATGTAAAACCGTGGCCTCTGTTTAGGTTGGTACCAACTTTTCTCTTTCTGGTGCACCCACTTTGGAAACAAAATGGTTTTCTGCATAATCTTTCCTATTTGCACACTCGGGGCTCCGAGAATGATAAGGGGAATATCCACATTCTGTTTCTGCTGGTTGGCTGCTGGGGTTTGCACAACCCTACCACGAGGGTTAAATATGGAATTATGTTCTGATATGATGTTTCAGTTATATTGTGCCAAGGAAATTTTGAATAAGAATAATTTTGAACTTTCGCTCTGATATTTTTAATAACATGTTCTGACTCTGTATTCTGAAAATAAAAAAAAATGTTTTGTTCTGCATTATGAAATCTGTAAATGCTCATGTTTGTATAATAGTATATGTTTTCTGCTTACTGAGTTGTTGGTATCTCACCCCATTTATTTTCATAATATTTTCAGATGATTTTAGATTTTTCAGCAGAAGATCAAGACTATGAAGTATTGAGTGAGATGACTTAAGAAAAGTGGATTAAGAATAGAAAGTTTTCGATGAGTATCGATATTTTTGTTAATTATATTGTTAAAATGTGAGCTTAAGTGACATGTAAAGAAGTTGATATTTTTTTGGGATTACTGTATTGGGGATTTGATATATGAGTTTGTGTAGTTAATTAAATTTGAAGTGTTTACGTTTGATTTGGAGTTTTTAGAAGTATATTAGCAACTTTGGAGTTGATTATCAGGTAATATGAGTTAACTATCCGGACCTTTGGGGACGGGGCGTTACAATACTCACGTTAAAAACTTTGCAAAATATGAAAAAAGCATAAAAAGTTCAAACAAATAGGATGAATATTGAGTTTTTTCCATTATTATTTTCTTTTTAATTTTTTTATCAAGCTATTAATGTCATCGTGGCTAGTGAGAGATATTACATGCATTGCAAAAGTCGATAGTTAAAATAGGAAAAGTGAACTTTAATTGATTTGATTAAATAAATAATTTTATTTAAATGGAATTAACAAGTTATTGTATAAACACATTATTAATTATGAATCTTAGCTAGAAGGAGTTCGGTCCAGTCCGATCTTGGGAGGTTTTATGGACCGGATCGGACCTATTCGGTCTAGGGTTTTTCAGACCGAATAGCCTAAGGACCAATCAGTTCGTTCGGTCCAACCTTCTTTTGTTTTTAAATGGATTAATAAAAAAATTATTTAAAATATTAAATTAAAATTAAGTGATTTATTAAATGAAAATTATATAATAAATTGTACAATTATTAATATATACTAGTATTATATATTATAGTTATAGATTAAAGAACATAATAATGCATTGATCTAAATATATATAGTTATAGACTTAGTACCAATACTATAACTAATAACTATACTAGTAGTATTACTAATATACTATATGTTAGTGATAAATTGGTAATACACTACTAATACTATATTAAATAATACTCTATGTTGTTATAGTGATTTAATACTAACATATTAAGTTAACTATACTAATACTATTATAAATTTATACATGTACTATAATTTATATTATAACTCTTATAATATGTTAATATATTAATATATACCAGTACTATATATTATAGTTATACATTAAAGAAAATAATACTATGTTGAGAAGGAGAGGCTTGATGGGCTGGTGATAATGTGGGTTGTTGTAATGGAGATAATCTGGCTAGCTATTGTGCTTCTTCTTCATTGTCACTGTCTGATACTTGTGACATTGTCTCTACTAATAATTGAATAATCTATTCCAAATCATTTGATAATTTCTATTTCATAATTCCTCCATATCCAAGATTATAGGCATCTATTTCAACGATTTTAAAAGTATGAGGAGATGAAAGTCCTAAACATGGTAATTTCTTAACATGAATTTTAATTTGTTTTATGATATTTATATGTTTTTCTGTCCAAGGAGGTGGATTCTTTTTTAATATCTTAAATAATGGTTTACATAATGGTCTAAGATTGGTAAAAATCTGCAACATAGTTGGGATTCTCTAAAATTCTCTGTAATTAATTTTTATCTTTTATTTCATCTGGAAATTTATCAGCAAATTTTATTGCTCTACTAATTGGTGTAATAGTTCCATGATAGATTTCATGTCCGAGAAATCTAATTTTTTCTTGAAATAATTTTATTTTTTATGATGAAACAACTAATCCATTTTGTTTAATGAGGAATGCTATATCACACTCTACACTCTCCACACACCTCACATAGTTTTTTTTGTTTTTTTGTTTTTTTTTTAAACCCAGCACGTTAGGTGTGCTGGGGCTTCTTCACACATTAGAGTGCGAAGAAGATTTTCTCTTGTTTAATAACTTGAACAAAAATATTTAAATGTTTCCAATGTTGTTCAATAGATGAAAAGAATATTAATACATCATTTATATAAACTATAAAAAAAAATGAGTGTGAACAATTTGGTTATATTCCATTATTAGCCTCGTAAAAAAGATACAAAAAAGGAAAAAAAGTTTATAAGAATTATTCTAATAAAAAATGAAAATACAAAAAACCCTATAAAATGATAAAAGATAAACAAACATATAATAAGCCACTAAAAAGACTAATATTGTGATATATTAAAAATTAATTATATACAATTATTTATATAAATAATATATATAAATAATAGTATATATTTTTTAATTTTCATTTGGTCTGGTCCGGGGTGAAAAATCCTTGGATTGGGGACCAGACCGAATTCATTCAGTCCTATATAATTTGGACAGGATCAGACCAGACCAGTCTAAAAATGGCCGGTCCGATCGGTTTCTCTAGTCCAGACCGGCCAAATCTCACCCCTGATCTTAGCTATTAAAAAAATTAGAAAATAGAAATATTTTTATACTATTGATGTGATGAATCCCGATGATATGATAATTAAAATAAAAATGTTAGACACTATCTACTAGATGGACATGTGCATGAAGGAATAAGATCACATTATTTTTATAAATAAATCTTCTCATTAGCTATTGTGCCAAGTTCCACGTCTCACACCCCACATCCTACATATGAACCAAATTCACTAACAAATAAATCGATTTTACGCTTTTTCATATATCTTGAAGAGAAAGAGGTCGAAGAGAGAGAGTTTGAGGAGAAAGAGGTCGGAGAGAGAGCTTGAGATGAGAGAGAAAGGTTGAAGAGAGAGAAAGCTTGAGGAGAGAGAAGTCAAAGAGGGAGAGAGAGAGGTCTGTGTTGGGTCTGACATTAAAAAAAAAAATTGCATCAATGTATAATGTAAAGTGAATAGTAATTGATGTATATCATATCTCTATTTTTATTTTATTTTTTGGAAAATGAGATTCTTTTTTTATTTTTTGATAACCAAACTTGTTTCTCATTTCTGCAGCAAATTTTGGATACATGGAGGGGCTTCCTCCAGAGTGATGCTCTCCTCAGAGAGTTTTACAGCATCCTTTGCTAAGCTATGAGCCATACCATTTGATGATCTAGGTACATGATGAAAAGACCAAGAATTCAGTCCTCTAAGTTCTGCTTTAATATCTTGAATCAACAAACCTACTGTGCTCCAGTCTCTTCTCTCTGTGTTAATATCTTGAATCACATTGAGTGCGTCACCTTCCAATATGAGGTTTTGGAGCTGTAAATGTTTACATAAGATTACTGCCTTTAGAGCCCCCCTTTGCCTCCGGAAACAAGGTCCTTTGAGATCTCATAGTAGCTATTACCTTACCTTCCCAATTCCTCACCACTACCCCTATGCCTATTTTGCACCTTGATCTGTCAACAGCCGCATCCTAGTTTGCCTTAAAGCCATTCACTTGTGGAGGGGTCCATTCTGCTGCTTGGGATCTGTCACTATGTCTGGATGAACAGCTTACATTTGCATCTTTGAAATCTCTCAGTTTCTGGTAACTGTTATGAATGAGCTTGGCTAGGTTCTCGAATTTCTTCTCAAAAACCAGTTCATTCCTTCTCTTCCATACTTAGTACACTGTGGTTGCGAAAAATTCGAAATCTTCCTCGCTTACTTCTGTTTCTAGATGATTCAATAAATCCTTGAAAGAGTTGAAGTTGACTTTCATTTTCTGAAGCTTCCTTGAGCATATTCCCCATACATCCTGCACCGCAACACATGACCATAGTGCATGAATTACACTCTCAGGTTCTCTTTTGCACACTGGACACAGATTTGAATCCTTGATCTTCCTTTTGCTAAGGTTAAGATTTGTTGGCAGAGAATTGTGGCAGGCTCTCCATAAAAACATTTTAACTACATTAGGGACCTTTAACTTCCACATATGAGACCAGCTCTCTCTGCATTTCACACCTTGAGAAGCTTGTCCTTTTACTTGTTTATCCATATCCCCGAGAAGATGATAAGCACTCCTCACAGTGTATAACCCATCTTTGGTGCATCTCCATACCTGTTTGTCTGCAGTACCCCTCCAACTTATAGGAATCTTAGATATGTTACTAATGTCTTCCTCACTGAGCATGTTCTTCAGAAGGTCCAAGTTCCAGCTTTTCATTTGATCATCTATCAATTTGTCTACTGTCCAGTGTGCCATTTCTTCAACCCGAGGAGTCTGGACCTTGTAAGAGGTTGGTTGCAGGATCCACTTGTCCCTCCACGTGTTGACTTCCTTTCCATTCCCAATTCGCCATATCAAACCCTCTTCAAGAACTGGTCTTGCCTCCATCATACTTCTCCAGACATAAGATGGATAGCTACCAATTCTTGCATGCAAAAAATCAGTTCTATGGAAATACTTGGCTTTTAAGACTTGAGCCACTAGAGAATCCTTTTGTTGGATCAGTCTCCAACATTGTTTTCCTAAAAGAGCTCGATTGAAAAGATCAAACTCCCTGTAACCGAGGCCCCCTTCTGTTTTGCTCTTCCTTAGCAATTTCCAAGGTAACCATTGGGTTTTTGTTTTGTCTCCTCTACTACCCCACCAAAATTTCTGCATTAGAGAATTTATTGCCTTGATGATAGCCTTGGGAAGTTTGAAAATACTCATGCAGTATGATGGAATGGCTTGCACTATTGACTTCATAAGTACTTCTTTTCCTGCATTAGAAATAAACTTCACCTTCCAATTGTTAATTCTAGATCTGATGGAGTCCAAGATGGGTCTAAAAGAGGAGAGTTTGTTCTTTCTCACATAAGATGGTAGGCCAAGATTCTTCTCAAAATGGCTGGCCTCCTTCATTTTGGCTGTCGACAGGATCACCTGTTTAGCAAGTGCAGGGGTGTTTTTGCTGAAGTTGATAGAAGATTTCTCCAAGTTTAACCTCTGGCCAGAAGCTACCTCATAAGAATAAGGATCCCATACATTCTACTCCACTCCAATGCGTTAGCTTTGCAAAATAACAGACTATCGTCCGCGAAGAAAAGATGATTTACCAACAAGGAACCTCTAGCAAAAGGGAAACCCGAAATAAAACCTTTTCCCTCAGCTACATCCAGATTTTTGCCAAGTACTTCAGTACATAAAATAAAGAGATAAGGGGATAGAGGATCCCCTTGTCTCAAACCTCTCGTTGGTGAGAAAAAATTCTGAGGTGTGCCATTAATCAATAAGGAGTACCTGACTGAGGACACACATTGCATGATTAAATCAACCCATAACTTTTCAAAACCCATCTTAAGAAGGACAGCTTCCAAGAAAGGCCATTCTATACGATCATATGCCTTACTCATGTCCAGCTTCATTGCCATATAGCTCTCCTTTCTGTTTTTCATTCTGTGCTTCATGGAGTGCATAACCTCGTAGGCTACTATTATGTTATCGGAGATTAATCGACCAGGAACAAAAGCACTCCATGCAGGTGAGATCAATGCTGGTAGGAAAACCTTCATTCTGTTTGCCAAGACTTTTGAGGCTACTTTGTACACTACGTTGCAGAGACTGATAGGGCGGTATTCCACCACCTTTGTAGGACACACATTGTACACTACTTTGCAGAGACTGAGGACACACATTGCATGATTAAATCAACCCATAACTTTTCAAAACCCATCTTAAGAAGGACAGCTTCCAAGAAAGGCCATTCTATACGATCATATGCCTTACTCATGTCCAGCTTCATTGCCATATAGCTCTCCTTTCTGTTTTTCATTCTGTGCTTCATGGAGTGCATAACCTCGTAGGCTACTATTATGTTATCGGAGATTAATCGACCAGGAACAAAAGCACTCTATGCAGGTGAGATCAATGCTGGTAGGAAAACCTTCATTCTGTTTGCCAAGACTTTTGAGGCTACTTTGTACACTACGTTGCAAAGACTGATAGGGCGGTATTCCACCACCTTTGTAGGATTTCTTTTCTTGGGAATCAGTACAATGTATGTCTCATTTAGGTCTTTCATCCTCCCGCTAGCTCCAAGGACTTCTTTTACAGCCGAGACAACCCCCTCACCTACTGTGTCCCAATGATCTTGGTAAAAGCCTGCTGAGAATCCGTCAGGGCCTGGGGATCTCAAAGGGTTCATCTCAAATAATGCTTGTTTAACCTCTTCCCATGTACATGTTTTAGTGAGTTGGGAATTCATCTCAGGGGTCACCACTGGGTTCAAATCTTTCAGAATTTCAGGAATGTCTCTCGGGTTTGAAGTATTGAATAAGTCTTTGTAATACTTTTGGAAAGTCTCACATATCCCTTCTGGATTGGTTGCACAGACCCCTTCCTCATTAATGATCCTAAAGATCTTCTGAACTCTTCTTCTCTCGGAAGCACATTTGTGGAAAAATGAGATTCTATTCTATAATTTTAGTCATGTACTTTATCAAATTACTATCTAAGTTTTTAGACTTAAATTTATTTGGAACAAAATTTTAGTGAAGTAAACGCTGAGTCGCTGACCCTTAGTTTGTTGCCACGTGGCAAATTCATGAATATAACAAATATATTTAAATATATAATCCTTCAGTTTTTCATTTTTCGAACTCTCTTTGGTTTTATCTATTTCTTTCTTTCTTCCCCCAACTTTATTTTATTTTCTGACTCTCTCTCTCTCTCTCTCTGTCTCCGATCGTTGCAATATCATCAGGAATCTCCACAGAATTAGAGAGAGAGAAGAAGAAGAGCTCAGCAATACGCGCACAAACACACACCACACACACTCTCTTTCTCTCTGACCAAAGATGCTAACCCTAGTTTCCATGTCTCCCTCGTCGTAGATCTCGCACGGGACCTCGTTAAGAAGCCCTAACCACACGCCACTTCCATCACCAATGGCCGCGGAGCTAGGCCAACAGACGCTGGACTTTTCCGCTTTGGTCACCCGGGCCGCCGAGGACTCCTTCCTCTCCCTCAAGGAGCTCGTGGATAAGGAGAAGTCCAGGTCGTCCTCCACCTCCGCCTCTGCGGCCGGAGACCCACAGTCCGACACCGAGAGGAAGATTAACCTCCTCAAGTACATCTACAAGACCCAGCAGCGCATGCTTCGCCTCAATGTCCTCGCCAAGTGGTGCCAACAGGTCATCATCCCTACCGACTTTTTTCTTCGGCCTTGGGCTCGGGCGGTTTATGAGGGTTTTTATTTGGCCTATTGGAGTTACGGTTGTGGCTCAATTTGTGAATTTTAGGCTAGTTCAGGTTTCGGTTCTTTTTAAAAAATAAAGAATGTGATTTTGGTTTGTTTGATTAGATTCTTTATTTCTTTTGGTCTTCATTGTTGATTTGGGTATTTGACCAAGTGGTTCAACGGGATAAAAAGTTTATGAATTTAGTCTATATTCAGTTCAATTTATGCTCATAAATGAGCAATTCTGGCGTCGAATTTGCGTTCAAATCATGATGAATTTAATCCGTGTTCTGGGGTTTTTGACTAGGGAAGGCTTTGAGGTTTTTTACTGGGTAGAAAAATAGAGTTGTATATTCATGAGTTTAGGCAAATTCTTGACTTAGCGTGGTTAGTTGTACTAAATAATGCAAGATTGGATGGGTCAGTTGGATTTGCCGTTTCTTTCTTTTCCGAACACGTTGGAGAATCGAGACAACATGGAATTTTGGTTTTCTTTGTTAAGGCTAGGTGACTCATGGGCTCCATTAGGTTAATTTGGTCGAACTTACGCCTGTTAATACGTGGATTTTGAGCTCAATTAGGACTGGATTAGACATAAAAAAAATTAAAGTGTTATACGAATTTTTAAGTACGTTTTATTTTTGGTGTAATTCTGCCTTTCATCCTGCAGGTTCCTTTGATACAGTACTGTCAGCAGCTTTCCTCCACTCTATCAAGCCATGATACATGTTTCACACAAGCTGCAGATTCATTATTTTTCATGCATGAGGGGCTACAGCAAGCTTGTGCTCCTGTTTATGATGTACCATCTGCCGTAGAAGTGCTTCTTACAGGAAGTTATCAGCGTATACCAAAATGTATAGAAAACGTGGGTATTCAGAGCACATTAAATGAGGATCAGCAAAAGCCAGCTTTGAAAAAGTTGGACATGCTTGTACGGACTAAATTACTCGAAGTTTCATTGCCAAGAGAAATATCTGAGGTAAAAGTATCTGATGGTACTGCGCAGCTCCGTGTGGATGGGGAGTTTAAGGTTTTGGTTACTCTTGGTTACCGAGGACACCTATCAATGTGGAGGATATTACATATGGAGCTTCTTGTTGGTGAGAGAAGTGGACTAGTGAAGCTGGAAGAATCACGACGGCATGTTCTTGGAGATGATTTAGAGCGTAGAATGGCTGCTGCAGAAAACCCATTTCTAACATTATACTCAGTCCTCCATGAGTTTTGTGTTGCACTCGTAATGGACACTGTCATAAGACAAGTACAAGCGCTTCGACAGGGACGATGGAAAGATGCAATCCGATTTGAGCTCATATCTGATGGTAGTACGGGTCATGGAGGGAGTGCTGGTTCTACACAATTGAATCCAGATGGAGAAGCTGATTCATCTGGACTACGTACACCAGGGTTAAAAATTCTATACTGGTTAGATTTTGATAAGAACGTTGGAACACCTGATTCAACATCATGCCCATTTATTAAAATTGAACCAGGACCAGATCTGCACATAAAATGTCTTCATAGCACATTTATTATAGACCCAATAACTGGGAAGGAGGCAGAACTTTTTCTTGACCAAAGTTGCATCGATGTTGACAAGTTGCTGCTAAAAGCTATATGCTGTAACAGATATACTCGTTTGCTTGAAATTCAGAAGGAGCTGGGGAAAAACGTGCAGATCTGCCGAACGGCAGGTGATGTTGTTCTTCAGTTGCCCTTGGATGAACTCGATATTGACTATAGAAAGGTTAGTACCCTTCAATATTGATTTATATTGCTAAAGTTTTAAGAGGTTCACTTTTGGCTGGAGACATGATCCTTGAATTATTTTTATCTATCTTTATATCTTTGATTTGTTGGTTAATATATGTGCTGTTTTCTGATTATTGAACCACACACAACGCATCCATATTCTCTGTTTGCAGAAGACCATTTCTTACCAGGCAAAATATATTTTGGATTTTTTTGTACCTTTACTTTCTGAAGGAGCCTATTACTATTTTCTCATGCATTTTCTTTCTGGTTCTCTTGATCTTTCCTTTCTTAGTTTTGGGATGAATCTCATTAACTTCATTTTTGTTTATGAATTTCTGACTGCAGAATGATAAGAAGTCTGACAGCAGGGAATATGAGGGGCAGGAAGTATTACGTGTTCGTGCCTATGGCTCATCTTTTTTCACCCTCGGAATAAATATAAGGTATCTTCCTTTACCTGTGCAACTGTATGTGACCTTATGTTTTCCTGTATATCCAAAATTCAAAGGTGATATCAGTTAAATATAAGTTGGGACTTATTGGTTAGTATCTTAATAACGTCTATATTTCTTTGATTGAGAAATCAAGTAAAACTGTTCTTGCAACTAAAATTGATGTGGGTATGCATTTTAATAGATGAATTATTGAAAAGATTTCATGTATTATTTGGTTTTCAGGAAGAATATAAATTGTTACAATATTCAAATTTAGAAAACACGTGTAATGTAAAGTTGTCGGAGGAGCTTTGGCTTGTTTATCATTCCTTGAAAATTGTGCCATCTATTGTTTTAACTTATATCTTTCTTTATACTTTCTTATCTTATCCATCTTTCCTACATGACACCATTGAATAGATTTATTGCTTTGAAAAAGTTTCTGTTACATAAAAGGAAAAGGAAGAAATAAACATGATCTAAATGGGTCATTCTCTATTGCACTTGAAAATTTTAGAATTTGTTTTAGCATGTCTAAGATTTTGTGACTTGTAGGAACGGTTCTTTTCTTCTTCAGACATCCCGGAATATTCTTGAATCTTCAGTATTGTCGGATTGTGAAGAAGCTTTGAATCAAGGAAGCATGACTGCAGCTGAGGTTTTTATAAGCTTGAGAAGCAGAAGTATTCTGCATTTGTTTGCATCTATTGGCAGGTTTTTAGGCCTTGAGGTAAATAGTTCTTCTTTGCTTTCCATTTGAAGAATAAAAAGTTAATGGGATTTCATTTTAGGTCGGTTTTCATACTTGTGGCTTCAGTTAGCATCCTTAAGGGAGTAAAATTTGGCTCTTGCAGGTGTATGAGCATGGTTTTGCTGCTGTGAAAGTACCTAAGAACTTGTTGAATGGTTCATCTATGTTGTTGATGGGGTTTCCAGACTGCGGGAGCTCTTATTTTCTGCTAATGCTCCTTGATAAGGAGTTTAAACCCCTGTTTAAATTGTTAGAGACACAGCCAGATCCATCTGGAAAAGCCCATTCTTTTAACGACTTAAATCATGTGGTGCGGATCAAGAAAATTGACATTGGCCAGATGCAGATGCTTGAAGATGAAATGAATTTGAGCCTACTTGACTGGGGAAAACTGCTTTCCTTCTTGCCTAGTTCTGGGGGTCCTAATCATAGTTCCGAACACGGGATTCTTCCTGAAATTGGCCCTGAGAGTTCTATGCAGGTTGCTGGATGTCCACCATCTAGTTTTTCATCTTTTGTTGATGAGGTGTTTGAACTTGAGAAAGGGTCATCTGCAATTCCATTCCCTGTTCATAATCTCTCTTCTTCATACAGTACATCTCCTGCTTCTCATTTTGTTTCTGCTCCAATGAATCTTCATACAATGAAAGCTAAAACCCCCTCTCCTAAGTGGGAGGGAAGTATGCAGATCTCACAGATCAATAACATTTCAAAAGTTTCCAGTATGGCCACCCATTATAATGGTTCTCTGTATTCCTTGAGCAATTTGAAGGGCCCTGTACAATCCCATTCACTCAGTTCACTCTCTTCCGGTACAGGAAGAGGCACAACTATGAAAAAACTATCAGCCTCAAAGTCTGAGCAGGATTTGGCTTCTCTTAGATCCGCACATTCGGTTGAAGTTGGGTCAGGTAGCTCAATGGATGAAGATCAGCTCCGATTACTAAATGATACTTCAAACGATGCATATGGTAGCAAGTCAGCTCGGCTATTATCTCCTCAAGTCACTGCCCCTCGAATGTCTGTACCAGGTGCAAAATCTAATGGAATTAGAAATTCGCCTTCCAGATCTCTTGCTGGATCGCTCAGAATTGCTGGGTCAAGCTCATGTACCACAACTCCCGTATGTAAGATCCTTTCTCTGCATTTATCCACATTAAGTGGGTATATGAATTCTTTCATTTTCAGTTTAGGTCTACGTTTTTAGATTTTTATATCTGACTAGAAATTGGACTAGTTTCAGCACATGCACCAGAATCTGCAATCTGTCCAAGTCCTAGTCAAGATGTTGTCTCCAAGCATGATAAAAACCCTCGAAAGCGTACAGTTTCAGATGTTTTGAATTTGATTCCATCACTTCAAGGTCTAGAAGCAGCTTCCAGGTTTTGTAAGAGAAGGAAAATCTCAGAATATGCTCATGCTCTACACCCATCATCACAGGCACCTATATCAACAGAGGTGGTTACTAAAATGGAAGGATATAGTTATGGGAATCTAATAGGTGAAGCAAATAAAGGTAATGCATCTTCCAGCATTTATGTTTCTGCTCTTCTTCACGTGGTCAGACACTGTTCACTCACTATCAAGCACGCCAGACTAACTAGCCAGATGGAAGCACTAGACATCCCTTATGTTGAAGAAGTTGGGTTAAGAAATGCTTCCTCAAACATATGGTTTCGGCTTCCATTTGCTAGAGGTGATTCATGGCAACACATATGCCTGCGGCTTGGCAGACCAGGAAGCATGTATTGGGATGTCAAAATTAATGACCAGCACTTCAGGGATCTATGGGAGCTTCAGAAGGGAAGCAATAGTACGCTATGGGGTTCTGGTGTTCGCATTGCCAATACATCTGACATAGATTCTCATATTCGCTATGATCCAGATGGTGTTGTTCTTAGTTATCAATCTGTTGATGCTGATAGTATAAAGAAGCTGGTGGCTGATATCCGAAGGCTCTCCAATGCAAGAATGTTTGCCCTTGGCATGCGTAAGTTGCTTGGAATACGAGGAGATGAGAAACCAGAAGAGTGCAGTACAAACTCTGATGTTAAAGCTCCAATTGGAGCCAAAGGTGCTCCTGAGACAGCTGATAAGTTATCAGAGCAGATGAGACGAGCATTTAGAATTGAGGCTGTTGGATTAATGAGCTTATGGTTTAGTTTTGGCTCAGGTGTCCTAGCTCGCTTTGTTGTCGAGTGGGAATCGGGTAAAGAGGGTTGCACGATGCACGTCTCTCCTGACCAACTTTGGCCGCATACAAAGGTTTTTTCAAAACTTTCCTTGGTTGTCTTCTCTTGTTCCTTTACTTAAAAAGAAAACAAAAATGATCTGTAGTTTAATTGGTGCATTGTATGTGCTTGGTATTACACTATCTTCCGTGTCCTGTATCTGTCCTAGCATGTTGTCTACTGTATCATGTGTCAGCTCTCTTTCTTCACCTAATGCCAAAGCTTTTAAAATAAGGGAAGATAATTTCAAACGTTTATGTAATGAACTTTTCCTGTTCTGCACAGTTTCTGGAAGATTTTATAAATGGAGCTGAAGTTGCATCCCTCTTGGACTGCATTCGCCTGACTGCAGGGCCCTTGCACGCTCTTGCTGCTGCAACACGACCTGCACGAGCCGGTCCTGGGCCTGGGGTCCCTGGGGTAGCAGCAACTCTTTCTTCTATCCCAAAACAGGCAGGGTATATTGCAACATCTCAGGGCCTCTTGCCTAGCAATTCAACCACAAGCATTGGTCAGGCTACTTCTGTGCCTGTAGGGAACCCAGCTGCACCTTCGGGCACAGGGACTCTTGCTAATCACGGTCTTCATGGAGCTGCAATGTTAACTGCTGCTGGTCGTAGTGGCCCTGGCATTGTTCCGAGCTCACTCCTACCCATTGATGTCTCTGTTGTGCTACGTAGCCCCTACTGGATACGAATCATCTATCGCAAAAATTTTGCTGTTGACATGCGCTGCTTTGCAGGAGATCAGGTATGGTTGCAGCCAGCAACACCACCAAAGGGGGGCTCTTCCGTTGGAGGATCATTACCATGTCCACAGTTTCGCCCTTTTATTATGGAGCATGTTGCTCAAGAACTAAATGGTTTAGATCCTAATTTCACCGGTGGTCAACAGATGGGTGGACTGGCAAATTCCAACACACATAACCCAATTTCAGGTTCTCAATTATCTGCTGCAAATGGAAATAGAATTAACTTGCCCAGTTCTGCTGTAATGGCCAGAGTAGGAAACCAAGTATCGGGCTTGAACCGAGTGGGAAATACTCTTTCAGGATCTCCAAATTTAGCTGTTGTGGGCTCTGGAATGGCTTTGCGTAGAACCCCAGGCACAAGTGTCCCAGCACACGTGAGAGGAGAATTGAATACTGCCATTATTGGCCTTGGGGATGATGGGGGGTATGGAGGTGGCTGGGTTCCTCTTGTTGCTCTTAAGAAGGTATTAAGAGGTATTCTCAAGTACCTTGGAGTGCTTTGGCTTTTTGCCCAACTGCCAAACCTTTTGAAAGAGATCCTAGGATCAATTTTGAAAGACAATGAAGGTGCACTTTTGAATTTGGATCAGGAGCAGCCTGCCTTGCGCTTCTTCGTGGGGTAAGAGTCAAGAAGACTTTTACTTATAAAAAGAAAGAGTTAAAAAAGATTTTTGAGTTCTATATATAGGCTGTTTCTTACTCCTTCCTTTACCGATCAAAAAAAAAAATATAGGCTGTTTCTGTTACTCATATCTTAGAAACTTCCATTTCTAGTTTTGTTTGTCTCTTCGTGGTATTCATAGAATAATGTTCATGATCTTGGTGTTATGCTCTGTAATCGCTTGATAATCGTGCACATGATCTCCATGCGTACTCATAGGCAGCTGTTTTGATGCTCTAAGCTCTACTGTACCATGAGACATCTTTTGAAATTTGAGGCTTCTGAAACTTGAAACTGATGCCCTCATTCTTGAGACTTGCAATTCTAGTTCTTGCTTTATCCTCACTAAATGCCACTGTGTTCTTTGTATCAAGGATCAACCAATTTTCCATAGTATCAATGGAAGCTTTCTTATCAGTTCTGGTTGAGATAATTGATCTACTCTGAAATTTCAAGCATGAGAGTTTTTAGTGACCCTTCTTTTCCTGTATCTTTTTCTATTTCTTGTTAGGCCTTCCTCCTGTATACTTGCAAGCTTGGGCTTGCAATTTTAGTTCTTGCTTTCTCCTCACTAAATGCCACTGTGTTCTTTCTATCACGTATCAACCAATTTTCTAAAGTATCAATGGAAAGCTTTCTTATCAGTTCTGGTTGAGGCCACTCACCCATCAATATTGAGATAATTGATCTACTCTGAAATTTCAAGCATGAGAGTTTTTTGTGACCCCTCTTTTCGTGTATCTTTTTCTATTTCTAGTTAGGCCTTCCTCCTGTATACTTGCAAGCTTGGGCTTGCAATTTTAGTTCTAGCTTTCTCCTCACTAAATGCCACTGTGTTCTTTCGATCAAGTATCAACCAATTTTCCAAAGTATCAATGGAAAGCTTTCTTATCAGTTGGTTGAGGCCACTCACCCATCAATATTGAGATAATTGATTACTCTGAAATTTCAAGCACAAGAGTTTTTTGTGACCCCGCTTTTCGTGTATCTTTTCCTATTTCTAGTTAGGCCTTCCTCCTGTATACTTGCAAGCGTGGGATGCTACCTTTGTTTTTATTAATAAAGTCTTCTATTACGTATCAAACAAAAAAATTTTGTGACACCTAATTGATTTATGTAGTTTATCTTTTACCCTATTTGCTGTGTTCGAATTCATTACTTGGACCTTGCCATCCACACTTCACTTCTAGTCGGCGGAGGAGCAGAGAAATTAGTTTATTAATTACATAAAGTTCTTAAATGCTTATGTTATCATGAGTTCGTTTCTTACATTGTCTAATAGTTTTGAGGCACCCCATTGCTGTTTGATTTATCTACCTTGAGGATATTCACTATTTCCTTGCCTTTTATTGGCTTGCCTGTGTTTCACTCGGTTCTCAAGCCACAGGGTTTCTGGATCTTTCTTTCTGCAGGGGCTATGTATTTGCTGTAAGTGTCCACAGAGTTCAACTTCTTCTTCAAGTCCTCAGTGTGAAGCGCTTCCATCATCAGCAGCAGCAACAACAGCAAAACTCACCCGCTGCACAAGAGGAACTAACTCAATCTGAAATAAGTGAGATATGTGACTACTTTAGCCGCCGTGTTGCATCAGAGCCCTATGATGCTTCTCGTGTTGCTTCATTCATTACTCTTCTCACCTTACCTATCTCTATTCTTAGAGAATTCTTGAAATTGATAGCATGGAAGAAAGGATTAGCCCAGGCACTGGGTGGAGACATAGCTCCTGCACAGAAACCGCGCATTGAACTATGTCTTGAAAATCACACCGGATTGAATATGGACGATAACTCTGAGAATTCATCTGTAGCCAAAAGCAATATCCATTATGATCGCCCACACAACTCAGTTGATTTTGCTCTAACTGTTGTTCTGGATCCTGCACTCATACCACACATAAATGCTGCTGGGGGGGCTGCTTGGCTGCCCTACTGTGTTTCTGTGAGGCTGAGATATGCGTTTGGGGAAAACCCGAATGTGTCTTTTCTTGATATGGAAGGAAGCCATGGAGGCCGAGCTTGCTGGTTTCGTGCTGATGACTGGGAGAAATGTAAACAGAGGGTTGCTCGCACTGTGGAGCTTAATGGATCTTCGGCAGCAGATGTCAATCAAGGAAGATTGAGAATAGTTGCAGACACTGTGCAAAGAGCACTGCATTCATACCTTCAAGGGCTAAGGGATGGTGGTGGGGTTACAGCGAGCTCTGGGTCAACGTGATTAGTTAGGTCACGGTCATTAGCAACACATGATTCTCCGAGATTGGTATCTGGCAGTGAATCATTTCAGGTTGTGTAGATTTTTAATGGCTTGTATTTTTTGTTTCTGAGGGTATGCAAATTGGAGAAACTTGCGGTGATGGGGGGAAGAGAACCCTAGCAATAGATGATTTGAATGAAAAAAGTTGCAGAGTTCGGTGACGGATGGACAGTTAATATGGGGCTAATTTGATTAGCTGACTTAGATCTCTAATAAGTAGTAGGGTGGATGATATTTTTGGACCTTAGATCATCTGATAATTAGGGTGTAAAATGTTTTTGAAGATGAGTGTAATTTTTTTCTTGTACAAATCACACTTGACGACTGTATGATACGAACTCTGTAAAAAAAAGTTAGTTTTGCTGGAGTTTTATACCCCACCCCTCCCCCAATGGACACTTGCAAGATGCTCATCTTCTCTTTTAGCTACACTCTGTTCAACTACACTGGTGCTTATATCTACTTGTTGCACTAGTTGAGGATTTAATTACTGGATGCAGTGTTAGCAAAAAGCTCATCTCTGATTGTCCACAACTTTGGACTCGCTTCTCTCTCCAAGACTTTTTTGGAACACTATTACTATTCATTATTTTATAAAAGAACTCGTGAAGGCGGGGTTTGTTCTAAGATGTGCTAGTCTTCTCAGCATTTGTATTTTTGTCATCTCACATTCCATTTTTTTTCACCGGTTTCAATGAAATTTATGAGATCGCTCTCTTCTTTTTTCTTTTTATCCTTGTTTATGGTTGATATTCATGCATCTAAAAGTAATATATTTTCATTACAACTTTATGAAAACCAATGGCGGCTTTTATATAAAATCTCCATTAGATTTGTACAAACCTAACCCAACCAAACTAACAAACAAAAGTTTCACAGGACTCCAACAACAAATAAGCTCCCCCCCTCCTTTTCATCTTTCTTCTTTCGTTTAAAATGTAAAACCACATCAACATGGACTGAAAATGACACAATCCACTTGCTAGAAGATTTCACTTTCTATTCTCTCTTTCCCTCTATTCTTTAAGAAAAATTCTACTCATCATCATTTTTTTCATTATCCTCTCATTATCTCATGATGTGGCATTAAATGATAGGTTCACAAATAAAACATAATAAATAGTCTCTAATAATCTAATGTCACATCATGGGATGATGAAAGGATGATGAGAAAATAGATGATGAGTAGCATTACTCGTGTGGGCTAAGGTGATCTGGAGTAGATCTATTCATGTCATGTATTTGATGTTCTAAGGCCGAGGTCTTGAAGATTGACAGAAGACAATAGATTCGACATATTCTAAATTATAGTATGACTTGTGGCGGTGGGGGGAGAGAGTGGAATAGGGAAAATTTTTAAATGTATTGTTTAATAGGGTTTTGTGAAAAGAGGAATATATATATATATATATATATATATATATATTTTAAATATGTTTTGTATTGGGATTTATGAAAGTGGATGGTAGGGTTGAAAAGTTATGTAAATATAAAATTTTCAGAGTTATGTTTTGATTTTTTTTAAAGTTGTTTTAATTTTTGTGTTTGGACAATGATTTAAGTACATTTTTTGTAGATTTGAATGCTGCGTAGTTTGATTTTGAAAATTTATGAGAAAATCTGAAAATTTTGAAAAAATAAAACATGGGCAAAAACTCCGAGCGTGAGAGAGAGGAAAGAGGGAAAGGTTACTTCGATTTCCAAATAGGAAAATACTAATCGATAAAATTGACCGGCCAAAACTCAGAGCGGGAGAGAGAGGAAAGAGAGAAAGGTTACTTCGATTTTCAAATAGGAAAATACTAACCAGATTTTTTAATTTTAATTTTAATTTTAATTTTTAATTTTACTTAATAATTAAGAAAGTAAATATTAGTGAATTGATATTTTATTATTATTTTTTATAAATATTTAAAATTGTGTAAAAAATGATTAAAAGAAAATAAGAAAAAAATAAAAAAATACATTTACACTAAATCGTTTCACTTTATCGATTAACCATCGGTACTACTAGTATTGTCCTTCCAAATAATGCAACTAATCCCTGTGTCTGTCCAGCAACCTTCGGTAATCATTCAGTATATTTCAAAAAGAGCTCAACTCACTTTTGAAGAGAAATAAATAATAAATAATAAAAAAAAAGGCTCCTTAATAAATAATCTAAGCAAGACATTAATTATAGTCATTGAAAAAACAGAAGCTTCCAACATAACTTTATTGGACAACCAACCAAACTTTTTCCACTTTCACTAAAACTTTCTGTAAATACATCATAAACAAACCCATCCGTCCCTTTTAAATGGCCCCACAATCCATTATCCACAAAGAAAAGGAAGGACAGAGTCCCTACCACCCATGTTTTGGTCATCTACCACTAAATCCACCACTGGTGCTAGAAAAGGACATCGATTATGCTTTTGGCAAAAAAAAAAAAAAAAAAAGAACCTTTCCGGGACTTGACCATGGGAAAGACATCAAGTGCCAAAGGTTTTTTTTCCTTCAATTCAATGCATGAAAACCACTCCTAGTTTGACAAAAATCAGACCCAAGAATTGAATTGAAACAGTTGCACTGACCAGACAGTTTGTCAGACAAGGAGATAAAAACTAGACTATAAACTACTACCTATTGTCATGAGAGTAAGAGCTGAACTATTACAGATTTATGGGAGCCAGAGAGACGAACTGAGAAGCAAGTGGAATTTCATATTGGTTTTTCTTGAGGTCTATGAAGGGGTCTTTGATTCAGGCTTAACAAGTGTTAGTGCATCCGTTTCTTGTGTCCGGAAAATGGCAGAAGCAAGTGATATGGGCATGATGCAAAGGGCCTTGGACTGAAGGAATTGCATGGCAGCTCCCACGTCTTCTTCCATCAGCTTAGCCACTTGCTGCTCTGTGCCATCATTTGACCACTTCTCCCAAGCTTGTTGATTTGTTGCTCCTTCAATGCCCTCCCCCTTCATAAAACATCATCGGAAGGTAAGAGATAAAAACTAGACTGCAAACAGAAGAATGCACAGATATGATCGAACCATTTGTAGATTCGAACTAAATGACATGTCAAAATGCATGGCAAGCATACTCAAATGCATGCAATGCTGAATTAAAAGATCACCAAGCTGAAACATTTACGCCGTATCAATAAGCATAAACAGATATAATATATCACAGAAGAATATCAAATCAGAGAACCAAGATTTTTAAGTTTTAATTCTTCCAGGTTGCTACCTCAACTGATGATAGGGGTACATCAGCTACAAGCTGAGCCACTGCACCTGCTCCACCCAGTCTACTCATGCTCAAAACCTGTTTCAATGCGTCAATGGAATCAGAATCTCTTAATTTTCTTTCTGTAGTCAAAATAAATAAAAACAATCAATGTAAATAAATCAGCTGAATACAGAAGCAAAGAAAGTGGTATCAGTAGGGCAGTTCACATCAACTTCTGTTCAAATATGACGGTTGCAAACCCAAGATCATGACACCAGACAAGATCACTCATTATGATTGGTTTACATAAAGAAAGCTTGCAATTCTTCAATGATGTCTACAATGTCCGACATGACTTGGATGAACCTTATAATAAAGACATTCTAAGGACTATGGAACATTTTAACACGCAAGAGGTAGGGAGTTGTCACAAGCTCTTGAAAACAATGGCAAATAAAATAAATGCTTCAACCAAGCATAAAACAAGGAATTGCATGAAGGAAAACTAGGACTAAGGTATAGAATAAATATTCTCTATATAGTAATTCCATCTTGATTTTGAGTATCAATACCTTGACTTGGAGCCTCAGAAACTTCACATAATCCACAATTTCGTCAAGCATGGCTGCCCTATCCGTCTAAACAACATATTTTAAAGTATCATTATGTATAACCATATCTGGAATGCAAGACATATTTTCAATGAAATTAATTAAAGAAAATAAAGATAAATAAAAATGAAGCAAAACCTGCATGATCTTGTCTAGCAAGGTACATAACATCAATGCGAACAACATATTAAAGTCAGTCCATTCTACAAATGAATACATGTTCCAGCAAATCATCACCAGTTTCAAACAGTTAATCCTGTGTTCCAACTTCCTGGCATGCAGGTTTTCACAGCCAACAGTTCATCAGAACTATTTTTGATAAGTAACAGTTCATCAGAACTTAAGTTACCCATGTGCAGATTTGGCACCAAGAATTATGTCCCCTTTATATTTCCAGCAAGAAAAGGACAAGGAACCACATCCTGACATTCAGTTATCAATTAAATTTCATAATGACTATGATTAATAAGATGATGTTCTAACCCTTTAGTGGGAATCTGTAAAGCAAACTAATCAAGTTTTAATCAGATAGAAGTATTTTTTAAGGTCCCAATGAACTCTTGAAGGAATGTATGAAGTGAGCATCATTATTTGCAAGAGGTGACAATGGCATGTGGCTGTTACAAAGACCTCTTGTTTATTTCTTTGTTATTGTTAATTGCATATGCTTCATAAAGTTCTTAGTCGATAGGAAAAAATCATCAAATATATTTTTAAATTTCAGGTACACAGGACAAGCACTAACTGAAGATAAATGTTATTTAATAAATAGAAAGGGACACCATTAATAGAAGCACTGAGAAGGAACTAACTTTATTGGCGCTGGGAACTAATTCCTGCAAAGCCTTCATTCTTTCTGCAATTCTTTCTCGACGTAACTGCATCCAGAAGAGAGAATCAAAAGGTGGCATGTAATATTGAAGTACTGATGATGGGCAGATTGGTAAAATAAAAAATATAATTAAAACGATAATGCCAATCTAAATACTCTGAAGCAGCATAGGAATAGAGATTAACACATGTTGATAACTATTAATTTAACATTTATCTTGTGTTTCGTATTTTGCATTTTATATATATAAATCTCTTCTGAATATCTAATATTGCAGAGTAAAGAGGAAACAGTGGGACACCACCACTGGAAAGTTTTCAAAACTGTGCCAGCAGTCGGTCAAACCCATACTTAGCACACTGAAACCACCTTATGAGTCTTCAAAAATTTCACAAGTGAACAACGGTCAATTCTTTCTAATTCAAAGTTTTATTTGGTCATGCAACTTGAATTATCTTACATGTTACATGGACACCAACTCATGCAGTGAAACTTGTTCCACTATTTAAAACTATTATTGACATAAGTGAAACCAACAGTCACATCATTTAGGGTTTTCTTTTAAAGAAAAAGGCACAAATACCATGGGGATCTATATAGAATTTTATATTTACCCGCTCAGCAATACTATGGGGATCTGTGGCTTGCCCTCTTCTTGCACGCACCCTAGGGCGGATGGCAGGTGGATGTGCTGCAGTGCCAACTGGTCCAGGTGTTTGTTGGCTGTGAAACTGTCATATGAAGAATAATGAATGCTGTCAACTAATGAATAAAGGTAAATGTAAGGAAAATCCAATAAATAACAGCTATAAGCGATTTAAAGTAGAAAAGCAAGGGAAACCACCAATTTGGCAAGATGATTTCCTTTTTATATCAGACTCACTCAACACAACGCAGTACCAAAATACACACAATGATCTAATTATACCCAACAAATAGAAGTTATATCACTCAAGAAACTTAGAATCTTGTTATCTTATCATTCTAATTATTCAGACAGCAAGTGATCAATAATTTCAATCTCAAGATAAATCCAAAAGATTGGGATATAATTATTTAGCATTTTAACTCTTTAAATGTACAGAACAAGGGTATTGGTATGTAGTCCACTAATGCGCAATGCCAATCAAAAGAAGTTCTTCCAGGTTGATTCCTTGCTGATTGTGAAATCTCAAGCTCAAGAAGCTTAGGCAGCTACGGCTCTAGAGCAAGAACCATGGAGTTAAAGCAAATGGAACATGTAAACTGATAGATTTCTTTTTGATAGGTCGTAAACTGATAGATTTCAGAAGAAAAGAAATACTAATAACAATAACTCCAACACAGAAAACTGCAATACATCAAATTAATTGCAAGCTTCAGCCCAGTAATCCATTCAATGTTTCTTATCCCATTGTGATGTGACCTTGTGGAATTAATCTAATTCATATCTAGTCATTTTCAGTAATGGATTTTGATAGGCAGGTTTATCTAGACATTCCATGGTGGAAGGCCATCTCAGGGTTCACTAGCATATGCTCATATTAAATTTTATCCATAACAACATCCAATCACATGGTCATCCCTGAATTTGAATATTCGAATCTTGTAACCCAGTTGCGTACTAATGACCAAATCCATTTTCGGACAATTAAGCCTCCCCTCAATTCCAGGTAAGAACATATTCACCATTCAGCCACTTTCTTCTTAGCACTCCAGAAACCAAAAAATAATATATGTAAACGTAAAAATTTATTATAAATCTTAAAAAATAAAAAAGCTAAACTAAGAAAAGTTAGCTGTCTTAACATTTTATTCAAATTCACCTGAGTTTTTGAGATAACTCGAAGTTTGACTAATAACTTAAACAAAAATAAATAATGCTTTTTTTTTTCCCTTCTCAACAGAAAAAATTGAATATTCAGCAGCTTCAAATGAGGACCCAAAAATCCGCAGGAAAGTGTGGCTAAATTAACTATCAAAAGTCCAACATTTGAGTTGATCAATTTTCTTATGGCTAGACAAAATTGGCAAGAGTCAACCTCAAGGGAAGAACACAGACATTGTACCACGCGCCTTTAACAACTCTGGATGAGCGTGGAGGGGGGTTTCTAGGAACAACATTCTACCAGTTAATTGACAAAGATTGCCACTATTAAGTCTAAAAGGACAAGAGAGTCCCTCAAGTTTTATAAGCACAAAACACCGCACGTTTAAAATACTCACGTGCACGTGACCAGTCTGTGTCACTTTTTTTCTAGATACATAAGAGCTGTACTCGCACCACCTCAAGCGCGTGCAACACATACCATTAACCAAAGCCTATAAAACCTAAATAAAATACATTTAATATATATTAGATAAATTTTATTCTTCTCATGTAACCTATTTTAAGAGATAAATATTGAGAATTGATTCAGACATAAAAAAGATTATAGAATCCGTTAAATCTACTTTATAATAAAAGTAACTTTACAATCTGACGAACCATAAGGCATATCAGTTTATGAATTTATTTTGTATAATTATTTTGTGACTAAAGTATTTTTCTTTTTATTATGTGATGAATTGTCAATAGATGAAAGTGACAAATAAAGCATTTTTATTTCTTACCTAAAATGAAAAAAGAAAGTGTGTACCTGGTTGAGTTGGGGTGGGCCAGGTGGTGGAGATGGTGCTGTCGGCCGGACTGGGTGGAGCTGCAACTGTCCAAACGCTGGAAACAAACTCATCTGCACCGAATCTCTCTCCTGCCACAGCCAAAGTACAAAATACACTTCATTTTTTTTTTCACCACTACAAAACTCTTTTTCTACACAAATACATACATACACACACACACACACATATATACACATACACACATATACACATATATATATATATATATATATTCTTATTGTATATGTACAGTGTGGTACTGTGTGTAAGGCTCCTAGGAAAAAATCTCAAATCCACAGAGCTAAGAGAAAAGGGACAAAAAGAAAAGACCTGAAGCCTGGAAAGAATCTATGGTATATGTTTCCCCAGAAAAAATACTGAAGAAAAACCTCATTAATCCCATTTCCCATTATCTATTTACAAGCAAACTTTTAGTACAGCCCAAAAGCCAACTTCAACAAAACTCATTAAAAGACAAGCAAAGTTCAGCACACAGTACTTCCCGTCCCAGAGAGAGTGAGAGAGAGAGAGAGAACTACAACGTGACAATGTTACCCTCAAAACAAACAATAGAAAATGACATGCCATTCCTATCAAAACCAGGCCGGCTCCTTATGTGAGAGAGGGAGGGAGATCCGTTACATGTCAATTTTACCCCTGATCAAGTGCAAAAATGACATGTCAATCCTGACAAAACCAGGAGTGCAGGCTTTTGCAGAGAGATACTATAAAAGTCTTGCGGAGGGTGAGGGTAGAGTAGGAACATGGAAGTTTTACCCTCATAATATTAAAATGGCAGGCCAATCCTCAACCAAAATCGAGCCGGTCTCCGGTCCAATTAAAGTTACAGCAGAGAGAGAGAGAGAGAGAGAACGCTAAAAAAAAACATGACCCTTTTACCATTGCAAAAATGGCATGCAAATCCCACCAAGCGAAGCTAGCCCACCCAAGAAAAATATACTCATGCAAAGAGAGACAAAGAGAGAGGTTTACATTGATTCCAGAAGTTGCAGCAGAAGAAGAAGACCCATTATTATTATTATTGCTATTGCAGTTGTGGTTCCCATCGACAATCTCTTCTCGAAATCTCTCATACCTCAGAAACCCTTGATGCTGCTGCTGTTCCAAGTTCAACCCCAAAGAAGGTGCCATACCCATCCCCAACCCCATCCCTCTCAGCAGCCCACCGCCACCACCACCAGACCCTAACTGCAGCATCATGGGCACGGAACCCACCTCTCCCCCTCCATATCCAGCTGCTACCACTGCCGCCGCCGCCTCACTACTTGTATAGGTTGGCTGCGCAGACAAGATCTGCTCGAAGAAATCGTCGCCTAATCCCTCCGGCGGATTGTCCGCCATATTATCACCCGATAAAAAACAAAAACAACAACCACGATAAAATTCTATATGGTCTTCTAGAATATAGTTTCTTTTACCCACACAAAAAGAGTAGTTCTTGCAAGTTTCCCGAGAAAGAGAGGGCGTGCGGTGTTTTATATGGCTAGGATGTGTTTGTGGGTATATACGTGTGCATGTTTCTTTTCTTCAAGCTCTGTTTTCCTATCTGAACTTTGTGAGGTAAGCAAGTATAAGAAGTGGTGAGGGGGAGCGTAATTGGGAGAGGCCGAGAGAGAGAGGCAGTGGTGTTGGGGAAATGGGTGGCAGATCCGGAGCCCGATAATCCGCAAAGGGGATTGAGGGTTCCAAGAAATGGTTGAAACGAAGAGAGAGAGAGAGAGAAGTTGAAGAGAGAGAAAACGCTTTGGGTCGCCCTTTTGGTGTTTTGTTTTCTTTGGCCTTTGGGTCTGACTAGCGAGCGAGCGTCTCAGCTCTGCCTAAAGAAAAAAGACACACTGACTGGCACAGACGAAATGGCAAAGTTGATATTATTATTATTATTAAAACAATTCGATTCTTAATTATTTTGATACTACATATCACACATAATTTTTAATTTTTAATTTTTTTATTAAATATATAATATATAGATAATAAATAAAATAATTCAATTAATTTAAGAAGAATAAAATAATTTTTTAAAAAAAAAAAATTATGTGTTATGTGTGGAGATAGTAAGAGTAAAACTCATTATTATTATTATTTAAAAAAATTAAATTTATAAATTTATTTAATTTGATATAGTATCTTAAATTGTAAATTTTTTATTGTAAAATAAATTTAATTTATCATACAAAACTACGTCAATTTATGAATTTATTTTTATAATAAAAATTTATAATTGTAACACTTCTGTTATTATTATTATTAATACGCAAATAGTCAATTTATCAAGAGGCTATTGTTAGTTTTTTTTTTCTGATAAAATACTTTTAAAATCCTTATTAAAAAATTCTAGGTCATAAGGTGTGGGATTTTTGTAATAGTTATTTAATTTTCATGGCATGACCAAGGATACACTATCAAAATTAAGTATTAATTTATAAATATAATCTTTTTTATTAAATAGAATTCACTATAGACTTAATGCAAAACATCTCCGATTAAAAATAATAAAAAAATATGTAAAAATAATATATCTTAAACGGAAGAATATTAATAAGAACAAGATAATTAAAAATTAAAAAAATAAAGATATAAGTAAAGAACTACAAAAACAACAAGGAAAATAATTAGTTCAGTCGCCTGGAAGAAGTGTCGTGCAAGCGGCTGCTGATGTGGCAATTAAACGAAACGCACCGTTTGCCATTTGAATTGTTTTCCGTTTCCCTCATCTTCATGTTTCAGACGAAACATGTTTCAGACCACCCACACGAACTTTGACAAGTACTGACTACAAAACCACAAAGATCAAAAGAGCATTTTCAAATACACAAAATATCGACTCCACCCAAAAAAGAATATATATAAACTTAATTAAGTCTATGTTTTGGTCTTTGATTCTATCTGCTTTAATTATATGATAATAACAGAAGTTTTTGGAAGCGTACTTGTCAACATATGGGGTGCTTATAATCTGTGGTGAAGCAGCTCTTGCTGGTGAGAAGTTGGGATTATACAGACCTGACATGGATTTTCCTTTTTCTATTTAAAATTTGAATAAACAAACGAATGGATTCGAAAAAGGTTTTAGTTGCTCTTATTACAGAAGAAAAAGGAGAAACAAAAAACCATCGATAGAGAGGGCCTGTATTAAGAGAATGGGAAAAAAAAGAGAAAATGAAAAGGGTCGAAAGCTCTCTGTCAAATTTGTAGAAAGGGAAGACAAAATCTTAAATTAGTTTCTCTTTTTTTTTTCACTAATTTCTCTTTTATATCCTACTTCTGTGAGATAGGGCTTGAAAGGCAGCGGAGACTGAAGACTAAACGCAGAAGAATATTTCGAAAGAAAATAATCAAACCGACAATGATTCTCAGTATTTTTTTCACTTTCTTTCAATAATCAAAGTAAGTTCTAAGTTTTTTCTATTTTTTGTTGTGTTCAGAACATTTCAGAAGAAACTTGAAGAAGAACATCTTTCAAAATTCTTTTTTTTTTAAATTGATGTGACAATTAAAAAATATTATTTTAAACGTCAACTGTGCACCGTTTGCGACTGCCGACTGACTGTAGAAGAATTGAAACAACAAAGGAGCTTTGGTGGGGGACCTGGTGCCTCCCTTGTGCTGAGGCCATCTCTTTGTGGGCCCACGTCTGTATTGACTAAAATTAGACCAAAATTAGTCGATGACCATTTTAAAAGAATATTTATGGGTGAAAAATGTTAACTGTAATTAAGAAAGATTAAAAAATATATTATTTTTACATGTTATTTATTAATATGCTAAAAATTTATTACATTTGAAATTTGAAATTTAAATTTAAAAAAAAAATTGATAAAACGAATACTGTACATAAAATTATAAGAGAAATTCTATTTAAAATCTTAAATAGGGACTGCGTGTACAGTCTCATTAATGAATGAGAGTAAAATAAAAATAAAAAATATTATTTTAAAAATAATATTATTATAATTTTTAATTTTTTTTAACATAACTGTATGAACTTGTATAAATAATCTCAAATAGAGATTGGATATTGACTAACTCAAATTTTAAATACATATAACGTTACTGTTATGGGTGATCCAATCCAAGATTTCCTTTAGCTCGAGCAACTCCATCGTAGTTATAGTGAACAAGGACGGTGTTAAATCCACCGAGAATCGGTATCGAAAAGGTATAGATAAGTGTTATATTTTTTTTCTTTTTTTTTTTAAATATTTTTATTTAAAATGTGCTAAAAAATAAATGCATACAAATGCTATAAAAAAAAATTAATCGATACATTTTATAGGTACTCTTTGTCGGTGGAGTATCATTTCCCATTGAACAAATATGGAAACGCCCATCCCTCATGTGTCCCCCTTTTTATTCTATATTTCATGTTATTTTTTTTATTTTTTTTCTATTTCCGAACATATAGTTTTTTAAGTTTCTTGTTCTTCGTTTAACTTGTATTTTTTTTTAATTTTTAATTCTTTACGAATTTTTTAATCGTTTATTTTAGTTTATTAAGTTTTTTTATTTTAGTTTTTATATATTTTTTTACAAAAGTTTAGTTGATTTCTTTAATTTTTACGTTTGTTTTGATTTTCTTAGAATGCCATATTTTCCAGTTGTTTGGAATATTTAAATTTTTTTCTTTTTCTTAGCTTTATTCAGGCTTTGTTTAAAAAATAAATTTAAAATGTATTTTCCTTTTAATCTGACATGATGTGGCAATTTCACGAGTCCGTTTCTGGTTAAATGAAATGTTGCTCTCTACTTCACGTGGTGATATTCCCATATTAAAAATACAAACTGCTACATACAACCGCAGTGTAATCAACTGAAGTGGCGTTTTGCCATGTCGGATGATTTTTTAAAAAAAATTAAAAAATTCGGACGAGACATGAAGAAGAGAAAGTAGCACAATTAATGCAAACTGTGAGGTTGAATGTTCTCGTTGAGTCTCCCATGGCCAAACCAGCTATGATTTTCTCTTCAATAATGTATCAAACACTTTGCTAGCATTCTTAGCCTCTATCGCAGCAGCTCTTCTGCATTTATACCATTTCTTCCTTGATACAACCAAACCAACAGCAAGTTTTTAAGACGCCAAATACAAGAAAATGAGTGAACTGAAGCTGGATATGTACTATATCTTCAATTCCCACACTTTTTGTCTATTTTTATTAAATTTCTACTAATTTTTTTGACTTTCATCTCCATCTCTACGCTCTACAGGATATCTCCATCGTTACCCGAAATATTAAAACGAGAAACTCCTTCTCTACGCTTTGGTCCTATTTAAGAAGGATCCAACGTTATCTTCCTCACCTGCAAGCATATTTGCCCGATCTGCTGCCTCCAACGTTATCTTCCTCACCACAAGTCTTCGATTCCTCTTGTTTGGAGTCTTCCATAAGGGGTGGCCATAATACTATAGTGGGAGTAAAACAATGAGTTGTATTACCATTTCCAAGAACCCCAGCTGTATTACCAGATGTGAGAAATGTAGAGGGAGAATGAGAAGAAGAAGAGAGAAGACGGTAGAAAAAAAATTAATAGAGGGAGAGAGGGGACAAAATGAAGGAAGGAAATGTAGAAAAAACAAACTTCATCAAAAGTAGTGCCCGGTTGTGTGGGGGTTTCCTAGCCCAATTGCATGTAGAGTTTCTGTAAAAAATAACTAGAGATTGATGGACAAGCTAAAAGAAATTTTGATCAAAAACTCTAGTTATGATAGGTACTTAGGTTTAGCACCCTAAACATTTTTTTTAGAATTAAGTATAAGGAATGAAAGCATTAAAGTAGGAATGCAAGAAATCATCAAACAGATGATCACTTCAGGATTGTAGAAAATCAGAAAAGAGATTTCATAATCTCAATACGTGTACATATCTATTCTAGGAAGTCCAGGCTGTTAGTCAATTGTATTTATTATTGCTCTTTTATTGTAGCATTCTCTAATTCCTTTTTTAGCATAGTTTTCTTATTTATAGATTGTAACAACTTGTAATTATTTAGTTTGCACATACTGTAATCATCCTATATATGTCAATAATATACACCCTCTCTATCTCAACTTGTGAGATAGCTTTTTCTCAAAACTTCTTTATGGTACCAAGAGCCAAAATGTGTTGAAAGAGAGTGGTGTTCTTTATTATTCTAGAAATGGATTCTTCATCCTCCTTTGTGTCTTCGGATCATTCCGATACCTACCCTTATCCAGTCTTACAAAATGTTTCAAATTATGTTTCTCTCAAACTTAACTCCTCTAATTTCCTGCTATGGAAAACACAAATGTTAAATATACTTGAGAGTTATGACCTACAAGGGTTCATCATGGGTGAAGTTCAAGTTCCACCGCAAATAATTCTTGATTAGTCATCCAATGCACAACAAAATCCACTCTATCACAAATGGCGCAGGTCTGATAGGTTGGTTAAAGGTTGGATCACATTCACACTGTCTATGGAGGTTTTAGGCATTGTTGTGGGATTAAACACTGCCTCAGAGTTTTGGAGTGCTCTTGTTCATGCCTTTGCAAGAGTATCTCCAGACCGTAGCCTTGCACTCAAGCAAAGGCTAACCTCTATCACCAAAGGATCTGATTCCTTGAGTGATTATCTCAAGAAATTCAAGACAATTTGTGATGAGCTTGCAGCTATTGGTAAACCAGTTTGAGAGCACAAATAGTCTTGGTGGCTTCTCAATGGCCTTGGCAAGGAATTTGAGGTCTTTACAACTACAATGCTGAGCCCCCCTGTCCCCTCATATTCTGAAGCGGTAACATTACTTGAAAGTTATAATGACAGATACAAACTTGTGACGTCCCCAACCTCTGCTTGGGATGGAACAGAGACTTAGAGCGTCGGGACATGTAATACAAAGTTACATACCCCTATATATGATAGTTAATATGCAATGCATCCTATAAGTGTAACTAGGAGTATGCAATAATTGCAGCGGAATAAGGGTGATTAGTTATAATTCATCCCAGAATGGACTAAAAACATCCTAATAGCATTAATAACCATCATAAGTTCAAAATTAAGGATAGTATTTCCTTAATACAAAATACTTAATCTAAGTTCCATGGTTAGATAAACTATTTCATACGCTCTGAAGTATGAAGAGTCAATGCTTATGAGCATGAAAATTATTTTTAGTCTTTGCTCAAGGTCCAGCTGCTCTTCAACCATCTGCATCCAGCGATCCATCATGTTCATGCTCTACCAGTTCTGCCACAACTTCTATCATTCTGGGGGGAATGATAGTGATCCCACAAGAGGTGAGATTTACTCGAAATCTCAGTAAGTTAAACAACCAACTTGCACAGAGATAAATTATGCATGAAGAATGATAAATACGAATTGCATGAAATGCAGAAAAATGTGCATGTGCCTCCCATCCAAATTCCTCAACAGTTTTTAAAAAACTTTGATGCGCTTTCGCTTTCAGAGAACATTTTCACTTTCTTATTCCAAAAACATGACATTTCGAAAGAGAACATTTCATACTTCATTTCTTTAAAAAATCATAACATTTCATCGTTTATTAAAGCCATCATTAACATACGTTTGGTAGCAACATGGTTTCCTATATAGACCATGAGCACCTGCCGGTGACCGTAGCACAACTCATGTTGGCACTACGTCATTGTCTGTAGACATCGTTCTCAATGCATTGGTAATATAATATAACATTATCATAACATCATAACATATATACCCACCATCATTAGGTGTCATTACATATAATTTTGCTCCGGCTTTCTATAAAAAAAACTCATTCGAAACCCGTTGACTATTCTTCGTCAACCCAGAGGTTACCACTCCAAATTTACTCACTCCAGAGTGGATAGAAGAGTTCCACTAGGATAATTCCTCATTCTAACCTTTGGGGTCGTGAAAAAAATTCATTTTCATATTATGCTTGAAAAATGTGTCTCATGATGTGTGCATATATAGCAAGATTTTCAAATAAAAATGACATTTATAGGTGCATCATGCTAAAATGGTAGAAATATCACTTGTCATGTAAATATACACTCAATGTATCATATAACATGATATTTTATCCTCAAAGTGATAATTGAAACATGGATAAGGCATTTATCAATAATTTATAAATAATCTATTAAAGTGTAAGTTAGAGGCCAATTTACAAACTTTTGAAGTACTTGAAAAATAATGTCGTAGTTGCGTAAATCAAGTGCTTACTAAGTTAGGATTAATACTTCTATGGGTGGGGTCCAAAATCAAAGGCCTCAAAAATGGTTATTTACAAAAATACGCCTATACCCTAAAAAATTGGCGTTAAGGCCCTAAATTTTCACTAATTGTAAACGAACTCCAAATTTAATAAAAGTTCATGGATTTCATATTTTTGGCATTCTAAAACCATTTATGCCCTTGGATTTTCAAAAATTAATGTGGAACTTGCTCAAATGGTCCCAACCCGCGGCATACACTCTAGTTGATGCCTAAGTGTATTTTCAACTATTAGTCCCAATGAATGCATGCATATGAGATTTTCTTTAATCACAAATGATCACTAACATCTTTAATGACATAATGAAGACTAATTATAGGATAATAGAGTTTATCCCAACACTTAATCATGGCTAAGATATTCTTAATCTCTACTTCATTCAAACCGATTCATACTTGATGATAAAAACAAGATAGATTCAAAACCTACCATGAAATGCTTCTAACCACAATTTAAAACTTCCATAATCATGTTAATACAATAATAATTCATATAAAATCATGCTTAAGACATGTCATAGCTAAATTCCCACTTAAAAACATTTAATTAATCAAACCATCCCTTAATTGACCCAGTTTTGATTTAAATATGATAACCTTCCCAAAACTCACTCAAATTTAGTACTAACACATGGAAAAAAACCTTGACATGCTAACTAAGATCAAAAGTAAGAAAAATTATAAATTTTGTGGCCTTCCAAGCACTCAAGACAGCCTTACACAAGAACACTCAATAATTCACCAAGAACTCACTCGGTTTCAATCTTTTGATCTCTAAGAGGGGGAAGTGCTCTTCAAGGCTCAAGAGGAAGCTTGAAGTTGAGGTGTGGAGGAAATGAGGGGGGTGAGGGAGCCTTTTATAGGCAGCCAAGGGGAAGGGCGCGTTGGCTTTGGTCAAGGGGGTTGATGGAAGATGGAGTATGAATCTAAAATTTCAAGATTTGCTTCCATCACTTTGTGTCACTTGTGCATAACGAAATAGTGCCCTAAACCACCATGATTTCACCTCTATGGTTGCTAAATTACTCCTATGAGGACTGGCCAGGTCGTGGGGCAGAGGAGAGGGGAGAAAAATCATCAAAACCACCTAAGGGGGCTGACGGGTTCAATTGATTTTTCCTTTGGCAGATTTTGGTCATTGTCTTGACTAATATCTTTGAACCATCATCATGGCTGATTTGTGCAAGAGAAAGGTCACTTTTTGAAGAATTTTTCTAGTTGTAGAAGGTGGAGAGTTGGTTGCCAAGTGATCATGAAGGTGCAGCTCAAAATAAGGTGATGCAATGAAGGTGTTTGCTAAAAGTTTCAGATTGTCTTCATTGGTTTGTGTCTTCTTGTGAGGGAGAATAGTGGCCTGAAACCACCATGATTTCTTCCCTACTGTGGCTACAATGGTCCTACAGTGGTGGTCAGGTCATGGGACCTGATTTGGTTGACAAAAAAGTCATGAAATCTCTCCTTGCAACCGACGGGTTCACATTGCTTCCATTTGGCAGAGTTTTGTTGAGTTTCGATTTTTGATTATTTTGGGTGGGAAAAACTGAGTCACAACACTCTTGGTGGCATGGGGTGGTGGCTTTAACCATGGTAGATGGGTTGTTGAAACTCAACCAAAACAGTTTGCAATCAACTAGCTTCCTAGGTGCAATCGGTTTGGTGTTTTGAGTTGGTTTGATGTAACTAAATTCGTCCAAGGCTCAAACTGGGTTTGTGAGGGTCTCATGAGGTGTTTAAGGAATATATTACCCTTGAGGACAAACTACAAAAATGTTGGACCCAAGGGCAAAACAGTCCAAGCATTACAAAGGATAATACTCAAAACCGATTGATGCAAGGTTTGGTCTTGTTACGTCATTTTTCTTAATGACATGTGGGGTGGTTTAGCTAGGGTATTAACAGGGCTTAATTATGGTTTAATGGAGTATTAACTCAAGAAAATTTGAATTAAAAGGTTTAAGAAAAGATTAAGCACAATTAAGTTTCAAAGTATGGCTTAAAGTTCACTAACCTCAAGTATGATGGTTAATGACCTTAGCCAATTTTCAAAACTTAATTTGGGCACTAAGGGTATGATTTGGGTTTAAGAAAACCAATGGTATGGTGTATTGGGCTTTTAAGTTGAATAGTGAAATAAACCCAAACATGGCTTTGGGCCTAAAAGGGCCAAATGCGTGTGTGCATGGCTCATGACTCTTGGGCTTGAATGAGGGGCCTTATCACCAAATCGTTTTGGGTCAAAAAGAAACCTCAAGATAAACTAAGATGGGCTTGAAAAGATTTGACTTGGCCTAATTGGGTCATGGGTCAAATTTATACCAAGTTTGGCCCAAAGGTCTTCTGCCTTCCTCATGCTTGGGCCAAAGCTAGTCTTGAATTCCTAAGGGCTTGTTTCAAGGCTTCTTGGGCTAGGCCCATGAATGCTCTAAGGTCTTAAAAGTCTCACTAAATTCACTAACGGGTTTGCTTCTCTAACCCTTTATGCTTAATAAGTTGGGCCTAATACCTTAATGTCTCTTATAAGCCTTTATATCCAAAAAGTTTGGGACCTTATTAAACCACTCTTTGGGCCTTCTCCAATTCCACCAAATATTTAACCCAAATTGCTTAGCTCATTAATGTGGCAATCATCCAATATACCATGTGTCATTCCCTTATGGGCCTCTTGGCATTGATCCTCAAAATTAAATAAGCACTAAAATTTCTCCAAATAATATCAAGCTCCAAAATTTTCATTTTTCCTCAAAAAATCACTATTGCACGGGAATCTTTTAATAATTCTTCTAAACCCAAAGTTTAAGGTCCTCTTGCCAACTCAAATATCCAAAATTTTTCTTATTCTAGTATAGCTCAACTCCTAATTAACTAAGTTTAAGGTTACTAAGGTCAAGGCCTAAGGAGCTTTTTAGGTGGGGTGTTACAAAACTTGATGCTCCTCTAGCATCAATGGTGTTCTACGGCCAAAAGTCTTACAAGAACAGAAAACATACTGGTCCCTTTACTTCTAAGGGACGTGGTTTTTTTTCAAGGGCACACCAATGGGTCTAAAGCATCAACTCAGGGCCAACCCTCAAACAATAACTCTCGAGGTTCCAGCACAGCAAATTTGCACAAAAAGATGAAATTGTTTGTCAAATCTGTCATAAAAGGGACCACACAACTTTGAAGTGTTTCAATAGATTTAATCATTCATTTACAAATAATAATCTACCTCAAAGTTTTGCAGCAATGAAGATGGAAGAACCATCAGAAGCATCTTAGTATCCTGACATTGGAGCCATTGATCACATGACAGCAAGTCAAGGTACCCTCCAATCTTTGATTCCATATTCTGGTTATGATGGTATAATGGTTGGGAATGGCAAAATATTGCCTATTACACATATTGGTAAGGTCATGGTTGGTCCTGCTCAATCACCACTTATGTTAAATAATGTTCTTGTGGTACATGATATAAAGAAAGATTCTTAGTTAGTTGGCTAACCTCAGATTTTCCACTAAAATTTGAGTTTGATGGACATGGTTTTGTGATAAAGGACAAAATAACACAGAGGACAATGGCAACAGTGAGGAAACAAAATGGTCTTTATGTTTTTAATGCTACTACATCAACTCTTCTAGAAAAAGAGACCTACTTCTCTTCTAGATTTCGATCGACAAATAAGGACAACTAGCACTTAAGGCTGGGACATCAAATTCTAGAGTTCTTGATTATCTCTAAAATAAAAGTTCATTTCATTTGATTCTAAATAACATTCAATTGGAATTTGTACAAGTGTCAAATGGGGAAAGTTTCAAAATTACCTTTCCTTCCTAGAGAGAATAATGTCAATGTTCCTTTTTTAAAAATACATTGTGATCTATGGGGACCAGCTCCCACTCCTTCTAGGGAAAAATACAGATTCTTGCCATTTTCATTGATGAGGCTACCAACTTTACTTCGTTAATTCCACTCAAGCATAAATATGATATTTTCCAAGCCTTTCTTCAATTTGGCATGCTTGTCACTTGTCAGTTTAATGCCAAAATACATGTTTCTCAAAGTGATGAAGGTGGTGAATTTAATGACAAGAACCTTATTGCTTATTTTCAAAAACATGGTATTATCCACCAAGCTGCCTGCACTAAGACACCTGAACAAAATGTCAAAGCTAAGAGGAAACATCGAAGTATTACAAATTTGGGCTTAACCTTGATGTTTCATGCCAAACTCCCAAACAAATTCTGGTTAGACTATTTTTCCACTGTTGTTTTTCCATTAAACAAGTTACCATCATCTGTGCTTAACATGGACTCTCATTTTCTCAGATTCTATGATAAGAATCCAGCTTATAGCATCCTTAGAATTCTTGGTTCTAGGTGTTTTCCATATCTTGGAGACTATAGGTCTAATAGCCCAAGTCACTGCCATGTGTTTTCATTGGGTATAGTACCCAGCATAAAGGGTGCAAATGTCTTTATCCACCCACTGGTAGAGTCTACATTTCAAGGCATGTTGTTTTCAATGAATCTGTCATGCCATACTCTCAACCAACTTAGCTATATGCTTCTCCTCCTGTTGAAGGTGATTTCTCAAGTTATATGGAATGGCACAATGACAATCAGCCATCACCCTCTGCTTTTGCACCTCCTCCTTTAAATTTAACTCCAAATGCTATTGCATCTACATTCTCCTTTCCAACTCAATCAGAGTCCTTACCCTCAAACAGTTCCCAAACTTCATCTCATCCTGTTTCTTCTAATACTTAGACAGCTCCCTCATCATAGATTGTTGCTGAAACAGGATTGCAGGTACCACCATTGCAACTTTAGATGCAAACCATGGCCAGAAGTGGAATTCATAAACCAAATCCACGATATGCAAATTTGCATAACCTGGTGAACATATCTGTTAAGCCAAAAACAATCATAGCTGCAAAGTGGATGGTCTGCTACAATGGAAGAATAACTACATGCTCTTGCTATGAATGACACTTGAGAATTAGTACCAAGAACATCTGATATGAATGTGATTGGATGCAAGTGGGTGTACAAGGCTAAGTTAAGAACATATATGTAACACCTCGTATTTTAGTGTATTTTTACTGAAGGATTATTTTTATTTATTCAAAAATTTATTCTCTTATTTTAAAATTGGTTGGATTTTTAGTGAGTTTATTTCTATGATTTTAATTTGGTGAAAATTATTTTTATGTGCTTTCTTAATATTTATTTATTGTTATGCATTTAAATTGCTTTTAATATTTAAATTAATTACTATGGGATTTAATTATTTCAATTTGACTTTACCATTGCGTTTGAATTATTTTATTTAACTTGTGGTTTTAAAATCGTTTCCGTTGGATCATTTTTGTGACCCAAGTTATGAGGATTGGACCTCATTTCTTTCCCTATATTTTCTCTTTCCTCTTTTCTTTTTCTTTCATTTTTCTTTTCTTCCTTTCTTTTCTTTCTTTCCTGGCTTTCTCCCGCGCGAACCCAGCTCCCTCTCTCTCCCTCTCTCTCCCCGTGCGTCCATCCACTCCCCCAGCCCGCCGCCGTCGAGCCGCCGTGGTCGACACCGCCCGGCCGACTAGCTCCCCCACCGGCCGGCGACCTCACCCCCCAAATCCCAGCCCCTACCTCGCCGCCGGTAGCCCGCACGCAGCCCTTCAAGCCGCGGCGTCACTTTCACTCCAGCGCCGCCGTCGCACCACCTCCGGCCACCATCTTCCTACCACTTCATCCCCGACCTCTTGGCAACCCAATGGACCCAACCCCAGCTCCGATCCGTCACCGGTGAAGCCCCACCAAGCCCATTTCCGATTTGTGCATTTTTGGCCTAAAACCACCCCTTGCGCCGCCACCCACGGCAAACCACCACCACCATTGGCTTCACCGACCTCTCTAGGCCCTACCCTACCATTTTTGGGTCTTCGTTTGTCTTCGTTGAAAAGTTGGTATTTGTGACCCACGGCCACAGTGTATTTTACACTCTGGTGTTGCTCAGACGTCGCCTTTTTCAACTTCGTGATCCTTCGAAAATTACTATATTGCACTGTAAGTATTTCTCCAAAGAATTCTTGTGAATTTAATGTATTTTTACACTAACGCATTTCACTGTATTTAATTTACTGTTTGGTTTTGCCGGACTGAGTCCGAGGAGTTCGGGAACGGATGGATTGGAGATTGGAGTTGTTTGTTTGGATTTGTTGGGATTGGTTATTGATGGACGTTGGATTGGTGTTGGTACATGTACATTTCATTATTTCATGCATGATCATGTTTGTAAAGAAAACTGGGTTTTCGTGTGTTGCATTCATGCTCATGTGTGATTTGGAAAGTTATGATTTTATGTGAGAATATTTTTGGGTGCGTGTGTATCACGACCCCAAGCCGAGATGGGGTATTATCTTGGTGGAGCTCCTCTGGTTACTCGGGAGCGGAATAAACTGAGTAACGTCCCCTGGATTGTCGCTGGGCGACAATGGGATCGGACGAGAGATTCGTGCCGACTCCGTGGTCCTTCTGCTGGCGGGGACTAGAGGATGCTTGGCTACGTACGCGCTGGGCGCGGAACTGGGCATCGCTCGTTATGTAGTGGGTGCTTGGCTACGTACGCGCTGGACGCGGAACCGAGCATCGCTACGAAGCCAGGACGTGCGGATGGTCCCTAGGGGAGGCCATGGTGCATAGGTTAATAACGGATTAATTGGCTATTTTCTGGGAAAATAGTGTGCGTTGGTTTTTGTGTAAATCATTTTCTGGGAAAATGTTTTACGGATTATTTTTGGACCAATGAGATTTTGGCGTGTGTTGGAAAGTTATCATTTTCGGGGAAAATGATGTTTTGAGGAAAATTGCATAATTCATCATATGCATGCATGTTGGTTGCACTAAATGCATTTATTTCCTGAGGATTATTTGGATTATACTTACCTGCGGTACCATTCTGTGGTAACGCAGATTTTGATGCAGATGAGGAGGAGGAGGGCGAGCCTGAGGAGACGGCTCCGCCGGAGGAGTGATCAGGGATCACTGGTTATTGTTATTGTTATTTTACTCTTTTGTATTTTCGGGACATGTGTTAAACTTTATTTTTGGAATGACTGTATAACTGCTTTTAAACCTCTACTGATGTTTAGTTGTTTTTAAATTCTGGTACTTAGTAGACTTGATTATCCGCTGCGTTGTTTTTATTTGTACACCGTTGCATGTACACACTGGCACTTCATTGGGATGTGTGACCGTGTTGTCACCATCCTGGTGTCTCGATCCTCGTGTATTTTTATAAGGGGGATTGGGGGCGCCACAATATAGCACACTAGAAAGGCTTAAAGCTTGACTGGTTGCAAAGGGGTATAGTCAAGTAGATGGTATGGACTTCTCTGAGACTTTTTCACCTGTGGTAATGCCAGCTAGTATTCGTGTTGTTCTTACACTTGCTACTATAAAAAAATGGCCATTTCATCAATTAGATGTTAAGAATGTTTTTCTCCATGGATATCTTAACAATCATGTTTATATGCATCTGCCTCCAGGGTATATAAATAGAGATAACCCACTACATGTGTGCAAATTAAAAAGAGCCTTGTATGGCCTCAAATAGGCACCTAGAGCCTGGTTTGACAGGCTCAGTGATTATCTTCTTCAGCTTGGATTTTATTCAAGTTCAGCAAATCCAAGTCTCTTGTCTCACACTCAACGCATGGAGGACTCATTCTTCTACTTTATGTAGATGATATGGTAGTAATAGGTGACAACCCACAAAGAATTCAGTGGCTAATCTCAGAGCTTAGTACACAATTCTCAATCAAAGACCTTGGGTTTCTTCATCATTTTCTGGGTATTGAAGTTCATAAACATGGTACTGATTTGTTTTTGTCACAACATAGGTATATTGTAGACTTACTCACTCGTGCAGGTATGCATGAGAGCAAGCCATTGTCAACTCCTATGCCATCAAAAGGAGAACAAAAATTTGGTGCTCATGAATTATTTCTAGATGTCAAAACATATAGAAGCCTTGTTGGTGGTTTACAAAATTTAACCTTTACAAGGCCAGACATTTCCTATAGTGTCAATTATGTTTGCCAATTTATGAAAACTCCAATAGTGATTCATTTTCAGCTTGTTAAAATAATCCTAAGATACTTACAAGGCATTGCTACTCTTGGTCTTAGAATTCTGTCCAATAGTACACTTGATCTATATGGGTTTTTAGATGCAGATTGGGTTGATTGCCCCACTACAAGAAGGTCTACAACAGGTTCTTACACGTTTCTTGGAAGTAATTGTATATCATGGAGTGCAAAGAAACAACCTACAGTGGCTAGATCAAGTGCAGAAGCTGTGTATAGGCCTATGGCCTCTACTAGACATATATGGGTATCTGTGGGATTCAATAATTGATGATGAAGATCTATGCTTGTGAGAAATCTAACAAGCAAGTAAAGGAGACCACATATGAAAAATATAAAAGCTAGGATAACTATGACAAAAAGAATTGCTGGGCTTATTTTACTTCCAGATGATGATGAAGTTAATTTTTTCTGGTAATCATTATTATGGGGCAAAGGAGAAGAAGAAAGTAGATGATAGAGAGGGCTGGTGAGAAAACCATCTCTTAGGGCTCCTCTGGATAGTGATATGAGATGATATGAGATGAGATAGTTTTAGATGAGTTAAATAAAATATTGTTAGAATATTATTTTTTAATATTATTATTGTTTTGGGGTTTAAAAAAGTTGAATTGTTTATTATATTTTGTATGAGAATTTGAGAAAATTGTAATGATGAGATGAAATGAGATGTGTTGAGAGTGTTTCTGTATCCAAACGAGACTTAGACTGAATACATTTTAGGAGAAAACCATTTCGTCTCTCGCCCATTCCGCAACCCAGACCCACTCCTGATGCCAAGATGCACGTTTCATTAACCTAGCAATGCCATATCATTTTTATGCGCAAGGGGTGCGTGAACTCGACTGAATGTAGAGTTTTTCTATTTTCCATTCATCAACACACAAAAAAAAAAAAAAAAGAAGCCACCATATCCCAACTTTCATTTTCTTCATGAAACAAATTAAAATCTTTTTAGAAAATAGAATAAAATTCTTTTATTACAAGAACTTGGTTTTCATTAGAAAAAAATAATAATAATAAAAGAGTCACTTGCTGCAGCTGCCATGTTTTGGCCACCATGCCGGTTGCCTGTTTTGGCAACCTATGGTGACTGCGTGGCCCAAACATCAGCCACCATGAGACAGCCCGATTCCAGACATGGAGGCAATCTGGACCCTCTTAGCCACCACATGGGTGTCCCAATTATGGGCACCACATGAGTGGTTTATTTGTTTTAATAAAAATAAAGTTGAAATGTGATAGCTTGTAAAATCTTAAAAGATTTATTTTATAATTACTTTGTAGATTTTCCTTTTTTGTTCTTCTACGAAGTATCTCTTTACAAGATATATTTTGAATATAAAGTCTAATGCTAAACAATTTTGGCCCTTCTATAACTAATTCAAATTTGGTTGGAGACTTGACCCGTTAAGCTTGGATTATATGTATAGGTCCAAATTAGGCTTATAAATGTTTTCATGGTTCAAACCTAAAATGGGGAATCGTTAAATTCAAAGCATAAGCCTGCTACATGATTAAGAGTATCCAAGTACATTTTCAGTTTAATTGTTTATTGGAAGTTTGAATCTTCTAAAAGTGGTTTTTTTTTATCATGTTTAAGTTTGAGCTTTTAGTAGCTTTGGCGATTCAAACATTAAATACTCAATAAGAGCAAGAATCAATAAGTGAGGTCACCGTTAGATGTTAGATTTTCATGGTTGTGTAAATTATCATCTCTTTTGCCAATTTTATCATTTCGGTTAAGTGGTTGCAAGTGTAAGTTTAGGCTTAAATCTCAAATAGTGAAATGTTTATATATACTCTGATATATGAAAAACGACTTATGTAAAGCCAAAAATGGGTTTAGATGGATAATTTCATGAGGTTTCTGAAATTTGGTGAAACTTAGGGTCGAATTGCAATTATTATAAGTTTAGGGATTAATATGCAATTTCCAAGAGTATAGGGGTGAAAATGCAATTGAGCTAGGTTTTGGAACTCCAGATATTGTGACCCCTTTATACTTCATTTGGGGATTTTTCGAACCATAATTTATATGTTTATTTATTTCAACCTTTGGAGATTAGAGATATTAAGCTAAGGAGTTTTGTAAGTTAACTTACTTACCCAAGACTGGTATTTATATTTATCTTTATGATAAATACTATGATGTTTATTCATGTTCCAACTTTCTGAATGATATCTCAATGTTCATAACATGATTATTATATCATCTCTCATGAAGCATATGTACATGTCATGAACCCAAGCTAGGATGGGGATTATCTTAGTGAAACTGTTATGAACCTAATGCAGAATGGTGACGTCGGGAAAAGGGAAGAAACATGTCGTTTTATATTTTAGTTAAGCTTTGCATTTGATTAAGTTGTGCGTTTTGTTTATTTCCTTTTGCTATGCATTTTATTGCCTATCAGTTAGGCAGTGTTCCTTTTAGTGTCGGTTTAACATTTTCTTATGTTGGTTACAACTAGGAGGTTGGGAGTGCTGTGCGTGGGTATAAGGGAGAGGAAGAAAGAGATGAGGGGAATCGGAAAAATTATTACTGAAACTTGTAGTTTCATTTGGGAGGAATTGGAGACCTCGAATACTCCAAGTTGTAGCCATTATCTTTATCTTCTTGTTCTTTGTTCTCTTGTATTGTTTATATTACTATTATTTCCACTGGGTTCATTACAATTAGTATCAGCTAGTAATCGATCCTCATGGACGGGGTAAGATTCAACGAAGAGCAAACAAAGTTGCTTGAAAAACTTTTGGACAAGTTGTTGGAGGTGAAAGAAATAATGAAAGGAATGCAAGTAAATTGTAAGAGAATGCAGCAAAGTTGTGTTGAGATAAAGCAGACTCTACAGAACTGGCAAGACGAAGAGGAGGAAGAAAATGGACCGAAAGATGAAGATGAACTCGTGGAGGAATACTGCTTGGTCTGGGAAGGCCAAGCTACGGAGGAGGGTGTAAAAAGGGCAATGGAGGTGGAAGAAATCATCCCTACTTCTTCTAATATTCAGAATCCAACTCTGAAATTAATTCATAACCCTAGACTCGTTCGTCACCACCATATCCTGCTTCTTCTCATTCTTCGATTATGACCGATGCAGAAAATTCTTGGTGCAAAAGTTAGAGTTAGAAAACCTCTTCAACCTCAGCGTACCGGTTCACTGGGATCCCAAGAAAGAACTTCTTGGCGTCTCAGATGGGCTGCTTGCAGTGACTGCAGCCATGCTCAAGCTTCAGGTGGTATCAGTGCTACCAATGGATGCTTTCATCAAAGTTCAGAACTCGTTTGAGACCAAGAAATCCCAGCAACCCATAGTCGATGAGCAGTCCTTGATGCCATTGTGGCTTTGTAGGCTCTCAAGGGTGGGAGTGGTAGTAGGACATTTCCTCTCATACCACTTCACCATATCAAAAGGGGCAACAATTGCGCCTCAGCTATTTGTGAAAACGTCAATTAGAAGTGGTGTCAAAGGTCGACGAACTCTCCCATCTCTTATTCACTCACAGTTTGATTTTGCTAGAATGGGTGAACTGGGCATAGAAATAAAATTTAGTTCTAGCTCAGAATTGTGGTCTTTGGATGAATCGCGTATATTTAAGGGTTTAGGATTTTGCATGATATGTGACTTGGCGTTGGGTGTGTGGGGTTTGGTTGGAGAATCAGTGATAAAGCAAAGAAGTGCGAGGGAATCGGATGAATTTGCTGATGAGATGGCAGAGGAGGGTAAAAATGTGCTCATCGAGGGCGTATATTCAGATAGCAAGTCTGCTGTGATGCGTGCTTCGCAGCTAAAGAGAAGAGAATTGGATTGGGATGACAACTTCGGTTATTTCATAAAAAAGAAACCCTTGGTTCCTTAGTTGGTTGATGCTTTGGCCCTTAAAATTATTTTTAGGCCTTTTGATAGAGGAAGGGAAAGAATTGCAGCTGTTACAATCAATCTATCAATTAAAATGAGTTGGTCTCAGAAACTGTGGTACTATGAGGGGGAGTTCTCCTTGACTGCACCATTTACTTTTCCTGAGTATGTTACTAAGGCTGGAAAGAAAATTCAAAAAAAGGAAAATATGACAAGGTACTATATGGCAATGAAGTCAAATTCTACTGACAATAGGGCTGGGAACTCTATACAAATTTTTGTTGTAGTTGGTTTGTGCTGTTTTTTCTATATACTTGGTGCAGGGTAGAGAAGTGGTATTGAGAAGGAACTTGGAGCTCTAAATCATAAGAGAGCTGATCTAGAGCTGACTAAGGCTTCCTTGTCAAAAAGGGAGCAGGATGTCATTAAAAAGGAAGCTTTGCTGAACAAGCAACAATAAGACCTACTTGTTTCACAGGAAAAACTTGCGAGTAAAGAATCTGATGAATTATACAAAGTCATTGCCAATCAGGAAATTGCTGTGAGAACAAGGAAGTCTGAATTTGATGCTAAGCTGCAGCTAAAGCAAAAAAAAATTGAAGATGAAATGGAGTCTAAGAGAATACTTGGGTTGACTGAATTTCTTGATGATAACCATTTTACAGATTTGGAGTCAGTTTTGGTTACTCTTGGTGATAAGGATTGCGTTTTGCCTATGGAGAATGAAAATTCTAGTGACATCAGAAACATGCATGATGCTTGGATGTTAAATTCCACACTTGGTTTGGTACAAGCATTTGTGGAGGGTACTGTACTTCACCAAGATCCGAGACAACACCGGAAAAAAATTTCATATGTTAAGAAACCAATGGTCAACCTGGAGGAGAAAAGAGTTGGTTTGCAGCATATTGTGAAACTTTATCATTCATGTATAAGACTTCCCTAAATTAAAAGTGCCCTAGAAGGGTATGGGGGACAGGGTACTAAATTGATCAAGGAAAGGTATCTTGATTCCCTTGAGTTATGGACTGATGACGAGCACATGGATATGTTCATTGCCCTTGTAGATAATGCTATTGACCTTGATCAACGTGAGAATGGGAAACACATGATGTCTTTGAGTTATGATCCTGCATCGTCTACTTTGAAAGAAGAGCAAGAGCCACTTGAGCACCAAATACATAATCTGCAAAAACAATCTGCAAACAATCTTGACTTGCCCCTGAACAAAGCTTTCAAGTTAGATAAGGGTACACCAATACAAGGCTCAAAAAGCTGGGTGACCAATATCAAAAGAATCTTGAGTTGCTGCTATCTTGCAAAAACTTCTAAGGAACTAGTATGTGCAACAATTGCACCATTGTTCTAAACCTTGAGGACAAGGTTCTTTAAGGGGACAAGATTGTTGTGAACCTGATGCAGAACGGTGACATTGGGAAAAGGGAAGAAACATGTCGTTTTATATTTTAGTTGAGCTTTGCATTTGATTAAGTTGTGGGTTTTGTTTATTTCCTTTTGCTATGCGCTTTATTGCCTGTCAGTTAGGCAGTGTTCCTTTTAGTGTCGGTTTAGCATTTTCTTATGTTGGTTACAACTGGGAGGTTGGGAGTGCTGTGTGTGGGTATAAGGGAGAGGAAGAAAGAGATGAGGGGAATCGGGAAAATTATTGCTGAAACTTGTATTTTCATTTGGGAGGAATTGGAGACCTCGAATACTCTAAGGTGTAGCCATTATCTTTATCTTCTTGTTCTTTGTTCTCTTGTATTGTTTATATTACTATTCTTTCCACTGGCTTCATTACAGAAACTCCTTTGTCCACTCTAGCCTGGATTGATAAAGAACGGTTAATGACTTGATATGGGATAATAACAATCCTGAAGCGCAGGTATGTATGAGCATTCGCGTTGGTGGGTGTGCAACCTGTGACGCTCCCAACTCTGCTTGGGATTTAATGAAGATCAAAGCGTTGAGACATGCAAACACTGAGTTACATACCTCTGTACATGATAAATAATAATGCAATGCACCTAGCAATATGAAATAATCATAGTGAAATAAGCAATTTCAAAATATCATATGCACTAGGATAACTATTTTACCAAACTGAGTAATAACCTTAAACATAGCAAACTTGTCCAAACATATTTCAAATATAGCACATAAATAGAAAGCACGACATATTGTACTGGAGTTTGGTACTTTTAGCCTCGTTTGTTTTCGCACATGAAATGAGTTGAGATAAAAGTTGAAAGTTGTATAAAATATTATTAGAATATACTTATTATTATTATTTTTGTTTTAAGATTTAAAAAATTTGAATTGTTTATTTTATTTTGTGTTTGACTCTTTCTCTAATATCCAACAACATTGGGTCCTTTTTCTGAAGAGTCTTTAATTCCTCAAAATCAAGAATTTGGACATCATGAATTGAAGTCAACATCTCCTGCTGCTGCGAACTCTCAAAATAATTCTTCTCATCCCACAAAGGAGAGAGTCTAACCCCGATGATTCAGCCTCATCTACCAAATGAGACTTCCAACTTAGCACATCCGCGACCTAATTCACTTTCCCTGGATGGTACTTAATCTCACACTGATAATCATTGATCAATTCAAACCACCTCCTCTATCTCATATTGAGATTTTTCGGCGAGAAGAGATGTTTTAGACTCTTATGATTAGTGTAGATTTCACAAGTTTCTCCATACAGATAATACTGCCAAATCTTTAGAGCAAAAAGCATAGCTGCTAGCTCTAAGTCATGCGTGGGATAGTTCCTCTCATGATCTTTTAACTCGCGAGATGCATAAGCTACAACTCGCCCTCTTGCATAAGAACACATCCCAGACCAAACTTGAAAGCATTGCTAAAGACCACAAATGGCTTGTGTGGTTCAGGAAGCGCCAGAACGAGTGTTGTAGTTAATATCTTTTTCAACTCTTGAAAACTTCTCTCGCACTTGTCGAACCAAATAAACTCAACATTTGTCCTAGTAAGAGCAGTGAGAGGTCCAGAAAATCGAGAAAATCCTTCCACGAGCCTTCAATAATATCTGGCGAGTCCCAAGCAACTTCGAATTTCATGCACCGATGAAGGACGTGGCCATGCTAAGACAACTTCTACTTTACTAGAATCAACTACTACACCATCTTGGGAAATGACTTGTCCAAGAAATTTAATTTCCTCCAACCAAAACTCACACTTACTCAGCTTCGCATAAAGATGATGTTCTCTCAACTTTCCCAGAACCAATCGAAGGTGACATGAATGCTCTTCCAATTCTCGTGAATAGACTAAAATGTAATTGACTATTCTTGATGGTCACCTTGTTGAGCTCTCGATAATCAATACACTTCCTAAGGGTACTTTCTCCTTAATGAACAACACTGGTGCTCCCTAGGGTGAAGAACTGGGCTCAATAAATCCCTTATCTTCCAGCTCTTGCAATTGACTTTTCAACTATTTTAACTCAGCTGGTGCCATTTGGTAAGGAGCCTTATGTACTGGTGTCACTCCGGGTTCTAAGTCGATAGCGAACTCTAAATCGCGAACAGGATGCAAACCGAACAAATCATCTATGAACACATCAGGGAATTCTCCCACAATTGGAATATCTGCTATAGACGTTTCTCAGATGGTGCAGGCACCCCTTGAACCAAAAAGGCATCTGCTCCTTTTGCCAGGTCCCTTTTTACTTGAATTGCATATATGACTGCAGGTTTTGTCTTTATCTTACTTCCCACGAACTCCAAATAATTCCCTCCATGTAATTGAAAAACTAACTATCCGACTTCGACAATTGATGCTTGCAAAATACCAATACAACAGTCCATTCCTAATATAATATCAAATCCAAGTAATTTAAATATTATTAAATTCGCATCAAGTGTCATCCCACTAATATTCAAAGGGCATATTGGAGTAACCTTTGAACACCACACAATCTCTCCATTTGGTAATGCCACTACCATAGACTGTGGTAAGGGTTTAGTGACCAGGTTGCACATTCGTGCAAAAATGGTAGATACGAATGACTGAGATGCTGCCGAATCAAACGAGGTGCAAGCATAAAATTCATACAATCGAACTCTACCTAAAGAGATCAAAACTACTAATGAAATCTATAAATCAAACCACACGGTGCATCTATTTCAAAGGATTGGATTAAATTCTATACATGTGATGACTCCAGCATTCTAGGTTTCTGGAGCCTCATCATCAACCCGCCAGGGGTCACAGTGTACACCCTAGCCTGGACAGCTTGTCGTTGGTTAGTCCTACCACCGCGATAACCGCCTCGATTCGCTTCGGTCAGGGTAGGGCAAGTGCGAGCAAGATGCCACATTTGAACGCATCTAAAACACTAAATCCCTAACGGATGGCATTCGCCTTCATGAGACCTGTTGCATTTACCACAGATTGGAGCTCGTCCTCCCATACGTATGCTGGTGGATATTGATGGTTGGGCCCCACTCCTTGAAGCAAACTTATGTGCTGACCCGGAACTGCTCCCTTCCCCAAAGCCTTTTCTCTTTTGGCCAATCGGAGAGCCAACAGGATCAACAAACTCCCATTCTGCAATTGCAGCTACCTTAACTAGCTACTGGAAGGTCGGGATCTGTAAATAAGCAACTTGTCTACTAATCTCCCGCTGTACTCTTGAAAACGCTTGATCCTCATTTCTTTAGTAGCAATTAAATGCGTCGCAAACTTTCCAAGTTCCATAAACTTTCGGGTGTATTGTTCTATTGTCATCTCCCCTTGTACAAGATTGTTATATTCTCGGGCTTTTTGTCGCTTCACAGTGTTAGGAAAGAAGCGATTGTTGAACTCTTTTTCGAAATGTGGACAAGATACAACTGCAAATGATCCCAGCTCCATCTCAAGGAGCTCCCGCTTGGTCTCCCACCAAGTAGCCGCATCACCTTGCAGCAGGTAATTTGTAGCTTGGTGATGCGGCTGCTTGGTGGGGGACCAAGCAGGAGCTCCTTGAGATGGAGCTGGGATCATTTGGAGTTGTATCATGGCTGCGTTCCAAAAAGGTGTTCAATGATTGCTTCTTTCCTAATACTGTGAGACGACAAAAGGCCCAAGAATTTAACAATCTTGTACAAGGGGAGATGACAGTAGAACAATACGCCCAAACGTTTATGGAACTTGAAAAGTTTGCCACGCATTTAATTGCTACTGAAGAAATGAGGATCGAGCGTTTTCAAGAGGGTCTATGGTGGGTGATCAGTAGACAGGTCGCTTGTTTACAGATCCAGACCTTCCAGTAGCTAGTTGAGGTAGCTGCAATTCCAGAACGTGAGTTTGTTGATCCTGTTGGCTCTCCGATTGGCCAAAAGAGAAAAGGCTTTGGGGAAGGGAATAGTTCCGGGTCAGCACATAAGTTTGCTTCAAGGAGTGGAGCCCGGCCATCAATATCCACCAGTGTACGTATGGGAGGACGAGCTCCAATCTGTGGTAAATGCAACAGGTCTCATGAAGGCGAATGCCATCCGTTAGGGATTTAGTGTTTCAGATGCGGTCAAATGTGGCATCTTGCTCGCACTTGCCCTACCCTGACCCAAGTGAATCGAGGCAATTATCGCGGTGGTAAGACTAACCAGAGACAAGTTGTCCATGCTAGGGTGTACGCTGTGACCCCTAGCGAGGTTGATGATGAGGCTCCAGAAACCCAGAATGGAGGAGTCATCACAGGTATAGATTTTAATCCAACCCTTTGAAATTACGGCACCGTGTGGTTTGATTTATAGATTTCATTAGTAGTTTTTATCTCTTTAGGTAGAGTTCGATTGTATGAATTTTATGCTTTCACCTTATTTGATTCAGGAGCATCTCAGTCGTTCGTATCTACCACTTTTTACATGAATGTGCAACCTGGTCACTAAACCCTTACCACAGTCTATGGTAGTGACATTACCAAATGAAGAGATTGTGTGGTGTTCAAAGTTTACTCCAGGATGTCCTTTGAACATTAGTGGGATGATGCTTGATGCGGATTTAATAATATTTAAATTACTTGGATTTGATATTATATTTAGGAATGGACTGGTTGTATCGGCATTTTGCAAGCATCAACTGTCGAAGTCGGATAGTTAGTTTACAATTGCCTAGAGGGAATTATTTGGAGGTTGTGGGAAGCAAGATAAAGACAAAACTTGCAGTCATATATGTAATTCAAGCAGAAAGGGACCTAGCAGAAGGAGCGGATGCCTTTTTAGTTCAAGTGGTGCCTGCACCATCTGAGAAAAAGTCTGTAGCAGATATTCCAATTGTGGGAGAATTCCCTGATATGTTCGTAGATGATTTTTTCGATTTGCCTCTTTTTCGCGATTTAGAGCTCGTTATCGACTTTGAACCAGGAGCGGCACCAGTACATAAGGCTCCATACCAAATGGCACCAATTGAGTTAAAAGAGTTGAAAAGTCAATTGCAAGAGCTGGTAGATGTGGGATTTATTTAACCCAATTCTTCAACCTGGGGAGCACCAGTGATGTTCGTAAAGAAGAATGATGGTACCCTTAGGATGTGTACTAATTATCGAGAGCTCAATAAGGTGACCATAAAGAATAAGTATCCACTACACCGAATTGATGATTTATTTGATCAACTCCCAAGGTGCAACTACCTTCTCAAAGATTGATTTGAGGTTAGGGTATTATCAATTGAGAATAAGAGACAAAGATATGCCCAAGATTGCTTTTAGGTCAAGGTATGGGCAGTATGAGTTCAAAGTGATGCCTTTTGGACTAGCCAATGCCCCTGCAGCATTTATGGACATGATGAACAGAGTGTTCCGACCCTATTTGGATTCTTTTGTGGTGGTTTTTATAGATAACATTTTAGTCTATTCTCGAGAATTGGAGGAGCACTCATGTCACCTTCGATTGGTTTTGGGAAAGTTGAGAGAACATCAACTTCATGCGAAGCTGAGTAAGTGTGAGTTTTGGTTGGAGGAAATTAAATTTCTTGGACATGTCATTTCCCAAGATGGTGTAGCAGTTGATCCCAGTAAAGTAGAAGTTGTCTTAGCATGACTACGTCCTTCATCGGTGCTTGAAATTCGGAGTTTCTTTGGACTCACCGGATATTATCGAAGGTTTGTGGAAGGATTTTCTCGATTGTCTGGACCTCTCACTGCTCTTACTAGGAAGAATGTTGAGTTTGTTTGGTTCGACAAGTGTGAGAGAAGTTTTCAAGAGTTGAGAAAGAGACTAACTACAACACCCGTTCTGGCGCTTCCTGAACCACACAAGTCATTTGTGGTCTTTAGCGATGCGTCCAAGTTTGGTCTGAGATGTGTTCTTATGCAAGAGGGATGAGTTATGGCTTATGCATCACGCCAGTTAAAAGATCATGAGAGGAACTCCTACGCATGATTTGGAACTAGCAGTTGTGATTTTTGCTCTTAAGATTTGGCGGTATTATATGTATGGAGAAACTTGTGAGATCTACATAGATCATAAGAGTCTAAAGCATCTCTTTTCGCAAAAAAATCTCAATATGAGACAGATGAGGTGGTTAGAATTGATTAGTGAATTATCATTGTGAGATTAAGTACCATCCAGGGAAAGAAAATCAGGTCACAGATGTGCTAAGTCGAAAGTCTCATTTGGTAGATGGGGCTGGATCATCGGGGTTAGACTCTCTCCTTTGTGGGATGAGAAGACTTCTTGTTGAGAGTTCGTAGCAGGAGGAGATGTTGACGTCGATGCATGATGTCCGAATTCTTTATTTTGAGGAATTACAAACTCTTCAAAAAAAGGACCCAAAGTTGTTGGATATTAGAGAAAGAGTCAAGAAGTCAAAAGGACCCGCACATTTCAATTTAGACAAAAATGATATTCTTCTATTCCAAAATCATAGGGTGATTCATGCGGATTCAGAATTTAAAGAATGAATCTTGACTGAAGCTCATGCAGCCCCTTATTCGGTTCATCCCGGGAGCACCAAGATGTACCGAGACTTGAAAAGAAGTTTTTGGTGGGAAGGAATGAAGAAGGACATCGCTTTGTTTATTGCAAGATGTACAACTTGTCGACAAGTTAAAGCTGAGCATCAGAGCCTGTTGGTTATCTCCAACCCCTCTCTATTCCCAAGTGGAACTGGGATGACATTGCAATGGACTTTGTAGTGGGATTACCAAGAACACCTAGTGGAAAAAAATCGATCTAGGTAATTATTGATCGATTAGCCAAAAGTGCCCATTTCTTACCTATTTTCAACACCGATACTTTGGAGAATTTGACTTCGTTGTATGTCAAAGAAATAGTATGTCTTCGTGGGATACCTAAGAGTATAGTTTCGGATTGGGAGCCACGGTTCACATCTCATTTCTGGAAGAGCTTGCAGGCAGCCATGGGCACCAAGTTAAAATTTAGCAGTGCATATCATCCTCAGACCAATGGCCAATCAGAACGCACCATTCAGACCCTCGAGGATATGTTACAGGCTTGTGTCCTGAAATTTAAGGAAAGTTGGGAAAATCACCTGCCGCTTATAGAATTTTCATATAATAACAGCTTCCAAGCGTTTATTTAGATGGCCCCCCTATAGGGCTCTTTATGGGATGAAGTGCAGATCACCTTTGTTTTGGGACGAAGCTAGTGAAGGAAACTTACTTGGGCCAGAAGTTGTTCAGGAGATGCGAGATCAGGTTTAAGTTATAAGGGAAAAGATGGCAGCAGCGCAGAGTCATCAGAAAAGCTATACGGACAGAAGAAGAAGAGATCTAACATTCAAGGAAGGTGATTGGGTATGCCTCAAGGTTTCACAAATGAAAGGCGTTAAGTGTTTTGGTAAGAAAGGTAAACTTAGCCCGAGGTATGTTGGTCCTTTTCAGATTCTGGAAAAGATTGGACCTATCGCTTACAGAATTGCCTTGCCAGATTATTTTGGAGAAATTCATGATGTTTTCCATATGTCATCGCTAAAGAAGAGCTTTGAACAACAAGAGCCACGTTTCATTAACCCAGAAAGCGTTCAACTTCAGCCTGACCTCACTTATGAAGTTGTACCTTTAGTTATGGTATCGTGGGGAGATCCTTTGGCTCAGGATTTCTCTTGGGAGAGAGAAGCAGACATGAGAAAGTTTTAACCTTACTTGTTCGGGTGCTATTTTTCAAACTTGTTTTAAGCTTTGTGATGAATCTAATCTTAGAACTAATGAACGAATTTGTCAATTTCGATGATGAAATTTCTTTTGAGGGGAGGATGTGAGATCCCTAATTAGTGTATTTTTTATTATCTATTATTATTGGTTTTTTTATTTTTATTTTATTGGTATTTATTTTATTTCACTGCTATTTCTTTCTTTTGAGTTTTTGGCTTTGGTGTCGTGATTTATAGTGTTTTATTTCCTGTTGCCGTGTGTGTGTGTGTATGTGTGTATTTTTATTTTGTGTTGTGGGTGTGTGCATTAGGAGGGCCCAGCTCGTGTGAAACCTAGCCCCTTCCTTCAATTTGAAACGGTGCCATTTTGGGAAAATCCCTTAGGGTTCCATCGTGTTCCCCTTGTGCCGCAACCCCTCTTCTCCATTCTTCTTCTTCATTCTTTCGATTTTCTTCTCCTTCCTCCTGCTGCCGACACCACCCCTCTCCTCCAATCAACCATGGCCACACATTTTGCTCTCTCTCCTCACCGGCCACCACCTAATTCTCCCACCACAAGCCTCCACGGTCATTTTTAGTTTATTTATTGGGTTTTATCTTGCCGCCGCACCATTTCCTCCTCCACGGCTTGCACCACCGGCGTTTCCTCCTCTTCCCGTGAGCCATGCAACCACTTCCGCAACCGTCCCTTCCTCCAATCACAATGAAGCTTTAATGGCCATTTCAGTCTATAAATGTGGCGCCCTCGACCTCCACGTGTTATTTTTGTGGAGTTCGTGACACTGGGATGATGACCACATGGATCACGCACCCCAACAACCAATGCTCAGAGTATGTACATCATGCAATAAGTGTACAATCGAGCCCTTAATCAAGAAACTATCAAAGACAAGTTCCCAATCCCTGTCATTGATGAGTTTCTTGATGAACTTTATGGAGCTAAATTCTTTTCTAAACTTAATCTTAAATCAGGTTATCATCAAATAAGGGTAAGAGAAGAGGACATTCCCAAAACAGCATTTAGAACTCATGAAGGTCACTATGAGTTCTTGGTAATGCCTTTTGGGTTTACCAATGCACCTGTCACCTTTCAAGATTTGATGAATCATGTTTTCAAGCCTTTCCTTCAACAATTTGTTTTCGTGTTCTTTGATGATATCTTGGTTTACAGCCAAGATTTTGGTGAGCACCTTGAGCACTTGAAGTTAGTTTTATCTGTTTTACAGCAACACACATTATTTGCAAAGAAATCTAAATGTAGATTTGGAGTTACTAAGGTAGACTATTTGGGACATATTATTTCTAAAAGAGGAGTGAAGGCAGATCCTACAAAGATTTCTTCCATGTTGGATTGGCCTCCTAAAACAGTGAAAGCATTAAGGGGATTTTTGGGCCTTACTGGCTATTATCAAAAATTCATCAAGAACTATGGTTCTATAGCTGCCCCATTAACAATGTTGCTGAAAAAGAACTCCTTTATGTGGTCTGTGGAAGCTAAAGAGGCTTTTAAGGAGTTGAAATCTGCTGTTGCCCAGCCTCTTGTGTTAAGACTCCTAGATTTTTTTTAAGGAATTCACCATTGAGTGTGATGCCTCAGGGGTGGGGTTGGGAGCTGTATTGATGCAAGACATCCAACCAATAGCTTTCTTTAGTAAAGCTTTAAAAAGCAAAACATTGTTTTTATCTACCTATGAAAAGGAATTCTTGGCACTGGTGTGTGCAATGGGGAAATGGAGACCATATCTGTTGGGTCAGTTTTTCAAGATTAAAACTGAACAACAGGCCTTGAAGCACTTGTTTGAGCAAAGAGTAGCCACTGAAGCTTAGCATAAGTGGATCTCCAAGATTATGGAGTATGATTTTCGTGTAGAATATAAGAGGGGTAGAGACAATAAAGTAGCTAATGCACTTTCAAGGAAGTTTGAGGAAGATTCAGCTACATAACTAATCTGGTTATTGCTTTGCAGCAAGGGCAACAGGTTCCTAAAGAATTTTCTTTGCAGCAAGGTCTTCTTTTCAGGAAAGAGAAATTGATGATAGTTCCTTCTTCACCATTTCACACAAAAGTGTTGCAACATATTCATCATAGCCTAGAAACAGGCCATGTGGGGTACCATAAAACTTTACAAAAGGCTAAGATGGATTTTTTCTGGCCAAGCATGAGGAAGGATATTAAGAAGCTGGTTAGAGAGTGTCAGATTTGCCAAGTGGACAAGCATGAAACTGTACTTCCTGCAGGGTTTCTTCAACCCTTGTCTGTCCCTCAAAGTCCTTGGCTTGACATTGCCAAAGATTTTATTGAAGGCCTCCCAAGTTCAAATGGACTGACTGTCATTTTGATTGTGGTAGACAGATTGACAAAGTTTGGGCATTTCTTTCCATTGGCTCACCCTTATACAGCTAGTAATGTGAGATCTCTAAATTAGTGTATTTTTAATTATCTATTATTATTGACCTTTTATTTTTAAATGGTATAATTTGTTAGCATTTATTTTTGTGTTAGCATTATGATAATTATTTTTAATTTGTTTTCTTTCTATTCTATTCTTTTTGAAGATGGGCTTTTGTGTAGTAAATTGTTGTGTGTGTGTGTTTTTAAATGGTATAATTTGTTAGCATTTATTTTTGTGTTAGCATTATAATAACAATTATTTTTATTTTGTTTTCTTTCTATTCTATTCTTTTTGAAGATGGGCTTTTGCGTGTGCGTGTGCGTGTGTGTGGTTATAGGAGGGCCCAAAGGCCCTGTCTGCATGTTAAGGAGTGAGGCCCAGCCCCAGCCGTGTGAGAAGACGCCGTTTTGGGTAAACCCCTAGGGTTTTATCTTGTTCTCCTTGGTGTTGCCCCTCTCCTTCTTCTTTCTTCTGGTTTCTCCTCCTTCCACCTGCTGCTGATGATGCCCCTCGCCTCTAATCAGATCATGGCAACACAAAATCTCTTTCTCTCACCACCGGCCACCACCTCCTTCCTCCACCTCGAGCCTCCATGACTGTTTTTAATTTTTTATTGGTTTTTATCTTGCTGCCGCTCCACAGGTCCCCACCGCACCATTTGCTCTGCCAAGACTTGCACCACCGGCGTTTCCTCTTCTACCCGTGAGCCACGTAGCCACTTCCGCAACCATCCCTTCCTCCAGTCACTGTGAAGCTTCAATGGCCATTTCGATCTATAAATAGGACCGAGTTCCACACTTCTCAAATCATTCCAAAAGTCAATCCTCTTCCTTCTAAGTGATTTATTTTGTGTTTCTCTGTATTTTATTTGTGATTTTCGATGACAAATAGGACGGTTGTCGTCCTATTTATTGTGGCGCCCTCGACCCCCATGTGTTATTTTGAGGAGTTCGTGACACCGAGATGATGACCATATGGATCACGCACCCCAACGACCAATGCTCAGACTGTGTACATCATGCAATAAGTGTACAAAATAATATTCGCAGTGGAGAAATAAAAGGTCTTTCTTTATTAAATACCAGAATTGTTCAAAAACAGTAAAGTAACTTTACAAGGATTAAACAGTCATCCGACAGATAAATTAAAGACAGGAAATAACATAAGGGAAACAAATCCCATAACGCTAAATAGTATCTCAGCAACTCAAACCTCCGGCAGAGCTGATCCCTCAGGTTCATTCACGGGCTCTGCGTAAGTTTTTACGGCACCATAAGACAGAAATGTAGGGTAAAACACCACAACGAGATTATGACATCTCATCAAGTAATTAACCAAAACAACATCCAAGAGATTTGTAGCACAATATTGAAATCACGCGTCCCCATACGGAAAAATATGCAGAAAAATAACATCTCATTTCCTTTTTTCCAAAATACCTTTTTTTACAACTCACGCCAAAAATTCCATTTTTGGTCCAGTCATAACCATTAATTAATAAGCATGCACCACGGTCTCCCCTATGGGCCGTCCGCACGACCTGGCTCTCATCGTCACACCACGGGTAACGTCCGTGCATAAGACTTCGTAACGAGCGATGCCCAGTTCCGCGCCCAGCGCGTACATGGCCAAGCATCCTCTAACCTCGCCAGCCAAAGGTCACGAAATCGGTACGAGAGCGTTACCGTCTCGTCCGTTCCCGTCGTCGCCCTGCAACAACTCAAGGGACGTCACGTCAGTCTGTTAAACACGCACCAGAGAAGCTCCACTGAGATAGGGGTCGTGATACACACGCACCCACATAATTAATAACAACAGTCTCAATTTCCAACAGACAACGTGACATCACCGCACAATTTAAGAAAACGATAAATATACATTGCACAATTTATTGGAATACACATTTAAATATTTCTTTAACAAAATCTCAATAAATACAGTTTCACATCTACACACGTATCCCATCCTCCAATCCGGCCCAAGGCCCAACACCAAATCCAACCATAAATACAACCCAACATTTTAACGGCCCAAGGCCCAATTTCCAACAGTTACAACCCAACGCTCCAACGGCCCATGGTCCAATTCCAACAGACCAATACAATCAACAATTTATGTAGGAAAAATACAACAATAATATTAAACGGGAAAATTACATACACACGAAGATTGGAATAAATCTGAAAGATCAAGCGGAAGGGCGTTTGCTCAAGGCAGTGACTCAACGGCGGTAACAGTGATTAAAACAGTGGCTTTTCTAGAGGTTCTCTCAAAAGAAAATGATTTGTGAAAAATGATGAAAATCTCACCCACGGCAAGCATCAACAATTCACCCAAAACCGATTGAAATTCTTCAATTTAGAACAAAATAGAACACGACAAAGCTTCAAGCTCACGGGTTCACAGTAAAAAACACAGAACAAAACTCAAACACCAACAAATGTGAAAAGCTTAAGCGAGAGAGGGAAGATGAGTGACTGTTCAGACTTAAATTGAGGGAACCCGTGGCCTCTTTATAGGCCAAATGTGGCGGTGGAAGGTGCCTGTGTGTCACACGGGTAGAAGAAAAACAACAGCAAGCCATGGTGGAGAAGAAGCATATCGCGCGGACGCGTGGCATGGCGGCAAGAAGAGCACACACGAAACCCATGCTCAACGCCACTGAGAAGCTTGCGGAAGAAAGAGGGGGTGGCCGTGGGGAGCGGCACGCACGACAGCAAGCTATGGATCCTCCACCGAACGACACCGAGAGTTCATGCAAGAAGGAGGTGGAAGAAGGAGGTGGAAAGGAAAGGGTTGACACACGGCATCAGCTGGAAGAAGAATTCGTAGGAAGAAAATAGAAGGAAGAAGAAGAAAGAATGAGGAGGAAGAAGAAGACGTGCGGCGCATGAAGGAAAAGAAGGAACCCTAAGTTCCTGACCGAAACGACGTCGTTTGAAGCTGAGGGGCTGGGTTCACTTAACCCGCACGGGCTGGGCTTCAGAGGCGCACAGGTTGGGCTCGCCAGGCGCATGGATTGGGCCCTCCAATGCACAAAGTTGGGTTAAAGTAAAAGGGTTGGGCTTGACGCGTGATTTCAATATTGTGCTATAAATCTCTTGGATGTTGTTTTGGTTAATTACTTGCTGAGATGTCATAATCTCATTGTGGTGTTTTACCCTACGGTTCCGTCTTATGGTGCTGTAGAGTCTGACGCAGAGCCCGAGTATGAACCTGAGGGATCAGCTCCGCCAGAGGTTTGAGTTGCTGAGATACTGTTCAGCGTTATGGGATTTTTTTCCCTTATGTTATTTCCTGTCTTTAATTCATCTGTCGGATGACTATTTAATCCTTGTAAAGTTACTTTACTGTTTTTGAACAATTCTGGTACTTAATAAAGAAAGACCTTTTATTTCTCCGCTGCGAATATTATTTTGTACACTTATTGCATGATGTACACACTATGTGGTCACATCCCAGTGTCACGAACTCCACAAAAATAACACGTGGGGGTCGAGGGCGCCATAGGTGGTATCAAAGCGATCTGGCTCTGGGTAACACCATAAAAATACCTAGGTGCAGTACCAGAAAATTTTATTGTATTTTAAATAGTTTATTTATTTTGAATATCGAGTTTTAAAAGACACGTTTTATTAGAAAGATGGACCGATCGGGAATGCCACTTCTGGAACCTGAGAATGACTTGTCTCGTGTTGATGAGAATCTCGCTATGGCTAGAGCCTTAACCCTATGACAAAATTTCTTCAACAGAATTTTCTGCCGCAAAGGGAGCAACAGAACGGTTGTCCGTATGAGCGCTTTTTAGCTCATAGGACCCCTGCTTTTTCCGAACAAGAGGAACCACTTCGTGCTAGGAGGTGGATTAGCGATCTCGAAAAGACATTCGAGATATGTCGGTGTACTGAAGCTAAGAAAGTATTATACGCAAGTTACCTACTACAAGGTGATGCAACTGCTTGGTAGGGGACCAAGCGGGAGCTTCTGGAAATGGAGTTAGGATCTATTGCAGCGGTATCTTGGGTACGTTTTAAAAAGGAATTCAATGACCGTTTCTTCCCGAATACTATGAGGAAGCAGAAGGCCCGAGAGTTTAATAATTTAGTACAAGAGGAGATGATGGTTGAGCAGTATGCTCGGAAATTTATATAACTCGGAAAATTTGCTACTCATTTAATTGCCACAGAAAAGATGCGGATTGAGCGATTTCAGGAGGGTCTACGGCGAGAGATTCGTAGACAGGTTGCTTGTCTGCAAATCCCGACCTTCCAGCAGTTGGTGGAAGTTGCTACTATTGCAGAGCGGAAATTCATTGATCCTATTGCCGCCCCAATTGGTCAAAAGAGAAGAAATTTCGGGGAAGGTAGTAGTTCCGGGTCTGCACCTAAGTTTACTACCAGGACTGGAGCCTGACCGCAAATGGCCACCGGAGTACGAATGGGGGGACGAGCTCCAGTATGTGGCAAATGTAATAGGTGGCATGTAGGCGAATGCCATATGTCTGGGATTCAATGTTTCAGATGCGGGCAAATGGGGCATCTTGCTCGCAATTGCCCTACCATGTTTCAGGCGAACCGAGGCGGTTACCGTGGTGGGAGGACTTCCTCAAGACCAACTGTTCAGGCTAGGGTGTACGCAGTGACCCCTGGTGAGGTAGATGACGAAGCTCCGGAGACTCAAAATGCTGGAGTCATCACAGGTACAAATTTCTATCCAATCAGTTGTTATTGCTATGCCGTGTGATTTGATTGATAGATTTCATCAGTAATTTTTAATCTCTTTAGGTAGAGTTCTACTGTTTGAATTTTATGCTTGCACTTTGTTTGACTCGGGAGCATCTCAGTCGTTCATATCTACCACTTTTGCACGGATGTGCAATCTAGTCTTTAAACCTTTATCGCAGTCTTTGGTGGTGAAGTTACCAAATGGAGAGACTGTTCGGTGTTCTAAGGTTACCCTAGGTTGTCCTCTGATTATTAGTGGAATGACTCTTAAGGTAGATTTGATAATGTTTAAGTTACTTGAGTTTGACATCATTTTTGGAATGGATTGGTTATATCAGTTTTTTGCCAGTATTAATTGTCGTAGTCGGATAGTTGGTTTCCAACTACCCGGTGGGAAGTATTTAGAGTTTACAGGGAGTAAGGTAAAGTCAAAACCTACAGTTATATATGTCATTCAAGCAAGTAGAGACTTGGCAAATGGAGCAGATGCTTTCTTGGTTCAAGTGATGTCTGCACTTTCGGAGAAGAAATCTTTAGCAGATATTCCGATTGTGAAGGAGTTCTCTGATGTGTTTGTGGATGATTTGCCCGGCTTGCCACCTGTTCATGATTTGGAGTTCACCATCGATGTAGAAACCGGTGCGGCACCAGTTCATAAGGCTCCGTACCGAATGGCGCCAGCAGAATTAAAAGAGTTGAAAAGTCAACTACAGGAACTGGTAGATAAGGGGTTTATCCAGCCTAGTTTTTCTCCTTGGGGGCACCAGTGTTGTTTGTTAAGAAGAAGGATGGTACCCTTAGAATGTGCATAGATTACCGAGAGCTCAATAAGGTAACCATCAAGAATAAATACCCCTTATCTCGGATTGATGATTTATTCGATCAACTCCAGGGTGCAACAACTTTTTCAAAGATTGACTTAAAGTCGGGATACTATCAATTGAGGATTAAGGATCAGGATATATCTAAGACTGCCTTTAGGTCTAGGTATGGGCATAATGAGTTTAAAGTGATGCCTTTTGGATTAGCCAATGCCCCTGTAGCCTTTATGGATATGATGAATAGAGTATTCCGATCTTATCTAGATTCCTTTGTAATATTTTTTATTGATGATATATTGGTTTATTCTCAAGAACCAGAACAGCACGCCAGTCACCTTCGATTGGTTCTGGGTAAGTTGAGAGAACATCAACTCTATGCCAATCTGAATAAGTGTGAATTTTGGTTGGAGGAGATTAAGTTTCTTGGTCATGTTTTGTCCCGGGATGGCGTAGCAGTTGATCCAAGTAAAATCGAAGCTGTCTTAGCATGGCCGCGTCCTTCAATGGTGCACGAAATTCGAAACTTCTTGGGACTTGCCGGTTACTATCGCAGGTTTGTGGAAGGTTTTGCTCGATTGTCTGGACCTCTCACTACTCTTACTAGGAAAAATGTGGAGTTTGTTTGGTCTGACAAATGTGAGAAAAGTCTTCAGGAGTTGAAAAAGAGGTTAAGTACAACACCTGTTTTGGCGCTTACGGAACCTCACAAGCCATTTGTGGTTTTTAGTGATGCTTCCAAATTTGGTTTGGGATGTGTTCTTATGCAGGAAGGAAGACTTGTGGCTTAAGCATCCCGCCAATTGAAAGAACATGAAAAGAATTATCCCACTCATGATTTGGAGTTAGCGGCTATGGTTTTCGCTCTCAAGATTTGGCGGTACTATTTATATGGGGAGACTTGCGAAATCTACACTGATCATAAGAGTCTTAAACATCTCTTCTCGCAGAAAAATCTTAATATGAGACAGAGGAGATGGTTAGAATTAATCAGTGATTATCAATGTGAGATTAAGTATCATCCTGGAAAAGCAAATCTGATTGCAGATGCGCTTACTCAGAAGTCTTATTCGGTTGATGAGGCTGAGTCACCAGGGTTAGACTCTCTTCTTTTTGGTATAAGGAGACTTCTTGCTAAGAGTTCCCAGCAGGAAGAGGTATTGACTTCAATTCATGATATCTGAGGTCTTGATTTTGAGGAATTAAAGACTCTGCAGGAAAATGACTCTAAGTTGTTAGATATTAGAGAAAGAGTCAATAAGTCGCAAGGACCCGCGCATTTCAGTCTAAGCAGAGATGACATTCTTTTATTCCGAAATCGTAGAGTGATTCCTACAGATTCAGAATTTAAAGAAAGAATCTTGACTGAGGCCCATGCAACTCCTTATTCAGTTCATCCTGGTAGTACAAAGATGTACCAAGACCTGAAGAAAAGTTTTTGGTGGGAAGGAATGAAGAGAGACATTACTTTGTTTATTGAAAAATGTTCAACTTGTCGGCAGGTTAAAGCAGAGCATCAAAGGCCTGCTGGCTATCTTCAACCACTCCCCATTCCCAAGTGGAAATGGGACGACATCGCAATGGACTTTGTAATAGAACTACCAAGGATGCCTAGTGGGAAGAATTCAATTTGGGTAATTATTGATCGGTTGACCAAGAGTGCCCATTTCTTACCTATTTCTAACACTGATACTTTGGGAAGTTTGACTCAGTTATATGTCAAGGAAATTGTGTGTCTTCATGGAATACCCAAGAGTATAGTGTCAGCAGTGCTTATCATCCTCAAACTGAAGGCCAATCAGAACGCACTATTCAAACCCTTGAGGATATGTTGCGAGCCTGTGTTTTGGATTTTAAGGGAAGTTGGGAAAATCATATGTCGCTTATAGAGTTTGCTTATAATAACAGTTTTCAAGCGACTATTCAAATGGCCCCTTATGAAGCCCTTTATGGGAGGAAGTGCAGATCTCCTTTATTTTGGGATGAAGTTGGCGAAGGGAATCTACTTGGACCAGAAATTGTTCAGGAAATGAGGAATCAGGTTCAAGTTATAAGAGACAAGATGGCAGCTGCCCAAAGTCGTCAGAAACGTTATTCGGACACGAGGATAAGAGATCTATTATTTGAGGAAGGTGATTGGGTTTACCTCAAAGTTTCTCCAATGAAAGGCGTTAAGCGTTTTGGTAATAAAGGGAAACTTAGCCCAAGGTATGTTGGCCCTTTTCAGATTATGGAGAAGGTTGGACCCTTAGCTTACCGTATTGCCTTGCCAGAATATTTTGGAGAGATTCATGATGTTTTCCACGTGTCGTCATTAAAGAAGAGCTTTGGACAGCAATTGCCACGTTTTGTTGACCCCGGAAGCATTCAATTCCGGCCTGATCTCACGTATGAAGTTGTTCCAACTCAGATCTTTGACAGAAAGGAGCAACAATTGAGATCCAAGACGATACCATTAGTTTTGGTATCATGGGGAGATCCTTTGGCTCAGGATTTCACGTGGGAGAGAGAGGCAGACATGAGAAAGTTCTACCCTTACTTGTTTGGGTAGTTTGAATGTTTGTTTTTCTTTCTCAAGCTTATGATGAACTTTTTAATGTATCTTGTATTGGAATCAATGAAGAACTTGGCAATTTCGAGGGTGAAATTTCTTTTAAAGGGGGGAGGTTGTGAGTTCTCTAATTTTTGCTTGTGTTTTAAATCCATATTATTTTTTTAATTGATGTGTTATTTTGTTATTTTAATTAAATGTGTTATTTTATTTATTTATTGTTATTGTAATTTATTTTGGTATGTTTTATTTATTTTTGGGCTTGTGTTTGTGGGTTTTTAGTTGTGGTCTGTGTGTGTTTGTGTTCTGTTTTAACCCAACCCGGTTTGAAGCCCAACCCGTATGCAAGGATCCAACCCAGCCCAACCCTTTTACTTTAACCCAACTTTGTGCATTGGAGGGCCCAATCCGTGCGCCTGGCGAGCCCAACCGGTGCGCCTCTGAAGCCCAGCCCGTGCGAGTTAAGTGAACCCAGCCCCTCAGCTTCAAACGGCACCGTTTCGGTCAGGAACTTAGGGTTCCTTCTTTTCCTTCATGCGCCGCATGTCTTCTTCTTCCTCTTTCTTCTTCTTTCTTCTTCTTCCTTCTATTTTCTTCCTGCAAATTCTTCTTCCAGCTAATGTCGTGTGTCAACCCTTTCCTTTCCACCTCCTTCTTCCACCTCCTTCTTGCATGAACTCTCGATGTCGTTCGGTGGAGGATCCATAGCTTGTTGTCGTGCGTGCCGCTCCCCACGGCCACCACCTCTTTCTTTCGCAAGCTTCTCGGTGGCGTTGAGCATGGGTTCCGTGTGTGCTGTTCTTGCCGCCGCACCACGCGTCCGCACGATATGCTTCTTCTCCTCCACGGCTTGCTGCCGTTTTTCTCTACTTCTACCCGTGTGACACACGGTCATTGAATTCCTTTTTAAAACGTACCCAAGATACCGCTGCAATAGATCCTAACTCCATTTCCAGAAGCTCTCGCTTGCTCCCCCACCAAGCAGTTGCATCACCTTGCAACAAGTAACTTGCATATAATACTTTCTGAGCTTCAGTACACCCACAGATCTCGAATGTCTTTTCGAGATCGCTAATCCACCTCCCAACACGAAGTGGATCCTCTTGTCCGGAAAAAGCAGGGGTCCTATGAGCTAAAAAGCGCTCATACGGACAACCGTTCTGTTGCTCCCTTTGCGGTAGAAATTCTGTTGAAGAAATTCTGTCATACGGGTTAAGGCTCTAGCCATAGCGAGATTCCCATCAACACGAGACAAGTCATTCTCAGGTTCCGGATGCGGCATTCCCGATCAGTCCATCTTTCTAATAAAGCGCGTCTTTTAAAACTCGATATTCAAAATAAATAAACTATTTAAAATACAATAAAATTTTCTGGTACTACACCTAGGTATTTTTACGGTGTTACCCAGAGCCAGATCGCTCTGATACCACCTGTGGCGCCCTCGACCCCCACGTGTTATTTTTGTGGAGTTCATGACACCAGGATGATGACCACATGGATCACGCACCCCAACGACCAGTGCTCAAAGTGTGTACATCATGCAATAAGTGTACAAAATAATATTCGCAGCGGAGAAATAAAAGGTCTTTCTTTATTAAGTACCAGAATTGTTCAAAAACAGTAAAGTAACTTTACAAGGATTAAACAGTCATCCGACAGATAAATTAAAGACAGGAAATAACATAAGGGAAACAAATCCCAAATCCCATAACATAAGGGAAACAAATCACAAGTTCGGCTATTTGGGATTTGTTTCCCTTATGTTATTTCATGTCTTTAATTTATCTGTCGGATGACTGTTTAATCCTTGTAAAGTTACTTTACTGTTTTTGAACAATTCTGGTACTTAATAAAGAAAGACATTTTATTTCTCCGCTGCGAATATTATTTTGTACACTTATTGCATGATGTACACACTATGAGCACTGGTCATTGGGGTGCGTGATCCATGTGGTCATCATCTCGGTGTCACGAACTCCACAAAAATAATAGAACGACAAGCGTCCTATTTGTCATCAAAAATCACAAACAAAATACAGAGAAACACAAAATAAATCACTTAGAAGGAAGAGGATTGACTTTTGGAATGATTTGAGAAGTGTGGAACTCGGTCCTATTTATAGATCAAAATGGCCAATGAAGCTTCACGGTGATTGGAGGAAGGGATGGTTGCGGAAGTGGCTACGTGGCTCACGGGTAGAGGAGGAAACGCCGGTGGTGCAAGTCGTGGCGGAGCAAATGGTGCGGCAGGGACGTGTGGAGCGGCAGCAAGATAAAACCCAATAAAAAACTAAAAACGGTCGTGGAGAATCGAGGTGGAGGAAGGAGGTGGTGGCCGGTGGTGAGAGAGAGATTTTGTGTTGCCATGTTCTGATTAGAGGCGAGGGGCGGCATCAGCAGTAGGTGGAAGGAGGAGAAACCAGAAGAAAGAAGAAGGAGAGGGGCGACACCAAGGAGAACAAGATAAAACCCTAGGGATTTACCCAAAACGGCGGCTTTTCACACGGCTAGGGCTGGGCCTCACTCCTTAACATGCGGGCAAGGCCTTTGGGCCCCCTTAACACACACACACACACACAATGAAACCCACTTACACACAGCCCATCAAAAAATAAAACACTACAATTTACTACACAAAAGCCCAACTTCAAAAAGAATAGAATAGAAAGAAAACAAAATAAAAATAATTGTTATCATAATGCTAACACAGAAATAAATGCTAACAAATAATACCATTTAAAAATAAAAGGCCAATAATAATAGATAATTAAAAATACACTAATTTAGAGATCTCACATTACTAGCTGTATAAGGGTGAGCCAATGGAAAGAAATGCCCAAACTTTGTCAATCTGTCTACCACAATCAAAATGACAGTCAGTCCATTTGAACTAGGGAGGCCTTCAATAAAATCTTTGGCAATGTCAAGCCAAGGACTTTGAGGGACAGACAAGGGTTGAAGAAACCCTGCAGGAAGTACAGTTTCATGCTTGTCCACTTGGCAAATCTGACACTCTCTAACCAGCTTCTTAATATCCTTCCTCATGCCTGGCTAGAAAAAATCCATCTTAGCCTTTTGTAAAGTTTTATGGTACCCCACATGGCCTGTTTCTAGGCTATGATGAATATGTTGCAACACTTTTGTATGAAATGGTGAAGAATGAACTATCACCAATTTCCCTGTCCTGAAAAGAAGACCTTGCTGCAAAGAAAATTCTTTAGGAACCTGTTGCCCTTGCTGCAAAGCAATAACCAGATTAGTTATGTCACTGGAAAATGCGTAACTTTGTTTAAGTTCTTCTAACCACATAGGAGTGGGAAATGAAATAAGAGCCAATGCAGCTGAATCTTCCTCAAACTTCCTTGAAAGTGCATTAGCTACTTTATTGTCTCTACCCCTCTTATATTCTACATGAAAATCATACCCCATAATCTTGGTGATCCACTTATGCTGAGCTTCAGTGGCTACTATTTGCTCAAACAAGTGCTTCAAGGCCTGTTGTTCAGTTTTAATCTTGAAAAACTGACCCAACAGATATGGTCTCCATTTCCCCACTGCACACACCAGTGCCAAGAATTCCTTTTCATAGGTAGATAAAAACAATGTTTTGCTTTTTAAAGCTTTACTAAAGAAAGCTATTGGTTGGATGTCTTGCATCAATACAACTCCCAACCCCACCCCTGAGGCATCACACTCAATGGTGAATTCCTTAAAAAGATCTGGGAGTCTTAACACAAGAGGCTGGGCAACAGCAGATTTCAACTCCTTAAAAGCCTCTTTAGCTTCCACAGACCACATAAAGGAGTTCTTTTTCAGCAACATTGTTAATGGGGCAGCTATAGAACCATAGTTCTTGATGAATTTTCGATAATAGCAAGTAAGGCCCAAAAATCCCCTTAATGCTTTCACTGTTTTAGGAACAGGCCAATCTAACATGGAAGAAATCTTTGTAGGATCTGCCTTCACTCCTCTTTTAGAAATAATATGTCCCAAATAGTCTACCTTAGTAACTCCAAATCTACATTTAGATTTCTTTGCAAATAATGTATTGCTGTAAAATAGATAAAACTAACTTTAAGTGCTCAAGGTGCTCACCAAAATCTTGGCTGTAAACCAAGATATCATCAAAGAACACCAAAACAAATTTTTGAAAGAAAGGCTTGAAAACATGATTCATCAAATCTTGAAAGGTGACAGGTGCATTGGTAAGCCCAAAAGGCATTACCAAGAACTCATAGTGACCTTCATGAGTTCTAAATGTTGTTTTGGGAATGTCCTCTTCTCTTACCCTTATTTGATGATAACCTGATTTAAGATCAAGTTTAGAAAAGATTTTAGCTCCATAAAGTTCATCAATCTACTCATCAATGACAGAGATTGGGAACTTGTCTTTGATAGTTTCTTGATTAAGGGCTCGATAGTCCATATACATCCTCCAACTACCATCAGCCTTTTAACAAGCAACACTGGTTAGGAGAATGGACTTTGGCTTGGCCTTATAACTCCATTTTTTTAACAAGTCATGCACAATTTTTTCAATTTCAATTTTTTGGTAATGAGGATACCTATAAGGCCTCACCGAAATTGGTGCACTACAATCTTTCAACACAATCCGATTGTCAAAAGCTCTAGGGGGTGGCAACCTCACTGGTTAAGCAAACACTGAACTAAACTGCTGCAAAACCTCTTCCACTTCAGCTTGAACTTCCACATGTTTTACCTCAAGCTCTAGTGCCACCAATTGCAACAACCATCCTTGCTTCCTAATAAAGGAAGATTTTAACACATTAGCACTAGCTTCCATTTCTATTACATCAAACATAAGACCTTGCAAGGCCAGCTTCTTCCCACACACTTCAAACTGCATGGATATATTAGGAAAATTCCATTGGACCCAATGTTTTAAGCCACTGCACTCCCAATACAATGTCACAGCCCCCAAGAGTAAGAACATGGAAAGGAACCAAAACCTTAGTTCCTTGATCACTTATCATCTCTTCACATCTGCCTTGACTAAGTCTCTTAGTGCCATTTGCCACTTTCACCTGAAGAGCCCCATCCTCAATCACCTTTAAGTTGGCAGCTTCTACTACCACTGGATCCAGGAAGTTATGAATACTTCCTGAATCCACAAGAATTTCAATAGAAAATGAGCCAATTTTTCCCCAACAACTTCATAACATTATTATTGATACATCCAGAAATGGCATGGATTGAAACTTCTATTTCCTCAAACTCTTTCTCACCCTTTTCTTCCAAATCTAGTGCCCACTGTGCCTCAGCACTGTCAATTAACTCTTGCTCAGCACTGTCAATTAACTCTTGCTCAGCATTACTTTCCCCTTGTAAGTAATACACCTTAGGATTTTTGCACACATGGTTGGGATTCCACTTTTCCTCATAGTAGTAACACAATCCCTTCCTCCTTTTCTCATCTATCTAAGAAGAATTCACCTTCCTCAGAGGAAATAAACTCTTTTGGCCCTTATTAGCTAGATCAGCAAGTGCCATGTTATCTACTGGACATTTATCAGCATAATGACTATTTTGCCTCCAAGATTTCCTTGATGACAATACATGCTCTTCCTGCAACTTATCCAAACCAAAAGCAGCCCCAAGATTCAGTGGATTAAACATTTTCACTGCTATCCAAATTTCATCTTTTAATCCACTAATAAAGCAACTCATTTTATGCTTCTCAAATAAGCCTTTCAACCTATCCGACAAGGCCTCAAATTGTGATGTATACAAACTAACCAAAGTAGTTTGTTTCAACCTAGTTAGAGCCTCCATTGGATCATCAAATGTTGATAGTCTAAACCTCCCTTGCAAAGCCACCACTAAAGGCTCCCATGAATTGAATTGCCCAGTATCCAAGGCATTTTGGACCACACCAATGCCTCTCCTTCCATATGGTGCGATGCCACCATTAACTTCTGATGGAAAGGTATTTGAAAACAATCAAAGTACTGATTGGCCTTAAAAGTCCAACCAGCAAGATCATTACCACTAAAATGTAGAAAATCCAATTGAACACTCCTATGAAAACCACCTCTCTTCATGATTCCTAGGCTCATTAGATACCTCTCTATCTCTACGAGAATTGATATTTACAAAATCAACTAAAGATCTCAGCATATCCAAAACTTGATCTAACCTTTCTGTTATTCCATAAATTGCCTGTTGATGATGCTCCAATTGCTTCTGTACCAACTCATTATGCCTTTGAGATGCTTCATGCTGACCTTTCAATGATGCACGCGTACTGTCTGCCATCAGAATCTTTGTTGCAAGGATCGATTACTACTGATACCACTTGTAAGGTTCCTTCAAGAACCTACTGTAATTCAAGCAAAACACTCGTAATCTCGAGCAAGAACACTGGAAAGACAACACTCGAGTAAGAGACTGAATGAGCAAGATTCCATTATGAAACTTGCAGAGAATCTTCTAGGGATTCTCAACCTCCAAAAGCTAGAACTCTACATCTCCAATGTTCAAGATGATAAGCATCCACAACACTGCTTATATACTTGCAGGCTGTGATGGAAAGATCAAAACGCAAACAACAACAATTAAAACGCAACTACAAAGATTACATACACAAAATGCTTTGTTTCACTGATCCTTTCTCATAAAACGCAGTTGGTTTGCATGCCGAACGACACCCATCCCTTTCCCTCCAAAACTCCTTGTTTCATTAAAGCCTTCATTCTGTTATTTCAGTTACTTCCCTTCCTTGCGAATTCCTTCTTCAACAGCTAACCATCCTTCAGCATTTCTTAAAGGCCACACCCAACTGCAGCTCTTCAAGGCCAGCCCCAAGGCACCCGTGACAGACTTCCAAAGATCGCATAAAAAATTATAACCAACTTTTGGACTTCTGAAAACAACAAATTTGTAAAACAGTCCCTCAATTCTCAAAAATTGCATTTTAATCCCTATACTTCCGGTAATTGCAGTTTAACCCCAAAATTCACAAAACTCCACAAATCATATGTATTTTCTGTTCTAAATCCATTAATGTCCTTAAAATATTTACTTACCACACAGAAAACATGAAAACTTCTAGAAAATCCGAACCATTGACATAGGCATATCACTAAGTTTAATTTGGAGCCTAATCTTATGCTTGTAAGCTTTAAACCAAAATTATTAATTATCCTCGTCCCAAAATCTAGTAACACGATTTTCTCACTAAGCTTCAATCACAAATAATCAGATTTACACTAAAATGATAACTAACACAACTTTGACATTGAACCTACAAAACCATGACTTATTGAAGTATCATTGTTCTGTTGGTATATTTCATGCTTAGATCTACAAAATAATCTAAGATTCCATACATTTTCACGTCCAAAAATCAGTTCTTGGAAGTGATAAAACCCAATAATCACATAAATCCAAGATATACTTTAGAAGAAAATCATATGCAAGGAACCTTAATCAAACCGAGACATGTATTTAAGCTCGATCGATGCTGTATTCTACCCTCTTTCTTTTTCTTTTTTTTTTCAAAAGTAAATCACATAATCAAGCATTGTACTCCATTTACAATCCTAAACAGGTTCTTGATGCTCCATCCAAATCATTACAAACCAATATTTACAAGCTAAAACTTAACTAACAATACCTAACTCCAAAAGTGCTAACCGAGATGTATATCAACTAACACACTTCACAAATCCATCATTTATCTTCCGAAAAATGCATCAAATTACTTGTGACATCAATATCTAACATATACCGAAAATGTAGAGGGAGAGATCACTCACCAAGCTACAAGTCGTCTTGAGGATTAAACTCCATTTTCTCATTAAACTCTCTCCGTCACTCTATCTCGGTTATTGCAAGGAAAAATTGTGATGTGTTGTGGCTTCCAAAATGTGTGTCATTATGTGTGATGGAAGAAGAGAAAACAGAGGAGCAAGAGATGAGTTTGGGTGCGGTGCAGAAGAAAAGTGAAGTTGAAGAGGTGCAGGATCGGCCAAGGTGAAAACCCACAAACTCATCACTCCCTCATGTAGCTAATTGAATGACAAGTGTGGGGTGTTTTCATGCAAAAGTAAGATGAGTTGTCATATAAATGGTGGAGTATTGCAGCAGCTTTAACTTCACTAAATGGACGGAGATAATAAGGGTGATGAGGTGGCATGGTTTATGACACGTGGCACACTCTCATTGAGCCACTTGACATCCAAAAATCACAAAAATTTTATTGTACCGTAAATTTTTAAAAATTCTAACTAGAATAATGGTGTAATCCATTTTGTTTAATTATGATCCCAAATATCTCAATTAAATCCAAAAAATCTTGGGTTCTCTTTGAGGCTCATAAATAAACTTTACTCTTGAAATAACTTCCTAATTAGATTAATCTATTGAACTTCATATATTTTCAATTGAGTAATGCTAAAGAGAAGCCACTATAGCAGTGTACACTTTGCACTTACTGCGTGACTACTTCTAGTTGATTGTTCCCAACACTCACTTGGGGAGATGTGTGGTCTAGATGATGCCACATCATGTGTGTAAAATAGATGATCTCAATAATGACTTCTATCTATATTTATTCTTTTTAATTATATCACCGTATCCAAAAATTAAAAAAAAATATTTTTTTTATCTAATTTTATTTCGAGGTATTAGATCCTCTCCATTAAATAAAGATTTTGTCCTCGAAATCTAAGGATACGCATAAAATAAATGGATTAAACTAATATGATAGTATACTCACCATGACTAATGGCCATTGTCATGAGTGGGGTGATCAGGGGATCTCGACGATTGTACTCCCGATTCTCTTGGAGCAGGGTCACGCAGAAGGTAACACATTTCATCATCTTATGAAAGTTCTTCAATCTCATCAGCAGAGGTAGAGTCTCTTTTGAGTAGTATGAGAAGTTTATTGACCTGCTCATAAATTTTTTCTAATCAATTTTAAATAAAATTTATAGAGGAATCTTAAAAAACTCATAAATTATGCAAATGTAATTTAATCATCATGTATGAAAATCTATAATTGTTACGCTGAACACATTGTGCATAAGCTTCACCCGAAACCTCATTGGTAATATGGTGCATTATCTTAAGGTGACCTTAAAGTATATCGATAAACATGAAATACATTCTTTTACAATAATAATAATAATAATAATAATAATAATCTTCTAGGAAAATAATAAATAAATAGAGATGTAACATATCTTATATATTTATAAGATACACCTTATACATCCACATAAATATAAATAAATAGGGATATTACGTCTCCGATATATTTATAAGTTACATATTATACATCCACATACATTACACATGAGTATTCCAAAGATTTGGAACAAGTATTCCAAAGACAAATTTTATTATCATCAATATTTGAAACCTTTTATCTAAAAATTATTTTTGGGACTTAGATTAAACAAAACATCATAGGTATGAACTTATCAGACAAATCTAAGCTCACACTTGTCAAATGTGTCGAGAAATGGTCACGGAAAAGGACCTCACACTTCTACAAGTGCCACCTGCACGTTTGGACTTTGTTTTTAACTAAGAAACAATATTGTTCATTTTACTTTCACCGTCGTAGAGAGTACTGGATATCACCGCCACCATTTTCGGCATTTTCGGATGTCAGCCTCGTTTGATTATACAGATAAGATGAGATGAAAGTTGAAAATTAAATAAAATATTATTTTTATTTTAGAATTTAAAAAATTTGAATTTTTTATTATATTTTGTGTGAAAATTTAAAAAGATTATTATGATTAGATGAGATAGTTTGTGTTTTGTAAGCAAACCAAGTTCACCATTTGTATGCGTGCCTATACCTTGGGAAAAAATGGATCAGAAGCACAAGGGTGGATTACACTCTCCAAAATCGAGAGTGGGGTTTGCCAAAACGGCATTGTTTGTCGTCCTTCTAGTTAGCCAAATATTTTTGGTTTTTCTACCATACCATAATTTACTCATTTTAAGTTGAAATCAATCATATGATATGTCAATTTAAAGATTAAAATCCTAACTTTCTAACCATATAAAATGTATTTCCACAAAATGATATTGGTTGGTTAAAATTAAGACTAATTTGGGTACTAAGCCTCAGAATACCTCATTACTATTTATTATTTTATTATTACTTTTCACATATTTTTCACTACTATTCAATATTCTATCATTACTTTTTCATTACTTTTTTACTATTATTCATAGAATACCTAAAAATACCTCACTACCCAAACGCAACCTAACTCAAAGTAACAGTCAAAACATGAATTTTAAAATTAGGGTTTCGGATTTCTCTCTCCATATGCAATGAAACTTCACCAAATTATAGGTACATGTTTATGATACTATAACAAATTTTTTCATGTAGAGAATTTAATCTTATACATATCATAAAATAGCCTCTAATTATAAATATGAAACTTAAACAATCATGGCATATCATCAATTACATACTTTTAAATTCATTTCAAAGCATCGCACAACATGTCACGTGGTTTATTTTTGTAGAATTGTTTTGTTGCTAAATTATTTCTCATTTGTTATATGCAGTTTGGGCGATCTTGCAAGTTTTTTAATTGGCTTGATCCTGAAATGCTTGAATACAGTCAGATCACTATCTTAATTTACACGAATGCGAGATGACATTGAGCAGCTGAATCTCTAAAAAGTTCAAACCGATTCAACGGATGTTGAAGCAAAGGATGTTCAAGCATAGGGCTGCACTTTTTAAAGTCTTGTTTTTTTTTTTTTTTTTTCTTTGGCGTATTTGTGGCAAAATAGGTCATCAAGATGTAATATTCTACAACTTAGGATAGACTTGTCTCTGGAATTGTCAAATAAAATTGTTTATATACTGTCAAGCTTAAAGTCATGTATTGATATTGCCTATTTAGAAAATGTGTTATAGACTTTGAAGTGTATTGAAAATTGAAATGGTTTATCTAATTAAATGGTTTATATTCTGTTAAGTTGAAGGGTATTGCAATTGAAATTTAGAAAATGCACATGTTAGTTTGGACTTGACACGTGTGTGTCATTTGCATAATTATATACTAATGAATACTAAGATTGTCGACTACAGAAAACCGAAATAAAAAATAATACCAAAGCTTGCATAATTGTACAAACTCATTTGCATAATTCTATACTTTATACAATCAAGTTAGGCCTTTTTACGAAAGAAAAATGCTTATTCTACAAACAAAATTTTACAAAATTAAATTTAGAAATTCAAGTGGTTGATGTGGTATCATGTCAAATTTTAAAATTTTTTTAATTGTAAAATAGATCTAACGTCTGACATCGAATCATATCAATTTGTAAATTTATTTTTATAAGATTCTTTTGTAGATATAGGACTTATCTTTTATAAAAATGGACATTTGCACCTTTCTATATATCAACAACTACGTCATGTCTTTTTACACCCTAAAATTGCACAGTCTACTTACAATAAAGCTACGCCTTACAATTTTAGAAAAACTGTACTCTAAAGCTGCACAACTTACAAACTTATGCACATGCACATATATAAACTTACAAATTGCACCAAAAAGTCTGCATACTTCCACAACCAAATGCACACAAAAGAAATTGCACAAATCTACACAAATTGAACCAAAATAACTTTAAGGTTGCGTTTGGATATTGAATTGAGTTAAGATGAGTTAAGTTATTTATAAATAGTAGTGACTTAAGATGGTGGAGTAAGTTTTGTGAGACCCACTTAAGATGAGTTTAGAAGTATTTGAATGTTAAAATGAGTTTAGATATATTTATGAAAATTTGAAAAATGTTGCAGATCCCGCATTTAAAGAGGTGTTGAGTTGAAAAAGATTGTGGGTCCCACATGTAAAGAAGTTTTGAGTTGAGATAAGTTTAGTTGTTTGAGAGTTGGGTGTTTAGATGTTAGAATCAGTTTAAAATTAGACTGAACTGAATTGATCTCAGTGCAATCCAACAACCAAACAGAACCTAACACTTCTACAACCAAGTGCACTAAAACAATTGCACAAGTCCACACAAATTGCACCCAAAAATCTACATACTTCCACAACCAACTACACGCCTAAAAAACTGTACCCAAATAACTGCACAAATCCACAAAAATATATTGCACATCTTCACATTTGTACAACCTTTGTACCTAAAAAAAAATAGTGAATATCCCCAACAACTCCTATATGTAGACGGCAGAAAAAGAGATATTAAAAACATAGAAATTACACAAGAAAAAACATTCTAAAACTCACACAACTTACAAAAATAAACAAATGTGCATATTTCAACTTTTGCCCCTACAGTTTCATCGTGCAACCAAATATTTGAGTAATCGTACATGTTCAAGTCATGTTGATATTCATTTCTTCGGTTTTCTTTTGCATAACATTCTCAAAACCTTTTCAGCTATAGACTACATCCATTTTTATGGCAGTCTCAGCTTACTTCATATTATGATCAAAAGACTCCGCAATTTATCATCTTTGTCAGACTGCCAACAAGTGATTCACTCAATATGATAAATTCGCCTGGAGTGTGTTGAGATGGAATGCAGACATTTTCTCTCAACCTCTGTAACTATGGATCAATTTATCTTTCATATAGTTCACATTTTTCTTAATCCTTTGATGCCATTAATACTACTATACCAAACTCATTTGTCAAATCAGTATATCATTGTGCCTCTAGATTTCTTTATGGATCATCGTAAGTAATCTTCAAATGTGTACTTTCGTTTGACCAATGAGTATGGTCAAATTTGTACTTTCGTAAGTCTTCAAATGTGTACTTTTGTTTCACACATTTGTATGGTTGTTTGTTGAGAGTTATTTGTGGAATGATTTTAGTAAATGAGTTGAAATCAACCAAGTGTTCATTCTTAGTCATCCTCACCAATGATCTGTTGCCATAATTGTTTACAAATTTTTTCAATTGGGTGGTGGAATTAACATAACCATCAAAAAATGAATTTATACTCTCGCTTCGTTGTGTTATTGACATTTTGGCCCAAAAGGCATCTTTTACATTGCCAATACCCATTGATCCCTTTCAGCAAATGCGGCACGTCTCTCTACCTTGGAAGTTAAGGTACGACATATTTATAGAGAAGGAAATGCAGGAGCAGATTTATTGGCATGTTGGGCCTCAGATCAGAAGAATGGTACATGGAATTCATATCATGACGTGCCGCATTTGCTAAAAGGGATTCTAAAAATTGTTAAAGTTGGTCTTCAGGCTATTCGCCTCTAGGCATTAGATGGCTTGATTTATTTTAGTTTTTACGCAGGTTGGTTCTGGTTGTTTTTTGTCTTGTTGACTTGGTTTTGACACTTGGTTTTGGGTTTAGTTTATAGCGTTATACCTTGTAAGCCCCCAAGTGTAATATTGTTACCACAGTTTTTTTCCTCCGCCATAAGTGAGGATTTTTTTGTTTAATAAACTTAGGACGGGGCCGCTATGTGGGTGGCTACTAACTCTTTGAAAAAAAAAATCAGTTGTGCATTGAAAACTAGATCAAGCCTTTGATTCACATCATGCCATCTTTGTTCAAATTCTTTAATGATCAACAAATTGCATACAAAATTTAAAAGAGCACCTTTCATCTGATCGTGCTTGCTGGGAATATGCCCTAAGCTTATGCGGAAGTTTGCATAATATATGCCAAAAGCAAAAATCGTGTCTAGAGTTTGGAAAAATTTTGGAAATGGTAGTTTGCATGGCAATATCCTGATCAGTTAGAGTTGCATTCAGGACTTTTTCTGGCATGCATTTCATTTCAATCAAGACTCAAACAACCACACAAATGTGTCAGGGCTTTCACTTGATTTAGTCCTCAACCAAATAACATGGATTGGCCTGGACGATTGACGCCCTCAAATGGCTCGAATGGCATTTTATATTTGTTTTTGTCAAGTACGTTGTATAAAATGTTATCACATCTCTAAATGATTCATATGTCACTCCACTTCGCGCTTCTGCCCAAAAGACATTGAACAAACGAGAGTCTTCATCTAAGTCTATCACGTTAAAAAGCTTTTTTTTTTCTTAACTCTGCATCAAATAGTTATAGAATGCCTACATCCCCTTCTCCAAAAAACTCGTTTATCACTTTATTTATATGGTTTCGGCAGCCTTTCTCTCCAAATGAGAGATTTTTATATCCACTTCAACCACGAGAGCTTTGTAACTCTTGGCTAGACTCATGGCAGCTTTGTCCATCATCTCAAGCTACCTTTAACTCAATCATCAATCTTCTTATGACAATAAAAGTGCCTTATTTTGGTTGGACTTAAAACGTGATTGTGTTCTAAAACCACGTTAAATAGTTTATACCTTCTATCAGGCATAAACTTCGCATTGATCTTTGTCTTACACCCTATAACACCCACTAGTTTCCACTCATCTATCTTGGATTATTTGCTTTTAGACTTTGCAAGTCGGCTACATGTGATGAAAAGCCTCTCAATTACCTATCATATCCGCTCTACTCTCGAAGAACATGTCAACTTTTGGCTCTTCAACCTTTTCATTTCTAAGACCTTCATTTCACTTCACATTTTCATCCACATGTTGTTAACTCATGTTGATAATTTTTAATAGATAATATTAGTTTCGTCTTTCACCTGTCTCTTTTATTTATTTATTTTTTGCAATCAAGTTTTAAACTTTGAAATAGGCCGAAATCTGGGTTCAATATCTTTGACTCCAACAACCCATGTGCTTGTAATTCTAGTCAAACTGGCTTTAATGGATGAAAAATTAGCCGTTTTGTATCTCTTCAGTTTCTAGAATCTAGAGTATATTTTGGAATGCAAATTCTGCTAGTAGGTTCCGTAATAAAGCCAAATTCTTGTTATTCAGAGGACTAAGTGTGGCGCCCCCAATCCCCCTTATAGGAATACACGGGGATCGAGACACCAGGATGGTGACTACACGGTCACACATCCCATCGAAGTGCCAGTGTGTGTACATGCAACAGTGTACAATTAAAATAAAGCAGCGGAATTAGTCAAGTCTACTATGTACCAGAATTTAAATACAACTAAACATCAGTAGAGGTTTAAAAATAGTTATACAGTCATCCAAAATAAAGTTAACACATGTCCCGAAAATACAATAAGCAAGTAAAATAATAAAACCAGTGATCCCAGATCACTCCTCGGGCGGAGCCGTCTCCTCAGGCTCGCCCTCCTCCTCAACTGCATCAAAATCTGCGTTACCACAGAAGGGTACCGCAGGTAAGTATGACCCAAATAATCCTCAAGAAATAAAATGCATTTAATGCAACCAACATGCATGCATATGATGAAATATGCATTTTTCTCAAAATATCATTTTCCCCGAAAATGACAATTTCCAACACACGCCAAAGTCTCATTGGTCCAAAAATAATCCGTAAAACATTTTCCCAGAAAATGGTTTACACAAAATCCACGCACACTATTTTCCCAGAAAATAGCCAATTTAATCCTTTATTAACCTATGCACCATGGCCTCCCCTAGGGACCATCCGCACGTCCTGGCTTCGTAGCGATGCTCAGTTCCGCGCCCAGCGCGTACATGGCCGAGCACCCACTACGCAACAAGCGATGCCCAGTTCCGCGCCCAGCGCGTACATGGCCAGACATCCTCTAGTCCCCGCCAGCAGAAGGACCACGGAGTCGGCACGAATCTCTCGTCCGATCCCATCGTCGCCCAGCGACAATCCAGGGGACGTTACTCAGTTTATTCCGCTCCCGAGTAACCAGAGGAGCTCCACCGAGATAATACCCCATCTCGGCTTGGGGTCGTGATACACACGCACCCAAAAATATTCTCACATAAAAACACAATTTCCAAATCACACATGAGCATGAATGCACCACACGAAAACCCAGTTTTCTTTACAAACATGATCATGCATGAAATAATGAGATGTACATGTACCAACACCAATCCACAACCATCAATAACCAAACCAATCAACTCCAACCAAACACTCCATCCAACAAACCATCTGACTCCCGTACTCCTCGGACTCAGTCCGGCAAAACCAATCAATAGAATAATACAGTGAAATGTGTTAGTGCAAAAATACATTAAATTCACAAGAATTCTTTGGAGAAATACTTACAGTGCAATATAATAATTTCCGGAGGATCACGAAACTGAAAATGGCGATGTCTGAGCAACACCACAGTGTAAAATACACTGTGGCCGTGGGTCACAGATGCCCACTTTTCAACGAAGACAAACGAAGACCCAAAAATGGTAGGGTAGGGCCTAGAGAGGTCGGTGAAGCCAATGGTGGTGGTGGTTTGCCGTGGGTGGCGGCGCAAGGGGTGGTTTTAGGCCAAATATACCCAAATCGGAAATGTACTTAATGTGGCTTCACCGGTGACGGATCGGAGCTGGGGTTGGGTCCAATGGGTTGCCAAGAGGTCGGGGATGAAGTGGTAGGAAGATGGTGGCCGGTGGTGGAGCGACGGCGGCGCTGGAGCGAAAGTGGCGCCGCGGCTTCGTGGGTCTCGTGGTGGCTAACGGCGGCGATGGAGGAGCTGGAAATGGAGGGGGGTGATCGCCGGCCAGTGGGGAAGCTAATGGGAGGGGCGGTGTCGGCCACGAGCGGCGCACGGCGGCGCTGGGTGGAAGAGAAGGAAACGGGCGGAGGAGAGGAGAGAGAGATCGCGCGCGGGAGAGAGGAAAAATAAGGAAGAAAAAGAAAAAGAAAGAAAAGAAAAGGAGGAAAGAAAAATAGAAGGAAAAGAAATGAGGTCCAATCCTCATAACTTGGGTCACGAAAATGATCCAACGGAAACGATTTTAAAACCACAAGTTAAATAAAATAATTTAAACGTAATGGTAAAGTCAATTTGAAATAATGAAATCCCGCAATAATTAATTTAAATATTAAAAGCAATTTAAATGCATAACAATAAATAAATATTAAGAAAGCACATAAAAATAATTTGCACCAAATTAAAATTACAGAAATAAACTCACTAAAAATCCGACCAATTTTAAAATAAGAGGATAAATTTTTAATAAATAAAAATAATCCTTCAGTAAAAATACACTAAAATACGGGGTGTTACATCCTCCCCCCCTTAAATAAAATTTCGTCCTCGAAATTAGCAAGGTCAAATATCAAACTAAGACAGGATTAAGATTCAAGTAAGAGCAAACTTAGAACATACCGTCCAAATTAATCGAACAAGTAGGGATATTGTTCTCTCATATCAGCTTCTCTTTCCCATGAGAAATCTTGAGCCAACGGATCACCCCAGGACACCTTCACCAACGGTATTGTCTTGGACCTTAATCTTTGCTCTTTCCAATCCACAATCTGAGTTGGAGCAACCTCATAAGTAAGGTTAGGTTGTAGTTGAATGCGTTCAGGGTCCACAAAACGTGGCTCTTGCTGTCCAAAACTCTTCTTCAATGAGGACACATGAAACACATTATGAACATCCCCAAAATAATCTGGCAAGGCCACTCTATAAGCAACAAGCCCAACCTTCTCTATGACTTGAAAAGGGCCAACATATCTAGGACTAAGCTTTCCTTTCTTACCAAAGCGCTTGACGCCTCTCATAGGAGATACTTTAAGATAAACCCAATCACCTTCTTCAAAAGATAAGTCTCTTCTTCTTGTATCTGCGTAGCTCTTCTGGCGACTTTGCGCTTCAGCCATCTTCTTCCTGATAAGCTGAACTTGGTCCTTCATTTCTTGGATTATCTCAGGCCCAATTACCTTACTCTCGCCGACTTCGTCCCAACACAAAGGCGATCTGCACTTCCGTCCATATAAAGCCTCATACGGGGCCATCTGAATGGAGGAATGAAAACTGTTGTTGTAAGAGAATTCAATGAGCGGTAGGTGATTCTCCCAACTTCCTTGAAATTCCGTGACACAAGACCGCAGCATATCCTCCAGAGTCTGAATAGTACGCTCTGATTGGCCGTCTGTTTGGGGGTGATACGCAGAACTAAACTTCAACTTAGTGCCCAATGCTTCCTGCAAACTCTTCCAGAAACGGGACGTGAACCGCGGATCCCGATCCGACACGATACTCTTGGGTATCCCATGCAAACGCACTATCTCCTTAACATATAACCGAGTCAACTTACCCAAAGAGTCAGTATTATTAATAGGTAAGAAATGGGCACTCTTGGTCAACCGATCCACAATCACCCAAATTGAATTCTTTCCACTAGGAGTCCTCGGTAAACCCACAACAAAATCCATGGAAATATCATCCCACTTCCACTCTGGAATTGGGAGAGGCTGGAGTCTACCAGCAGGTCTCTGATGCTCAGCCTTCACTTGACGGCACGTGTCACATTTCTCGATAAACAAAGCGATGTCCAGCTTCATTCCTTCCCACCAGAAATTTCTCTTTAAATCTCTATACATCTTTGTGCTTCCTGGATGAACTGAATAAGGAGCCGCATGAGCTTCTGCCAAAATCCGCTCTTTAAATTCAGAATCTCGGGGAATCACTCTACGATCCCGAAACCGAAGAATACCATCCTTATCCAAACTGTAATGCAAGGGTCCTCTAGACTTCCTGACTCTTTTCCTGATAGCTAACAATTCAGGATCCCTTCTTTGAAGAGTCTTCAATTCTTCGAAATCCACTACTCGGACATCCAAAACTGAAGATAGTAATTCCTCTTGCTGAGAACTCTCAATAAGAAGTCTCCTCATTCCATAAAGGAGAGAGTCCAAATCCGATGACTCTGCTTCATCCACTTGTTGAGACTTTCTACTCAAAGCATCAGCGACTAGATTTGCCTTTCCTGGATGATACTTGATCTCACATTGGTAGTCGCTAATCAGCTCTAACCACCGTCTCTGCCTCATATTGAGATTCTTCTGAGTAAACAAATGCTTCAAGCTCTTGTGGTCAGTAAAAACTTCACAGGCTTCGCCATACAAATAATGCCGCCAAATCTTAAGCGCAAAAACTATTGCCGCCAACTCCAAATCGTGTGTGGGATAATTCCTTTCATGAACTTTCAGCTGACGAGACGCATAAGCTACGACCCGTCCCTCTTGCATAAGAACGCATCCCAACCCGAATTTGGATGCATCACTAAAAATCACAAATGGCTTGTGTGGCTCCGGAAGTGCCAAAACTGGTGCCGTTGTCAATCTTCTCTTCAACTCCTGAAAACTTCTCTCACATTTGTCCGACCATACAAACTCCACATTCTTCCTTGTCAAAGCAGTGAGAGGTCCGGATAGCCGAGAAAAACCTTCCACAAATCTTCGATAGTATCCAGCAAGTCCCAAGAAACTTCGTATCTCACGAATTGTTGAAGGGCGAGGCCATGACAAAACAGCTTCCACTTTACTAGGATCCACAGCCACCCCTTCTTGGGAAATCACATGCCCAAGAAACTTAACTTCTTCTAACCAGAATTCACACTTGCTTAGCTTAGCATACAACTGATGCTCTCTTAATTTCCCAAGTGCCAGACGAAGGTGATAAGCATGCTCTTCCAAGTCTCGAGAATAAATCAGAATGTCATCGAGAAATACCACCACAAAAGAATCCAAAAATGGTCGAAACACCCGATTCATTAAATCCATAAAAGCGGCAGGAGCATTCGCCAACCCAAAAGACATCACTTTGAATTCATAATGCCCATACCTTGTTCTGAAAGCAGTCTTGGGCACATCCTTATCCCTTATCCTCAGCTGATAGTATCCTGATCTCAAGTCAATTTTCGAAAAGACAGCTGCTCCCTGAAGCTGGTCAAACAAATCATCAATCCTAGGTAGAGGATATTTGTTCTTAATAGTCACCTTGTTAAGCTCCCGATAATCTATGCACATTCTGAGTGTACCATCTTTCTTCTTGACAAACAATACGGGCGCTCCCCACGGCGAAGTACTCGGCTGAATAAATCCCTTATCGACCAATTCTTGCAATTGAATCTTCAACTCTTTTAACTCCGCCGGTGCCATGCGGTAAGGAGCCTTATGCACAGGAGCCGCCCCAGGTTCCAAATCAATAACAAATTCCATATCACGAACGGGAGGCAATCCAGGTAACTCATCCACAAACACATCGGAAAATTCTTCCACCACTGGAATTTCCACTAAAGATTTCTTCTCCGATGATGTAGACACGACTTGAACCAAAAAAGCATCCGCCCCACAAGCTATATCTTTCTTAGCTTGAACTGCTGATATAATTGATGGTCTTGCCTTTAACTTACTTCCCACGAATTCTAAATAATCCTCATCCGAGAGTTGAAAACCAATTACTCGTCTTCTACAATCAATATTCGCAGAATAGCGATACAGCCAATCCATTCCCAAAATTATATCAAAACCAAGCAACTTAAATACAATCAAATCTGCATCTAGTGTCCTTCCACCAAAATCCAAAGGACAACCCAAAGCAACCTTGGAACAACACACAATATCGCCATTGGGAAGAGCCACAACTAAAGATTGAGGTAGAGGTTCTATAACCAAATTGCACATCCGTGCAAACGTGGCAGACACAAACGATTGGGATGCCCCAGAATCAAACAAAGTACAAGCATAAAAATCATATAGACGAACTCTTCCTGAGGCAAACACAACCACCAAACAAATTCATAAAATCCAACCACACCAAACATTAATTCGAAATAAAACAGCTAAATACGTACCAGTAATCACCCCAGCGTCGTGGGTCTCTGGAGTCTCATAGTCCACATCACCAGGAGTCACTGCATAAACCCGGGCTTGTACCAATTGTCTCTGGCCGCCCCTTCCACCTCGACGACCTCCTCGCGCTCCTTGCCCTCCTTGAGCTAACATAGGACACTCCCGAGCAAAGTGACCCGGCTGGCCACATCTATAACACTGAATTCCTCTTTGACCGCAGTCACCCTCATGGGCTCTACTACATCTAGGGCACACTGGAGTCCGGCCTCCTGCACGAACACCGGAGGTTGTCTGAGAACGGGCCCCGGTCCTCTGAACAAATTTCTGAGGCGATCCAGAACTACTCCCCTCACCAAGGTAACTCCGCCTCTTCTGACCAGGAGGGGAGCCTACTCCAAAACTATTTTCCCGCTCTGCAATGCTGGCCAAATCCACTAACTTCTGAAATTCCGTAATCTGAAGGCAAGCCACATGTCGGCGTATCTCGGGGCGCAGCCCCTCCATGAAACGCTCAACCCGCAATTCTTCGGTAGCAATAAGGTGAGGAGCGAATCGTCCAAGCTCCATAAACTTTCTTGCATACTGCTCAACAGTCGTGCCTCCTTGAACCAAATTGTTAAATTCTCGAGCCTTTTGTCGCCTCACCGAGACAGGGAAGAATCGATCATCGAATTCTTTCTTAAACCGCTGCCAAGACACAGCAGCCAAGGACCCCAACTCCATCTCTAAAAGTGGCCGCTTGGTCTCCCACCAATTCGCCGCTTCACCTTGCAACATATAGCTTCCAAATAATACCCTCTGGGTCTCAGTGCATCCACATACTTCAAATGTTCTTTCCAGGTCTTGAATCCACCTCCTAGCTCGCATTGGGTCCTCCTCCCCAGTAAAGGCAGGAGTCCTATGCGTCAGGAAGCGCTCATAAGTGCACCCAACTTGGACCGCTCTATTTGGATCTACTTGAGGCGGTCGGAAATTCTGTTGTAGGAACTCCGTCATCCTGTTCAACGCCCTCGCCATGGCATAATTCCCATCACCCCTGGGCAGCTCATCCTCAGGCACATCAGCTTGTCTCCTTGGTCTCACCATATTCCTGTCATAGAGCAATCTCCAACCCCGCTTAAATCCAGACAAAACCAAACTCAACCAAAAGCAACGTAAAATACAATAAGATAAAATATATTTAAATAAAATCAAATAACATAAAAATAATAAAATACCAATAAACCCATAAAATAAAATAAATAGCTTAACTTACAACACTAAAAAAAATAATATTATTAAAAAAAAAAAAAAATAGTAAAACAATTTCTGGTACTAACCTAAGGGACATGTGGTTTTACCCAGAGCCGAACTGCTCTGATACCACCTGTGGCGCCCCCAATCCCCCTTATAGGAATACACGGGGATCGAGACACCAGGATGGTGACTACACGGTCACACATCCCATCGAAGTGCCAGTGTGTGTACATGCAACAGTGTACAATTAAAATAAAGCAGCGGAATTAGTCAAGTCTACTATGTACCAGAATTTAAATACAACTAAACATCAGTAGAGGTTTAAAAATAGTTATACAGTCATCCAAAATAAAGTTAACACATGTCCCGAAAATACAATAAGCAAGTAAAATAATAAAACCAGTGATCCCAGATCACTCCTCGGGCGGAGCCGTCTCCTCAGGCTCGCCCTCCTCCTCAACTGCATCAAAATCTGCGTTACCACAGAAGGGTACCGCAGGTAAGTATGACCCAAATAATCCTCAAGAAATAAAATGCATTTAATGCAACCAACATGCATGCATATGATGAAATATGCATTTTTCTCAAAATATCATTTTCCCCGAAAATGACAATTTCCAACACACGCCAAAGTCTCATTGGTCCAAAAATAATCCGTAAAACATTTTCCCAGAAAATGGTTTACACAAAATCCACGCACACTATTTTCCCAGAAAATAGCCAATTTAATCCTTTATTAACCTATGCACCATGGCCTCCCCTAGGGACCATCCGCACGTCCTGGCTTCGTAGCGATGCTCAGTTCCGCGCCCAGCGCGTACATGGCCGAGCACCCACTACGCAACAAGCGATGCCCAGTTCCGCGCCCAGCGCGTACATGGCCAGACATCCTCTAGTCCCCGCCAGCAGAAGGACCACGGAGTCGGCACGAATCTCTCGTCCGATCCCATCGTCGCCCAGCGACAATCCAGGGGACGTTACTCAGTTTATTCCGCTCCCGAGTAACCAGAGGAGCTCCACCGAGATAATACCCCATCTCGGCTTGGGGTCGTGATACACACGCACCCAAAAATATTCTCACATAAAAACACAATTTCCAAATCACACATGAGCATGAATGCACCACACGAAAACCCAGTTTTCTTTACAAACATGATCATGCATGAAATAATGAGATGTACATGTACCAACACCAATCCACAACCATCAATAACCAAACCAATCAACTCCAACCAAACACTCCATCCAACAAACCATCTGACTCCCGTACTCCTCGGACTCAGTCCGGCAAAACCAATCAATAGAATAATACAGTGAAATGTGTTAGTGCAAAAATACATTAAATTCACAAGAATTCTTTGGAGAAATACTTACAGTGCAATATAATAATTTCCGGAGGATCACGAAACTGAAAATGGCGATGTCTGAGCAACACCACAGTGTAAAATACACTGTGGCCGTGGGTCACAGATGCCCACTTTTCAACGAAGACAAACGAAGACCCAAAAATGGTAGGGTAGGGCCTAGAGAGGTCGGTGAAGCCAATGGTGGTGGTGGTTTGCCGTGGGTGGCGGCGCAAGGGGTGGTTTTAGGCCAAATATACCCAAATCGGAAATGTACTTAATGTGGCTTCACCGGTGACGGATCGGAGCTGGGGTTGGGTCCAATGGGTTGCCAAGAGGTCGGGGATGAAGTGGTAGGAAGATGGTGGCCGGTGGTGGAGCGACGGCGGCGCTGGAGCGAAAGTGGCGCCGCGGCTTCGTGGGTCTCGTGGTGGCTAACGGCGGCGATGGAGGAGCTGGAAATGGAGGGGGGTGATCGCCGGCCAGTGGGGAAGCTAATGGGAGGGGCGGTGTCGGCCACGAGCGGCGCACGGCGGCGCTGGGTGGAAGAGAAGGAAACGGGCGGAGGAGAGGAGAGAGAGATCGCGCGCGGGAGAGAGGAAAAATAAGGAAGAAAAAGAAAAAGAAAGAAAAGAAAAGGAGGAAAGAAAAATAGAAGGAAAAGAAATGAGGTCCAATCCTCATAACTTGGGTCACGAAAATGATCCAACGGAAACGATTTTAAAACCACAAGTTAAATAAAATAATTTAAACGTAATGGTAAAGTCAATTTGAAATAATGAAATCCCGCAATAATTAATTTAAATATTAAAAGCAATTTAAATGCATAACAATAAATAAATATTAAGAAAGCACATAAAAATAATTTGCACCAAATTAAAATTACAGAAATAAACTCACTAAAAATCCGACCAATTTTAAAATAAGAGGATAAATTTTTAATAAATAAAAATAATCCTTCAGTAAAAATACACTAAAATACGGGGTGTTACACTAAGTCACAGACTTCAGTTTTTGCCTTTCAAAAAAATTCTATATAAAGATGGCTGGGGTTGCACGACAAGGTAGAGAAAAAAAAAAAGTAAAAAGGCTTGAAGCCATTCTTTCAGCTTGCTACTTATAGAGAGAAAGAAAAGAAAATAAGATAGTGTTGAGATATTGAGAGTTTCTAGACAAAAGAGAGGTATTATTTTTAAAGGAGCTTTGAGCTCAATATCTTGTGCAGAGTTTATTCGAGCTATACGACGATCAGTTGGGCTGTTGTATCCTGGAGGAGACAAGTCAAGAGAAGATCTGATGCATCGGTTCAATTGAAACTTTACATACCGCAGAGGGCTTGAATCTCCTTAAAGAGAGTAGGGGTGTAACCGATCCGGTCTGGTTCGGTTTTGGACAAAATCTAGTACCGCACCGGTATATACCGGTTTTGCATTTTTCAAAACCGATTACGCCCCAGTTGCCCTCCTAAACCAGTACTTCCGATTTTACCGATTTTCGATCCGGTCCGATCCGGTTTTCTAGTTTTTTTTAAATGTAAAAAATATATAATAAAGTGTTACTTCTTATGATAAAATGTTATTAATAATTTAATATATATATTATGTTTAAAGCATATGATCAATTAAATTTTCATCTTTAATATTAAACTTTTATTTTATAAATTACAATAACATTATCTTATATATAATTATATTAATAACATATGATCAAACAAATTACAAATATTCATATTTAAGATTAACATTATATGTTATAATTTATAAATTATAATATGAAATTATTTCATATATGATATATAATTATATATATTATATATAAAGATTTAATATATAATTATATATTATATATAAAACTTATATATATAAATATTTTGTATAATATATAAAATTAATTTATATATATATTTTCCAACCAGTCTAGTCCGGTCTAGTCCTGGAAACTATGGAACCGAAACCAGACCAGATTCGACAGGTTTTCATAATATAGGAACCAATTCCGGACCGGACCGGTTTAAAACCGGACCAACCGGTCTGATTTTCTGGTTTCCCGGTTTAAATTTACACCCCTAAAAGAGAGCGAGATTTCCGTGCCTCAGTCCAAGCTGGTTTCGTCTGAATTTTTCATTTCATTGTAATTTTTCATTTTGTTACTGTGAATTCACTAACAATTTTAAGGAGATTCAATATGGAGCTTTCAAACGAAAAATCCACAGAAAAGGTTGGAGATCTCAACAAGCCCTTCCTCTTCAAGGGAGCCCATTTCAAAATATGGAAGTGCAAGGTGCTCTTCTATCTAAGCCTTCTCAACGTCTCTATGTTCTCACTGCAAAGAATCCAAACAAGACCACTACCGAGAACATAATTGAAGCACAAGTCAAAGCTCACGAAGAAAAGATTGAAAAATATACCAAAAATGAGTATAACTGTCAATGTTACCTTTTAAATTGTCTTGCGGATCAATTTTATGATTTCTACAATACCACTTACTCCTCTGCGAAGAAAATTTGGAAAGCTTTACAGAATAAATATGATATGGAAGAGCTGGAGCGAAGAAATATGTGGCAAGTTGCTTCTTTCGATATCAAATTGTAGATGGAAAGTCTGTTGCAGAACAAGCACAGGATTTTCAAATGGTTGTAGCTAAAGTTCGATCCAAATGCATCAAGATTGGAGACAATCTAATTGTCTGTGGCATCATTGACAAGCTACCACCTTCGTGGAGGGAGTTTCAAAAGTCAATGCACCGCAAACAAAAGGAGACATCCTTGGAGACCTTAATTACACGTATTCGAGTAGAGGAGGAAGCTAGAGGCCAAGATGCTTTGATGGTTCAAAATGGAAATGAGAATTCCATGACGAAGGTAAATTTAATTTTTGAAAATGGTGGCTTGCCCAAAGGTCAGATTTCAAAAAATAGTCATTTGAAGCCACAAAGAAAAAATTTCAAAAAATTTAGTAGACCTCACAAAAACGATTTTTCAAGTCAAAATGATAAGAACCAATACCCTCTTCACAAATTCAAGCTTGTTTTGTCTATGGCAAAAGTGGGCACTTTGCTCGAATTTACAAATTTCGAAAGCGAGGAAATAATCCTCAAGTGAACATAACTGAGGAGCCACTTGTGGCAATGATTACAGACGTTAACATGGTTCAATTTGTTGAAGAGTGGTGGGCAGATTCTGGTACTAATAGGCACGTCTGCTATGATAAAGATTGGTTCAAAAGATATACTCTCTTTGAAGAAGAGAAATCTATTATACTTGGTGATTCTAGCAAAACAAAAGTCCTTGGGAGTCGTGAGGTCGAGCTGAAATTCACCTCTGGACGTATATTGATGCTCAAAGATGTGCTCTATACACCGTCTATGAGGAAGAATTTGATGTCAAGCTTTCTACTCAACAAAGCTGGCTTCAAGTAAACTATGGAATCTGATCAATATGTATCACTAAAAATGGAGTTTTTGTGGGCAAAGGCTATGTTTGTGATGGAATGTTTAAATTGAACGTTGATAATAAAGCATCGAATGTTTCTGTTTATATGTTTCTTCTTTAAATTTTTGGCATGCACATTTATGTCATATTAATAGTAGATATGTTACAATCATGACTCGTGAGTAGTTTAGGATATTGAAAAAAGATTTTCAAAAATTTGAAGTTTGTAGTCAAGCAAAAATTACAAAACAGCCTCATAAAAGTGTTGAAAAGAATACCAAATTGTTAGATCTAATTCACACCGATCTTTGTGAATTTGAAGGAATTTTAACACGTTGAGGAAATAGATATTTTATGACTTTTATTGATGATTTTTCAAAATACACGTATGTTTATTTATTAAAAAATAATAGTGATGCTTATGAAAAATTCAAAGAATTCCTCCATGAAATTGAAAATCAATTTGGTAGAAAAATAAAAAGATTTAGAAGTGATAGAGGCAGAGAGTATGATTCAAATGAATTTAATCATTTTATTCAGTCATTGGGAATTATTCATGAAACTACTGCACCATACTCACTTGCTTCAAACGGTGTGGCTTGAAAAAATAGAACTTTGATTGAATTGACGAATGTCATGCTTATTGATTCAGGCGCTCCCTTAAGTTTTTGGGGTGAAGCAATTTTGACTGTTTGTCATGTTTTAAATAGGGTGCCTTATAAAAATTCAAAAACTACACCTTTTGAATTATGGAGACTATTTTAAAGTTTGGGACTGTTTGGCATTTGTAAGGCTAATAGATCCTAAAAGGCCCAAATTGGGAGTTAGAACTACCATCTGTGTCTTTCTTGGATATGCAAAAAATAGCACAGCCTATAGATTTTTTTATATTGAAAATAAAGTGATTTTTGAATCAGGCGATGCAATTTTTCATGAAGAAAAATTTCTTTTTAAATCCAAAAATAGTGGGGGTCAAGAACTTAGACAAAATATTTTTTATAGAAACTAGTTATTCTACTCCTTCAGAAAATGAAGAAAATTTTGAATTAAGAAGGAGTAAGAGAACTAGAATTGAAAAAGATTTTGGTCCCGACTATTATATTTATAATATTGAAGAAAATCCAAATACTCTACAAGAAGCTTTATCTTCGATTGATTCTGTGTTTTGGAAAGAGGTTGTGAATGATGAGATGGATTCACTCATTTCTAATAAAATTTGGAAATTAGTTGAGTTACCACCGGGTTGTAAAACCATAGGGTGTAAATGGGTCCTTAGAAAAAAATTTAGACCGGATGGAACCGTTGAAAAGTTCAAGGCAAGGCTTGTCGCAAAAGGTTTTAAACAAAAAGTTGACCTTGATTTTTTTGACACTTTTTCTCCGGTTACAAGAATAACATCCATTAGATTATTGATTGACATTGCAACAATCTATAATTTAAAAATTCATCAAATGGATGTTAAAACAGCTTTTTTGAATGAGGACCTAGATGAGAAAATTTATATGGATCAACCCGAAAGCTTTGTAGAGCCTAGCCAAGAAAGCAAAGTGTGTAAGTTGACAAAATCCCTATATGGCTTAAAACAGGCCCCAAAACAATGGCATTAGAAATTTGACTCTTGCATGATTGGAAATGGCTATAAGTCAAATGAAAGTGATAAATGTATTTACTATAAATCTTGGAATAATTTTCATGTTATTATTAGCCTATATGTGGATGATTTATTGATATTTGGTTCTAATTTGCATGTTATAGATGAAACAAAAAGCATGCTTAGTAACCATTTTGATATGAAATATCTTGGCGAGGCTAATTTTATTTTGGGTATGAAAATCACCAAAACATGTAATGGTATTTTTCTTGATCAATCGCATTACGTAGAAAAATTATTAAAGAAATTTAATTATGTTGGATGCAAGCATGTTGTTACTCCTTTTGATCCTAATGTTCATTTATTTTCTATTGAAAACGATGATGATGTGATTAATCAAAAGGAATATGCTAGCATGATTGGTAGTTTACGTTATGCGACTGATTGTACTAGACCTGACATTACTTATGCAGTAGGAGTACTTAGTAGATTTACTACCAAGCCAGGAAGAGACCATTGGTATGCAATGGATCGGATAATGAAATATTTATCTGATACAAAATATTATAGCTTGTTTTATAGAAAATATCCTGTTGTACTCGAAGGTTTCAGTGATGCTGATTGGAATACCTTGTCAGGTGATTCCTTTTCAACTACTGGTTATATTTTTACTTTGGGTGGTGGTGCTGTATGTTGGAAGTCTAAAAAATAAACTATTATTGCTAACTCAACTATGGAAGCCGAGCTTATAGCTTTAGCTTCAGCAAGTGAGGAAGCAAACTGGTTGAGAGATCTACTACATGAGATTCCATTGTGGGAAAAACCAGTTCCACCCATACTAATTCATTGTGATAGTACTGCTACTATTGGTAGAATACAAAATCGTTATTACAATGGTAAATCAAGACCAATAAGAAGAAAACACAGTACTGTGTGATTCTATTTGAGTAGTAGTGTCATTAATATAGATTATGTTAAATCATGTGATACTCTAGCAGATCCACTAACCAAGGCCTTAACAAGAGAAAGAGTCTAGAATACATCGAGGGGAATGGGATTAAAGTTCATACAGTCATGAACGACATAGGAGGATACCCAACCCAGAGATCCTGAGAACTGGGTTCAATGGGAAGAACGAATCATTTGGTGGTTGTAAGAAATGCACAATTTATTCTAATTGAGAATTTTTCCATTCTTATGGTGTAAGTGCATTCATTCTGTAATGATTGAGAGGATGAGTTGTTTTAAATACTCTTAATGAAAATCTGTAGCTCTTATGAGTAGGGTGTCAGAATTACAGGAGCGCCCTTGACAGATTTCACCTATGTGAGTGTGGGAGTGAGGCCGCTCTCTATGAGAATTGGATTTGTTCTCAAATACACTCATGAAACCAGGAATAGCACAAGGCCGTAATGTGCGGACTAATAAAACTCATGTCAACACCTGGATTGTTATGTGTGAGCAGTAATTTTTTATTTCCCTTTAGAAGTTATAGTTCAAGTCTGAGACTATTACTAACTCTGGAGTAAAAGAATTATTGTTTCACTAAGTGAGGGTTCAATGCAAAACATACCTTCATGATGCATAATAATCTTTCTTTGTCTGGAATTATCTCTTTTATTTATTTATTTTTATCATTAAAAAAATAGTGGAGGAATGTTGATACTTTTTAATAGATAATATTAGTTTCGTCTTTCACCCATCTCTTTGATTTATGAGTAATTCTACATATAACCGTGAAGTGCGTAAACACCGCGTAATCGTTTTGAAAAAGAGTGGGGTGGGGTCCACTATTAAAAAATTAATTTTTTTCATGTGGGTCCTATCTTTTATTCACTTTTTTCAAAGCGATTACGCGGAGGTTATACAATTCACGGTTGCAAATATTTTTTCTCCTTTATTTATTTATTTTTTGCATTCAAGTTCTGAACTTTGAAATAGGCCGAAATCTGGGTTTGATATCTTTGACTCCATCAACCCACGTACTTGTAATCCTAGTCAAACTATCTTTAATGGATGAAAAATTAGCCGTTTTGTATCTCTTCAGTTTCTAGAATCTAGGAGTATATTTTGGAATGCAACTCCTACTAGTAGGTTCCGTAATGAAGCCAAATTCTTGTTATTCGGAGGACTAAGTCATAGACTTCAGTTTTTGCCTTTCAAAAAAATTCTATATAAAGGTGGCTGGGGTTCCACGACAAGGTAGAGAAAAAAAAAAAGTAAAAATGTTTGAAGCCATTCTTTCAGCTTGCTACGTATAGAGAGAAAGAAAAGAAAATAAGATAGTGTTGAGATATTGAGAGTTTCCGGACAAAGAGAGGTGTTATTTTTAGAGGAGTTTTGAGCTCAATATCTTGTGTAGAGTTTATTCGAGCTAAACGACGATCAGTTGGGCTGTTGTATCCTGGAAGAGACAAGTCAAAAGAAGATCTGCTGTATCGGTTCAATTGAAATTTTACATACCGCAGAAGGCTTGAATCTCCTTAAAGAGAGCGAGATTTTCGTACCTCAGTCCAAGCTGGTTTCGTTTGAATTTTTCATTTCATTGTAATTTTTCATTTTATTACTGTGAATTCACTAACAACTCATAACCAATGTGGACTATTTTTTAATAATCTACCTAGCTGGAATGTCTCAATTTCATTAATCAATAGGTGCCTATTTTTTTAATTTTCACCCAAGCCCATATGTCTAGCCTCTCAAAAAGCTTGTGATATTTCCTTCCTCCATTGACGCAACAGACAAGCAAATCATCACAGAAGTATCAAAGAAGCATCTAGTAACCGAGCACTCTAGGCAAGGCGGAGAGGTAGCTTAATGGGTAGGATCATCGATGTAGTTACGGATTCACGGACGCAGCTGTAGGATGCATGGTTCACGCCCTAGGGAGAGAAGAAATCCAAAGTTAGTCGAAACAGTAATAGAGAGAGCGAGAGAGAGAGAGAGCTCACTGAGAGGTCGCCAAAATGGCGAATTTCCGGCAATGTAGCAAGCGATGACGAATCGGGTAGAAAGTCGTAATGGGGCAAATGTACTGTTGGGAAGTAAACCTCATTTTTAGTATTTTACTCTGGTTTTGACATCTGGGTTGGACTTTAATGTATTTTAATTTTTTTAATTTTTAACGATTAAGTAAGTTACTATTAATCTATTAAAAAATTTGAAAGAAAAAGAAAAAATTACAACTGCGCCAGGGCATGCCCAGCTATACATGTTGGGCGGCAGAATAGCTTGATGCTTTTAAAAGTTAAACTCTAGCAATCTTTTTTTATTTTTAAAAAAATAAATAAATTTTAGATCTAATTTAAAGGTTTTTACATAGACCGCATAGCGACCAACGTTTTTTTTTAATAAAATTATTTCCAATTTTCTTTTCACTTCTTGTGTTTTTCTAAGTTAGATTTCTTTTATAAAAATCATTTTCTATTCGTTTAAAAGTTTTTAAAAAGAGAAATTATATTTGTAATTTCCATTCGAAGACTGTATGTGCAAGCCCTTCATTAAATAAAAAAAATACCATTTTGATAAAGATATTATTGTAATTTTAAAAAAATTAAAATATAAAATTAACTAGACTTACAACGTAGTTCCCATTTGGAGACTGTACGTAACATTGTTCTTAAAGAGTGTTTTACATTTGCACACCCAACTAACAAACCGAACAAATACTATGTAAATGTGGGTATTCCGTATTCGTTATAAGTCACCTTCCATATATAGGAACAAGGACATTTCATACTGGCACAAGCTAAGAATGACGTCAATATACTTTTAATAATTAAATTAATTTATTTTTACTAAATTTTCACATGAACAATGTTTTAATATAATATCCCAGCAGAGATTCCAAATTCAAATTTTAAGTATTTATTTAAATATTTCAATATTTTACAGGTGACTGATAAGTTTTTTCAAATGAATGAACACTTGGGTCAAATGCACAATACTCCTTTTCAAGGCTAAAAAATTATAGAAAGTCATTTTAGTGATGGGTTGTTGCTATTGTTTTTGGTGTAATTGATATAAAAGAAATGATCATACAACTATTTTTACAACTTTTTAAACAACTATGTTTTAAATTAAAGGTATTTTTGTAAAATAACTTATGAAAATAATATCAATTTAAAAAATGATTGTAAAAATGAATTGTGTGTGTATGATTAGCTTCTTAATAATGAATCTTTGACGATGGTTAGCCCATTAAATTCGTAGTAAGGATGTTATCACAAAAGAGACCCTATGAACTATCATCTGGATCTCAATCACACCATCAAAATATAAGACTAAATGAGTAAGACACGTTTAAAGAGTGAAATGAGATAAGATGATTTTAAATGAGTTAAATAAAATATTATTAGAATATTATTTTGAGATTTGAAAAAGTTAAATTATTTATTATATTTGGTGTGAAAATTTGAAAAAATTGTTATGATGAGAGAGACGAGACGAGACAAGATGAGGTGAGATAATTTGTGTATCCAAACGGGGCTTACAGCCGTGGTCCTCCATGGAATACAAAAATTTTGGAATTAATACTTGATGATCCTTGAGCACTAACTTTCAAATTACTACTAAAGAAAAATCGTTTAGACCATTGCAAAGCTCCTAATGGCCGTCTTTAAAACTCTAAGCGACCATGATCTTAATCATGAAGGCAATTCCTCACAAAACTGATCTACATTATTAATGAACAAGTTATTAAAACCCATCAGTACAACAATTGAACAACGATACAATCTATTATCTAAATGACATTTATACAACATCATACATTCTCTTTTGAGCTTGAAACCTTGATATCTTGTTTCTCCTCTTCACTCAAGGATGCAGGTTTCTCTGTGGGAGCCTCTACTGTGGAATCGGATTCCTTTCTAAGCTCGGACTCAAACTCCTTTGCTGCCTGAAAAAATGAAAGGCAAATCAAATACTTCCATATGGAAAGCACTTGTGCTTCTAAAGATTCCATCAATTTGTAGCGCATATTACAAGTAGCAAAATGGTTGATTCCACCAATTTTTGACAAAGAAATGACTGTTGGCGTATACTTTTAATGGGAAACCCTCCTAAATGATCCCGGTTCTTATTCTCTTTCTTCTTCCACCGCCTTCTTGCAAATAAGGCTATCAAGGCAGAAGACCCAGAACAATCACCCAATAATCTGTCGACAGCTTCGTCTATTTATATCAAAAAGTGGGATTTGAAGGAAAATGTCAAGCATTTATACAAGAGTTCTTCTACTTGTAAGTCGGTGTGGAGTATAACCTTCACACAGCTGATGGTAGAATTTGATTTGCAATAGAAGTTTAAAATTAAACTCTTTTACAAATCAAATCCAGCCATATCAATAGTGTAGAGGGTGTGTCCTCCACATTGGCTAGCAAATATATTTTTTCTTTGTACAGAGGCTATAAGCGTCCTTTCTCTATGCCAATGCTCTTAGGAGCAGTAGAACCACGACTAATGCAAGATAAATATGTATGATTCTTTTCTTGTGTAAGAACTACTTAAAGTTGGATACAAAATTACCTATACGATCTGAGAGGAACCAACTTGCATATAGAGGCTACAGTTAGCATGCAAGTTTTTATGCTCACCTTCAACAACTCTTTCTCACTAACTACAGCACTGTAAATTGCTAAAAAGTATTTGGGAGGTAGGCCCCTAAACTGTAATTGGAACCTTACCTTGTAGGTAGATTGAAAGATACGACTATATGATTAGCTCATATGGGTCTACGAGCAAATAGTTTAGTACCAGATAGTGGCCTTGAAATGGGGGATAGGCTATGGATGCTTCATATTATAGCAGGTTGGAGCACCATGAAGTGGGCGGTTAAATAAAAAGATCTTGTCCAGATGTTGCAGACAGGATGAGCATTAGTTTATATATTTGAACATTAAAACAAGATGATGATGATGACGAGAGCCCTTTTGTGCACCCAAAACTATCACTTTTGTCACATCATATACTGAAACTATCACAAAAACTACCATGTGCACTCTCATTAAGATTTGAATGTTAAAATACACAAAAAAACTTTATGATCAGATCTTAAGGAGGCAGCACGTTAGCTTGAGAGGTGTGGACTTGGAAGGTGGATTTCTATCTGGCTTTGTAGTAGGGGACACAATTGAGATGACCCAACTCCTATTTGCGGATGATACTCTTGTATTCTGTGGCGCTAGTCACAATTGCAGACCGAGATTGAAAGTGAATCTCGCCAAGTCAAAATTAGTTCCAGTTGGAAATGTTCCAGGTGTTTTGAGCTTTGCCAACATTTTGGGGTGCAAAGTCTCCACCTTGCCAATGAAGTATCTCGGTCTTCCCTTGGGTGCCTCCTTCAAGTCTCAGTCCATTTGGGACCAAGGCCCCCCTAAAAGTTTCTTTTTTTGTATGGACAGCTTCATTAGGGAAGATTGTCACCTTAGATAATCTACGGAAACGCCAACTCATTGTGTTGGATTTGTGTTATATGTGCAAGAACAATGGGGAGTCAGTGGATCATTTATTACTGCATTGTGATGTAGCCATGAGTTTGTGGATGATATATTTGCTACAGCAGGGCTCCATTGGGTGATGCCACGAAGGGTTGTGGATTTTTTGGCCAGTTGGCAAGGCATCCAAGGTACCACTCAAATTGCAGCTATGTGGAAGATGATACGGATCTGTCTATGGTGGTGCATATGGATTGAGAGGAATGGTCGAAGTTTTGAGACCCGTGAACGGACAATGGACAAAATTAGAACTTTATTTTTTTATACTCTACTGTCTACTCCATTGGTCGATTGTAATAGAGTTTAATGGCATGAACGTAAATGATTTCCTTGTATCTTAATCTTTTGTCACTCATGCACAGGTGTTGCTCTTGTCAATGTCCCATGTACTAGGCTTCGCCTATTTTAATAAAATTCTTATTTACTGACCAAAAAGTTTGGGAGCAAAATGTAATTTCTCCACATAATAAATTCAATTAAACTGCACCGATAAAAATAAATAAACTCAACTAAATTGCTAAAATCAGAGTCTATATTACTTACACCCTTCTCTTTAACCTACCATGCCCACATCAGCACAACATGACATAAGGATATGGCTACCAGACATTCCAAAATGATGGAAAGTCTTTGGAGAACATAAGAATCATGTACTTGACACATATTATCATCAGAAACTGTTACTTGACTATTACTCTTGACCACTCAAGTCTATACAACATAGGGCACAGCTGAATCCAGAGACAAACTACTAATGCAAAGTGGGTTATAGTCATCCTGTATTGCTTTCAATGGTGCAGAAGTCATTGATGGTATAGGAATCATCTAACTCCAGTCCTTCCTTATTCTAAATTATTTTAAAGAAATGAATGTCATTGGATAGTACAATAGTCATCCAACTCCAGTCCTTCCTTACACTTGAAGTCCTCTAAAACTCCAAGTCAGGAACAGGAGGGTCCCTAGCAAGGCAAATCTTCTGTTGTGGTCAGCGGTCTTTCATAGAAACGTTACCCATACCACTTGCAGTGTAAAATTAAATCAATACAGTTTCTACCAGGCAGTATCGACGAATAAGCTCAAATTACTGATATAGCTGCTAACAAACAAAGTTAGTTTGACAGCATTTACTCATGGCTGGTCTTTTGTCTTAACATCTAATATCCAACAAAAACATTTCTAATAATTAATTCCAGATGACAATAACTAAAATGAAACTACTCCAAACACCACAACAAAATAGCACCATCGTTCTAAAGAATCCATGCAACCAAAATTAAACTGCAATCACATAAATAAATTCAAATCCTGCTTTCAGTAGTACATTAGAAATTGAAACAGAGATACGAAAAAATAAACTCAGATCATACTTTAAATAATACATTAGAAATTGAAAGAAAGATATGAAAACAGTAATTCCAAATGATAGTATTCCAATTATGTCAAATTTCGGACATTGACAAGACATTGTCTTTAATTCTTTTTCCTTCTTTATAGGTAATCAAAGATGTTATATTCATAGAAATAGGCCAAGCCCAGGTACACAGGAAGTATAAATGAAGAACACCTAGCTAGAGGTTACAATAGAGAGAAGAAGATCGTGGACACTAAGTCCGTTACAAACTATGGCCCCCGCCCATAAGAACAATGACTTAAAAAAGAAAGGTTTTAGCTCATTCATTGTTCTCTCTTGATCTTCGAAACTTCTAGCATTTTTCTCCCTCCAAATACACCAACACATGCATATTGGTACCAATCTCCATATTGCCGCTACCTGGGATTTGCCGTGTAGTCCTCTCCAGCTTGCGAGGAAATCCACCAATCTACAAGGCATAACCCAAGACAATCCAACTCTTCAGAAAAAATCATCCCACATAACCTTGGCCACCTCACAATGTAAAAGCAGATGATCAACTGACTCCCCATACTTCTTACACATACAACACCAATCTAGGACAATAACCCGTCGTTTCCTCAAATTATCTGTAGTGAGGATCTTGTCCAAAGATGTTGTCCAAACAAAAAAAGTTGCTTTTGAAGGAGCTTTCATCTGCCAAATGCTCTTCCACGGGAACATAGACATTCTGGAGTTCGTAAGCTTCTGATAAAAAAAACTGACAGAGAAAATATCTTTCTTAGAATGATTCCAAAGCATCTTGTCTCCTGTGGCCCCTGAAATACTTGCGGAATATAAAGCCGCAAAAAACTCCGTAATAGACTCCAATTCCCAATCTTGGGCTGCCCTAATGAAGTCAATATTCCATTGAAGGGTGCCATTTGAAAAGACCAGTAGGTTGGCGACCGATGCCTCCTTTTCTCTAGAAAGCGCAAAGAGAGCAGTGAAAGTATCTCGTAGACAATGGTTACCACATCATTTATCAAACCAAAAACGAACACGCAAACCATTGCCCACAACAAAATGTTCATGTCCTCGAAAGGTCCCCCAAAGGCTCCTAATGTTTTTCCACAACCCCACTCCATGAGTGCCTCATACCTCATTCGAGCACCATCCTCCCCAAGCTTCCCCGAACTGTGAATCTATAACAAACTTCCATAAGGCCTCCCTCTCATTTTGGTACCTCCACAACCACTTACCCAATAGAGCTTGGTTGAATTTCATCAAGTGGCGGATCCTCAACCCTCCCCCAGAAATTGGGGTACAAATTGTTGACCAATTAACCAGGTGGAATTTGAACTCTTCCCCCAATCCACTCCATAAGAAATCCCTTTGTAACTTCTCAATGCGATTAGCCACCTTTGTAGGAAGCGGAAACAAAGATAAAAAGTAGGTGGGTAAGTTTGAAACAGTGCTTTTAATCAAAGTCAACCTACCGCATTTCGACAAGTATAGCCTCTTCCAAGCAGCCAATCTACGCTCCACCCTTTCTACCACATCATTCCAAATCCTTTCAGATTTAAAGGAGGCACCCAAAGGTAAGCCAAGATACTTCATAGGAAGTGAAGATATCTTGCATCCCAAGGTAGTAGCAAAAATCTCCACATCGGGGACAGCCCCCACAGGCAATATTTCCGACTTTGCAAGATTGATGCTCAACCCTGACACAACAGCAAAACAAAGGAGTAGCGCCCTCAAGGCTTGAACCTAACCAAGATGTGCACCACAAAAGATGAGTGTCATTGGCAAATAGCAGGTGCGAAATGTTGAGCTCACCATTCCCCATCGGAAATCCATAGAGTAACCCCCCGTCCAACAGGCCCTTAATCATCTTACTGAGAGCTTCCATGACAAATAAAAAAAGGAGAGGAGAAAGCGGGTCTCCCTGCCTCCAACCACGAGAGGAGTTGAAGAAACCCACAGGTATACCATTTACCAATATAGAGAAACGAACTGAAAAGATGCAAAATTCTATCCATTTCTGTCATTTGCCCTCCAAAACCGCGTCTGTCAAGTAAGTAAAGTAAGAACTACCGGTTGACATGGTCATAAGCTTTCTCCATGTCTAACTTACAAAGTAACTCGGGTTCTCTAGACTTCATACGACCGTTCAAAACCTCATTTGCAATAAGTATCGAATCAAGGATTTGTCTACCTTTGACAAACGCATTTTGCGGCTTTGAAATTAGTTTTTCCACCACCGAGCTCAATCTATTCGCTAGCACTTTAGACAAAATCTTATACACCCCACTCACAAGACTGATGGGGCAATAGTCTTTCACATCCCTAGACCCCACCTTTTTGGGAATGAAGGCTAGAAAGTTGGCATTAATGCTCTTTTCAAATCTAGCGTCAGTATGAAATTCATGAAAAACTTGCATAAGATCCTCCTCGACCACCTCCCAACAAGCTTGAAAGAAGCCCAATGTAAACCCGTCCAGACCAGGAGCCTTGTCACTTGCCATACCTTTAATTACGCTACACACTTCCTCTTCTTCAAATGGCCTCTCTAGCCACCCTGCACTCTGCTGGTCTAATGTAGAAAACGACAAATCATCCACTTTCGGTCACCAAATGTGCTCTTCCGATAGGAGTAGTTGATAATATCGTTCAATGTGGTTGTTTATTATCATCTGATCCGAAGAAACTGCCCCATCTACCATCAGTGTATCAATAGCATTGTTCCTCCTATGGGAATTAGCCATCCTATGAAAGAATTTCGTGCACTTATCCCCCTCCTTTAGCCAAAGCACCCTTGATTTTTGTCTCCATGAAATCTCCTCCATCAAAGTTACTCTTTCAAGTTCCGCTACTACCTGCTTCTTACCGAGTTTTTTCATGTTCAGAAAGAATTCTAGCCTCCTCCTCGCCTTCCAGGCCCTGAAGCTCCTCCACAAGAACGCGCCTCTGCTGAAGCACATTGCCAAAAACTTGTTCATTCCATTGCTTCAGATCCTGTTTCAGCACTTTCAACTTCTTAGCCATAATGAAACTTGAGGAGCCGTAGAAATTGTAGGAAGTCCACCAAAGTCTGACCCTATCTACAAAACCGTCAGTTTTAAGCCACATATGCTCAAATTTAAAGTATCTTTTACCCCCTTGGATGCCTCCACAGTCTATAATGATGGGGAAATGATCAGAGCATAACCGGGGTAACCTTCTTTGAATTACGTCCGGGAAGTGAGACTCCCAATCAGGAGTTATCAAAAATTTATCAATCCTCGACCAAGATGGAAATTCTCGATTATTAGACCAGGTAAATGTGCCTCCTGATAGTGGAATGTCTACAAGCTCCTGTTCTGAAATGAAATCAGAAAAATCTCTCATGGCTGGAGTGATACGAGACACACCCGACCTTTCGCTTGGAAAGCGCAATGTGTTAAAGTCCCCCCCAATGCAACTTGGTAGCTCCCACCAGCTAATAACTCCCGCCAATTCTTCCCACAAAAATCTTCTCTCCGAATCAATATTTGGGCCATAAACACCAACAAATGCCCATTTGAAGCCATCTTAACAAAAGAGCATGCAACGGCAAGATCACCCACTCACTCCTCCACCTTTTCCACCACCCTTGTATCAAACATAATTAGAACTTCCCCAGATGATCCTTTTGATAGAAGGTAAGACCACCCGACATGTTGCCCTCTCCATAAACTACAAACGATTTGTCTACTAATAGCTTCCAACTTAGTCTCTTGTAAACATGTGATATCCCCCTTCCACTGGTGAAGTAAATTTCTGACTTGGAGCCGCTTATTAAGATCATGCAACCCCCTCACATTCCAAGATAATATTTTTGGCTTCATGGGACAACCATTTTACCCCTCCCCTTGCAACGCTCCCGATCGGAGCTCTTCTCGCCCCTGTCCTCTTTCATAGCCCAAGTGAGCCTTTTGAGTTCTTTTTCCTTCTTTTTGGCCAAACTCAAGGATTGATCAGATTTGGATTGAACATTCACAGCCTCTACAGCTGTCAATAAGGCCATAAATTCTGCTTCAAAACCTCCATAAGAGATCCCTACCAAGTGCCTAATATCCATTGCTTTCTTGATTACCCAATCTAAGTTGGGATGAAAAGAATTGAGAGGAGTAGGATAATCCTCCCCATCCCTGTTATCTGCAAACAAAACCAAAGATCTAGCCAAAACAGACTCCCCCATATCACCTTCTGAACCCGTCACTGTTTGTTGCGCATTCCCAGCGTGTTCGAAAACACTAATGTCCTCTGACGACTCCAAACCCAAACCCACAACCTGCTCTTGCACTGGGACCGCTACCTTTGCCTCCATGGTGGAGGGAGGTAGCCCAGCAGATGCCGGCGGCAAAGACTGTGCCGCCACGAGCCCTGAAAGCCCCCCCAAAACTGCAGTCTCTGTCATCGTAATAGGCTAAGTCGACACTGGGAGCCTTGTCGCCGTCAGGTAGGCGGGAGGCAAGCCATAAGAGGCTGGTGGCGAAGTCTGTGCCACCGTGAGGGCCAACGGCCCAACCATTAGCTCCCCGTGAAAAATGGGGTAGATCTATGTCGACGCCGAGAGCCTTGTTGCCGTCAGCGAGGCGGGAGGCAGGCCAGAAGAGGCCGGCGGCAAAGTCTGTGCCACCGTGAGGGCCAACGGCCCAACCCCTTGCTCCCTGAGATCCATGGGGTAGATCTGAGTATGCCGACAGCAGATGACATCGATGGCGCTGCTGGCATTTGGGTGGGTTGCTGTCGCCGCCGAGGTAAGGATCTCCTCAGGCCAGAGTGTCGATTGTGGGTCCATGGGCCCAGGCGTGGTCACGGGCCCAAGCACGACCTCTGGACCACTCAACGTAATGGGTGGGCTCTCTGGCCTAACACCCAGTAGAGAGGCCTCAGGCCTCACTTCACACGTAACGGGCCCAGAAGTTGAGCCCATTTCAAAACAGGGCCCAACCTGTTTCACCTCCCAGCTCACCCGACTTGAGCCTCTCCAACCCATCCCCACTTTGGTCTTTCCTATAACAGGTCACTCCCAATTCCTTCCCAAGTGTTTTCAGTTCCTCCTTCACCCCGATAAGTTCCTCTTTCAAATAAAACAGAGCCTCTTGCATTCTACTTTCCACTGCACAGACGTTTGACAGTGGCCCACTTACCATTTTAGGAACAACATTTATGCCATCTCTTGCATTTTCGCCTGAGTGTTCCCCTACCAAGCACCCCTTTTTGTTTTTTCCATACACTTCCATTCTTTTACCTGCACCACCCAAAGCCGCCTCTGCATATGACAGCCTCTCCTTCTCCTTCCCCTTACCTTCCTCTCTGTCCAGCCATGGGATCAAAATAGGAGCCTGCATAGACACAGCCCCCATTGACAAAGCAATCTTCAGCTCCATAGACAGCAGCTTCCAGCCCTTGCCTTCCATCCCTTCCGGAATCGCTAACAGACCCCGACCACCGGTGCCACCACCATAGTCTGTTACTTCCAAGAAACGCCCGAACACATTAGAGCGCCTATGAGCAAAGAGAGCTTTAGCTCCATCCTTATAAGTCTTATAAAAAACCTTCCTTCCCCCTGAAAATAAACATTCTTCTACAGTGTTTGCCAGCCACCAAGCACTAGCAAGATTGAGCATTATCTCCTTAGTAACCTTCCTCCCCCTCTCCGTGATTCGACATAAGTTTCCTCCCTCTATTGACAAAATAAAAACTTTTGTCTCTATTAAAAGATGCCTAAGGAACCCCATGCTAAACACAAAAGAAGAAAACTAATGGGGACTGATTCAGGCAAGGAGTTACCGGAATAGACAACCCATCAAAAAGGAGCGCGGAGAGAATTTGGAGAGAGAAATTATAACACACACAACTTGTCTTGTCTTTAATTATAAAGTTCTCATTCTTCGATATCTACAAGACCAGGGACTTCCACCCAATTAATTCATCTAAGCTCCTAAGTCAATTCACTTCCCATATCATTGAGAACAAAACCAAGTTTACAAACACGTCTCGAAATTTCTTTTCTTTAATTCAATCCCCCTTTTCCTCTCAATCCAACCCCAACACAAGTACCAATCTTTCTTCAATTCATTAGTCATTACTTTGGAAACCAAAACAACCAACAGTAACAAAAGAGAGCACATTTTATCTATACCGATTCCTCAACTCACAAATTCATTTGGCTCAGTCAAACAAGAATTCTTCATTTTCTTCCAATTTTCCACGAACCCAAATTCTCGTTTAATTATCAAAAGAAATGATAGACCCAACATGATTCACAAACCTGTTGGAAGCTCTTGACGGTCTTGCCAATACTCTTTCCCACTTCAGGCAACTTCTTGGGCCCAAAAACCAAAGCTGCGACTCCGGCAATAACCACCAGCTCGGGCACGCCAAGACCAAACATAGCGTTGCAGGTGAGACCCTTCTTGGCCGGATCAGTTCTGGTCCTGGTTCTGGACGCAACCAGAGTGTTACATTTGTGCTTGGTTTTGTTCAAGAAAGTGGAGGTGGCAAAATTGGTGAGAAAGGTGGAGTTGGAGGAAGAGAAAGAGAGAGAAGGTGGAGGCATTCTTGAAGTGGAAGAGAAACGTAGAGTTACAGATGAGATCTCCATGGTTTCTGGGTTGTGGGTTTTGGAGCTCTCTCGGTCGGGGAAGATGGATGATAAGGAGGGTAGGGTGGGGAAGTTTTGAAACCTTGACCAAGATATCCCGTGTTTGGACTCTAGACCATGGATGGGTGGCGTGAGTTCGAGTTTTATGATTGCACGATAGGAAATTAAAAAAAGAAAAAATTACTAATTGATAAATAGTCCAATTTTAGTAATCTATAAAATTTAAATCTGTTTTTTTTTTTTTAATTTCAAATTTCAATTCAAAACATTGTTAATGAGTCTTCAAATACTTTTTATTTTTTATTACCCACCTTCCATACTGTTTTTGAATAGTTTATTATTTTCATGATATTTAAGAGAAAAAAGGCATTTCTTTTTCTTTTTTCTTTTTTCAGTTTGGAACAATTTATTCCTCAACATAATCTGTTAGTAAATCGGCCGCAATAATTTACACAAAACCAATGCCAAACCAGTAACCCCCGACATGCTATAGTATTTCTTTGTTGCTTATCATCTCACGCATAGACCCAAGTTGCTGTCTTGTACTAGTTGAGGAGTAAGGTGGATTTTATTAGAACCTAGCTCAAGTTAGATAAATCACTAGGTTTGATTATTTTCATTGAGGTAAATAGAAAATATTAAGGTTTCGGTTAAGATTAGTGCTTAGGTTTCTTGAGGTTTAAACTTGGGAATTAAACCAAGAGAGTAGCATATGACCAACTAGGCTTAAACTGTGATCCATCAACCCCAGAAAGAACCCAGACTCGGTTTGGGAACCTTAGACCCGTATCTCCCTTGACCCGTCCTGGTTGGCTGTAAAATCCCTAAGAGCCGCTTGGCACACTCTTTGATGTCCTAGGTTTCTATGCCACAACCCTCCTCCTCCAAACCACTCTCTATATCTCTTGTTTGACCACCACACCTTCAGCTCTTCCACGTCATGCGCCACTATTTGTTGTCGGTAAGTTTATTTGCTACACCCACACTGCATGTACACATGCATTGGGACGAGTTGTTGCATGCACCATGCACTCACACAAACATCTTGTGTCGCGCACACACTCAACCACCACCATCACGGTACCATGTTTTCTAATCGCATATGTCATACGTCACAGCCACCGAGGTTCGATGAAGTTGCCCTTAAACAATTCATAAGTCACACCGAATTAAGGTTTCAAAACCCTATCTCTCTCGAACTCTACCCTTCAGGTGTTTTTGGATTGCCCTAGGTATATACTCTTTTCCCTTCACTATATGCATTAAATCCATAAGCATCTCATGGCATAGTAGGGCAAACCAAATGGAGAGATTTCACTTGGGATTAGAATTTAACTAAGTACATTCTTGACGTGCATGAGGGTATGATTATGTAAAGTCTATTAGCGTTGAGAGTTCGATAATTTAGGAGTGAAACGTTTGTAGGTAGAAAGTGTTGATTTTTTGGAAGTGTTTAAGAGAGGGTACCTACCTTAGGTAGGTTATTTTGGATGGTCGATATTGCATGTGCCATGGGAGTAGTTTCAAACTATAGAATGATATTATTTAGGGTTTGTAAACTAAGGGACATAAGGGAGTAAGGTTTGAATTGAGTAGTGTTACATGGGTAGGAGATCAAGGTTTACTGTTGTTTTGAGTGAGGGGAAGCTAGGTTAAACTGTGTAAGAGTTGGGCGAGGTTAGGAGAGCAATGTATTAAGTTGAAACCTTGTCGAGCAATGTATTAAGTTGGCGAGGTTAGGCGAGCAATTTATTGAGGTGGGCAAACTTAGGCGAGCAATGTATTACGCCGGGCAAAGTTAGGCAAGCATTATATTAAGCGAACGAGGTTAGGTGAGCAATGCATTAAGAGGGTGAGGTTAGGCGAGCGTGTTAAGAGAGCAAGGTTAGGCGAGCAATGTGTTAAGAGGGTGAGATTAGGTGAGCAGTATATTAAGTGAGCAAGGTACTAGGAGAGCAATGTACTTCACGAGCACAGTGTTAGGCAAGCAAAGTGAGCAAGGAAAGAGTAGTAGCAGAGGAACTTAGATATCCTGAGGTTTCATGCATGAAGCGTATTATGCATAGTGTCTAACAATTAAGAATATCTATACCATTGCTTATATATTATAGGTTCAGTTTAAAGTTTAAAGGCACAAACTATTAGCATAATTTACACGAGGGTCGAGGTAAGTGACTATGATCATATTCTTCTACACATCACTTTATGTAAACAGTAAGGTCTCTTTTCGCAACTGTATATAGGCAATAAATGCTCGTAAATGTATATATGTATGCATTAGCCATTATTGATAGCCCTTTTTTATGAACCCTATTTATGATAAAGGAAGTTTCATATGATTTTAGAACTGCATGGATAATGGCATAACCGAGTATTATGTAGTATGATTATACATTTTAAAGAATGAAAAACGAGGTAAGATAAGTTTAAAGAAAAGAAAAGAAAATGGGTCATATCACAATGAGGACTGTACCATGAGGTTGGGATGGATTGCAACATCAGAATGCATCATTGACAATACACCTAGTGATAACTCATTTCTGAGGTTCAATGTTTATCTGCTAGCTATGGGAAGAACCATCAATCGCAAGGCCGCCAGCCCTAAAATATGGGGGTTAGCAGTGTGTAAGGCCATTAAGGATGAGGTTAAGGAAATGAATGATTAATGCTTTGAGGTTGAGGAAATGAATGTTTTTCTTTGATACTTTGAGGTAAATGTTTTATGTATGATTAAATGTAATGTTTTTCAAAAATGTTAATATTAACTGAAACCCTAGATTGTTAATATGTTTACTACATGATATGGTTCTTACTGAGTATTTGACTCATTTAAGTTATTTTTATATTTTTCCACCTCAGGTGAGGAAGTTTATATTGGTACTACAAGTAAGGATGTTGTCCAAGGGGTTGACATTGACAATGAAGCTGGAGGCACTGAGAAGGAATTTGATCTTATCTTTGCAATTCCAATGATTTATTTTCTATATTCTGTAATTTGTAGCTCATGACAATTTATTTTCATTTTTAGTATGTGCTATCAAATAAATATTTATCTTTGAGAGAGTTCTTTTTATAAAGCATTCTAAATTCTTTTATAAATGTATTGAATCTTTTATATATGGTGCAAACAATAAAATGTTTTAAGATTAGTAACATTTAGTTCCTCTAGGTTTACAAACCTATAGGGCCAGGATGTTACACAACCACCTTAAACCCTAAATAGGCCATTGCGCCTCCTAAAAAATGAAATAAAATAGATAGCTCGTTATCTTGCACAACTACAATGTCAATAAGGCATTGCTCACACTATTTCTTAAAATATAACATAAAAAGAGCATTATGATGACATTAAGAAAAGGGTATTACAAATGCATATATGAACTTGGCGGATGATTATTTAGATTTCACCTCTTATTCTAACCTATTTATGTATCAACTCTTAGAATTTTTAAATTCATCAATATATCTTATTAATTCATGTATCATCATTTCATATTCATTATCCTTCCATGCTTATAAAAGGATGTATCGAGAATGATTTGTAATATACAAGAAATTTGGGGTGAATAATATTGAGTTCCTAAAGGGCTATTTATTTATTTGTATTATTGCAAATATTCCATGCTTATATCTTACTCTACCCCTCAAGTTAATGGATACGTTTGTCCACTCAACGTAGCAAAGTTAAAAAAGAAATAAACAAAATTATCCATTTTTAACAATAGTATGTTTCACCTCCATTTTCATCCCTCCTCCACATTTGTATGAGTTTGAAAAAACTGATTAAATTTTGTTTTCTATTCTTTTTCTTCTTTTATGACTCAAAAATGTATGTCAAGCGTGCCATAGTTAATTTAAGGAATTTGCAGCCTGCACAGTAATTGAGATAGGATATTAAGAAGAGGCGGCACCCATTTCGAGATGGAAAATTCTTCTTGCAGTCCGGGACTTCAGCGCACTCCCTACGTGGCAAAAACTCACTATTTCACTTAAATTGTACACGATGTCGATTGGACAACAAAAATGAAGAGCTGTGAAATGAAGAGTTTCTTAAATCTTTTTCCCCTTTCCATTTTCCCTTTCCCTTCTCCCTTTTCCCCTTCGAGAGACTGCTCTCGAAATCCCCCTTCTCCTTCCACTTGAGCTTCATCGTCCCCTTCCTTTGTGCCAATAGGTTGATGCAGCGCTGTCCCTCTCACAGGTATAAGTCTCGTCGCTCCCTCTTACGAAGGTTCTGATATTTTCCTGAATGTGCTTATTCGAAAAATGAACAAATTCTTGAAGAATTTGTACAATATGGGTATTGATTTGGTTAGTTCTTTCTTGGACGTGGGTTTTCAATAGGGTATTGATTTGGTTAGTTGTTTATTGGACTTGGTTTTTCTAGAGGATATTGATTGGGTTAGTTCTTTCTAGGACGTGGGTTTTCTATGCGATTTATATATCAATTATCACTTTGTTTCTTAATTATAGTAATTATCTTTCTATACTTAGCACCTCAACTCCATTAAACTGCCATTGAATTTGTCCTTAAATTTGGGAGAACAACATATGTGTTGACAATTAAATAAGGCTATTTGGATTGGTTTTAAATTGATAAAAACAGGAACTGAATTCGATAAGTAAATGAGCCTTATATATTTGTCGAATGAGAGCAGGAGAAGCTAGTTTAATGTAAAAGAATCTGCCAGTTCTTAAGTTTGAACTAAGTTTACTCACCAAACAATTTGTAGTAGCATCAGACTTCAAATTTAGAAAAAGAAAAAAATGTTTAAAGAGAATTAGACACTTAGAGAAATAGATACACTCACACAATTTTGTTTTCTTTGATGGATGACACAGTCCAAATTATCTAAAAGAGAGTTGCCAACAAAAGGATAGGGGAAAACCAAGTATCAAGTGAATGTTCAAGTTTTTTTTTTTTTTAAGAAAGTTGCAATTTCGGTATATCCTAGTCCAAATTGATTGTTCCCCACTTATTGTTGCAAGTTTTGGCACCAGCATGCGCTAATCACTTTAGATATGCTGGTAGCCTCAATGTATGCCAGAATTTAGAATGAAGTGAATGAAAAAAAAATGTTGCATTTTTTATCTGTTATAAGGAAGGATGCAAGAAATATATTAGGATATGTTATAATTTTGGAGTAGGTTTTTATCTGTTTGGAACTTGTAATTAAATGGAACTTGAGATTGTTTGTAGAAAGTAGAGTGGGTACGTGCAAGCCTCACTGTTTGTAGGGTTGTGTTGTGTATGTTGATTTACATATTGACATGCTTGAGTGGATTATGACTGGTGTTATTGAATAGGTGCTAGTGTCACTGAATTGTAAAGTGCCAAAAAAGTTGTTTTGGTTCAGTTATTGTAAGACAGTTTTGAGGGTAAACTGACCTATTACAATTACACACACATGGAATCCCTTATTGTGAACAAACAACCTCAATGCTTGGGCTGAGTGCCTTCCTTCCTACATATCCATATGTTTATGCAGGATTTTTCAACCCTTTCTAGTTGGTGCCACATGCACATGCACATGGAACCCAGTCTATTTGGCCATGGTATTGAAGGGAAATAGGACACATGATTTTTTTGTGCCCTTGTGTCCATAACTTTTTTTGTTCAAGTTCAGCTTTCATGTGCAGGCATATAATTTGTAAAGTGCAATAAAGTGCAATGTCTTCATCACAATCACAATCACATTCATCATCTTCTATAAAAAATTGCTCTAATATGTTTATGCGGATCGATTGCACGTCTCCAAGTCTCGAACACCTCAAGAAATCCAAGAAGACCTTTTTTTACTTGTCCAAAGTACAACAAGGAGGTTATCACTAAAAACTTTTGTTTGTATACTTTTAATCTCCTACACTGTTGAAGTAATATTTCAATTTTCTCCAATGATGTTGACAAGTTATTTTCTGCAGGGAAAGCCATACTGCAACTAATTTGTATGGACAGATTTTGAAGAAGGAAATGAAAGTTCCATTGCCAAAAAAATAGAACTCCAGCAAAGAGAGGAAGAACTCGAAAAAAGAAAAGTTGAAGTCCAAAGGAGAGAGAAAGAACTCCAGTATGCCAGGGAAGAGATCCATAAAAAAGAGGAAGACATCCAAAATAGAGTGTTGGTTCTACTTAATGATCGGGAAGAGCTTCAAAGCCAAATTAAATATATTAGTCATGCATGCATGCTACTTTGCGTATATTGGGGACTTTCAATTCTAATCTCATATTATTTGCTGCGATCAAGTTTGTGTTAGGGACTTCTTGTATGTTGTTATGTTTGTTAGTGTTTCAGTGTAGCCAAACTGGTGACTTGTAAACATTCTACATTAATATGCAGTTTTCTTAAAGCTGTAATGTGAAGTTTATGTTTCAACTGTATCAGACTTATGATCCTTTCAATAGAATGTATTTTTCAACAAATTTTATGTTGTATTAGTAAGCTTGATTATGTGGCAGCTGCTCTTTTCAGTATATTAATAAAGTGTAAAGCTGCCATACCATCTGATTCTCTCCTTTCTTCCTCAACGCATTGTCAAACTGATCAACGAACTCTTTTAATGTGGTCCCCGAATGCACATAACAATCAAAAAATGCATTTACGCTCTCACTCCTTTGAGTTGTGCTCATTCCAGCCCAAAATACATCTTTTAGATATACAGGAACCCAATGCATTCTCTTAGAATATAGACTTTGAAGTCATGCATTCTCGTGCAAATTGAACGTATCAAGCAATGCTTCCCAAGACTTCTCAAACTCTTCATAAGTTTGACAATCATAAACACATCTTTGCAATGCGCTCTTCAAACCATCAGTATATTTAGAATGAAAACCTAACTTCTCTGGTAGTTTTCGCATAATGTGCCATAAACAATACCTGTGTCAGGTATTTGGGAAGACTATTGCTATGGCATTTTTTATGGCTTTATCTTGGTCAGTGATGATAGCATTTGGAGCTTTCCCATCCATACATCTCAACCAAGTCTCAAACAACCAAACAAATGTATCAGTATCTTCGCTTGAAATCAAACCCACTCCAAAAAGTATTGATTGTCCATGATGGTTAACACCGACAAAAGGGGCAAATGGCATACCATATCTATTTGTTAGGTATATTGTATCAAATGTCACAACATCCCCAAAATACCCATATGCTGCTCTACTACGTCCATCGGCCCAAAAAACATTCTTTAATCTTCCATCGTCATCTAAATCCATCAAGGAATTGAATCCATCATTCTTATACTGCATTCTCTCAAAATATTGACGAAATGCATCAACACCTCCTTTACCAAGCCTAAGGTATCGGGCCTTATCAATATAATTTCACGCATCTTTCTCAATGAATGGAAGATTATCATATCCACCTGCCTCGAGTTGAAACTTTTAGCCGTGCTTATGCTTGCCTTGTCATTGATATCTAGCTTCCTTTTACCAAATCGTTAATGGCTCGATTACATCTAAAGAACCTTGTCTTTCGTGGACTTAACCCATGGTTGTGTGCATTCTCAACAGTAGTTATACACAACACCTCATCAAGTAAAATTGCATTCATCTTCGCCTTATAATCTGTCTTCATTGTCGGACATGGTTTAGAAACATTCGAAATATGGTTCATTGCCTTACCACCACGAGCACAACAAAGTGTTACATATCTAACACTTCCATCATCATCCCTTTTATTTCTTTGGGTCATTACGTCAAACTCAGTCTGTTTTCCATATTGCTTATAGAAGTCTAAAAGTTCATGCTCAGTTTTAAATGACATCCCCGACTTAGGCTCTATAGCACCATCATCGTCATTTCCATGACTGATTGACTTCACTTCCTCAACCAGTGAATTATCCACATCAATATTCCCTGAATCAATTGTAGTGCACGTCTCTATATGTTTTTCTCTCAGTAATACATCATCAGTCTCCTGCATTATACCATAACGCAAATCAGGGAAGAGAATGTATAAACTCAACTTGAATATATAAAGCCTGGTTATTATGTACATGAAAGCAACAATTTTTTGGTTACCTACTGCTTTAACTCGTCTTCCACATATGAGCTATCCTGATAAGTAGTGCTTTCATTAGAAAATAAGGATCGCCTAGTAGATGAGGTGAGTTCTGTTATCTCCTTACGATTACTTGGAGTACCCGTATAAGGGATTGGCGGAACAAAAGGATAGGGAATTGGTGGTCCAAACGATACCCCCATTTGTTGCTGCAATTTATATTAAAAAACCATAAATGTAACAACAATAGCGTGGATTTAAACATAAATATTTCTAAAAAGAAATTATTCACCTCGTTTCTCCATGGATACGGGTCGGCATTTGGACGCGGTACAAAAGGTGGAAAAAAATATAGGTGGCATTGTCCCATGGTAACCATGCATATAGCCATATGCTGACCAATCTGGATATAATGGTCTTGATATTTCCTGAAATAATATCGAATATTAATTTATCACAAAATATTAAATTATGCTAATAACATAGCTCTTGTATATGACTGGTACCTGAGTGAATGTTGTAGTGTTGGTAGGCGACGACAGCCTTGTAGTGCTGCTAGTAGGCGTTGTGCTTTCTTTCCCTTTTTCCGTAGACTTGTCCACCAAAATGGACCTACCTTTATATAAATTTTCAGCCAATTCAAGATTAGAAATTAATTTGACAAGGCTCATATTTCTTTAATCATAGTCTAATCCTTTGATTGGCTTTCATATTACACATCTTTACACCCCTTTAATTTAGACATCAAATCTAGAATACTCATAGTCTGTTTTGCATTATGATTTTAAAATGTTGAAAGTTATGGGTTGGAACCACATATTAAGCACCTTTAACCAACGCCTATGACATTATTTATTCAACATTATCATATAATTATAAAAAATATAAAGCATTATCCAACATTAGCAAAGTCTAACCATATAATTATCAAACATTATTAAACATGTATATTTGCAACTACCACAGGGTCTAGGCGTGGGTCACGTTTTGGGGCTTTACTTTAAGGGGCAACCAGATCTAAGATGTGAGAAACACAAAACTGAAACCATGTAAATGGGGGGTATTGTGCATGAGAGCATGGTATGGATCTCCAAAATGAGGGGAAAGAGAGTGAGAGTAGAGCAACTACTTGGTTGGCAGGCACGCGGCGTCGTGGTGAAGGAGATGGGTCAATTTACTGGTTGATGGTGGTGGAGGAGCTGAGCATGAATCCGGTGGACTGGTGGTGGAGGAGATGAGCACGATGTCAGAAGTGATAAAAATTTCTGGAAGGCGCAACCTGGGCAACGACAAAATGATTAAATTGAATTGCGAATTCTCTTTTCACGGAAGGCTGAAAGCAATTTGGTGAATTTGGGAGGAGGACATTTCGGTAATTCAATAAAGCTCATATGGACAAAAAGACAAACAAAAGTGTACGCGGGGACTACCTTTCGGGACTGTAGCTACCACTTCTCTTTCGAGATATTCAGAAACGAAAAAGACTATTATGCCGCCCCAAACGTACCGCTCAGTTTGGCTGCTCGGTGAATTTTTTTTTTCTACTTAATGATGAAGGAAGTGATTTTAAGTGTATTAATGTATTTTTTATTTTTTAAAAATATTTAAATACATTAAAAAAATGTGAATAGAAAAATGAAAAAAAAAATTACTTTTGCAACTAACGCTAACACCGAATGATGCTACTCAAGCGGCAGAGTAGCACCACTCTTCAGAAGCAGTAGCCAACACAGTAATTGAGATAAGTTCAAATGGTAGGAAATATTTCGTCTCGTTTAGTTATATAGATGAGATGAAAAATTTATAAATAATAGTGAGATAATTTATGAATAGTAAAAAAAATAAGTTAATATTTTTATGGAGTTTTGAGAAATAAGAGATAAAAAGTTGAATAAAAATATTATAAAGTTAAAATATTATTATAATATAATTTTTCTTATTATTTTTATTTTAAGATTTGAAAAAGTTGAATTGTTTTTTATGTTTTGTTTAAAAGTTTAGAAAATTTTTGTAATGATTCCATAATTATTAGATGAAAAACTTAAAAATCTGAAAATCTGAAATTGAAAAGTGTTTTTATTGAATGGTGTTTGGATATTGAGATAAGATAGAATGGGATGAGTTGAGACTATCTGTGAAACCAAACAAGGCTAGTGTTTTGCTTTTTCTTTCCATTCTCTATAGGGCTTTCTTTTAACTTCATATTTAGCCCATTTTGACAAAGAATTCTTTGTGGCCTAAAACTAAAACTAAATCATTCACTGCTAATTTATTTCTATATTAATATCTAACTTATTTTTTTATTAGACATATACTATAGTGTCTAATTACATGTTATCATATTATAGTATTACATATTATTTTTAGTATCTAATTACATGTTATTATACATTAGTAAATTAGTATATGTATTATTAATTTATTATACTAGACTTATTTAAATACTAGTGTCTAATTTATTTATATACTTGATTATGCAAGGTAGTAATACTATGATGTTTACATATGCTAAACTATCATTAGTCTATTTATATTATACTATAAATATATTATTTTATAATAATTAGCTCATACTAGTATATTATTCAATTTCACTATATAAGTTATAGTTATATATCTTTATATTTATACTAGTATTTATGATAAATATATAGATAAATACATATTTTTATAACATATGTACAATATCGGAGTCGGATTTAGAGTTAGAGTCGGAGCATAAAGTCAGATCGGATCAGATCTGAGCCAGAGTCTGTCCAGCGACACGGAGTCAGAGCGAAGCCAAATTTGGAGTCGGATTTTTGAATTTTTGCTCAACTCTACTTCTTTACACCATTCTTTGATTTTTGGATCTGATTTTCGAACATGCTAGTCTCAATATTATTGGCTTTTAAAAACCCAAGCGAGATCAAAGTGTGAGTGATAATGGAAGGGAGCATCTTGACTCTAAATTCGAACAACATCAGCCATAAATCTCTTCAAAATCTTTAAAAAATTCTAAAATCTTAAATCTTAAAACCCCAAAATGATAATGGCGAGGATGAGTTGGTTCTTGATGGCTTTGGATAATTTTGTTTAAATCCTATGCATATCGATATCCAATGAAAATAATAAGAGGCTGATGTGTCAACCTCCCATTGGATGATGTAAAAGTTTCATAAGTATGTTTTTAAGATGGAAAATAATAAACTTATAATTAGTCTATAATTATTTTACAACAAGGATAATTATGTAAAATTAAAATTATTTTTTAATAAAGTAACCTTTCTAAAGAAATTTACAAAAATTGCCACCGCTCGCTGAGTATAAAAGAACAGTTCTGCTGGAGGCAACCGCGGCGTAACTGCGTCCCACTTGGCATTAAATGGAAACGACACCGTTTCTTCATTTCTTGGAAGACCGAATTGTAGTTTCTTCTTCGCTGTTTCATCAACCAAGGTCTCAAGGGAATCAGTTTCACCCCAAGCCCCCTCTTCTTGTTGTCATCCCAGCAGTTGTGGCAGCTTCTGTTGCAGCATCAACCCAACCACGATCCTCATAACAAACACGAAGAAAATTTATCGACTTGCCAGTCCTTAAAATGCTCTGAGCAAGTGATTGAGAGATAAAGGAAGGAAGCATCCCAACATGGAGCCTATAACCATCTCTCCAAAGAGACTCGACTTTCACAGGTTGACCCACAATGAAATATTCAGCAAAAAGATCTTCCAACTCCCCTTCCAAAACCCAACTCCCCACCATCTCAAAAAGATGAGAACAAACCCGCTGAATTAAACGCCTCATAAACTTGAATTCCCAGTCGAACAAAGACTTGCATTTGAATGGACCTAGATCGAATATATCCCCCATCAGATCTTTCCCTTCAAAAGACATTTTTGCGAGAGCTCTGCTAGCATCCTTTCCAACAAAAAATGCATAAGGTCCACCTGGTCCATAAAACATCTTGCTCTACCATCGTAGATCTGGCCCTTCATGGCCATGAGCAAAGGCTTCTGGAGGTCGGATCCATCGTACTGCTTGAGCTACCCCTAAGCCTTATCACTCCTCACAATAATATTTCTCTGTTTACTTCAAGACATTTCCATTCCCCATGATATATGTTTTGGACTAAAGCATGAAACAATGGCGTTTATTTATGCCACGTGGGTGGAGATTACCCCACGGTTTCCCTGTTGGTTGCCTTTAGCATTTTTCATAAAAGAAAAACACAAAAGATGAGTTCCAGTACCTAGAAACCACAAGTACCAAAACTTGACATCCTTAAACTGACCAAGAATACACATAACATCGTCAATACCAGAGCCATTCAAAGTTTGGGTAGCTTATTTTTATATTAAATTCATTCATTTTTCTTACCGAAGGCTATCAAAGGAGATTTTTGTGAAAAGTGAAGTCCTAACTCGTTAGGACTTGCATGAAATTTCAGGGGTTTTTTGAAGATAGAAATTTGTTTAGATGGTATGAAAAAAAGAAGCATTGAATTAACAAAAGGTGAAGTGAGAGACATGGGGAGAGGAGGAAGACGGTGTGCAGTGGTGAGCACCGACTTAGGCGAAGGGGTGGGTAGCAATGCCCCACTGTCCCACCCCGTTCGCCCAGTCTCTGCCTATGCGGGGCGGGGGTTTCGTCCCACTCGAGCGGGGTGCAGGGGGGCCCTGCCTGCACCCCTTGAGGCCAGTGGAGGTGGGGGACAGAGGGGGCTAAGTCCCGCCCCGCATAAATATATATATAATTAAAATTAAAATTATATATATATATATAACTCATAAGTAAGTGAAACGGCGCCACACCGTTTCAACTTTAGTTAAGTTTCCCCCTCCCCCCCCCCTCGCGTTGCGTCTTCTCAAACTCTCCTCTCTCTCTGTCTCTCACTCTCAGACTCATTATCTCGTGCTCTCTCGATCTCTCTCACTTGATCTCTTCTCTCCCTCTCGCACCACTGCACGAGCACCACCGGTCCACCGTCGTTTGAACTTTGCAACTTCGCATTCGCTGCGCCAAACTCTAAAGGTAAGACTCCCGGACCAGATTTTATTTTTTGAGTTTTGGATTGGAGATTATAGGAAGGATGGGTTGAATCGAAGATGGAGGATGGGAATGATTATGAATTTGTGTGCTGTGGATTCTGATTTGTGCATGTGTTTGAAATTGATGTCGCATCTGTTTTCTTTTTCTTTTTCTTTTTCTTTTTTTTTCTTTTTTTATAGTTGGTAGTTTCTAGGTGTTCGGATTTGGAACCCTAAATTGATTTAGGGGTTCAATCCGAAACCCTAAATTGATTTAGGGGTTTCGGTTGAAACTCCTAAAATTTCAATTTAAGGGTTTCAATCGAAACCCCAAAATCAATTTAGGATTTCGGATTGAAACCCAAAATTTCAATTTAGGGGTTTCAATTGAAACCCTAAATTGATTTAGGGGTTCAATCCAAAACCCCTAAACAAATTGATTTAGGGATTTCAATTGAAACCCCTAAATCAAAAGGCTAAATCAATTTGTTTAGGGATTTTGGATTGAACCCCTAAATCAATTTAGGGGTTCAATCCAAAACCCCTAAATTGTGTTGGATTTGCACTTTACTTTGTTTTTTTATGTGTGGTGTATTATTATGATTTTTTTTATGTCGTGTGTTGATTGATTTTATACTTTTTTATTGTGTTGTGGAATCAGGAATGTCTTCTCACAGGGATTTCACTAATAGCTCTCCCACCCCTACCAGTACCTATGTCTCTACCAGTACCCCTGCCCCAGAACCTAACCCTACTCCAACCCCTGAGAGTGGGAGTACACCTTGCCCCACCCCCAGGCCCAAACAAAGCAAGAAACATGTTTCCGTAGTTTGGACTCATTTTACCAAACTAGAGGATGGTGACTCAACTCCCAAGCTAAATGTAATTATTGTAAGAAAATATATGCATGTCACTATAGGAAATATGGTACATCCCAGTTAAAGGTCCATTTAGAGGAACAATGCAAGAAGAGTCTAATATTAAGATCTTTACTGGAAAAGAATCAATCAAGATTATATATTGGACTAAAAAAATGGCGGATGGGAGTAGTGAGGGTTCAACATTGAAGGGGATACGAAGTATAATGCTAATCAGTGTAGAACGAAGTTAGATCGTATGGTTATCATATACGAGCTACCTTTTCAGTTTGTGGAATGGAGAGGGTTCCAAGTGTTTGTCCAAGAATTGGAACCTAGATTTACGCTTCCTTCTCGCCAAACTGTGGCAAAAGATATTAAAAAAATGTACTGGAAATATAAAGATGTTTTGAGGGGCCAATTGACAGGTTTGGTAGTTTGCATCACTACCAATACTTGGACTTCTATCCAAAATTTCAATTATATGTCTTTGATTGTTCATTTTATTGATTCTGATTGGATTCTTCATAAAAATACTATTAAGTTTTGTCAAATAACTTATCACAAGGGTGAGACAATTGGGAAGGCCTTAGAGGCCTCAAAAAAGGAGTGGGGGTTGGCACAGGTTTTGACAATTTCGGTTGATAATGCCTCGTCTAATGATATCGCCTAAGGATATCTGAAGACTTATCTTAGAGAGGCAAATAAGACATTATTGGGTGGTGAATATTTATATGTTTGACGTTCTGCACATATCTTGAATCTAATTGTGACTGAGGGGTTGAAAGATGTTGATGACTCAGTTGCACGAATTAGACTGACTGTGAAATTTGTGAGGTATTCTCATTCTAGATTGGAGAAATTCAAAATTGTTGAAAACTGTGGGCATAACATCAAAGAAGGGTCTTTGTACTGATATTCTTATCAGATGGAATTCAACCTTCTTGATGTTGGAGGCAGCCTTTCAATTATTGGGTAATGAAGACGTTCAATATGTCAAATACTTTGATGAGCACGGGGATTTAGGAAAGCCTAATGATGATGATTGGGAGATAGTTTCTACTTTTGTTGATTTTCTCGGTCTTTTTTACGATGTCACATTGAAGTTATCTAGTTCTTTGTACCCTAAATGCCATGAATTTTATCAACAAATATGTAGGGTGAAAGAAGAATTAGACGACATATGTAGGGGTTTCAATCTAAGGATGAGGGGATGGCATTGACCATGAGGGTCAAATATGATAAGTATTGAGAGATTTGACTAGACTAAATATTTTGTTATATGCGGCTGCTATTCTTGATCCCTGTCTGAAAATTTCAGGCATGTTATATGGTTTGGGACTTGCACACAATCAAGCATGGACTGATCTTATTGGTGAGATGGCTCGAGATACCCTGGCTAAATTATATGATGAGTTTAATGCAATTAAGGGTGGTACTGCATCTATTACACCTACACCTACCCCAACACCTCTTCCAGACACCGATGAAACAAAGAAGCATATATTGGCGTGAACTAAAACCCTCGCACATAATTCCACACCAGTCCATCAATCTACGGAGGTGGTTTCAGAGTTTGACAACTATTTGTCAGGGGATCTTATTCAAGATGATGATGGTTTCGACATTTTAGGATGGTGGAAGGCAGCATCAAAGAAATATCCCATCCTTTCTGAGATTACCCACTGTATGGTGGCCATCCCTATTAGCACCGTCTCGGAGTCATCCTTTAGTATCAGAGAGTGCATATTGGATCATTTCCGTAGTTCATTGTCTCCTACAACTGTGGGGGCATTGATATGCACACAGAGTTGAACGATGAGAAATGATATTTATGTTCCATATGTTTTAGATTTTAAGGAGACCAACAAAGAGGGTGGTGATCAGTCTGATCTGGACCATCTGGTAATTGTTGTTTTTATTTTATTATTTTTATTTATTTATATTCATTTCGATTTCATCAGTATTAATTTTAGTATTCATTGTTGTAGCAACACATGAGATGACTCAGAAGATGTCTACCTCCATTGCAATATGAATATGTGCTCAAGTCTCAAAAGACTACCCATCTGGGCTGCCCCAAGTGTCACAGTCAAAAGACTGCAATATTTGATTTTTAATTTTGTAATGTTGATACAATGTCCATTGGACACTTTTTTGTTTGTAATTTTGTAATTGTTTAGATTTTTCATTTTATTTTTGTAATAGCTTAGTTATTATTATTATTTATTAGTTTATTAGGTAGTAGACTTGTAGTTTGTAGTAGTACTTCATTAGAGTCTAAATTAGTAAATCTGTATCATTTATATATTATTTTTATTCATGTAACTTTTTTTTAATTAGGTTTTTTAACTCTCTTTTTTTAAATTCTAATTTTATGGGCCCAAAATGGCCCAGAAGCTATTTTGGGCCATTTTAGGCCCATTTTAGTGGTTTTTAGGCCTTTGGCCTAGTAGGGGCGTACAGCTTGACCCCCTACCCACACTCCGTTGTCCGAGACGGGGTACCCTGCCCCCACACACCAGGGGCAGGGACGGGGCGAAAAAGTAAGACCCCGCCCATGTGGGGGCAGGGGGCGGGGTGGGGGCTACCCCTCCCCGTAGGGAGCGGGTAGAACCCCTACTTAGGTGGAGCCGGAGTTTCCTAAATCCGGCTCCGACTCCGACTCCGACTCTGACTTTATCGAAGTTCAAATCCAAAATCTGACTTCGACTCCGACTTGTGTAGGCTCCAATCTGACTATGCCTATGACTTGTTGAAACAAAGTCGGATTTGGGTTTTCTTTGGATTTTTTTTAGTTTCATATTTAGCCTATTTTAAAAAATAATTTTTTGTAGGCTTTCAAATTATAATTTTTTCAAAAAAATTAAAACTAAGTCATTCACTACTAATTTACTTCCAAACTAATATCTAACTTCTTTTTATAATATACTTATACTTTTGTCTCTAATTACATATTATCATACTATAGTATTAAATATTATTTTTAGTATTTAATTACATGTTATTATACTATAGTATTACATGTTGTTATATTATAATAGTGTATAACTTATTTATAAATTATTTTTACACTAGACTTATTTCTAGTGTCTAATTTATTTCTATACAAGACTTATACTATAGTATCTAATTACATGTTATTATACTAATATCTAACTTATTTCTAACTTAATGATATTCTAGACTTTCTAATGTCTAATTACATGTTATTATACGTTAGTCAATTAGTATATGTGTTATTAACTTATTATACTAGACTTATTTAAATACTAACGTCTAACTTATTTTTATACTTGATTATCTATGGTAGTAACACTATGATGTTTATATATATTAAACTATTATTAGTCTATTTATATTATAGTATAAATATATTATTTTATTTTAAATATCTCATACTAGTATATTATTAAATTTAACTATATAAGTTCTAATTACATAACTATATAATTATATTAGTATATATGATAAATATATAAGTAAATATAAATTTTTATAACATATGTACAATGTCGAAGTCAGAAAGCAAAGTCAGAGTCAGAGTTGGATCGGAGTTGGTCCAACGACATCTCCGACTCCGACTGAAAAATTAAAAAAAAAATCCAACTCCGGACCCATTTTGTCGGAGTTAGATTTTCGAACTTTTGCTCAACCCTAACGGTGTGTTTGATTTTAAAATTAGAAATTATATAAGTTTTGCATACTCCTTTTAAAAAAGAATGGTAAATATTTGATCCGATCTATAGGATCACATGAAAAAATTATTTTTTTAACGATGGATCTCACTTTTTTAAAAAGAAATGCACCAAACTTATATGTTCTAAAATTGTTTATAACGTTACTCTTTTAAAATGGACAAACATCCTGTATTTTTTTTTTTATCTATCATAAGATATAATAAAATACTAAGATGAAAAATTTGTGACTATATTAATAAGATAATTTGTGAATAGTAGTGAAATAACTTGAATTAAGATGATTTATGAGTTTTTAGAAAAAGGAGAGAGAAAAGTTGAATAAAAATATTATAAAGTTAAAATATTGTTAAAATATTATTTTTATTTTGAGATTTGAAAATTTTGAAATATTTTTTGGATTTTTCTTGTGAGTTTGGAAAAATTGTAAAAATTAGATGATGATTATATAAAAAAGTTAAAAATTTGAAATTAAAAAATATTTATATTTAAATGATATTTTGATGTTGAAATAAAATGAGATAAAACATGATAAGATAAAGATCTGCAAAACCTTTGTCTCATCGGTTGGCGTAAAACCTCACCTTTACACCGGATCCGGTCTAAAGAGGAACCCTATTCAAAAAGCACATTTCCCCTTTCCTTGAATTCTGTAAGTCTGAACTCCTACGTCTTCAAGTTTTCAACCCTAACCGTAAGTCCCGACACGTTCCAGCCACCATAAACGGTTAGCTCTCTCTCTCTCTCTCTCTCTCTCTCTGTGTTTACACCTCACATTGTTTATTTTATCGAAAATGGAGATGGGGAGAGGAGAGAAACTGCCGAGAGAGAAGAGATAGGAAGAAAAGAGTTCTGGATCATTTTATTCACTCAATGAGTACATCTATTTATACAAGTGCTAGAGCTGTAGCTCTTTGCTATCAAACCGACGGAATCCTATAGCTAATTACAATTGGTTAACAACTGAAACTAACACCAATAGAATCATGTTGTTTCAATTTCTCAGCCACCCTTGGCCACTCATACCGTTTACTGCCCTCCTCCGCATCTCGCTATTTCCTCTCCGTTCCACTCTTCTTCTTCTTTTTTGGAGTTTTATGATTAATGAACACTGCTAGTTGATTTTGGGATTGATCCGATTGTAATGGGTTTTTTACTTTAGGATAAATTTCGAATTTTGGGATTTGATGGGTTCGGTTTGTGCACAGCCCTATGTGGATCATTTTGTGTTACATTTTTTTTTTTTGATAAGTAAATCATTTTGTGTTACATAAAACTGATTATAAGATAATCAAATTGGGCCAGTTTGTGTTACATAAACCTGATTATGGTTGTGTACTTATTTGGACCAAGGAAAACAAACATGGGCATGTGCTTGCTGCTGCTGCTGCTAATACTATGCTGCTAAATTCTTTCTAAATTCTTTCGTGCTATGTTTTAGTGTGACATTATTTTAAACTTTTCTATGTCACAGAGTAAGAAAGATAGGCCAAACAGCCGAACAACATTTAACATTAAGTTTCAGAGTTTCCATGAACAGATAAACAAACAACGTCAGTTCTGTTTGGTTTGTAAGAAAGAATTTAGAAAAGTTTAAACCTCTTATTTTTTTCCATTTACAATAATTTTTTACATCTTACTTAGGTGCAAGGGACTTGAGGAAGGGTAATGGCATCACCTGATGATGAGGCTGATGGGTTGCCACAATGGGTTTGACAAGGACGAACCAATTTCATTTGCTGTTTTGTCAATTCGATGGAGAGAGGGAGAGAGACAATTATTATTTTGAAGCGATATTGGTGGCAGTCTTGGGTTTTTTCTTCCCTGACTTCAAGTCTTTGGCCTCTCTCCAATTCCAACAAGCACCCACCACATGCCCTTCCTTCCACGACTCACTTGTTTCTCCCTCTTAAACCACAACACACCGAAAACCGTCCGACACGTCAAACAAATCCATGCCCAGTTGATCACCAACGCACTCAAAGTACCCTCTCTTTTGGCCAAGCTCATGGAAAAATACTGTTTCCTTTCATCATCCCCACATGCCCATTTGATACTTGAACACTTTGGCAATGCAAACCTGTTCCTCTTAAACACTTTGATACGTTGTACTCAACCTAAAGACTCCATTCTTGTCTTTGCCAATTGGGTTTCAAAGGAAAAGCTGGCATTCGATGATTTTACATATACTTTTGTTCTTGGAGCTTGTGCTAGAGCTCCTGCACTATCAACATTGTGGGAAGGGAGACAAATACACGGGCAAGTTTTGAAACATGGAGGAATATCAAATATTTTGGTGCAAACCACAATGATATATTTTTATGCTAATAACAAGGATGTTCTCTCGGCACGAATGGTGTTTGATGAAATGGTGGTGAGAAGTTATGTTACATGGAATACAATGATTACCGGGTATTGTTCCCAAAGAGAAATTTCTAAGGAATGTGCTCGTGATGCATTGGCCTTGTTTCGGCAAATGTTGGATGATGGTTGTGGAGTGAAACCTACCGATACTACCATGGTTTGTATTCTTTCCGTGGCTGCTCAATTGGGTGTGTTGGAAACAGGGACTTGTGTTCATGGGTATATAGAGAAGATGATTTGTGTTCCAGAAAATGATGTGTTTATTGGAACTGGTTTGGTGGATATGTATTCAAAGTGTGGGTGCCTTGAGAGTGCTTTATCCGTTTTCAGAAGAATGAATGAGAGGAATGTGTTGACTTGGACGGCAATGGCTACTGGACTAGCTATCCATGGGAGAGGAAAGGAAGCATTGGAGCTTTTAGATGTAATGTGGGCTTATGGTGTTAGGCCTAATGGAGTGACTTGTACTAGCTTGTTATTTGCTTGTTGCCATGTGGGGCTTGTCGAAGAAGGTCTTCATTTGTTTGACAAGATGAAGAGTAAGTTTGGTGTCATACCTGGAATGCAACATTATGGCTGCATAGTCGATCTTCTTGGTCGGGCTGGGCACTTGAAAGAAGCGTATGAATTTATCAGGGGGATGCCAATTGAACCCGATGCCATATTGTGGAGGAGTTTGCTAAGTGCTTGCAAAGTTCATGGGGATGTTGCAACGGGTGAGAAGGTGGGGAAGCTTCTCCTCCAGCTACATCCGGAGAAGAGTGCTGTGGATTTGGTTTTGAGGGGTGAAGACTATATAGCTTTGTCGAATGTTTACGCTTCAGCAGAAAGGTGGGAGGATATGGAGACGGTGAGACACAAGATGAAGATTAAGGGGATAGAGAACAAACCTGGTTGTAGTTCAATCCAAACCATGAGCAATCCTCTCTAGGATGGGTTGTAGATTTTGTACTTGGTAGCAAGTAGGGGACGGGCAAATGGAAATAAGCAAAAGGAATTCACGAGTGAGCGCATAGATGAAAGATGAAGAGAAGAAATTATGGAAACGAAAATCTGACTCAAATGGCAAAAGGCAGAAGGGTGCTATATAAACCAGAAAGATTCATGTGGTGCATGTTTATACTTGTAATTTTTAAAAACTTTGATGAATTCTCGTTGTAACCATTTGTCATGTATGGGTGTTTGAACATGTGTCAATGATTTCATCTGGGAAAAGACATTTTATTTCTTTGAAGTATGGACACTGCTAAATATACTTAAAAGAAAAATTTACAAAAAATTTACTTCTATGTGCAGAAAATCATGAAATTTGAAACTTAAAATTTAAATTTCAAAAGAAAATTAATAAAATGAATCTTGTAAATAAAACTGTAAGGAAAAATATAAGAATATGTATAAGTATCACTTTTTTTAGTTTTTTTGCAATGTCAAAGCACTTGCATTGGCCTCATATATCTATTAAGTAAAATATCTATATTTTAACTACGCACTTTTCCAAAAGAGTAATTCTACATACAACCGTGAAATGCGTAACCGCCGTGTAATCGTTTTGAAAAAGAGTGGGATCTACTATTAAAAAATTAATTTTTTTCATGTGGGTCTCATGTTTTATTCATTTTTTTCAAAACGATTACGCGGCGATTACGCAATTCACGGTTGTAAGTATCTTTTCTCTTTCCAAAACCCCCTACAACCATCTATTATTTCTCTATTTTATTAAAATATTTATTATTCTTTTTTTATTATTTTTTAACTCACTTTTTGTTTAACAAGAGTCATTAATCTTCGTGTTATTAACTATTCATATCTAACGGTTATAATTTAAAATTTTCTAAATTATTTATCTCTTGCCTACGGTAATATTATTTCCAATATCGTCCCTTCGTAGCACTTATAAAAAAGAGAAAAGATATTTACAACCGTGAATTGTATAACCGTCTCGTAATCGTATTGAAAAAAGTGAATAAACTATAGGACCCACATGAAAAAAATTATTTTTTAATAGTGGGCTCTACTCTTTTTCAAAGCGATTACATGGCGGTTGCATACTTCACGGTTGTATGTAGAATTACTAAAAAAAAAGTGCAGTGCTAGGCTACCAGCCTACCGCCCAGCATTGACAACTGGGCGTGTTGCATAGCACAAATTCATCTTCTTATTTTTTTTTAATTTTTTTATTCATGTTTTTTATCATTTTAAAATATTTTAAAAAAATATAAAAAAAATATCAATACATTAATAATTACTTTCTTAACTATTAAGGAAAGAAAAAATTAAAAAAAAAATTAAAATATGTGAGGTGTCAAAGTAGTATTTTCCAAAAAAAAAAAAAAAAAAAAAAAAAGAGGAGGAGGAGAACGTGAGAGGGGAGGAGAGGTTTGTTCTGTCATGCTCAAATAAAAAGTTGGTATAAAAAAATTTGAGGAGCTATAAGAGCATTCTTGTAAAGGGTACTTGTGAGGTGATGATGTGTTGGCTGCAGAAGTGAAATAGAGTGAAGAAGGAATTTCGCGGGGAAGGATCAGATGCAACGGTATTAACTAACAAATGATGAGACGGTGCATTGTAGTAAGTGAAATTGTGTGTTGAGAAGAAAGCAGCAAACAAGATTAAACGAGGCGTAGTGTTAAATGAAAAGGTGCATCGCAAGAACAATAGGTGTTAATGTACTTGTAATAAAATGAAGTCGTTTGTTGTATAAAATGTAATAAAACATAGTCGTTATGTTTAGGAGAAGGATATAAGAACAAAAGTGTTTGTATGAATTCCTTGTTCAGAATTGTTGAAGTTTAATGATCAGTGGAGGTTGGAAGTCCCTCGAAGGCTTCTTCCAAGAATCAAGATTTGGATTCTTGGGTTTCTTTCTCTCTCTAGTTTATTGATTCCGTGTTGTTCGAGTTCTGTGATTGTTTGCATTGTATAATTGATTTCTTGTTCCAACAAAAGGCACTTAACAATGGTATAAGAGAGGCCAATCCTCTCATGGCGGAGGGAACTTGAGCAGCCTTGAAGATCCAACAAGAAGGGGTGCAGAAGCAACAAGAAGTTTTGCATAAACAATTGGATGGCCATCATTATGCAATTCACGGCATTATAGACATGTTAGATCAACTTACCGATATGATGAGGTCTTCAATTGAAAATCATTTAGTAAGATCACCAGTAGATGCTTCTCATGAGACAAGAACTATAAATAATGAAGATAGATGCTTTCAACCTAGAGGAGTAAGATTAGAATTTTCCCATTTCGATGGGAATAATCCTGCTAGGTGGATTTTCAAGGCCACCCAATATTTTGAATTCCATCGAATGTCTTCAAGTCAAAGATTATTGATGACTTCATATCCCATGGAGGGAGATGCATTAGTGTGGTATCAGGATGTTGTAGATAGTAGGGTGTTTAATGAATAGAATTCTTTTGTGAAAGCCTTACAAGTCAAATTTGGCTTCATAGCTTATGGTGATCCTATGGAGGCTTTAACACGCCTCAAACAAAAATGATCATATGTAGCTATATATAAGTCACAGTTTGAGGGGTTATCTAATAGGCTTAAGGGACTGTTTCAGAGGCATAAGTTGAGCTATTTTTTCAATGGATTAAACGATGAGATTCGGTTGCTAGTACGAATTCTCAATCCTATTAATCTCAATGCAACTTTTGGCTTGGCAAAGATACAAGAAGAGTATTTGTTGACTACTAAGAAACAGTGGAGAAATGGAGGAATGAGTGTTGAGAAGAATTTTGAAACAGGATGGGAAGGCAGTAAACTGCAAAAACCAATTGTGCCTACTAGAAAGATTTCATATGCTCAGATGGATGAGAAAAGAAGAAAGGTTCTTTGCTATTACTGTGAAGAAAAATGGAATCCAACTCATGTTTGTAAGAACCCAAAAGTTTATCTTTCAAAAGTGGAGGAAGATAGCAATGAATTCAGTGAGTTAACAGAAAACAAAGGAAATGAAGAAGAAGGGCTGGAGATCTTTATTCATGTTGTTTCTGGGTATCCTAGCAACAATGCCATGAAGTTTTTGAAAAGAATTGGTACATGCGTAGTCGGAATTTTAGTGGATTCAGGAAGCACTCACAACTTCCTGGATCCACTTGTTGTAAATACAGTCAAACTGAAAATCCATTGTGATTCCAGTTTGCAAGTGAGAGTGGCAGATGGGGTTAAGGTTCTGAGCAAAGGCAGATGTGAAGAGGTGATCACTATGCAGGGTTTGAAATTCACAGTGCCATTCCATGTGTTAACATTGGGAGGCTATGATGTTGTTCTGGGTGTCCAGTGGTTGAAGACCTTGGGTCTCATTGATTGGGATTTTAATAGCATGTCGATAAGCTTCTTATGGGGTCAGCTCAAAATGACCTTACAAGGATTGAATCCTGAGAATATAAGTGTTCAATCTAGGGATAATTGCTTGAAATCTTCTTTGATAAGGAAGCAAGGTTGGTTTCTGCAATTAATGGTAGTGGAAGTAGTTTAGATTTCTAAGAGTCAACTAGAGAATTGACTAAAGCTCTTGAGGAGTTTAAAGAATTTTTTGGTGAGCCTATGGGATTACCTCAAGGAGCACCAATCTCAATGAGGTCTTATAGGTACCCATATTATCAAAGACAGAGATTGAAAATATTGTCCAGGACTTGTTAAAGTCTGGAGTTGTGAGACCTAGTCAAAACCATTTTTCTTCACCAGTTCTATTGGTGAAGAAAGCATATGAAAATTGGAGAATGTGCATAAATTATCGTGCACTTAATCAAGAAACTATCAAAGAAAAGTTTCTCATACCTATTCTTAATGAGTTACTTGATGAATTATTTGGGGCTAAGATTTTTTCTAAGTTTTAAAATTTGGATACCATCAGATCAGGGTCAAGGATGAAGACATTGAAAAAACAGCTTTTAGAACTCATGGGGTCACTGTGAGTTCTTAGTAATGCATTTTAGCCTTTCTAATGCTTATGCCACTTTTCAGGATTTCATGAATGACATTTTCAGACCTTTCTTAAGAAGATTTGTCTTAGTCTTCTTTTGATGACATTCTGATATACAATATAAGTTTAGTAGAGCATGTGGAGCATCTCATAACTATGCTAAGAGTATTGAAGCAACACACTTTGTATGCAAAAAGGTCTAAGTGTAAATTTGGGATGGAAGAAATTGACTACTTAGGCATCTGATTTATGGCAGTGGAGTAAAATGTGACCCCTCGAAAAATTTCATCAATGCTGGAGTGGCCAATTCCTAAATCTGTGAAGGCATTGAGAGGGCTTCTTGGCCTCACAAGTTATTATAGGAAATTTATAAGAAATTATGGGATTATTACAACCCCATTAACTGAGTTACTAATGAAGAATTCTTTGCTTGGAGTGATGCATCAACTCAAACATTTCTCAAGCTGAAGACAACTGTAACTCAGCCTCCTGTGTTGAGATTGCCTGACTTTTCTCAAAACTTCGCAATCGAGTGTGATGCTTCTGGTGTGGGTTTGAGAGTTGTACTTAGGTAGGAAGGCTAGCCTATAGCCTTCTACAGCAAAGTCTTAAAAAGCTAAGGCATTGTTATTGTCAACTTATGAAAGTGAATTGTTGGCATTGGTCTCTACAATAAGCAAATGGAAGCCTTACTTGTCGGGCAGAGCTTTCAAGGTTAAAACTGATCACCAAGCATGAACAAAGAGTAGGCAATGAGGTTCAATAGAAATAGCTTTTGAAGTTAATGGGCTATAATTTCACAATTGATTGCAATAGGGGTAAGGATAACAAAGTTGCAGATGCTCTTGCAAGAAAATCTGAGGATGACACAACTGCTCTTACTTTAATCACATTTCCAACTCCTATTTGGATTGAGCATTTGAAGCAGAATTATCAAATATCCTCAACCATCAGTGAAATTTATTCAAGCTCTTTGTTGACCTAAGTTCAATCTATGTTCCCACACTTATTTTGGTTATAAGTTTTGCCAATTTGATTGTACCGCCGTATTGGCTAATTGCAGCCCTTTTAGTTCTAGTCCTTGACATCACATCATTTATGGGGCTGCTTGAGAGATAGGCTCTAAGAAGGTAACAACTTAGCATCTTCGAACAAGTACTAACTTTGTTGTTTATGGTTTAGGCCATGTTTGCGCCATCAACATTCCCATGATCCTAAGTTACCATGGCCTTGTTATAATGTCAAGACCCTCTTATAAACCTTGGGTGTTGGCTCAAGCCTAATCTGGCAATGTTTTTTTTTTTTAATCTTGAGGGTATGTTTCTCCAAGTTTAAGCTTCAAATCATTGGATGCAAATAATTTCTAGGGCCACATCCCATAGATGAAAAGCCAATGATTTACCTACTGTGTAATGTGTAATGATCTCCAGAATTCCTGTTCATCGAAAAAATGTCAAGACACTCTGGCTATATCTTGATTGGCAGAATGAAGCCACAGCAGCTGAAGTTACAGGTGCTGAGGCACAATTGCCGACCATAGAGTAACAGCCATGCATGTACCACTCATGTCAACGTTCGCCATAGCATATTCCCCCACCTCTCTCCACTAGCATGCACCTGACAACAATTGCATCACTGGCTACGAAGTAATTTGTACCTGATGCTTGTTTTGATTAAAACTAAACAGCAATAGATTCTAAGCTCTTAAAGGAATCGAAAGGCAATCATCTTGGAGGTCATCTTAGAGTCCTATTTCGTCAAAAATGATGGTGGACAACATAGAATGTAGGAACCCCAAGCATGAGGATGGATAAGATATGGCAACTTGGCTGTTACATACATACAGTGTCAAATTGACTAGTGAAGTCAATAAAGAGAAATTCAATTAATTTTTTTTTTTAAATAGAAATTCAATTAATAGCGTAGTCAACATAAAGAATAGGCTTTCTTACATAAAGTCAGACCAAAACCAGTACTTCAACCTGATCATTCTTGAAATCATCTTTCGGAAGAGGCTTCATGAGATCTGGGTTGGTTCTACTTAATACTAATGCTCCCCATTGGACTGGGGTCCACAAGGACTTGCACCCCCACGGATTCGTTTCTGAAGATGCTCCAAGCTGGCCACTCGCTGCATGGAAGCTGTTCTTTCCATCTTGTTTACAGCTACTGCAGCCACTGCAGAATTTTTCCGCACATTTTCTACAGAAGAAATGTCTGCCAAGCCATTGTTGACTCCCAGACCATGAGTGGATATGTTATTGTTGGTACTGGGTTGATAGTAGTGATGATTTGAGTTGTCTTGAACAGGCACGGCAGCATCTGTTGATGTGTCAGAAGGGCTCCCACCATATGATGGCATTCCTACTGAGGATATATCAGACATGGCATTGAACATTGGGTTTAATCCAGTAATTCTTTTGACCATCTCCTCTGCCATCTTAACCTGGATACAACGTCAAATACATACCAATAATTAATATATAATTCGCCATGATATATCTGATCCATGCATAATATCATGAAAAATGGAAAGTTTCTTCTTCTCCTTAAGTCTGTTCTTTAATTAGGTTCATCCCTAGTTCCAAGGCACAGGCTCGCCATGGAGAGTGCATTGTAGGTTTTGATGTATGCCAATCAGACAAAATACTTGAGCTTTAAGAGCAACTAGAATGAATTACTGACCTTTGCTCTCAATGTTTCAACATCTGCTTTTAGAACTCTATTGTCAACAGATGCTTCATTGTAATTCCGGCTGATTTCAGTAAGACGCTTCAACAGGGAAGAATTTTCCACCCTTAGTTGAGAAACCTACTAAGGACAATAGGTTAGGAAATCTCTACAAGACTGGGAATAAAATAAAGTAAAAATAGAAAACAAAAAGTAATGGATCTAAAAAAAGGCCAAACCTGCGTCTCAAGCTCAGTCAAATGAGCCTGCTTTCTTCTTCTTGAGCGTCTAGCTGACTCTCTATTGGAAAGCATCCTGAAACATTCCATACAAATAAATGGTGAAAATGAGTTCTAGATGGGCATAGAACCATGAAATCGATCCCTCAATGAATACACAGAGGCAAACAAGTGTGCAAATTTTGAGTTTTGTGTGCATCATATATGTGACCGAGAGTAACTAATGACATGTAAATGCAAAGTGATGTTCTACACCTTTCAAACAGGTACGAATTTGGAAGAAAAATACCAATTTTACATGAATTAAGAAAAACATTCCTATTGTTAAATCAACTTGGCAGGACCTATGATCTAAGTTTTAGGCATGAAATTCAGGTTTCAATCAACTATTCAATTAGACAAGCAAATCCCACATTCCATTAGTATTAATTGCCAAAAAACTTAAAAACAAAAAAGAAAAAGAAAAGTTTTGATGTCCCTTTAATGATAACTACAAAACGAAGATCCAAAAACAATTTAGCAATACTGCACACACAGGTATGGCTTCTCAGTTCTCCATATGGCAGTAGAATAATAGCCCATATTGCAGGAAACTGTTTTTTCGTGGGAGCAAGCAAACTCTTAGTTGCGCTGATGAAGATGAATTTGTGTCATCGTCAGATTGTACACAAGCAAACATTAATTATCCCAAGCCCACAGTAAATTAACAATTCGCTCTGGACATTGCCAGTATTATACCTATAATATTGTCAATAGAAAAGAAGAGACCATGATTACCTCCTAACTCTTTTTGCATCGGCAGGATCCATATTCTCAGACAGTTCATTTTCTCCTTCAACTTCATCATCTGACTGTTCTCGTGATGATCCACTTGTTGTTGACTTTGCTGGGATTCCAGGTTTCTTTTGCATGGCAAGTAAGGAAGGAATTCCTAGTGGTCCATTAGAGTCCTTATCTCGTGACCTGGATGAATCAGACCCAGCTCCTATATAGGAAATATTTTAAGATAAAATATTAAGAATAAGATGCTCAAAATAAGAGTATGTATTACTGATCATCAACACTCAGTTCCAAAGCTGAGCCAGGGAAAGACTATGAGAAAGAGAAAGAAGGAATCTATGCAAATGAAATGATCATGAACTAACATGGGCTTTATGATCGTCAGCTTCAACCCCCAATCAATTAATTATATTTGTCACTAAACAATGCGTGAACCAAATTCTTAAACCCATCAGCTGCAATAGTATGGATGTATGTATAATACATAAAATAACTGTAATGAGGACAACAAAAGTAATCTACAACTAGATTTAAGAACGAACAAAAGAATTTGCACTTAGTTTTGAATAGCTCACTATACTGTTGTTCTGCATGGTGAATCTAATGCATATCTGTTCTTCAGTTTGGACAACTTCTGGGAAGTTGGCACTTGCAGAGAAATGCTTGGGGAATTCCATTAGGAGCATGGTTCAGTAATCAGTCATAGTTAGCATTGAGCAACTAGATGATGATTGTCCTTGTCAAGAAGGGATTGTCTCATTGAAACTTTTAAGAAAATCATCTTGCATGAGTACAAGCACAAAAAATTAAGTCATGCAAACCTTTAGAAGAGGCTTGGGATCCCAATTGTGAAGTATTGGAAGCCTGTAATCCATTTTCAGCTAAAGCAGCAGACTCTTGAGGCTTTACTAGAGATCCCTATTTACATGCGTAAAGCATACTAAGTCAACGAGCATTTATAGGACAAAAAAATACTGGGCTCATATCTATTTCAAGAAGTTCAACATAAAAGGCATAAATCATATGCGATAAAGATATGAAAAGGAAATTGTAACTATTCTTTATCCCAAACCACAGCCACAATTAATGTTTTTAGGTAGATATCATGTTAAGAGGTTCAAACCCAGGATAGATGGAATTTTAACAGTTAATGATTTTCTTGATCTTGATGTGGCATTCTGATATTTATTAATCCTAAAGGTCAAATGATTCTAAGAGCAATCCCTTCAAACTTTGTGACTCTTTCTTTATACTGTTCAAGGTTCTCTGTATAATTAAACCGTATATGGGCTGTAGCCCTTCATTTTCCTCCAAAGACGTTATCGTCTATGACAGGAGTTCTTTCCCTAATATTTTAACATGCCCACAAAGGTTTTACAAACGATAGTTTTTTCTTTTCTTCTTCTTTTCTTCTTCTTTTTCTTTTTCTTTCTTTTGGAGAACATTTTGATCAAATATCTTCCTATTAAAAACTTTTCTATTTTTAATTTTTTAATTTTTTTAATTAAAAACAAACAGATAGAGGAACATAAAAAAAAAATGATGCTTTCAAACAGTTGAGGCGTCAAACCCATTTTGCTTGTAGCATCATTAACGCCCGATTGATAGTGAGATAAGATGAGATGAGATAATTTTAAATGAATGTTAAAAGTTGAATAAAATATTATTAGAATATTATTTTTTAATGTTATTATTGTTTTGAGATTTAAAAAAATTGAATATTTTATTATATTTTATGTGAAAATTTAAGAAAGTTATAATGATGAAATAAAATAAAATCGTTTCTGTATCGGAGTTAAAAGCAAAACGTTTCTTTTCTCAATACCTCAAATGCCCCCCACTGAGGCTGTAGCACGAGACGCGTCTCGATAATTAAGGGCAAAGAAGTTTTTTTTTTCATTTATTTTTTTTACTCTTAAATATTTTTAAAAAATTTATAACATCGTTAAAAAAATATTTTCTTAACCAGACCCAACTGCAGAGTAGCATTTTTGGTTCTCCAAACTAGGAGGTGACAATTCAGAATGTTATTGTGCTTTTAATTACGGTAGGGAGGATCTTTTTGCGGCAGTTTTGGACCCTTCTGCTATCTCTGTGTTTTCCATTTTATTTCATACATAAATAAAATATTCAAATTGAAAATATTTAAAAAAACAAAAAAAAAGTATTATCCTTTGTTCGGATGCAGAGAAAATCGTTGGCTTCCCCATATTACGTTTTTTTTTATTTTTTTTGGGCGGGGTGGTAGGGGTCGCTGAGCCCTAGTAATTCTACATATAATCGTGAAGTGCATAACTGCCGCGTAATCGCTTTGAAAAAAAGTAGGATCCACTATTAAAAAATTAATTTTTTTCATATGGGTCCTATGTTTTATTACTCTTTTTCAAAGTGATTACGCGACGGTTACGCAATTCACGGTTGTAAGTATCTTTTCTCAAAAGGAAAATTTACTTTACCCTCCTTGTCCGCTTGATAAATTTTTATTTATTTTTTATTTAGTAGTAAAGAAGTGATTTTAATTGAAATTTTTTTTTATATAATATTTAAATATATTAAAAATATATAAAAAGAAAAAAAATATGTTTGAAGCGGTAACTTGAGCGGGTTATACTTAAAATCACTTCTTTAGTCTAAAAAAATATATATATTTTTTGACCAGCGGTCAATTAGGACGGTCAGGTGGACAAATAAGGTTTTTCCATCTTAGCTTCATTTCTTTTCTCCAGTTTTCCAGTATGCAAACACAAGCTAAACATAAAAACCAGGACCCAACAAAACAAATAATAATAATAATCATCCTCAAGTTTTCTCGGCAACCAACAAAAAACCAGAAATTAAAATGATAATCGTCGTCATAAATGAAATGAGAGAAGTAGATTTACCCGAGTTAAAGCCACAGCAGCGCAAGCAAGATCGAGCTTGCTTTTAAGGAAAGCCTGGTACTCCTCTGAATCGGCCGGGATATTGGGAGGAGGAGCGTTAAACGAAGCCGTGCAACTGTCGCCGAACGACGTTGTGGAACTGATATTGGTGGTAGTCTTGGTCTGAATAACATCATTCTGATCATTAATAGCATTCTGGACATGATTGCCGACGGGTGCGTTGCGGTCGTCATCTTCCTTGATCTCGACAACTGTGTCGTTTTTGTGGTGGTAGGCGGAAGAGGTGTCGGTCTCGGGGGAAGCTTCCAGCTGGAGGAAACGCTGGAAGGCCCACTCGGATGGGCTCCTGTTCATTCTGGACGATTCTTCCGATGACCCGGTTACGGCCGTCGGCAAGTTTGGCTGCGCTGGTCGGAGTGGCGGCGACCAGAATTGGTCCGAAATTTCATCCACTGAAAACACCCTATCCATTCTCTCTTCTCTCTCTCTCTCACTTTCTCTTCCTACTACGGAACTTTTTGTATTTTAAATGGTTTTATATATACGGTTTGCTGACATGGAAAATGCAATTTCATTTGTTTTTCTCTTTGCAAAGACGTAACGGTTTTTTATAAGATTGTTAGGTAAACATTAGGCGAGTAGGCGGTCGCGTTACGATTGTAGCGGTGGCGAATTGTTCCTTGGCGGATCATCTGCATCCAACCATTTGAGATTGAGTAATCTTTTCCCGTCAACTCATGATATTATATTAAATGATTAAAAATTATTTATTATATTTTATCTATAAACTTATCATTTAATATCCTGTCATAGAATGATTAGAAAATAATAAAAAAAATGGTGAGAAGTAGAATTCTATTTTGAAAATTTCGATCTCCATCTATTTCGATGTAGTCGATCAACTTCAATTTCACACATTGGTACATGATCCAGACATTTCCATATATATCAAATATGAAATGTATATAGATTTACTTTATTTGATCGTTCAATCCATTTGATTTTTTTTCAAAAGCAAATTAAAAAACAAGTATGAAAAACTAATACAAGCATGTGAAAATCCCTCCCATAGTCACATCCAATTGCAAATTTGTATGTTTCGAATTAACACAATACGAAAATTACTTATTTGCGACCAGTTAATTCCAGTAAAATAATTATTTGTAGCTAAAATTAGTTGTAAATAATCTTTTAGTTGCAATAAATTAGTCACAAAAGTCCGTTTTTCTTGTAGTGTAAGTGGATCCCCAAGCATCCTTCTAGTCTTTGTTGGTCCGTTTTGCTTATAAATTTATCATGAAAGCAAACCTATTTGGGACCTCTTTCTCACTTATGAATAGCTCTCTATTCCTCAAAAGCCAAGTCATATATATAATATATCCATGGCAGTTCATGTTACAAATAGAAGAAAAATAAAAACATCATCTTGAGGGATTTGTGAGACATAAATCAATCATAGTACTATATGTTTTCAATGGATTTGGATCCCAAAGGCTTCTTGACCGAATTCTAGTGCTAGAGTTCGAGAAAAATATATATATAAAATGGATCTCACAACATTTATAGAATAGGTTTTTCAGACAGTATTAAATGCTCAATAAATATTGTATTATCCATTTCATATGTTTATTTCTCTCTCACTCCAAACTCTAGAGTTTAGTCAAGAACTTTAGAGGATCTCAATCTATTTTCAACCATCTCATCAAAAGTTGGTCTTAGTTTGGAACTCATTCCAGCCTTTCAGATTTTTGTATAAGATCCTATACTTGGTATTGACTGTTTAACAACATTTATTTTGATGTAGGTTGAATCCATGGGTCTTCAGCCACTTGAAACTTTCTTCCATGGTACTTGATGCTATAGCAAAGACCCAATGTCACTTGGTCACTAGTTTTCACTATATTCCTCATGATCAAGTCCATTAATGATACAATATATTATTGGTGTGTTAAATGTTCTAAAAGGATCTTTCCATCATGTATTTACCCTTCATGGTATGTACCCATGTAGGCAAGTGGATCGAGATACATAAGAAATCTTATTTCATAAGTTCTTCCTATTTTTTAGTAAAATCAGATCAAAAGTTATTGAACATCATATTTATTGATGTGTAGAGGGTCTTTGAGAATAAGAATATAGTCATGCCTTATGAGGGACTGAGGGAATTGCAAAAGTCATTGCTAGTCCTAATTGCTTTAGATACTACTTTGGCTTTCTATTCTAATATATATCATTTTGAGTTTTTTTTTCCTATGATTTTTGCAAAAGTGTTTTCTTTTATGAATAAGAGCCTGTTTGGGATTGAGTTTGAAAGTTTAAAAAGTGTTTTTAACTGTTTAAAAATTCTTTTAAAAAAATGATATGTTTGGTAAATTTATAAAAAGTGTTTTAATTGTCTAAAAAATCTGAAAGTCTACTTTTTAAAAAAGTACCAAATTGAAGTTTTTATTAAAAAAAACTCCTGCATATAACTGTATATTTTTTTAAAAAAATAGTGTAACTAACTTTAAAAGTGATTTAGATACAAGTTTATCAAACAGTAAACAACTTTTAAAGTATAGAGCTTATTATTTAAGTTATAAGTTATAAGTCATAAAACTATAAGCTATATTTCCTACCACAATCCTAAACATGCACTAACTCTATTTTAAGATCTCTACACTACACATCATCTACATGACATAATTTGATTTGGAATATAAATTTTAAAATTTGAATCTTACGAATCAAATTATGGCATGTACGGATGATGTGTGATGTAGAAGCACTTTTCTTTTATAAACCAAAGAAATAGGAAGTCCCAAATATCTAGCTTTATTGGGAAGTTTTCCTCTTAAATGGAGGAAGATATGAACCGGGTTAATTTCTTGCGGGCACATATATTTATTGAAGAAAAATTCGCATGCGTGTGGTATAGGGTTGTTGAGTAGAATAACTCTTTATTGAAATCGATAACTCTGTTTCCTTTTAAAAGTGAAAGAGTTATTACATTCTCAAGCGGTCAAGCCGATGTATAAAGCACACCATGTACATTACTTAAATGATAAGATTTAATTTGTAAGATTTAAATTTTAAAAATTATTTTTTCAAATTAAATTATACTATATAAACACTATATTAGGTGTCCTATCCCACCGTCTCATATTTATAATTTTTTTAATTAAATAAGTAATTAGAGGGGTAAAATCTTTACCCTTGAATCTTTTCAAGGCAAATCAATGTAAAAAATTGATATGCCAAATTAAAAAGGTCAATTCCATACTCTATAGACCTAAAAATTCAAAACTGATAAAACTATTATTATCATACAATTTTTATTTATAACTGATAAAAAAAACAATTATTAATTTTTCTTTACCTTTTCTTTTGACTGTGATGTGTTTGAATTAAAAAAGACATTATTTTTATCATAGAGTTGTAAATTTATCGTAGCTGTATCAGTGATTATAATTTATACTGCAAAACCAACAGTAATTTAAGGAGATAAAAATATAAGTTTAGCCCTATATATAATTTGAGAAGACCATGGACAAAAGATTTAGGGTAGTGCTACTGTGTCCCCCAATTTGGCTACTTGGTGTGCCCTTAGTAATGTTTTGAATACCGTACCGGATGTCGTACTTGTCAAGGCACTGGAACGAAATATTTCGATACCAATACCGTTTTGGGATAGTCGATATATGAATAATATATATATATATAAATTATATTTCAAAATAATAATCTATATATGAATAAATTATATATAAATACATATATATATATAAATTATAAATAGTTTAATCTGAATTAGGGGTAAAAAAATAAGCTTGTAGTTTGAGAAAATGAAAAAAAAAATTAAAGGCTGAAATATTGGCCAGTACAGGCCAAAATATAGGCAGGTACGTCCACATATGATAATTATACCAGCCGCTAGGCCGGTACGGAAAATTTTGGTTGTACCGACCAGTACGGTACGAAATTAAAAACACTAGCCCCTAGTGTAAATTGTATCTTTTTTTTTTGCTTTTATTTTTTAAATATATTTAAATACTTTTAAAAAATAATATAATTACTTCCTTAATTAATAAGAAAAAAATAAAAAATATATAAGCCATCAAAATAAATGGACAAAATGAAAGTGTATACTAGCATTAATAGTTAGAAAATAAATAAAGAATAGTACTACATTCAACGTCAGAACAAAATTGTTTTTTATTTTTTTTATCTTTTATGATTTATTTTTTTATATTCTTAAATATTTTTTTAAAAAATAAATTTATAATATCACTAAAAAATATTTCTTTAATCAATAAATAATAAAAAAGTATCCAAACCTAAACGTAAGGGACTTATTGTTTATAAATAAATAAATAAAACATTTTCTTAGGTTCGGTCATTCTGTTGGGACATGGGATAGGAACAGACGACCTTTTTTTTTTCCCTAAAATTTGTGATTCCCAATTATTGGGCGGATTTCCGCAGGATGCGGCGCTTCCTTCTCAGATTAATATTTAATACTAATTATTTATGGTCCCACCAAAGCAGATACGGTCGGTCTCAGTGGTCCCCACTCCCCAGTACCTCTTTTTTGCCTTAAAAGGCAATTTAAAGTCTCCCTCGTCCTTATCAGTTATCTGGGCAAACTTGGAAAATGCTACATCCCCCGCTGGGGATCCCGCTGGGGACTGTAGCCTTTTTTTAAGTTTTTTTTTAAATTTATTTTTATATAGATATTTTTAATAATTTTTAATATTTTAAAAAATAAAATAAAAATTATAATATTATTTAAAAATATTTTCTTAATTATGAAGTAGAATAAAAATTAATATTTAATAATTTTTTTTTACTTTCTGATTAAGAAAGTATTTTTTAATAATATTTTAAATTTATTTTATTTTTTAAAAATATTTATAAGTGTAAAAAGAATCTATATAAAAAATAAATTAAAAAATTACACATAAAAAAATACATGTTAAGCTCAACGGGGACTATTTTAAATATTTTTAAAAAAAATCATAATATTATTAAAAAATATTTTTTTAATCACGAAATAAAATAAAAAATTATAAAAAAAATATTTTTTATAATTTTTTATTTTATTTCGTGATTAAAAAAATATTTTTTAATATATGTTTTTTACTTTTGGATTAAAAAAATATTTTCTTAATAATATTTTAAATTTATTTTACTTTTTTAAAATATTTTAAAATATTAAAAAATTTATATAAAAATTATTTAAACAAAATATATATTAAATAATACTACAGCCCAGCGGGAGCCCCCAGCGGGGCTGTAGCACCACCCGGCAAACTTTGGCAATCCACAGCATATCTTCCTACTTTTATTCGAGTAATGGCATAATGCTACAATTTTTTTTAGAAAAATAAATATTTATTATTAAAAAAATATTTATTATATAAATTATTTTTAAAAAATATATTACATTTATGCATTCTACGATGTAAATATTATTAATAAGTAATTTCTACCTTTAAAAGATTTCTTACGAAACTTTGCTGCAGAATATTATTTACTGTAATATCTATTATAATTTATAAAAAAAAGTAAAATATTAATACTTTTTGCCATTATGAAACTGATATGTTAGGTGTTTAAAAAAAAATTATAAATTTTTACTTTTTTTACAGATTATGACATGAATAAATGTAATTGAAAATGAAAAAAATTTATAAAGATGATATAATGTGATTATAATAATATAGTTATTCTTCTAAGAAAATTTGTTTAAGAGGTCCTTCTAAATATATTAAATTCATATTAAATTAGAAACTGATCTTAGTTCAATTGTGAAAGGCACCGTTTGAATAGTGAGATAAGATGATATGATTTTAGATGAAAATTGAAAGTGGAATAAAATATTGTTAGAATATTATTTTTTAATATTATTATTATTTTACAATTTAAAGAAAATTGTAATGATGAGCTGAAACTGTTTCTGTATCCGGTATAAATCTTTTACTTTTGAACAAAAACCCTTGGCCATTCTCATGTAGTTGGACCATTGGTTGACATTTGAATCTCTTACTTGATGAAACTGCTTTACATTGAGATGAATTAAGATGAAAGTTGAAAATTAAATAAAATATTTTTAGAATATTATTTTTTAATATAATTAGTTTTTTTAGAGTTGAAAAAGTTGAATTATTTATTATATTTTGTGTGAAAATTTGAAAAAGTTGTAATGATTAGATTAGATCAGTTGAGATCAAATGGGAGACTTTTGTATTCAAATCGGGCCTGAGTTCTCATCCACTCTTATTCAACTACGTCAATGAAACATTATCCATTAAGGTGTGGTTTGGATAGTGAGTTGAGATGAGATGAGTTGGAATAAAAATTGAAAGTTAAATAAAATATTATTAGAATATTATTTTTTAATATTATTATTATTTTGAGATTTAAAAAAGTTAAATTATTTATTATATTTTATATAAAAATTTAAAAAAATTATAATAATCAGATGAAATAAAATATTCAAATTTATTAAAAAGGCTTCTTGTTATTTTCTAAACGAACTATCTAAAGGTTAGAGCACTGCTAGTGGCTTCTTCATCTTCATCTTCATCTTTAAATTTGAAGAATATGTCCTTAAAATCATCCACATTGGTTTATCTATCTTCATTTTTATCCATAGCTATAAACAGTGCTTCTTCAAATTTGAAGAAGCACTGTTTTAGTCTTCAAACATTAAAAATAATATTTTTTCTCTCTATCTGAACAACTCCTCTCTCTCGCGCGAAAAGTCTCCCTCCATCCTCTCTCTTACTCTCTTCTCTTCGACAAACCCATTTCCTTCGACGAACCAGTCTTCCTCCTTCTTCTCTCTTGCTCTCTCTGCTCTCTTCTCTTCGATAAACCAGATTTACCTCGAAAAGTCTCCCTCCTTCCTCTCTCTTGCTCTCTCTGCTCTCTTCTCTTCGATAAACTCATTTCCCTCGAAAGTCTTCCTTATTCCTCTCTCTTCTCTCTGCTCTGCTACACCATTGCCCAAAGCAAAACTCAAGTGCACCACGGGGCTGTTCCTTCATCAACGACGACCTCTTCCCTCGCCCAGTACTCGATTTCGTGCGACTGTTTGGAAACCCTAGAGAAGGTGATTTCATTTAAGCCACTTGTTTTGATTTCACAAATTGTTTTGTGTGATTTCCCCTTATATGAAATGTGTGATTTCCCTTTATTAGAGTTTTTTTTAGGGTTTTTTGTGTATTTTCCCTAATATTGAACCGAGAATAGGGATACGTATAGCAGTGTAATTGATGTTCTTGGGTTTTTTAGATTGTACATGTCTCTGTACATGCTTCTTATTTCTCGTGAAAAACAGTACAAGTGTTGTATATGTTGTCTCTAAAAATTTAGGATTTATTTCTTGCTACTTGGTTGCCCTGCTGCTGAGTTATCTTTGACCTGAAATTGAACAACTGATTCATGCAAATGTTCTATGTGCAACACACCAGAACAAGCTCATTTTCCATATTTAGTGCTCTTCCATACCAAATCTAACGAAAATGTCTCGGTCCGACTCTTGCAAATAAACTTGTCAAAAGGTCTTATACTCTAGAAACAACATATGTCCATAATTGACTTTTTTGAGAAGTTACAGAAGCTCAAGAACACATTGCAAAGAAGGGTACTAGTTATCATGATATGGATAGTTTTGACTTAATTCTAGCAAACATTAGGTAATAATATTTTTTTTAATCGGTAAACAAATTTTTATTGATAAAAAAAAAATTATTACCTAATCAAACAAGTAACTAATGCAGCTTTTTTGCAACCCACCATTGCAAGTCTTTCTTATGCACATAATGCAAAACTATTTCATACTGTGACTGTCAGTATTTGAAGTTTTGAACCAGACATCTCACTTTTAGGGCACTTGTTTCCCATTTCTAACCACACAAGACTGAAACAAAGACCCATCTCAATCCCCATCCTCTTCATGTTAATTGTTCTAAGATGGTAACTTAAAGTATCTGCTTGGGGAGGCATAAGTCTGAATGTCCCGAAACTTAGATTGTTCCTTTTAGTCTTACATTGAAACTTGAAAGTGTAAACACCTTATGAATGTAGCCAACACTAAAATGACCTATCACATTAATTAGTTATAAAATGGGTTGTAAAATAGTTGAATTATTCATAATATTTTGAATGATCTTTAGCCGTACAACCCTTTCTTTCTTGGTATCCATGGATTAACTTGAAAGTGAGGTTGTCAAAAGTGTAGAGGTTGTAAACATTAAGTGCCTATGTGTTGCACTCAAACCATTAAAACAGTGCCTATGTTCTCTACCATTTTTTCTTGATTTAGACAGATTCACACAAATAAAACGAAGGCATATTTATGTTTTTCTCGTACATAGTTGTATGTTTGTACGATGGTATTTTGTAATTGTTTTGATTGTGGTGACATATTTTGGGTAATTTTTGTACTGCTGGTTGCATCAAATTGCATCATTTTCTTGTGGAGCTGCTGTGGAGAGGGGAAGATATGGAGTTGTGGAGCTGCTGTGGAGCTGCTGTGGAGCTGCTAGTTGACATATGGAGCTGCCGAGTCCAACTTGAAGTAGTTCAAGTTGTATTAAAATCAACTTTGTGAATTTTCTATTAAGTTGATTTTGATACATGAGGTTTAAGGATAAATGTGTATAGAATTTATTTTGGTTGGAAGTTGAATGTGTATGGAATTTATTTTGGGGTAGTTGAATTTGTATGTAATTTATTTGAGCAGTTGAATTTGTATGGAATTACATTATATTAAGTTGTGAATTTGTATGAAATTTATTGGATTTGGAGTTGAATTTATTTGAGTTGGATGGTTTATTGAGTTTTTTTGCCTTTAGGTCGTGTAATTTGACTTGAATTTATTGGACCATCTACATTAACACTAGACCATCTAGATGCACAAATTAGATTTATAGGAAAAAAAATTATAAAATAATGAAGATTTTATTATTATTTAATTTTAAGATGTATAATTTAATATGAGACAAGTTCTTCATATGCAAAATCAATTTTGAAAGATGTGATTTTTATATAAAGATACATAAATCACTACCAATACTCTTAACAGGTAATGTCACGTCAACATATTATGACTACTGAGAGAAGAGTGTAATGCTTATCATAAAGAGTAGATCGGATATGTTCCCATGACACTCCCAATATTCCATGTAGTAGCATCTTTCAAGAATTTGAGAGGACCTAGTGTCTTGGCAAAAGGTTAAAAAGAGTGAATTGACCTCATCTTTAAATCCCATAAACGGTTCAATCAAGAAAAAGCAAACCGGGCTAGGCTCCATATCACTGGTTCTCTGGTCCATCAAAAACTTTTTTAAAAGTGGGTGATGTTGATCTTTATATAGTTTTATTGGAGAGTGATATAAAGTGGTGGTCAAATTATAATGAAGGAGTGTTTGGTCCACAGAATTATTCTCACTGACTTGGGGTAAAATCAAAACATAACTGCTTTGGCTTCGAGCTTTATCCCTATTATGAGAGGTTTGGATTCAAAAATAGTTGAGATAGTTTGTGAATAATAAAATAAAAGTTAAATTATTTATTATATTTTGTGTGAAATTTGAGAAATTTATTTTGAAATTTGAAAAAGTTGAATTGTTTATTATATTTTGAGTAGAAATTTAAAAAAGTTGTAATGACGAGTTGAGATAAGTTGATATGGGTTGAGGTGGGTTTTGAATCCAAACCTCTCTTAATGATCATTATTCAATCTCTCAAGCGATCATCTTTTATTAGGCAGCATGCTTGAAAGCCAACCTAGCCTAATGAATTCAGATGAGATGAGATGAGATGAGATGAGATATTTTGAATATTATTGAGATTTTTGAGTTAAGATGAGATGAAATGATTTGTAAAAAAGTATATATTTAGATAATGAGATGAAATAAAATGAGATAGGTTTTTACTTTTTGGAATTTGATAAAGGTTGAGTAGGATCTACACCTTTATCAATGATTGAGTAATAATTATGAATATATTAATAAAAAGTAATATTTATAATTAATTAAAAAATATACCATAAATAAATTTATATCTCAAAATATATTTTTTAATCAAAATTACTTTATATTTCCACCAAAAATTAAAATGATGGGTTTCGATAGAGGGGAAGAGACGTGAACAGAGAGGAAGAATTATCTAGAAATGGGATGAGAAAAAAAGAAAAGTGCATTGTTTGCAACTTTTTACTGTTTATGTCAGTTTTATACTGTTCATTTGACTGATTATGTCAGTTTTATACTGTTCATTGCACTATTTATGTCAGTTTTTGCTCTGTTTACTTAACTTTTTACTGTTTATATCAGTCATTAATTTCAAAACGTAAATGAAGACTAAAAAGGTAAAGATGAAATAAAAACATCCAATTGGCCGTTTGGATACCCAGACGATACTTGCCGTATAGTCCAGATGGATATCTAAGTCAGTATCTTGGTGGGGAAAGGGATAACTCTAATATCTAAGTCAGCGATAGTAAAATATATTATCTATTTATTTATTTTTATTAAAATATTATCATTTATAGTAAAAATTATCTCGATCCTCCCTATTTATATGGATCGATTGTATTCATATGGTAAAATATTCATATGGGAATATTTGACCTATCACCATATTTGCATATGTAATTGTGAATTATTCAACCTCCACGTAATTAGTTTAAAAAAAGTGAATAGAATATAGGACTTACATGAAAAAAATTAATTTTTTAACAATAGACCCTATACTTTTTTAAAGCGATTACACGATGTTTACATAATTTACAGTTGTATGTAGAATCAATATTTGCATATTCAAACTTTTGCAAATATAAAGTACAAATTCACCAACATCAATCGAGTGGGCTGCTTCTTCTATTGTAAAATCTAAATGAAACTGTTTATGTTGTTCAACTCAAGCAAACAAGTGAGAAAAAAACACTAGGTACGAGCTTGGCAAAGATTCCACTAGCTCATGCGTGGTTCAATAAAAAAAGAATGTGCATGTCACATACTCAATTAATACCGTTTGGATACAGAGGTGAGATGAACCATCTCGCTACTCATCTTGTCATCTTATTTTATCTCATCTTAACTAATAATTTCGTTACTATTCACAAATCATTTCAATTCATCTCATCTCATTGTTTAAAATTGAATAAAATATTATTAGAATATTATTTTTTAATATAATTAATTTTTAGAATTTAAAAAAGTTGAATTGTTTATTATATTTTGTGTGAAAATTAGAGAAAGTTGTAATGATTAGATGAGATGAGTTAAAAGATTTTTGTATCCAAACCGGGCCTAAGTTCTCACCCACTCTTATTTGACTATGTCAATGAAACATTACTCATCATTAGGTGTGATTTGGATAGTGAGTTGAGATGAAATGAGTTGAAATAAAAATTAAAAGTTAAATAAAATATTGTTAGAATATTATTTTTTTAATATTATTATTGTTTTGAGATATAAAAAAGTTGAATTATTTATTATATTTTATGTGAAATTTAAAAAAAAATATAATGATGAGATGAGATGAGATGATACGCTTATTATACCCAAATTTATTTAAAAGGTTTCTTGTTTGGTACTTTCTAAACGAACTATTTAAAGATTGATAGGTAGTATGAGTGAGAGAAGAGTGTAATGTTTATCATATAGAGTACCTCGGATTATGTTCCCTTGACACTCCCAATATTCCATGTAGTATCTTTCAAGAATTTGAGTGGACCTAATGTCTTCGCAAAAGGAAAAAAAAAGTGAATTGATCTCATCTTTCCCATAAACGGTTCAATCAAGAAAAAGCAAACCGGGCTAGGCTCCATATCACTGGTTCTCTGCTCCATCAAAAACTTTTTTAAAAGTGGGTGATGTTGATCTTATAGTTTTATTGGAGAGTGATATAAAGCAAAATTTTGAATACGGAGACCGTACCGGTCAAGATATTGAAACAAAATATTTTGATATTAGTGCCGTTTTAGAATAATATTTCGGTACCGATATCATTTTTATTTTTAAAGTTAGGGCTATAGTAAATTCTAGGATTAAGAAAACAACCCGTCGCATGTAATGGACTGTGAAGCTGTTTATCTCATCTAGAATCAATGATCCTGGTGAATGGACTGAATATATTAACTTTGTTATTACATCTTATTTTTATGTTCTCTTTGGCTCTTTCCATTGCATCATACAAGTATCACATTACAGGCTTCTCATCCCCGTCAACAAGTCGTAGAACATGAACCAAAGGCTCACTAACTTTAACAAAAAATTGACATTGAGTCCAAAATTCTTTATTTTCTAAAATGATCTCAGTTATCTCATTCCCTATGTTGCTCTTAGAATGACTTGATGCAATCCATTTATCACAAGTAAACATTTGTTTAAATTTTTTCTTAAACAAGAGCAAACATTAGATAGTTAAAAAAATTTGTCCCAAACCTTGTAATTGTAGGACGACACAAATCATGACCTTTAATTAAAGAATAGAAACAGTAAACAATTAGGCTTAATGCATGACAAAACAAGTTTAGAGTAGACAAAAAAAGAAATTTAATCATCCACGTTCAATACTTGAACAGGGATATATATATATATTTATATTTATCACAGATTTTGCTTATAAAACACCAAGTTTCGAGTAGGATGTCATAGAAATAGTGAGATGAACTTTGCTTCACAATGGATGCAATCCAAATTCCCAACAGAGGCGCAAGGGACATACATGATACTATGACTAAGACTAGTACACAACATATTTGAAATTATTCACGAATATTGAATAAAATTATAGATCAAGGACTATCCATATATATTTTTTAGCTAATTTATTATAACTACAATTGTTGATTGCATCACATCTTGTTTTTTTTTTTAAAAAAAATACATTGGGAGAAAATGACAATCAGACAATCACCCCAAAGCTATATATACAATGTAGAATTTAAAAACAAACAAACACTATAAAAATATAATTTAAAACATCTTTATGATTAACGAAAAACCTTCCAACAATAAACTTCTGTAGTTTCCTGCTTGTAGTACTAGAGCAAGTTCTGCAAGTCTCAAATAATCAAATTACTAGAGACACTTACAATTCTGGTTTATTTATCAAAAAAAAATTAACAAATAAATCAAATTAATAAAAAAATTACTTAAATATCATATCGTCAACGGAGATGATGACGGACGGCGACGTGCGACGAGATGATGGAGACGACAGCGCGAGCTGACGGACGGGGTGAAATTTTGGAGGTCTGACCGTCTGGGACTCGGGTGCTACCGTGCTGCTGCCGGTTGAAGGAACTAGGAAGGCTGAAATCGACTTGGGCAAAAAAAAAAAAAAAAAAATACCTAAGTTATACATATTACGTGAAAGTCCGAAATAGTCCCTAAGTGTTTACTGAAATTTTGAAAATGCCATCCAAACAGGCTGTAGAATTTCGTACCGGGCGAAATATGTGTTTCGGCCGAAAAATCAAATATCGGGTGTACTGGCAAATACCAGCCGGTACCGGCCAGTACACTCGATATTTGGATGGTACGAAATAAAGATATTACATGTATCGGACTAGTGGCTGGTACAACATATACCAGTCGTACTAACCTGTATGATACGGTATTAAAAACACTGATATAAAGTGGTCAAATTATAATGAAGGAGTTTTTGGTCCACAGAATTATTCTCACTGACTTAGGGTAAAATCAAAACAAAACTGCTTTGGCTTCTAGCTTTATCCCTTAATAATCATTAATCAATCTCTCAAGAGATCATCTTTTATTAGGCAGCATGCTTGAAAGCCAGCCTAGCCTATCTGGTTCAGTGAACGTGATTCGAAGGTAATCTTTAGGCCTCATTTTGATACACAGATGAGATGAGAATATTATTGAGATTTTTGAGTTAAGATGAAATGAAATGATTTGTAAAAAAGTATATGTTTAGATAATGAGATGAAATAAAATGAGATATATTTTTACTTTTTAAAATTTGATAAAGGTGTAAATCCCACCAATAATTGAAAATCATTTTATAATTATTGAATAATAGTTATGAATATATTAATAAAAATTAATATTTATAATTAATTAAAAAATATACCGTAAATAAATTTATATCTCAAAATATTTTTTAATCAAAATTATTCTATATTCCCACCAAAAATTAAAATGGTGGGTTCGATAGAGGGGAAGAGACGTGAACAGGGAGAAAAAATTATCTCGAAATGGGATGGGAAAAAAAGAAAAGTGCACTGTTGACATAACTTTTTACTGTTTATGACATTATGTCAGTTTTGTACTGTTCATCTTACTGATTATGTTAGTTTTGCACTGTTCACTTAACTTTTTACTATTTATATTAGTTATTAATTTCAAAACGTAAATGAAGACTGAAAACACAAAAATGAAATAAAAATATCCAATTGGCCGTTTGGATACTTAGACGAGACTTGTCGTACAGTCCAGATGAATATCTAAATTAGTATCTTGGTGTGGAGAGGGATAACTCCAATATCTAAGTCAGTGATAGTGAAGTATATTATCTATTTATTTATTTTTATTAAAAAATTATCATTTGATACTTATCTCGATCCCTATTTATATGGATTGATTGTATTCATATGGTAAGATTTTATCCTTCGGTCTGACTATCTTTGGTCTTAACCGGAATGTTGGCTATTAGAGTCTTGATTTCACTTGTGCGGGCGAGCATTGTGCTGGGAGGCTACTATCGTGCTAGAGGATTATTAATTTTCCACGTCGTCCGTCATGTCATTAAACCCTTATTAATGATGATCGGATTCGAATTCCGTGTTTTGACTATTGTAATCTTGGCATATGCTAAATTGGCTGACGGCCCTTGGGCCCTAATATAGTTAGATTGGGTCGGACTCCCCTTAAGGGAATATTTGACCTAGCACCATGTTTGCATATAAAGAAAATATATTTACAATGGTAAATTGTACAACCGTCACATAATTATTTTAAAAAATAAAATAAAATATAAAATTCACATAAAAAAATTAAATTTTTTAATAGTAAATTTCACTCTTTTTTAAAATTATTACGCGACGTTTACAGAATTCTCGGGTATATATAAAATCAATCTTTGCATATTCAAACTTTTGCAAATATAAAGTACAAATTCACCAACATCTATCGAGTGGGGACAGCCGATGGTCACACTGCCACGCCTAGCATATCCAAATGCAGTTGCTCGACCACCCCGGTATTGTAGGTGATTGGGTGAGTTTTAAATTCATGAATTCCAATCTCTTTACATAATGAATTTCCTTTATATTTCTTGAATGCTTTTTATCATCAAAATCAGTCACCAAACTCATCAAGGTTCAATACCCCCAACATTCTTGATGTCTTCTCTAGGGTTTTGGTTTTAAAAAATAACATTAAGGCACTTGTTACACTCTAATTTGTTGATCGAATGAGTTGCACAGAAAGGCAAAGGAAGAGGAAAAAAAAAATTAGTGTCAACAGAAGAAAATTCAGTATGGCAAATAAAATACCCTAGCCTTTTAAAAGATGACCATTTTCTCCTTTAATCGTCATAACCAGAATTCATATGGCATCAATAATTCATAATTGGACACAAAAAGAGAACATAAAGTATTCAGATAAATCAATCAATGCAAAGGAAATGGAAAGCACGGCATACAGTAGTGTGCACAAAAGCAGAGCATATGTAGCCATCAACTAGGAAATTTTTGTGTTCACATCCTGCAGAGCGAAACATATAGACATACTTATCGTCGTCCTGATGCCACAGATTCAGTAGAGAAGAGATACTTGACACGTGAAAGAACTGAATCATGAGCAGGATCATAAGGGTGATCCTTGGAAGGGATCTCCAAAATAGCTGGTATGGGATTATTGTAGCTATCGACCAGAAACCTAATCATGTTCGCAACCTGAAATGTGAAAAGCCAAAGGTGTGAGTTTGTGATATGAAATCTTAGAACACACGACAAATTTGGAGGATAGGAAAATTGCAACAAATTCTAAATATGCAATACATTACTGGTAAAGTAGCCAACCAACTGAACACCTAAGCTCGTACTTAACTAATAATGACAGCCTTTAACCCTCATCTTTGTTTGCAAATGCGTATAGAGAGCCATGCTATGAAAAATAATACACCTCGAAATTCAAAAGTTTGGTTATTGCTTCAGTAGCAAATTCTGAAATTTAATATAAAATGATAGGTTTTGTTAACTCATAGTTTCCCACCTACATGCTCGAAGTGTGAGAAGGAAACATACATATTGGCTGATTAAAACAATAGCAATATCCTCCCTTGTAGTGAACTCTTTGAATGCATCTTCAATTGATTTGACTGTTGTTTCTGAACCCAAGCGCACAAAAAATAAAATAATAATAATAATAATAATAATAATAATTAGTGCAGAAAATAAACATCAATTAACTTTGCTTAAAAAATTGATATGAAAGAAACTTGCTTGTATTTTACCAATCTTCAATATACTCATTGCAAAGAAAAAGATGCAGATTGATTTCATACAGTATTTTTGTGACACATGATCAGTTCCATTGATCAAAATTCACTTAAGAAAAAAGATCGTGAATAAACATTTACTGCTATTTGCAACCTTAGGATCATGAATAAACATTTACTGCTATTTGCAACCTTAGGATCATGATCCTATCATAAATGAAAAAGGCACCTCTAAGCTAAAGCTCTTGGTGCCTGCTTTCAGAAATTTAGCTCGTTTCTTGCTGCTTCATTTTTTTATCCCATCATAAGATCTAAAAGTTGAAGTATTTTACTCAAGACATGATTCCATCTTTCTCTGAAGATATGAAAGAATACACTGTATTGAGCTATCAAACAGAGAACCTCAAACCATCGACACACACTAACTATAGATTCAGGACCTTAACTCTTTCATATTGGGGAATGAATAATCAAAGTTTTTTTCGTGATCCAAATGAAGGGGATTCATTGGAGACTGAAGCTCAACTACTGGATAGTTCAGGAAATACTTGGAAGCTTCAAACAACCACCTATCTCTAGCTTATGAATTTTCCCATTAGTACATGCCCTTAACCCAATTGGATATGCTTTGTCATTTAAGATTGAGATCAAGAGAAAAATCTGTAATTCAGGCCAGGAGTTATTCTAAAATCCTGAAGAGGTTCTGCAAGAAGGCCAAACATATTAGGGTACCACTTCTTCCAAAATCCAGGCCTTAGAAAGCTGTCAAACCAAGACAGAGCTCAAAGCATTGAATATAATAAGGAAATTTTAATTCATAAGTCAAGGAAGCACCTCAGAGATAGGGCACATTTCAAGATGTAAAGTAAAAGCTCAACCTAGTAATTTATTTGATTTTTCCCCTTTCATATGATTGATAAGTTACATAAGCAGCTCAATTCTGTAAAGATGACCAACTATTTTGAGGCATGCATCTCACAATTAAGTATCTATAAAATCATAAGAAACCTATAAGGAACAGACTTTAGAGCTAGAGGCAATAGTTGAGTCACAAATTACACCCCAGGGGCATTTTCCTTATGCCTCACCATCCAGTTATGCAAAAAATCTAACCATTTAAAATACATTTGCAGGAAGCTACCATGTTTTATTTTAATATATGAGAGGCATGAATAACTGCAACATCAAACTGAAATTACGGAAATAATTTGGAGTCCTGATGACTAGACAGTGGGCTAATGTGATTAACTTAAATTAAGCAGAAAGAAGAATGTCTCTAATTGGATATTCAATAACAGGAAAGTTGAGGTCGTCGGTTTGCAAGCTGGTCACATCAATGCTAATGAGACACCAAGGAAAGTACTTATACAGACCGAGCAGAAGCTTTAATGAAAGCAAAAGAAAACATATCAGCACCTAAAACCAAGCAATGAAAGCTCTTGTCAACTTTATTTATGATCACATTAAAATGATCGAGTGGTTACAGAGTGGAGAATCTGTTGGGTCATTCCCAAGAGAAACCATTTCCTTCTGGTCATACTGAAACAAATACTTCATCATTAAAAATGTAATTCACATATTAATCTGGAAAAGAAAAAAAGAAAATGCACAAGCACACGTACATGAGGCTCTAATAGTACAAATACCCATGAAATGGAAAGATTTAAATAATACAGCATTACAAGGCTCATATACATACTTGAATCAACAATAAGATAGTTTGTCTTTCTCCGCAAGTCAACATTTCCCACACCGGCCATCAAAAACCCAGTAACAGTGTCCTAAATGAAAAGTCATCCATGAGAACAATTTTCAAGATCTAATTAAATGAGCTAAATAACCTAAAGTAGTGAATACTGAGTTATACTTCATGAACCTACCCAAAAGGAACAATAACAAAGGATAAAAAGACATACTCTGACCTATTCACTATGAACCAACAGTACATACATTAAATAAGTAGTTTCCAATACGATGCTTGGCCAGAGGTTGATTAGTTGCTTAAGTATGATTCACATTATCAGCAATCGTGGTGAAAATATTTAAATTTCTTTTTCAAATGAAACTTCTATAAGTTGGTACCATGAAAGTCATGTCAGTCATGTTCAGTGTAAAAAAAAAAAAAAAAAAAAAAAGAAACTTGCAAAGCAGAAACCCAGAAGGCCAGAAACTTGCAGACTACTACATTAACCATACCTCATCAGCAATCATCGCAATAAGCGCTGAGCTTTTATTGGGAATTTGAGCTCTGCCCGCCATTTTAAGTCCTATAATTCAACTGGAGCAAGAAGAAAAACTCATTAGACAAAATGTAATCCGATCATTTACATCAAGAAAACCCCTGTTAAAAAAACGTACTTAGTCAGAGATTCCAAACTGAAACTTACTACAGTTATCTTCAAATCTCTTTATTTCCTTTATTTTGTGTTTAAAATGGCGGAATGGGTAAAAAACTCAAGCCATTAGTCCCAAATAGCTGGAACAAGTCCATTCATTTAAAACGCAAAACGACATAAAAGCCTTACTTCCGCAGTTTATTTTCTTTTCCTACATTTCCCGGGAGCCAAATAGATAAAAGAGAAAAAGTGTGATAGATGCCCAAATAAAAAATTAAAAAAAAAAAAAATCTCAGGAAAACGCAGAAATATGATTTTTCTCCGATAATTAAATTCCTTCTATCCGATTATTGTAATTTCAAAACTTATAAAAACAAAACTAAAAACGAAAAGAGAATTGGAAAATGAAAGACAACAAATCATGCAGTGTAAATTTATTCTATAATTGAGCAAAATTGATCATGAACCTATGCTTACAATAAACCTAAATTTCTGAACTTATAAAAAACGAAACTCCTTCCAAAAGTAAAATACAAACCTGTAAGAACGGATCAAAAGAAAGATTTCACAGATGGATGAGGGAATTTAGAGAACCCGTTCGGGAGCATTGCTTTTAAAAGGGTTCAAATATATAAAGAGACCCGACTTGAGTCTGTTTCGGTAGAAGACCGACTCGGTCCTCGAATATAGCAATGTAGCCCTTAAGCCCTGACATGTTTGGGCTTGGTCGTGGGCTTTCTCTACTCAAAAGAATCATTTTTGAGAACAAAACTTCAAAAAATTTCATTTTTAAAAAATATTTTTTAGTTTTCTTGAAAGCATTTTTTTCAAAAGAAAATAATTTCTTAGTTATATATATATATTTTTAAACTTAATAGGATTATTTTTTTCATTTCCAAGATCATTTAAGAATAATCTTGTAAAAAATGGGGTAGAATGAGATTTTTTGATAGTTTAGCTATGATTACCAATATCAATAGTTTGAGGGGTAATTGCAAATTAGACGGTGATTGAAAGGGGTTTATATATTTTCTACAAAAATAAATTATTTTCAAAAAAATGTAAAAATGCATGAGGGATTATAGTATTCTTTTAAATTTTTAGGAGTTACTCTTATTTAAATTCTCGACCTTTTAAAGGGAAGTAATCTTTCTACGTGAACATGAGACCCCAATGTCCATAAACTAGTAACCTGTCATAAACAGTAATAAACAGTGATTATGTTCACGTTAAAGTGTAATAAACAGTAATTACTGTTCAGGTAAAAGCAACAGTATTGAACAGTGATTACAGTTTACGTTAAAAGCCAGTAATGAACAGTGATTATTATTCACGAATCACTGTTCACGTTAAAAGCTAACTGTAATGAACAATGATTGGAAAAATTAAGATTTGAGACTTTAAATCTCAATACTTCATTTTGAATCTCCGGAATTGATCCAACAGTAGAGGTTAAAACATTAAAAATAAACAAACTTAAAATAGATAATTAAAATATAAATTCAACTTTAATTTATAAAATACTAATCTTTTATCATTAAATAAAAAATAGAGTTTTGTTAAATATTTTTAAGAGAATAAAATCATATAAATAATTAGAGTTGTTAATATAATTTAAATCTCATAATATTCTTAATTAACTAAAATCATTTAGATAAAATGATTTTTTTAGTGTTCCCTGAGTTATTGAGTAGTACGATTAAATTCTACAATTCATATATTTTGTTAAGAAAACTATTGCTAGAATATCTAAAATCTTTTAATTTTCATATTATTCATATTATTATAACATTTTGTTATCATTATGATGCTTGTTAAAATTTATTTTCCTACTTCTGTACATTAAATTATTGACTAATTAATTTTATTTAAAAAAATATATTATTTTTACATTTTATGGATATTAGTCACTAGGAAAACGTTCACTCACTGCTATTATATATATATATATATGAAAAATATGATTAAATATGTGTCCCCATTTTATATTCAATATTATCCCATTTTCCAACATAAAATATTCCAATAATTCACAATGAGATCCGTGACTTATCTTTTGTTTTATTACAACTCTGTATTGGGTTAACTATTCATGAATTGGTTTATAAAAATAAATTGAGATTATAAAAAAAAATTAAAAATATTTATATTAATTGGGTGGTGTATTTAGTATTCTAAAAAACATACTTACAAATAAATTAATTTCTTTTAGAAAAATGATATTTGTAATCATTGAGTGTACAAACATCGCGCAAATGATAGTTGCAGTTGTGAGTGTGCAAGTACCGCGCAATCACTTTGAAAGCGTGCAAACATCGCGTAAATGATATATGGGATTCACATGAAAAAAAATTATTAGTGGACCTCACTCTTTTTCAAAGTGACTGTTCGATACTTACACACTCCGCAACTACATATATCATTACTATTTTTTAGTACGAGTCCAAATGATCTTTAGCTTTCTTTGAGTTGTAATAAATGAATAAATGATATGAAGACTAATCAAAACTAGAAGTGAATGTTTTGTGCATATTTTTGTTCGTTAAGGGAAAAAATCGTAAAGTATGCAAATGCCGGGTAATTATTAAAAAGATCATTTAGACTCGTACTAAAAAATGACTAATATTTAATATTATAATTAGGGTCATTTAAGCTGTTACAAAAAAATAATAATTGTTTATCTCAAAGCAATCTGAGATTCATTCGTTATTTTTTTAATACTAATCAGAGTGTTACAAAGATTCAAAACAAAAACCAAGTTACTAAATTAAAGCAAAAAAAATTAAAAAAACATAATTAAAACAATCAAGTAATTCAACCCAACCAACTCAAAAGAATAAGGAATCAGAAATCGAAAGCATCAAGTCACCAATCCAAAAGAATATTCACTTTTAATGAATATTTAATACATATACAGGAAATGATTAACACATGTGACTCCATTTTATATTTTGATATTATCCCATTACTTTTATTTTCAGCTTAAAATATTCCAATCATGGACAGCCAGACCACATGACTAAAACTTATAATATCATTTGTTATATTATTAATAAATACAAATTAGTAAGAAATGAATCCACTTTCGGATTAGTCTGACATTTTTACCAAAAATAAAAAAAAAACTACTTGCTATAAAAAAGAACTTTAATACCTGATTTGATTACACAGATGAAATGAGATGAGAAATTTGTAAATAATAATGAGATAATTTATGAATAGTAGTTAAATGATTTGAGTTAAGATTTTTATGAGATTTTAAGAAATGAAAAAAAAAGTTGAATAAAAAATTATAAAGTTAAAAGAGAGTTATAATATAATTTTTATTTTAAGATTTTAAAAAAATTAAATTATTTTTTATGTTTTGTTTGGAAATTTGAAAAAGTTGTAATGATTAGGTAATAAAATATTGTTAGAATATATTTTTTTAAATATTATTTTTGTTTTGGGATTTGAAAAAGTTGAATTGTTTATTTCATTTTATGTGAAAATTTAAAAAAATTGTAATGATTAGATGAGACGAGTTGAGAAAAGTTGTGAAAACGAGACAGCTTTTCAAATTGAATATTTTGTTTAAATAAGATGATTAAAATGGATGAAAAAAAAGTAATAAATATAGGATTTTAAGAGGTATTAAATATAAATAATTAAAAATTATAATTTGTTGCATGAATGGACTGTTGGCCTTAAATGAATTCGGTCATTAAAGATAATACATATGAATTTTCCATTCTATTGTCTAATTAAACGCGTTTGTGTACTAATGATAATGTTCCAAAAATCATAGCATAAAATACAAAGAGAGGAGAAGAAAAAAAATAAAAAATAAAAAATCCATCAACATTCCCAATCAAGTTTTTTGGTTTTGTAAACTTCCTAAAAGGAGGAGAAGAAGGCTAGCAGTTTCCAAGTAGCTTCTCTCGGTGCCAGCCAGACAGGCCTCTTTCATGCCTCTTTCCGTGAATCTTCCTTCTTCTACTGTCCCCACTAAGTCCTGGCCGTTCCTTTTTTCCGTACCATACGACCATGATTTCTAAAAGATAAATGATCTGTACAAAAGACAAACCTAACGCAAGTTCTTGTAAAAAAGTGTATTTTAATTTAAAAAAAATGTAAAAAATATTATTTTTTTATTAATAAGACTTTTTTTTTTTTTTTATAAATGATTTGTATAAAGTTTGTCTATTTTAAATTTGTACATAATATTACTCAATTTGAAAATTATATTAATATCTATTTAAGAAAGAGTAATGTTAGGTACAAATTTCGTACAAATTATTTGTAAAAAAAAATAGATTTTATTAATAAAGAATAATTTTTTTTTACACTTTTTTAAGGTGAGATCTACTTTTTAATAAAAGTTTGCGCAGTACTTATCTATTTTAGACTTATATAAATTATTTCTCTTTAAAAAAATTCATATGAAGGAAGATTATAACTTAAAATATAATAAATAATTTAATTTTTTCAAATTCTAAAATAATAATAATATTAATTTTAATATTTTAATAATATTTTATTTAACTTTTATTTTTTTTTATCTCAATTCATCTTATCTCAACTTACTATTTAAATCCCGGCACCAAAATACAGTTTTACTCCCGCAGTTTTCTATTAAAAAGAAAAAAATAGAACTCATGTGGATCTTGGGTGAAGTTCCAATTTCTTTTTAAGAGACTGTAAAAGTTTGCACGTCTTAAAATTGTTGTATCTCATGATTAATATCTTCAAAACCAATTTTTAAATATTTTTCACATATCAGATGTAAGTAAGAAATATAATAAAATTTAAATAATTATGAAAATTATTAAAACAAAATATATTATGAGTCATGACGGCAGGCTGGGCCTATGGCCCCCGATGCCTACTTGGAATGTTTAATTGTTAGTGGAAACGTAGGTTGCCAACTTGCCATTAGAAAATAGTAACATAACTTCTTTCTTAATCACTGGAAAATAGGTCGTTACATGTTGCGATCGATCCCTAACACAATTGAAGCATCCACTAACTTAATTATTAGAGTTGGAAATTGTTAGGGTGTATTTGGAGATTGATTTTTGGAGCTGAAAAAATATTTACTGAAAGTTGGCTTGAGTCAAAGTTCGCTCGACATCGCTCGACATACCGCTCGAGCTAAGATCAAGTCCGAGGGTTCGCTCGAGTCCCGCTTGACACTACGCTCGAGTGAGACACAAATTCTAGTGTTTGCTCGACCCTCGCTCGATACTCCGCTTGAGCCAATGTTCATTTGGTTATTCGCTCGAAGCGCGCACGACACTCCGCTCGAGTGAAGTATGCAGTTTTTGCCAGATTAGGTTTCCAGTGCCTCTCACTATAAATATATCATATTAGACTTGTGTTGGACGGCCTTAAGCATATTTTTTAGAGATAACAATTGTCTAGTGAGTGCATATTATGTGAAAGAGAAAAAAGTCCTAGAGAGTGTGAGTTGAGATTGAGTGATTGTAATATTCTCTGAATAATAAGATTTCTGCAACTCTTGTGGACGTAAGTAATTTGCCGAACCACGTATATTGTGCGTCGTGTTCTTGATTGTGTTGCTTTTATTTTATTTGTCATCATTGGTGTGTGTATTTTGTACAACATTTCACAATAACTGGTATCAAGAGCCAAGGTCGGATTTGAAGGAGAATGATGGATGGAGATAAAGTGAGTTTACCTGGGATCAAGAAGCTCGATGGCACTGATTTTGGGTAATGAAAGATGCAAATTGCAGATTATCTCTATGAGAAGTGGGTCTATCTTCCACTGTTAGGAAAGAAGCCAAAGAACATGGCTGATACTAAGTGGACCCTGTTAGATCGACAGATTCTAGGATTTGTTCGGCTGACCTTGTCTAGAACAGTGGCACACAATGTTAGTAAGGAGAGAACCACGGTGGATCTCATGACGATTTTGTCATGTATGTATGAAAAGTCTTCAACAAACAATAAGGTGTACTTGATGAAGAAATTGTTCAATTTGAAGATGTCAGAATGTATGTTTGTAGCCCAACACTTGAATGAATTCAATACGATCACAAATCAACTGTCTTCTGTAGAGATTGAGTTTGATGATGAGATCAGAGCATTGATTCTGTTGGCATTGTTGCCAAATAGTTGGGAGGTCATGAGGATGGCTGTGAATAGTTCAGCTGGCAAGACAAAATTGAACTACGACGATATACGTGACATGGTATTTGCTGAAGAGGTACGTAGGAGAGACTCGGGTGAGTCATCTAGTTCTAGGTCGGCCTTGATTGTTGACAATCAGGGAAGAGGATATAATAGGTAAAGCTCCAAGAGCAGTGGGAAGAGTAAGATGAGATCTGGGCAGTAGATCACATGTTGGAGTTGTGATAAATCGGGCCACATCAAGAGAAACTGCAGGAATCAAGAAAGTGCTGAGGATGATACTGTGAACGTAGTGGCAGAAGAAATTCATGATGCCTTATTTCTTGTAGTGCACAGTCCGATTGATGATTGGATGTTGGATTCAGGGTTTTCGTTCTCTAGCACCTCACATCGAGAAATCATACATAATTATGTTGTTGGTGATTTTGAAGAGATGTATGCGGCTGATGGAGAGGCACTGGATGTAGTGGGAGTAGGTGATGTGCACATCACACTTCCAAACAGGAGCGTATGGACTTTACAGCAAGTCAAACATGTTCCAAGTCTGAAGAAAAACCTGATCTCTGTGGGACAACTTGATGACAGCAGTTTTGCAGTAGCGTTCTCTGAGGAGCTTGGAAAATCACTAAGGGTGTGCTGGTCCTAGTGCATGGTAAGAGATCTAACTCTTTGTATTTAACATCAGGGTCCAATGATGTGCAGAGAAATACAAGAATGCAAAAATGCAGACTTGATCGCGCGAAACATGTGAGGAAGCCAAAGTGAGTCAGCTTTGGCGTTCCTCATGAAAACCTAAGAAAGTTGGCTAAGGTTGCCAAGATCGGTTCGAGACTGGATACTCCTAGTGTAGTGGGAGTTGTGAGTTGCCCAGTGAATGTGCTGACTAAGGGCGATGTATGTGGAAGACTGAAGTCTAGTTTGACTTCAGTGTGTCTTATAGTTTGAAGACGGAAGCTGTGAGATGTAGAGATGATAGGGTTTGGCTGGAAGCAGTGGCTGGCATGTGGAGACCCAGTCCAATGTTTTGAATACTGTACCGGTCAAAGCACTGAAACGAAATATTTCGGTACCGGTACCGTTTTGGGATAGTCGATATATGAATAAATTATATATAAATACATATATATAAATTATAAATAGCATAATCTGAATTGAGGGTAAAAAAACAAGCTTGTAATTTGAAAAAATGAAAAAAAAAAACTAAAGGCTGAAATATCGGCTGGTACAGGCCGAAATACAAGCTGGTACAGGCCTGTATTTGGGCTGGTACGAAATATATATGATACCTGTACTGGCGTAGTGGTATGAAATATATATGATACCTGTACCGGCTCAGTGGTCAGTACGGCAAATACTTGTCGTACCAGCCGGTACGGTATGAGATTAAAAACACTGATCCAGTCTCCAAGTGGGAGATTGTTAGGGTGTATGTGGATACTGGTTTTTGGAGCTGAAAAAGTGTTTGTTGAAAGTTGGCTAGAGCCAAAGTTCGCTCGACATACTGCTCGAGCGAAGATCAAGTCTGAGAGTTCGCTCGAGTCCCGCTCGACACACCGCTCGAGCGAGACACAAACCCTAGTGTTCGCTCGACTCTCGCTCGACACTCTGCTCGAGCCAATGTTCATTTGACTGTTTGCTCGAGATGCGCACGACACTTCACTCAAGCGAAGTATGCAGTTTTTGCCAGTTTAAGTTTCCAGCACCTTTCACTATAAATATATCATATTAAACTTGTGTTGAACGACCTTAACCATATTTTTGAGAGATAACAATTGTCTAGTGAGTGCATATTATGTGAGAGAGCAAAAAGTCATAGAGAGTGTGATTTGAGATTGAGTAATTGTAATCTCCTTTAGTTAATAAAATTTCTGTACATCCAAAGTTCTGCTACGTATAATCATTTTTAAATATTCATTACACACTACTAGCATGATTGATTAAAATAATTATTTTATATTAAAAAAAACATAATTAATCACATGAATAAAATAAATATATAAATACGTAAAAATAATTACACATATCATTTTTGTTGCATCAATATATTGCACACGTGCCTTGTCGAACTCCACATTTAGGACTGACTAGATTCCATGTTTACCAAGCAAGTGGATCACACATGCCATTGCCCCACAGCTAGATCTGAGCTGTTTTTATTTTGTTATCTTTTTGCGAAAGAGCTTCACACTACCCATCCAATTTACAACATGAAACATGAAATCATTTGCAAACGTCTCGATCTTGGGAAGATCACTATTTTGTATTAGGCCACGAAACAAGGAGCTGCCTCAACTTATTAGAGTCATTTTCTGATGTCTTACATTTTTAATATTGTAAGGTTGGTTTGAATAGTGAAATGAGATAATTTTAAATGAATTGAATAAAATATTATTTTTTTAATATTATTCTTATTTTAAAATTTTAAAAAAATTAAATTATTTATTATATTTATATAAAAATTTTAAAAAAATAATAATAAAAAAATAAAATAAAATATTTCTCCATCCAACAAACCGCCCATAAGTTCTAATAATTGAAATGGGATGTTAGTTGGTTTTCTTTAATAAGAAAATATACTTACAACCGTGAATTGATAACCGCCGTGTAATCGCTTTGAAAAAAATGAATAAAACATGAGACCTAGATGAAAAAAATTAATTTTTTAATAGTAGATCTCACTTTTTTTTAAATCGATTACGCGACGGTTACGCACTTTATAATTGTATGTAGAATTATTATTTTTTAATTATCTTACTATATTGCCATTTGTCCAAAAAAAAATTATTATTTGGGATCCCATCATTTATTGTGAAAAAGCTATTGCAAGGACGCCCATGTGCTAGACTAGACTTGTTTGTCTCAATATAAAAATACATGACATTCATCATCTTTTCTGGATAAAAGATTTATTGAAATATAAAATTTAAAAAAAAAATTGGAAATATTTTTGGGTAGCAACGACTCCTAAATATTTAATCCCGGCTTTAATTTTAAGAAGATAAATATTTATGAGAAATATTTAAATTAAAAGAGATTTCACAAATATAAATTTATAAATTAGTGTAATTTGATGTAATATATTAAATTATAAAATTATTTTTATTATAAAATAGATTTAACGTATCGTATGAAATCATGTCAATTTATAAATTTATTTTTATAAAATATTTTTATAATTGTATCGCTTGTCTTTATTTATTATTTATTTCAAAATATTAAAATAGAAAATTAGAGAAATACATAATAAAAACGAAAATCTCTCACTCTCAATTATGAAGAAATAGAATATTCACTGGGGAAAACTGAATGAGTGGCCTCATTATTATCGAGAAATGATACTTGCAGTCGTGAGTGTGCAAGCGTCATATAGTCGTTTTAAAAAAAGTGAATAAATATGGGACCCACATGAAAAGAAATTAATTTTTTAATAATAGACCTCACTCTTTTTCAAAACGACTGCACGACGTTTGCACAATCTACGACTGTATCTAACATTACTCCTTTATTATCTGCTGTCTTGGGTTCTATTTATAGCAGGACCATCACTGGTTCCGGAACCACGCCCATTCGTCTTCTCACGAAGAATTTCCTCTTCAACATTATATTCTCTATTTCCACAGCGTCTATACCTCAAGTTCAAGGCTTTTCAGGTCAAAATCTCAACTGGGTTTTGTTGGTTTTTTTTTTTCCTCTGAATCTCGCTGTTCTCCCTGTCCTCCTCTTGTGATTCATATATGTTATTCAATTAGTTCCTAGCATTCCCTTTCTGGTTTTGGAGTTCAAATTTTTCATAGGTTTGTTTTAAACTCCTTCATTTTTGGTTTTTCCGCTAAATGCTAGTTTTCTTGGAGAACTTAGCTTCATCATTCTAGCAACTTGATTTTCTTTTCGAAAAATGTTTGAATTTTTGTATTATGTTTCTCTGTATTTTGTTTCCTCTGCCATGTTTCTGCATCCCTTTTTTACCCTGTTATAAATATTTCTCTTCCTGAATAATTCTTCCTTCAATTTTAATTCAGCTTCCCACATTTCGAAAATTATTTTTTCCTCGAATTGCGTCATCAAACTTGCTCTTTTTTGCCAGCTGCCTTCCCCCCATTTTTTCCCTTAAGTTTCCGGTCAAATTCATGGTTTAAATTCAGAGGGTTTCAGTGGGATTTCTAGGACTTCTTTTCAATAGAAATGTAATAATCATTAAGTTCGAAATTGAGTTAGTTAGCAGTCTTGTTTTGCTTTTATAGTTTCTCTGAGAAGTGGCCATTGCTTGGAAGTTGCACGAATTAGGGATTTCTTTTTTGCTTCAGTCATGATTAGTTGTTAAGATTTCCAAAATCTGGATTCTAAGGTGTAAGAAGTTATGATATTTTGTGTTAATCCAGAACACGCGGTAAATTCTACCACTAATACTTCCTTAAATATCCAAATATTGCAGAATGGGGAGCACAGGGGAAACCGCCTATGGTGCATACACCTATGAGAATCTTGAGAGGGAACCATACTGGCCGACAGAGAAGCTCCGAATTTCTATTACTGGGGCAGGTGGTTTTATCGCCTCCCACATTGCCCGGCGCTTGAAGAGTGAGGGCCACTACATTATTGCTTCTGATTGGAAGAAGAATGAGCACATGACTGAAGACATGTTCTGTCATGAATTCCACCTTGTGGACTTGAGGGTCATGGACAATTGCTTGAAGGTCACTGAGGGAGTTGACCATGTGTTTAATCTTGCTGCTGATATGGGTGGGATGGGCTTCATTCAGTCCAACCACTCAGTTATCATGTATAACAACACAATGATCAGTTTCAACATGCTTGAGGCTGCCAGGGTCAATGGGGTTAAGAGGTGAATTGTCTGTGATACTCAATACTTGGCCTTGGTCTAGTGAACTCCCCATTAACAAATCGCCCACGCTGTACATGGAATTTCTGCATTGAGTGCACATATATGTCTTTTCTTTTTGTATTTAATTTTGATAACTGGGTTCGTGCAGGTTTTTCTATGCCTCTAGTGCTTGTATCTACCCTGAATTTAAGCAATTGGAAACTAACGTGAGCTTGAAAGAGTCTGATGCCTGGCCTGCTGAGGTTAGTTACTCTTAGTGGTCACATTTGTTTTAATCTAATAGTTTTCCTTCATAAGTTATGGATAGAGTTAATGAGTTAACTTTTACACCTGGGTTTAGCCTCAAGATGCTTATGGATTAGAGAAGCTTGCAACAGAGGAGTTGTGCAAGCACTACACCAAAGATTTTGGCATAGAGTGCCGTATTGGAAGGTTCCATAACATTTATGGTCCTTTTGGAACATGGAAGGGTAAGCTTTTGATTGTAATGGTAACTAATAAATATGCATGATTTGCTGCTTGTTGGATTTTTCCTAATTTTATTACTTGGTTATATCTGTTGTACAGGTGGGAGAGAGAAGGCCCCAGCTGCGTTTTGTAGAAAGACTCTCACTTCCACTGATAAGTTTGAGATGTGGGGAGATGGACTTCAGACCAGATCCTTCACCTTCATTGATGAATGTGTAGAAGGTGTACTTAGGTAAGTGCTTGATGTTCTTATAGCTTGTATAGCTGAAATTCATATTCTTATTGATGAGATTCTTCTGTCTGTTATAATGTTGACATTTATTGTATTTATTTAACAATTCTGGATTTTCTTGTTCCACTCTCTCCTTTTGTTATTTTACTTATTGAAAAAAAAAAATTTCTGGATTGAGGTCACAACATTACAAATTCATAGTAAATACAGGGTTGTTTTTTTAAATATCACTTGTATTAGGACAGGAGATCTGAAGACGGTAGCCTATTTTTACCTTTTCAGTAACCATTCTGATTATTTTGCATAATTTTGGAAACTGAATATATAAATATGACTCTTTAGGATGTCAAACGGGCCAGACTGCTTAATAATTGTTTGTTGTACCCAGTTTTTTTGTTTAACACGAAAAATTTATGATAGGGTGTTCATAACATACCAATCTGCATGTTTGAGTTCTGAAGTTATATCTTCCCACTTCTCATGAATTAGCTGTCCTATAATCGACCCTTGTGTTTAGATTGACAAAGTCGGACTTCCGTGAACCTGTGAATATTGGAAGCGATGAGATGGTTAGCATGAATGAGATGGCTGAGATTGTTCTTAGCTTTGAGAACAAGAAGCTCCCTATCCATCACATTCCTGGCCCAGAGGGAGTCCGTGGTCGTAACTCAGACAACACACTTATCAAAGAGAAACTTGGTTGGGCTCCAACAATGAAGTTGAAGGTATTTATAGAACGACGGTTACTTTCCTGTGTTTATGGTTTTCTAATAAATTAATAAATCCTGAGTTTGTGCCAAATAAGGTTACCTTTGTGTTTTATTGGTTATAAACCATGATTTGCTCACCTACTAATTGCATATCTCTATACTCTACGTTGTAGGATGGCCTGAGATTTACCTACTTTTGGATCAAGGAACAGATTGAGAAAGAGAAGGCTCAGGGTGTTGACCTGGCTGTTTATGGATCATCTAAGGTAGTTGGAACCCAAGCTCCAGTTCAACTAGGCTCACTTCGTGCCGCTGATGGCAAGGAGGCCATATAGCTCGATAAGTTGCACTGAGAAAAGCCAAGTTTTATTAAGTTTTGGTTATGATTGAATAGAAAATTATCTATGGTTCAGGAAAAGTATTTGAATTGAGCTATTAGATCGATCTCCTGTTTGTTGTAAGTATAAGGGAAGCTTTTATGCTCCCAATGGAAGCTTTTTGAGGCTGCCATGTTGATCTTAATAGCAGGTTCTGTCTCCATGTCCCTTCTGAAGCTTGGCGATGGTCTGTATTTTTTTAGGAGATAAATTTGCGTCCAAGTCCTGTAATAATACATTAGTATTTTGCTTGTTTGTACTTGTTATTTGCATTTGAGATATTAAGTTCTTGGGATTTAGTTCACTTGCTATCAACTTGGATCTCTTAAGTCAAGGTCACCATGGCGTCCAGGTCTATTGAGTCATTGACATGAGGTGGGAGCACGATATATAGTAGTGAGTCAGTGACATCTTAACCTGTGCCTTTGGAATCTCTACAATGTAGCCAACAACGCCCATCAGGTCCACAATCATTAATCTGGGTTGGGATTGGCCACATGGTTCAAGCAATTATTCCTTTTCCGCAATGGATATTCTTTGAGATTACTTGCAGCTAAAGAAAAAAGAAAAATCTAAACCAATATAGAAAGTTATTAGTATTCTTTTAGGTTTTGCAGTTGATGACATTTGGAGAAATGGTACAGGGCACTCTTGCTGCAGATAAGAAGAAGTGCTGTGTTTGGCATGTCTTCATTTCTAGAAAGCGAAAGATGATATCTTGATTGTCCATAAACTTGACATTTGAGGACTATTATAGCTACAAAGAGGTTATACAAAAATAATTTCACAAACTGATGTGGTTTCATATGATTTGTTAGATCTACTTTACAAGAAAAGTAACTTTACAATCTGATAAATTATATGAAATCACATTAGTTTGTAGAATTATTTTTATGTAATTCATTTATGGCTAAAGTATCTCCAAACATTTTGAGTGCAATGGCTGAAAAATTGGAGAGCTGTGTTGCAATTAAAGTGGGGTGGGTTAAGTCGTTAAGGTCCACGAAATATGGGGGAGATCACGCGGTTTCTGATCTTGCTACGTGGTAGCACAAAACTCTTAAAAGAGTAATACTACACGTGCTTTATGACAGAAAATGACTTCCCCCCATTTCAATTCCTTTCACAAGCTCCCATCCCACGTGGGAGTTGGGACACTTGCAAAATGCGATGTTGGGCATGTGATCTGATCTGTCTTTTGGATTATTCAAAAAATTGTTATTGGTCGTTCTTTCAATTATTATGTTTTATAATTTCCGATGTGACATAAAATGATTAATAAATTAATAATAAATAATAAATATTTATTTAATAATCTAATTGTTGAATAAAGTTAATTCGAATTATCTCAAGGAGCGGAATTCTCACAAGTTTGGATCTTTACTTATTTTATAACCCACATCACTTTGTTGTTTGCACCTCTTAGACGTCTACATCGCTTAGGAAGTTATAAGAATCTCCTAAAAAATTTTACGTTTCAAGATCAAAAGATCTAGATAGTTGTTTTAGAAAATTGTTGAGAGAGATGAAAGTTTTTTTTTGTACGTTTACTTTTTCACTCTTCTACTTTAAATGTATGTAAAATTCTTATTTAAAAAGTTTTCTTATGGGAGGTTAACTAACTCCCCTGAAATTAAGTGGTAATGGTGAGTTAATTAACTCCTAGTGGAGGGGAGTTAAATAATAACTTTTCCACCCATATGGACATAACCATTAACGATCTCCTTCTGGTCCTCTAATCAATTATTTCTCATATAAAAAATAAAGCGTGCGACATGACGAAAATGCAAATGGTAAGAATATATTAAGTCATCATCTTACTAACATGGTACATCACTCATAACATATTGTCTATATCCCAGACTATTTGCTCTGCCTTGTTTGTTTTCAAGAAACATCTGATCTGATCTGATCTCATCATTACAACTTTCCCAAATTTCCACACAAAATAAAATAAATAATTCAACTTTTTCAAATTTCAAAACAAAAATAATATTAAAAAATATATTCTAATAATATTTTATTCAACTTTTTAACTTTAATCTCAACTCATCTCATCTCTGAAAATAAACTTAGTCCATTCTTAATCTCTCACGAGTTTATAACTCGAAGCAATTCTTGTCCTCATATTATATAATATGCTTATGATTATATCAAGTCAAAACGACATACTCGCTCGGGCTATGAGACATAAAACAAGTAAAAATCTAAACAATCTTCTCTAGACAATCATGTCAATTCAATTAGACTTGATTACTTTCCTAGACATGCGTCGCGAGACCGTATCATTTATGGCCCTAAGAAAACATACTAAAGTAGTAAGATCAAGTTTTCATCTCATGACATAGCTCCGAGTTTAATGGTATAGGAATAGACCATTTATTGATCCATTAGGGCTCGCATAGTGATGGAGCAGGGACCCTTCCAATCACTCTCTCAAATGGTCGTCTATAGCACATATAATATGAAATGTCTGTTACGGGAGAACTCCCACTTATTTGAACTTGTCACGTTCAAACGCCGTAGGAATCTTAGTTTAGTCGCCATAAAGGTGCTCTAACTTGAGTTTCTTAGCACAATCACTCATCTAGCACTTGCCTAAAATATCACATTCCGCTTTAATCAAGCTTCATGAAGTTGTGCAAATACTTCATATACGACTCTTGTAAGTCTCATTTTAGCCAAGCTAAGACGACGTCCTTTAAAGTTATCTTGGATGCTCCAAAAGCATCAAGATGTTAACTTGCTCGCTTTCCAAACGCCAAAGTAATTAACTTGTCTGATCTTGCTCGCCATTCAAGCGCTAAGGTGATCATCCATGTGAGTGGACTGATCTTTTCCTTGTGACATCTTTATAATGTGTGCTTTCAAGTAGTATCAATTAACTTATAATATAAGATAAACACAATAATTTCACTGATACAATAAATACTAATAGTGTAAAATATACAATAAAGTCTAAGTATCCTTAATACAACATAAGTCAAATCCGATGAATTTCCAAACTCCTAACATGAGTTTGGAAAACATTTTTACTAATAGCCTTAGTAAGAAGATCATCTACCATCTTACTAGTGGAGATATGTTATAGGATCACTTCGCCTCTCGCAACATCTCAAATGTAGTGAAAATGAATATCTATGTGTTTGGTTCTGCCATGATATTTGAGATCCTTGGCTTATACCAAAGCTGCCATACTATTACTGTATATCTTAATAGCTTCATATGCAAGAGTCGTAACCTCTAGGCGCTGAAAAAACCTTTTCAACCAAACAGCTTCTTGTACAGTTGATGAACAAACAACGTACTCTGAATATATCGTGGATAAAACAATGTATGATTGTTTCTTACTATACCAAGAAATAGCTCCCCCATTAAGCATAAATGCGTAACCCATTGTGGATTTTCACTCATCTTTGTCACTAGTCCAACCAACATCGCTATAACCCTTTATGGGAGGTTGGGATAATGAGTTGAGATGAGATGAAAGTTTAATAAAATATTGTTAGAATATTATTTTTTAATATTATTTTTATTTTAAGATTTGAAAAAGTCTAATTGTATTTTATTTGAAAATTTAGAAAATTTGTAATGATTAGATGAGATGAGATTAGATGAGATGGTTTTGGTATCCAAATCTACCCTAGTCTTATGTCTCTGTTGTGAAATGTTATGCAAAACATACACACCAACGATGACAAATAAAGTAAAAGCAACACAATCAAGAACACGACACACAATATACGTGGTTTGGCAAATTGCCTACGTCTAGAGAGCTGTAGAAATCTTATTAACCAGAGGAGATTACAATTACTCAATCTCAACTCACACTCTCTAGGGATTTTTGCTCTCTCACACAATATGCACTCACAAGAAAATTGTTTTCCCTCAAAATATGCTTGAGACCGTCCAACACAAGTCTAATATGATGTATTTATAGTGAGTGGTGTTGGAAACCCTAATTTGGCAAAACTGCGTACTTCGCTCGAGCGGGGTGTCGAGCGCGCCTCGAGCGAACAACCAAATGAACATTGGCTCGAGCGGAGTGTCGAGCGATGGTTAGCTCGAGTGGAGTGTCGAGTAAGACTCGAGCGAACTCTCTTTGACTTGCCTTTGCTCGAGTGGTCTGTCAAGCGAACCTTGGCTCGAGCCAACAGTCGAGCCAACTTTCAGCAAACACTTTTTCAGCTCCAAAACCAGTCTCCACATATACCCCAACAATCTCCCACTTGGAGCTTGGGTCTCCACATGCCAGCCACTGTTTCCAGCCATGCCCTATCATCTCTGCAGCTCACAACTCCCGTCTTCAAGCTAGAAGACACACTAAAGTCAAGCCCGACTTCAGTCTTCCACGTACATTGCCCTTAGTCAGCACATCCACAGGGTGATTCACAACTCCCACTGCACCAGGAGTATCCGGTCTCAAACCGATCTTGGCAACCTTAGCCAACTTTCTCAGGCTTTCATGAGGAACGACAAAGCTAACTCCATTTGGTTTCCTCACATGTTTCGCGCGATCAAGCCTACCTTTCTACACTCTTGTATTTCCCTACACATCACTGGATCCTGATGTCAAATACAAAGAATTAGATCTTTTTACCATGCTCTAGGACCAGCGCACCCTTAGTGATCTTCCAAGCTCCTCTAGAGAACGATACTGCAAAACCGTTGTCATCAAGCTGTCCCATAGAGATTAGGTTTTTCTTCAGATCTAAAACATGCCTGACTTGCTGTAAAGTCCACACGCTCCTGTTTGGAAGTGTGATATGCACATCACCCACTCCCACTACATCCAATGCCTCTCTATCAGCCGCATACATCTTTCCAAAATCACCAGCAACATAATTCTGCATGATTTCTGGATGTGAGGTGCTATGGAACGAAAACCCTGAATCCAACACCCAATCATCAATCAGACTGTGCACTGCAAGAAGTAAGGCATCATGAATTTCTTTTGCCACTATATTCACAGCATCATCATCAAAACTTTCTTGATTCCTGCAGTTTCTCTTGATGTGACCCGCCTTGCCACAACTCCAGCACGTGATCTGCTGTCCAGATCTCGTCTTGCTCTTCCCTCTGTTCTTGGAGTTTGACCTGTCATATCCTCTACACCTATTATCAACAATCAGGGCCGATCCAAAACCCGAGGACTCACCCAAGTCTCTCCTACGTACCTCTTCAGCAAGCACCATGTCACGTATTTCATTGTAGTTCAGTTTTGCCTTGCCGGCTGAACTACTAACAGCCATCCTCATGGCTTTTCAACTATTTGGCAGCGATGTCAACAAAATCAATGCTCTAATCTCATCATCAAACTCAATCTTTACAGAAGACAATTGATTTGTGATTGTATTGAATTCATTCAAGTGTTGGGCTATAGACATACCTTCAGACATCTTAAGATTAAACAATTTCTTCATCAAGTGCATCTTATTGTTCGCAGACGGCTTTTCATACATATCTGACAAAGTCGCCATGAGATCCATCGTGGTTCTCTCCTTACTGATATTGTGTGCCACTGTTCTGGACAAAGTCAGACGAACAAGACCTAGAACCTGTCGATCTAACAGGGTCCACTCAGCGTCAGCCATGCTCCCAACAGTGGAAGGTGGAGCTCTTCCTATAGAGATAATCCTCAATTTGTATCTTCCAATACCCAAAATTAGTGCCGTCAAACTTCTCGATCCAGGGTGCGTTCACTTTATCTCCAGCCATCATTCTCCTTTAGATCCGACCTTGGCTCTTGATACCAGTTGTTGTGAAATGTTATGCAAAATACACACACCAACAATGGCAAATAAAGTAAAAGCAACACAATCAAGAACATGATGGACAATATAAGTGGTTTGGCAAATTGGCTACGTCCACAGAGCTGCAAAAATCTTATTAACCAGAGGAGATTACAATCACTCAATCTCAACTCACACGATCTAGGGCTGTTCGCTTGAGCGACGTGTCGAACGCGCCTCGAGCGAACATCCAAATGAACATTGGCTCGAGCAGAGTGTCTAGCGATGGTCAAGCGAACACTAGGGTTTGCGTCTCGCTCGAGTGGAGTGTCGAGCGAGACTCGAGCGAACTCTCTCTGACTTGCCTTTGCTCGAGCGGTCTGTCTAGCGAACCTTGGCTCGAGCCAATAGTCAAGCCAACTTTCAGCAAACACTTTTTCAGCTCCAAAACCAGTCTGCACATATACCCCAACAGTCTCCACCCTGATAGCAAAGACTGAGATCTCCTGTCCCACAAAGGTATCGAAAAATCCTCTTAACTGCTTGCCAATGGAACAAGTCATTGGCTACTCTGATAACGACTAGCCAATCCAACTGCAAAACAAATGTCAGGTCGTGTACACAACATAGCATACATTAGACTTCCAATTGCATTTGCATACGGAACTCTGGTCATTTATTTATTTTCCTCATCATTCTTAGGTCAATATTCTAGGCTCAATATATAATCATTCTCAATTGGAGTGTCTATGGGTTTGGAGTTGTGTATACGAAATTGTTTCGAAACTTTCTTAATGTAAGTCCCTTGAGACAAACCGAGAAGCTTCCTAGATTGATCCCTTGAAATTTTAACTCAAAATACATAATTTGCATCACCCATGTCCTTCATCTCAAAATTAGAGGACAACTAACTCCCAAATTTGGTTTTTTGCCATAGAACTCATCTCATCTCTCATAGCAGCCAAGCATGTATTTGTAACAGGTGAACTTAGTGCTTCCTCTTAAGAAGAAGGCTCATCAAAGTCACACGGAGCACACATGAAAGATTCCCCTTCAATCTCAAAACGCCGACGATGAATGGTTCCATGTTCACTTCTACTTAACTGAGACTCTTGTAAGTTACTTTCTAGTGGAATACTCTCACTAGGAGGCAAGTCACTCTACTATCTTTTGCAATTCTAGGATAAGATAATTCTCCACCCTCTACAAAAGATGGTGCAACTCAAAAAGTTAAAGATCATTCTTTGCTTCACAAACATTGGAAAAATTATTCTCGATAAATGTGACATCACGCGACTCAATTGCAGTCATTCCTCCGTTAAGATGCTCACCATACATTACATAACCCTTTGAACTCTCTGAATATCTTATGAAGATATGTTTATCGGCTCTAGGGTCAAGTTTTCCATATTTATGGGAAGTGGTGTGAACATAATCCGCAAAACCCCAAGGGCGCAAATGTTCCAAACTTTATTTTGCGACATTCAATAATTCATATAGAGTTGAAAGAATAGATTTAGAAGGCACATGGTTCAAAATGTATGCAGCAACTAGAAGAACATTCCTAAAAAATGATATTAGCAGGTTAGCTTGTGCCATAATTGATCAAACTATTTCTAATAAGGTACGACTTTTCTTTTTCGCAACACCATTTTATTCTAGTGTGCCAAAAATGGTTAATTGCCTGCGTATTCCCTTTTGCGCTTATAGTCCTTGAAACTCTTTAGACAAGTACTCTCAATCCCGGTCAGTTCTTAGAATTTTTAAATTCGTTTCTTTATGATTTTGAACCATAGCCACAAAGTGCTTGAACTAGTCCAATACTTCTAAGCGATGAGAGATCATATAGATATAATTGAAACGTGAGTAGTCGTCTATGAATGTGAGAAAATAAGAGGCACCATGACGTGCTTTTACATTCATAAGTCCATAAATATCAGAATGAACAAGCTCTAAATGATAAGATGCCCTAGGAGCCTTTCCAAAAGGCTTACTACAGATAGGGGTATAACCGATGTTGGAGAAATTTTGGAACCGAACCGGTATATACCGGGTTTAAAAATTTAAGAATCGATACAGACCAATTGATCACCAAAACTGAAACTTTCAGTTTTTTTCGATTTCGGTACAGTCCGGTCCGGTTTACCATGTACATGTGTGACACATATATTTAATATTATAATTTTTTTAATACTCAACTTAATTGTGAGAATTTAGTATTTATTATTAACAATTACTAATTCTTTAATGTTCAATTATAGTAATATAATATAAGTAGTGTTTAACTTATTAATGAGATTAATAAACTTGAATAATAAGATTAAAATAATATAATTAGTGTCTAATTATACTAGTATATTAATTCTATGTTATAAGATTAATAGACTTGAATAATAAGATTAGAATTTTATGTTATATTAATTAGAAATGTAGCATATAATATATATAATAATAAGATATAAATTATATATAATATAAAAATAAAAAAAATATATATGTACCGGTCCGATTCGGTTTAAACCGGCTTTCAAAATATGAAACCTGTACCGCACCGGTTTAGGACCAATTTGGTCTAGTTCAACCGGTTTTTTAGTTTTTTCTTACACCCTTACCTACAGGCCTTATCAGCTAAACAAGCCTTACACATAAGTCGGCTTACAGTAGTGAGAGACCCCAATAGGCATTCTCTAGCTAGTCTAACCATTCTATCTTTTCTGCCTAGTGTAGCCTACCATTTCAATGAATTAGAAACAAGAATCATCATCATTTGTAGCCATAAAAGAAAATGAAGAATTATCTAAATCTAATATAAAGAAACCATTCGAAAGAAAACCATGTTTATACAAAGCTTTATCCAAATAAAAGTCCAGCTGAGGGCCATCAAAATAAAAAGTAAAACCAAGTTTCAAAATAAAAATAACTGAAAATAGATTACATTGAACACTAGGTGCATAAAGAACATCATGAAGAAGCGCCACTGACGCATCTTGAGTTGGTAAGTGCCAACTCAAAGTACTTCCTCCCGAGTTCCGTAACTCAATATAATGTACTGTCTGCCAGCTGATATTCTTCTATAATATCTATAAACCCAACTCTATCTCGAGCTACATTTTTTTTGTTTTTATTTTTTTAGAAAGAGGATGGTACCCCAATTTTATTGATAACTCCCACTTATGGCGGAAGAAAACCGTAGTTACAACCAGAGGTATTACAAATTTTCAAGAAAGACGAAAACCCAGGCCTAAAAAAATCCTAGACACCAAACCAAAATTACAAGTTGGCATACCCAACATAAAGACAAGGAAATCAAACCTAAATAACAACCCGTAGGAAAAAACATCACATGCATATAATAAGATAACAAAGAAAACAACTGCAAAGAAAAATACCTCATGAAGATATCCGCAAATAGGAAAGACCAGTTCTATCCATTCAAAGAAGACCTCTTAACTTACAGGGCAAAGGAACTCTATCTTCAATCCAATCCATACTAAGACCCACAGCTCCCTATTTCGCAAGAAAATCAGCCACTACATTACCTTCACGAAAGACATGACTCACTCCATATTCCAAGCAGTCGAGGCAAACTTGAAGCTCATCCCAATAATCTTCAAGATACCAGATATTACATTCACCCTTATTGATCCAATTAACAAGAATTTGAGAATCAATCTCAATCTGAACTCCAAAAAAACCCAACTGGCAGCACCTTCTGACACTGTAATACCCGAATCCTATTACGTAGGTCTTTACGTCATCTATTAATATTGTTTTAAGTTAAATATTTTGAAACAAAGAATTTCATTTTTTTTTTATAAATTATTTTAAGATGGGTGTGTCTTATTTTTAAAGTGGGTTATTTTCTTTGAGTCCTCTACTTTTTATCAAATTAAAATATGACTCCGAACCTTCTCAACCATATGATGGGTAGGTGAGAAAATATCCTCCTATGCTTGAAATCCCCACCGTCCATCCTTGGCTTATGAGACAAGCCTTGACTAATTTACTTTTTCTCCAAGTGAAACCGTCGTCTTCCTCCATAAGCTATTCGGATTCTTCTCCTTCTCCTATACGCTGAACAAGAGAAACAAACCCTCTCCTTCTCCTTTACCCCACCGACGGCTTCTAAGGCAAGAGACAAGTAAACTCCTTCCTCATTTCCCTTCACCCGTCGATCCCAAGGCACACGAAGGAGAGAAAAACTTCTCAAGTCTCCTCCTTCACACGAGAGACCTTCGGTTTCCTCCAAGCCGTGTAATCTCTTTCACTTCTTCAAGTCGATTTCTCTCATTTTGTAAAACTAAGTTTCTCACCGAAATTCTTCAAGAAGATCAACCTCGTAAGTAGATTCCTTTGGCTTTAATTTCTGGTTTCGAAATCTTAGATCTATGGGATGACCTAGGGTTTTATTTAAGAAATTTTATGTTGTGTTCCAGCTTCGAGATTCCCGAATTTCTCTTCCATTCCTTGTTGCTGTGTACTTCTATGGCTTCAAAAGAGATCCAAACAGGTAATAATCCTTCCATGAGTTTCTTGCAAATTGGGGGTTTTCGGATTTCATGTTAGCCGAGTACTATGTGGTAATTTCTAGGGACATTTCCTTAATTATTTTCTCATTTAGCTGCTTTACTTGGTAGTAAATGAAAAACCCATATTTTCTGGGTTAAAACCAAGCACCTTGAATTTGCCTTGCCATGAGTCATACCCTGTTTTGATGAACTCGAGCTGTGTGTGTGTATGTCTATACTCTGTTTTATGGATCCAGCCGTGTGAGTGTTCTGTTTCAGGAGCTTAGCAGTGTGCGTGCGTGTCTGTCTCTTGGATCTAGCTGTGTTTGTGTGTATGTTTTGGTTTATGGCCCTAAGCCGTGTGTGTGAGGGTGTGTATAGTCTTGGTGTGTAAGACAACGGAGTGTTCCAAGGTAGAATTTTATAGTCCCTTTTATTATATTTTCTTGAGTCCAAGTCATGTCTTGCTTTGTTAAACTCATGTCTTTAATTGTTAATTTATAGAGTTAAAGTTTATGATTTTCAAACATGTTTTCCGCAAGTTATGGCCTAAGTAAGCCATCAAGAGTTTTAAACCCAAGTTAGTAAGCTTATTTAGAAACTTTTAAGTTGCCAAGAGTTATATCTTTCATTAGTATTGGTTTTAGAAAATATATGAGGTTTCTTAATTATTGGAAGGAGGATACTAAGGATTTACTTATGCTATGTAAATAGTTTAACGAGTAAGGAAGAAGCCTTAATTCCATTTTTTGGAATTTAAGGGAGCACGTATGGGTATTGGGTAGTAAAGTCTTTAGTGAAATGAATTTTAATATGTTATTTCCTTTAATTGAATAGGAGTGTAATTTCAAGATTTAAATACTCTACTTATAAAGCCTCGAGGTAAGTAGCTATGACCATGCTCCTTACACACAAAGCTCTCTTATGAAAGAATATCTCTCTCTTTGTACATGTTCTCTTATAAAAGAATAAACACATATATTATGTACAAGCCTTTCTTGGTAGCCCCTGTTAAGTATCCTATTGAATACAATTGTGTGTATGTAAGGTAATGCATCATGAAACTTTTATGCATGCTCTCTCTTATATAGCTATGCTTTACTTATACGTAACATGACATGAAACACTTTTTTAAGTAAAAGCATTTACATTTGGACTAAAGGAAGATAATGAAAATGTTTAACTAAAAAGAAAGAAAAGAAAAGAATTAAAAGCATGAACGTATGTAATGACCTTATGAATGAAAGGGTACCAAAGAATGGACAGATGGCAATGCCGGATAAGTGGTACTGGTAGTGCACCCAGTACTACACCCATGAAAGGGATTCCAACCTATGGCCGCGGGTGGAATCCGGGTCCAAAAGACCGCTAACCCTAATACACGGGGCGTAATAGTGTGTATTGGCCCAAGAAAGTGAAATATGAAGTAAAGTAATTTCTTAGGAATGTTTAAGCATGAAAAGTACAGTTATGCATGAAAAGTACTGTTAAGCATGAAAGGTACAGTTAAGCATGAAAGCATAGTTTATGCATGAGAGGTATGGTTAAGCATGAAGTACAATGATGCATGAAAGAGTAGTTTATTCTTTAATTGTTTATGCATGAAAGCATTGTCATGAACTAGCAAACGTTTATGTATGCATGTTTTCAAAAAGAAAAGATTATGTGATTATTAAGTTAATGGCATGGTGTACTGCTTACTGAGTATTAGACTCACTTTGTGTTTATGTTTTAAACGTCCAGGTATGAACGATAAGGCTGTGGAGCCAGGTACTGCTGAGGAGGGAGGGGCTGATGTTTAGGGTTCCCAGTTGGTTTGACTTTTGAGGACTATTGTTATGTTTTCCTTATGTTTTTATGACGGGTCCCATGTTGGGACATTTTGTTGGTTTGACTTTGAAACAATATGCCTTTGGGCAACGGTGTAAATACTATGGTGGGGTGATGGTAACGGTGTATTTTCTATGGTGGGGTGATGGTAACCCCACATAGGAAGGTTAAATGCCTTTTTGTATGTGTTATGAGGACTGAGTCCCCTCTTAATTAGAACTAGTATGTTTTGATGAATGGATGGACTCTGAGAGTCCTTTATTTAGAATTTTGAACAGACCGTTTATCAGGTACTTACTTTTAAACTAGAAACGCAGTGTACATGCACGACATGTTCACGTCCATCCCTTTTACCCTCGTAGAAAAAAAAATGTATAGTAAAATAGTACTATTAATGATAAGGAAAGAAAAGGCCAAATTGTCGCGACCACGTCTTGGTCGTAGGATTGGGGCGGGGTTGTGACAGACACCTTCTAGTAAGCTTCTCAACTCAGCAAAATTACTAGAACCTTGGCCTAATAAAACTGAAAAAGCCGCACGCATCTTACCACCAGCATCACGAATGACACCCCCAACCCCAGCCGGACCCGAATTTCCCAAGCTGCTTCCATCAGTATTAAGTTTAACCCAGTTCTGCAGGGGCGGAATCCATTTCACCATATATACCTTATTCGCTTTAGGAGTCGAAATCAAATATCCAACCTCTTAGGAACGACAACGTCCTGTCTAGGAATTCTCAAAGCATTCATATTCAATTGCATAATTCTGCGTATCCAAAACTTAATTACATTTTAAACATACTCAATTGTATCACCCTTACCTTCATACCTGGCTTTGCAACGACTCTCCCACAATGTCCAGGAGATAATGGAAGGTAGGAGGCCAAAAATAGTCCGAATTTGAGACGATTTATCCGCATGACGAAACCAAAAATTTATTTGCTCCTTCCAAGTACGAAATTCACCCATGTACACACCAAGTTGAACAGAAGCCATACGCCAAATTTGGCTAGCAAAATATCCTGTTTAGAGGACATGATTAAGGTCCTCAATCTGGCCCAGAGAACAACAATTACATTTAGACACCATAAGGATCCCAACCATTATGATCTTTTCATCTACATTCAAGCAATTTAGTACTAAAAGTTCCATCATTCTCCTTCATCCAAACCAAAACATCCTACCCCTTTTTTCGCCTAGCCAAGAATTGATACAATTCAGTTGCTTTTTGTTGACCCACAAGCCTTTCCAAAAGTGGAATATCCCAACCATTTTCAATGCTACACTCTTTAATCTTAATTGAAGGATACTCAATCACTTGAAATTGGATATTAAGAGGACCACCCTCATCCCAATTATCATACAAGAAGGAGAGATTACCCTCTCTCACAATCCACTTTGAGTTATTAAGAACATCGGGAATATTATTAACTATAGACCTTAAAAAATGAGTACCTTTATTTGGTGCCAGAAGGGATAAATGAGGCCCCTAACATACTTTTTCTTGAAAAAATCCGCCCACAAAGAATGACCTGAAATTAAACGGCAAGCTAGTTTCATGTGTAAAGCCATCTGAATATCCCTAAAGTCCCTAATACTCAACCCACCTTCTTCAATAAGAAGACAACTTTTATTTCAAGCCACCCATTTTCGTCTTCCTTTCCCATCAGATTCACCCCAGAAGAAAGAACTAAGAAGTCGATTCAACTCCATGATCAGAACCTTTGGGACATGTAAAATAACAAGCAGGTGAGTGGCCATAATCGATAGAACATGACGCAGAAGAATATCTCTCACACTTGCAGAAAGCAATTTTATCTTCCAACCCGCAATTTTCTTTTTAACTTTCCCTAATAAATCACCAAAATCAATAGCCTTCAATCTACCAACCACAATAGGCACACCCAAATACTTGAAAGGAAAAGAGCTCTCAGAAAAACTAGTAATACTAAGAATAACTCTCTTTTTAGGGATATAAATGTGTTTAGAAAAAAAGATGGCACTTTTCTCTTTGCTAAGGACTTGACCCGACCAATTTCCATAATAATTCAGCACCTGGATTAATCATTTCATCGACCTCTTCCCACCATTCACAAAAATAACAATATCATTAGCATACATAAGATGAGAAACAATCAGAGTACCTCTAGCCTGTTTGATTTGGCCAATATTACCATTATCAAAATAATGTTTAAGAAGACAAGAGAGAACCTCTTGTATAACAATAAACAAATAAGGTGATAAATGATCCCTTTGTCTCAGACCACGTTCACCTTTAAAAAGCCCCAAAGGAGTACCATTCATCAAAATAGAAAACCAGGTGTAGAATTACATGAGTTAATTAAAGTGCAGACTTGATCAGAAAAACCAAAGGCAGCCAAAACATGTAACATGAACCTCCAATCAACTCTATCGTAAGCAAAGTTTTGAATACCGTACTGGAGGCCGTACCGATCAAGGCACTAGAACGAAATATTTCGGTATTAGTACCGTTTCGTGTACCGTTTCAGAATAATATTTCGGTACCGATACGGTACAGTTTCGGAATAGTTTATACCTGGATAAATTATATATAGACAAGCATTAATTGTATTTCAAAATCTAAAATAACAACAAAATAAGTCATAAACTCAATACTTCTCAATACAAGTCTTAAGTTTTAAGTTACAACTAACATAAACACCAATATTATCATGATAAAATCATTAACGTCACCACCATAACAAAAATCACTCATCCTCATCAAAAAGATAATAAGGATCAGGATTCGACATGTTAATAAAAATATTTTCATCAACGTCACCATTGTCATCAACATCAACACCAACATTATCATCATCTTCCTCATTTAGTGGGGCTAATGACTCCTCAATATTTGCCCAGTCCAAATCTTCTCAATCAAGAAGCTCAGATTCTTCACCCACCCATTCTTCTATCAAGTCAATGTTTTCAAGATTGATTGGATCTAAAGCATTTCTTCCATTTTTATGCTCCTGTCAAAATAAAATCTAACATAAGTGAAAATGTTATATATTTTTCAACAGTGAAAAAATTAGTATTAAAATTTTTTACCTCTTTCGCAGCTTTAAGTTATAACGAACAAATACTAAGTCATTCAAACGTTTATGCACTAATCTATTTATCTTATTCGAATGGATATAATCAAATGTTCTCCAGCTTCTCTCATATCCAGTTGCATTACAACATTGACTTAGTATTCGAACAACAAACCTTTGAAGCGTAGAAACCTCGTAACCAAATTGGATCCACTATGCAACTATAACAATAATACAATTATAAATTATTAATTAAATACAAGTAAAAATAAAATAAGATAAAATTTAAAATATAAAGTCATACTATTTAACAAATGATATTGATAAATACAATACCAGGATTAATCTTATCACGCTGGCAAATTGCTAAAGAATGTCCAAACTCACCTACTGCATTCTTATACAAGTTAAGTTTTGCAATGATCTTGTCTTGATTATCGGGATCAAGTTCCATCTTTATAACACAGTTGTTGAAGTCTCTTACAACATCATTTTGATTTTTAAAACTGGGGCTATAGTAAATTCTAGGGTTACAAAAACAACCCGCCGCATGTAATGGATTGTGAAACTGTTTATCCCATCTAGAATCAATGATCCTGGTGAATGGACTGAATACCCTAACTTTGTTATTGCCTCTTGCTTTTATGTTCTCTTTGCCTCTTTCCATTGCATCATACAAGTATCCCATTGCAGGCTTCTCGTCCCCGTCAACAAGTTGTAGAACACGAACTAAAGGTTCACTAAGTTTAACAATAAATTAACATTGAGCCTAAAACTCTTTATCTTCTAAAACGATCACAGTTATCTCCTTCCCTATGTTGCTCTTAGAATGACCTGATGCAATCCATTTGTCTGATTTCTTTCTTAAACAAGAGCAAGCATTGAATACTTAAAAAATTTGTCGCAAATCTTGTAATTGTAGGACAACACAAATCATGACCTTTGGTAAAATCTTTTCTCATCAATGCCAAAACCCAACTATGGTTATAGATGAACTTTGTTATCATTTTTGCCTTTTTTATAGTATCATCAATAAGGGAAAAATATCTTGGATCAGAAAAATTCTCCAACATCAAATCTATGCAATGAGTTGCACAAGGGGACTAGTAGAAAGAGCCATACTTCTGCTGTAACTTTTTTCTTGCAGCTTTATAACTTGCATCATTGTCCGTTATGAACTGTACAAGATTCTCAGCTCCAATTTCTTGAACAACCTCATCAAAGATATTAAACAATGTTTCAGTATCTTTTCTAAGGCTAGATGTATCAACAGTCTTCAAGAACATTGTACCTTTTGGACAATAAACTAGAAAGTTGAATATTGATTGTTGCTTCTGGTTTGTCCAACGATCTACCATTAGTGAACCACCGGTTTCATTCCAAACCTTTTTAATTTGTTGCAAATAATCTTGAACCTCATTTACAGCTATCTTTAACAAATTTCCTTTCAACTCATATAAAGAAGGGCTCTTGAATCTTGGCCCGATGGCAATCATGGCATCGATAGCTGTTTGATAAAACTTAGATTGAGCTGCATTAAAAGGCAGATTAGCATAATACCATCAGCGTGCTACAACCATCTTTGCATTTACAATCAACTCATTCGAACACATAGAACTCTTAATTGAAGGTTAGCCCCAGGAGTTGTTCTTGGAGCAAAACATCTATTCAATCCCACCACTGACTTTCCAGTTTCAGATTCTTTCGACTTCCCTTTACCTTTTGAAAGCTGAGACTGTCCCTCTATACTATTACTATTATCAATATCATCAAATGTTAAATCTATAACGCCTCCAATCTCTGACCTTATTTTTCTTTTCTTCTCTTTACTTTTTTTCATTTCATCAAGCAACTCCATCATTTGCCATTTTACATCTTCAGAGACCTTTTTACATGCTTCTACATTGCCTGAAATCCCAGCTAGATGATGTTTCAACCGAGTGATCCCGCCACCTCTAATTACTTTATTACAATATAAACATTCAGTATTATTTCTTGCCCCTGGCATTGCACGTGCATGGGTCTATGCTGTAACTTCTGATCTTATAGGAGCAAGTGTTGAAGTCATACTCATACCACCGGTTGATTGACAACTAGACATTTTTAACTATTAAAGTATAAAAAATTAGCAGTTATAAGTAAACAAAAGTTATAGATAGTATACAATGTAGAAATCAATAACTATTTAAAACTAAGCTTCACAAATGAATAATTTAAAACAAATCAAAATTCAACATGTTGTACAAAAATCCCTAAACAAGATTTCAAAAAATTCATAAACTAAGCTTCACAATAAGTGGCCAATGAATTAAAGCAGTAACTATTTACAAAAGTTAGACTATATGATACTAAAATTAGACTATTTACAGCTTCATATTTACCCATTTCGTCCTATCAAAAAAATTAAAAAGCCTATCAAAATATTTACCCATTTCGTGCAGACTGCATTGGCTCAAATTAACAATTACAAAAAAAAAAATCATATTCAAAAAAAGGAGTTCAAAAGTTTCAATCATGCATCTACAAAACATAAATCTAAGTAAACTTTAATTTACTTGGAGTTTGGACTAAAACAGCCCCACATTTTCATTGGAGTTATACTAAAATAGCAATGAGTGCCCACTGATAATCCATTGATTTAAGAGATCAATTTGATTTTCCACAAATTTATCAGTTGTAAACTGACAAAAACACAACCAAATAAACACAACCCAACATATTCATAGCCAAAACAATAGATCCGTTTCACTGGAATCGCAACCCGTAGATTACTTTCACAAAATCACAAACAATAGATAAGTTTCATATAATCCCAAATTCACAACCAATAGATCAGTAAAAAAAAAACAAAAAACTCACTCTTCTGTGATATTGAGAGAGGGACAGAGAGAGGCGAGTCAGCGACAGAGAAAAAACTTCACTCTTCCAAGAGACCAGCTTTGATTTCGAAACCCTGTATAATCTTCAGAGAAAATAAAACATCAGATCCAAAAAGAGAGAGAGAGAGAGAGTGAGAGATGAGAGGCAACGAGAGAAGGGGGAGAAGAGAGATGTTCAAAAGAGGGAGTCGAGAGCAACTGATGGAGACGCTGGGCATGACGGCGACGTGCGATGAGACGATGGCTACGTGCTGCGAGACGGATGGCAATGTGCGACGGAGGGGTGAAATTTTGAAGCTCTGGGCGAGGGAGATGCCGCGGCTGCTAGGGAAGAAACGAAAATTGAAATGGAAAAAAAAAAGACCTAAGTGATGAAATAATGAAAGTCCGAAATAGCCCCTGCATATTTATATAAATTACAAAAATGCCATCTTGTTTATATATTTATAGTCTGCTGAAGAACTTGTACCGGCCGAAATTCTTGTTTCGGCCGAAAAACCAAATACCGGCCAGTATCTTGGGCGGTATGAACCAAAGAACTTATTTGTATCGGCCACTGTTCCAGTATGGCATACACCGGCCGGTACGATACGGTACGAAAAACACTGATCGTAAGCCTTAGACATATCAAGCTTAATCAACACGTTACCCCCGATAGATTTTTTATTAATAGAATGGACCATCTCCTGAGTTAAACTAATATTCTCAAAAATGTTCCGGCTAGGAATAAAAGCCTCTTGTTCCTGAGATATCATCTTAGAAAGCATGCTCGTCGTATGACCTACAATAATTTTAGTACAAATCTTATAAAAGATAGAGCACAGACTAATAGACCAAAATTTATCAAAACCCGTAGGCTTATCCACCTTAGGAATCAAAACAATATAAGAGGTAGTGAAGAACCTGGAAATGGAATCAGTATGGAAAAACTTAGATATGACTTCCAAAAGGTCCTCCTTCACAAAATCCCAACAAGCTCTAAAGAAACCGGAACGAAAACTATCTGGGCCAGGACTACTATCAATGGGAATACTGAAAAGTAAGGCAAATTATGACTACTATTATTACCCAAAAAATATGAAAATACTCAACAACTGCATGGTCAATATCAACAGGAGTACTTAAAAAAGTACCATCAGACAAACACATACTACTAACCCTTTTTTGGTTCTTAGCATTCAGAATAGCATGGAAGAATTTAGAATTTTGATCATCGTCTTTCAATCAATTTTTCTTTGTCATATGATACAAACGCATATCCTCCTGACCCATTCAGGTCGATAAATCCAATTTAGCCACCATAAGATCATTATCATCCTTAGCATTAAAACAACCTTGGAGACTAATTTCTAGTCTCCCAATACGTTGCTCTAATTCTTGGATAGTGGCGGTAGTTCTCCCAAAAACACGTTGATTCCACTCCCTTAAAGCAACCTTAACCCTTTTCAATTTAAAAGACAATTTATTAAGACCAACACCAATCCCCTCCTGCTTCCACACCCCTTCCACAAAACTAAGAAAATTAATATGATCAGTCCACATGAATTGAAAACGAAAGGGGCTAGGGCTTACTTGAACGGGTCCTCTCCCATTTGAATCACCAAAGGGGAATGATCAGACGTGGTCCGAGCCAAAACCTGATAAAAAACATTCGAAAAACAATTCAGAAAATTAGAATCAAGAAAACATCTATCTTACTTTGCCCAGCTTCTCGCCAAACCACCTTGACCATTACACCAGGTCATACTCGGGCCTTTGTAACGCATGTCCAACAAACCACAATTCTAAATACACAAGTTGAAATCTACCATCGCCGAAAACTGATGAGGACGTCCACCTCTTCTTTCTGAATCATCTTTGATAAATTAAAATACCACAAATTATATATCCATGGAAGATGATCACTGCTACTAGCCTCCAAATCCTCCCAGAGGATTTTGATCCTCTCAAGTTGAGTACACTTAGCATATACAATAGTAAGGATAAAAACATGTCCATTCTTTTCCACTTTGATGGTAAAAAATTGGCTAGAGCTGGCCAACCTTTGCACAGATACTGCTGAGTTCCACAACAGCCAAATCTTTCCATCATTCGCTTCATTCATAGTAAAGAATTCACATCGAAACTTGCTTAAAAAATCCAGAATTCTATTCTCCATTAAAAAAGGCTCAGCCAGAGCTAAAAATATTAGGCTTGTATTTATTAATTATTTTTCTCAAGTTCAACTGAGAAGTTCCCACTCACCTAAGTTTGTAAAAAATAATAGGATTAATCATAAATTAAGTTTGGATGGGGGTTCACCGCCCTAGTGGAATACCTTTTTTGAAATGTACCAGCTTTATGTTTTGGGACTTCCGAATCAGTTTCTGCATATCTACTGGCAAATTATCTCTTTCAACTTCATCTTCAGTTTGATATTCTTCCATAATATTCCTATCCATCTCGCACGCTACACCTTCAACCTCAAAGGCCTCAGAAACAGTACTGTCCACACGAAAGCCCGCATTCCCATCCACAGCCCAAGAACTTGTGACACGGCTTGTTTTGCATGCACATCATTATGGAGAAATTGCGGCACCGTTTCATGCATGGCTCCATGCAAAACTTGCGGCCTGATTTCATGCATGGCTTCATACAAGTCTTGCGGCATGACTTCATGCATGGCTACATGCAGAGCATTCGGCTCAACTTCATGCAAAAATTTCGGCACATTCTCAGCTGCACAAATGCCCTCTTCCGTCACGGCTTCATGCATAATTTTCGGTACTGCATTCATGGGATTCGGCACCTCAATCGGCATCACAGCTTCAAACGGAGACAGCAACACAGCAGCCACCGAAGACGTCTGAACCACGTCCCCTCCTTGTTCTACTGATGGAACGATATTTGAATTGTCATTCAACTGAGTGGTCTCCTTATCGCCTGCAGACTGACTCATCACATTTTTCCCAGTTTCTGCTACTTCCTGCATGGGGATCTCAGGATCACCCTCGTTAGTCTCAGGCTCAATAACTTTTTTACGCACCCAAACTTTCTCATCATGATTCTCATGTACAGATACTCGACACGTACGAACATTATGCCCTTGTAATTTACACCGAGTGCAATACGCTGGTAGAGTTTCGTATATCACCTCCTGCTTCCTGCTATAAACCGACCCCGGCGTCCCTATCCAAAAATAATTAATTGGATCTTTGGCAGCATCCATCTCCAAACATAATCGAGCACCATCGGTACGTGTGGCACACCTTGTAGGATTATCCCTACGAATAAAACGACCAATCGGGGACGTAAGAATTCTAAGAAAAGATTCATGGTAAAAATTAGGTAGCAAACCAGGTAATAAAATCCACACGGACCAGCAACGGTTCTTCATCTTCATTAAAATCTGGTTTCCAGTGGAAGGCTCGATAAGGTACCCCATCGACATCACAGGCTTCACGGGATAAGGCTTTAAGGAAATCTGCTTCCAAAGACATACGTACAAAGACATTACGTGGACGTCTCATCGTAGAGACTACTGGAATACCTGAAATTCCCCATTGGGAGTGAATAAAAGAACGTTGAATCTAGGGATCGAGGGCCTCTGCTGCAAACACTTCAAGACAATAGAAAATCGAAAAGGTTCAGCCGAACGAGCAATCTCATCTTTAGAAAACTGAAAACATAATTCACTGTAACACACCTCTGTGAATTACTGTAAATTGTAAATATTCTACTCACTTGGAGGGGAGTGGTCCTCCAGAAAAAGGGATGAAAACAGAATGGAGAGAAAAGGAATACTATAGAATTCTCATTGATACTTTTCATTACACGATCTGCTCCTTATATTCCGTTCGCTAGTAACAGATTCCCCTCTGGTTTACCTTGCTACAGTGCGTACAATACTGACTATGGACTGGACTTAAAAGGAAATCACTACTTGACACTGGGCTAAAAAGACTGAGGCCCAACCCAACATTAAATGACTTATAAGGCTACTAATAATCTGCAACCTTCTTCAGAATTTATTCTCCCTACTGGCCCAAGGCAAGCTAAGCCCACCAAGCCCACGGCCACTCCACTTCTAGCTTCTAGGTTTCACTTCAGTTCAACACTTGTGTTCTTTTCCTGAACTTATGCCGCTATCTCCATCTTCTCCTCTTAACCCTAATCTCCTTCAGCTTGTTACATTCCCTCCTCCATTAGAACACCTTGCCCAAAAGGTGTTGGAAGTTTTCCTTGAGATACGCATAGCCCTCCCAAGTGGCTTCTTCAAAGCTACGTCCCTGCCATCGAACTAAAAGTTTGACTTTTGCTCAATTTCTGGCCTTAACCATCCTTCTTCCCAGTATCTCTTTTGGCTCGGGCCGTAAAACACCTTGCTCGTCGACGGGGGGAAGGCTCAGTATCGCTGTGAATCGAGACCTTAATTTTTGCTTCATCTGAGAGACATGCACCGTGGGGTGGATGCGTACCGACGGGGGTAGATCCATGGTATATGCAACCTTTCCCACCCTGGCCACAATCTGGAAAGGGCCATAATATCGTGGGGCTAACTTCAAGTCATGGCGCTGGCTCATGGTGGTTTGTCTATACGGTTGCAGGCGCATGTATACCAACTCCCCTTTATCGAACTCCTCCTCTTTCCTTCTTGTGTCTGCACATTTTTTCATGCGGTTTTGGGCTCTGTGTAAATTGTCCCGTAGCAGATCTGAGATTTGTGTTCGGGATTTCAGTGTTTGGTCCACTTCATCCCACTTGGTTGTGCCTGGAACATTGTCTAGGAGCCGTGGGGGTGGGTAGCCGTAGAGAGCCTCGAATGGGGTCATCCGAGTAGAGGTGTGGTGTGTGGTACTATACCACCATTATGCTAAAGCCACCCACTTTGACCAGTCAGTAGGACGTTCATCGGAAAAACATCTCAAATAGCCTTATAGGGTTTTATTAACCACCTCTGTTTGGCCATCAGATTGGGGGTGGTAGGCTGAGCTCGTAGCCAGTTGCACCCCTTGTAAGGAAAATAGTTCCTGCAAGAAATGGCTAGTGAAGATGCTATTTCAGTCAGAGACAACAGATTGGGGAAGACCATGGAGTTTGAGGATGCTTTTTAGGAAGAGCTCAACAACAGTTTTGGCTGTGTATGGGTGTTTCAGATGGGTGAAATGGCTGTATTTGGTGTATCTGTCGACCACCACCCATAAGCAGTTAAAACTCTTTGAGGGTGGAAGGCCATCGGTGAATTCCATAGAGATATGGAACCAGGGTTTACTGGGTATAGGTTAGGGTTGGAAAAGGCCACTGGGGTAAGAATTCTCCATTGTCATCCGCTGGCATACCTCACATTTTTTGATAAATTTCTTAACATTCTTCTTGAGCCCCTTCCAGTAGAAGTCTCTTCTTGTCCTCTTGACTGTTTTATCATATCCTGAGTGGCCTCCCCAAGGGTTGTTGTGGGTCAATTCCAATAACTTCCACTTGAATTCATCACTACAACGAATGTACAACCTGTGTTTGTATAACAGGAGCCCATCCTTCATAGTATAGGTTTGCCCCAGTTTTTGATCTTGAAACTGTTGCAACAATTCTTGCATGGTAGCATCCTGAGCATAGAGAGTTTGTAGTTCTTCCACCCACCCTATAGATGGGAAAGTCAGTAGCATCAGGGAGACCTCCATTTCTGTTTCTTTTTTCGATAGGGCATCAACAACCCTATTTTCACACCCCTTTTTATACTCAACCAAAAAATCATAACCCAACAGTTTATTGACCCATCTTTGCTGCATGGGAGTTCGTATTTTCTGATCCAATAGATATTTGAGACTCTGTTGGTCAGTCTTGACCACAAAGGCTCTACCCAACAAGTAGGGCCTCCATTTTTGCACTGTTGAGACCAGTGCAAACAACTCATTTTCATAAGTTGAAAGTCCTAAGGCTCTACCCTTCAGAGCTTGACTGTGAAAAGCGATTGGTCTTCCCATCTGCATTAGGACAACACCAATAGCAGTGCCAGAAGCGTCACACTCTATAGTGAATGGTTGAGTGATGTCTGGGAGGGCTAATACAGGGGGCTGGGTAGCAGCCTCCTTAAGTTTGTTGAAAGCTATCTTGGCTTCTTCAGTCCACTGGAACTGATCCTTCTTTAACATTCGAGTTAGTGGTCCTGCAGTTCCCCCATAGCCTTTGATAAATCCACAGTAGTACCTTTTAAACCAAGGAACCCCTGCAATGCTTTGATAGTTTTAGGTAAGGGCCAGCCTTCCATTGCCCTCAACTTTTGAGGATCTGCCCTGACACCTTTTCTCGAGATTAAATGGCCTATGTAAGAGATCTCTGTACATCCAAAGTGGCATTTGAGCTGTTTAGCATATAGCTGGTTCTTCCTTCGGATCTCCAAGGTCACTTGTAAATGCTGTACATGCTCACCCTCTATTTTGTTGTACACCAAAATGTTGTTAAAGAATACTAGGATAAATTTTCACAAATATAAATGGGATACCTCATTCATTAGGCTTTGGAATATAGAGGGCACATTAGTCAAGCCAAAGGGCATTACAAGAAATTTGTAATGTCCTTCATGTGTCCTAAGGGCTTAACCCTGATCTGGTGGTATCTAGATCGAAAATCTAGCTTGGAAAAAATTTTTGCACCATGCAATTCATCCATAAGCACCTCCACCACATGTATAGGGAATTTGTCCTTGACTGTTACCCCATTTATGCCCCTGCAGTCCACATGTAGAATCAGAGACAAACTTGCGTGGAAGGTCCTATGGAAATTGAGGATTGCTCCTACTGCTTAGATGTTCATCTAGAGAGCCTGTAGTAAGGCTCTCCCCACCTTAGCTGATTTCAAAAGGAGGACAATAGTGCAAGAAAACTTATGCTCCATCTGTAAGCAGGTTCCTGAGAGACCTTGGGTCAAGCTCTATGGGGTTGTGGTGCTGCTTGGGATGTGTGGAACCAGAGCTGCAAAAAAGAGCAAAAGATGACATTTCACATTAAGATGTTCTTTGATATCTAGTCAGTACTAGTGGAACTTCTCGATACTGCAGAGCTTGAGGAGGTTGTTGCTACACTAAGGGGGATTTGGACCAGGAGAAATAAGTCTCTACATGGCAAAGGCTTCATGCATCCTACAGTGTCATCTCAACAGGCCAAAGCAGAATTGGTCTCCTACAAAGAGGCAATCAAAGCTTCTCAGGTAGTCCAAGTGCAAACTCAATCTATGGTGCATAAGTGGTCAAAGCCACCAGAGGAATACCTTAAAATTAATTGGGATGCTGCTGTCAAGGCTGGGGAAGGTAGGATTGGTGTGGGAGTGCTAATCAGAGATCATCAAGGCCAAGTCATTGGTGCTCTTCGTGCAACTAGGTCCCTTAGAGGAAGTCCTTTTGATGCTGAGCTTATGGTTTATTAATAGCAGCTGCTTTTTGCAAGGAGCTAGCCTAGAGCAGGTTTGTTTAGAAGGTGATTCAAAACAAGTGGTGGACCGATGGCAGAGCCATAACTCAAACTGGAGCTTGGGAAGTTTCCTAATTGGGGATACTCGGCAAGTGTTGGATTCTTGTGCCAGATGGACAATATCTCATGCTTATAGAGGGGCCAACATGGCCGCTCACCATCTTGCAAAATCTGCCCTTGACTGCTTTGAGGATCTTTATGACATTGAAGTGTGTCCTTCATTTATCACGACTATTGTGTCTAAGGAAATGTTGTAAGCTCTTTATATTCAGTCGGTTGTGACTAAAGAATTGATGTAAGCTCTTATTATTAATGTGATCAGTCTCTTAAAAGAAAAAAAAACTTTCAAACATGTTATGTTTGTTTGGAAACAAATTAAAAAAATATATTCTGAGGTAAAAATGATGATTATTTGAATTTGCAAAGATTATAACCATATCATTGAAAGTATGAAAGTTGCAATTATCTTAAAGTTGTATGGATATTTTCATCTATTGACAATCTTTTTAAAATTAAAATTACGTTTCACATTATTCGAAAATGCACGTTTGAGATTAAATGTACTTTTTAACTTATTTGAGATTAAAAGTTCTTTAATATGTAACACCCAAAAACTTAATTTTTCCATTACAGAACTAATTTTAAGGTTATTTAAATACTTTCTAAGTACCTCAATTAAAATCAAGAAATTTCCAAATTTCATAATCCATCAATTAAAATATTTTGACCCATAGCCTAGCTATTCATGAAAAATTCAATAAATTTCAATTGGACTTTTCTCAATTTTAGCCTATTAATAAGATCTAAAATCATCAACTAAATTCTAATAGGCCAAAAATTAAAATTCTTGGCATATCGGCCTAACTAAAATTCCAAACCAACCTCAATAAATATTAAATGATCATTGCTTATTAAACATAATTTTAGGCCCAATTAAATTACCCTCAATAATCCCTTGGTAATTCCACAGCCAGTAAGCATATAAAAATAATATAATAGACGTTAGTTTAGAACTTGAGGCACTAATTTTGGGACACTTTTATATGGACCGTTACAATTTGAGGCACTAAAGTTTACTAATAGCATTAATTACGTTTTATTTTCTCAATTACTCCTATTGATTATTGAAGGCAATGCTAATTGTACTTATATCAACGTGACATTCTCGTCTACACATGACTTTCATTAAAAAAAAATACAAGAAAAGAAAAAAATTGTAAAAAGTCATGTATTATCTACTGCATGCTATGGTTATTTATTACTACCAATTACTAATATGATCACTTCTGAATAAAATAATATTGATGCTATTACATATTGTAAGAGCACTTCCAATTGTTAATCTATATATATTTTTTTATCTGAAAAACTCATTACATCCCACTTTTCCTATTTTAACTAACTACTTTTTAAGGGTGCCATTCATGATTCAACAACTAATCTAAATTTTTTATATATTTAATTTAAAAATTAAATAAATGAAAAAAAGTAGAGAGAAAATAATAAAAATAGATAGATGAAAGAAGTGAGAAAAAGACATAATAGAGAAAGAGAGAGAGCGAGAGATGTGTAAAAAATTTATACATGGATGAGTAGCATCAAACTATATTTAGATTGACACTTATTTTTAGGGCACTGCAAAGTATTATATACACTACGACTAGCGTAGAAAGATTATGACCTCATATTGTCGATCTTCCCTTTTATCATGGGCTTGAAGCAAACTTCTCTTAACAAAGGATAGAAAGAGATAGTTTAATTTTAGAAAGATAAACAATAAAAATTAAGAGTAATTCTACATACAACCGTGAAGTGCGTAACCGCCGCGTAATCGTTTTGAAAAAGAGTGGGATCCATTATTAAATAATTAATTTTTTTCATGTGGGACCCATGTTTTATTCATTTTTTTCAAAGCGATTACGCGGCGGTTACGCAATTCACGGTTGTAAGTATCTTTTCTCAAAAATTAAATAAGACTTTATTCATGAAATGACGATGAAGCTTGATTTGAATGATCTCTATCACTCTTTATCTCTCTCTTTAGTGATGGTTGGAGAGGCTTGAGAGGAACTTGTAAGCACTTAACATCTCCTTCAAGCATTTTGACGACTTTATTCATTGATGGATGATCGCTAGGCTTCAATTGTATGCACCATAATGCGACTATCATCATCTCTTACATATTTTCCTTTCATCTTCAGTAGCATCTTGTATTTCTATATTCTTTCCATCATGGAATTGATCATATATCCAAGTGGGGAAGTAAATTTGGCTTACATGTTCTGCAGATACATTTAAGTTCTTTCTTTTGCTCACCATTTCCATCAACAGCATTCCAAAGCTATAAACATCAGCTTTGTATGAAACGCCTCCAATATTTTTATAAAGCATTTTAGGAGCCATGTATCCAAATGTTCCTCTTGCACGAGTCAAATGAACAACACTCTCTTCCACCGGGTACAATTTCGCTAAGCCAAAATCTGAAACTTTAGGTTTGAAATTCTCATCAAGAAGAATGTTGTGAGGCTTAATGTCGAAATGTAAAATTTGCATGTCACATCCTTGATGTAAATACTCAATGCCGCAAGCCACTCCTAAAGCAATATCAAATGTTTTCTCGTAGTTGAGGATATTTGCCTCTGATGAAAATGTGTTTGTTTAGAGATCCGTTGGGCATGAACTCATATATAAGGGCACGCTTTGAACCATGAACACAAAAACCAATGAGTTGCACTATATTCACATGATGGATCCTTCCAATGGTTGCAACTTCATTGATAAAATCTTGCCCATTTGCTTTGGATTGGCTTAACATCTTTACTGCTACAAGACGTCCACTTCGAAATGTTCCTTTAAATACTGTGCCAAATCCTCCTTCACCCAATCTTTCCCTAAAACCTTTGGTCATTTCCTTAATTTTTGGGAAATAGTACTTTATTGGCACGAGGATATTTTGGCTTTGCAGAAATTCCTCAACATCATCGTACATGGATAAGTGCCTCCTTCGCCATTTATATATAAAAAAATGCAATCACAAATGGAGCACCTAATACACTGATTGCCACATGCCAATCTGGAAAGGAAAATACAAAAGTTATTAGTTATATGAAAGCGATCCTATTATTGTTGCACTATCAGTCTAGCTACCTGTTGTCACCATTGTGTTGTACATTTGAAAAAATATATAGGTAGTATTCACAACCAATTACTCAATTTCAAAGTTCTTGTTTTATAGTTTAAGGAATGATTAATTTACTAAAACAATTAAAAAAGATAAAAAGAGAGATACTTGAGATTCTTACCGACCAATAATCCAATTAATAAACCTGGCAAAGCTTCTAAAAAAAAAAAAAAAATTAATCTCCATTAAAAGTTAGCCAAGAATTGAATTAGTAAAAGAATTAATGTGCAAAGATGATGGATAGAATGAATTCATCGTTAGTGAGATCTAAAAAAGGTATAATATTAATCCAACAGTTGAGATCATCCACTACAGGAAAATACGCAATTACGTAAGTACTTACTGGGATATTCGATAGAAAGCTCATAAGTAGCCTGATCATAATATTCTGTGACTGGTAGTTTGGTTAATCGGCCTGCATGGTTTGACAAAATTTAAAAAAAAAAAAAAGTTTCACGTCAGCATCGATCTGAATTCAATATCAAAAGTAAGACTGATCATGATCATGTCGAATTAGAGAGATCGATCGATAAGTTTATTAATATATTTTGGATTTGTAAGTAACATATATGATTTAATCATTAATATTATAGCATCAAGAGTTGCCTAATTAGTGTTAGTCGTTAATGTCAAATCACCACTTGCCTAAAATTTTAAGTTGATGAGAAAATATAGATTTAATCATTTGTATTTATCATAACACTCCCCTCACCTGAGGCCAGACTCTCCCTTAATAAGTAAGTCTAACATGTGAAATATAGAGTTAGAGTTCAAATTCAAAAATTTTACTTTTGTTAGCATTTATTTATTTATTTAGCAATTCTACTTCTCATATTGTATTAATTTATTATCCTCAATCACAGTATCTGTTGTGACTTGTTTTAAGTGACTTCATAGAATTTCATCAAAGTGAAAAGACACTTAAAATGTGATATATATATATATATATATATATATATATATATATATATGTTAGCTGGACAGGAGATATATAACACCTCAACCCATATGCATGTAATTAATATATCTGATCTTATCTCCAAGTTTAAATATTTACATGTTTCATTGCTTTAGGAATGAAGGGTTTAAAGATGAAAGAAGACAAATCGATCATCAGAGAGATACAAATTCTTACCGATGAGCCATAACAATCCAGTATACTTAGCTGCGGCACATGGAGATAAGAAATAAAGGTAAGTGATCAGTTAATTTATAATATAGAAAATGATTTAAATAATTTGAATATTTATAACTCACATTATTTTTAGTATTTTTCTCCTCATAAAAACATTCTAATTCTGCTATGCACTCTGTTTTGAGGCTTAAAACAGTTCACTTCATTCTCATTATCCCCTTGCATCCTTTCCTCAACCAAAGTTAATTGTTTGTATGAAACACCATTGCAAACAAGTGACAAAAACCAACCATTGTGAGCTTGAAATGAGGGTCTTAATGTTTTGGCTTAGCGCCATGTATGGTGGGTAATTGAATGGGTTAAGATTGTGCTTTGTGGATAATGTTCATCAAGTGAAGTGGAGTTAAGGAAATCACTTTAATTTCTTCTTGGAATTAAAGTGAGCCTCTAGTTAAGGGTTTTGGTTAGTGAAGCTTTGAGTGAAATGGATTTTGATGTACTCATTTCATTTCATTGAATAAGAATTTTTTCAATTAGTTCAAAGGGAACCAAAGTGTAAAGTTTGGAGGTAAGTAAGTAGCTATGACCATGCTTCTTACTCAATATTTTCTTCTATGAAATACTTTCTTTATTCAAGTGCTCCTTGGTGACGAAAGGAAGTATATAATGTATAAGCCTTATTGATAGCCCATGTTAGCATCCTATGAATTATGAATGAATGTATATGTATGATGTAAAGCATTCACATTCAAGTATCTTTTTATAAACTGTTATTTATATATAAAAACAAAAACAAGATGAAAAGTAGCAACTCGTCCCACCCTAGAAAGGGGTTGTTACAAATTATAATTTCAATAAAATTAGAGTACCGTCTTTTTTTTTTTTTTAAAAAAAAACTCTATCCATTTCTGTTAGCAATAAATATAAACAACTAGTTGTATAGTCGCATTGATATTTCTTAAGTCTGGGCTCTAGATAGTCTGTAGGGGCTTGGAGAGAACAAGTTTTAGAGAATTCTAACACATCATGGTATAAAATAACTTTTGTAAAATAAACTGACACACAAGCTGGTTATATGTACCTTGTGTTACCCCCCACTAATTTAAATCACTTTAAAAGGAAAATAATAGTCACCAAACTGTCCACTATGCTTAGAAGAAGAAGAAAGTACAATACATGTTCTAATTTGGGAGTGTATAGCAGCAAAGGATGTGTGGTGTCGTCACAGCTTGTTTTAAGGATTTATTAGTTGCTAGGTATGGTATTGCTGATGACGAACATAGGGAAGAAATAGTTGTGACAGCAAGTAGACTCTGGCATAGGAGGAGTGATGTTATTTTCAACAACAATTTTTCTGATCCAAATTAGGTGACGCAGCAGTCAAAGCAGCAACTTGTTGATTACAAGGAAGCTCATACAAATTCAGCCAAGATAATAAGAACATATACAGAGAATTTGATGAGTAGGTGCATGCAGGGAACCTTCTACTGGTGAATTATTAAAGATTAATCAGGATGCGACACTTAATAATTAAAAATCTCTAGGAAAGGTTGGTACTGGTATTACAGTAAGAGATGGAGGTGATGGTAATGTTCTGGCTACAAAAAGAATGCAATTTGAATCCATTGTTGACAGAAGCTTTTGGGGCTCTACAAGTAACAATTTTTTATAGTGAGTTGGGATTAAAGATTATCTTAAAAGGTGACTCTCTCACCAGATTATTAATAGCATCACGCAATATGATTCTCATTGTGATAGTGTAGGCCTGGCTATTACAGATGTGAAAAACATGCTTTTACAATTTGATCAATAGTTTGGTAGGCGTGTTAGAAGAGAAGCCAATGTTGTGCCTCATTGTTAAGCCAAAAAACTCTCTAGAGTTAAAGGATGATTCTATTGAGATGGAGGATTGTCCATCTTGTATTCTTTCCCTCCTTTGATGGAGTTTTATTAATAAATATAATATTGATGTTCATTCTCATAAGATATATATATATATATATATATATATATATATATATATATATATATAAGGAATAACTTACTGATGCCTCTGGGCTTCTTAACTATGAAAATTACACTTATGGTGATATTTTCAGTACAGTTAAGAAACTTGGTATTAGTATGTGTCATGATCAAAGAATGCTTCGAGAACATATGAAAAATAGTAAGAAGGCCAAATACGAAATAGGTACTTTTTGTGAACAATTCGGTCTTCCTAATATTGCTCCATCTAAAAGGAAGCACAAAACTGCTAAACCTCATGGTGGTTTCAGGAGAAAACCCCGTGATGAATTTTATAAAAAATCTTACAAAAAACCATTTTCCAAGAAAAAAGATTCAAAAGATATTTCTTCAGGAAAATGTTTTAAATGTGGCAAGACTGGGCATTTTGCTGATAAGTGTCCCAAGAAAGCCAAAGGTTTAAAAAAGAAGCTTAACCAGATGGATATTAATCACCAAGATAAAGAAGTACTATTTCGACTCCTAGAAATAGAATCGTCTTCATCATCGGAGATGCTTGAGTACAATTCTAGTGATTCAGAATATCACTCTGAAACTACAACTCCTGATCCCTCTGATCTAAAGCTGGGTTGCAATTGCAATTCTAATTGTTGCAAGCCTCCTGGTAAGACAGTCAATGTCTTGACAAAGGCTGAAGAACAAGAGAATCTTTTGTTAACTTTGATTTCACAAATTACTAATCCTGAGCTCAAAGAAGAATATCTTCTTAAGCTAAAGAAGATGATGGTTCGTCAAGATCCAGAAACTTCTAACCAAAGGATTAATTTTCAAGAAACCTTGGAAAGATTTCAAAAGAAAAAACCTAAGGATATTTCTGTTTCTGATTTACAGTTTGAAATAAATTCTGTCAAAAAAGAAATGGTAGAACTCAGATCTGAAATAAACAACCTCAAATCTGAGAACGAAGTTTTAAAACAAGAATTTTTATTAATCAAGATTGACAAACAACTTGATCAAGATATTCCTTCTGACAATGAGCAAACTGAGGCAGGTTCAAGTCAACAGGATTTACCTGCCGACAACCAGATTTGTTTAATTCGTCATACCATTCCTCCTAAATGGTTTTCACGAGTTAATATTATTGTTGCTCATGATTTTCAATTTTCTGTCATTGCTATAATTGATTCCGGATCAGACTTGAATTGCATTCAAGAATGACTCATTCCTAGCAAATATTTTGAAAAATCTATTGAAAGATTATTCTCAGCAAATGGATCAAAGATGACCATTAATTAAGATCTCAATAATGCTCATGTTTGCCAGGATAATATTTGTTTTCGAATTCCCTCTGTTTTAGTAAAAAACATGTCTGACAAAGTGATTTTGGGAATTCCTTTTATTTCTTCTTTATATCCCTTCATGACTGAAAAAGACGGTATCACTACCGACCCTTTTGGTCAAAAGGTTAAATTTCATTTTGCTTCTCGTTTTGAGATTGATTCGGATAAGAGCAAGAAATCTTTGTTTTTAGCAAAACAAAAACATTTGAATTTCTTACAACAGGAAATCAAATATAGAAAAATTTCTGAACAATTATCCTCTTCTATTTTGATTTCAAAAATTGATGATTTTAACAAACGTTTAATAATGAATGTTTGTTCTGATTTACCTAATGCTTTTTGGTATAGGAAGAAACACATAATTTCTCTCCCATACATTAAAGGTTTTGATGAGACCAATATTCCAACAAAAGCCACCTCTGTTCAAATGAACAGAAAAACTTTTAATATTGTCAAAAAGAGATACAAGATCTTCTGAATAAAGGCATTATCAGAAAAAGCAAGTCCCCTTGGTCTTGTCCTGCCTTTTATGTTCAGAAAAATGCAGAACTAGAGCGTGGAACCCCTCGTCTAGTTATCAACTACAAACCCTTGAATAAAGTCTTAGAGTGGATTAGGTACCTACTCCCAATAAAAATGACTTAATTCATAGGTGAAGTGATGCAGTAGTCTTTTCTAAGTTTGACCTTAAGTCTGATTTTTGGCAAATCCAAATAGCCGAGTCAGATAGGTACAAGACTGCTTTTGCAACCCCTTTTGGTCATTTTGAGTGGAACGTCATGCCTTTCGGCCTTAAGAACGCTCCCAGTGAAGTTCAAAATATCATGAACGATATTTTCAATTCGTTCTCTGCTTTTACCATTGTCTATATAGACGATGTTCTTGTTTTTTCTAAATCTATTGATGAACATTGGAAACACTTGTATTCGTTCCTTGACATCATTAGATTCAATGGTCTTGTTGTTTCGGCAACAAAAATTAAATTGTTTCAAACCAAGATTAGATTCCTTGGTTATGACATCTCTGAAGGCAAAATCAGGCCTATCTAAAGAGCCATCGAATTTGCTGACAAATTCCCTAATGTCATTCTTGATAAAAAACAATTGCAGAGGTTCTTAGGATCTCTAAATTATGTCGCTGATTTCTACAAGGATATGAGGAAACAATGTCGTCATTTGTTCAAACGACTTCTTTCTAATCCTCCTCATTGGACAGAAATCCATACAAACTTAGTAAGCAAAATCAAAACACATGTCAAAACTCTTCCGTGCCTTGGTATATCTACTTCTGATTCTTTTAAAATTGTTCAAACAGATGCCTCAGACATTGGTTATGGTGGCATTCTGAAACAATGTGTTTCACCAGGTTCTTCTGAACAAATTGTTCGTTTCCATTCTGGAACCTGGAATTCTGCACAAGAAAAATATAGTACTATTAAGAAAGAAATCTTAGCTATAGTACTATGTATTTCAAAATTTCAATCTGACCTTTTAAACCAAAAATTTTTTGTCAGAATTGACTGCATGAGTGCTAAATTTGTTTTAGAAAAAGATGTAAAAAATATTGCATCAAAACATATTTTTGCACGATGGTAAGCTATTTTAAGTGTTTTTGATTTTGATATTGAATACATCAAAGGCACACAAAACTCAATCCCTGATTTCCTTACCCGTGAATTCTTGCAGAAACCCCATCATGGCAAGCAAGAAGAAAGGAAAAGATAAGAGAGTGAATCCACCAAGAGTGAATCCACCACCACCAATACCCAGTATAAAACTCATCAAGAATGAGTCTGGACCACTTACTGTCGCTAGTGCTGTATCTACAGCATTAGAAATTGCCAATAGGTTCCAACCACTTGGCAAACCTGTCCAGCCACAGACTTTCTCGTCTGCGGTTACTACCACCTTTGACCCATATGCGAAAGCAATTGAGTCAAAGAACAAAAATTTTGTTACTTCTCAGTTTTTCCTCCCAAAAGGAAAATCTGAATATCTGAAAAAGAATTTTTCTTCCTATTTGTTTCATATCGAGCCCAACAGCACGATATATACAGATGTCTTTAAAATTTGTTCTTCTTATTTTCCTACCCATTTTCACTGGATCCCTGAAGATTCCTCAAAGAATCTCCAATTTTACTCCAGTATTTTGCTTCATACCAATTCCTTGGTGATCAAACCTATTTATGACAAGGTTGACACCAACAAATTAATCTTTCACAGTGCCTATATTCATTGAGTCATTACTCAGGCAGAATGGGGTACAAACCCATCTACTTCAAAAAGACTCGCTCAAACAGACACTGTCTTTTCTTATTTTGATTATATTGATGCCTGGAAGCGCTTCATGTTCTTCCAAACTCCTGATATGAGCCACTCCTGGTTCATAAAATTTGATTCAAAATTTAAAGGAACTTTTCCTCTTTGGTTCGTCCAATGGTGGAACCAATACAGATTAATTCCTGAAAATCTTCCCGGTGAGCTTCTGCAAGCTTACCAACATTTTTCTAATATTTTCGGCCCTACTTTGGATCGACACTCTTTCAAATTTCACCATACTTTGCATTTCTGCCAAAGATACCACCTCCCGTGGATGTCTAATTGGAATTATGAAAGAAATGGTGATGTTATGACCCGAGTTTATTTCACAAAATGGTGGGATAAGTTCGGAAACTCAGAAAAAATTGTTGATTTACTGATCAAGGATTTTCCACAGACTGCACCTAATCTGCAGGATAAAACAGAATTTTCGAAGATCAAGGCTGGACCATCCAATGCTCCTGAATACCCCTTAATTCAGGCCCTTCCCCAACAAAATCTGGGGGGTAAAGGACAGTTCATCCTCAAAATCCTCTAAGTCCAAAAAGAAGACTGACATTTTTGATGGACTTAATAAAAAGGATTTAATCAACATACTAAAAGAATCATTATCAAAGTCTCTAAGTAAATCTGAAGGTGAAGATTCAGACACTTCCTCAGAGGCTTCCTACAGCAACGTCTTCGGCAACTCCGGATTCCTAGGAGATACAGACGAAGAATAATTGCTACCAGACAGAAGAGGACCACTGACAGGCCACTTTTGTCAAGAGTATAAAGAAGACCCACTGACTGGTCTCCTTTACGAATCTTGTCGTTTTGTGCCGAAAGCAGCAATCGCCGCCAGACACAATGATGACACCCGTGGTTAAACAGTATTAACAACTGTTCACTCACGGATTTACTTTTGCTTTTACCCGTGCCTAAACAGTAATGACAGCTGTTCATTCACGGATTTGTTTTGTAAACAGGGACTCCTTATTCTATAAAAGAAGAACCTCATTTCATTTCTAGGCAGAGGTTTCATTACAGAGTTTTCTTACAGATCTCCTTGTAAGTTTCTGCCTTCCCAATCTCTCGACCTATCAAGAGCAAATAACTGCTCTACCTTTGTGCCATAAACATTGTGAATAAAATTATGTTTATGAATATATGTTCTTTCATTTCTTTGTTTATTTTGTTTTGCATTACATCCATGCATATGGTCGGTTCTACCGCCTGCCTTTAATTGTGCATCCCTCTCATTTCTTCATTTTCAGTAGTGCTTTCCTCTTCTTTCCGCTGTATTGTTATCAGAGCCATCTCTGGTATCTATTTGCTGTGAATTATTTTCCTTTGCATTTTCTTTTGTTTGCTTTCTTTCTACTCGGTGCGAGCTTGTTTCTCTTGCCCTGTGTTCAGGATCGGGTCATAGTAGCTCAGTCGAACCCAGGTAAGTCCCGTGTGAAGCCTAGGTTGGCGTGTTGGGCAGTTAGTGGTTTAGTTGGGGTAGCCTCTCAAACGGTAAGTTCCCAGGATAGAGAGATGATATCCACCCTGTAGATGGAGGACAAACACCTGAGAATGTGGGGGAGGACTAGTTCCTCAGTTAGTTCCAGGTCGGCTTTGCCTACTGTTATTGTCAATGAAGAAGATTGCTCTTATGGAGAAGAGTTATCTCCTGCTCTGAGATCGTGGAAGATCCCAGAGATTGATCCAAATTCTATTTATACAACCACTTGGTTTAAAAAGACTTTTTCAAAAACTTTGAATGTTCGGACAGTCGAACAAACTTATAGTATATCTAAATCCCAGGAGAATGCTAAATACAGCGGAAAGAAGAGGAAAACACTACTGAAAATGAAGAAAGGAGAGGGATGCACAATTAAAAGTAGGCGGTAGAACCGACCATATGCATGGATGTAATGCAAAACGAAATAAACAAAGAAATGAAAGAACATATATTCATAAACATAATTTTATTCACAATGTTTATGGCACAAAGGTAGAGCGGTTATTTGCTCTTGATAGGTTGAGAGATTGGGAAGGCAGAAACTTACAAGGAGATCTGTAAGAAAACTCTGTAATGAAACCTCTGCCTAGAAATGAAATGAGGTTCTCCTTTTATAGAATAAGGAGTCCCTGTTTACAAAACAAATCCTTGAATGAACAGCTGTCATTACTGTTTAGGCACGGATAAAAGTAAAAGTAAGTCCGTGAGTGAACAGTTGTTAATACTGTTTAACTACGGGTGTCATCATTGTGTCTGGCGGCGATTGCTGCTTTCGGCACAAAACGACAAGATTCGTAAAGGAGACCGGTCAGTGGGTCTTCTTTGTACTCTGGACAAAAGTGGCCTGTCAGTGGTCCTCTTCTGTCTGGTAGCAATTATTCTTCGTCTGTATCTCCAGGGAATCCGGAGTTGCCGAAGACGTTGCTGTAGGAAGCCTCTGAGGAAGTGTCTGAATCTTCACCTTCAGATTTACTTAGAGACTTTGATAATGATTCTTTTAGTATGTTGATTAAATCATTTTTATTAAGTCCATAAAAAATGTCAGTCTTCTTTTTGGACTTAGAGGATTTTGAGGTTGAACTGTCCTTTACCCCCCAGATTTTGTTGGAGAAGCAGGGGCCGGAATTAAGGGGTATTCAGGAGCATTGGATGGTCTAGCCTTGATCTTCAGAAATTCTGTTTTATCCTGCAGATTAGGTGCAGTCTGTGGAAAATCCTTGATCAGTAAATCAACAATTTTTTCTAAGTTTCCGAACTTAACCCACCATTTTGTGAAATAAACTCGGGTCATAACATCACCATTTCTTTCATAATTCCATTTAAAGATCCACGGGAGGTGGTATCTTTGGCAGAAATGTAAAGTATGGTGAAATTTAAAAGAGTGTCGATCCAAAGTAGGGCCGACAATATTACAAAAATGTTGGTAAGCTTGCAGAAGCTCACCGGGAAGATTTTCAGGAATTAATCCGTATTGGTTCCACCATTGGACGAACCAAAGAGGAAAATTTCCTTTAAATTTTGAATCAAATTTTATGAACCAGGAGTGGCTCATATCAGGAGTTTGGAAGAACATGAAGCGCTTCCAGGCATCAATATAATCAAAATAAGAAAAGGCAGTGTCTGTTTGAGCGAGTCTTTTTGAAGTAGATGGGTTTGTACCCCATTCTGCCTGAGTAATGACTCGATGAATATAGGCACTGTGAAAGATCAATTTGTTGGTGTCAACCTTGTCATAAATAGGTTTGATCACCAAGGAATTGGTATGAAGCAAAATACTGGAGTAAAATTGGAGATTCTTTAAGGAATCTTCAGGGATCCAGTGAAAATGGGTAGGAAAATAAGAAGAACAAATTTTAAAGACATCTGTATATATCGTGCTGTTGGGCTCGATATGAAACAGATAGGAAGAAAAATTCTTTTTCAAATATTCAGATTTTCCTTTTGGGAGGAAAAATTGAGAAGTAACAAATTTTTTGTTATTTGGCTCAATTGCTTTCGCATATGGGTTAAAGGTGGTAGTAACCGCAGACGAAAAAGTCTGTGGCTGGACAGGTTTGCCAAGTGGCTGGAACCTGTTGGCAATGTCTAATGCTGTAGATACAGCACTAGCGACAGTAGATGGTCCAGACTCATTCTTGATGAGTTTCATACTGGGTATTGGTGGTGGTGGATTCACTCTTGGTGGATTTACTCTCTTCTCTTTTCCTTTCTTCTTGCTTGCCATGATGGGGTTTCTGCATGAATTCACGGGTAAGAAAATCAGGGATTGAGTTTTGTGTGCCTTTGATGTATTCAATGTCAAAATCAAAAACACTTAAAATAGCTTGCCATCGTGCAAAAATATGTTTTGATGCAATGTTTTAACATCTTTTTCTAAAACAAATTTAGCACTCATGCAGTCAATTCTGACAAAAAATTTTTGGTTTAAAATGTCAGATTGAAATTTTGAAATACATAGTACTATAGCTAAGATTTCTTTCTTAATAGTACTATATTTTTCTTGTGCAGAATTCCAGGTTCCAGATTGGAAATGAATAATTTGATCAGAAGAACCTGGTGAAACACATTGTTTCAGAATGCCACCATAACCAATGTCTGAGGCATCTGTTTGAACAATTTTAAAAGAATCAGAAGTAGGGATACCAAGGCACGGAAGAGTTTTGTCATGTGCTTTGATTTTCCTTACTAAGTTTGTATGGATTTCTGTCCAAGGAGGAGGATTAGAAAGAAGTCGTTTGAACAAATGACGACATTGTTTCCTCATATCCTTGTAGAAATCAGCGACATAATTGAGAGATCCTAAGAACCTCTGCAATTGTTTTTTATTAAGAATGACATCAGGGAATTTGTCAGCAAATTCGATGGCTCTTTGGATAGGCCTGATTTTGCCTTTAGAGATGTCATAACCAAGAAATCTAATCTTGGTTTGAAACAATTTAATTTTTGTTGCCGAAACAACAAGCCCATTGAATCTAATGATGTCAAGGAATGAATACAAGTGTTTCCAATGTTCATCAATAGATTTAGAAAAAACAAGAACATCGTCTATATAGACAATGGTAAAAGCAGAGAACGAATTGAAAATATCGTTCATGATATTTTGAAATTCACTGGGAGCATTCTTAAGGCCGAAAGGCATGACGTTCCACTCAAAATGACCAGAAGGGGTTGTAAAAGCAGTCTTGTACCTATCTGACTCGGCTATTTGGATTTGCCAAAAACCAGACTTAAGGTCAAACTTAGAAAAGACTACTGCATCACTTAACCTATGAATTAAGTCATTTTTATTGGGAATAGGTACCTAATCCACTCTAAGACTTTATTCAAGGGTTTGTAGTTGATAACTAGACGAGGGGTTCCACACTGTAGTTCTGCATTTTTCTGGACATAAAAGGCAGGACAAGACCAAGGGGACTTGCTTTTCCTGATAATGCCTTTATTCAGAAGATCTTGTATCTCTTTTTGACAATATTCCAAAGTCTTTCTGTTCATTTGAGCAGAGGTGGATTTTGTTGGAATATTGGTCTCATCAAAACCTTTAATGTATGAGAGATAAACTATGTGTTTCTTCCTATACCAAAAAGCATTAGGTAAATCAAAACAAACATCCGTTATTAAACATTTGTTAAAATCATCAATTTTTGAAATCAAAATAGAAGAGGATAATTGTTCAGAAATCTTTCTATATTTAATTTCATGTTGTAAGAAATTCAAATGTTTTTGTTTTGCTAAAAATAAAGATTTCTTGCTCTTATCCGAATCAATTTCAAAACGAGAAGCAAAATGAAATTTAACCTTTTAACCAAAAGGGTCGGTAGTGATACCGTCTTTTTCAGTCATGAAGGGATATAAAGAAGAAATAGAATGAATTCCCAAAATCACTCTGTCAGACATGTTTTTGACTAAAACAGAGGGAATTCGAAAACAAATATTATCCTGGCAAACATGAGCATTATTGAGCTCATAATTAATGGTCATCTTTGATCCAATTGCCGAGAATAATCTTTCAGTAGATTTTTCAAAATATCTGCTAGGAATGAGTCCTTCTTGAATGCAATTCAAGTCTGATCCGGAATCAATCATAGCAATGAAAGAAAATTGAAAATCATGAGCAACAATAATATTAACTCGTGAAAACCATTTAGGAGGAATGGTATGACGAATTAAACAAATCTGGTTGTCGGCAGGTAAATCCTGTTGACTAGAACCAGCCTAAGTTTGCTCATTGTCAGAAGGAATATCTTGATCAAGTTGTTTGTCAATCTTGATTAATAAAAATTCTTATCTTAAAACTTCGTTCTCAGATTTGAGGTTGTTTATTTCAGATCTGAGTTCTACCATTTCTTTTTTGACAGAATTTATTTCAAACTGTAAATCAGAAACAGAAATATCCTTAGGTTTTTTCTTTTGAAATCTTTCCAAGGTTTCTTGAAAATTAATCCTTTGGTTAGAAGTTTCTGGATCTTGACGAACCATCATCTTCTTTAGCTTAAGAAGATATTCTTCTTTGAGCTCAGGATTAGTAATTTGTGAAATCAATGTTAACAAAAGATTCTCTTGTTCTTCAGCCTTTGTCAAGACATTGACTGTCTTACCGGGAGGCTTGCAACAAGTAGAATTGCAATTGCAACCCAGCTTTAGATCAGAGGGATCAGGAGTTGCAGTTTCAGAGTGATATTCTGAATCACTAGAACTGTACTCAAGCATCTCCGATGATGAAGACGATTCTATTTCTAGGAGTCGAAATAGTTCTTCTTTATCATGGTGATTAATATCCATCTGGTTAAACTTCTTTTTTAAACCTTTGGCTTTCATGGGACACTTATCAGCAAAATGCCCAGTCTTGCCACATTTAAAACATTTTCCTGAAAAAATATCTTTTGAATCTTTTTTCTTGGAAAATGATTTGGAAAAGGGTTTTTTGTAAGAATTTTTATAAAATTCATCACGGGGTTTTCTCCTGAAACCACCATGAGGTTTAGCAGTTTTGTGCTTCCTTTTAGATGGAGCAATACTAGGAAGACCGAATTGTTCACAAAAAGTGCACATTTCGTATTTGGCCTTCTTACTATTTCTCATCTGTTCTCGAAGCATTCTTTGATCATGACATATACTAATACCAAGTTTCTTAACTGTACTGAAAATATCACCATAAGTGTAATTTTCATAGTTAAGAAGCCCAGAGTCATCAGTAAGTTCTTCCTTGACTTTATAAGCAAATAGTCGAGGTAATCTATCAATAAATTTCTCCTTCCAGTAAGGCTTTTGGCTATCTTCGCGAAGCATTACTCTGGAAATAAAAACATCTTGATACCATCTATAATCAGACATCTGATGACATCTTAGATTATTTAACTGATCGCTGATGCGACTAGTTATATTAGATGGTGTTCCAATAAAATGTTTCAAAATTGTATAAATCAAAGTATTAACACCATCAGGATGTGCCATCTCAATAGTCTCATCAAAAATAGGTGACCCTTCTTCATTGCGTTTTACAGCATGTTGAATGGTTTCCCTAGTATCATTGGTTAGGTATTTATCCCACCAATTTCTTAAAACACCAGTGAAACCCTGAGTTAAAATCCTGACAATATCTGGTTGTCTAATGTTATTGTTGACATAAACATTTGCAACCATAGACATTTTACTCTTGGTATTGATGATTTCTTGTTCTGAAAATCCATCAATATTCCACTCATAAACTTTGTCAGCAGAGTAAGAAAATTGGTTTTGAAAAACTTTTTCTTCAAACGTCAAATCAGGAGGAGTTGGTCTGGAATACCAATTCTTCGTCAGACTCATTGGTTTGGGTCTTTTTGAAGAAAATCTGGCTATTTCCAAATTTTGAAAATTCTTTTCAATTAAATCAATATCCTTTTCTTCGGAAGATTCATCGTTAGATGATTCTCCTGAAGTCTCAGTAAGAACAACTTCATTGCCATTACTGTTAAGAGTATTGGTAAAAGGTTGGTCTTTTTTTAGATCAGCAATCATGTGATCGATTTTTTCCAAAGTTTTGGCCTGAGAGTTTTGAAAATCTATTTTAGGCCAATCTTCTGGTAAAATGATCAAAGGTTTTTCAATCCTTTTCTTTGATTGATTTTTTGGGAGATTCAAAGGATGTTCAAGTTTAAAAACAGGATTTGAAGTAAAAACAGGCTTTTCAAACTTTTCTTCATTCCGATCTAACTGTTCTCCGATCGTATGAAGCGCAAGATTCGCAATATTATTTTGAGAAATAATCTTTTTTGCTTCTTTAAGAATCTTGTCATTTTCTGTATCTTTCGAAACAGTTTCAGAAAGTTTAAAAGGAGAAGCAGGTACTTGGGTACTTTTGAAAGGAATTAAAACAGTCTCTAATGGAGGATGAGTGGCCTGGTCCACTGTTTTTCCATCTTCCTTGACAAAATCGTTTTTAACAACATTTAAAGTATTTTTTGAAACATAAGTGTTTTTAGCAAAGTCAAGAAGAGAAATATGCTTTTGAAGCTTATTCATTTCTTCTTTCCATTTGCGTTTGACACGTTGTTTCTCTAAATCAGAAAATTTTGCAAGGTAGGCTTTTCGCCTTTGCTTGTTTTCTGGTGAAGCAAAATCTTTTAAAAGAGCAGGTAAATCAATTTCAAAAGGTTTGTTTAAAACAGTCAAACTGTGATGGACAGGTGCAATAGGGGCTTGCATATCTGAAGCTGTTGGAGACATAGAAGAGTTATCTTCTTTGTCTGCTTCATCATTTATGTTTTGATCTTTAGAAAATCCAGCTCCTTGTGCTGAATAAAAAGCAGAAGTAACATGAGAGGATGTAGACAATCCTTTCAGTTTCAAAGCAGGTTTAGTAGGTTGAACCGTTCGTACAGAATCTTCAAGGAATCGGTTAAGTTTAGAATCATCCCTTGGATTGTTCTGAACATAATCAACAAAACTAGATCTGGAACCAGCAAAAGAATTTCTTCTCTTACTATGGGTCTCAGGTCTATTAAAAGAAATTTTAACAGTTCCATCTAAATATTGTTGGATGATGTCAACATCAGCATCCGGGACAATATTTCTAGGAGGCATAGGTATTTCTTGTTCCAAAGTCCATTCAGTGGGGAGAGTTATATCTTCCCAAAAAATCCTTTTTGGAACTTTGATATCAACATCTGAAGAACTACTCTAGATCAGAAGAGTATGTTTTCCAGAAGGTTTTACAATAGCTTTTGGATCTAAATTCATTCTTAAAAGACGATAATAAATCCGAAAAATTAAAGCAAGAGGTTTGCTTCCTTCAAGTATTTGATAGCCTGAAGTTAAAATATTCAAAGTTAAACATTTTAAAATATGGTCGTCTTTTAGAGACAAAGTTAAATTAGGAAAACAATCAAAATGAACTAGTCCTTCCGAAAGGGAGGATTGAATCATTCCGAGAATGCTATCCTCAAATTTGAGGAATCTGCCGTCTCGTAAACAGAAAAGAACAGAGGCGTTGATGCCCAACCTTGTTAGAGGTTTAACAGCAACTTGAACAGAACCTATGTGTATATACTTATATCCCTGGTTTATATATTTAGAAATGTTTGTATATTTGAAAAGAAAACATTTCTCTTGGGATTTAGATATACTATAACATTTCTTAGATATATATATATATATATATCTTATGGGGATAGAAAACTCACCTGCAACTGCGACCTGTATTACTAAGAAAATAACGAAAGTATTTCCTGCATGTTTTGACAAAAAAAAAATAAGAAAGGGAAAAAGTGGAATCTTCAATTCAAAATCAGGTCATTATAATGATGCAAAAATATGTTCAATAATTGTCGAAGATCACAACAATGGTACTGCTAATTAGAATAGGAAAATAGAATACATGTATGATCAGTTGGGTGGGAAAATATAATGACGAGATAGATCGATCAGCATATAATAAATATCTCATTAGAATTCTGATCTCAAATTTATTAATTACTCACTCCATGATCGGTAGCAATGAACTTGATGATCGTAGTCATCGATGCTGCAATAACGGTATGATCCGCAGCTTCCACAATAAATCTGGTACCATGAAACCTCAAAACCATATGAGAATACATTGCGGATGTCTGTACAGGAAATATCAGGATCATCATACATTTGTACTGGCCACGGTGCCAGAGACATTTGCTCTATCTTGCACGACTCCTCCACATCCATCACATTCACTCCATAGCCAACAATAAGATATATGTACCGTTCGGACTCTTGAAAAAAAGAGGAGTTGGAAGAAGACCCATATCCCTTATTGATATTAGAACAATTCGTAGAAATAGGCGTGTTCAAATAGAGAGGGGAAGTCGAAGTCACTGGCTTTTCACAGTTCACAATAACCACAACTTCTGTATCCAATGAAATTTCCCAGTCTGGCCAACTCCAACTCTTAATACTGAAACGGTTTAGAAAATAACGAGGGATGAAGGAGTACTTACCCTCCTGAATACCTGAGTCTACAATTCGGATTGTGTAGCTGTTATAATTGATTTGGCTTACATAGTATTTACTACCATCATGTAAAGATAACGTGTGGTTCTTGTCATCACATGAGAGTTCAAACCTTTTGTCTCCGCAGTTTGGTGGATCGCCTTTTAGTCGAAACGGATAGCTGATTTTGGGGATATTGCTACAGGAAGAAGGAGGACAGGAGTGATCAGTATTATTAAGACTCGAAGCTGGAGGAACAAGGATTAGGACCAGAACAGTAGTTATAAGGACCCTGAGTTGAGCAGGGAAAGCCATTCCTCTTTCCATCAACAGAGAGAGCCAGAGATCAGGGAGATCGGAGGATTAGAAGAGAAGGAGTGGTTTCCACAGCTGTCTGTAGAAAACATGATATATATGTATAATAATGCAGATATAGGGTAACTCCATGATGCAGGTACAGGAGGACGAGTAAACATAAGCCCGCGTTCACGAAAAAGTTCACAAGAAATAGAATTGCATGGGTTGACGGAGTCACTTAGATGAGTCAAGATAAATAATTATGGCAGTGCCAGTGGCTTGTCGGCAACTTTCTTGAATTTTGTTGGCCATATATAGCTTTGTTGGCCAACTTGTTTGCTAAAAAAGCGACTGCTCGTGATATTGCAGCCACACATTTAGAAGATAAAGGTCCAATGACCTTTTGGGATAAAATGGGAACGAAAATTGGACCTTTAGGGATAAAATGGGGACGAAAATTAGGACCTTTTGGAAAATTCCGTCCTAAAAGGTAATTTTGCTGGAGTGGCTCTGGCCAAACATGCAGAAAGTTTATCTTCGTAGTTTTACTTCCAGGGGCGGCTCAGAAATGTATATTATATATTCAAGATTACTGGCCATTCCTTTCTTATCATTTTTTGTTTTTTATCAGTAAATTAATTACGTCTCTTGCGAAGCAAACCGCGTGATCATCACAACTTGAAGAAAACTGATACAAATCCCATATATACGCCAATCTTTACGTAGCAATATTTTTTTTTTTAAAAGATAGAACAAATTCCATTAATTCGTTACGGGATATTACAATTTTGACATGAGATATACAGAATACAAATCAACTACTACTTTTAAGACTCCCAAATATACAAATTTATTTGTCACTGATATCTAGTCCATTGCTGTAACTCTCCACAGACAAACTGTCTGAAAGACAACACTCTGTCGTAAGACAGATTTAACAAACCTAATATTCTGTCTTAAGACAGAATTAAACAACTTCACACTCGGTCTAAGACGGAGTAGAGGAGACACTCTATATATAGACAAAAATTTAAGGATTTGTGTTTTTTTTTAAAAAAAAACCTAAAACAAACATATATATATATATATATATATATATATATATATATATTAGGTGAAAGCAACGTGCAATGCACGTTTGCTTAGTTTATATTTAATTTTTTTTTTGTTAAGAACTAATTTTTTATTAATAAAGACGTAATGCTTAGGTTAATTAAATAATGATATAATATTTATATAATTTATAAATAATTACACGTTGTGATATATTATAAAAAAAGAATATTAATAGAAGCTATAAAATGATCGAGTCGACCTCCACCGCGTGCACGTACATCCTAGAGGGTCCAGTTCTGCCACTCAACTCCATCTAGGATTATATCCTTAATTCTCTATTGAACAACCACGTATTTCCTTACAATTTCAACTTAAATAATTTTTTGCGTCCTTTTCTTTCACTTTTTATTTTTCCACATTGATAAATCACTCTTTCACATTGGTGCATTTGAAAGTCTTGATGCACGACTTTCTCCCTCTAATCTCAAATGGTGCCACCCTCACTTTCTCATGAATTTAAATGGAAGTAATAAATCTAGTTGGTGTCACCATTTACGTACTTCTTTTATTAGTGGATTAGATAAAATAGGCACTTCTATTTCTGCTAGTTTTCCATTATTCTCTTATTTTTTAAATCAGAAATTGGTGTAAAAATTGCACATTGGTACAAAAAGTTAATATATACAAACCAATTCGTAGAAGTCGTTTTCAAATGGAAAGGGGAAGCCGAAGTCACTGGCTTTTCACAGTTCACAATAACAACAACTTCTGTAAAAAGTGAAATATCCCAGTCCGGCCAACTCCAACTGAAATTACCATAGTTTAGAAAATAACGAGGGATGAAGGTGTAATTATCCTCCTGAATACCTGAGTCTACAATTCGGATTGTGTAGTTGTTGTAATTGATTTGGCTTACGTAGTATTTACTACCATCATATAAAGATAACAACGTGTGGTTGTTGTCATCACATGAGAGCTCAAACCTTTGGTCTCCGCAGTTTGGTGGATCTCCTTTTAGTCGAAAATGATAGCTGATGTTGGGGATATTGCCACAGGAAGAAGGAGGACAGTCGTGATCAGTATTATTAAGACTAGAAGCTACAGGAACAAGGATTAGGACCAGAACAGTACTTATAAGGACCCCGAGTTCAGCAGGGAAAGCCATTCCTCTTCGGCCCAACAACAGAGAGAGCCAGAGATTAGGGAGATCAGAGAAAGAGATCAGAGGATTAGAAGAGAAGATTATTCTTAAGACTAGAAGCTGGAAGAACAAGGAGGCTGAGTCCAGCAGGGAAGGCCATTCCTATTTCCATAAACAGAGATGGGAGAGATAGAGAAAGAGAGTGGCTTAGGGGAGATTTGGGCGTGGTATAATGATGCAGATATAGGGGTAACTACAGGATGCAGGTACAGGAGGACACTAGTAAACATAAGCCCGCGTTCACGAAAACTTCACAAGAAATAGAATTGCATGGGTTGATTGACTCAATTGTGAGAGATGAAATCCAAATTATTATGGCAGTGCCAGTGGTTTGTTGGCCAACTTGTTCTGATCTACGAAATTAGGCTTTGTTTGTATTTATGAAATATCTCATTTCTATCTCATTTTATTTTATTATTATAATTTTTTTAAATCTCTATACAAAATAAAATAAATAATTTAACTTTTTCAAATCTCAAAATAAAATAATATTAAAAAATATATTTTAATAATATTTTATTTAATTTTTTAACTTTAATTTCAACTCTTATGTCATCTCATCTCATTTCTAAAATCAAACCAACCCTAAATAGATTGCGACTACTCATGATATTAAAGTCCAATGAAGATTCCCCATGTGGAGGAATTAACAACGCAATAAATAATTCGCTTTTAAATGAATTTGACGCTTTAATTTTGTTATATAGACCTTTTGGGATAAAATTATTTTAGGGGTTGGATGAAATATAAAGAAAAATTCCGTCCTAAAAGGTAATTTTGTTGGAGTGGCTCTGCCCAAACATTCAGTTTGTTTATCTCGTAGTTTTACATTCAGTTTGTTAAGCATATATATTCAAGATTACTGGCCATTCCTTCCTGATCATTTTTTTTTATCAGTAAATTAATTACGTCTCTTGCGAAGCAAACTGTATCATCACAACTTGAAGAAAACTGATACAAATCCCATATACACCAATCTATGCGTAGTAATTTTTTTTTTTAAGTAGAACAAACTCCATTTATTTATAACGGGACATTATAATTTTGATATGAAATATACAGAATACAAGTTAACTATTGCTTTTAAAGCTTCATAATACACAAATTTCTTTGTCACTGATATGGTCTAGTCTATTGTTATAACTCTTCACAGACAAACCGTCTCAGAGATAAGACTATCCTAAGACAGATTTAACAAACCCAACATTTTGTTTTAAGAATTAAACAAACTCATATTTTGTCTAAGACGAAATAAAGAAGACACTCTATGAACAAAAATTCAAGAGATTGTATCTTTTTAAAAGAAAAAAAACTTAAAACAAACATATATATATATATATATATATATATGAGATTGACTACACATCAGGTTATACTCTCCACACACTGTATGTGGAATCACTTTTTTTTTTTTTTAACCTACAATGTTAAGTGTGCTGCGGCTGCAGTGCACTGTAAGCTGCAGTTTATATAGTGGTAACTAAAACAAACATATATATGTAGGGGTAACTAAATGATGTAGGTAGAGGAGGACTAGTAAAGATAAAGCTTCACTTTATTGAAGGATCAATTCCGTGTATATGCGTTATACAAAAATGAAGTGAAGTGTAGTGTACTTATAGTATGTACAAATAAACTAATTATATAGACATGTGACAAGCACGTGAACCATAAAATAATTATGGTAATAATTCATGGTTTTAGTATTTTCGACCAAAGAATAATAATGACGCATGATTGCATGTTCTGATGACACGAGGGCTCAGATATACCTTTGCTCTCCGCAGATTGGTGAATCGCCTACAAGTCAAGATGGAGCATAGTAGTTGTTGATGGAATTTTTGGTATAGGCTAGAAAGGGAGAAGAAGCAATCCGCAGCCCACCATAGTGGCTTGAGCGTAGGTACGGGGCCTTGCATTCATCCATAGCAATAAATAATAAATCAAATGTAAATGGAAGATAGACACACGGTAACGCCCCGCACCGGGAGATCTAAGAAGTTTGTTTCTATCTTAAACCAAGACATTCAGTTAAGCAACTACCTAAGTTTTGAACTCCAACTACATAAGACATTATGTAATGATGCCAATATCCTCCCCTTCAATTCCATTCTCAACCAACTTCTCTGTGATCTATGATCTATTTAATCATTTATTTTTGTAAGTAACAAGAAATATTTAGTCATATCTCTGCAATTATGTAAGCTTCAATAGGATTATTCAGAATCTTTTGATCTCTCTCCTTTAAAGCAGGTAAAATATCTGAGTTGTAAAAAATGATATGTAAGAAACTAAGCCAAATAACAAATAATTCATCAAAGGAAATGTTATTCATTTAATAGTCCATGTTTTAGTAAAGAATTGGAGGAAACACTTCCTACTTGTGTATGATGCTGGTGGGAAGAAAGTTTTCATTAAATTGGATCAATAGATAAGAGACTGAGGTGGGAAAGCAGGAGGTAGAAAAATTCCTAATTAATTCCTTATGTGCCATTCATTTTGAGTGTGATTTGCATGTATAGTCATTTTATTTATGGTAATAAACATTTAACTCAAAAAACTACAAGCAAGTGCTTCCAATGAACATATAAGCCAGTACGTATATGATCAACACGTATGTAACATCAAACAGTTGCCATTAAGGCAATTGGATATTGAGAGTCTATAATGAAAGCAGGACTAGAGATATTCACTTTTAATATATTAAGAGTCTATAATGAATGATACAAACATTAAAAAAACCAACATAGTAATATATTGCACACTACAGAGCCTAAACCAGAGTCTTGTTTAGGCTCTTAGTAGTTTAAAAGTAAAGTGGTCTTCAATGGCCATCAAACATAGTTTTGTTTGGTTATGTGAAAGAGGACCAAACATGATATCCTTGGCCTCTAATGCCAAGCAGACACTTCTCTTACTTTCTGTCTTCTTTTTTCCACTCCCCCCTTAGCAAAACAACTCTTCCTATTGATAAGTCAATGAAGGAATATTGCAGAAGAGAAAACCAGTTACCAGCACCCAAAGGAGTTATAATAATTAAGTTGATCGTCTTCTCTAGTCTCAGATGAATCGCGTCTCTTGAGTAATTGTTGTGGCCCTGCTGAAGCCATTCTCTTTTCCTTAACAAGAATGTACCACAAGGCCTTCAATCAAACTGCATCATCTATAAGTGAAAAAAGTTTTTAAGTCCTAAGTAATGAAAGTATACTGCAAAATAGTCACATTACCAACAACTTCTACAAGCATTGGCTTACTCTTAAGGAAAAATTATTTATTTTAAGCTGATTCTAAAGTAAAAATACTCCCCTCTAATAATAAAATTCAAGCACACTCTGATTTCTTTCAAAAATAGAGAAGCAAAACCAGTACCTAAAGCAGCCCCTGTTTTTATAAGCCAAAAATTCAGGCTTCCAGTGCAGTGCTTTTAGAAAGGAGTCTCAAAAACTTAATCCTAGCATCTTCCTATTGCAGTGCTTTCAGTAAAGTCCAAAAAAATTTTCCATTTTTCAAATTATATATAACTCTTCATACATTAATTAGTACTACTTTATACTTGAATATTATATATAAAATAGCATACGGTTTGTTCTACCCGAAAGAAGACAATCTGCATGGCCATACTCCACTGAGGATCATTCACATGCATGGCCTAGTAGTTATTTGAAAAGATAAAAAGATTAGGAAAACCATATTGCAAAGGAGATAGAAAGAAAAATAAAGTATATAAAAGGATTTAAAACTAAAATTCCAACCAAGATTTAGTGCGCTAGCATATACCAAATCTACAAAATGTGATTCTGAGCAACTGATCAACATTAAACAAAAAGTAGTAGCTTACATAGAGAGATTTTAGTTTTGGAAAGAAGATTGATTTCAGCTCCAAAGAAAAATGGTAGCTTACATCCTATTAAGATTTTAGTGTACATTACAGGAAAAAAAACAAAAAAGAAAAAAGAAAAAGTGAACTCAATTGCAGATATATCATTTCTTTCATGTAATTAAACAGATTCAGTATTCCAGCTTTGTGGCTGCTATTGAAAAAAATTTCATATTTGAATAAATGCAAATTACAAACGATTATAAGGCATATCATACTTTATTTTGAATGACATGATATATTATAAACATATGGCTTTGACCATTGGTTAGGAAGCTTTTCTTCACCTTTTTTCTTTTTAGCTTATGTATCTTATGAAAACAAACCATTATGATGAGCACAAGGAATAAACACAGAGAAGAGTTAGTGTCGAATAGAAGAAGACTTGTATGATCTATAGAGAATAGAACCTGCATGAATCATATGGCGCTTAGGGAATTGAAAAAGAGACGAAAAATCTTGCCTTATGTGCAATGGCATAATTGGCTAGGCTGTCAACGTAACTAACGCATTACATTCGCTGTAAACATTTGGCAAGAGAGTACTATGTACGAAGATAAGAACTTGGGGTTACAACCAAGTCCTAAAACAAATGGAAAAAAAAAACTATACTAGCTAACTATCTATACAACACTGAAAAGTAAACTATATTAATAAAACTTTACAATGTAAACCATGATTACAAACTACAAAGTATGACTAAACTTTAGCAATCTATGTTAAATGATCTAATTTGAATTCTGTCTATCATAAGCTAGATAGCAATCAATTTGTAGACATAAATTAATGCGAAACTAACAGTATTACTTTGAAACCTCATGCAAGCATGCAGCTGCAGGCAATTAGTCATGATCATCAATCATCCTTGGCTATGGAACCCACAACTGCAAGCCACACGCACACACAAATTAAAACTGATCTTTAATTTGATCCAATGTAGTACAGTGCAAAACAAATATGAATGTCCACAAAAATCTGAATGTAGTACGGTGCAAAAGAAGAATGTAACCATTGTGTTTTATACTCTTGACATATGCAGTAAGTACCTGCAGTGATAGAATCAGAAACACCTTCTAAGTTCACATGTTCACATCTAAAATTATCAACATAAATTATGTTTAAAAAGCCTTTAAAAGGGGAAGCTGAAATTGGCCGTTGCAGGGGATGGTAGGTAAATCACGACAAGAACATAATAACAAGATAAGAATAAAACGAAATAACTACCGGAAACAAAGATCACACGCAGGACAGAAAACCAAATGGTTTAAGTCAAATTGACTATGAGAAGAGAGTAGATTGAAAATTAAAAAACCTAAAATTAAGATTACTCTCCAACAAAATGCAATAAAAAATAAAAAAGAACCTAAAATTATCAACGAGACACCATACAACATTACAATCCGTAGCACTTGTTCTTTTTGCTCCAAAATCCACACTGGTTCTTCAGCGTAGGTAAGATTTTCTTGAATATGAAGTGGTTCATAATCAATACCGTGGGTGGGGTCGAGGATGTACTTCATCAACATAGAAACATTAAATACGTTGTGTACCTTGAAAGTGCCGGCGGCAGTGTGAGCCTATAAGCCACTAGGCTAATCTGATCAAGGATCTCAAAGGGTCCGATATACCTAGGGCTAACTTTCCATTATTTCTAAATCTCATAACTCCTTTCATCGGTGCAATCTTCATAAACACTTTGTCTCCAACTTCAAACTCTAGTTGGCGACAACGATTATCTGCATAGCTCTTTGGTCGACTCTAAGCTACCTTCATTCAGGCCCAAATGATCTTTACTTTCTCTACTGTTTCTGGATGATTTATGGCCCCAAAATTTTTCTTGCACCTATCTCATCCCAATACAAGGGAGATCTGCAGTTCCTACCATACAGTGCTTCATAAGGTACCATTCTAATACTTTCATGATAACTATTATTATAAGCAAACTCTACCAATGGTAAGTTTCATATCCAGGTCCCCTTGAAATTCATTACACACCCTCAACATGTCTTCTAAAATTTCAATAGTCATTTCTGTCTATCCATCTATTAGAGGGTGAAAAGCAGTACTGAAATTTAAACTGGTGCCCATGGTCTCTTGTAAGCTTCTCCAAAATTTTGAAGTGAAATGAGGATCTCTATCTAATACAGTGAGCACCCCATATAATCTTATTATCTCTTATACATACAACTAAGCTAATTTTTCCATCTTATAAGAAACTTTAATGGGTACGAAGAGAGCAGTCTTTGTCAAACGGTCCACTATCACCCACACTGCATCTTTCCCACTTAGTGTGCAAGATCAACCAACAAAACTCACTTTACAAAAATCTTTTTAAAACAAAACCCCAAGCTTTAACTAAAAATATTATCTTTGATTCACAAGGTTTTGTCTCTTTTTACAACATTTACAAGAACTCTAAAAGTTCAAAAATAACTTCCAAAAAATTCCTAACATACTCATAAGAAATATCATCTTTTGAATCATCAAGTAAAAATCACCAAAAGTCACAAAATTCATCTAGAAGTACTCAGCTTCAACACTTCACCAAAAACAAATTTTCTCAAAGTTTGGTTTTGATCAGACCACTTGATCCGAAAAATACCATGACAAACATCACAAATCAATAAAATCAAATGGTTAAAAGACATGTCCTAGAGTAGATAAAAGCATTAAACTCAAAATCACATGGCCAAAATTAAACCAAAAAATAGATTTATCCAAAAACCTCAAGTCGGTGACTTAATCGAACCGTTTCATGTATAAAAAATAATATCTTCAAAATCAACATCAAAGATCCTTAAACTAACATCCTAACATGTAAAAAAAAGTCTTAGAATCAGCATATAAAAATATTAAAGCCATTGGATCAAGTTTTTACCACAAAAGATCCAAGTTTTCACAAAATAGAAAGTCAGAAAGTGTCTTACTCGTTCTAGTTTCCAACTTTTTAGATCTAAGAGAAAATTTCATCAAAAGCTTATAACATGCAACGAATCCTCATTAGAATTTAATATAAAAATCTTAAATATACTCCATAAAAATTTCAGGTGGAGATCTTTCCAGTAGCTAGGTCAAAAGCACCAAAATAACAAGCACTGCCCAGTTTACCGCTGAAGATGACCTTTCCAAGCTCAAAACAACTTTTGACCTATCAAATAGCAATAAAATCAAACAAAAAAACATCCACACATGCTAGACTCAAAGTGGAACAAATATTTGTGAAGGAAAATTTGTGAGATAATACATAAAAAAGCATTCAAAAAGGGAGAACAAAGTAACTTAGGAAAACTTTATGAGAGAATCTTTAAGTTTCTCTCCAAGAAAAGTGTTGGAAAGGGGTGAAGTGAATGGAAAATAGACTGGATTCCTTCTTACACAACTGAGGGGTGATAAGAGAGCAGTGAATGACCTTGAGTGATGGTTGTGTTAGCCCAAAATAATGGACAAAACCAGCCCATGGTATTGCTGCCTAGAGTTGTCGTGTGAGAGTTGGTAAGTGAGGTGGCTTCGGCCTTCAAATTAAGTACAACTTGGGGCTCCTTTGGAGAGTGCTTGGCCAGCCATGGCAGGGGGAAACTTCCTCCACAAGCCTAGCAACGGTGGCTCAATTCCAAGGGCCTTAAGCATGTGGGCCTCAATTTGGGATTTAAGGAGGGTCTGGCTAGGGTTTGGGTTGCTATCAAGCCTAAATCCAATTTTTCTTGGTCCAATAAATTTTTCAAGATTTAACGGATTGAATAAGATTTCAGAACATGAATTTGAGTGGTTAATAGCTCGTAGAAGTGATTTAATCAAGTGATTAAACACTAAGCTAGAAACCGGACCCATTTAGGGTTTGGAAGCAAATTTGGGGTTTGGTGAAACTGTTTAGGGTTTTAGTTTCAACAACCCTTTTGTAGTTTCAATTGGATTCCAAGTATTTGGTATTTTAATAGGGTTGAAACCCTATTTGGTTTGGCACAAATTGGATGATTGGATGGAATAGTGTTTTGCTTAGGTGGCATGATCTCAATGCTTGATTTCCTTCACATTTCCATCTCATGGTTCCTTTTGGTGCTAAGTGTCCCATACTATTCACCAAGTGTGGCTAAGATATTGCCAAGTATCCAAGTTGCCTCCTACGATGCTCTTCTCTCATTTTGCGCACTCGGTTGTGCAGCAATGGTCGATCTCCTGGCAATCTTGTGCTCTTGTACCATGGAATTACAAAAAGACATAATCAAAATGGAGAAAATAATACACAACACACTCTAAAGGTGGTCCACAAAATTTTCAAAATGGAAACATGTACTAATTCCATATCCATGCAAATGAAGTACAACATTGGGCATAAACGATCCCATACATAAGTGAATCACAAAACATTGGCTGAGCCGAGACCAAAACAAGGCAAGATTTGATTAGGTTCCAAACAACTATGGATACTTGGCTCGCATGTCAACTTCTTTCTCTCATGTTGCTTCCTGAACATTATATTTTTTCCAAAGTACTTTGACCAATGGTATCTTGCAGTTCTGTAACTCTTTTTCTTTCCAGTCAATCAGCTATACTGGCTTGTCTTCGTAGGTTAGGTAAGGTTGACTATAAAGCTATGCTATCGGGAACTACCACTGCTAGTGTCTGATTCCCAAAACTCTTCTTCAATGAGGACACGTGGAATACATTATGAATTCCATGGAACTCAGTTGGTAACTCCAAATGGTACACAATTGCTCCCACTTTCTCCACTATCTCATAGGGTCCCACGTATCTCGGACTCAATTTTTCTTTCACTCCAAATCGACTTACTCCTCTAATAGGAGATACCTTAACATAACCCAATCTCTTATACTGAAGTCCTTCGGTCCTTCCGACCTATCTGATGACTTCCGCAAGCTTGTTGTCCTCCTTCTGACGATCTTTCACTTCCTCCCAATCCAATGGAATGAACTCTTGGACTGTTGTCAGAACAACTTCATGACTACGGTCCCCAATCAACAATTTCCTCATACTGCATAAGAGGGAACGTACTTCCGATAATGGAGCTAACAAATCTTCCGATCTGCTCTTGCAACTCAAAGCATCAGCTACCACGTTGGCCTTTTCGGGGTGGTACTTTATGTCACATTGATAGTCACTAATTAGTTCCAACCATCTCCTCTGTCTCTTGTTAAGCTTTTCTACTAAAAAAGATACTTGAGGCTTTTGTGGTTCGTGAAAACTTCACACTTTTCACCATACAAGTAGTGTCTCTAAATCTTGAGAACAAAAACCTCTACAGCTAACTCCAAGTCGTAAGTAGGATAATCCTACTCACGATCCTTCAGTTGACATGAATCATAAGCGACTACCTTCTTTTCTTAAATCAGCACACATTCGATTCCTACTTTAGATGCATCGTTATACGTCACAAAAGGCTTAAGAGGCTCCGGCAGTGTAAGTACCGGTGCGGTCATAAGTCTTTTCTTCAATCAAGAAAACTTGCTTCACACTTATCATTCCAGATGAACGATTAGCTAGACACCGTTCTATTTAATATTATTGATTTGTAGTCCATAAAAGCTACTAATTCTTTTTAATTTTTTTATAAAATATTTTCAAAAGGGGTCGATTGAGCCTCTATCCCTTGGCCCATTGATTTAATACTATCACTTTGGACGCAAGACAGTTGACTTGGACATACCGGAGCACCCTCCACCGAACATGCTATATATATTTCATGCTTTTGATTATTTCAACTAGCTCTTTTCAATGCCTAAAACCTAATAGAATAAGAATTTAAAAAAGAAAGAAAAAACAAAAGGGTATGTGGGTTTTTTTATGGATAAAATAAAGTACAATAACATGGGGGTGAGGGACCGCAACAACTGTCGGTCATCTTGTTGTTCATAAAAATGTCTAGGGACCTAACGATTCCATTTAGGCCTGTGTACATGGGATGATGAACCGATTGGTCTGATTTAATCAATCTGATCCATTCGACAATATGACAGGTCATTAAAAGTCGTTTCCCAACCAGCCTAGCGCCAATTTGTTCTTCGGGTGTTAATTTCCATCGACAATAAATTTTTTCTTTAGTTCAGAATCCTAACCCCCTTTCCCATCTCTGTCTTCCCTTTCTCATCCTATTCTTTGAGGCCACCACCCATGACATGGCTACTCGTCGGTCTCTGCACATCACCACAATTAGATTTGCACAAATCCCCCAAGTTTTTTTTTCCTAGATTTGCGTATGTTTTTGGATCTTTGGATTTGGGATTTGATTTATATATTTTGAGATTATGATTTATCAGAATTATTTATTAGCACAAATCCCCCAAGTTCTTCGGGGGTTGGAATTTTCCTCGTGTTAAGAACCCCGTGCAAAGGATTTCATTGGACCTGAGGTACGTTTGGATAAACATTCTTCTTTGCCCGTTTCTTTCGACTCCCACTCGAGCACGAAAAGAATTTTGCAAACATTAGGCGGTTCCCACGTTGAAGATCTCCTCTATTCTTCGAATTTCGTAGCATAATTACTTGGTAAATATTTTTTCCATGTTGACAATTTTCAACCTTCAGTTTTAATAATCACAAGCCAACAACTTTCTTCCTTATTTGATAAAAAATACATTTATTAGTTGCAAGAAACGATTTGGTATTTCAAACCTTTATGTGATCTGAACATTTCCAAGTTCAATAAGGATTTCTATACATATATAATCAGCACTAAGCACATAGCATATAGGCTTTTAGTTTTCTTGAAAAATAAAAAAGACAAAGACAAACTGATCATTCTTACCCGACCCGAATAGCTCATGTTAGGTCGGGTTATATTTTCCTGATCATACATGCGGGCCAAGTCGGATCGGGCCAAAAAATCCTTGGGCGGGCCAATGTGCAGGCCTAGTTCCATTACCATTCTCATATTTGTCATCTTGTTGTTCATAAAGAAACCACCTTGTTTCAACTATTGAATGAGGAACCTTAAACATTAAGATAAGCATTGGAATTACCTGGGTTAAGGCATTTGATGAGGATCTCCTCTTCACGAACTATGGGTAAAAGAAGTACTAGTTCCTTAAAAAAAGGGCAACTAACTCATACAAAAGAGTTGAGCGAGAGTGAGGCTCTGAAGGCTCATAGAAGCTACTAGAAGTGTGGCATATGATGAGTTGCAACATTACGTGGTACTATCCTTGGTGAAGTAGCATGGTGGAATTGAGGGCTACAACTTATATGAATAGGAGTCTGCATGGTAATTGTGGACATAAAAGGTATCTAGCGTATGACAAACTAGAAAAAAAAACAAGGAAAATAAAATAGAAGAATAAAAAAATACTAGGATATATGGGAAGAATAAAAAGTTAGGTTCCCCTAACTATTTTGGTCATGTTTCGCACTCCTGCGCACGCCCGCTGCGAACCTACAACACGTTAATTGAGAAAGGCTTGAAAGGTAGTGAAACGCCTCTGACGCCTAAGTCAGATGACTTATTTTAATTAAATAAAAAATAGAAGTTCCATTCACTTGCTTGGCTAGTTCATCCCTTCTTGTATATATAGAGGTCGGGAGGGGTCTGCTCTCGTCTCCATAACAACCGTATCTCTTATTTGAATTAGCTCAGTGACTTGAATCTCCCCTCTTATTTGATCTTGTTCGATCGTCGAGAATGAATTTGAATTTACCCTGCTTATGTAGAATATGTTAGGTCCTTTTCCTGCGATTGATGTGTTGATCCTGAGTTGATGGCCCACATGACGTTTGGGGCTTGTCACAGGTTCTTTCTTTTGGATTCGGGGTCTTTAAGCCGCATAGGTGGGCCTTGAGGTTTGGGGGAGATTTTGGCCTCTCCAACAACCTTGTTGGTTGATTTTTTTTTCTTACTTCACATTTATTTTCTTAGTTTTCAAGTTCCTCATGCTTGTATATTGTACTTTGCAACTACTATGATTTTTCTCTAGGCTTGCAATTACTGCGTTGTTGTTATAATTACTATTTGGTAAACAATTACTGATCATGATGGCTCTAGGTTTTCTGACCTTAATAAAAAATAGATACTCAACCTGCTATCAATGGGGGTTGTTAAGGAAGAAAATATGGTGGTGGCTGCTAGGCAGTACCACCAACAACAATGAATTGCTTAAGCAGGAACTGCCAAGGGCTTGAGAACCCTCAGACAGTTCATGAACTTCACCTTTTGGTGAAGGCAAAGGCCTAAGTCTCATTTTCTTAATTGAGACTAAGTGTTCCAGGTATAAGGTGGAGAAAGTGAAACATAAGCTAGGTATGCAACACTGCTTTGTGGTGGACAACAGGGGGAAAGTGGTGGTTTGGGTTTCTTATGGACAGATGATTTCAATGTGGCTTTGTCCTTTTATTCTCACTTTCACTTTTCCCTCAAAATCAATCAAGGGGATGATAAGGGAGAGTGGCTTATGACAGGTTTCTATGGCCATCCAATGGCCTCACAGAGAAAAGGCAGCTGGAAATTATTGCAAGCCTTAAAACCTATTGATAATGTCCTATGGCTTTGTGTTGGGGACTATAATGAGATATTGCATAATGGAGAGAAGTATGGAGGGGGGGTGGGGCTAGACCCTACTATCAGATGGAAGCTTTCAGACAAACCTTAATTAAAAACGAATTGAGTGATCTAAGTTACTCAGGAGACAAGTTCACGTGGTGCAACAATAGACAGGGGCCTCACTTCACCAAGGAAAGACTTGATAGGGCCTGTGCCAATGCAAAATGGATTGAGTTGTTCTCAGGGACAATGTTGAGAACAAAGGCTGCCATAAATTAGATCATAGGCCTCTAATTATCTCCATTTCCTCAAGTGGTCAGTTGTTCATGAAAGGTGAGAGGCCTTTCATATATGAGGCCAGTTGGGCAGTTAGAGAGGAATGCCACAAGGTAATTGAGGAGGCTTGGAAGGGACCTGGTTTGGCAAAGAACAAGCTTGAAATGGGAACTGCAGGTGTAACAACCCGGTAGAAATTCACTGGTGGAATTTCTATTGACTTTAGGAATCTCGTGAAAACCCCATAAGTTTTTACGAATTGACCAATCGTATAGGTTTTAGTTTGTCAACATAGTTAGTGTTATCACTCACTATGGTGCTAGAAATATGAGTTTAATTATTTGAGATAGTTAGAAGTATCCAAATGTGTTTGGTCTACGCCATTAGACTCAGTTGATTATTTAGGATTTTATGGCGCAGTAGCCCATTTTCATAATTTCGGATAAAACGCATGTTCGAAATTGTGAAATTATTTTTAGGGGCATTTCGGAGTTGAATTTTGGTAAACGATTTTCACTATAGGCTAATATGAATATTTAGAATTTTTTAGTACTATGCATTTTTTTGGAGTGAATAGTAACCTCATTAAGCACACCTAGTGCAGTGTTTTTAAAATCACAGTATGAAATATCCAAATTAGGTTAGAGAAGTTTTATTTAGACACTTGGCAAGATCTTAGCCACACGTAGTGAATAATATTGGACACTTGACCCAAAGAGGAACCATTAGATAGATTTGTGAAGGAAATCAAAGTATGAGATCATGTCACCTAAGCAAAACTTTATTTGATCTGATCAACCAAATTGTGCCAAACCTTTCAATCTTAGCAAAACCCTAAATGGTTGGGATCCAATTTAAATCCCAAAAACTCGGTTGAAACCGAAACCCTAAACAGTTTCCCAAACTCGAAAGTTGGCCTCCAAACCCTTTTTAATCCGATTTCTAGCATTGTGTTTAATCACTTGATTAAATCACTTTCACATCTATTAATTAATCAAATAATTTTTATGACATCATTATCCAACCTTTTAAACCTTGGAAATTTGATTTGGCCAAGAAAAAATTGGATTTGGACTTGATAGCATCTCGAACCCTAACCAAACCCCTAACTCCAAATTGAAGCCCACTTGGTTGAGGCCCACCAAGGGCCACGAATTTGGCCACCTTGGCAAAGCTTCTTGAAGAAGTTTCCTCCTCCATATGGCAGACCATCAACTGCCATTGGCTGCACCCAATAGTGCCTTGATGTGGAGGAGAAATCCACCCCATCAACCTCCATATCTCACAACTGCTACAGGCAGTCCTTGCCCCTCACTATTCTCCACTTTATGTCACATAGCCACCTCCAATCAAGGGTCATTCAAGCCCATAACTTCCCCCTCCAGAAGTCTAAAGTTGTGCAAGACACATTTCACTCTCTTTAATTTCTTCTTTACCCCATTCTTAGAGAGAAACTCAAAAGAGCTCTCTCGGGTAGATTTCTGGGTTTTTGGCATGGAGATTTTTTACCCTTTTAAAGTATTTTAGCATGATAACTCCTTGATAAAAGTTGTTCTTATTTGAGTTTAGTTTCCGTGGATGTCTTTTTAGTCTCATTCTATGCTTGTTTGTTCGGTCAAAAGTATTTTTAAGCATGGAAAGGTCATTCTGGGCGTGAAACTGGAGAGTATGTTATGTTTTGGAGTTTTTGACCAAGCTAATGGACATATCTTGGTCCGAAAAGTTTATGGAGTGTTGTTAGCATGTGTTTATGAATTTTCATTAAGGTTTTGTTGCATGAATAAAGCTTTTGATGATATATTTCCTTAGATCTAGAAACTTGAAAATTGGAAGTGGAAAACAGTTTTTGTGTTGTGAAAGTTTGAATATTTTGTGATTTAATCTTACTCCAAAGGTTTTGATATTTTTATGTGATGATCCTAAGCCTCTTATATACATGTTATACATGTTAGGATATTATTTTGAAGATATTTAGCATTATTTTTAAAGATATGATTTTTGTATGCTAGAGGATTTCGGTTAGGCCTAAAATTTGATGTTTTTGGGTCAGATCCATGTTTTATTGAGTTTTAGCCATGTGATTTTAAGTTTGATGGTTGGATCTTCTTTAGGAAACATTGTTAAACCATGATATGTTTTAGTTTGAAGATTGAACAAAGTTAGTTGAGAGAAAAGTTTCTGTTTTGGACTAGGTGTAAAACCAAAAATTCCAAGTGTTGTTTTGTGATTTTTGGTGACTTTTGTTTGATGATTTAAAGCATGGTTGATCTTATGATGATGTTATGAATATGTTAGAAGTGAGACTTGATTTTTTGAGAATTCTTGGAGATATTTTTATTAAGGTCAAAACTTGTGATTTAAGGGTTCATTTTTTGTTAAAAAGTTTGGGTCTTTTTTACAAAACGTTTGGTGTTGATGATTAGCTTTTTCTTAATGAATATTTTAAGTGTATTTTTAAACTTAGGATAGGAAGATCTTTATGACAAAATTTTGGTTTAATCATGAGTTTTGAAAATGGAAGAAATTGCAACCAAAATCAAGAGAAATGTCCTATGAATGTTTCCGCCATAGTGAGTTTTCCATAGTTTTGAATGATTTTAAATTTTTCTGAGTTGATATTTGAGTTTAGGAAAAAATTTACATGAGAAATATAAATTTTGGTAATTTTTGGAGTTAAGATGTGAAATCCTTAAGTTCAAGGTAAAATGATTATTTTCTCATATGTAGAGAGTTAAATTGTAATTTTACTCTAAGTTAGCTTGTTTTCATACTTCTAGTTGTTAGTGATTAAATTTCTAATTTTTAGAATCACTATTTTCAGTTCCTCGTGTTTCGCACTTTATTCTCCTAGAACGCGACGATCGAGATAAGTTAGCTCTTAACTTACTATCAGTTTACAGTGTATGTGCGATGGGTAAGGAAATTACAGTTTATGTTCGTATGTTGTTATATATGCCTTGTCATGCCATGCCATCACATCTTTATCTATTACACGAATTATTCTGTCATGAAATACTTATCTGTTATGTAATATATTCTGTCTCATGTTACTATCTGTTGCAAATATGTCACATTATGTATGACATCTATTACATGTATGTAATGTCACATAATATTCATTGTTACATGTTATGCTATGTCACGAAATGTTGTCTATTACATTATGCTATGTTATGAAATGTTATTTGTTACATTTATGTCTCAAAGTATGTCATGTCTGTCATCTTACATTCATGTCACGTTATGCTACGTTAGGACTTCTGTCTTTTCGTATTCATGTCATCCCGTCTCGAATACAGTTTGTATATCTCGAGAATAGTCTTGTTAACTTATTCATGTCAATCACGACCCTAAGCGTTAGGATAGGGTAATATTCTAGTGGAGCTCCTTTGTTCATGCTGGAGTGTCTAAATAGGTGTGAAATTTCCTGGGTTGACGAAGTACAGTCAATAAGTTGCGAATAAGGTCTAACTAGCTGGTCAACGGAGTGCGCCAGACACTAACGCCGATGAAACCACATTTTATTTTATGTGTGTCCACAACAAGTATGGCACAAACAATTCATAGGGCCACAACAACTGTGGGGGCATAAACTACATGAGACACAGTTATTGTGACACGTAGAATACGTGGGGCCACAACAACTGTAGAGTATGTATTAACGCACTCACAACTGGTATAGATACCTGTGTTGTGATGCTGTAATTGGCAGGGACAGATGGGTCAGGGGACCCGTGTAGCACCCGTATGGTCACTTTATTAATTAAGTCTATTGAATAAGATTCTAAGTTCATATTTTTCACGTTCAAGTCATGCTTCACGTTATGTTATGTTCAAGTTTACGTTAATGTCAAGTTTCAAGTTCATGTCAATCATGGTAACCCTATGAGATAAGAATACACTATTATGGTAACCCCATGAGATAAGAATACGCAATCATGGTAACCCCATGAGATAAGATTATGCAATCATAGTAACCCCATGAGATAAGACTACTCTATCATGGTGACCCCATGAGACAAGAATATGTCTCAAGTTCATGTTTATGTGATGTTATGTTCAAGTTCACGTTTATATTATATATGTTTACGTTCATGCTATGTTTCAAGCCATATTATGTTTCAAATTCACGTTACTGTTATGTAATGTTCACGTTCACGTAATGTTTCAAGTTCACATTGTTATGTTATTTTTAGGTTCATGCTATGTTCAAGTCCATGTTATGTTTCAAGTTCACGTTCATGCTATGTTGCTAGTCCATGTTATGTTTTAAATTCACGTACATGTCATGTCACGTCAAGCTAAGTTTCAGTTTCAGTTCAAGTTATGTCATTTATGCCATGCTATAAGTCAAGTTATGCTATGCTTACTTATGACTTTGATTATGCATTCATGCTTTTACTGCCATGCATGCATCATTAACCTGTGTGGAAGTTTCTTGTTAACTTGCTGAGATTTGTAATCAAATCTCACCATGGTAGTCCCAACTACCATTCTCCCGAATGGTAGGCGATGTGTCAGGATCAGAGCAGGGAGCAGACATTGGTAGAATGGAGGAGGTTGACTAGACGCCGTAGATGCAACACGGAGCTTGCAACCTCCATAGTTAGGTCTATTCTAGCAACGTTAGTCGAGTTACGCAAGTTACTCAACGAACTAACCTAATAGTATATTTTTACAATGTAATCATGGAGCCAGGTCTCCGTTGTTTTGAGATTACAGTCTTCTAAGACCCGTGTTGTAGTCGTAGATGTTTATTTTATTAAGTATGCATGGATTATGTTTTAACTATTTGGGATATTATAAGTTTGGTGCATAGTATTGCTCAAGAAAAAAAAAATTATTCGCTACGAATATTGCATAACCCTAAATGCATGTTCAGAACATTGCATCTTATATGTCATGAACGAGGGCATGTAACCTTGTGTTGCATGTCCTGATGCTTCGAATGTCCGTCTGATCCCAAGCAGAATCTGGGGGCATCACAATAGGTTTGTCCAGATGCCAAGACAAGCTCAGAGCGTGGGGAAAAGTAATAGTTAGTGGCTCAAGACAAGTGATCCAAGCAAAAATGAAACAATTGCCTAACTTGTAAAAGGCTAACACAAGGAACCTGATTGAAGTTATAAGGACCAAAAAACAAGATTTAGACCAATTGCTTGAGGGGGATGACACAAAATGGAGACAAAGGGTAGAATAGAATTGGGTAAGAGAGGGGGACAAAAACACGAAGTACTTTCACCATTGTGCTACTCTAAGAAGAAAAAAAAATTTCATAAGGAAAGTTGCAAATGAATCTGGAGATGAGGCAATGACAAAGGAGGAGATCAATGCAAAATTTCGAACTTTCTTCAAGGGCCTTTTCACTACTTCCTGTCCTGAAAACATCCATCTTTGCCTTCAGCACATAAACAAAACATTCACTGATGACATGAACTCTAAGCTCCTCAGAAAGTTCACAAGACAAGAAGTTGAAGAAGCTCTTTTTAGCATGAATGCTTTGAGCTCCCCAAGGCCAAATGGTTTTTCTCCAGCATTCTATCAAAATCATTGGTGCATTGTTGGCAATGAGGTAAGTGAAGCTATCCTTTTCATTCTCAACTCAGATGGTCAGTTGGATGCTATTAACACTACACATATTGCACTTATTCCTCAGACCAATTGTCCCACAAAAGTGTCTGATTTTTGGCCTATAAGCCTTTTAAATGTTTTATATAAGATTGAATAAAAACCTATAGCAAACAGACTGAAGTTGATCCTACAAGACATTATATCCCCCACTTAATCTGCCTTCGTCCCAGGCATATTAATTTCTGATAACATCATAGTGGCTTTTGAGGCCTTACACTCCATGAATAGCAGATTGAAGGGGAAATAGGGGTTCATGGCTTTGAAGCGAGACATGAGTAAGACGTATGATCGTATAGAATGGGCTTTTCTAAGAGAAGTGATGAGAAAAATGGGCTTTGTTGAAGACTTTATCAGGCTTGTGATGAAATGTGTGGAATTAGTGTCTTATTCTATACTCCCCAATGGTATCCCTCAAGAATTTTTCAAGCCTTCTAAAGGGATTCGACAGGAGACCCCTTGTCTCCATACCTTTTCATTCTCTATGCAGAAGTGCTAAGCTTAATTCTCAATCAAGCTGAAACATCAAAAGCAATTTTCGGTGTTCCCATTGATAGAGGCAGAACCCATCTCAACCACCTGCTCTTTGCAGATGATTGCCTCCTTTTTTGAAAAGCAAATTCTCTTGAATGGAGCAGATTAACTTTCTTGCTGAACACTTATGAAAAAGCATCAAGCCAATGTTTAAACTAAGAGAAGACCTCAATACATTTTAACAAAAACACTCCCAAGGAAAATCAAGATATCATTTTGAGTATTGCAAGGTTGAGGTCCAACCTTCCTTATGAGAAATACCTTGGACTTCCTACCTTGATAGGAAGGTCAAGACATCACTCTTTCAAGCTCATCTTGGACAGAGTTTGACAGAAATGAAGCAACCATTGAGTCAAGCTGTTGTCACAAGCATGCAAAGAAATCTTCCTGAAAGCAGTGGTGCAGGCACTGTCTACTTACAGTATGAGGGTCTTTAAACTCCCTTTGTCCCTCTTGAAAGAGATAAACAAAGTGATGAGGAACTTCTGGTGGGGTCAGATGGAAAATGAAAGAAAGATCCATTGGATCTCTTGGAAGACCATGGGGAAGTCGAAATTAGCTGGTGGGTTGGGGTTTAGATAACTACATAGTTTCAACCTTGCAATGCTTGCTAAGCAAGGTTGGAAGCTACTGCACTACCCTCAGGCTCTAGTCTCTCAAGTCTTGAAAGCAAAGTACTTTCCTCACTAGATTTTTTCAAGCCAATTTGGGAAGCAAGCCCTCTTTTATATGGAGAAGCATTATGGAAGCTAGAGTGATCTTGAAAAGGGGCACTATATGGAGAGTAGGAAATGGTGAATCCATCAAAATCTAGGTGGATAACTCGATTCCGAGACTACCATTTACTAAAGTTATGAGTCCAGTGAGGCTTTTGGGCCCTAAGGCTTCTGTCAATAGCTTAATTGATCCTTGAACAAAACAGTGGAAGTCTAGTATGGTGGAGGAGATGTTCTTACCTGAAGAGGCTGACTTGATGAAGCAGATCCCAATTAGCTACAATAACAGTCCTGATAAGCTAATTTGGTCAGGCTCAGCTCAAGGGAATTTCTCTGTGAGAAGTGCCTATCACTTGCATATGGACCTTATGGAATCTGAGAGAGGCCAGGCTTTTAGTAGCTCAAACCATGGGAACTTTTGGTCTAGCTTGTGGCAACTGCAAATCCCTCCTGCAGACATGATGTTTCTTTGGAGAGCTTGTCATGAGGGACTGCCTACCAACCAGAACCTCTTCAAGAAAAAGGTTATTGAAAAGCCTTTCTACCCCATCTGCCTACTAGAAGAGGAGACTGTCATTCATGCCATCCATAATTTTCCTACTTCACAAGATGTATGGCACCAGTGTTCAAGACAACTTAAAAAATGTTCCTCCTTCAAACTTGCAATTAGGGAACTTATAAAAGAGTTGGATACAACAGGAGTTAAAAAACTGCTGGAGGAGTTTACTGTGGTGGCAAAATGAGTTTGGATGAGGAGGAACCAATTCATTTTCCAGCAAGAATTCAAGTGCCCCAACTCAGTTGCAAAGTTTGCAAAGGATACACTACTTGAGATGAGGATCTGTCAAACAGGTGCTACTGATCAGCAAAGCCCCTTACAGCCTGTGATCCCTATCTGGAAACCATCCCCTGCCAATGTCTATAAACTCAATTGGGATGCTGCTGTTGACAAGGTTTAATGTAAGATTGGGATAGGCCTAATTATCAGGGATTGGAATGGGAGGATTGTGGCTACTTCAAGGAAACACATGCCACTCTACCCTGATCCACTACTGGCAGAGGCTATTGGAGCAAGGGAAATATCTTGTTTTGGTTTACAGATGGGACTTAAAAGGATAATCCTTGAAGGTGACTCGAAGAAAGTCATCTTGACTATTAACAGTAGGAAGGACAACTGGTCAGCAACTGGGATGCTTATAGAAGATGTTAAGAATCAGATGAGTTTCTATAAAGTTGGTCAGCTATACATGTAAGAAGAGAAGGAAACCAAGTTGTTCATAAACTAGCTAGGGATGCAATTTTACATTCCATTACTTCTATTGATGTGGGGAATGTTCCCCCTTGTATTCTTAACTCTTGTTGAAGTTTACTATTAATGGAATTTCTTCTTTCAAGAAAAGAAAAGAAAAGAAAAGAAAGAGAATGGAGAGTGTGAGACTCGAGAGTAAAGGCTCTGTCAGGGAAAAGAGGGAGTAGTTGAGTTGAGTGCATTAATGCATTGGGTGGGAATAATGTGCATTTTGGTAATAAATTAAATCTGAATGTGCATTTGGGGAAAAAAAATACAAGGAAGTAAGTCTGCATTATGAAATAACCGAGTATTAAAAAGGTGAAACGGAAAGGACGTGCAAAGGGTCTGGAACTTTTTTTTTCTTCTATACGTCTTTATTGCAATTACAATAAAAAGTCTGGTCATGCTTTACATAAAGGCTATTATTCATTATTTTTGCACCACATATAATATATAATTTTTTATTTTTTATTTGTTTTCTCTTACTAAATATGTGATGTATAGATGATAAATAGAAGAACTCAATTAGCTTAAAAAGTGTGATATATGGAGATGATGAGTAGCAAAACTCATGGAATAATATACTTTTTTTTTTTGAAAAGAACATTCAAATTTTATTCAATTTCCAAATATGCTTACAATAAATGAGCAATACATTGAGGAACTTCCTCTATATCAAACATTGAATCAGCAATGCTTAATGCACTTCTTGCCAAAGCATGAGATATTGAATTAAAACCTCTTTGAATATGAGCAATTGTCCATTGTTGAAGTTGAGCCAAGAGCGATCCAGCATCTGATATGAGCATACTAGAATTGCCCCATCCTTGAGCACCATTTTTAATACCCTCCACAACATTAAGAGCATCCCCTTCTAATATAATCCGTTGGAAACCAAGCTCCAAGGCAAACTTCAAGGCATAAAAAATAGCATAAGATTATGCTAGATGAGGATCAGGTAACAGATTTTGTTTCATCCTCACGGTAGCCAAAACACGACCCTCACTGTCCCTTACCACAGCTCCAAAACCAGCCAAAGAAAGATATCTATCAACCGATGCATCCCAATTAATCTTGACAATACCTTGAGGTGGAGACATCTAGCAAGATGAAGAAATAGTAGGATTAGAAATCCTAATCTGTTGAGGTTGATAACTCGATGTGAATTTCAGATACTCTTTGGCTTGCTTGATTAAAAAGCACTAGAGGAGAAGAGACTAGGTTTTCAAAAATCATTGCATTCCTTCTTTTCCCTAGTTTTCGCATCACCACAACAATTTCTAAGAGCTCCTCTTCTTCAAATGTATCAAACAGATAAAATAGTAACTCCTTAAAAGTCTGGTCTGCAATTTTTGCCTTTTGTAACCTTTTTGAGTTGTAAAACCAGACATCTCTAACAGCAACATAGGACTATAAAGCATGCTTAGCTGTTTCCTTAGACAGATCACAAATTGGGCACATTGGATTTTCAACAACCTTTTTCCTATCGAGATTGAGCTTGGTTGGTAAACCTTCACGAAATGTTTTCCACAAAAAACCTTTCTCAGAATTAGGCAACTTAAGGGACCAATAAATTCTCCATCTATCTCAATCAGAGTTATGAACAGAACACTGACCTTTCTTACTTTCCTCAAGCTTAACTTGCATACGATAAGCAAATTTGGCAGTAAAAATTCCATTCCTAGTATAAGACTAGATCTGTTTATCTCCACTTCCACATTGGCTAACTGGTATCCTCAATATCATCTCAGCTTCTTCTTGGCAGAAAATTTGTCTCACAAGTTGGTACTTCCATTGACATGTTGAGTCATCAATATGGGCTGAAATTCGAGCATCTGCAGGTAGGATAGAACACTTGCTTTGGACCTGGAAATTAGGAGTTTGAGGCAGCCATCTATTAGACTAGATTCTAATATCCTTCCCATTCCCTACCCTCCAACAGAGACCTTTCATTAGAACAGGTCTTGCTAGCAGGATACTTCTCCATAAATAAGAAGAAATTCTACCTAACTATGCATTCAAAAAATTACCTAAGTTATAATACTTTGAAGCCAAGACTTGAGCTGCTAGAGAGGAAGGGTTTTGCACTAGCCTCCATGCTTGCTTGGACAACATGGTCAATTAAAAAATTCCAAATTTTGAAATCCCAAACCCCCCACAGCCTTACTTCTTCCCAGTTGATGCTTTGAAACCCACTGAATCCTCCTCTAATTTGATTTTTGTCCCCACCAGTAAGTAAGCATAACCCTATGTATTTCATGCAAGATGCTTATAGGGATTACTTGTGATTTACACTTGCAGTTAATGAACATCACAATCAAATGTTTCGGAAGGGCATTACCTAATAGTACTACCAATTAATAATATGAATACTTATGAATAACATATTATTGACGCAACCACAGAGATCAAACATGACTTGCATGACCCTGTATTGTAAGAGCACTTCCATTAATGGTTAATCTATATATTTTATCTGAAAAACTAATTACATGATCCTACTTTTCCTATACTAACTAACTAGTTTTGAAGAGTACCATTCAACAACTTATCTTAATTTTTTATGGGTTAATTACACTTTGCCCCTCCAACTATCACCCAATTCACAATGTGCTCCCGAAACTATTGATTGCATCAAAGTAGACCCTCTTACTTTTATAACGTTCCAATCCCCCCCTTCCGTCTACAATGAGAGTTAAATCAAACGGAAGACTTACCCACGTGCTTCTCTCGTGCTAATCCTTAATGCAAAGACAAAATCACCCCTCACTCCATCGGTTTCCTTTTCCCTAAACTGAACTTCATATATGAAAATCCCCAAATCCAAAATTCGAAAACCTTAACTCGGAAACCAGTGACCATCGATCGATTGTTGTTCGCATTGGTGTTCGTTCGTCTTCGCACCAATCTTAGTGGCTTCATAAAATATTTCTATTCATCTTCATCGAGTTGGTATCTGTCTTCTTCGTGCAGTGGGTGTCGCAGAGGTGGGTCCATCTCAAAATGACTCCATCTTTGTCTTCATCGAATTTGTATGTTTTTCGTGTGAAACTGAGTAATTTGGAATGTCAAAGTTTCGATTTTGATGATGCCCTTGTCCAATGTTGCACATAGGTGGGTCCAATGTTGTATGCTTCCTAATATGACGCTAGTGCATTGCTAAGGGGCGTTAGTTGTCCCAGTTTGAGAACACAATAACATGGCTGTGTTGTTGTTGCCTTTATTGTCTGGTTGTGATAGATGGACCACAGAGGTGGTCCCTTGCGTAGGAAAAGGACCAAATTTATCTGTTTGGTCCAATAGTTTACTTTTGTTTACTTTATGGTTGGTCTAATAATTGACTACGGTCCATGACTAATTTAATAGACAATATTTTGTAGGATGGCTATGAGGAATTTGTTATTTCAAGTCCATCATGGTGGGATAATTGATAGGCGGCAGAATAGGAAATATGTTGGGTGTAAGACTGATGTGTACCATGAACCATATGATGAGGATCAGCTATCATGGATTGAGATACAGATGATTGTGGCCAAGTATGGTTACCATCCAGGTGACCTAGTCTACTATAGACACCCTAGCTTGGGATGCACAATGGTCTTAAATTGCTTACATCTGACCATGATGTGCTGTCTATGGTGGCTACGCTTCAGGATCAACAAGTGGCTCATTTGTATCTTGTGTCTCATTCTCGAACTTCAGTGCACCAGTCTTCTTTGCATGATCATCATGTCGAGGAGGATGTGAGTGAGGATGAGGAGGAAGCAGAAGCATGTCACCTTGGACTTAATGATCCATTTTGGAAAGAAGTGTTGAGTAGTGAGGATGAGTTGTATGACATTGATGTCAACATAGTGGGAACATCGAGGTCAAAGCCTGCACAACCAAGGAGTAAAGGTGTTGAGTCTCAAGTGACAGTCGATGATAAAGAGCCACAATCTTCCTTAGATGCTGAGGATGAAGGGAGGAATCAAGACAGAAGTGGTCCAAGGTGGCTAGAGGAGGATGACATAGGTATAAAATACTCTTCTATTTTCTTGTTTATTATTTTAATGTTCATTTTTCAGAACTTGCTAAACAGTGCTTGCTTTTACAATTAGTAGGTAATTATTCTGATATAACACCAAGTGACGTCCTTCAATCTCCTGTCCATAGTGGTGACGAAGGACATCGTGATTTTAAGTTCCCTGAGTTTCAAGCTGTTGACTTGGAGAAACCAAAAATATCTGTTGGAATGAAGTTTGGATCTACAGTACAGTTTAGAGAGACAATAAGGAGGTTGAACCTAAATATAGGTAAGTCGATAAAATTTACAAAGAATGATGGGGATAGGATTGCTATTGTCTACAATACCCCTAAATGTCCTTAACGGGTTTATGGGTCTTGGATTAGAGGGCAACAAACTTTCTAGATAAAGTCTATGAATCCAAGATATGATTGTAGCAGGAGTTATAAGAGCCCCATTGTCACATCATCTTGGATTGCAGATAAGATGATGCCACTGTTTATAAGGCAACCTAATATGCCTATCAAAGCATTTGCTGATGAGATTAAGAGAAAGTGGGGAGTGGAAGTTTCTAAAATGAAGTTGTATCGTGCTCAAGCGAAGGCTCAGTTTACCATATTTAGCAGCCATAGAGAATAGTATGCCAAGGTATGGGACTATTGTGAGACCCTGAAACAAAGGAACCAAGATAGTTGTTTGTTAGTTAGGGTGGAACGAATAGCTCCTGAGTTACCTCCTATTTTTCAAAGGATGTACGTAGGATTGGCAGCCTGTAGAGAGGGTTTTAAGGCTAGTTGTAAACCATTGATTGGTTTGGACGGTTGTTTTTTGAAAGGACCATTTAAGGGGCAGCTCCTATGTGCTGTTGGTAGGGATGCAAATGATAATATGTACCCAATTGCAATGGCCATTGTGGAGGCAGAGTTAAAGGATAGTTGGGGATGGTTTATTAAGACACTTATATCCGATCTTGGATAGCAACCTGAAGGCGGGTGGACATTTATCAGTGACAGACAAAATGTAATTTTGTAAATCTTTCAATATATTCTATTAACTAAAACCTATTAAATGAGCCACTCATTGAATATTTTTTGTAGAGTTTAAAGCCAGCAATGGAGGAGTTGGTGCCTTACAATGACAACCGCATTTGTGTCAAGCATTTATATGCCAATTTTTGAGATGCTAGCCACAGGGGTGTGGCTTTGAAGGAGAAATTATGGCAGGTAGCCACAGCATACACGAAGAGGGACTTTGAGAGAGCTATGGAGGAACTTAAAGCCCTCAGTCAGCCTACATATGACTACCTGAAGGTTATAGACCCATCACAATGGTCTAGAGCATGGTTTAATACATTTTCAAAGTCTGACTTGGTAGTGAATAATCTTAGTGAATGTTTCATCCCGTATATTCTGCAAGCACATGATAAGCCAATTGTGACTATGGTGGAGACCATACGGAAGAAACTAATGGGACGATATCAGTTGAAAAGGGAAGCAATTGGTAAATGGGAGAATACAATCACGCCTCGGATAGTTGCGAAGCTTGAACTTATGCATGACCTGTCCATCTATTGTACTCCAACGTATGCAGGATGTGGTCAGTTTGAAGTTAACAATGCTGGTAGGCAATATGTGGTTGATTTGGAAAAGAGGACCTGTTCATGTTTGAGATGGGACATCACAGGTATTCCATGCCCGCATGCATACACATGTATTGTGTATTCTGACCAAGATCCCAAGGGATATGTGCATCATTACTATAGTGTGGAGATGTGGAGGGCAGCATACGAGCCTTTAATTTACCCTATTCCAAGTGAGGATCAGTGGCTCACTACCACATACGAGAAGCCCACTGCTCCTGAGGTTAGGAAATAACCCGGGAGGCCAAAGAAACATCGAAGAAGAAATGAGGATGATCGACAAGGAGCAAACAAGTTGAGGAAAACTGGTGTGCATATGACCTGTTCGAGATGTAATCAAGTTGGTCACAACAGAAGAAAATGTCCGCGTGGGAACGCAGACACACCCTCCTTCACTTCTGCAGCAGAATTTCAAGCTCCGTCATTTCCAGATGAACAAGTTAATGGCTACTTCTTCCTTATTTACTATACGGTATTCATTTACATATTGCTTGAAAATGTTGAGAATGTTAATTTACATTTAAATGTGGTACTAGGTCATTTCACAACCTCCAATGTCAGAGCCTTCACAACCAACAACCCAATCTATGCAAATTGGGAACGCTCCACCTTCATCGCCTTCGCAGGCAACATGGCAAACAAGTCCAACAGTACAGACTCCCTTGTGATAGACTTTGCAGGCAGCATGACAAACAAGTCAGGCAGGCCAAAGTAATCAACTGCAAGTCAATGTGGGTCGTGTAAAGATGTTGGCCACACGACCACCCAGGAGGCAGTCTGCAAGACTTGGGGGCCACCACTCACAGACTAGTACACGTAGACCCGTGTTTGTGGACTTAGACGTTGATACAAGCAATCCAGCACAAGGAAGACTGTGTTCTTGGGGCAATCCTGGAAGGGTAGGCATGCAATTCAGAGTTGGTCAACAGCCACCCAACACCCAAGTGCCTCCTGCCAAGGCTAATGTATCAGTGCAAAAATGGAAGGATGTAGAGTCATCTTCACGTGTGTAGAGGATGAACGAAGATAAAAAGGGGAAACAGAAGCGACCAAATTGGCAATATTGACTTGCTGTTGTAATGGTGTAGTTAGGGCTTAATGACATTACTGTTATTGAAAAACTTTTATTGTAATGGTCCATAGTATGGTGACATTATTAGGGTGACATTAGTTGTTGGCAATATTGACTTGCTGTTCCAATTGAGGGATTTTGATATGTAGGGTGATATTATTATTAATCATTATCAACACAGTAAGTTGTTGCCACAAAATTCACTTCATAACCAAATTACATACAACAAGTGATGTTCAATACAACAATCAAATTCAAAACAACAACCACAGTCAATACTCATCCAAAAAATTACATTAACCAATCCTACGCTATCATCAAGTAATGACGACCTTCATCAGCATGATGATACATTTTCATGCAGATAACAGCAACAACTAGAACAATTACAATGACACCACACCATATGCAGTTATTGTATTTCTTGTGCAAATATTTAGATTTTTCCTTCTCCTTATACAAAAACTGTTAAATATGTTCCATGCGCTCCGTCTCCATCACTAAGTTAGCCTCCAATTCCGTAGCTTTTTCCTTCAACTTATTGCATAACTCTTGGATATGCTCCCTGCGCTCCGTCTCCATCACTAAATTAGCCTCCAATTCGGATTTCTCAATCTTGAACTCACGACTCCGTATCTGGAGTCTGTTTCGTAGCTGGCCAACAAGATCTTCGCAAGTGGAGCAAATCATCATCTACCCAATCAAAAAATGTACAAAACCTGTCTCCACCCCCATGTTGACAACCAGGAGTCCAATATGGGCATCTCCAGAACTTCCTTTTGTAGTTATCATCCATAGTTGACACTCATAGATGTGCTCGTAGATTGCAACAGCAAAATGGGCCATTCAGTGGTGCTTTACCACCCCAGCTTGTGCTAGATGAACCAGTAGACATCTTTCACAACCTGCTGAAATATGTCAGGATTATGAGTGTAGAAAGGAAACAGTCAAAAGAGAGGTTCCAAAAAATTTCTACTCTATAGAATTGAACCAATATTATTCTTTACAGACTACTGCAGTTTTATACAAAATGATAAAAGAATCCTAACAAACTAAACTAGAACATTATCTAAGCATGGTATCGAATCAATATCATGGCAAATAAATTGGAACATTGTTGAGTTACAATGTACAATCATTTATAGCATTCTTGAGCAACAATAAACTCGAATTATTTTTTCACCTAACAACGTACAGTCATTTATAGCATTCTTGAGCTACATCAAGGCGGGAGATTTGTTATCAATATTAACAATCACTGAGGTACCTGCGATGGAGAAAGCAATTTGAATGAGAGCTCTACAAAAAAACTCCTCTGCAATGGAGTCACTGACAGCTCGAAGGGGATGCCGACGTTGTGGTTGGCAGCTTTGTTAGGGTTTGTCGTCGCCCACCTTCTTTGCAGTCTACCCCAGCTTATTTCTCCAATGCTCCTAATGGCTTCAAGTCAGATGTTCTTCACTTTGAAACAAAACCGTTTTTCGGCATTAATAAAACGAGTTGTTTTGGCCATGGATTTGGGGATTTTCAGATATGAAGTTCAGTTTGGGGAAATGGAAGCCGATGGAGTGAGGGGTGATTTTGTCTTTGCATTGAAGGATTAGCATGTGAGAAGCACGTGGGTGAGTCTTCCGTTTGATTTAGCTCTCATTGTAGATGGAAGGGGGGGATTGGGACGTTATAAAAGTAAGAGGGTTCACTTTGATGCAATCAATAGTTTTGGGGGCACATTGTGTATTGGGTGATAGTTGGAGTGGGCAAAATGTAATTAACCCATTTTTTGTCTTTTTAATTTAAAAATTAAATAAATGAAAAAAGTAGAGAGAAAATAATAAAAAGAGATAGATGAAAGAAGTGAGAAAAAGAAATAATAGAGAGAGAGAGAGAGAGAGAGAGAGAGAGAGAGAGAGAGAGAGAGAGAGAGAGAGATGTGTAAAAAATTTATAAATGGATGAGTAGCATCAAACTATACTTAGATTGATACTTTTAGGGCATTGCGTAGTAGAAAGATTATGACTTTATATTGTGGATCTTCTCTTTTTTTCGTGGGCTTGAAGCAAAACTTTCATAATTCGGTCAATATAAAGTCTTCCCTTAAAAAAGAAAAAGGTTAGAAAGAGATAGTTCAATTTTAGAAAGATAAACAATAAAAATTAAATAAGACTTTATTCTTCTTATTGAATTGAAGATGAAGCTTGATTTGAATTATCTCTATCACCCTTTATCTCTCTCTTTGGTGATGGTTGGAGAGGCTTGAGAGGAACTTGTAAGCATTCAACTTCTCCTTCAAGCATTTTGATGACTTTGTTCATTGATGGATGATCACTAGGCTTCAATTGTATGCCCCATAATGTGACTATCATCATCTTCTTACATATTTTCCTTTCATCTTCAGTAGCATCTTGTATTTCTATATTCCTTCCATCACAGAATTGATCATATATCCAAGTGGGGAAGTAAATTTGGCTTAAATGTTCTGTAGATGGGTTCAAGTTCTTTCTTCGGCTCACCATTTCCATCAATAGCATTCCAAAGCTATAGACATCAGCTTTGTATAAAATGCCTCCAATATTTTTGTAATGCATTTTAGGAGCCATGTATCCAAACGTTCCTCTGGCACGAGTCAAAGGAACAATGCTATCTTCCACCGGGTACAATTTTGCTAAGCCAAAATCTGAAACTTTGGGTTTCAAATTCTCATCAAGAAGAATGTTGTGAGGCTTAATGTCGAAATGTAAAATTTGCGTGTCACATCCTTGATGAAAATACTCAATCCCGCGAGCCACTCCTAAAGCAATATCATATGTTTTCTCGTAGTTGAGGATATTTGCCTCTGATGAAAAAATGTGTTTGTTTAGAGATCCGTTGGGCATGAACTCATATATAAGGGCACGCTTTGAACCATGAACACAAAAACTAATGAGTTGCACTATATTCACATGATGGATCCTTCCAATGGTTGCTACTTCATTGATAAAATCTTGCCCATTTGCTTTGGATTGGCTTAACATCTTTATTGCTACAAGACGTCCACTTCGAATTGTTCCTTTAAATACTATGCCAAATCCTCCTTTGGTCATTTTCATGGGGTTATTTTGGCTTTGTAGAAATTCCTCAACATCATCGTACATGGATAAGTACCTCCTTGGCCATTTATATATAAAAAATGCAATCACAAATGGAGCACCTAATACACTGATTGCAAGATGCCAATCTGGAAAGGAAAATACAAAAGTAATTACATGAAAGCGATCCTATTATTGTTGCACTATCAGTCTAGCTAGCTATTTAATTGTCACCCTTGTGTCGTACATTTTAAAAAATATATAGGTAGTATTCACAACCAATTACTCTATTTCAAAATTCTTGTTTCGTAGTTTAAGGAACGATTAATTTAGTAAAAAAATTAAAAAAGATAAAAAGAGAGAGATACATGAGATTCTTGCTGAGCAGTAATCCAATTAATAAACCTGCCAAATTAGCTGCAAAAGAAGTAAAAGAATTAATGTGCCAACAATGGTGTGATTACCGAAGAAAACCCATCCAATTATATATAATACATCTAATATCTTTTTGTGATAGAAAACTCACATCGTGAATTCAATAATTAACAATTAGGCCATTATTACAATGCTAGCTAAAATAAGATCGATAAAGCATGTAGTCCTAATATATATCATTATAGGAATTACTATTTGTGACGAAAATATATTTATTTTAATAAGAAATAGTCATTTTCATATGAAATAAATGAGAACAAATAAACAATTTAATTTGATATTCATGGGTAGAGTATTCAATAGGAATTGAAATTTGTGATGTTAAAGATAAGTTGAACGGTAATCCTCAGAATTAAGCATATCAATAATGGTACTACGTACTAATCAGAATCGGGCAATAGAGGAAAGTACGGATAAATTACAGTACAATCGTCTTATAAAACTTGTTTGTTGAACCCAAATTATGCAAGGTCGTATTGACTAAAAGGATAAATTTAAAACCGCCACTTGTCCTAAAAGGTTAAGGTGTTGGCAAAAGGTAGATTTAATTATTTATATTTATCTTAACACTTCCCTCACGTGTGGGCCATACTCTCCCTTAGTAAGTGGGCTGGACTAACACGTGGAACATTTAATTAATTAGTGAAGTGTTGAATCAAGATTCAAACTTGATTTCTACTCTAATACTTTGTAAAATCACTACTTGTTTCGAAAGTTTAAGCTAGTGAGAAAATATAGATTTAATTATTTATACTTATTAAAATTTTAGTTTGAAACTTAAGTATAGTGTTCATATTCATTGATTGATTGTCATGAGATGTTGAAAGTGATATTGATGATGAAGTGGGTAGCAGGCTAGCATCTGAAATATCAAATTTGGAGTGGTGGTCAATAATGAGTTGATAATAAACCAGAGCCGGCCAACAAAGGCTAACAATAAGCTAAAAGTTTGAGGTGAGATTTGGATAATGAGTTAAGTTGAGATAAGTTAAGGTGAAAGTTGAATAAAAAATTGTTAGAATATTATTATTATTATTATTATTATTATTATTATTATTATTGTTTTGGGATTTAAAATTTTTTAATTGCTTATTATATTTTGTGTGAAAATTTAAAAAAATTGTAACGATTAGATGATATGAGATTAAACGAGTTGAAATTAACTCTAAATCCAAATGGAGCTTGAGCTGTAACACCTAGCCCAGCCAAGCCTGCTTTAGAAAATTTTTGGGTTTATAGGTATAAAAAACCCATTTGGGTTTAGAAGTAAAATTTTTTTGGAAAACAGTATGGGCCTAAGATATTTTTGTGGAATATAATTTTTCAATAGGTTCTAAATCTTTTAATGGACCAAGTGGATCTTCATTGGAAAAAATTTATGGGACAAATGTAACCCCATACATTAACCCCATACTGCACGTTTTGTTAAAGAGCCTAGCCTGTGAAAATAATTTCAGAGTCGATGTTCTACATGTTCACGTCCATTTACTCACTGCATGCACACCACTCTCTCATCTCTAGGGTTTTCTTTTGGTCATCCATCCCTCTATATATACACGTATTGTTAGCCCTCAATCTCATGCACATAGTGTTCACCTTCAACCTTTAGACTAGAGTTGCCGCCGCACTTCCTCCTCATCAAAGAAGGTCAAACTGAGACCTCCACTCCGCTGCCGCTAGCAAGGCTTGTCCGCGACGACTAGTGGCACATCCGTGGTGTTGCTATGTTAGAAATCTAACCCCGTGCGTCCTAGCCACCGTTAGCACCACCGCGAGCCACCCATCCCACAGAAAACCTAGCCGTTGTCCCCTGTTTTAACTCACCAAAACAGAGCAACGACACCCTTGTCCTGATCAACTCGTTTTGGTGCTACCAGCCACGACAAGGAAATACAGCGTCGTCTATTAGAAGAGCAACAGAAAATGCCGGTGGTACACCCCTTGTCCATCATTTTCCTCACGGTAAGCCATCGCCAAACGTTTTTCACTGCCTCTCCATCCTTGTTCCCACAGGTTTTGCTCCCTCTCACCGTATTTCTCTATCTCTCATCAGTGGGTCTCTCTCTCATTGCTCTACATCTCTGTTCTCAGCCACCTAGCCGCCAGCGCATCCTCCGCATCCGCACAACTCCATTGCAGCTCCACTTCTCCCTGTGAGCCTCTACTTCGCAAATTGTTGTTTCACAAATGGGTGTTCATATAAACAAAGCTTCACGTAAAGCTGGTCTTGCATAAGATATTTTGTGTTGAATTACAATGTTACCCTTTTAATTACAAGTCATATTAGTCAGTTTTAAATTTTAATATGTAAAGGTGAGCATTATTTTTTTTTATATTTTATAATATTCTAAAAACTCTTAAATACAAAAGTTTTTATAAGTGATTTAAATTGTTTCTTGCAAAGGTAAGTAAGCGATAATGTTGTATTGTGTTTATTATGACCTAGTTTATTAAAGTTTTGATGTATAATTTAAAATATTTTGTTATAATTATATTTTTTAGTATTAAATTTTATAATTTGATTTCAATAGTAAATAGGTTAGATTTTTATATCATAGTCAGAGTTATTAAATGGATGTTGATGAATTTTGGGAAGCGATGAGATTTTAGGGTTATGAGAAGTTTAGGTGTTGAGGAATTAAAATAGGATATTTCAAGATTTCAGGCCTAAATATTGAAATATGTGTTCGATTGAAAATTTATGAAAATTACATGTTTATGTTATAGGTGAAGATTAATATTTGTTCGGCATTTTTTAGGAAATTTTTGAAAAGCTAAAAAGTCCAGGTAAGTGGGGTTTCTATGCTAGACTTTACATAAAAATAAAATGGGCTGAGGTTGATTTTTGAAAAGTATGCATGTTTGTTATAAAAAGAAATTTGAGCTTCCTTAGTTATTTGTTCTGCATTACTCATGAAATTTTATATAAAAGTAAAGTATTTTTAGGCATGACTGGTGTAGACATGAGCTATTTTGACATTTTATTTCTAAAATATGCAAAAGAGAGCGGATATGAAACTTTGTGCATAACTTATATTTTTGTGATAAGATTCTATTATGTTCTGAAGATGTTCTGTACTCTGATATGATATGATATGATTTTTGAAAAACCTCTAGCATAACATTTTGTTTCTGTTTCTGTTCTGTTTTGTTCTGATCTTACCACAAGTGTAAAACTGTGGCCTCTGTTCGGGCTGGTACCAACTTTTTTGTTTCTAGTGCACCCACTTTGGAAACAAAGTGATTTTTTACGTAGTCTTTCCTATGTGCATACTCAGGGCTCCGAGAATGAATAAGGGGAATATTCACATTCTGTTTCTACTAGGTTAGCTACCAGGGTTTGCACAATCCTACCACAAGGGTTAAACATGGTGTATGTTCTGATATGATAAGATAAGATAAATTTGTTCAGTTATACTCTGCCAAAGGAATTTTGCTTAAGAATGTTTTCTGAAAGTTTCGCTCTTATATTTTTGGTAACATGTTATGATTTTGCATTCTGAAAACAAGTATTTTGATTCTGCATTCTGAAAGAAAATATTTTGTTCAACATTTCGAATTCTGATAAATGCTCATGTTTACACACTAGTATATGTTCTCTGCTTACTGAGTTGTTGATAACTCACCTTTTATCTTCAAATATTTTTCAGATAATTTTGATGGTTTAGTTGGAGAATAAGAGTATAAAGTTTTAGCAATGTGTGATGATCGTAGTGGAATAAGTGCCTAAGGGTACAAGTGCTTATTTGAGAGTCTTAATTAGTAAATTGATTTATTTTCGGTTATTTTGATTTGATGAGTTAAGGATATTTTTTAGTCTTTGGGGAGTTTTTAGTTTATGTTATTGGAAATTTTTTTGTTGTTTATATGAAGGAACATAGATATTTGAGTTGAGTAAATGAATTAATATTTTATAGAGTTTTCTGGATTTTATAGTTGTGATATTGAATTTGATATTAAGTAATAAGAGCTAACTTTCCGGACCTTGATCAACAATAGAACTAAAATTAAAAGACTAAAAATAGGACTGAGACTTCAAACAATACTCAAAATAAACAAGAATCTAATTAAAAATGCTTATAGCAAATAAAGATATTCCGAATACATGGATTTGAAATAAAACTTAGTTGAACGATGATGAAAATTTTGTGAGAAGTAAAGATGGCAGAAAAACTTTTGAGTTCTTTCTTCTATCATGTCTATACAAATAATTATTTGTATCTCGCGTGTATATATATATATATATATATTTTATAAAAGAGCCGGAAGCCACTCACCAAGCAGCCTCATCCCAATTTTATTGAAGAAAAAGACTTCACTTATGGCGGAGGAATACCGTGAAACAAACAAAAATATATCCCAAACCAAATAATCAACAAACCCAAACCCCAAAAACCAAGAAAAAAACTAAGGATAACTTTGAAACCATTACTTCCTTATTGAAGGACATCCCAAAGCATCTAGCCTAATAATGTCCCTCAATAGCCTCGGTATGCACTCACCAGGTAAAAAAACCCTATTTAGACCCTCCTCGCCTATCCTTGCCAAAAAATCCGCTGCTTTGTTACCTTCTCTAAATTGATGCACCACTAGGAATTGAACTCCATCTAGTTCTTGAAGGAGAGAGTCCCAATAATCCCAAAGATACCATAAATTACAACCTCGCTTCTTCACCCAATCAACCACTACCTTAGAATCACACTCCAAAATAACATTTCGACAATCCATCTCTTTACATAGCCGGACCCCTTGAAGTAACGCTCTTAACTCAGCCTCATTGTTTGTTCCGAACCGATAGTGAGCAGAAAAACCTGCTTTCATTCGACCCCTATGGTCCCACAAAACACCACCCCCACCACAATTCCCTGGATTGCCACGACAACTTCCATCCACATTCAATTTCCACCATCCCACAGGTGGTTTTAACCATACAACTTGCAATGGTTTACGTACTACCTGTTCTAGAATATTCATTTCCAAAGCCTTCAAGACCTGTGCATCAACTTTGGAGACTTTCTTATCATGCAAATCATTTACTAGAATACCCAGCCATATCTGAACAGCTCTCCAAATTTCCATAGCACTGGTAAGAACTCCCTCCATCCTGGCTTGACAGCGTCGACGCCATAATTTCCAAGTAATGATGCTTGGTAACAGGCCAACTAAAATGCCCTTCTGCGTTCCTTTTTTTGCACACGCCATCCAAGCCTCCACCCGATGCCCCCAGGTCCTGGTTTGTACACCAATACCCAGAGCCAGTGTAGCAAAATGCCAAACCTGTTCTGCAATCTCCCCAGTAGCAAGCACATGGTCTAGTGTTTCGGTCTGTGGGAAATGACAGCAGTTACACTTTGAAGCCATAACAACTCCACGGGACTGCACCTTAGTATCCGTAGCTAATAATTTAAAACGTGCCCTCCACATGCAAATTGATATTTTCTTCGGCAAATATTTACTCCATATCCAATCCATCTAACCATGATAATCTCCTCTCACTCGGATTAACTCCCATGCACTGGCTATTGTAAAATCTCCCCCCAAAGTAGGTTTCCAGATTAAAATATCTTGCCTAGTGCGCCCTGCACCAATTTCCCTCATCACCTCATCTGCCAACTCCTCACTAGTTAGCTGTTGGAGCATGTCACAGTCCCATGAATTCCCAACCCACACGTCTTTAATTTGTAATGAAGGCATACTAACTACCCCCACCAAATTGCATAAAGGACCATTCGAAAACCACCTATCATACCGTAAAGACGAGCTCCCCTCTCTCACTCTAACTTTGGAAGCCTCACAGACATCATGCATAACTGAGACTATAGAACTCCAAATTCTCAAACTGTTGTTGCGAGCTACCATCAACGAATGATTGTATGTAATTAATATATATCTGATCTTATTTGCAAGTTTAAACTATTTTCATGTTTCATTGCTTAAGGAATGATTGGTTAAATGATGAAAGAAGACAAATAGATCAGAGAGATACAAATTCTTACCGACGTTCCCTGAGGATCCAATACAATAAGCTAGCTGCGGCAGATGCAGAAAAGAAATAAAGGTAAGTGGTCAATTAATTTATATACAACGTGATTTAAATAATCTGATGAGTCCAATTAGTCGAACGAAACTGTATAAACAAATAAATATAATAACTAGTTGTATACTACCAACAGTTAATTTTCAAATTTTCATTGAAGAGGGGAAGCTAGTGTAAGGGGATTTTACCGATGAGCCATAACAATCCAGTATAATAAGCTGCAGCACATGGAGAAATGAAATAAAGGTAAGTGATCAGCTAATTTATATATAAAGTGATTTAAACAAAACTGTATAAACAAATCTATCCATAAACTGGGCTCTAGTGATCTGTACGTAGGGGCTTGGCAAAATCTTGGCTTAGAAGAAGTCAACTCATATATTATATAATTGACAGACGCATGCATCAGTCTTTAAACAATTTTTGGTAGTGAGTTTATATTAAAAAGCATTATCTTGAAAGGTGACTCTCTCTAGGTTATTAATAGCATCAAGCAATATGATTCTCATTGTAATAGAGTAGATCTGGTTATTACAGTTGTGAAAAATATGCTTTTACAATTTGATCAATGATTTAGAAGAGAAGCCAATGTTGAGATGGATCGGATTGTCTATCTTGTGTTCTTTCCCTTCTCTGATGGAGTTTTATTAATAAAACATCTTATGGGGATTGAAAACTCACCTGTAGTTGTGACCTGTTGTAGTAAGAAAATAACGAAAGTGTTTCCTGGATGTTTTGACAAAAACATGAATCAACGTATAATAAATATCTCATTAGAATTCTGATCTCGAATTTATTAATTACTCACCCCATCGGTTGCAATAAACTTGATTATCGTACTCATGGAAGTAGCAATTATCATATCCGTAGCTTCCACAATAAATCCGGTACCATGAAAGCACAAAACCATATGAGAATACATTGCGGATGTCTGTACAGGAAATATTAGGATGAGCATAAATTTGTCCTGGCCACGATGCCAGAAACATTTGCTCTATCGTGCACGACTCCTCCACATCCATCACATTCGCTCCACCAACAATAAGATATATGTACCGTTTGGAATATTGAGAAAAAAAGGAGTTGGAAGAAGACCCATATCCATTATTTATATTAGAACAATTCCTAGAAGTCGTGTTCCAATAGAAAGGGGAAGCCCAACTCACTGGCTTGTCACAATTCACAATAACCACAACTTCTGTAAAAAGTGAAATATCCCAGTCCGGCCAACTCCAACTGAAATTATAGTAGTTTAGAAAATAACGAGGGATGAAGGAGTAATTATCCTCCTGAATACCTGCGTCTACAATTCGGATTGTGTAGTTGTTGTAATTGATTTGGCTTACGTAGTATTTACTACCATCATGTAAAGATAACAACGTGTGGTTGTTCTCATCACATGAGAGCTCATACCTTTGGTCTCCGCAGTTTGGGGGATCGCCTTTTAGTCGAAACGGATAGCTGATGTTGGGGATATTGCCACAGGAAGAAGGAGGACAGTAGTGATCAGTATTATTAAGACTAGAAGCTGGAGGAACATTAAGGATTAGGACAAGAACAGTACTTATAAGGACCCTGAGCTCAGCAGGGAAAGCCATTCCTCTTCGGCCCAACAGCAGAGAGAGCCAGAGATCAGGGAGATCAGAGAAAGAGATCAGAGGATTAGGGGAGATTTGGTCGTGGTTTCCACTGCTGTCTGTAGACAAACTTCTATTGGTAGTGGTTTGTCAGCAAACTTGTTTGCTACGAAATTATACTTATAATATTTATTCAGAAATTGAATGCGAAATTGGTCTATACTTAATAATATTTTTATTTTGAATGCATGCCATGCGTGAAACCTGACATTTTGAAATCTATGCACCACCAACTGCCAGTATTATATGTAGCCTTTGGAATATTGGGATATGTGAAGTCAACTTTCAACATTTATTATTGTAACCTATATGTATCATATATAAACTAACGTTACGTTCTTTACTACGCCAACCCTTATGATTGGAACATGTTTTTGTATATGTTAATGGACGAAAATTATTAAATGATCTTATTTCTAAATAATTCTTATAGTTTATTTACACTTTTACTTACAACACTTATTTTGTTAGGTTTTTTTTTTTTTTAAATTAAATTTTAAAATTTGAATTTAATGAATTTTAACGTAACAATAACTGATATGTGAAAAAGTAAATTTTTTTTTGTAAGTTTTTAGTTTTTTTCTTCCTTAAAATAATCGGATATGAACCTAATCCTAAGCATGTCATAGCACACGGCAAAGACAAAATTATTTACATAAAATTTGCACAAAAGAAACTTCAGGAGTAAAAATATACTTTTATTTTTGTTTAAGAGACAATGCAATTGAGGCAAAATAGACAGTAAAAAAATATGAAAAAAACAAGAGGAACTTATCATTGAAATCAAAATCTTGGTAATTTTGCTTGCCAAACAAAATATATTTTAGAAACTAATAGACAAAAGGACAAAAAGGTCGCTTTATCATCAAACCCAAAGTACTAATAAACCTCAAGAACAAAAACCGTAATTTTCCTCTCAAGGACAAAAAGGTAATTTTCCATCAAACACAAACTATTAACAAACCCAAGGATAAAAAGATAGTTTTTCCCATCAAACAAAATACACTATTCACACGGAGATAACCACGTTTATATATGAAAAATTATATTTGTAATCATATATAATTACAAATATGGGATTTGAATGAAAAAAGTTAATCTTTTAATGCTGAATCCCACTCTTTTTTAAAAAGAGTGCCCAATGCTTGCATAACCTATGAATGGATCTAACATTACTCTTGTGGATATAGTTTCGTCAGGTAAGTATGATGTTGTGCTCCTGTGCTTCTTTTTTATGGGATGCTTGTGCTTAGAAAATGAGATGAGATAAGAATTTTAAGAATAATAATTAAATGGGTTGAGTTAAGATTTTATTGGTTTTTGAAAAATGAGAGAGAAAAAGTTAAATAAAAAATATTATAAAGTTAAAGAATACTGCTACATATACTTCGAGTTTTAGTTACATTTTTACTTACAAAACTCATTTTGTTAGTTTTCCTTTGAAATTCTTATTTTGAATTTTAAATTTCATGATTTTGAGCCTATAAATAACTAACATATGGAGAAAAAACTTTTTTTGCTGAAAAGCTCGATTGGTATAGTAAATTGGCTTCTATCAAGGGTGGGTTGGTGAGGTATTGCTTGAGGGTCTCTAATGGTTGGTCACACTCATCGTTCCAAGTCTGCGCCTTCTGCCTGACCTTGAAAAATGGTAGACATTTTTCCGTCAACCTAGACACGAACTGATTAAGGGTTGCCACCCAACCGTCAAGTCTTTCTACGTCATTAATGTTCTGTGGTGGGGCAATGTTGAGTATGGATTCCATCCTCTCTAGGATGGCCTCCATCCCTTGCTTAGAAGTCATGAAACCCAGGAACGTTCCATATTAGCTACCGAAAACATACTTTGCAAGGTTGAGTTTCATCTGGTAGAGCCGAAGCCCCGCAAAGGCCTCACGCAGGTCAATCAAGTGTTGTTTAGGGATCTTACTCTTAAGGAGCAAGTCGTCTACATAGACTTCCATGTTTCACCTTATTTGTTCCTTGAACATGCGGTTGATCAGTCTTTGATAAGTAGTTCTAGCATTTTTTAGGCCAAAAGGCATGGCGGAGTAGTAGTACAGCCCCCTCGCGGTGATGAATGACATTTTTTCCTCGTCGTCGGGGTTTATGAGGATCTGGGTTATATCTTGAATAAGCATCCATGAAGCTTAGCATGTGGTGGCCCGCGGTGGTGTCCACTATCAAGTCGATTTGGGGAAGAGGGAAACAGTCTTTTCGGCAAGTGTTGTTCAAATCGGTGAAGTTGACACACATTCTCTATTTGTCGTTAGCCTTCTTCACTAGCACGACCCTGGATAACCAATCCGGGTAGTGTGCTTCCCAGATGAACCATGCGGCTAATAGGCAGTTGACCTCCTTGGTGATGGTGGCACATTTCTCGACATTGAAACTTCGACACTTCTGCCTGACCTTCCTGGCCTTGGGGTCTATGCATAAATGGTGTTGGATTATGCCAGGATCGATCCCATTCTGCTGCTGATCCTGACTTTGGCCTCTGGGCGGTTTGGGTCTGGAGGAGCCAACTCAAGTAACTTGTTTGGCTCCACTTGTCGAAGGCTTGCTCATCCCTGACCTCCTAACAACATTCCAAAGTTATAGACATCGACTTTGTATTAGATACCTCTAATATTTTGTAGAACAACTGAGGAGCCATGTATCCTAACGTTCCTCTCATAGCAGTCAAAGAAACTGGACAACTTTCTACCAGATATAATTTTGCCAACCCAAAATCTGAAACCTTAGTGTAAAAATCTCATCAAGAAGAATGTTATTAGGCTTATATCAAAATGCAAAATCTGCATGTTGAATGCTTGATGTAAATATTCAATCTCATATACGAACCATTCCTTGAGAAATATTATATATTTTCCTGTAGTTGAGGAGGATATATGCTTGTGACATAAAAATGTATTTGCCTAGAGATCAATTAGACATGAACTCATATATAAGGGCACACTTTGATCCATGAACACAAAAACCAATGAGTTGCACTACATTCATGTGATGGATCCTTCCAATTATGGTTACCACTTCATTGATAAAACCTTTTCCGTTTGCTTTGGATTTGTCTAACCTTTTCATGGCTACAAGACATCCACTTCAAAGTGTTCATTTAAATACTATGCTATATCCTTCTTCACCCAATTTGTCCCTAAAACCCTTGGTCTACTTCTCAATTTTTTTAGTACTAATGCCTTTTTGGCAAGAGGTTATTATTGCTTTGCAGAAATTATTCAACAACATCATACATTGATAAATGTCTTCTTTGCCATTTATATAAGAAATATAATCACAAATGGAGTGCCTAATATAGGGATTATGGCCACATCTCATCCTAGAAAGAAAATACCAAAATAATTAAAAGAAAATGATGCTACTGTTTCAGGACCTATTGTGTCCACATTTTTTTTTTTTTTGTTGCAAAATATAGTTCACTACAACAAAAAATGGCCTTTTGCAACGAAGATTTTGCAACGGCAATTTCTCATTGGTATTAACCATGAATAGTGGACTGAATATTATGTCCAACGATATTTTTTGCAGCTGCAACAAAGATGGCCATTGTAAATAAGATATACATTTCCAACGAATAAAATTCATTGCAAATAGTAATACATACATATATAAGTGTGTATATATTTGCAACAAATCGAACCTCATTGCGAGTAATAACTTTTCCCAATGTAAACTCAAATCCATTCAAATAAGTGTGTAATTGCAACAAAATAAGTGCAAAATAAGTGTTGTTACAAATAATAACTAATACATCATTCTAAAATTTATTTGCAACGGGTCAAAACTCATTCCAAATAACAAGCTTTTCGAACAAGAAATTAAATCCTTGCAAATAAGTGTCTGATTGAAACAAATTAAATATTTCGCTGTTAATAATGGATATTTGCAACAATTTTTTTTTATCCTTGCAAAAGAAACTTCCGGTTTGCAAATAAAAAGCTTTCCTAATGAAAGGTTAAATCCTAGAAAATTAGTGTCTAATTGCAATGAAATAAATATTTCATTGTTAATAATGGGTATTTTGCAAAAGAAACTTACGGATTGCAAATAACAAGTTCTCCAAAGAAAGGTTAATCGTTGCAAATAATAACAAATTTTCCCAACGAAAGGTTAAGTCCTTGCAAATGATCGTTGTCAATAATAGGTATTTGCAATATTTTTTCATCCTTGCAAAAGAAACTTGTTTGTAATGGGTTTGTTGCAAATAATAAGTTTTCCCAATGAAAACTTAAATCCTTACAAACAAGTAGTATTCCCATCTCGATTGGGTTGGGTACGAGAATTCGTTCGATGCACTCTGGCCTCTCATATATACACTAATGCCCAACCCAGCACAAGCCCATGGAGGAAGCCCCCCCCCCCCCCCCCCCTCAGTTTCTTCTTTTCCTCCCCTACTCTTGTTGGCCCTACCTTTCTCTATCTCTCTATCTCTCTCTCTTCTCTAGCTCTTCTCGACATTCTCTCTCCCTATGCGCCGCTACAGCCAAAGCCTTGCCCCACCGTTGCCAACAAAGTCGCATGAAGCTATCGGTAAATCTTCTCCTTAGTCTCTCTCTCTCTCTCTCTTCCCTCCTTTCTTCCCCCAGTTTTGGCAATGCCATCAACATCTGATGTCATCCAACATCGAGACTAGGCTGGTAAGCCCCCTTAGTATCTCTGGTCTCTCTCTCTCTCTCTCTCTCACTCCCTCCTTCTTGGTGGTTTGGATTTGTCGCCACCTATGCCATTCCAGCCACTGTCACGCCACCTCACACCGGTAAGCCTCTCCGCATCCTCGATTTGTCTCTATTCTTCCTCCCACTCTCGGTCCTGATCTATCAATGTAAGTTATTGGTATTCTAAATGTGTAACCAAATTAACTAGTATCCAATAGTCATAGGGTTTTTTGGATTAAAGGTTGGGTCTATAAAAATTGGAATCCGTGCAGGGACTATGTCAAGAGTTCAAGTCACGGAGGGGGCAACCTATAAGTTGGATTAAAATGTCAAGTCATTGAATACTGATAGATAAATGAAGCTGCCGAAAGGGAAAGGGATCACCTAGAACTTTTGGATCAATGGTTGGTGTGACAATCCTAACCTCCACTTGTGAATTGGCAGAGATTTGAAGAGGATATACAACAAATGGTCACACATCCCCATTCATGACATGCTATGCAGCCAACTGATGATCTAGCAATATGCAATAATCACAGCGAAAAGTCAAATTCATAAAAATTTGCACAAGAATATCTAAAAACATACCTTCATAAATACTTTATAATCATAGTTCAGCCTCTTAGTACTGTTTGAGGCATTTACACACTAAGTTTAAAATTATTAAATGGAGAATATATATATATATATATATATATATATATATATATATATCTCCTTATTCACGTCTTGGTTTCGAAGGGACTTCATAAAGACTTATTCAGAACATATGTTTGATGTGTTGAATGATATAAGGCCTTCTTTAGAAACATGAGCATCATCTCTATCTGCTGATCCAGGTCCAAACCATTCTCTATTATCTTGATCAATTAACTCACATCCATATCCATCCTGTGATCTTGTTACAACTTCTGTTGTTCCATTGGAATAACAATTTAGAAAAATAAAATGGTGGAATTTTATGGAAATCTCAGTAAGTTAGCAACCAACATACAATGAGATAACATAAATATGATAAATAATAAACAAGAAATGCGTGAATGCAGAAAACACACCTTTTTTTTTTATCCAAATTTCTTTGTGGAAACATGTTTTGAACAACTTTTAGATAAACATAACAAATTTTCTTACAGAGAACACTAGTTCAAAGAAACAGAGTTTTGCATTCTTTTGTTTTCTTTCAATTATACAATGTACATGACACGACACGACACAAATATCCAACAACCAACAAATACCAGCATAATCCAATCACACAACAACTTCATCGTCCAATCCAACCAACGCCCTTACTCCTCGGACTTAGTCCGACACAACCAAACCAATTCACAATAAATATAAGTTAGTGTAAAAATACATTTAAATCTCAAAAGTTCTTTGGAATATACTTACAGTGCTATAATATACTTTTCGAATGATCACGAATATGCTAGAAATGGCAGCACAACAATGAAACAGTGCTTAGGGGTGTTGGTGAAGCTAATGGTGGTGGTCATTGGCCGTGGGTGATGGCGTGGGCGGCAGTTGGAAGCTAAAACACTCAAATCGGAAATGAAGATGGAGGAGCTTCACTGGTGGCAGATCGGGGCTGAGGCTGCGTGGGTTAGGTAGCTGGGAGGCCACTGGTGATGGGGTGAAAAGGTGCTGGCCAATGGTGACGTGACGGTGACACTGGAACGAAAGATGGCCGCAGCTTGAAGCTATGCGTGGGGGTTGACGGCAACGAGGGAGGAGCGAGAAATAGAGAGGGTAGTTGGTGGCCAAAGGGGAAGAGAATGGGAGGGGCGGTGACGGTAACGGCCGGCGCACAACAACGCTATGGGTGGAAGAAGAAAACGGACGGGGAGAGAAGTGAGGGGTGTCGCGCTGACGAGAGAAAAAAGCAGAGGGAAAGAGGAGAGAAAGGAAAATAAGGAAAAAAAATATAAAAGAGAAGAGGAGAAAGAAAAAGGGGAAAAGAAAAAGTGAGGGAAAGAAATGACATCCAGTCTTTCAACTCGGGGTCTCGAAACTGATCCAACGAAAATGAATTCAACACGGCAATTTAAATAAAACTAATTTAAACACAGTGACTAAGTAAAATAAAATAATAAAAATCCAACAATAAATTAATTTAAAATAAAGATCATTTAAAAATAATGAATAGTAATTAATAACAATAAAACACGCTGAATTAAATTTCACAGTTAAAAGTCATAAAATAATACCATGTAAATCATCTAAAATTTAAAACAATAAAGCTCATAATCCTAAGAATTGAAATAATTTCTTAGTGAAAATACATATAAATACGGGGTATCACACCAAAGTGGACAAGGGTCGTGGGTCTAAAAAACTCAACTTTTGAACAAGGACAAACGAAGACTTGGGATGGCTAGGGAAGGGCTTAGGGGTGTTGGTGAAGCTACTAGTGGTGGTGGTTGGCCATGGGTGGCGGCATGGATGGCGGTCGAAAGCCAAAAAGCACAAATCAAAAAATGAAATGGTTGAGCTTCATCGGTGGTGGATCGGAGCTGAGGTTGGATGGTTTAGGTAGCTGGGAGGCCGTCGGTGCTGTGGTGGAAAGGTGGTGGCCAATGGTGGCACAACGGTGGCGCTGGAATGAAAGATGGCCGCTGCATGAAGCCGTGTGTGGAGGCTAATGGCGGCACGAGAGGGGCTGAGAATGGAGGGGAATGGTCACCGGCCGGAGGGGAAGAAAATGGGGGGTCGGTGACGGCAATGGGCAGTGCATGGCGACATTATGGGCTGAAGAGAAACCGGACAGGAAGAGAGGGGAGGGTTGTTCCGCGTGCGGGAAGAGAGAGATGCAGTGGAAAGGAGAAAAAGGAAATGAAGGAAAACGAAAAAGAAGAGAAGAAGGAATAGAGAAAGGAAAAAAATGAGGGAAAGAGATGAGGTCTAATCCTCACAACTTAGGTCACAAAATTGATCCAACGAAAAGAATTTCAAAACAGTAAGTTGGATAAAATAATTTAAACACAGTGACTTGTTAAAATAAAATAATAATAAAAATCCAACAATATAATAATTTTAAAGTCCAACGTTAAACTGATTTAAATACAAAACAATAATTAATATTAAGAAAGCATATCAAAATAAATTTCACAATTTTAAAATAATAAAAATAAACCAACGAGATATCCGATAAACTTAAAACAAGAGAACCAATATTTAAATTAATTAAAATAATCGTTCAATTAAAATATACTAAAATACGAGGTATCACAGTTGTGGCCCTGTTGAAGCCATTCTCTTTTCCTTAAGAAGAATGTACCATAAGACCTTCAATCAAACTGCATCATCTATCAGTGAAAAAAGTTTTTAAGTCCTAACTAATGAAAGTATACTGCAAAATAGTCACATTACCAACAACTTCTACAAGCATTGACTTACTCTTAAGGAAACATTATTTACTTTAAGCTGATTCTAAAGTAAAATACTCCCCTCTAATAACAAAATTCAAGCCCACTGATTTTTTTCAAAAGTAGCCCCTGTTTTTATAAGCCAAAAATTCAGGCTTCCAGTGCAGTGCTTTCAGAAAGGAGTCTCAAAAACTTAAACCTAGCATCTTCCTATTGCAGTGCTTTCAGTAAAGTCCAAAAGCTTTTTCCATTTTTCAAATTATATATAACTCTTTATACATTAATTAGTACTACTTTACACTTGAATATTATATATAAAACAACATACTCTCTCTCTCTCTCTCTCTAGTTTGTTCTACCCAAAAGAAGACAATCTGGCCATACTCTACTGAGGATCATTCACACGCATGGCTTAATAGTTATTTGAAAGGATAAAAAGATTAGTAAAACCATATTGCAAAAGAGATAGAAAGAAAAATAAAGTATATAAAAGGATTTAAAAGTTTAAAACTAAAATTCCAACCAATATTTAGAGCGCTAGCAAATACTAAATCCACCAAATCTACAAAATGTGATTCTGAGCAACTGAACATTAAACAAAAAGTAGTAGCTTACATAGAGAGATTTTAGTTTTGGAAAGATGATTGATTTCAGCCCCAAAGAAAAATGGTAGCTTACATCCTATTAAGATTTTAGTGGATACATAAATATGATGAGTACAACAGCTTACATCCTATCAAGGTTTTAGTGTACATTACAGAAAAAGAAAAACAAAAAACAAAAAACAAAAAAGAAAGAGTAAACTTAATTGCAGATATATCATTTCTTTCATGTAAATAAACAGATTCATTACACACTACAAGAAAAATAGACTTTTGTGACTATTGAATTGCGGTGAAAAGGCTATTTGTGACCAAAACAGACTCATTTTAGCTGTAAATAGTCATTTCGCTGGAATTAAATGGCCACAAATAAGCAGTTTTCTTGTAGTGACATGTATTCCAACTTTGTGGCTGCTAAACTACTCGTGCAAATTCTAGTCTAGCTTGCTAATAACAAAAATTTCATATTTGAATAAATGCAAATTACAAACGAACATAAGGCATACCATACTTTATTTTGAATAACATGATATATTATAAGTTAGGGGGATATTATGATCAATTGTCATTTGATCAGTCTTTGACCATTGATTAGGAAGCTTTTTTCACCTTTTTTCTTTTTTGCTTATGTATGTTATGAAAACAAACCATTATGATGAGCACAAGGAATAAACACAAAGAAGAGTTAGTGTCGAATAGAAGAAAGACTTGTAAGATCTATAGAGAACAGAACATGCATGAATCATATGGCGCTTAGGTAATTGAAGAAGACACCAAAATCTTGCCTTATGTCCCATGGCATAATTGGCTGGGTTGTCAACTAACGCATTACATTCGCCGTAAACATTTGGCAAGAGAGTACTATGTACGAAGATAAGAACTTGGAGTTACAACCAAGTCCTAAAACAAATGGAAAAAAAACTATACCAGCTAACTATCTATACAACACTGAAAAGTAAACTATATTAATAAAACTTTACAATGTAAAACATGATTAAAAACTACAAAGTATGACTAAACTTTGGCAATCCATGTTAAATGATCTAATTTGAATTCTGTCCATGCTAATCTAGGCAAAAGAGAGGTAGCTTGAAAGATAGCTATGGAACAAGTTTAGTGGTAATTTGGCTAGTGGTAAAGATTTTGGGAGGAAAAGTTTATTATTCTTAATTTTTATTAAAAAAAGCATAAGAAGTAAAATTTTAGAATTTTTTTCAGCTAGAGGCAGAGGCAGAGGCAGGCCTAGCTAGGCTTTGTATGGAATATTGGAAATAAATTAAAGAGAGGTAGTAGTAGTCAGTTATGCCTAGGTGACCTGCATGCATAATGCTTAATTTGGACCAACAGCTAGATGGCAATTAATTTGTAGACATGAATTAATGCGAAACTAACAGTATTACTTTGAAACCTCATGCAAGCATGCAGCTGCAGGCAATTAGTCATGATCATCAATCATCCTTGGCTATGGAACCCACAACTGCATGCCACGTGCACACACAAATTAAAACTAATCTTTAATTTGATGCAATGTAGTACAATGCAAAACAAATATGAATGTCCGCAAAAATCTGAATGTAGTGCGGTGTAAATGAAGAATGTAACCATGGTCTTTTATACCCTTGATGTATGCAATAAGTACCTGTAGTGATAGAATCAGAAACACCTTCTAAGTTCACATGTTCACATCTAAAATTATCAACATAAATTATGTTTAAAAAGCCTTTAAAAGGGGAAGTCGAAATTATCAACATAAACACCTTCTAAGTTCACATGTTCACCTTCTAAGTTCAAATGTTCACATCTAAGTTCAAAAAACCACGGTCGACCTTCCATAACTCTGTTCTTATCCTCCAAATTTTTGAAATCTACCAGGAAACGATTATCACTAAATTCCTTGAATTTGATCCACCCTTTTGAATTCTATACCTGGGACACGGTAGTACGAAAATCTTCCTTATTCACACCTTTGTTAGCCACCACCTATGGTTAAAAATAATGTTGTCCTCGAGCCTCAGGAACTTGTGAGTCTCTGAAGAAATAGTAATGACATGTTCTTCTTCCTCAGTTAACTTTAGTCTTTCCCAAAGGGAAGAAAGATCACTCTTAGCCATGCTAAAAACTCAACAGGAACAACCTTAGAAACAAATTAAAATTATTGGCCTATGGGCCTAACTAAAATTCCAAGCCTACCTCAATAAATCTTAAAATCTTGGCCTATGGGCTCACCCAACATTGCTTATTAAACATGATTTTAGGCCCAATTAAATTTCACGTTGTGGGTGTTATATGAACAACCACAGCTAGTAAGCATATAAAAATAATATAGACGTTAGTTTAGAATTCTGATTATTATTGGTGAACTTGTATTAATTTTGGGGCACTTTTATATGGACCGTTACAATTTGAGGCACTAAAGTTAACTAATAGCATTAATTACGTTTTATTTTCTAAAATACTCCTATTGATTATTTAGGGCAATGCTAATTGTACTTATATCCACGTGACATTCTCGTCTATACATCACTTTCATTAAAAAAAATACAAGAAAAGAAAAAAAAATTGTAAAATGTAATGTATTATCTATTGCATGCTATGGTTATTTATTACTACCAATTATATAATATGATCACTTCTGAATAAAATAATATTGATGCTATCACAGATCATCGAGATCAAACATTACTTGCTGTTACATATTGTAATTACATATTGTAAGAGCACTTCCAATGGTTAATATATATATATATATATTTTATCTGAAAAACTCATTACATCCTACTTTTCCTATTTTAACTAACTATTTTTTATGAGTACCATTCATGATTCAACAACTTATCTAATTTTTTTTTATATTTAATTTAAAAATTAAATAAATAAAACAAAGTAGAGAGAAAATAATAAAAATAGATAGATGAAAGAAGTGAGAAAAAGAAGAGAGAGAGAGAGAGAGAGAGAGAGAGAGATGTGTGTAAAAAATTTATACATGGATGAGTAGCATTAAACTATATTTAGATTGATACTTATTTTTAGGGCACAACGTAGTATATATACTACGACAAGCGTAGAAAGATTATGACTTTAGATTGTCGATCTTCTCTTTTTTCATGGGCTTGAAGCAAACTTCTCTTAAACAAGGATAGAAAGAGATAGTTCAATTTTAGAAAGGTAAACAATAAAAATTAAGTAAGGCTTGATTCATCTGATTGAATTGATGATGAAGCTTGATTTGAATTATCTCTAGCACCCTTTATCTCTCTCTTTGGTGATGGTTGGAGAGGCTTGAGAGGAACTTGTAAGCATTCAACATCTCCTTCAAGCATGTTGACGACTTTGTTCATTGATGGACGATCGCTAGGCTTCAATTGTATGCACCATAATGCGACTATCATCATCTTCTTACAAAGTTTTCTTTCATCTTCAGTAGCATCTTGAATTTCTATATCCTTTCCATCATGGAATTGATCATATATCCAAGTGGGAAAGTAAATTTGGCTTAAATGTTCTGTAGATGCATTCAAGTTCTTTCTTCTGCTCACCATTTCCATCAACAACATTCCAAAGCTATAGACATCAGCTTTGTATGAAACACCTCCAATATTTTTGTAAAGCATTTCAGGAGCCATGTATCCAAACGTTCCTCTTGCACGAGTCAAAGGAACAATACTATCTTCCACCGGGTACAATTTCGCTAAGCCAAAATCCGAAACTTTGGGTTTCAAATTCTCGTCAAGAAGAATGTTGTGAGGCTTAATGTCGAAATGTAAAATTTGCATGTCACATCCTTGATGTAAGTACTCAATCCCGCGAGCCACTCCTAAAGCAATATCATACGTTTTCTCGTAGTTGAGGATATTTGCCTCTGATGAAAAAATGTGTTTGTTTAGAGATCCGTTGGGCATGAACTCATATATAAGGGCACGCTTTGAACCATGAACACAAAAACCAATGAGTTGCACTATATTTACATGATGGATCCTTCCAATGGTTGCTACTTCATTGATAAAATCTTGCCCATTTGCTTTGGATTGGCTTAACATCTTTACTGCTACAAGACGTCCACTTCGAAGTGTTCCTTTAAATACTGTGCCAAATCCTCCTTCACCCAATCTTTCCCTAAAACCTTTGGTCATTTTCTTAATTTCTGAGGAAGAGTACCTTATTGGCATGAGGTTATTTTGGCCTTGCAGAAATTCTTCAACATTGTCATACATGGATAAGTGTCTCCTTCGCCATTTATATATCAAAAATGCAATCACAAATGGAGAACCTAATACATTGATCATTGACAAACGCCATTCTGGAAATGAAATCGCAAAAGTAATTATAAGAAAGCGATCCAATTGTTGCACTACCAATTACTCCCTTTCAAAATTCTTGTGGTTTGGCACGGTGTTTATTTTTAATGTTAATTTAAGAATGATGTCTAACTATTTCTTGTTTCGTAGTTTAAAGAATGATTAATTTACTAAAACAATTAAGAAAGATAAAAGGAGAGAGATACAGATTCTTACCGAGCAGAAATCCAATTAATACAACTGCCGTATCTGTTAATTAATTAAAAAAATTAATCTCCATTAAAAGTTAGCCAAGAAATGAAGTAAAAGAATTAATATGCAAAAATTGGTACAATATTAATCCAACAATACTTTGAGATCCACTATAGAAAAATACGCAATTACGTACGTACGTAAGTCATGCTGGGAGTCATTCTTCTTATAATAGCTTAGCTTAATTTTGTTATTACCAAACAAAACCCATCCAATTATATAAAAATACATCTGATATCTTTCTGAGATAGAAAACTCACAAGAAACGTCCGAATATCCTATGATTGGCCGTATGGATCCTGCAGGTGAAAGTTTCACATCAGTGTCTGAATTCAATAATTAACAATCAAGCCATTATTATAATGCTATCTAAACAATCATTTATGACGAGTTATTTGAGACGAAAATGTATTTATTTTTGTAAGAAATAGACATTTTTGTAGGAACTAACCGGTAACAACGACTAAACAGTTTAATGTGATATTCAAGTGTCGGGTATTCACCAAGAATTAATTTTCGTGATCTTAAAAATAAGTTCAACATTAATCCTAATTAAGCATACCAATAATGGTTCTAGTAATCAGAATCGGCAATAGAGGAACGTACGGATAAATTACAGTACAATCGTCTTAATTTTTAAACTTGTTTGTTGAACCCAAATTATGCGAGGTCATTAAAGGATAAATTTAAGGGCTCATTTGGATAGTAAGATGAGATGAGATAAAACGATTTTTTGATGAGTTGAATAAAATATTATTAGAATATTACTTTTTAATATTATTATTGTTTTGAGATTTGAAAAAATGAATTGTTCATTATATTTTATGTGAAAATTTAAAAAAATTATAATAATGAGATGAGATGACTTGAAATGATTTCTGTGGAGTACTTTCGAGTCATTCTTTGACTCTCTGGCTTGGAGAAGCATCCGGGAAATATTTGCTCATTGATGATGTGGAAGGTCCATAAATATGAGAGATGGTACTAGCACGTCCAACCGGACATCAATAAGTTTATTAATATATCTTGCATTCGTAACTAACATGATTACTACCATTAATTCTTCTATCTCTAATTATATATTGGTTTATAACATCAAGAGTTGTGTCTTTTGATTGCCCATATAAATGAACAACCTAAGTGTTGTTAATGTGAACTTAGTATCTATTCCAAAAGTTTAAAATGATGGAAAGATATCGATTTAATCATATGTACTTAACTTAACAGTTACATCATGTGTGGACCAAATATGGGTGGCAATATGTGACAGAATCCATTAACCGACCATGAACAAAACACGATAATAGTGGGTTTAGATTTAGTCTTAACAGGTTCAAGTCAAAATAGGTTGACCTGTTAAGACACGGTTGCTTAATGGGTAAATAACGGGTCAACCCATTTTGATCCGTTATGACCCGTTAAGAAAGTTAAAGTTACAATTATACCCTTATACCTAAAAGTAAAATAGTTGGGATTCTAATTTCGATATTTTTATTGTTTGGATTGTAATTTTTGACCTGTTGTTAGTTTTTATATTTTTTTTTTATAGATATTGTGATTTTAACATTTTTATAAAATTATGATAAACTTAATCAGGTCAAACGGGTTAATTTTGGATCTGTTCAATCCATTTACATAAACGGGTTGAAATTGGTCGGGTTAGGTCGGGTCGTGTTAACCTATTTCGTAGTATTTGCTAATGAGTCAAAACGAGTCGTTTCTCGTCAACCCGTTATATTAATGAGTCATGTATGGGTTTGAGATTTTGACATGATAAGCTTAATAAGTCGTGTTCGGATTAATCCATATAGTATAATAAACAAGTCTTGACACGATACGAACACGATCCGTTAATACGATTTGACACCTCTAGGACCAAACTCTCTTAATAAATGGGCCTAACATGTGGAATATTTAATTAATTGGGTGAAATATAAAGTCAAGATTTGAACATAGGATCTCTACTTTGATATCACGTGAAACTGCTACTTATTTCAAAATGTTCTATTGATGAGAAAAGGTAGATTACTTACTTATTAAAATCTTTAGTTTGAAATTTGAGTCATGTAGTCTTTGAGTCTTGTAGTCTTCATATTGATTGATTAATTGTCATGAGATGATGAAAGTGGCATTAGTGATGAAGTGACTTACAACTAAAATATCAAATCTAGAGTTTTGGTCAACAATGAGTTGATAATAAACCAAAGCCAACAAAGGCTAACAATAAGCTAAAAGATTGAGGTGAGGTTTGGATTGTAAGTTGAAATGAGATGAGATGAAATTAGTTAAGGTGAAAGTTGAATAAAATATTGTTAGAATATTATTTTTTTAATATTATTATTGTTTTGAGATTTGAAAATTTTAAATTGTTTATTATATTTTGTATAAAAATTTGAGACAATTATAATAATTAGATTAGTTGAGATTAACTCTGAAACCAAACGGGATTGAGCCAATAATGGGCTACATTTGGCCTTGATCAACCACAGAATTACTAAATTTAAAAGACTAAAAATAGGCTTGAGACTTCAAACAATACTAAAAACAAACAAGAATCTAATAAAAAAAGCTTACAGCTGATAAAATTATTCCAAACACAGATTTGAAACGAAACATAGTTGAACGATGATGAAAATTGTGGGAGGTAATGATGGCAGAAGAACTTTGAGTTCTTTCTTCTACAATCGTCTTTCCTTTTATTTATTTATTTTTTGTTAACCAGAATTTGAGTTGAGCTAAGAGTCATCAGTACTAGATAGGGTAGAACACTTCTAAAGCGGTGATAAGTTATGTTCGAATTAAATACAAGATGAGTTTATATATTAGAAAACGTAGGTGAATTTTAATAAAATTGAACACTAAGGACATATTTGAGTATAAAAATATGAGATGAAAATTATGTTAATAGTAGTGAATGGTTTGTAAAATGTAGTAAAATGGTTTGAATTAAGATATTTTATTAGATTTTGAGAAATGAAAAAGAAAAAAATTGAATTAAAATATTATAAAGTTTAAAATTTGTTAAAATATTATTTGTTAATTTTATTTTATTTAAAATTTGAAAAAGTTGTATTGTTTTTCGTGTTTTGTTTAAAAGTTTGAGAAAATTATAATAATTAGATAATGATTAGATGAAAAAGTTGTATATTTAAAATTAAAAAGTGTTTTATGTTTGAGTGATAATTAGAAAGAAATTATGAGATGAGATGATATAGTCTCAACTAATTTCACTTCCCAACCGGTAGTGAGCATAGAATATACAAGTTTAGAGGTGGACATGCCATGAGAAAGTCACTTTTTAGAGGTGGGGCCAACTTTTTTTTTCTAAAAATATTTCACATCCTATATCTGTAGAAATAATTTTTTGTATATTATATATATATAGATATATATATATATATACATATATATATATATATATGCGTGTGTATATATATATATGCGTGTGTATATATATATATGCGTGTGTATATAATTGATATATTTTACCTTATCTGCAAGTTTAAACTATTTTCATGTTTCATATATATAATGATGGGTTAAAAGATGAAAGAAGATAAATAGATCAGAGAGATATAAATTCTTACCGAGGACCCTTGATATTCCAGTATAATAAGCTGCAGCACGTACATGGAGAAAAGAAATAAAGGTAATTAGTGATCAGTTAATTAATTATATAGAAAGTGATTTAAACAAAACTGTATAAACAAATCTATCCATTTATGTTACCAATAAATATAATAACTAGTTCATGTGACCTGGAAAGAACAATTTTCAGAGAATTAATTAATTTTTTAATAAAAGATATAATTGACTGACGCATGCATCATGGTATAAAATCATCACTCTTGTATTAATTTTCAAGTTTTCATTGAAGAGGGGAAAATTGTCCTTTCCTCTTATCTTGAAATCACGAATGCTATTAATATACATTTAACATCTTATGGAGACAATATTGAATGAAGAAGAATCAGTGCATGGCTGCTATTATTGATTCAAATACTAATTAAACACTGGAATGTGGATTTAATTGAAGAAAACTTTCCCAGCTTTGATGAAGCTGCTAAGAATACCTACGTATTAGTCTTCAAATTGTCTAGATAATTGGTAATTTTACTGTAAAAAGTGCATATTATTTACGAAAAGAGATATTGGATCGAGATAAAAGCCAATCTTCAAATTCAAATTGCAAGGAAGCTGTTTGGTGTTTGGAACAAAATCTGGAAATTATCAATTCCAAATGCAGCAGAAGTTTTCCTACAGAGAGCTTGCTTAGACGCCTTATCCACTAATTTAAATCTCTTTAAAAGAAAAATAATAGTCACCAAACTGTCCTTTTAAGGATAAATACATGTTCTTTGGGAGTGTATAGCAGCAAAGGATCTATGGTGTTTTCATTCAAAGAAAATTCAAGAAAGTTCTTTGACAGCAGCTTGTTTTAAGGATTTATAATTAGTACGTTGCATGCTATGGGTGTTGGCTATTACAGATGTGAAAAATATGTTTTACAATTTGATCAATGATTTAGAAGAGAAGCCAATGTTGATCAGATGGAGGATTGTCCATCTTGTGTTCTTTCCCTCCTTTGATGGAGTTTTATTAATAAATAAATATAATATTGATGTTCATTCTCAAATAATAATAAAAACACTTCTTATATATGGGGATTGAAAACTCACCTGCATTATTGACCAGTTGTAAGAAAATAGCCCAAGTAGGTATATTTCCTGCATGTTTTGACAAAAAAAAAAAAAAGGGAAAAAATGGGATCACATTAGCATCTGGAATCTTCAATTAAAAATTAGGTCATTATAATGCTACAAAAATAGCCCCTATATATTTATCCCCTTTAAGGGGTTATTGTGTCGGGTACTGCTAATTAGAATAGGAAAATACATTAATATATGTATGATCAGTTGGAGTTGGAAATCCAAGAATTCAGTCAAGTTATAACAACAAATTAATGACGAGATATATATATCGATCAGCATATATATAATAAATATCTCATTAATTACAATTCTGATCTCAAATTTATTAATTACTCACTCCATGATCGGTAGCAATGAACTTGATTTTGGTCATCGACGAAGCAATCACCATATTTGTTGCAATAAACTTGATTATCGTCATTATCGAAGTAGCAATCACTGTATATGCCGCAGCTTCCACAATAAATCCGGTACCATGAAAGCTCAAAACCATATGAGAATACATTGCGGATGTCTGTACAGGAATTAATATTACGATCAGCGTAATTTATTCCTGGCCTCGATATCAGAGACATTTGCTCTATCGTGCACGACTCCTCCACATCCATCACATTCGCTCCATAGCCAACAATAAGATATAAGTACCGTTTGGAATCTTGAGAAAAAGAAGAGTTGGAAGAAGACCCATATCTATTATTAATAATAGAACAATTCATAGAAGTCGTGTCCCAATGGATCAAAGAGGAAGCCCAACTCACTGGCTTTTCACAGTTCACAATAGCCACAACTTCTGATTGTACTGTTGACATTGTTGAACCGTCAATACTCTCATATTCCAGATATTGATCGCAGACCGTCCAATCCGAGCTACTGAAATTTTGATTGTTTAGAAAATAACGAGGGATGAAGGAGTAGTTATCCTCCTGAATACCTGCGTCTACGATTCGGATTGTGTAGTTGTTGTAATTGATTTGGCTTACATAGTATTTACTACCATCATGAAAAGATAACAACAACGTGTGGTTGTTCTCATCACATGAGAGCTCAAACCTTTGGTCTCCGCAGTTTGGCGGATCTCCTTTTAGTCGAAACGGATAGCTGATGTTGGGGATATTGCCACAGGAAGAAGGAAGACAGTAGTGA